>OY982537.1:23100000-24440000 GCA_963859965.1 Ceramica pisi
CCTTGTTTTTTAATCTCTGTATAGCCATTCGCACCTACCTGATAGTCAAAGAAAAACCGGTGATACTTCGGATTTATTAAAATAATAGCTTTCGCTTGCTACATCGCACGCGCATATCGTCAGTGAAGTTCTAACAGTGCGTAAGTCAGTTTTGGCGTGTTTTTCATTTGATTGCTATTCGATGAAGATAGTTCACGCGCTGGCATCCCACCAATCAGAAAGGTGATAGCTGAGCCAATTGATTAATCAAGGGTTGCTAACAAATATTTTATAGTTTTATTTTATGAAACTTCACTCCCTCTCAAAAGCTTTCGACTTTGTGTCATCTGAAAAACTGTAGAGCAAGCTCGAAAGTGAAACAGATTGCGGTCCGGAAGTTATATAGTTTTGTTACGGACGGCGAGATTTCGAAACAATGTTCAGAAAATATTCAAAGTTCTCTAAGTGCTCGTAAATAAGTGATAAGTGACGCATTTGGCCTCCAGATCTCCTACGTACGCAGTACTTATATTGGAGATTCCTGACGACATCCTACATAATCATCATCATCATCAATACAGTCCACTTTAGCTATGTTCCGATACCGGGAATCGGACTCCAGCCTCCTGGGTCGAGAGCCAGATACTGGTACAAAAACCAGAAAAATAGTGTCAGATGAATAGGCTCTTTCTAGGATGTGTACAGGTTGCAATGTGGAGTTTGACAAGGTGGACTGACTTCATCGAGGCTTTCAACCTGTACATTAACCGTCTTTTCAGTGAACTCAGGAGTGCCAGGGTCGGATGCTACATAGACGGAGTTTCTCTCAACAATATTAGTTAGGCAGATGACATTGTACTGCTGAGTCCATCGATCGGGGGTTTGCATAAACTGTTACAGATGTGTGAGTCCCATGCTAGGGCCTATGGGCTTAGAAACAACGCGAAAAAGACTGAACTTTTAGTGTTTAAGGGCTTTATTATTACTTTGTTTATTAGCTGGTACCCCGTAAATAGAGCCGCTCATTTCAAGTGCAGATCTTGAACTGAGCGAGTCTGTGAAGGAGGTTCTCCGAGAACCCAAGGAATAACACGGACATGTAAAGGGCACGTAGGACGTTGACAGTCCGGTATTATATGTTGGCCTACAGGTTCGCACATAGCAGTAATCAAGTGAAAGTAAATCTTTTTAAGTCTTACTGTACATGTGCAGCCTGTGGGTTAACTCTACACTGCAGTCATACATAGCTCTACGTGTTCAATGCAACAACGCGTTTAAGGTGCTGCTGGCTATGTTCGCAGAAGCGCACACTGATGGGTTTCAAGCTCTATTAAGGGCGCTTTCACATTTTTTCTTGAATTTTAGCGTTTTATTCGAATTTTGATGTGTGATTTTGCTTTAGATATAGCCTTATAAAAAATAAAAATATGCCTAAGACAGTTTTGTCAAAGCGCTCTTACAAAATCGAATTGCTCAGGTTGACTAAAGTTGAATACCGCGCGTCACAAGATTATATTGATTTTCGACAATTATTTAAAAATATTTACTTTACTTTTAATTAGACCAATTTTTTTTTCAAGCAATATAGCAATGCCACCTTAATTATTAAATATTTTTTATTTGAATTTTGATTATAATTTCATAGATAAAAATTATAGTTTCGTACGGAAAATTGACAATAACTCTCAGTTTTACAGAATTATTTTTGGTGTATTACTGTATGAATCGTAATAAATTGATTTGAACATTCCAAAGTAGAAGATACAGTTGTACCGTGGACATTTTTATAAATGATTATATCTTCGGTGTACCAAGGTATCAAAAGATACCCTAAAGCAACGTTTTGTGAAACATCCTTTGCGGAGTCAAGGATTTTACTGATGTACGTGAACAAATTGAAATATTTATTTAGAACACTCCCAAGATAAATGATCAAACTATCTTAGGCATATTTTTGTTTTTTTTTTTAAGGCTATATCTAAAGCAAAATCACACACCAAAATTCGAATAAAACGCTAAAATTCAAGAAAAAATGTGAAAGCCCTCTTAAGTAAGCAGTGTGCGTCGCAGCTGAGTCGTGTTAGGTCCGGTAGCAACAGTGGTAAGCGTGTTCGCGGGCAGATGGGAATCTTCACTGCTGCACCACTGGATCCGTTTGCATACTGCACTGCGAGCAGTGGACAGTTTCTCCTCGTCCTAATGTGTGTATCTGTATCCTTATCTGCTTTTAATTTTATTGTGTGTTGTTTCATATCGTTGTGAACTAGTTCTCTGTTTTAACTGTGTGTGTGTGTGTGTGTGTCGAAATATGGACATTTGTCTGAAATAAATGCATAAAAAAAAAAAATAATAATAATGATGACATTCATTCGACAACTTACCGATGCATATTCTCGGGCCCCCTCCGAAGGGCGAGTAGGTGCATGGTTTAATATTGTGCTTGTTGTCTTCAGAAAATCTCTCAGGATCGAACTTGTGCGGGTCGGGGAAGTAACGCGGATCCATTTGTATAGAGTTCACACTATTGTAGACAAGATCACCGGGTTTTAACTGTACAAAATTGAAAATAAAATAAATAACTGTCAAATAAATGAGTGTCAAGTTAGACACATAACCAACTGTATCTTGTACGAGTAATACTTACAGTATACGGCTTTCCCCCTTCATGCGGGGGTGGCAACTCATACGTCTTCTGACAGATCCTATCCATGAAAATTGCTGGAGTCCACTTCCTTAAAGTCTCTGGAAAAATATAATTTCGTCAGAAATTTTATAAAAGCCACCTTTTTTAAAATACGAGTCCACAAAGACACCCACCGTTAATCACACATTCCATATACTTGAGTTCGCTGAGTTTTTCAAATGTGAGCGGCTCATTGTCCTCTTTTAACTGGCTGCACTCCTGGTACAATTTTTCTTGGACATCGGGGTTTATAGCGATCTCGTGGATAGCCATTACCAGAGTTGCTGCTGAAGTATCAAAGCCAGCAGCGAAGAATATGAACACTTGAGCAGTCAGATCGTCTGGTGTCCAGTCTGCAAAGGGATGTAGAAATTCACTGACAGCCTAGGACTTGTCCGTATATTTCAATAACCATAGGACTACTTGTGACCAGCAATACTTGGTACTTCAGCATGTTAACTTAAGCATGATTTGTTTGCAAACGTGCCGTTTGGGAATTTTTCAACCAATGACTCTGGTTGAAGACTTATCATCAAACATTGCCGAAAAGGTAGTGATAAAACTACTGTAAATTAACAAGAAAGGCGGTGTCTCTCATCCCCATTTAGTTATCGCATGCAGTATGGCCAAAGGTTTTGTAATGATTTACCTCCCTTAGCCTCCATGAGCAGTTGAATCATATCAGGTCGCTCCACTTTTTCTTTCTTCCTATATTCCATGGTAGAAGCCACGATATTTCTGAAGAAATTGTTCGATTTTTCAGAGAATATTTGTAATCCTAATTTCTGTAAAAAATACGTATAAGTAGCTTGATGCCATTTGGATTCTTGACTTTATTTCTGTGAGATTTTTTATATAGATGGTGCCATTTTAATCGTTTTACAAAGGCAGCCTACTTAATGCCCCCGACATAAACTACCTTTAGACGTGATTTTCTTTTTTAAATAATTCATTAAGTTAAGATATTAGATAAAATAGATATAGATAGAATCAAATAACGCTTGGAATGTCTGAAACTTCCTAATAATTTCACGGAAAGCACGTTAAGCTGTTGGTCCCGGCTGTTATTTGAAGATCTACGGCAGTTGTTACGGATAGTCAGAAGCCAGAAAACCTGACACCAGTCTTGCCAAGGAGTACCGTGTTACCAAGTTAATGGGTTGTGAAGGTCTGGTAGGCAGCCGCTCCACGTAAAATACTGGTATTCTGCTGAATTCGGTTTGACTGGAAGCTGACCCCAATACAGTTGGAAAAAGGCTAGCAAATGAATGCTTTACTTTTCTGTCCTTTGCTAGGCTTGTTTTGCAACAAAATCCTCTGACACGCACCTTGTAAAATTTAGGACACAATAAAAATACTGTCATCAACACTCTCTGTTTCCAGTTAAAAGTAAAAATGTTGTTGCCGATCTGAAAGAACTCATTGTCTCGATCCTCCAGAGAGTTGATCTTGAGTCCGAAGCCAGCTGACGCGATGACGTCATTGGTGTACCGACGCATCAGGTCGTCCACTTCTATGATTTCAGATTGATGAGCTGAAAAATGATATTGATAATGTGAAGAAATAAACTGACGGCCTTTGTATTAATCTTTGATGGTTTAATTTTACTTTAAGCACACTTATGTATAAAATTGACCCTTTAAAAAAAACTCAAAGCATTTATTTCAACTAAACCATTTTAGCCACTTCTTCTCAATTGTCAAGGTCGGTCTGTCCAAAAAAAGATGAAGCTATTTGCACGTTCAAAAACGTAGATCTCTATGCAGAAGAACGTGCAAGAAAATCCACGGACACTCTTTGAAAAATAATAAATTGTTACAAAGTTTTGTTTACATCGTGTCGAAATTATACATACATGGGAGAACGATGTAATATACTAGCAGGATAAAAGCGGCCGGAATAAAAAAGGAACAATTCAAAGAAATATTTAAAATAAACCATAGCAGCTGAGAAATGACCAGACCCAACTGACGGCGCCCGTTCACGAACATGACGCATGCACTAGCTCCATTCGGCTCAACCATTTTTAAAGGGAGCCAAATGATCCAACGCTAAAGCCACCATCAGCTAGACTTTAGACTGCCTTTTTCAAAATGCCTTAGGCAGATACCAATAATCAGTCAATGTATGTTACATACCATGAAGGTACTCGACAATGTTCTTGGCATTCTCAACAATCAGGGGAAGCATCATCTTCATTTTGGAAGCAGTGAATGCTGGGCTCAAGATAGACCTCATTTCTCGCCATTTATCACCTGAAAACAAATACAAAAACAAATTTTATGGAAAATCATCAAATCTTAGCGAAGCAGAAGAGAGTGTCAAACTCTTACTGACTAAAACCCATCCGTGTTCCTAATGCCCTTTGCGTTCGAGGGCCGCGGTGACTCTTTCGAACAAATTCCGCAACCCTGGCAGGCACTGGCCCTAGCGGGCCCCGTTGACTATCCTGACATCTTTCACGTGGAACACGACGCGCTGTTGACTTGGGCCGGATTCTGATCAGACTGCGAGCTATCTAACGTTCGCCATCCGAGGCTTTCTATACTAGCAACACTTTTTTGAAAAGCTAGGATTACTTCCTTTTTTTCTTTTTAACAATCAAGTACCATAGCTAATAGCTTCATTGGTTCTTTAGATGGCTATAATATTCCATACATATAGAAAATCAGAACAAGTTTTGCCGGATTGGCAGTCACTCCATAAACAGTACTGGTACTCCGATGATGATGAGATATAGTTTTGTGCTCAGTCAAGTGTAAAAGATTTTGATCTATCCGAAACTGTTCACTGCTGCAATAGAGAATGTTTTTTAGCTTTGGCCATTTACAATTAGCTGTAAATTAGCTACTACTGAGTTTCTCATCACAGGAAAAGTCAAAAAGCTGTCTACGTCCTGCAAAGAGATCATGATCATCCCAAAATAAACCACTTCTCTAAATCGTATTCCTCCAACAATCATCTCGCAAATTGCCAATGAACGAATTGGAGGGGAGCTACAATGACACTAACATACAGACAGCGCACGCGCACTCAAACGGGTCAATGTCACGTGGGACATATGTGGTTATGATCATTTTATCAAACAACAGCTAAAAAATAACAGCCGCACAGGTCGATCTTTAAGGTTAAGCAACGCTTGCCGAGGTTGGTCTGTGGATGGGTGACCATCTTAACATACCGAGTTTCCTCCGTGCCTCGGTAAGCTGTTGGTCCCGGCTGTCATTTGGAGATCTTTGGCAGTCGTTACGGATAGTCAGAAGCCAGAAAATCTGACACCAGTCTTGCCAAGGAGAACCGTGTTAATGGGTTCTTGAGGTCTGGTAGGCAGCTGCTCCACGTAAAATACTGGTTTTCAGCTTAATCTGGTTTGACTGGAACCGACCCCCAACATAATTGGGAAAAGGCTAGGCTAGGTAGGTAGGTACCTTATCAAACAACACTTGATATACCTTTTTTTAAAACAAACAACATCAATTGCCCAGGTCAAGAATTAACTTCGTTGTTTAATGTAAAGACATTTCCTCGTTGATCTGCAACCATTTTTGGGTGCGGGTTTCGTTTTTACAAAATGTCAAAAAGGCAACCCTTGAATGATTGGTCATTCTGTAAATACAATTTTTTTTTTAATACTAGCTGACCCGCGCAACTTCGTCTGCGTCATATTTTCCATGAATGCTCCGCTCCTATTTGTCTAAGCGTTATGATATAATATAGCCTATAGCCTTCCTCGATAAATGGACTATCTAACATTGAAATAATTTTTCAAATCGGACCAGTAGTTCCTGAGATTAGCGCGTTCAACAAAACAAACAATCAAACAAACTCTTCTGCTTTCTAATATTAGTATAGATTGACAAAAAATAAAGTCGTTCATTCCTTTCAAAATATATTTGACGGTCTTAAGTTCTTGTCACCTTATCTCCCACAAGGTGGACCAATGACCTGCTCAGGGTCGTGGGTAGCTGATGGATGCGAGACGCACAGGACTGATTGTTGTGGCGGCGCTTGGGGGAGGCCTATGTCCATCATGATGAAGTACTTGTAACATTGTCACTGTTTGGAATATTGATATCTCTTCAAAGGTTAACTAATTTATAAATTAACGTAAGTTAATCAGATTTTAATTATGTTATTTTTATGCATAAAATATTGATAGAAATAATTAACAACGGCAGTTGTTGATAAAATATATTACTAGATAATATGCTGTTGAAAAAAGAATGGAAGCATATAATAAAAAGGTTACCTTTCATCGCTACCAGGCTCCCAGAAAACAGAGGATCCGCTTCTTCACTGAAGAACTCCCGGTGGTCTGTGAAGTATTCGAAGTCTTTGACGGTAATGGTCTTGATAAGTTCAGGGTCCCGGATAAGGATTATCGGCATCGTAAACTCCACGAAACCTACGTATCTGAAAGTATTAATATTTATGAAAGTAAACAAAATTGTAGCTGCAACTGAAGTTGAATTAAACAAATTGCAGTTTTACAATAGAACGTAAAGTAAAACTGGACCAAAAACCGGCCAAGTGCGAGTCGGACTCGCGCACCGAGGGTTCCGTTCCGGTACAAATTAGTAGGTAAAATTATTATATTATAAGCAGAAGTTGCGATTTACGATTTATGGCGTATTCAAAAATAACTACTTTCTAGATCTCGTCCAAACCAATTTTCGCTGGTAGTGTACATGGTATATTTTTTTTATTTTTATCATTTTCTTATTATAGAAGTTAAGGGGGGGGGGGGGGGACATTTAACCACTTTGGAAGTGTCTCTCGCGCAAACTATTCAATTTAGAAAAAAAAAATATTGGAAAGTTCAACAACATTTTTGAAGACCTATCCATAGATACCTTATACTTACTTATGAGTTCGATGAAAAAAAAAAAACTTTTTTTTTCTATTTTTATACTCTACTTACCAAATTTCAACAGCATAAGTTCTGAAAAAAAGTGGCTTTGACATACGGACGGACAGATAGACAGACAGACAGATGGACAGACATGACGAAATCTATAAGGGTTCCGTTTTTGCCATTTGGCTATGGAACCCTTAAAATGTTTGAAAAATAAAATTATTTTTACAAAATAATTTAACCGACTTCCAAAACACCGCTAAGTATAAAAATAATTTTAATCTCGGAAGTCTGTGTTAGAAACAAAAAAAAAACCTAAAACACCGACTTCCAAAACTAAAGTTTTTTGGGAGTCAGTTGTATTTTTAACCGACTTCTTCAAAGTGGAGGAGGTTCTATGTTCGTCTGTAAATATGGTTTATTTTTTTCAGGGTTCCGTACCTAAAAGGTAAAAACGGGAACCCATTACTGAGCCTCCGCTGTCTGTCTGTCTGTCACCAAGCTGTATCTCATAATAGCTATAAAGCTGAAATTTTCACAGATAGTGTATTTCTATTGCCGCTATAACAACAAATAATAAAAATTAAGGTACGGAACCCTTCGTCTGCGAGTCCTACTCGAACTTGGCCGGTTTTTTATGTAGTTTCACCGATTTCTCCGCCAATTGAGGACCGATTTTAAAAATTCTTTTTGTATTTAACGCCTATATATACACTGGATCTGATCATGGGATTCCAGGACAATCGAAGGCAACCCTCAAATTTTATAGGCACATACAATGATTTTCATATACTTTCTAACGCAACTCAAATACTTGTGCCTGGTGATCGTCATCTCATGTTGCTGAGCTGATGATTAAAGGTATAAGTCAGAGTCTGATGATGAGCTCCCGTGATAAATGTTTGTACAGCGATATTTACTATTACTATTATTATCATTTATTTCAGACATTGAAGTCCATAGAAACAACACAAAATTACGCCAATGTTCGACCGATTTGGATGATTATTCAATTTTTTGTTTGGCAGAGTATTTTCAATTGGTCTGCTACCAGACCAGTAGAGAGAAATAAGACCTGATAAAGAATTTCACAGGTAGGCAACGAAACTCTTCACTGCATGTCTGTTTTTTGTTTACACCAGTATATAACATAACATCCCCCAGCTGTGAAGGATTACCGCTAATTAAAAAGTGAAAAATAAAAACACTTTTTACATTACAAAAAATATAACAGACTTCCAAAAAAAAACACTACAAAGTAAAAAATAACTTTAATTTCGGAAGTCGGTGTTTTTGTTAGTTTCTTCGTATTTTGGACACCGACTTCCGAAATTAAAGTTATTTTTTACGTTGTAGTGTTTTTATTTTGGAAGTCGGTTGTATTTTTTGTAAAAAGTTTTTTATTTTTCATTTTTTAGTGGTGCCCCACACCTAACAACACCACTGCAAAATCGCAGAAAAGCAAAATACGCAATTTCGATTATCAAAGAATCATCTAAATAGTCAAATTCCAGCTATTTCGATTTAAAATCCAAAGTTCGTAACCGATTTTGATATGATTTAAATGGTACCAATCTGCAAGTATATCCTTTCAGGTAACACAAAAAAATTTCAAATCGGTTCATAATTGTCGGAGTTATGAGGTAACAAACATAAAAAAAAACATACAACCGAATTGATAACCTCCTCCTTTTTGGGAAGTCGCTTAAAAATACAACCGACTTCCAAATATATGAAAAAATCACTACAAATTTTGTTGTATTTTTTTGTAAAAAGCTTTCACTGTTAAACATAAATGTTTTAACGGCTTGGGCATGTGCTCAAGAGAAATGAGAAAAATGATCTAAAAAGAAGCTTGCGTGTGATTACGGATGATACTGAATAGAGAAATATAAAGAAGAAATTTCGCAATCCTAAAAGATGGGATACAGGGAATGATTATCATCTCATAACACATACATACACATCAAACAAAATTACTTACTTTTCATCCGGAAACGCATCATGCGCCTCTTGAAGTTCGTCTAGAAAATGTTTTTTCCAAAATGTAGAGTGGTACATGTTGCCGAAAACCGGAATCCCGGGTATATATTTTACTCCACGTTCATCGAAAAAGCTGTGTATTTGTTTATAACTGTAAATGTAGTACACTACGAGGGTGGTTAGCAGAAATATTACTATCTCGAGTATCATGTTGATGTGTGTCGCGCGCCGGGAGCGGACTGTGATTTTAAACTGCGCACCCGCATACTGGGTATTGATAAATATACGTAGGGGAAATATAATAGAGGATGTAGCGTGTTGATTATTTTGTTGTTAAACTAAGAGCTACTAGGAGCTCTGGACAATGTGAGATACTATGAACTTTAAGGGGTCTAAAACTTTTTTTACGGAAGCTGGCAACCCTCTAAACAAACTTTTTTTGAAAAACTTACCCAGTGTAGATGTTGTGACAGTATTTAGGTATTTCGAAACTTTGCAAAGGCGCTCGGCTGAAAGTCACATATATCCAACAAACGGTTTAGTTTTAAAATGATTAAATTCTCAGTGACCCTATAAAACATCATGACAGCTCAGGGCCAGAAATGATCGATTACGGGATTAACTCTCCAGTGGATCAAGGGCAACTGTAGATCCCTAGGCATTGACGACACAGACGAACTCGCGAAGAGAGGTTTTGAGGTGGAAAATTGGACCTGTATTCTCAGTTTCGTACGTAAATTCGGCTATAGATTGCAGGCAGTCAAAAATAGTTATGTCAAGGCCATACCCGTGACTTCGTAACTTAACGACTTTTCAGGTAAAATAGATTTTTTTTTTCCGAATAATAAAAGGATAATTAAGGGTCAGTCCTCCTAAGAAACACTTCTATAACATAGGCGTCACAGACAACCCAATTTACAGAGGTTGCTTTGGCGCCGAGGAATCAGTTACCCACGTCATCTTGAAAGTAAGGCCGAGGCTTCCCGACGTGAACAAATTTTCGGAACGGTGAGGTCACTCCATGAAACCTGTAAAGCACCCAGGAGACATCTGTGCATCTGGGGAGAGCTAGGCTGGCTGACTAAGCTAGGACCCCTATGCACAATGGACAGAATAGGAGTCTAACCTGAGTCTAGATCCGCAGGGGTAGATTGCTCTTCCGGTTGGTGTTTTCCCATAGCCAAACTTTATGTAGCTCTATCGCGTGTTAAAAACCCTAGCACCTTCCTTTAACAACATGTAGGTACAGAGAAGCGTTATCATCAAAATGTTTTTCATAACGAAAAATTATTGGGGCTGGTCGGCATTTTGAACAGAAGAGGTGAAACAGCCAGCGCCTTGCATAACACTCTTCCAAGTTCCTAATGCTAATAGGAGTCAAGCAATGCTAGATATTGACTGTTCGTATAATTATCTTATCTTAGAGATCTTACCTAACGACAACATAATTACTTTCCGACATACCTACACGCGAACGAAGTCGCGGGCAAAAGCTAGTCTAACATAATATTACGTTCAGTCTGCCAAAGAATATACTCCCACAAGATGTGATGTGCGGATTGCTCGTATTCAAGGTCAGTTCTAGAGCATTGACATAAAGGTGAGGCCACAAGCCTAAAGGAAAATAATTTACTCTTAAAGTTGCCATGACCTGTGCGAAATTGGGCAACACAGTGATCCACCTCCAGCCATGTATTCTCCAGCCGCTCACGAACGGATGGAAAAAACTGGTAGAGGTGTCGGCCCTTGATGGAATTTTCCCACCTACATTGCCATTCGCATAATAGTTCCTCCCAGACGTCAGTCTGGGGTTTTAGTAATCTAGAGATCTTAGCACGGTCGCGTTGCGGTAAAAACTCTGGGTCCGTGATCTTTCTAGCGTAGTACATTGCAGCACGCCGCTGCACCTCAAGATCGACTGGGAGAACACCCGCCAGCACCGGTAAGGCTTCAGTACTAACCGTCCTATACGCCTTGCATAAGAATATCAAAGCCAAACGCTGGTTTTGAAGTAATTTACGTCGTACCGCCCCTATGGTGGCCCTATCGGCCCAGACAGGTGCCCAGTAGCACATACAACCCAAGTAAATAGCCCCATATATTATGGTTTTTAAGGTTTGAAATGATAGACCCCAAGTAGCCTTTGATATTCTCGTCAAGGCGTAGAAGTTCTTTTTTGCTTTTTCTCCTACTGTTTTTTTATTTATGATCCATAAATTAAAAGTTTCTTTCTAGTAGCATACCGAGGTAGCACACGGATTCTTTCCTTTTAACGGGAACGTTATTAAATTTAATACTAGGCCAGGATTTATGGCGTCCTTTTAAAAGAAGTTGATAGGTTTTATGCGGTGCAAAGGTCAGACGGTTTTGATCTCCCCACGGAGATATTCAACGTAGGCATGTGTCAGCCAAGTTCTCGAGTCCAGCCCGAGTACTTGCCTGAATGAGCAGCAAGCCATCGTCAGCGTAACCGATTAATGAACAGCCACATGGGAGCGGAAGCGCGAGAAAATCATCATAGCCAAAATACCATATATACGGACCGATAACTGAGCCCTGAGGACATCCCATGGTTAGAGACTTAGTAATGAAATAATTTCCAAGTTTGAATTTCACGGAGCCGTTTAGAAAGTACGAAAAAATCAGATTATAGATATTTTTGTAGCAACCACGGGCTTTCATTTTAAGTAGTAACATCGGCCACCAAGCATTATTAAAAGCGCCAGAAATGTCGAGAAAGATTCCAACCAAAGAAAGAAAGAAAGAAAATGTATTCATTCCGCCAGAAGCGACACACAAACAAAACAATACCAAAACAATACATGCTTTTTCGGGCTACCGGTGTGTCGAGCCCTATGAGCATCCCGAATATTGATCTCAATGGTGTTTCAATAGATCGAGTTGACCAGTTTAAATATCTGGGGCATCTACTCACCGAGGACCTTAGAGACCATGCTGACATGGACCGGGAGCGGAGGGCACTGTCGGTGCGAGCCAACATGATAGCCCGCAGGTTTTCGCGTTGTACTACTGGTGTTAAGGTCACGCTTTTTAAAGCGTACTGCACGTCCCTATATACGTGTAGCCTGTGGGCTGACTATAGTGAAAGGGCATATAGTGCCCTCCGAGTCCAGTACAACAACGCGTTCCGGGCTGTGTTGGGGCTGCCCCGTTTCTGTAGTGCATCAGGGATGTTCGCGATGGCGCGAACAGATTGCTTCCACGCATCTATGCGTAAGCGGTGCGCGTCCCTGGTGCGTCGCGTGCGGGCCAGTCCCAATGCTATCCTGGCAATGATCGCCAACAGGCTGGACTGCCCTTATATACGGCATTGTTGTGGCAGACATGTTGCTGTTCCAGTGCCGGTTAGGAAATTTTAATTATTGTGTTTATTTTATGTTTTATTTTGTGAAAGTAAAATCTATAATGTCCGTTAAATATAATAATGATTGTGCGAAATAATAAATTAATTAATGTATGTATCTGAAATTGTGAAATTATTAGTTTTCTATGGGTTTGATGGCCTGAAATAAATATTTTTTTTTTTTTTTTTTTTTTTTTAATATAAATTACAAACAATATAAATTAAAACTAAACAAAGCCAGAAACATTCAGGTTGTCTATGTCAGGCCGGGCATCACCCTACCACGACTCTCAGTTCAACAGATGTCAATGGCGCGACCGTGACATCCGGCACTGACTGACATTGACAACCTGTCAAGTTGACAAGTTGACAACATAAAAGTATAAAATAAAAATATGTACAAACAACATAAACAATATAAATGAAAATTAAAGTTGTGCGTCGCATCCTAGCAAGAATTGGTATTTGCTCAGCATATGCTGCGACTCTGGACAAGTCCAACAGTCAGCAGCGCTGGTTTTCAGCAAGTACCGTTCGTGTGACGTTCAGACGTCCCCCCGCTTGTGTAAACAAATACATAACACAGAACAGGTAAGTAAATATTAACATTAATCTAAATTACACCTCTCACTATTTAAATAATACCTATATAATACTAATTTCTATCTTACAACCAATAATCACACCTAAGAACTTACATACAAGTCGCATAATATTAAGATACCAATAAAAAAAATGCATGGGTACCAACACTATAAACACTAAAAAACGAAAGAAAATATAGACGAAATTGAACAAAAACTACATAGATAATAACTATTAAATCTAATTAAACATACACATTTCTTGTTTGTTTTTCAGTGTGAACATTAGTGTAAAACGCACAGATTGCTATTGATGGCAGACAAACAGGTACACCATAATTTGCACCAAAGTATGATGGCGGCCATTTGCATATTGGCTTGGCTACAGATAATCGTGTTGGTGAGTTTATTGTTTAAAACTAATGAAGAAATCAACATGTTTTATGTAATGCAAATGATATGAAGAGGATAAACTGCAGTGATATAGAGTAAGCGTACAAATGAGTCCCAAGTCGATTGGAACAGCTATCGAAACATTCGAAAGAGACATGTGGGGATCTGTCGCCCACATAACGCAATGCCCATGACCCACAGCTGACCAACACTGTTCTAATTCCACAGAAACCATGTTCCACAAGCCCACCCTGAGGATTAGAAGACTGAGCAATAAAAGGGGGTGGAATCAGCCAAACCACCACTTTGGACGACTACATCCATTGCCTGTAGGCCATAAATAACCCAAGAGGTAAGTTAAAAAGAGCAGATTGTGATCCAATATACATTCAAATCTATGTAGATTTCTGAACTTGCATAAAGTATTTCTTTAACATATTTATAAAATGATTTTTTGATTTCAGGCCTCTGACTGGCGGAGGAAGGTCATTCCAACAGTGCGTGGCGGCATACCTGAAACTCCCCCTGAATGCTACGGTCCGGTGATGTGGTGTACAAAGAGGGTATGTGAAGAAGCGTGGTTCATATTTGCTGTGTCTCCACTTTAGCTTCTCAAACAAATAATGTGGTTTCTGTGTAGTGACAACTCCAAACAGTAAGCTAGCCAAATGCAACTTTCTTCTTGCTTCCATTTTCATGATGTTAAGATCATTGATATAAGGAGTGACATGACTTCTACGTGGTATATTTACACAAAACCGTGCACATGCGTTTTGTATACGCTGTATTAGTTTTCCAGTTCTTACTAACAGGCATGGTCCATAAACCGTGTCACAATAATTCAGTCTTGATAAAATTAAGCTGTCTACTAGTTGTTTACGCAGATCAGCACTCAAATGGGCTCTTATTGTATATAGAAGTTTTAACCTATAAAAACAATTTCTCATGGCATTACTGATGTGCTTCTCAAATCTAAGCTCAGGGTCCATAGTTAAACCCAGATTGCATGCCTCCTCTACCCTGTCTATTTTATCCCCCTTAATAAAAACTTCTGGATTGGCCGACAGTATCGCACTGATCATTTTCTTAATCCCTAAGACCATGAATTTAGACTTCAGTGGGTTCAAAACCAATGAATTATCATCTGACCATTCTACCACTCTCTCTAAGTCTGGATTGATTTTATCCACTGCCTGTTTCAAATCTGCTGGCCAACCACGTATTTGTGTCGAGATAAGTTGACGATTTTACGGACAGTGATAGCCGCGTCGATGGTAGACTTTCCAATAGTAAACCCGAATTGATTATTATGAAATTTAGGTCCGTTCGGTAGCAAGCCCGGAACAATCAGTCACTCTTAAAGTTTCCCCAGGGATGGGAGTAGTGTTATGGCCCGGTAAGACTTAGGGTCGTCCGGGGGCTTGTCGTCACTCTTCGGAATAATGCGTATAAAGCCTTGTCGCTATATTCGAGGAAAAATACCTTCTGCAATGCATCGGTTATATACTGATAAAATCGCATCGCTCGCCGTTTTATACGTTTCTATAATCATTCTATTAGATATTTTATCTTCACCGGATGATTTGTTGAGAGGTAGTCTCTTGACAAAGTTTATGAATTCGTCAGTGGACGGAAGCTCTGACTCTGGTGATTCAGGTGGTACCGCGGCCCACGCCCTGATCTGCCGATGGTATTCATTATCATTTACTGATATAAGTCGTCTGGTATAAGAGAATCAAGCAGAACATCAGTTGTTTCTTCAATGCCGGTGGTATGTGTATTATTTACTTTAATGTTCTGAACGTACGCAAGGTCGACCGATCTATTAGCCTTAAATTCGTGATACAAAGGAGACCACGGAACCTCCTTATCAAGTTTATCAACAATTTTCCGGAATAAATTACCCTTAGATTTTTCAACTGATCCTCTGCAACGCGTCTTGGCAACTCCAAAAGTACTTATAGCAAGATTAAAGAGGACTCCGGTAGCTCTCTACGCGCTCTGCGATAGCTTTTGCGTTGTTCAGCAAGGTAGTCACTCCACCAATCACATCTACGAATATTGGTCACAGATGCTTGACCAATAGCAATGTTAGCACAGTAAGTGAAAGTGTCTGACATTATCTCAGCACTTTCCTCAGCTGACAGTCCATTGCGAGTGAAGTCTTTGGCATGACAAGCAAAAAGTGACCTAAATAATTCCCAATTCGCGCCCTTACTTTTATATCTAAAATTTCCAATTAAGTATGAAGAACCTTGAGTAAAAATAGGAACAAATTCGTACACGATCAGGCGATGATCACTACAAGACGCGTCAGGAAGAACACGCCACCTATCCAAGCGTACGTCTGCACTAGAAATTGTGACGTCAATACAAGATTCGCCCATTTGGCTACTAAAAGTAGGTGGTGCGTCCGGGGTGTTATGAATTGATAAATTCATCTCAGCAATAAAATTTTCAACAGCACAACGTCGTTCGGAATCAGTGGCCCGAACTTTGCCATACCACAGGGAAGAAGATGCATTTACGTCAGCACCAACTATAACCTTGCAGCCCGCGAGCGACCGCAAGACGTGACGGAGATTTATATGAGGAGTGACAGGGTCAGAATACTGAAAGTAGCAGCTCACAACGTAAACCTTAAAGGTAGGCGATGTCACTTCCGCCACGGCGCAATGGGGAGTCATTAGATTACATATATCTGTTACAGTAAAGCTCGAAGAACGCGCAACATAAATTCCGGCACGTGACTTGCTGTCCAGCTGGACTACCCTGTGACCCAAGTGCGCGTTTTGATACTGTTCCTGAACAAGTACTATATCTAGATTATAATCCAAAATCAATTTATCCAGCTCAGATGTCGCCACCCTATCGTTATGAAGGTTTAATTGTCCTATGGTTAAACTATCCATTTTAATTAATTAGTGTTTAGGATTAATTGTTCGAGTTTGAGTTTGTAGGTAGTACACTCTTGAGATCCGCAGCGATGATCACATGGTTTTTAAAAGCGTTTACACGCCACGCAAGTTGGTTTAAAATTTAAGTCGTCATTGTGAGGGCAATCTTTTGTTTCATGTGCCTCTGAACAATTACCACAGGTAGGTTCTTTATTAACGCAGTGTTTCTGAACGTGACCAAACTGTTGACAATGTAAACAACGAACAACTTCGACATCATCAATAAAACGGCAGGTAGCCCAATCAATAAATAATTTATCCTTTGTAGACACTAAGTGCTTACGTACGGCAGGCTCTATTTCAATTCCGATCCATTTACGACCATTATCTAACGTGCGCCTACGGATATTTTTTGTAGATTTTATAAAGTCATCCTCTTTTATTTGAAGCTTATCTTTGATATTTTGACGGTATAACGCATTCAGAAAAGTGCCATCTTCCATTGAAGATGGTACATCCTTAACCAACACTCGAGGGCGTCTACCTTTCGCTTTTTCTAGACGTAAACCAGCGGCCTTGATTGCTTCTACTGATTCCAATTTTTTTAGCTGATTTCATTAGCGACGCGTAATACAACACCGGATTTCGCGGTTTTTTTCACGCCTACTATTTGGAAACCGTCGTCACTAGGTTAAATTGCCTTCATAAGCGCTTGTTTTGTCGCGTACGAGGTGCTATAATCAGCTGATCGAGCCGCGGTCGGATAAGCCACCACACAAGGTAACGGTGGGCGAGATTCCATAATGGCTGGAGCCACTTTTGGCAAACGTAGTTTCAACGAGTCCGCATATGAAATTTTACAATTGTTGTTACCGACAGGATTAGGATTGACAGCGTTAATCGACCTAACCTTATCTAATTCGCGTTCCGTTCTGGCTAACTTTGTCTCGTTGCACGATGATTTTATTGCTAGCATTGAAACAATGCCCGTAATTCGCTGCGTCATGTCCATGATGGCAGATTTATTTGCAACGTTAATGCGCGACCCCTGATCATTGAGCAAGTCGTTAATTTTAGACAGGTATCCGACGCCTCGGAAACTAAGTCGCAATAATCAGTATTACTCGCATTACTAATATTTAAAAACGGCGAGAATTTTTCCACAGTTTCGGATGTTTGGTGAAGTCGTTTTGACCTGTCATCGGGTGAACTGTACGTTGGAGACAGTTCACTGAACAAGCGTTTAGAATTAGTGGAGGTCGCCACAGGCGACCTTTGGGTTTTTGTGTTTCTACGAAATATTTCTCCGCTTCGATCCGGATCATCATTTGTTGACATCATCATTAACGGAGAAACACACTAAATAAACGTATTAGGACGCGACTGAATGAAATAAAACAAAAACGAAATAAATAAATAACATTTATTTCGCGTTACCGAGTGGGGAGGGAAATGTTAGGTTAGGAATAATGAAAAGATTGTTTTAAACTTTCATGGTACGATGTACCTTTTTATTTGCGAGTAGAGAGAGTAATAAGGTACATGGTAGCAATCCCGTTATTAACTATTCTAATGTTAGTGACCATGAGACATTAAAACAATCTTTTCATTATTCCTTTCCATTATTTTGTGACAACTATCCCGTATAAATGGGATAGATGTCTTATAAGAGTTCATATAAATTACATATAGAAATTGTACAGACACATGCAACGTGGTCAACTTAGTGGTAGTTGTGGAGTCTCTCGATTGATATAATAAAATAACATGAAATTCATTCGCGAAGCTAGAGTAATTAAAATCGTGGCAACTATACCCCTGGGGCAACTATCCTGGTTTTACCCTACTATTAAAAATGAAGAGAATTAACAATTAATTGTCTTGTTTATTTATTTACTGACAAAAAATCACATAAAATTATTCTCTCTTCTGGAACTTAACCCAAGTTCCATCCATGGCCTTGATGTTAAAGTTATGAGGTTTCAACTTGATGGGATCCGTTGTCTTCTCTGTCTTGACGATGGTGAAGTTCAGAATTAACAGGTATATGAGCACCTTGAGCTCCATGATCGCGAACCTCATGCCTGTGAAAAAAACCTCTTGCTATATTATACATGCTTGGTACAATCATAATCATAGAAAATTATAAATAAGAAAAAATAAGGAGTTTAAAAAAGGAATCTATATTTTTCTGTTATAGTTTTTCATTCTCATATTTTATTAAACCAACCAACCTATTTGAAAAAAAAACTCAAATAACTTTTTAGAATAATAAGATAACAATCAAGATTGACACGCCGGCAGTTGCAATAAGTTACATTATGCTCTAATTAATGATGTACCTATACGTGATTGTCAATTAGCGTTCAGGCACAGTATCAGGGGGCCTAGCACGAATCTTTTTGACGTATAGTAACGTAACGTAAAATTTTACCTTAGCTACAATACTCGTTTCACACATAATATTTATTTGAATTAGATTTATGTACTATTCATCTTTTTCAATGATACAAATTGTATAATTATGCCCCATAAAATTAAACCAAAATAATGGGGTTGTAGTTTTTCACTTTCAAAATTCACTTACATTACCGTTACTATACGTCAAATTACTTGTGCTAGCTCCTCAGCACTCTGTTATTTAACGCAAATATTTTAGTTAGTTGGTTAATTCATTACAGTGGGACAATTAATATAGGGTGATAAAACAAAATCTAACTATCCAAGATTTTTTTAACAATGTACAAACCACCATGTGAACAATATTTCGAAAACTTGTTACCTAATACAAAGGTAGATGGGAAATCATCCAATGACTCCTCCCGCTCTGGGTGTAGCGGGAGGGAGTGTCAGACTTCTACTGACTAAAACCCATCCATGTTCCTTCATTGTCCTTTGTGTTCCGGCGCCACGGTGTCTCTTGCGAATAATCCCGCGACTCCGGCAGGCGTCGGCCCTTTCGGGCCCCTCTGTGTGCTGACTCTCTTTGAGGCGCGCGTGGAACACTAACGCGCCGTCGACACGGCCTGTCGTCACTAGACGGACGGACGGCGAGCCACCCATAGCTCGCCGTCCACAGGCCCGCGCCTACGGTGGCCGGAGGTCACCAGGTGGTGGCCCCCGACGCCCGCGGCGTCCACCACGGCGGCCGGGACGAGAGGGTCTCCTCTCCCTCTCCGCCACCTCCTTCGCTAGCATGACTGCTTCGCAGAAGGAGGCAACGGCGTCCCATTCCGAAAGGTAGCATAGCTGGGTGGAACAGATACGTCAAGGATGCTCATGTGAGGGCCAGGCTTTGTTTTCTGATGTCAGTGCTGAATGGAAAAACCTCAGTCGTGTATGTTTACGAAAACATGTCTGAATCCAGGAAAGTTTTTAAGTCACAATTGAAGTGGTGTAAGGATAATGAGCAATAAAAATGGGCATTATTGCACACCAGCACTGCAAGAAGAATTTTAAGATCTTTGGAAAAAGACAAATCAGTTAAACCCGAAGTCTGGTCACCCTGTGAGTGTGACCAGTATGCATAAACCACGAGAAATTGCCAATCATTTCCAACAGCTTTTTAAAGTTGAGTCGCCCTAGGATGCTGCACCGCAGATGCTTGATGTTGACTCAGACGTCGAAGATCTTAAAACCAGGTATTCAGCCAATGATGTGGCAGGTATTATTAGGAATATGCTATTTAATATAAATCTCCTGGTAACGACAGCCTCAGCATAGAGCATCTGCGAAAGGGTAAGTAATAGATAATGTAACAACAAAATCTGTAATAATAACAACGGAACCTATAATTTTATTTAATATAGCGATTAGTTAATATAATGAACGATTGATATAATTTCAAAATAACTATTTTTTATAAGAATAAATACAAACATACATTAAATATAAAATCGTTTGACATACCACTCAAAAGATATAGAACATATTTGGTCTAATATGATGAAAACGCATACTTTAGTATTATTAAGTATTATTTATTGATGCTTCTAATTTAAGCGTAAAAATCAATAACTGTTTAATAAATATTTTAAAGTATTTTTTCTTTGTTTTATTCTTTGTAAGTTCTATCGTAGTTATAGGTAATAGTAACCTAATTAGATATTAAACATAACTAGTAACTGATTACCACCCGCGCTATGATGGTTCGACGGAGCTCCGCTCCGCGGGGCTCCTATTTCTGGGTGGTTTAAAAAAAAACCACGAAGGCTAAGGCTAGCTCCGCTCCGCTTCTAAACTAACCTATCCGAGTCGGGGTACTCTGAGTCGGGGTGTTAACCATAATGACGTTTTTATACGTTAGACCTAATGATTTTCGATTAAATAAACAATATACATATTAAACGTTAGACCAAATGATTTTCGATTAAATAAATGTTATATCAAACAACGTTATACTTGGTTATACTAATTAAGTTTTAGAATAAATAAATGTTATACCGCGTGTATCTGACATCGACGCACAAACGATTTCCATGGGTCCAGGGCATGATTCTGGATACCCTAGACTTAGAATTTTTCGTCGGTTTTTTTCTCATTTTTTTCAAGGGTTTTTTTACTTTAGACTGCTCATAATCGTTATACTGACCTAACCCAATGAGATTTTTAATAAAAAAATAATTAATTAACTACTTTCATAAAAAGAGCAATCTGAATAAAACCACAAATAGATATCAGCTCAGCTGTGCTGATACGTAGGTATTGTGGTACTCTTATGAAAAAAATGAAAAAATTAGAAAAGAACCGACGAAAAATTCCAACACTGGGGTGTCCAGAATCATGCCCTTGACCCATGGAAATCGTTTGTGCGTCGATGTCAGATACACGCGGTATGTACAGAAATTATATCAACCGTTGGTATATCTTTTTTTTTGGAACGAAGTTCCTTATCGCGCGTTGCGAAAGGGGGCTAGACGGAAAGAATTCAGACGAAAAGTTGTAACGACAGTTTTTGCTATAGTAAGCGATTGTAAGCCGTGTGGCGTGCGCATGTTTCTCTGTCTCTCTCTCTTATAGAAAGCAAGCCAGTACCTATTCAAAGTCAGAAGTCAAAGTCAGAAGTCAAAGTCAGAAGTCAAAGTCAGAAGTCAAAGTCAGAAGTCAAAGTCAGAAGTCAAAGTCAGAAGTCAAAGTCAGAAGTCAAAGGCAGAAGTCAAAGTCAGAAGTCAAAGTCAGAAGTCAAAGTCAAAGTCAGAAGTCAAAGTCAGAAGTCAAAGTCAAAGTCAGAAGTCAAAGTCAGAAGTCAAAGTCAAAGTCAGAAGTCGAAGTCAAAGTCAAAGTCAGAAGTCAAAGTCAGAAGTCAAAGTCAGAAGTCAAAGTCAGAAGTCAAAGTCAAAGTCAGAAGTCAAAGTCAAAGTCAGAAGTCGAAGTCAAAGTCAGAAGTCAAAGTCAGAAGTCAAAGTCAGAAGTCAGAAGTCAAAGTCAGAAGTCAAAGTCAGAAGTCAGAAGTCAGAAGTCAGAAGTCAAAGTCAGAAGTCAAAGTCAGAAGTCAACGTCAAAGTCAAAGTCAGAAGTCAACGTCAAAGTCAAAGTCAGAAGTCAAAGTCAGAAGTCAAAGTCAGAAGTCAAAGTCAGAAGTCTAAGTCAGAAGTCAAAGTCAGAAGTCAAGTCAGAAGTCAAAGTCAGAAATCAAAGTCAGAAGTCAAAGTCAGAAGTCAAAGTCAGAAGTCAAAGTCAGAAGTCAAAGTCAGAAGTCGAAGTCAGAAGTCAAAGTCAAAGTCAGAAGTCAAAGTCAAAGTCAGAAGTCGAAGTCAAAGTCAGAAGTCAAAGGCAGAAGTCAAAGTCAGAAGTCAAAGTCAGAAGTCAGAAGTCAAAGTCAGAAGTCAAAGTCAGAAGTCAGAAGTCAGAAGTCAGAAGTCAAAGTCAGAAGTCAAAGTCAGAAGTCAACGTCAAAGTCAAAGTCAGAAGTCAACGTCAAAGTCAAAGTCAGAAGTCAAAGTCAGAAGTCAAAGTCAGAAGTCAAAGTCAGAAGTCGAGGTCAGAAGTCAGAATCGAAATTCATAGGATATTAGATACTAATGTGTTTTTGTTGAGTGTATACAGGTTTTTTGTACATAATAAATAAAAGGAACTTCGTTCCATCCGGATGTCCGTTGTTAGTTGTTATGGCGACAGACTTAGACATGATGGTGGTAGCTTGCCAGGCGGACTTAGAACAAGTCCTACCACCAACCAAACCGAGCAAAAAATTTGCTTCCGCTGGGAATTGAACCCGGGACCTCTGGGTCTGAATCAGGTGGTATAACCACTAGACCACGGAGGTGGTTAGTATCACCTGTTGAGCACCACCCGGGGACCTATTTAGCCATTCGTACCTACCTGATAGTCAAAACAAAACCGATGACTTCGGTTTTTCTAAATTACTAGTTTTAGGGGCCTGCAGGCGCCTTAGCTGGTACCCCGTAAACAGAGTTGCTCAGTTCAAGTGCATATACTTGAACTGAGCATGTCTGTGAAGGAGGTTCTCCGTGAGCCTAAAGAATAACACAGACGTGTAAAGGGCAGGTAGGGCGTTTAATGTTCGGTGAAATATGTTGGCCTGCAGGTTCGCACATTGCAGTATTCAAATGAAAGTAACTCATTTTTTTTTTATTTGCCCCCGCTGGGAATCGAACCCGGGACCTCTGGGTCTGAATCAGGTGGTATATCCACTAGACCACGGAGGCGGTTAGTGTCACCTGTTTAGCACCACCCGGGGACCACATGTAGGGATTCGCTGAAGGGTATTCTCCTACGGACGCAGGTGACTCGGCCCCCAAAAGTCATTTTAAGTCTTACTGCCAAACACTTCACATGTGCAGCCTGTGGGTTAACTCTACACTGCAGTCATACAGCGCTCTACGTGTTCAATGCAACAACGCGTTTAGGGTGCTGCTGGCTATGTTCGCAGAAGCGCACACTGATGGGTTTCAAGCTCCAATAAGGAAGCAATGTGCGTCGCCGCTGAGTCGTGTTAGGTCCAGTAGCAACAGTTTAGAAAGCGTGTTCGCGTGTAGATGGGACTTTCCACTGCTGCACCACTGGATACGTTTGCTTATTGCACTACGAGCAGTGGACAGTTCCTCCTCGTCCTAATGTGTGTACCTATCTGTATCCTTATCTGCTTTTAATTTTATTGTGTGTTGTTTCATATCGTTGTGAACTAGTTCTCTTTTTTAACTGTGTGGGTGTGTGTCGAAATATGGACATTTGTCTGAAATAAATGCATAAAAATAAATAAAATACACGTCAACATGTGGGATGTGAACACAGCAGTCATTGTGCCGATAGTCGTGACGGCCAATGGCATTATTGCCAAGAGCCTCGACCAACACCTCAAGAGGCTCTCGTTGGGCAGCTGGATCAAGGGCTTGATCCAGAAAGCAGTACTCCTGGACACGGCGCGTATTGTGAGGAGGTTCCTCTCTCGGGAGCCCTGACCACCGGCAGCTTGGACCCTGTTCCCGATGCTGGTGGGCTACTATTTTTTTTATGTTTTTTTTATTAGTTTTATACAAATATTTGAAAATGTAAAAAATATGTACAGAAAATAAATAAATGAAATAAAATAGAATAATGATAGCATTCATTCTACAACTTACCGATGCATATTCTCGGGCCCCCTCCGAAGGGCGAGTAGGTGCATGGTTTAATATTGTGCTTGTTATCTTCAGAAAATCTCTCAGGATCGAACTTGTGCGGGTCGGGGAAGTAACGCGGATCCATTTGTATAGAGTTCACACTATTGTAGACAAGATCACCGGGTTTCAACTGTACAAAAGTTAAAATAAAATAAATAACTATCAAATTAGTGAGTGTCAAGTTAGAGACATAACCAACTGTATCTTGTACGAGTATAACTTACAGTATACGGCTTTCCCCCTTCATGCGGGGGTGGCAAATCATACGTCTTCTGACAGATCCTATCCATGAAAATTGCTGGAGTCCACTTCCTTAGAGTTTCTGGAAAAATAAAATTTCGTCTGAAATTTTATAAAAGCCATATTTCTTACAAGACGAGTCCACAAAGACACCCACCGTTAATCACACATTCCATAAACTTGAGTTCACTGAGTTTTTCATATGTGAGTGGCTCATTGTCCTCTTTTAAGTCTCTGCACTCCTGGTACAATTTTTCTTGAACATCGGGGTTTATGGCGATTTCGTGGATAACCATTACCAGAGTTTGTGCTGAAGTATCAAAGCCAGCAGCGAAGAATGTGAACACTTGAGCAGTCAGATCGTCTGGTGTCCAGTCTGCAAAGGGATATAGAAATTCACTGACAGCCTAGGACTTGTCCGTATATTAACCATAGGACCACTTGTGACCAGCAATACTTGCTACTTCAGCATGTTTACTTAAAGCATGATTTGTTTGCATACGTGCCGTTTGGGACTTTTAAAACCAATGACTCTGGTTGAAGACTTATCATCAAACATTGCCGAAAAGGCATTGATGAAACTAGTGTAAATAAACAAAAACATCGCATGCAGTATGGCCGAAAGTTATGTAAATATTTACCTCCCTTTGCTTCCATGAGCAGTTGAATCATGTCAGGTCGCTCCACTTTTTCTTTCTTCCTATATTCAATGGTAGAAGCCACGATACTTCTGAAGAAGTTGTTCGATTTTCCAGAGAATATTTGGAGTCCTAATTTCTGTAAAAAAATACGTATCAGTAGTTGGGTGCCATTGTATTCTTAACTTTAATTCTGAGAGTTTTTTTATATACATGGTGCCATTTTAATCGTTTTACAAAGGCAGCCTACTTAATGCCCCCGACTTGTACTACCTTTATACGCGATTTTCTTTTTTTGAATAATTCAATAAGATAATAGTTTAATAAAAACAAATAACGCATTAGGTTTATGAAACACCCTATAATAATGTTTCCTTATCAAAACAATGTCGCCACCCTTGGAACCAAAGACTATTAAACCACTTGACTGCGCATACAGTGCCCCGATGCACGAAAACTATTAGTGTTTTTGCTCATATGTTAGGCAGCGGCACTAGTAACCATTTTAGTTGTGACCAAGGGTTAGACCTGTGGGCACGCTAAGTTTTTACAAATCGTTTTAATTTTTATGCAATTATAACGCATAAAAATGCCTTCATACCCGGTGAATTTGTGTGGGAAACATTCCAAGACCTCTTGTTACAAAAATGATGGCATAACTTTTCATCGGAGAGTAAAGACTACGCAAAATATTTTTGATTTGAATCAGATGATGAGCCACTGCAGGGGTCTATATAAAATGGTAGTTAGGTGAACGAGCACACTGTGAGAAGCGCGCGTTGATGTCTTTTGGAAAAGTCTCTTTCTTTCATTAGGAAATACTTATATTTTTATCCCTTTCTTCCCCTTTGTATTTTTATCGTAAAAATCTGTGCTGTTACGTTTAATGATTGAAGTCGATTATATGATTTATCGATGATCATAAAATTACAACTAATACAATTTTTAATCAATTCACATACTTACATTAAACACGTAACTACTTTTAAACGACTTTAAAAATAAGAGGAGGATCTCAGTTTTTTCATCTGTGTGTTTGACATACATGTTTTCATTTTAGATTTTCGAAGATTTCAGAATTAAAATAAAAGTGGAAAGATAAGGTTAATAGGGAAACTTTGTTTAAACAAGATATAGCGCTGTTTGTTTGGATTGAGTATTTTTATAATGTTAAAATCCATTTTATCGATATCGACTATTTTCCTTTAATCAAGTAGTGCCACCACTAACCATAGGCTACCTATGCAACTTGACCTTGAACGGACCAATTGCAGCCGCGCGTTGTTCCTCGTCCCCCGGCCCGCTGTAGTGAGCCGCGTACTTAGAAGAAATCGGCCTATACGCTCTCTAGTGGTTATATACTCTATGCTTGGAACACAAGGCTCGGACGGCGCTCGCTCCTGGACGTATCAAACAACGCCATGCGTCATGCTAATGAATGGATTTTTCACTTTTTTAATAATTCTAATGTTCATAAATATCATTTTATTTTTTAATGATTGTGTAGTAATCATTGGATAGATGAAGAGGGCTGCAGTATGACTTTTCATCACATCACAATGCTTTATTTTTCTCGGAGGAGCTCGTGGCTTAATAAATTAGCAGACTTGGGCCCCAGGGCCTTGGGCTCCATTACGATTAGAACAAATTTGATATTCTGCAAAAACTTGTATGTAAGCTCAATAGAGTCGTAATGAATCGTAGTGTAAGTGTGATGGACTCTCAGTTGAACAATTATAGGTGTTGCCATTCAAAATCTACCAAGAAGCTGAATTAATGAATGAACTATTGGTTTGATTTAAATATACGTTTTTATCATTTTCTTTGATTCAATTACGAACTATATTGTCTGCAATGAATCGCCTTGTCGATAAAATATGACGATGTTAGAAAGAGTTTATTTCAAATACGGTGGCTGTATTACATAGCTATCAATGACCAGGTTGATAATTAAAAAAAAAACATCTGTCATCTTGCACGTCAATGTCAATGTCACGACAAATATATTGTTACCGCCTTACCAGTATCGGATTTGTTTGAAGTTTCGTCTGCTATCAAAACAACAAAAATTCATAATATTTAATTGGTTTGTTGGATGTTGGATCTAATTAAAGTAAATTTCTAATCGGTAAGTACTCGCCAAATTTTATTTTCACATCTATAGAACTTTGTAAAAACATTGTAAAATGTTCATTTTTAACCGACTTCCCAAAAAGGAGGAGGTTCTCAATTCGGTCGTAATTTTTTTTTAATGTTTTTTACTTCATAACTCCAACAATTCTGAACCGATTTGAAAAAATATTTTTTTTATCTCAAAGGATCTTGGCACCGACTTCAAACGTATCTGTAGGTAGCACATACGAAAGAATAGTTTTTTAGTAATATTATAGGTAGTTTCGGATTAAATCCTTATTGAGTTATTTTTTGCTTTTTAGTTTTTTTTTATTCATAATACTTACTATATGCCTACTTCGTGGGCGTTTTGAAGTCGGTTTTTTTAATTTTGTAAAAGTTTTGTTGTATGAGTATTGTATACTGCGCTGTAATATTACAGCATATTAACTGTTTTCTTTTATATTTTAGGCTAATAATATGAGCATAAAACAAATTGAAGCTCTGATAGAGTATTTAGAAGGGCAGCAGGAGCTAGCCCTTGGACGCTGCTCACGGTCCAAAGAGGGGCTGAGTCTGTCGAAAAGGCTTTGGCAAGAGTGCGCCGGAGTTCTTAAGAGCATATCGTCAGACTGCGTCCAAAAGACAGGAGAGCAATGGCCTCTTTCCTTTCCATTCCATGCCTATAATAATTGTCAGGGCTCTCACATCCACTTTTCCAACGCGGAATATTTTAATAAATTCCGCATTGGGTAAATCTTCCACGGCATCCACCGTTGCCCTCATCGAGGCCCGCTTTTTACGGCGCTGAGCCATAAGGTGACGACGCCGACGGCGATCTTGCGCATTAGCTTATGCTAGAATACGCCAACGTAACAATAACCGCAGCATCTTTTCAGTATTTTTTTAAATATTTTTCGTTGAGTGGCTTGTAAAATCCTATGATGATTATCTATTGTTGCACAATCGTACTTCAATCTTGAAATTGAAGAATGAAATCTCAAAAAAAAAAAACTATCTCTCTTCTCTTAATCTTGATCTTGTGATTGTTTTGTTTGATTGATTGTTGTTTTTTTGATTGATTGGATTGTTTTTTTTTTTGCCTGATTTGAGATTTTTTTGTTTAAGTCTGCTAATTTAAGATTTCTGATTTCTGTCCTTAGCTAGACTTGTTTTGATAAAAGTAAGATACGGCCATTTACTCTACAAAAAAAAACTTTTTACAAAAAATACAACCGACTTCCAAAAAAAAAACTACAAAGTAAAAATAACTTTAATTTCGGAAGTCGGTGTTTTCGTTAGTTTATTCGTATTTTGACACCGACTTCCGAAATTAAAGTTATTTTTTACTTAGTAGTATTTTTTTTGGATGTCGGTTGTATTTTTTTGTATTTTTTTTTATTTTTTGTAGAATAAATGACCGTATCTTATTTTTATCAAAACAAGTCTAGCTAAGGACAGAAAAATAAAGCATTCATCTGCTAGCCTTTTTCCAACCATATTGAGGTCAGCTTCCAGTCAAACCGGATTCAGCTGAATATCAGTATTTTACGTGGAGCGGCTGTATATGCTTTCAGATAAAACAAGGATTTTTCAAATCGGTTCATATTGTCGGAGTTATGAGGTAACAAACATAAAAAAAAAACATACAAACGAATTGATAACCTCCTCCTTTATGGGAAGTCGGTAAAAAAGTTCATCTGACACGCACCTTGTAAAGTTTAGGACACAAAAAAAATAGTGCCATCGACATTCTCTGTTTCCAGTTAAAATTAAAAAGGTTGTTGCCGATCTGAAAGAATTCATTGTCTCGATCCTCCAGAGAGTTGATCTTGAGTCCGAAGCCAGCTGACGCGATGACGTCATTGGTGTACCGACGCATCAGGTCGTCCACTTCTATGATGTCAGATTGATGAGCTGAAAAATGATATTGATAATTTGAAGAAATAAACTGACGGCCTTTGTATTAATCTCTGATTATTTAATTTTACTTATAGCACACTTATGTAGAAAATTGAACCCTTTTAAAAAAACTCAAAACTCAAAGCATTTATTTCAACAAAACCATTTACGGGCGCACTTTTGAATTGTCAAGGTCGGTCCGTCCAATAAAAATGAAGCGATTTGCACGTTCCAACACGTAGATCTCTATGCAAAAGAACGTGCAAGAAACTCCACGGACACTATTTTAATAGTAAAAATTTGTAACAATGATTTGTTTATATCGTGTTGAAATTATACATACATGTGAGAACGATATAATAGACCAGCAGGATTAAAGCGTCCGGAATAAAAAAGGAACAATTCAAAGAAATATTTAAAATAAACCATAGCAGCTGAGAAATGACCAGACCCAACTGACGGCGCCCGTTCATGAACATGACGCATGCGCTAGCACCATTCGGCTCAACCATTTTAAAGGGAGCCAAATAATCCAAAGCAAAAGCCACCATCAGCTAGACTGTCCTTTTAAAAATGCCTTAGGTAGATACCAATAATCGGTCAATGTATGTTACAAACCATGAAGGTACTCGACAATGTTCTTGGCATTCTCAACAATCAGGGGAAGCATCACCTTCATTTTGGAAGCAGTGAATGCTGGGCTCAAGATAGACCTCATTTCTCGCCATTTATCACCTGAAAACAAATTTAATGTAAAATCATCAAATCAAGCTCTGAGCGAAGCAGAAGGGAGTGTCAGACTCTTACTGACTAAAACCCATCCGTGTTCCTAATGCCCTTAGCGTTCGAGGGCCGCTTAGACTCTTTCGAACAAATTCCGCAACCCTGACAGGCACTGGCTCTAGCGGGCATCGTTTACTATCCTGACATCTTTCGCGTGGAACACAACGCGCCGTCGACCCGGGCCGAATTCTGATCAGACTGCGAGCCTGCCAACGTTCGCCGTCCAAGGTTTTCTATACTAGCAAAACTTGTTTGCCAAGCTAGGATTATTTCCTCATTACAAATGAAGTAAAATATAAACATAGCTAATAGCTTATATAGAAAATCAGAACAAGTCTTGCCGGATTGGCAGTCACTCCATATACAGTGCTGGTACTCCGATGATGATATATTATCGTTCAGTGCTCAGTCACATGTAAAAGATTTTGATCTCTCCGAAAATGTTCACTGCTGCAATAAAGAATGACCGGTAGGCTCTAGATTGTAGAAGCCGGCTTTGCTGAGGACATAAAAATAATTACTGAGAAACTATGTAAAAAATTGGTACAATGTAGATCACCTTAGTAAAGCATCGGAAAGAGTGAGTCTTAAAATGGACAAATCCATGAACGCGTTGCCAGTAAAAATATATGGACTGGATCGTGGTCGCACCAGTAGTCTAGTCGACAAGTTGAAAATGGTACAAAATAGAGATACTTCTCTTAAAATTATGTGCGATAGCTCATTGGATCCGGAATGACGCCTAGAAAATATGCCAAAAGCGTGTATTAGCACATAAAAAATTGCAAAAGTGAATTAAAGATGAAAAAAAATGGCATTTCGTTTAAATTTCAAAATGATTCTGAAAGAAGAGGAAATTTCCAATAAAAAACTCCTTACTCCCGGAACTCTATCTCCATTATTTATAACTTAAATTTAACGCTGAAAATATGTCTGCAAGCGGCATTTTTAGGTTGCACGCGTGGCGTCAAAAGCGAGTACGGTACAATAATCAATTTATTTAGGGTATTGAATATTTTTTTTTTTTTAAGTTTGAAAAAGTACGGTGTGTTCTGAACACTGTAAATAATTTTTTTCCGTTGGAAATTTTACTTAAAGTTAATTTTTCAACAAGTTAAACAATATTGTTAACTAACAAAATTTTCTCGAACAACCGTCTTAATTTTAAGTGAAAAAAAATGTTTAAATAATGGTTGTAAAACATTTTCGCTTCGTAGAGCCTTTCTTACATACATACTTAAGAGTGTGTATTCCGTCCACTAGCGCCGCCAATCGTTTTTTATTAATTGTGGTAAATTTAAGACACGCAGATAAAAAACCGCTCTGTAGTGCACTGAAGAAATGTATCTATTATTTTTTGACAGCTATTTTTAATACATAACTCATGGCTAAATAGCCAAAACGGCAATTATTGCTAAAAGTGGCCACTTTTAGCAAAAATATCGACTTTGGCAACTATTTATGTTCTAAAGTACAAAACATAACTCTCAAAACATAATAAATACATTTCTTCAGTGCACTACAGAGCGGTTTTTTATCTACGTGTCTTAAATTTACCACAAATAATAAAAAACGATTGGCGGCGCTAGTGGACGGAATACACGCTCTTAACAAGATTGCGCCATAAAAATTAAAAAAATATTTATACTTTGTTTATAATAATTTAAACTTGAACAAAAACTGAAAAATCCAAGTAATGTTGTTATTTTTTTTTTCTTAAACATCATTTTATCGTTTTTTTATTAATACAAGATATTTATTGATTTGCAAAAAAAAAAACCCGCCATTTTTGATATTTTTTTAATAAACAAATTGATTAAAGCAATATGTTTAAAAAGTTTTTTTTCACAACTTTATTACATTACAAATATTATGTTTTTTTTTTAATTTTCCTTAAAAAACGTTATAAATAATGGAGATAGAGTTCCGGGAGTTAAAATTTCTTAAATATTAATATTTTATGAAATATTGGCAAAAAACGAAATGCCATTTTTTTTTCATCTTTAATTGATTATAACTTTTGCAATTTTTTATGTGCTAATACACACTTTTGGCACATTTTTCTAGGCGTCATTCCGGATCCAATGACCTATCGGACATAATTTTAAGAGCAGTATCTCTATTTTGTACCATTTTCAACTTGTCGACTAGACTACAGGTCGACTGATGACATACGGGTCTAAAACAGGCCACTTAAGCACAATCAGTAAGCAAATCACTCTACCCCTCACTGTCTAATTTTCCCAATCAAACTTGAACCTAATACGTTAGCGATAAAGTTGAGAACGAATGACAGATTGTTGTGTGATATGATTCTCCTAAAGTGACCTTTTTAGCCCTCTGGTGAAGGCAAGAAATTTTTTAAATGTAGAACGGACATGACTCGTACATATGGCAACTCTTCGGGAAAGCTACTTTCGGCTGAAATGACAATGATGACTGATGAAGTGAAGTGGTTCGTGTTTATATAATAATTCTAATTTTAAATGTAGAACGGACATGACTGGTACATGTGGCAACTCTTCGGGAAAGTTACTTTCGGCTGTAATGACAATGATGACTGATGAAGTGAAGTGGTTCGTGTTTATATAATAATTGGAATTTTAAATGTAGAACGGACATGACTGGTACATGTGGCAACTTTTCGGGAAAGCTACTTTCGGCTGAAATGACAATGATGACTGATGAAGTGAAGTGGTCGTGTTTATATAATTGGAATTTTAACGCCAAATAAACTTGCAATAAAGTACCTTTCCTTAATATCCCTTTAGAAATTACGATCACGATAGAAGACGATCCATGACAGTGTTATGTATTTATTTCTTTTTTTAAAGTTAAAGTCAAAAATGGATGTGGGTCAGTGAATGCAGACTATTTACTACGACAGTATTCGCCGAAGGAGTAGAAAGATAGTTGTGGAACTCCCACAGACACGACAGGTTTGTGTTTTAGTTTTGGCCATTTACAATTAGCCACTGAGTTTCTCATCACAGGAAAAGTCAATAAAGCTGTCTAAGTCCTACAAAGAGATCATGATCATCCCAAAATAAACCACTTCTCTTATTCGTATTCCTACAACAATCATCTCGCTATTTGACAGCCCACGCGCACTCAAACGGGTCAATGTCACGTGGGTAAATTTGGTTATGTAACATAATATATCACTTTATCAAACACACTGGTATTCAGCTGAATCCGGTTTGACTGGAAGCTGACCCCAATTTTGTAGGGAAAAGTCTAGGCAGATGATGACTTTATCAAACAACTGCACATGATGTACATTTTTTTTTAAAACAAATTACAGGAATTGCTCAGGTCAAGGATTTACTTCGTTGTATATGAATAATGTCATGACATTCCTTCGTTGATCTGCAACCAATTTTTGGGTGCGGATTTCGTTTTTACAAAAGGTCTAAAAGGCAACCCTTGAATGATTGATCACTCTGTTAATACAGAAATTTTATTTTAATATTGACAAACAATAGTCGTTCATTACTTAAAAATATATTTGAAGTACTTGTCTCCCACAAAGTGAACCAATGCCCTGGTCAGGGTTGTGGGTAGCGGTAATTTTAATTATGTTAGTTTTATGGCGGGACGACCTGGATGTCTTCCTTACAAATTGAAAGGAAGAGGCACAACACCGAGAGAATTGGAAGGAATGGAGGGAGGCTTGCCCTGCAGTGGGACAGTACGGGCTAGTAATAATAAAATAATAATAATAGTTTTATGCATAAAATACGCATGATAGAAATAATGAACAACGTCACTTGTTGATAAATATTACATCTGTGTAAGAGGATTCCGGGTGAAATTCTCGTTTCCATCTTCGGCCTAATCATCACTTTCCATCAGGTGAGATTTGGGCCAAGAGTTTCCCCGTCATGAATAAAAAAAAATAATAAAAAAAATACTAATATTATAAAGCAAAAGAGTTTGTTTGTTTGTTTGTTTGGTTGAACGCGCTAATCTCAGGAACTACTGGTCCGATTTGAAAAATTATTTCAGTGTGATTGTATTATAGGCTATATATCATCACGCTAAGACAAATAGGAGCGGAGCAGTATTGGAAAATGTGACGCAGACGAAGTTGCGCGGGTCAGCTAGTAAATAATATGGTGTTGAAAAAAGAACGAAAGCCCATCTTATTATAAAAGGGTTACCTTTCATCGCTCCCAGGCTGCCAGAAAACAGAGGTTCCGCTTCTTCACTGAAGAACTCTCGGTGGTCTGTGAAGTATTCGAAGTCTCTGACGGTGACAGTCTTGATAAGATCAGGGTCCCTGATAAGGATTATCGGCAACGAAAACTCCATGAAACCTACGTATCTGAAAGTATTATTATAACTAAATGCAGTTTTCCAATCGAACGTTAAGTAAAACTGTAACATAAATGTATGACAAAAGTGAAAAATAAAAATTATTTTTACAAATTAAAATAACCGACTTACAAAACACCGCTAAGTATAAAATAATTTTAATCTCGGAAGTCTGTGTTTAAAACAAAAAAAAAACAACCTAAAACACCGACTTCCAAAACTAAAGTTTTTTGGGAGTCAGTTGTATTTTTTTTTAACAGACTTCTTCAAAAAGGAGGAGGTTCTATGTTCGTCTGTAAATATGTTTTTTTTTTTTCAGGGTTCCGTACCTAAAAGGTAAAAACGGGAACCTATTACTAAGCCACCGCTGTCTGTCTGTCACCAGGCTGTATCTCATAATAGCTAGAAGGTGAAATTTTCACAGATTGTGTATTTCTATTGCCGCTATAACAACAAATAATAAAAATTAAGGTTCATGGTACGGAACCCTTCGTCTGCGAGTCCGTCTCGCACTTGGCCGGTTTTTTATGTATGTTCACTGATTTATCCGCCAATTGAGGACCAATTTTAAACATTCTTTTTGTATTTAATGCCTATACACTTGATCTGATCATGGGATTCCAGGAAAATCGAAGGCTAACCTCAAATTGTATAGGCACATACAATGTTTTTCGTATACTTTCTAACGCAACTTAGATACTTGTGCCTGGTGATCATCATCTTATGTTTGTCTGGTTTATGTTTACACCAGTTTATAACATAACATCATCCCAGTAAGCTGTGTAGGATTTTTCACTTTTTAGAGGTACTTACTCACCTCGTACCACTAAAAAGTGACCACTAAAAAAATACAACCGACTTCCAAGTAAATAAAACACTACAAAGTCTTTTTCATTTGGAAGTCGGATGTATTTTTTTGTAAAAATTTTGACAGTTAAACATAAATGTTTTAACGGCTTGGGCATGTGCTCAAGAGAAATGAGAAAAATTATCTAAAAAGAAGCTTGAGTGTGATTACTGATGATATTGAATAGAGAAATATAAAAGAAGAAATTTCGCTATCCTAAAAGATGGGATACAGGGAATGATTTTCATTTCATAATACATATTTACACATCAAACAAAATTACTTACTTTTCATCCGGAAACGCATCATGCACCTCTTGAAGTTCGTCGAGAAAATGTTTTTTCCAAAACGTAGAGTGGTACATGTTGCCGAAAACCGGAATCCCAGGTATATATTTTACTCCATGTTCATCGAAAAAGTTCTGTATTTTTTTATAACTGTAGATGTAGTTCTACGAGGGTGGTTAGCAGAAATATTACTATCTCGAGTATCATGTTGATGTGTGTCGCGCGCCGGGAGCGGACTGTGATTTTAAACTGAGCACGAGCACACCGGGTATTGATTAATATACGTAGGCGAAACATAATAGAGGATGTAACGTGTTGATTATTTTGTTGATAAACTTATATTTACTAGGAGATCTAGACAATGTGAGATACTATGAGCATTAAAGGAGCCTAAAACTTTTTTTACGGAAGCTGGCAACCCCCTAGACAAACTTTTATTGAGAAACTTTTTGTTACGGAATTTGCTATTTTTTTAAAGTTACGGCTCACAAAACAACTTGCATTTATGTGGGTAGAGCACACTAAGGGCGGATTTCATCAATCTGAAAAAGAACGCGATCAACATATGAACCACGTTTACGAGCTTTCAGTGACATTATTTTCCATGGAATATTGACACTGACAACTCTTGAACGCTGCTTTTTTATACAAAACGGGGAAACTCTTGGCCCAAATCTCACCTGATGGAAAGTGATGATTAGGCCGAAGATGGAAGCGAGTTTCACCCGGAATCGTCTTACACAGAGGAACTGGCTATCATACCTCTAACTGCCGGAACACAACAGTGCTGTTAACATTGTTGTTATGGCGACAGACTTAGACATGATGGTGGTAGCTTGCCAGGCGGACTTAGAACAAGTCCTACCACCAACCAAACCGAGCAAAAAATTTTCCCCCGCTGGGAATCGAACCCGGGACCTCTGGGTCTGAATCAGGTGGTATAACCACTAGACCACAGAGGCGGTTAGTGTCACCTGTTTAGCTCCACCCGGGGACCACGTGTAGGGAATCGCTGAAGGGTATTCTCCTACGGACGCGGGTGACTTGGCTTTATCGCAATCAGTTTCATTGGTGAAATCCGCCCTTAAATAGTTTGTCCAGAAACCTAAAATGTACGGGGAAAATCTGAGCTTCCGAAATCGCCCGCTAAATCCATTCCGTTCTTGACGTTTCTTGGGGAAAGCAATTATTATTATTATGTTTTTTTAAATTTATTTTCTCAGGCTAGTGCCTGGTATTTGCTAGAATCTCACGGGTGTGAACCAAGGTGAGATCCTAGTTATTAGTTTTTTTGGTGTTTGTTTTGTTTTATTATTATTATTATTTTTTTTTTTTTACTATCTCGGGCCCCTGGAGACCCGGTCCTTTGGTAGGCGTACGAGGGGCCGAAACCAACTCGCAGAGGCCCCGTTAGACTTTTCAAATGTAATGGGGCACCAACCGGCGATTATCCCTGTATGCACTGAAAGTATTCCCAAGGACAATCCCCGGTTGGAGCTAACACTATTGCAGAATATGGAAACAAAAAATGAAACGCTATGGGTTTGGGTGGCTTAGTGGAATGATAATCGTTTATTATAAAACTATTGGCCCCTGCCTGACCACTAACAATATACACGGCTTTTAAATGGCAGGGGGTGACTTGCACACTCAATGAATGGGCCCCCGAAAACGGTCGCTAGCACAAAGTGACGTAGCGCCAAGGGGGCAACATGGCCTCAGGTGCTAGAGGAGTGGAGAGGTATACCACGGCTATCAGGACAATCCCGGAAGTGCGGTCAAGATCCCTACCAGCATCTTACTGGATTATACGTCCTTCTCCCGAGCACGTATGCTCTAGCGAATCTCCACTCAGACCGGCCAATTAAGGCAAGGAAGAGGTGGGAGCTCTGTTCCTCGTCAGTTTTCACTCCGGCCAGCCAATAAAGGCAAGCCGTAGATGAGGAACAAGACTTCTCCCGGGAGATAAGGTTCGTGGGGTCGCTACTGCCCAACAGTTCGCCACAAAACTGCCTTGCGGATTGTATCTCTCTTTGTCTGGCCCCTCACCCTAGGTAAGACCTAAGGTCCATCGGGACGCGCAAGCCCCACCACGACGTCAACGTAGAGATACTGCGGTAGGGTTATTATTATTATTATTATTATTCCTTAATTTCAGGCAACGGCTACTGTTGCCTGAAATAAAATACATATTTACAACAAAATATTAAAATAAACTAATTCATATAAAAATTGAAAACACTAAGACACACGAAGTGACGGCGTCGTGTTACGCTGCGCGGTGTCACATAGCCTGCCACGAAAACGTCGGTAGACTACACCCTTCGGCCAAAACTCTTCCTTTAGGAACTTGTCGAGATGTTGTGTCGGAACCCGCACCACAAACGACTTGAAGTTGGTGTTGTGACGCGGTTCCAACTTTACGACCCTCAAGGTCCAGTTGGTCTTCACCTTCATGTACTCCACGATCTCCTCAACCTTCGTGGGGTGATGTAGTCGGGACACATACAGCAACGTTGTACGTACCGCTGCCCGTAACAGCATACTTGGTCCTGTCAGTCCAGTACCGCATTGATTGCGACAAGTAGGCTTCTTCTTCTTCTTCTGCACTTTGGTGAAGCCATCCTCATCACACTCTTGCTTCGTTGGACAATGCATTGCACACCTGCACATTGCAGATGCATTGCTTTCTTGGGGAAAGCAATGCATCTGCAATGTCTATGATACACATAACAACTTACTTCATAATTAAATACCAATACAAAACAAGATAATTGTAATACTAAAATTGTAAACTGTGCTGCATAATTCTTGAAGTATTGTTTATTTTTTTAATTGTGTTGTTCAAATGTTTTTTTCTTCTTGTTTTAATGTAAATATTTTTTTTTTTTGCGTTGTGTGTTGAGTTGCTTAAAATTCTAATGTATTGGAAATAAGCAAAACAGTTTTATTAATGAACTAGCTTGCACAAATCTTAATTATCTTCGTCACCCTTTTGAATCAATGTTTTATTCTTTAGACCTTTACACGTTAATGGGACCGTCATCGTTAATGGCATTCATTAGGTCTACAGCGGGTCTAAAAAGGCCACTGTAGCAGAATCAGAAAGCACATTACGTTACCCTTTACTGTCAAATTTACCCAATCAATCGTGAACCTAATGACCCCCTTCACCCGTGACCGCGACCAAAAGCAGACGTGTGTCAATATTTGGAAAACAAATTAATTATTTTTTACTCGTATCGCGTACGGGATTGTCACCTGTATATAAATACTACATGTGAACATATACGCGTTTCGCGACGTGTTGATATTGTGGTTCTTCAAGCTCGCTAGGTGTGCTACCGCGCGCCCCGTACCTCAACCGCCTCACCTGCACGATCTGAGAACACTCAACACATAATTGCTGTCCTACTCGCGCAGTGACTGCGTTGCGCCGTGACTCACCATCTCTCCGTGCTCTTCGCTTCTATCGAACTACGCGTATACGCCGGACACCGGACACCGCTGCTAGTGTTATAAGGTACCAAAGCGTCTCCGTAAACGAACAATAACATCATGCAGCGTACACCGCCCAAATCGCCTGGCACATCCATAGCTAGTGACTCTGAGACTCTTCAGGTGAGAAATCCGACTAGTTCACTGACCGGATCTGCCCCAAACCTTAACATCAGAGATGTAAATGTTACGTTGCGCAACAAACGCAAACGTGAGGATGATCTGGTTGGATTTATGCAAGATATACGGGACTTACTTAAATCGTCTACTGCGCAGTCGGATATCAAATTTAAATCCTTGCAAGACTCAATGAGTGAGATTATAGCACAGAACTCGGAGTTAAAAACATCTTTAGCTTTCGTCACTATACAGTATGATGACTTAATAATAAAAATAGACGAAATCGATAGAGACCGAAAAACCGATCACGCTTACATTAACCAACTAGAAAATAAGGTTGATAATCTAGAGCGTATTTTGTGTCTCACTAAAATCGAGATTAGAAATATACCTAAGCAGGAAGGTGAAAGTAAAGAAGATCTGCACAGAGTTGTATCTGAAACAGCCAAGGTGCTGGATATGCCTATCCGACAACACGATATTAAGGATATCTTCCGTATAAATAAAAAAGCGGGGGTTCGTCTATCATCGTTGACTGCAGCTCAGTGACTGTTAAGGAAAATTTACTATACAAAGTGCGCACTTTTAATCGCAACAACGCCAAAACTAAGTTGAACACGTCCCATATTAATATACCAGGTGAATCAAAACCAATTTTCATATCAGAGAGTCTGACGATGAAGGGTCAGCGATTATTTTATCTGGCAAGGAAATTTGCGAGCGAAAACAGCTTCAAATTCTGTTGGACTTCGCTTGGAAAAGTATTTATTCGGCAAAAAGAAGGAGATAAATACATACTTATAAAAAGCGAAGCTGATCTTAAACTTATACTATCGCAATGACTATACCTTGCTCATGAACTGCCTGTAATTTTACTACTTTTATTATTTTATCTGCAACTGCAATTTTTCTGTGAAACACATACACATAAATCACTCAAACACACCCAACCAAAACACTCAACATAACACAAACAAACATGGACAATACGTTTTATACATACAATACATTTTGTTCTGTTCGGGGTACGCCAAACATCAATTATTCAGCTCTGATGTTCACTTACATTATATTTTCTCGCACTCTAACATGCAATATAAATATATGTGCTCCTAATGGCTAACACGACCAGTAATGTATCAGCACAGATAGATAACTTTACGGTGGCATAATCTTATCACTGTGATACTAACGCCTGTAATGAAATCTTGAAATCGTCTAATACGTCGCTAAAAATTATAACCCAAAATATCAGAAGCATCTATAAAAATTTAGATGGGTTTCTGGCACAATTGGCAAGGTTATCCTATGACATGGACATCATAATTTTGACTGAGTGTTGGTTAAATGCTGAAAAGTCAATACCAAGTATAGAAAATTACGTAACATACTCTACCAGAAAATGCCTTAATCAAAACGACGGTATTACAATATTTGTGAAAAGCAATCTCCAATGCACGGTAGAAGAACCAGACCCGATAGGAGCTAATTTTCTTCTATTGAATGTTAACTCTGATACCTGTATTATAGCTTCCTATAATAATAGGTCACCTTCCATATACAACACTGATAGCTTTCTTAACTCTCTAGAAAACATTTTAAGTAAATTAAAAGGGAAAAACACAATTCTGATAGGGGATATCAATATAGACATAAAACCCAATAGTAGTGACAGAAATAGTTCATCCTATCTAAATCTGACTGCAGAAATGGGCCTCCTACCAGGACATACTTTTCCTACGAGACTGCACAACTGCCTTGATCACGCAATGATTAGAACCTCTACCTCTGCATCAGTCATAGTTATAGATTCCACAGTCAGCGACCATGCCTCTGTAATGTTGTGTCTAGAGACTGTCCCCAATAAAAACAAGAATTATAAAAAAATATACAGTGTAAAAGTGGATTATGAGAGTGCTGTTCAACAATTAAAAACAATAGATTTTACTTTTCTTACTCCAAATCATGATGCAAACAAGGCTGCAACAAGGTTTGTCGATTGTCTTACGTCCACGGTTTCCCAACATTCAACCGTAACGAAGGTCTCTAACCGTAAATTGATCCTTAAGCCCTGGATCACACCTGGTCTCTTGAGGTGCGTACGACACAGGGATAACCTCTACTGAAAAGTTCTGGCAGACCCAAAAAATGAAATTGTAAAGTTATCGTACAAAAGATATCGTAATCACTGTAACCTATTACTAAGGAAATTAAAAAACGCCCACGAAAGGGCCGCCTTAAAATCTTCAAAGAACAACAAAGAAACATGGAGTACTATAAAATCCATCACCAACCAAACTGGAAATCGAAATTTAGCTGACAAACTTCTACCTGCCACTGAAGTTGAGGATGCGTCTAATGCTATTGAACATATAAACCATTATTTTTCGAATATTGGTAAACAACTGGCTGACAATATTATTTTAAAAAACCAACATTCTTCTCGGGCTCCATACGTAAATGAGACTACCCCCGCGTGTAACTCTATGGTTCTCCTTCCTCCAGATGAGGCTGAAGTAGAAGCAGTCATTAACAACTTAAAAACTGACAGCGCTACAGGATGTGACCTTATTCAGATTAAACTTCTCAAGTTGGGTAAAAATGTTCTAGTCCCATCTATTACTAAACTGATTGAAGTCTGTTTTACACAAGGGGTTTTTCCACGAATCTTTAAGAAAGCCTTAATCACACCTGTTCACAAGGGTGGGAACCAGGACGATGTTAAAAATTATAGACCTATCTCTGTTCTGCCAGCACTATCAAAAATATTGGAAAAGCTATTGAATCGCAGACTCATGAAATACCTAGAGCGCTACAAAATAATATCGAACTCACAATTTGGCTTTAGGTCCGGGAAAAGTACCACAGATGCAGTTAACCAACTAGCTGATTACGTGACTGAGAAACTTGATGCAAAACAAAAATGTCTGGGTGTTTTCTTGGACCTAGCCAAGGCATTTGACACCGTCTGTGTTCCGACCCTTGTGACCAAGTTAGAACATGCTGGAATCCGTGGAAGGGCTCTTAGCATATTTACAGACTTTCTCAATGACCGGACACAAAAAGTAAAGATTGGAGAAGTCATTAGCAACGAAGCCAATGTCAATTATGGTGTGCCCCAAGGCAGTTGCCTATCCCCCAGTCTTTTCTTGATCTATGTAAATGACCTATGTCAGCTGTCGCTTAGTTACGGTAAAAATTTTAGCTATGCAGACGACACCGTACTAATATTTCACGGCGAGAGCTGGGAGGCGGCACGGGATGCTGCAGAGACAGGCTTACGCAGAATAATTTACTGGCTGGAAGCTAATTTATTAAGTCTTAACATCTCGAAAACGTCTTTCCTACAATTTACTTTCGCCAAAACCAAACCACCAGAAATAAGAATCAAAGCGCATTCCTGTGACACCGCTAATAATAGTAATCCTTGCTCATGTCTCCCAATCACACAACTAAATACAGTGAAATACCTGGGGGTGATTCTGGATGAACGACTAAGCTGGCGGCACCACATTGATCAAACTGCTTCCCGTGTTAGGAAACTAATATGGGCATTTAAAAAACTCCGAGAAGTGGCCGACTTTAAGCTTCTACGGACTGTCTATCTAGCACTAGCACAGTCAATCGTGGGTTACTGCATTACGGCATGGGGAGGAGCTTGTAAAACCTACATGATACGCCTCGAGAGAGCCCAACGATCTCTCTTAAAAGTGATGACCTTCAGGCCGTACCGGTTCAGCACAAAAAGTTTATATGAAAGTTGCGAAGTACTAACAGTGAGACAATTATACATCCTCAATCTTACATTATGACAACACGAAATCACACCAGTTAATCAGGCAATAAAATATAAGAGAACTATCGGTAATGTATGTGGCACCATCAAATTTAAGACCGCATCCGCTCGACGACAACGATTATATTTATCTACTTATATATATAATAAATTAAATAATATTCTTAACATTAACCCTCTTACAATATATAAAACTAAGATTAAACTAAATTCATGACTGCAAACATTGGACTACTTGCAGACAGAAAACTTAATAAAAGAACAGTACTGATGATTGAACAATACATATAAAATGTAACTGTCTTATGTCTATGTATGTAGAACCCAAACATAGTACACACACAAACATAAACACACACACAGACCCACACACACACACCCAACCCCACATGCACACCTAAACACACATACACATACGCACACACACACACACACACACGCAGAACACACACCACGAAATAGCGAGCTTGCATTAAATTTAGTTTTAAGTGATTTACTTGTTCGATTTATTGCATAAATTGTTAATTCTAAAGTACGGGTGAAGACACTGACTACTGTAACACAGGTCTCACCTAGCTCAGGAGTCAGGGTCTCAAACGAAAATGTACAACCTTTTTTATGGCAATAAAACATTATTGTATTGTATTATTATTGTATTGTAATGCTTTAGCGATACAGATGAAAATGGATTTTTGTATGATTAATATTATGATTCTTCTAAAGTGGTCTTTTTAGTCCCACAGATTTGCACATGGGTAAAATGAGCGTAATAATGTAAGCAATAAGCAGTACATAAGTGTTTTTTTTAGATTTAATAACATATAACCAACCAACTGGCTCTTACAAATTGAACCGATGACGAATTCAATTGATAATGCCGACGGTTTCAAAGGAGCAAACTCGTGTGACAAGCAAATTTTGCACTTGTCTTCTACGAATAGAGTTTATTTTACTTTACTAAGTTAATAGAAGCATTGTTTGTACGTAAAATATGACATAAAAGGCAATGCTCGTTTATCGCAGTAGATAGTGTGTAAGTACACCTACATCTTTCCTGCTGCATGACTTGCATCTTTCGTTATCAGTAATAACGAAATATGCAAGTCATGCAGCATTTGCAATAATCACGATGAACAAGCTTTTTACTTTTTTTTGAACAAGCTTTTTACTTTTTTTTTTATTAAAAACTGGGAAACTCTTAGCCCAAATCTCACCTGATGGAAAGTGATGATTAGGCCGAAGATGGAAGCGAGCTTTCGGTACCCGGAATCCTCTAACACAGAGGAACTGGCTATCATACCTCTAACTGCCGGAACACAACAATGCCGTTAACGATGTTGTTATGGCGACAGACTCACACTCACTCACTTGCTCACTTGTTCATAAAATAACTAACAAGTTTAAAATAATGTAATTCTTTAAAGGAATATATCATTTTTTAGGTACATTACATGCCAGATTTTTATAATAAAAGTGCGTTAGGTACACCTTCTTTATATCTAACTTAATAAAATAAAAAATAAAGACAGTAAATATGATGTTTATTCATTAATTAAGTTAATAAACACATATAATAACAGACTTCCCTCCCCAATCGTGCGCTGTGCGGTTTCAATTATATCACTCCGTTTTATAAATTCGGAAATCGCGTTGCGTGTTTTGTTTTAAGGCTTGTGAATTGCTTTCCGGTGTGCCTTAGTGTTTTAAGTGCGTGTTTATTTATTCATTTATTAGTAATTAGTCAATTTCTCCAGCCATCGGTAAGTTCATTTATTTTCTCTTTGTGTGGGTAACGCGAAATAACTTTATCGATCGTTATTTATCTGTTTCGTTTTTGTTTTATTTCATTCAGTCGCGTCCTAATACGTTTATTTAGTGTTTTTCGCCGTTAATGATGATGTCAACAAACGATGATCCGCCGGATCGAGGCGGAGAAATATTTCGTAGAAACACAAAAACCCAAAGGTCGCCCGTGGCAACCTCCGCTAGTTCTAAACGCTTGTTCAGTGAACTGTCTCCAACGTACAGTTCACCCGATGACAGGTCAAAACGGCTTCACCAAACATCCGAAACCGTGGAAAGATCCTCACCCTTTTTAAATATAAGTAATGCGAGCAATACTGATTATTGCGACTTAGTTTCCGAGGCGTCGGCATACCTGTCTAAAATTAACGACTTGGTCAATGATCAGGGGTCGCGCATTAACGTTGCAAATAAATCTGCCATCATGGACATGACGCAGCGAATTACGGGCATTGTTTCTATGCTAGCAATAAAATCGTCGTGCAACGAGACGAAGTTAGCCAGAACGGAACGCGAATTAGAAAAGGTTAGGTCGATTAACGCTGTCAATCCTAATCCTGTCGGTAACAACAATTGTAAAATTTCATATGCGGACTCGTTGAAACTACGTTTACCAAAAGTGGCGCCAGCGATTATGGAATCTCGTCCACCGTTACCTTGTGTGGTGGCTTATCCGACCGCGGCTCGATCAGCTGATTATAGCACCTCGTCCGCGACAAAACAAGCGCTTATGAAGGCAATTAAACCTAGTGATGACGGTTTCCAAATAGTAGGCGTGAAAAAAACCGCGAAATCCGGTGTTGTATTACGCGTCGCTAATGAAAATCAGCTAAAAAAATTGGAATCGGTAGAAGCAATCAAGGCCGCTGGTTTACGTCTAGAAAAACCAAAAGGTAGACGCCCTCGAGTGTTGGTTAAGGATGTACCATCTTCAATGGAAGATGGCTCTTTTTTGATTGCATTATATCGTCAAAATATCAAAGATGAGCTTCAAATAAAAGAGGATGACTTTATAAAATCTACAAAAATTATCCGTAGGCGCACGTTAGATAACGGTCGTAAATGGATCGGAATTGAAATAGAGCCTGCCGTACGTAAGCACTTAGTGTCTACAAAGGATAAATTATTTATTGATTGGGCTACCTGCCGTTTTATTGATGATGTCGAAGTTGTTCGTTGTTTAAATTGTCAACAGTTTGGTCACGTTAAAAAACACTGCGTTAATAAAGAACCTACCTCTGCTAATTGTTCAGAGGCACATGAAACTAAAGTTTGCCCGCACAATGACGACTTAAATTTTAAACCAACCTGCGTGGCGTGTAAACGCTTTAAAAAACCGTGTGATCATCGCTGTGGATCTCAAGAGTGTACTACCTACAAACTCAAACTCGAACAATTAATCCTAAACACTAATTATTAATAATGGATAGTTTAACCATAGGACAATTAAACCTTCATAACGATAGGGTGGCGACATCTGAGCTGGATAAATTGATTGTGGATTATAATCTAGATATAGTACTTGTTCAGGAACAGTATCAAAACGCGCGCTTGGGTCACAAGATGGTCCAGCTGAACAGCAAGTCACGTGCCGGAATTTATGTTGAGCGTTCTTCGAGCTTTACTGTAACAGCTATACGTAATCTCATGACGCCCCATTGCGCCGTGGCGGAAGTGTCATCGCCTACCTTTAAGGTTTACGTTGTGAGCTGCTACTTTCAGTATTCTGACCCTGTCACTCCTCATATACATAATCTCCGTCACGTCTTGCGGTCGCTCGCGGGCTTTAAGGTTATAGTTGGTGCTGACGTAAATGCATCTTCTTCCCTGTGGTATGGCAAAGTTCGGGCCACTGATTCCGAACGACGTTGTGCTGTTGAGGATTTTATTGCTGATATGAACTTATCAATCCATAACACCCCAGACGCACCACCTACTTTTTGTAGCCAAATGGGCGAATCTTGTATTGACGTCACACTTTCTAGTGCAGACGTACGCTTGGATAGGTGGCGTGTTCTTCCTGACGCGTCTTGTAGTGATCATCGCCTGATCGTGTACGATTTTGTTCCTATTCTTACTCAAGGTTCTTCACACTTAATTGGAAATTTTAGATATAAGAGTAAAGGCGCGAACTGGGAATTCTTTAGCTCACTTTTTGCTTGTCATGCCAAAGACTTCACTCGCGATGGACTGTCAGCTGAGGAAAGTGCTGAGATAATGTCAGACACTTTCACTTACTGTGCTGACATTGCTATTGGTCGTGCATCTGTGACCAATATTCGTAGATGTGATTGGTGGAGTGACTACCTTGCTGAACAACGTAAGAGCTATCGCAGAGCGCGTAGACAGCTTAATAAGCTTAAAAAACGTAATGTTACCGGAGACGTTTTTAATCTTGCCATAAGTACTTTTAGAGTTGCCAAGTCGCGTTACAGAGCATCGGTTGAAAAATCTAAGGGTAATTTACTCCGGAAAATTGTTGATAAACTTGATAAGGAGGGTCCGTGGTCTCCTTTGTATCACGAGTTTAAGGCTAATAGATCGGTCGACCTTGCATACGTTCAGAACATTAAAGTAAATAATACACATACCACCGGCATTGAAGAAACAACTGATGTTCTGCTTGATTCTCTTATACCAGATGATTCATCAGTAAATGAAAATGAATACCATCAGCAGATCAGGGCGTGGGCCGCGGTTCCACCTGAATCACCAGAGTCAGACCTTCCGTCCACTGACGAATTCATAAACGTTGTCAAGAGACTACCTCTCAACAAATCATCCGGTGAAGATAAAATATCTAATAGAATGATTATAGAAGCGTGTAAAACGTCGAGCGATGCGATTTTATCAGTATATAGCCGATGCATTGCGGAAGGTATTTTTCCTCGAATATGGCGACAAGGCTTTATACACATTATTCCAAAGAGTGGCGACAAGCCCTCGGACGACCCTAAGTCATACCGGCCCATAACACTACTCCCATCTTTGGGAAAACTTTTAGAGCGACTGATTGTTCCGCGCTTGTTACCGAACGGACCTAAATTTCATAAAAATCAATACGGTTTTACTATTGGAAAATCCACTGTAGATGCGGCTCTATCTGTCCGTAAAATTGTCAACTCATCGGAACATAAATACGTGGTTGGAATCTTTCTCGACATTTCTGGCGCTTTTGATAACGCATGGTGGCCGATGTTACTACTTAAATTGAAAACCCGTGGTTGCTACAAAAACATCTATAATCTGATTTGTTCGTACTTTCTAAATGGCTCCGCGAAACTCAAACTTGGACATCATTCCATTACTAAGTCTCTAACCATGGGATGTCCTCAGGGCTCAGTTATCGGTCCATATATATGGAATTTTGGCTACGATGATTTCCTCGCGCTTCCGCTCCCGTACGGCTGTTCATTAACCGGTTACGCGGACGATGGCTTGCTGCTCATTCAGGCAAGTACTCGGGCTGGACTCGAGAACTTGGCTGACACATGCCTACGTTTAATATCTCAGTGGGGCGATCGAAACCGTCTGACCTTTGCACCGCATAAAACCTATCAACTTCTTTTAAAAGGAAACCTTAAATCCTGGCCTAGTATAAAATTTAATAACGTACCCGTTAAAAGGAAAGAATCCGTGTGCTACCTCGGTATGCTACTAGAAAGAAACTTTTCATTTATTGATCATTTAAAAACAGTAGGAGAAAAAGCAAAAAAGAACTTCTACGCCTTGACGAGAATATCAAAGGCTACTTGGGGTCTATCATTTCAAACCCTAAAAACTATATATGGGGCTACTTACTTGGGTTGTATGTGCTACGGGGCACCTGTCTGGGCCGATAGGGCCACCATAGGGGCGGTACGACGTAAATTACTTCAAAACCAGCGTTTGGCTTTGATATTCTTATGCAAGGCGTATAGGACGGTTAGTACTGAAGCCTTACCGGTGCTGGCGGGTGTTCTCCCAGTCGATCTTGAGGTGCAGCGGCGTGCTGCAATGTACTTCTACGCTAGAAAGATCACGGACCCAGAGTTTTTACCGCAACGCGACCGTGCTAAGATCTCTAGATTATTAAAACCCCAGACTGACGTCTGGGAGGTACTTTTATGCGAATGGCAATGTAGGTGGGAAGATTCCATCAAGGGCCGACACCTCCACCAGTTTTTTCCATCCGTTCGTGAGCGGCTGGAGAAGACATGGCTGGAGGTGGATCACTGTGTTGCCCAATTTCTCACAGGTCATGGCAATTTTATGAGTAAATTATTTTCCTTTAGGCTTGTGGCCTCACCTTTATGTCAATGCTCTACAGCTGACCTTGAATACGAACAATCCGCACATCACATCTTGTGGGAGTGTATTCTTTGGCAGACGAACGTAATGTTATGTTAGATAGTATTCAGGTTAAATCTGGAGTAGTTTACTATACGGACCTTGTAGAAACCAGAACAAATTTCCGTGCGTTCAGGCGATTTTGCCATACCTATTACTGGAATCAAAAGTAGCTCACAATTTAGGACCCATTAGTTTAAATGTTAATATATAATCCGTGGTGCTTGGCAACTGGGCCTAACCCAGTTGTATATGTCCCTTGGTGCCTATTGGCCTAGCTCTAATCTGTCTCCTGCTTGATATGGAGGGAAGTGGAAATTATATTTATTTTTCCTACTCCTCCGCTGTACTCTTCTGATTAATTTCGTTGCGGGATCCAAGACAGTTGAATCGTTTCTCCGGGACTCGTCGGGTTTCATTAACTCGGCGTTTTTCTGGTGGTCGCCACTGTTGATTCTGGCTTTCAGGAGTTGCAGTGGTTGGGAATGTGTGGCGGACTTGTCCCAAAAAAAAAAAAAAAAAAAATATAATAACAGAATTACTCTCTCTTCTGAAATTTGACCCAAGTTTCATCAATGGTCTTGATGTTAAAGTTATGAGGTTTCAACTTGATAGGATCCGTGGATCCTCAGTCTTGACGATGGTGAAGTTCAGAATTATCAGGTACCAGGTATATGAGCACCTTGAGCTCCATGATCGCGAACCATAGGCCTGCGAAAAGAAATCTAATCCGGTCCAGCCACCTTCGAGTAATCGGTGAACATAAATATTAAAAATTAATTTAAAGACTCCGACAAAACGAGAACCTTCTCCTTTTTTTAAAGTCGGATAAAACGCAAAAAAAAAATATTTGGTACTGTTAAGGTAGCAAGTGGCTGTGTAGCCGAGTAACACATTAAATGGATATTTACTCTTAAAGAGTCATAAATACCCGTTAAAAACGTTTTGAAACAAAATGTAGCGTAAAACATTATATTTCTTAAAACTGCCAGGTCGGATTTGATGACCCTTGATACAAGGGTATAGTCAAGATCATCGTTTTCCTGCCCTTATCCCATGTTAGTTGGGGTCGGCGCAACACGTTTTTTTCACACAATCCATCCATCTTTTCCTTCTCTTCCTCTCCCTCTCCACACATCCACATGTATGTTCACTACTCTTATAATTAAATCCGATTCCTCCCTCCTTAAACTAACTCTTATGTAATCATTACTCACTTTATCCATTCTTGTTACTCCACACATCCATCTCAACATTCTCATCTCCGCCACATGCAATCTGTTTTCATACGTCTCTATCACAGCCCAACATTCTAATCCATACATTAGGACATACAATATAGTCTAGATATCCCCACAGCAATACTACAGCAATATCACTATTGGTTCATAAACCACTATTGGTCGGCGTTCATAAAGGCCAACGCACGCCAGTACGCCAGTTAAGTGTAAGTGTGTGATTAATTAATTAATTATAGTATGAAGCAATGCTTTGAGTTTCCTTGCGTGATCGAATCAGGAATCAACAACACAGCCCGAAGGATCGCTAAACTAAACTGACAGTGGGCAGGGAACATTGCTCGCTCGCTTTTGTTTTTTATTATTTCGATTTTTTTTAATTTTTTTATTTTTGTTTTGATTATTTTTTATTGTTTTTTTTTATGATTTTGATTATTTTTAAGTGACCATTTTTTATATTGTGATTATTTTTAATTATTTTGATTGTTTTTTTTTTTGATTTTATATTATTTAAGATTGTTTTTTGATTAATTTTTATTGACTTTTTTTTAATTATTTTGATTATTGCACCATTTTTATTATTATTATTTCATTGATTTTGTTGACTCTCTGCACGTGTTGGTTTTTACTGTGAGTGCAGAGAGTAATTGAAATAAAATAAATAAATAAATAACAGATGGTCGATAGGGTCGAATAGTTCTGGCATGGCAACCGCGTACCGGAAGACGCAACGTTGGAAGGCCTCCCACAAGGTGGACCGATGACCTCGTGAAGGTCGGTGGATGCGAGACGGACAGGACAGGCCGTTGTGACGACGCTTGGGGGAGCCCTATGTTCAGCAGTGGACGTCTTTCGGCTGATATGGTGATGATGAAGCAATACTTGTGTGTTATTTTTTTATTCTCTGGATGTTATATCTAAACAACTAGCTGACCCGTGCAACGTCGTCTGCGTTACATTTACATTACTGCTCCGCTCCTATTGGTCTTAGCGTGATGATATATAGCCTAAAGCCTTCCTCGATAAATGGGCTATCTAACACTGAAAGAATTTTCCAAATCGGACCAGAAGTTCCTGAGATTAGCGCGTTCAACCAAACAAACAAACAAACTCTTCTGCTTTATAATATTATTAGTATAGATTCAATAAACGATGACCTTTTTATGAAACGATTAATACTGCAAACTATTTCAAGATGTGAACGAAGTAAGTTTGAACTTTATTTTCTCGACATAGAGTTAATATTGGACGATCCGACACAAAGTTGATAATAGCATGTGGTTTATTGTTTATACCTACAAAAGATAAACAGGGAGACATTAATTGACATTATGGTAAACAAGTAAAGTGATAATAAATTTATAAGTCATGCAGCAGTTGCAATAATTATATTTACCTTAACAGAGGGCCTAGCACGAATATTTTTGACGTATAGTTGCGTGACGTAAAACTTTACCATAGCTACAATACTCGTTTCGCACATAACATTTATTTGAATTAGATACCATATTCATATTTTAAAGTGATTTTAATTGTGAATGTCTCATAAAATTAACCAAAATACTATGGGGTTGTAGTCAAAATATTCGTGCCAGCCCCTCAGTAGTTACTCGAATGAAATGTATGAAAAAAAAAATTGAATGATACCTAAATAATAATTTGATTTGTAAATAGGTTAAACATAACACATTTACACATCAATCTTTTTATGGTAATTTTAAACTGCATGAAGTTGGTTTTCCAGGATGTAGATGATTTTCCATGATTGCTCCGCTCCTATTTGTCTTAGCGTGATGATATATAACCTATAACTTTTCTCAATAAATGGGCTATCTAACGCAGAAAGAATTTTTCAAATCGGACCAGTAGTTCCTGAGATTAGCGCGTTCAACCAAACAAACAAACAAACTCTTCTGCTTTATCATATATATTAGTATAGATATGTTAAATTGGGAATATTTTCAGAAATTAAATTAGATATCTAGATTACAGAGCTAGCTCTTTAGTCTTGATATCTAACGACTGACGTAGTTAGAAACCTAAATATAAAATTTCAATGAATCAAATCTAAATCAAAATATTTATGCAATAAATTGTCTTTTGAACAATATAATATTTTTGGAAAATGGGTTCACTATAAATGTTAAATTATGTTGTCATCACACAGATTTGAGTAGACAGGTCCACTGAAGTCTGACTAACTCTGACTGAGTGACTGAGTCTGTTTCTTTCTCATAAGACCACATTAGGGTCAACTCACACCGAAAGAGCGGCGAAGGGTAGCGAAGCGGAGCGCAGTTTCAGTGTCATATGAATTTTAACTTTATTTTCAATACTATAATTTACTTACCAAGTTTCAACAGCATAGTTTTCATAGTTTCAGAGAAAAATGGCTGTGACATACGGACGGACAGACAGACAGACATGACGAATCTATAAGAACGATAACCTTACGGTGTACAGACACCCGAGTGATCCTATAAGGTTATCGTTTTGAAAACTGGCTGTGACAGACGGACAGACAGACAGCTGTCAGTCCGTCTGTAGAAAGGGGGTCAATTCAAAATCACAAGTTTTTTAAACTGTAGTCTATCGTCTGAATTACGTTTCACATATCAAGTGAAAGAACGGTACTGTGAAGGTTTTAATTATACTCTTTCCGTAATTTTGAAATAAATAGTTTTGAAATTATTCAATGAATTAGACCATAATTTACCATCCCCCACCCACTTACTTATCTCCGAAATTACTGAAATAAAAAAAATGCAGATAATAGGTCCATACCTAAAGATTACAGGAAAACTTATAAAAAGTCTGTACTGTTGAAAAAATTTTTCGGTTCCGCATTTGTAGTTTTTATTTTAAATTTAAATGAATCAAAAATATTTATTTCCGATCCAATAAAAAAAACCAATTGGGCAATTTAGTTAAATATCCAATAAGCCGTGGAAATCTATTTTCCAAAAAATTAAGAACTCCATTTTTTTTTCCTTTTCACGTTAACAAAACTGAAGACGATACAGTGCGTTTAAAACTCGCGTGATTTCACCATTTAGTGAAATGTGACGTCACCAGCCCCGGCTCTTGAACAGCACATAAAACCACAATGTAGCATGTTCCTCAGTCAATGAGTTCGATTGACCTTCCTATTACAAGTTCACACTCCAGTATTTACACCACGTATACACCTACTACACAATAGAATACATAATGTACCTGTCTATGTACAGCCTCGCCTTGATCTGCAATGACTAGGTTCAACTACAATTAGTTAATTAGCGTCAGCTCTAATTGAAACCACGACAGACATAATAAATAGCTGCGATCGAATCTGATGTCACGTTATCGATTTTGTTGATCTACATAATTAAGTCGATTGTTTTATTGTAATTAACATACTATCACGCATTTCATCACTGCAGGGGTTGGCAGATGTGGCCTGGACAATAGTGCACCCCCATTTCATGTCTACAAGTTACCCCTTACCTCAAGTAAACTATACATTTAGCCTACGTACGTATAAGCGGTCAGCCGCGGGGCGGTTAACCGCGCAGCTAACCGTTGTAATCTACACCTGACTTTGTTTTGCTACGCGTCACTACGCGTCATCTGCCTAAAGAAAAACCGGCCAAGTGCGAGTCGGACTCGCGCACCGAGGTTTCCGTACAAACCTGTAGGTATATATTATAAGCAAAAGTTGCGATTTACGATTTATACGTATTAAAAAAAAACGACTTACTAGATCTCATTCAAACCAATTTTCGCTGGTAGTATTTATCATATATTTTTTTTAAGATTTACCATTCTCTTATTTTAGAAGTTACGGGGGGGGGGGACACATTTCACCACTTTGGAAGTGTCTCTCTCGCAAACTGTTCAGTTTCGAAAAAAATGATATCAGAAACCTCAATATCATTTTCGAAGACCTAGACCTATCCATAGATATCCCACACGAATGGGTATGATGAAAAAAATAATTTTGAGTTTCAGTTCTAAGTATGGGGACCCCAGAAATTTATTGTTTTTTTTTTCTATTTTTGTGTGAAAATCTTAATGCGGTTCACAGAATACATCTACTTACCAAGTTTCATAGCATAGCATACTTCTTATAGTTTCGGAGAAAAGTGGCTGTGACATACGGACGGACAGACAGACAGACATGACGAATATATAAGGGTTCCGTTTTTGCCATTTGGCTACAGAAACCTAGAAAGTACAAAAAAAATTGTTAAATTATCTAGTTAGGTACCTGTATTTTTCCAACCATTTTGGCTTTCTTAGTTCATCTCTGGCTTTGAGCTACTATCATCATTAGCACTAGTCCAAAACATAGTATCGTCCACGACAAACTTTTTTTAAGAGAGCTTAAAAAATATAGGTAAATAAAATCTTTGGAATGCACCAAGCTAAAGTGGTGTCGTATGAGGCAGAGATAGCTAGGCGACATATAGTCGTTAGCCGCAATGACGCGGACGCATTGATGCGGTAATCCGTTCAGCCGGATTATTTGTTGCCGAGCACGAACAACTTGTGTGGTAGATGCGGCATTTTATTTTACTTTTTTTTTACGTGACAACAACGTCTAATAAATCGATGAACCGGGCTGCACGCACGAGAAAGGTTGACTCATTGTCCCGATACGCTCATTGTAACGTTATAAAGTGCTGTCGCGTTAAACTATCGTCCGTAAACCGATTTTTTTTTCCTCTAGATAGGCACGCTCTTGTCCACTATCTCACCTGATGGTAAGCGACAATGTGGTAAAATGGAGCACGCTTGCCTAGAAGTAACCTATTCACTCTTGACTTTAAGACTCCCAGGTTGTGTTATCAGGAAACACCGACTCTGGCAGGGAATTCCACTCTTTAGCTGTACACACGATTTTCCCAAAAACACTGGCTTACTTACATAGATCGCATTCCCAACTAGCTGTAGGCCCGCAAAACAAAGAATTGGTGACTTTCTCACTTTTCGGAGTGTTCGGGCTGTTGACCGCGAAAGAAATGGAGAGTTGCCCTGGAGGTCTTTCTTGAAAATTGAAAAAAATAGCCCAGAATTTTACCGACTTATTTTTTATGGAACGTAAGGCCGATGGTACCGGCAAAGAACTGAATGGAGCGCATCTCCGCAATCAAAAACTGGAAGGCCCAGCGTAGGTAGGGTCTCTAAAAGTAAAACGTAGATCAACGCTGGGAACGCTGCAAACATTTTTTGGATACCGAACACATAAAACAACTAGTTGTTCTTCACTTAAAAATACTTTAAAAAATGGTGTTTAGTACGCATATCAACATACAATCCTTTTGCTGGATCATGGTCCATGACCCCAGTAGGTAACCTATGTTTCAGGATGCATAGGTAGGACCGGTCTTTTCTTGCATAACAAAAAACCATCATCCAAGTAAACGAATTCCAGCTATTTCGATTTAAAATCCAAACTTCCTAACTGATTTTGATAAAATTTAAATGAGACCAATCGAGAAGTATATCCTTTCAGTTAGAACAAGAATTTTCAAATCGGTTCATAAATGACGGAGTTATGAGGGAAAACCATATAAAAAAAATACAACCGAATTGAGAACCTCCTCCCTCCATTTAGGGAAGTCGGTTAAAAAGATAATTTCGTACAGACAAAATATCACAATAGGCTAGATTCCATCATCCGCAAATTGCAAAACTATTTAGTCCGTCAGTTAGAGTAGGTATTGAAAAATAATGGACACGTATTGTAAATCAATGAATATTGACAAAGATAAAACGCATCAAAACTCGGGATTGTGGGCTCGTGACGTCACGACTCACTAAAAATTATGCGAAGGTGTGACGTTACGTATTGAGAATTTTAAAAGTGTCGTAACTTCGTCAATTTTGGTTTCCGTAATAAAAGAAAAAACACGGGTCAAATATTTTTTGATAATCTAACTGACGGACTAATTAGATTTTTTCAGGACACAAGCCCATTGTATCGTGTGTGTGGAGAGTTTTATTCTTTCTAGTATTAGGTACTACAGCGGATGAGCCTGGAAAATCGACCTCTTCGGTTATTATTATTTCGCAAGTCACTACTTGCATAGCGTATTGAGAAATGGGTATTATATAGGTATGTCACAGGAAAATGGCAGACTCCCTAAGATTGTATTAAATCTTGATTAGATTATGATTTCTCGATAAACAGTGTGAGTCTTTATAATGTACACATACGTAAATAAAGGAAACTATACCTAATTGTATCGACGGAAAACGTATTAAAAATAATATGTTTAGAAAAAAAATATATTAGAAACCTCAATATCATTTTCAAAGACCTATCCATAGATGGGGACACGTATGGGTTTGATGAAAAACAATTTTTTGAGTTTCAGTTCTAAGTATGGGGACCCCCAAAATTTATTGTTTTTTTCTATTTTGGTGCGAAAATCTTAATGCCCCTTCATTTACACCTGCTTACCAAGTTTCAACAGCATAGTTCTTATAGTTTCGGATAAAAGTGGCTGTGACATACAGGCAGACAGACATGGCTCCGTTAATCATTAGGACGTCCGGAACTCTAGGAATAGAAAAAACAAAACTGTTAATTCAAAAGAAAACCGGCACTACTTACGACTTACTTCACTGGCATTTTACGCTACCTTAAATCTTGACCCCCAAAATGTATTGGTATTTTTCTATTTTTGTTTGATTTTGTTCACAGAATACATCTACTTACCAAGTTCAACAGCATAGTTCTTATCGTTTCGGAGAAAAGTGGCTGTGACATACGGATGGACAGACAGACAGACATGACGAATCTATAAGGGTTCCGTTTTTAGTCATTTGGCTACGGAACCCTAAAAAAATAATAGAAAAAGAAAATAGAACCATAATATTAGAAAATCCAAATTTAATATTTTCCAGTACATCCGTGTCTTATTTAGAAAAAAAAAAAAGTTAACAATTTCACGAGATATTTTACAATTTCTCGGAGTTTGCCATTTTCCGGTGACTTAGATAAATTGAAAAATACTTAAAAAATTCAAAGTTTAGAAAGACGAGCAGTTTCCAAACGTTGAAAGATAGAAATAAAAAGAGTTTATTTGCGGCCAGTATGACGCTTACCAAAATAAAAACACAAAATACAATTATACACATGAAAAATTGGGAAGATATGCGTCAAATCCGCGCAAAACGGCCACCTCTCAGCACATAACGTTCTTTAATACGCACATAGCGCATCATTTCCTTCGCAGTTCCATCTCAGATTTCCTTCAGGGATGACTGTTAGATTTTTGATAGATGTTCGCGACCAAGCCGGGGAGAGATGAGACATATTTATCTGCTCCACAAAATAATCTTTCCCAATATATATTTTCTCTCCCCTATCGCATTTAGGCGATACGCGATACGAAAGATATTGAATAAACAGTTTGGTCAGATGGGCAAATATTTTTGTGATCTCGTATTTTGGGAACCTTAACCCCCCAACTATCAGTTGAAATGTATCTTTTTTATAGGGAGTATTAACAGTAGGATTTATAAACTTTTTTTTTTAAGATGGGTTTGCTCCTGTCTTTAGTCTTAGTCAGAGATGACAGAGACAAAGTCTACGATGGAGCGAGCTTACCCAGAAGGAGCCTGTTTACTCTAACTTTGTAGAGATTAGGGTGATTACTCTAACTTTGTAGAGATTAGGGTGATTACTTTCTATGATGATTGTGTACTGTATGTACAGTCGCATTTATCGAATTAATTAAGGTACAAATTATAAATACCTACTAAAGTCTAAGGTTTCTACTTCCCTTAATTATTTCAAAAGCATTTTTTTTTTAATTATTTACCATTTTGTGACAATTTCTTTGGTACCAGGGGTACAGAAGTTCCACATTTTTTACGAGGACTCTTCGTTTTTAGGGTTCCGAACAAAAAACGGAACCTTTATAGGATCACTCGGGTGTTTGTCTGTCTGTCCGTCTGTGACAGCCAGTTTTCTCCAGATCTACAGAACCGATTTCGTTGAAATTTGGTACACATATAGACTTCCGTGATGCAAACACGAATGTATTACATAAATAAATACATTTTTATTATGGGGGTCACTTTTGGGGGTCAAACTAGAAAATCCTACTAATATTATAAATGCGAAAGTTTGTGAGGATGGATGTATGTGTATGTATGTTTGTTACTCTTTCACGCAAATACTACTGAACCGATTACGATGAAATTTGGTATGTAGGTAGCTGAAGACTCAGAATAACACATAGGCTTTTATCCCGGAGTTCCTGAGGGATCGAGATTTACACGGGAATAACGAGAATTTATACGCGGACGAAGTCGGGCGGCCTCTAGTATTATAAAAAGTTTTTCAAACAGTATCGTGTGACATATAAAATAAAAGGGCTTACTATGAGGTTTTTAATTATGTTTTTTTCATAATTTAAAACAAATAGTTCTGAAGTTATTTCAGAAATTAGGTCAAAAATTACCATTTCCCCCCCCTTATCTCCGAAACTACAGGGCCAAAAACTTGGAAAAAATAATATAGTAGTTCTATCTTTAGGTTACTGGAAAATCTGTAAGAAGTCTGTAGTATTAAAATAACATGTTAAAATTTAAATTGGTTCGGAACCCTGACACATGAGTCCGACTCGCACTTGCCCCGTTTTTATTGTTATTCTATCTCATAACACTAAAATCAAATAAATATATACCTTGCTCAGTTGTTGATGACACGTGCTTCGTCTAACGTCTATTGCTAAAACCGTTACTCCCAATGAATGTTTAAAGGAAATTGGCATTTACTATTGTCACGTCAACATTCAACACGCTTGGTAGACGTGTTGATCACATCTCTGACTGTAAGCCTACGCTTTTTCTCGCAATTCTTTCTTTCGCAATAGGTAATATGCATGCGATTTTTATTTTCAAAATGAAATACTTATTAGCTCTAGTTAACAATCATGAAATTATTTTTTTACTAGCTGACCCGCGCAACTTCGTTTGCGCCACATTTTCCAATAATGCTCCGCTCCTATTTGTCTTAGCGTGATGATAGCCTATAACCTTCCTCGATAAATGGGCTATCTAACACTGAAAGATTTTTTCAAATCGGACCCGTAGTTCCTGAGATTACCCCCTACATACAAACTTACAAACTTACAAACTTACAAACACATGTTACCTCTTTATAATATTAGTATAGAAATACCTTCATCAGCGATGAAGTTATAAAGCTTCGAAGATTACAATTAGACATATAAGTCCGATATGGGCTTTGACGTCAAAGTCTATGGCGTCTATACATCTGCCATAGAAAACAGTGTTTTTTGCGAGAGGGACAGATATATTTGTTAATATTAATTATATCTCGTTTGTTTTTCGAGTAATTTTGCTATTTTCACATATTTTTGTATGTTTTAAGATAAACAGTATTGAAAATAAATAATTTTTCATGCATGTTGCCTATTGTAAAGTGCAACAGAGAGAAATATACCGTCACGTTGACAAAAGTCACCAGTGCGCGCCTAGCCATAGGAGCTGTTCTATCACACACAACTGCGGTTCTAAAATGGCCACTTTAGCAGAATCATAATATTAATTACACACCAAACTGTCAAATTTCACTTTCGTTTTTATCGCTAACGCATTAGGTTTAAGGTTAATTGGGAAAATTTGACAATGACGGTAGCGTGATGTGCTTTCTGATTCTGCTAACGTCACCTTATAGACGCCCCCGCGTGGCCTGCTGCGACCAAATTGTGGCCTCTACAAAACAAACCTAATCCCGACACAAATAATTCAGATCCTAGTTTTTTTCTCGTCTACAGTAAAAGAAAAATATGTTATACAAATGTGTTTTTTTTTAATTTTTTATTTCATTTGGGTTTTGCTCTTGACTCTAGTCCGGTCAGAGATGACAGAGACAAAGTCTACGATGGAGCGAGTTTACCCAGAAGGAGCCTGTTCACTCTAACTTGAACTCCGAAACGTACTAAGCGTTTCCAAGTGTCTTTCATAATGCGCACACAAAGGAGTGGAACTCTCTGCCTGCGTCTGTTTCCGAACGCTTACAACCCTAATCTTTTAAAAGTTAGAGTTAACAGGTTTCTTCTGGGTAAGCTCGCTCCATCGTAGACTTTGTCTCTGTCATCTCTGACTTAGACTAGAGTCAAGAGCAAACCCTACTCAAATAAAAAAAACATATTTGTATGTGGTAGTCGACTTTTTTTTTCGCGATTTTTCTGTTGGCCCCAGTTTTTCCCATAATGATCAGTACAATGACCCCCTAAGACGTGTTGTGGGTATTCTTTTACACGTTGCATAGCTCAATAAAGAGAAAAGTTATGTTTATAACATTTTGACATACCTTGAAACTTTCAAAATATGTGTTCGGTGTTTTAATTCAGAGTTTGAAACATGATTTTGTTGAACCACAATACATTTAACCGCAGCCTCAATGGCTTTAGTAAATTATTTATAACAACATTTTGCTTTCGCTTAAAAACATCCATCAACGCTATTTTTGTGCTATTTATGGAAAATAAAATTAGATGTTCGAAATAGTTGTACATTTAAACTGATTAACAGAAATATTTCATGAGTTTTATTTTTTAACACTAGTTGGGTCTATTTGGTTGTGGAATTTGCTCGAAGGAGTCACCGCGGCCCTTACACACTAGAAACACAGATGGGTTTTAGTCAGAAAGGTCTGACCGACACATCCGCCGCACCCAGAGAAAAAGACAGAAAGGATATTGTGCTTATTGGCATTATACAAATAAAAGAAAACAACAGACTGCAAGGAGACATTTGATCATTTTCAATCGTACCTATATATAACCAACAAACAACAACAAAATAACGCATTTCCTCACGATGCAAGTCGATTCGGGTCCACCAAATCAGTACTTTTAAAAATTTCTAGTTACAGTTGGCAAAAAGTATAGAATTCGTCGAATTAATTAGATGCATTAAGTCTGCTCTGTACATATGTATGTGTCGTGGATAAAGAAATCATTTAATAATTAGTTGCTGGTTTGAGTATTGTAGTAGTGGGTAGTGGTAAACGCCGTGACGTCAGTTGACAGTTGTAATGGCGGCACGTGGACAGAGTCGTATTGGAGAGTGGGGACCAGTGTTGCCGTTTCAGTGACTTTGTCGCTAGATCTAGTGAGTTTTTGATGTTTATGGTGACTTTTTTTCACGATTCAGTGACAAAAAATAGTCTAGTGACTTCGAGTGACTTTTTCATGATCATTTATAATTTTGTCAAATGGAACGTAAAACCAAATGACGATACAATAAAATTCTGGGCGCAAGTGAACAAAATACAAAAATGCTGCAGGTATCAACGCATACCAAGATTTAGCAGATTTAGCCATTGCTCTTTTGTCGCTGCCACACTCGAACGCAGAAGTAGAGCGGACGATCAGTATAATGAACATTGTTAAATGCAACAACAACTCTGTATTAAATACTGTTGATACGGAATCAGCTAAAATGTTTAAAAGAAACCTGCAAAAGTTATGTTTTACCCAGTGAAGTCTTGTCCCAAATGATAAAAACCGTTAAAACATAAATAAGAATACTGTGCCATCTACTTCCATATTACAACCGCAAGCTTCGACTTCCACGGCAACTACAGAGCAACCGTCCGCTTCCACCATGCTGGACGAAAATGATACAGTGATAATAGATGAAGATTTAATACAACTAAGTAATTAATTTTTAAACAGTGTTTTTGGGCAATTCAAATTATTATTCATTGATTTTTCATATAGTTTTTTAATTACTTTTAATCAGTTTTAGTGATTTCTAGTGACTTTTTGAATTTAATTTTTCACCCAATCTAGTGACATTTTGGTAGAAGTTTGGTGACTTTATTTTTCCCTAAGCGGCAACACTGGTGGGGACTTTGCCGAGCGCACTTTGGCTCGAGACACCGACTAAGACACTCGTCCAGAACGAAACTGTCGGTATACCTATTTTAATTAAATTAAACAGACTCCTTTAGTAATGTTATAAATGCGAGTTCTTCTAACTCAAAAGACAGATGTGTTGCTATGGAGTTTGTTGGCCACGTCTTCTCCATAGCTAAAACACTAGGATGTGGTAATGGGCGGGCGTTTTGGGGGACTGTCTATTTGTAAAGTACTAGCACTCAGCCACAGTTAATAAAGAGAGCTTAGTACTGTATTCAGTGTTTTATTCTACAATGATCCTGATACCACCGAACCCAAACGATGATGGCGCTATCGCTCAGCCGTCGCTGACGCCTTCATATGCATAAGTCTAATTAACATTATAAATGCGAAAGTTTGGATGGATGTTCGTTACTAAAGCACGGCAGAGCGGAATCAGAATCAGAATATTCTGATTCTGATTCCGCTCTGGCTCTGGCTTTATTTTTAAACATAAGTCAAATTACAACAGTGTGCGAGATGTTACAGATAGGTAGATTCTCCATGTTTTGCCCAGAGGCGTACAAATATATTTAGTTAATGAACATTGTCGAATTTTTAACACACATTTTAACTTTTAAAATATCATAAGGTAAATATCAATAGTAATGAGTACAATACATCAATTTCAATAAATATTAAATAGGTTAAGATTTAGGTCATTTTAATTAATGCTAATATCAAAATAAGTTTTAAAATCGTCAAAATTGTATAATTTAAATGCAATCAATTTCAATAAATAACAAATCGATAAGTTACATGTTATCCTAATGCTTATATCAAAAGAAATTTAAAATCGTCTAAATCTTACAAATATAAAATTCATTCTATTTCAATAAATGTCAAATAAATAAGTTACTTGTCATATTAATGCTAACGTTAAGGCTAATGTCATTAAATCGTCAAAATAGGCGAGGTGATTTACAATTTTCTGATGGAGTAACTATAGAATTGTCCTTCAAGTATTCCTTTAGTGAGAAACAGCATTTATTTATTAAAATTCTTAATAGTTCTGTTTTGAATTGGTCCAGATTTAACGTTTTTATTTCTTCAGGTAGTTTGTTATATATTTTTTGGCCATACAGAAATATACTTTTATTAATGCAGTTTTGCCAAATGTCACTTCTCGGCTGGACGGATCTGAATGTTTGGAACAGAAATAAATAAATCTGAAATAGCACATCGGCTACTTTTATTCCGGCAGTTTGTTCCCTAGGATTCTCACGGGCGAAGCCAAAAACACATATTAAATAAATAAATAAACATAGATCAAATAAATCATTAGTCCTAAAGATAGTATCAATAAATTAAATTAAAATAAATAGTTTAATAACTATTATAACCTAAACAGTTTAATTGTCTTGTTTTAGCATCATAACATATCAAAGTATAATTTAAATAAGCTTGGGCTTTAAAAGACCTGCGGGTCTAAAATGCCACTTTAGCAGAATCAGAAAGCACATCACGCTACCCGTAACTGACAAATTTTCCCAATCAACCTTGAACCTAATGCGTTAGTGATAGAGAAGAAAATGAAATTTGACAGATTATTGTGTGTTTAATATTATGATTCTAATAAATATTATGATTCTGCTAAACTGGCTTTTTTTAGGACCCAGCAGCAACGCCCTTTCTTAATCACCATAATTTTATAACAATAATCACTAATCCTAAATAGTGTGATGATTGAAATGAAGTTATTTTTTAGGTACTAGGACAGCAAAAAACTAAAGAGCTCAAACCAAAAACACAATGCACTGATCAAGCGCTGACTCGTTGGCGCGGCAAACTTGCTGGCCGGCCATAAATTGTATAATTCAACAACCAGGGTAACAGAAATCAGTATTGGGCCGGGAGTCTGACGCACGTTAACTCTCCACAGGGTGCGAGCGTGACCCGACTGTTTAGGTGGCTCGGTATTAGATGCAAGTTATAAGAATTTTGCTGAAAAACTATAGTCTGTTTTTTAATCCTGGAGACTAAATTGACAAGTGCAAATGTAAAAACTGACAAATGCTTTTGTAATCTATGTCAGTTCTCATTTTCATTTGTCAATTCAGTCTCAGGGATTACAAAACACACTTTAAGTAGATGGCAAGTTAAAACATTTATTTCGATGCCACACTAAAAAAAGGATAAATACAATACGAAAGTGCAAGTCATTATCAGTCGAACTCTCACTTGAGGAACCCTTCAAGTTTTAATTTTTAATTTTATTTAGATTATATTTTCAACCTTCTACCTATTACGGTTCTTAGAATACAGCCCACCGCAAAGTTATTGCTCTTTAAAATTATGCAGGTAGCTTTTGTCCGCGATTTCGTACGCGCATATTCCGTGTTCCCGTTCCCGTAGGAATTCCGGAAAATCCTCTCTTAGTGCTCGCCTACACTCTCCAAGGAGCCTACATGCTAAATTTGAGCTTTCTACGACCAGTGGTTTCGGCTGTGCATTGGCTGTCAGTCACTCACTCAGTAAAGGTAAAATTTTATAGAATAGAATAGCATTTATTTGCAATTATGGGTAATACATAAGTAGATGTTAGTAGTATAAATCAGAGTTCTGCCATATTTCACCATTCGGCATGCAAACATTTCCATTTTACAAAATTTGTTTGTTTGTTAGTTTCAGCTTTTTACGCCCAGTAGTTTCGGCTTTGGGTGTTCTGTCAATCGCACAGTAACAGAAAAATTTTATATTTAAGGATTAGGATAATAAACAAGTAAAATATTAATAGATTTTTCAAACTGCTGGGACTCGAGCCTTTCTTTGAGAAGAAACAAGCTGCAATCCACCTCGCGGGCCCGAACCATATGCCATTTGGTTAATACATTTTTGGTCCGCTGTAATTTTATAACTTGGACCCGTCCACACCCGATACAGTCGCGTTTCGTGTACGAAATCAAACAAAATATTGTTTCGCTCGCTCTCCAGATTCCGATAGTTTTTCATCCATTGCTACTAAGGCTTCAGTCGGTAAAGATGATACATTATTACCATTCCTTGTAATTAGCAGGAGGAATATTGTGTAGGTTGTTTGTATTAATGATTCCATTAGAGATATCAAATGAGCCATGTTATGGCTATCCGGCATGGGTTATAAGAAAAACTGCTGAACGTGAGGTCCGAAGTTAAGATTCCTAGAGTCTGGCAAAACGTTTTTCGGGTTATCCGAATACTCGATTGCAAAATGCTTGCTTATATTATATTGCTGACATTACCTATCATATTTCATTTAATTAGTAAACAATGTTAGTCTAGGTTGCAGCAATGGTTTTACTACAAGAAACGCTAGGTTTTGGGTAAACCCCTGTATGCCAAACTAGAACAGTTGCTTTAGATATATTGATCCACGTTTACATAAGAGAAAATGGACGATGTACGAGTATGATCAGTAAAAACCGGCCAAGTGCGAGTCGTACTCGCGCACTGAGGGTTCCGTAAGCATTAGTTGCGATTTACGATTTATGACGTATTAAAAAAAAACTACTTACTAGATCTCGTTCAAACCAATTTTTGCTGGTAGTTTACATGGTAATGTACATCATATATTTTTTTTAGTTTTATAATTCTCTTATTTTAGAAGTTAAGACACATTTTACCACTTTGGAAGTGTCTGTCGCGCAAACTATTCAGTTTAGAAAAAAAATGATCTTAGAAACCTCAATATTATTTTTAAAGACCTATCCATAGATACCCCACACGTATGGATACGATAAAAAAAAATGTTTGAGTTTCAGTTCTATGTATGGGGACCCCCAAAATTTATTGTTTTTTTTTCTATTTTTGTGTGAAAATCTTTATGCGGTTCACGAAATACATCTACTTACCAAATTTCAACAGCATAGCTTTCAAGGTTTCGGAGAAAAGTGGCTGTAACATACGGACGGACGGACAGACAGACATGACGAATCTATAAGGGTTCCGTTTTTGCCATTTGGCTACGGAACCCTAAAAATATATTCCCTGTCCAAACTAAAACCTATTCATACTTACTTGTTTGCCAAACAGACATAAGCCATCTCGTTTTCCGTACATTACCGGCGGCCTACTAATGAACCCAGAGGGATTGTTTGCAGTCCCCTGGGGTTGTCAATTAAAAACGAGATACTCTGTTAATGATATACAAATAGATCGTCCGTCCTTGCGAAAATATTGCTGGCATTGACGATATTATAATAATTATGGTAAATTTAAGCTCTTTGATGAATGAGAAATAATTATGTTTTTTTATTAATTACGTTGATTTATTAGTGAGGTCTACATTTATACCAGGAGTTCAGCAGCCTCTAAGAGTTCTTTCAATGTTAGATCTGAAACTATGATGAGGTATTGTATTCTACAGTAAATAGAATCATTATCGGATGTTACTGAAATTCCGCTATTTATACACTTCCAGGCAATTCTTCAAGGTCGTTTCTTGCCTCGTCTTAGCGACCATTATTGATTAAAGTGTACACTGTCTTATCTTTGCTCAAAGCGTTTTAGGAGCTCACAAAGAGAGGCGTTGTCAGGGAAAATTGCTTCTAAGTTATCTTTTTATTAATCTCTGTGAAATGTTATGATAAGCCAAAAAAAACTTGGTTTTGAACCAAGCCATTTGCTAACAGAAGCCCAAAAAACGGTACAAAAACCCGCTTCTAACAAAAACAGTTAAAAAATCAGGAACATTGGAAAAATGATCTGTCCGCCAACAAAAGGCAACAGTAACTCATTGGATTGTAATTCTAAAGGCACACATCACGCCAATTAAATCGTTGTGGGACAAAATGGTATTTGCTGGCACCCAAAACATTTGTCAAAGCGAACGGAACGCTTGAAAAATTTCAACTGAGGCAATACGGCTCGAATGAAAGATTAAATCGGAGCTGGCGCGGATGTAAATTTAATGGAAGTGTCTTGTGTTATTTCGTTTTATTTTATTACTAGCTGTCCCCCGCGGCTTCGCTCCCGTCAACTTTTTAATTTTTTCTTTCATAAGAACTTTCTACTCATATCTTTTATTCTACTATAATCACAAACAACAAAAAAAAGAATCTGCGAAATCGGTTCAGATGTACCCGAGATTCGCGCTTAGCAACACATTCAGCGATTCATTTTTATATTATAGATTGTTTTGAGAGTTCAGGTTTGATCTATCTATACTAATATTATATAGCAAAAGAGTTTGTTTGTTTGTTTGATTGAACGCGCTAATCTCAGGAACTACTGGTCCGATTTGAAAAATTCTTTCAGTGTTAGATAGCCCATTTATCGAGGAAGGCTATAGGCTATATAACATCACGCTAAGGCCAATAGGAGCGGAGCAGTAATGAAAAATGTTACGCAGACGAAGTTGCACGGGTCAGCTAGTCTATACTAATATTATAAAGAGGTAACATTTGTTTGTAAGTTTGTATGTAGGGGGTAATCTCAGGAACTACTGGTCCGATTTGAAAAATTCTTTCAGTATTAGATAGCCCATTTATCGAGGAAGGCTATAGGCTATATATCATCACGCTAAGACTAAAAGGAGCCGAGCATTAATGGAAAATGTGACGCAGACGAAGTTGCGTGGGTCAGCTAGTTTAAAATAAGTGTATGTAGTTTGTTGATATTTTATTTTGTCAGGAATTCATGACATCTCTATTTTTTTCGAAATTATTTTCAGATTCAGCTGCAGTACAATGATTTTATTCAATAATGAATAGAAAAAACCAGTATAAAAGGGGGATGGAGAAGCAGGCCTCTGCTCTACAGGAGAACAATATAGGCTTTTTAGATCAGATAATAACAAGTGGCGAGCCTCTTGGTCGGATCACCGCCCTGGGATCTGGACGCCAAACCTCCTAGCGTCACTATATCGATGGCGCCGGGATGCGCTGGAACGGTGCCAGGTTGTGATGCCTCGACATATCGAGGATCATAAGCTTGAGCTTTGCCTGGCTCTAGCGGTGGAAACGAGCAGCGACTTGCGCTACAGCACAGGGCTCGTCGTGATAGCAGCGATAACACCCGTTATAAAAGAGTGGCTGGAGAGATGGCATGGCTCCTTTACTTTCCGGCTGACGCAGGTGCTTTTTGGACATGGTGTTTCGAAAAGTTCCTGTGTCACATCGCCCAAAAACTTATGCCCGGTTGCCACCATTGTGGCAACTGCCTCAACGACACGGCGCAGCACACGTTGTGAGAATGCCAAGCCTATCCAGTGCAGCGTGCTGTCTTCGTTGCGGCTGTAGGTGCTGCGGGTAACCTCTCGCTTTCGGTCTTGGTTCAGGCCATGCTTGAGAGCAAAAGCGCATGGGACGCCGTTACCTCTTTTTGAGAGCAAGTGATGGTAACAAAGGAGGTGGCGGATGCATCGGATGCTGGAGAGCGCAGAATGATCTCTGGCCACCATAATGTGACTGCACACAGACTCCCAAAGTCTTTACTCAGCGCACCTCAAAAGTAGCTATCTGTGGCTACCTTTGCGGTGCGCTGAGTAAAGACCGCATGATTTTAGTCAGGTCGAGTCTGACAGACCTACGCGAGATCCTCACTCCGTGGCGGAGGGGACAGAAGTTTGTACGATAAAACAAGAAAAAAAAAATCATCAATGGTGTAGCCGTTCCATCAGAATCCTACAAAACCACGAAATAATATAAAAACACTGTCAACAAAAAATATTAGACTAAACTGTTGCGATATGATTTCCTATGACAATCTAAGTAGAAAACCGTATCGCTGTGATCTCTTTCCGACAAAAACGTTTTACAAAACAAAGGAATTTATTCAAGGACACAGTAAAAGAAATTTTATTTCTTTATTTACTTTGTAAATAACTCACCCTTTTGAGCGACATGAAAAATTTAAATGTGTCCATATTTGATCGGACTTAACGTGATATTGTTTTGACACGGGATGAGCAATCGTTTCAGTAAAATGATGTTTACTTTTGCAATATTGAATTCGTAGTTAATAAGCTGATGATAGATGTAATAGCTCCTGCTGACAGGTGCGTAGCGATGATGAGACAAATCATAATCATCTGCCAAGCATTTTCCGAACTGTTGCCAAGGTCTATGTGTGGATGGTCAATAGATTGTAATATTCAATAGCACAAAAAAAAAGGATCACGCAGGCGAAGCCGCTTGGAGAAGCTAGTAGTCTTACATTACGGGCACCCAAAAAGGTCGTACATAGTCTCATCTAGCATAGTATTGTTAGTTCTGTGCTCGAAATCCTGGGCGCATCGCTTTATCATTTTAATCGGTTTTCGGGCGGGCAGGTGCGAGCCGTCGTCGAGTTTCAACAATTTCATTTAACACCCGCGATCAAACTGCACGCTATAACCAGGGTACTAGGATAGCAGGATATACGAGGAGGTGGAGTTTTATCTCATCGGATTTGTGTGTATTGGTCCGCGAATGTGTTGGAATTTAAAAGATTATGTTGCGTTTTTATAGTGTTGAACAATTTTTTTGCACTATTTGATTCCTATTCTCAGGATAAATAATTTTAAATTAATTGTGTACCTATTTTAAAATGGTAGGTTGGTTCTACCCTGTACCACAATTAAAGGCAAGTCATTTAAAAAAACCAACCTTCCATTCCATGATAAATGCCATAGTAACACATCTTTCTGATTTTAGACAATCTATTTTGGTTACAGAGTACCTACAGCATTGTGACAGACAAAGCAATGTACTATGCCAACTATTGTTTTTAACTAAAGCCATCATTTTAGTTAATTTTTAATTAAGTTTCACAATCTCATTAATGTTTGCGTGCATTTTATAGTAATACCTTATTTTATGTACCAGCAATCTGAGCAAATAAACGCTAATTACCGTCTTACTTACCTTGGCCTTACAAAAGGGAACCCTTGAAATAGAATTCCCACCTAAGTTTTGAATTCAAAAGTAATAAACACACCATATTCGTTTTAAAGCTCACACTTGCTCATTGATGACATTTATATGGTCCTGTGAAGAACACCTGGCTCTCGTTCCGCGATACATGTCATGAATGAGAAGCAGGCAATGCATCCGCTTTCGGTATACATATGGACTTCTGTGACCTCCGTGTTTTGGTCACAGAAGTCCATATGTATTACGTAAATAAATTAAAATTAAAACATTTAGATATTTTAAAAATATATAAATGTCGAGTATAAATTGGAAGTCAACTTTGGGGGACAAACTAGAAAAAAAAAACACAGTGTATCGTGTGAGTGTGACATATCAAATGAAAGGGCTTAACTGTGAGGGTTTTAATTATATATTTTTTTCATTAAAATATTTTAAAATAAAAATTTTGGAAGTTTTCAAGAAATAAGACCAAAAATTACCATTCCCCTCTTATCTCCGTAATTTTGAGCCTAAAACTTTAAAAATAAAAGCAGATAATTGTTCTATACTTAAAGATTAGGTATAGAACTATTATCATCAGGAAAACCTATAATATGAAGTCTGTAGTGTTACAATGTCACGTTGGCCCACCGACGTCAATTAGGATCCAATTAGTTCTATCCTGTTCTAATAGACTTGTGTGAATTGATTGTCTACACTTCGACTAGCATCGGGTTGAATAAAATGAACATATTGTTAAACCTTTATGAACTCCTAGTGTTGGGAAGCACAGCCATCTCAAGTATATGCTTATTTAGTTAGTATTATTGTCATTAATGCACCTAACCAGTTTGTGAAAGGTTCCAATAGAAAAAGTAGTTTTTTGTAAGAACAATTGTAAACAAACGATGTGGCGAGCTCGACGCCGGCAGGTCTGTGCAAGTTCAGACACGTCGAAACCTGTCCGACGCGCACTCAGCGCTGATTGGTTGAAGAGGTCTCGAGCTCGCACCTAGATTAAATTAATTGGTCGTAGGGTAGGTCAAACCCTACACTACGTGCGCCCCAAAATAATATTATAAAAATAGAACATTTTGGGGCAAACAGTCAGTCATCAAACAGTCATCAAACAGTCATCAAACAGTCATCAAAAAGCAGTCATACAGAAACAATGATATAATTAATAGTGTAAATGGTCAAACGGCTGATATTGTAAATATGTGTTGTATATAGTGATTCTTGGTAACGTTATCTTCATTTTTATATCTCTCTTTCTTGTGTTTATTTAACTTGTTCCTGTACTTTATGTGTTTTCGTGATAATATAAACTGTGTGTACCGACTTGGTGTTTTTCTCATATTCGCAAATCATCCACCCTTGCGCCTGCATCTCTATATTTTGGTCCTTCGACACGGATCGTTGCGAATATGAGTGAGTTCAGCGCTATCACGACTAGGAGCAGGTTACGAAAAGAGATGAGCAAGCGGCCAGCATTAGAGGCCGATTCCGGCGTGCCATCAGAAATGGCACCAGGCTCACCTTCAATAGCGCCTACCACGACGTCGGTTCCAGCACCTGTGATCCCATTGGTGGGAGGTCGTGTCGTCGACTTCCGGGAAACAGTCACGCCAGTGAGATCAGGAAAAAGACAGGTTGCTAGGTCCAGGACGAGCCACGTCTCCTCGAAGAGCGGCCAGAGAAGCACCGACTACCTTCGACGGAGGGTTGAGTACGAGGCTGAACGTGAGATAGTGCGACTAAAGGAGAACCTCGTGAAGAAGAAGCTGGAGGCTGATCTAGCTGAAATAGATGCCGCAGAAGATATCGCAAGCTCTGACGACGAAGGTACGACTCGTAGAGTGGAAGAATGGGTGTCACACACGACGCCCGCAGTGCTCGAGAAAGAAACAGACACACCCATGGACAGTCGCGACCAACTGCCACCGCGACAAGTGTCCGAACAGCCGGTTGACCAAACCCGCGCGCCACCAAGCGCGCCCGCGGCCGAACAGTCACGCGCATCGAAATGCGCGCCCGCCGCGTCCGAACAGTATCGCGCACCGTCACGTGCACCCGCAACCAATGTGATTCGCGAAACAACGACGCGGACGCCCGAACAGTCTTGCGCGCCACAATACGCGCACGCGTCCGGTCAATTACGCGAAGTCCCAGTGCCGAATAACAATGCGCTCCAAACAGAGTGTGCGCCCGCGACCGTTCAGTTTCGCGAACCGATCCACGCGACGATCGCTACACCGGTAGCAACGGCCGGCGCCCCACGAACGTCCGAGTGGGAAGGCGCGTTCATCGACGACAACGACAGATTTAGGTCGCGTGACAGGAAAATCGACCAACTCGCTGAAGCGATAAGCAGCTTAGCGCGCCCGCGGCCAGTACCGAAGCAAGCGTACGAGTTACCATACTTTAGAGGTGATCCCGCTGAATGGTTGTCGTACAAGAACATGTACTACGACACGACGACCATGTACCAGTTCAAGCCGCACGAGAACTTAGCTCGACTGAAGACGTCTCTGCAGGGAGATGCCAAACTCGCGGTCGAAGATTTGCTGCGCACATCAACCAATCCCGGGGAAATCATGAAGACTCTGGATGAAGAGTTTGGCCACCCGAATCTAGTGCTAGAGTGCGCACTAAAAAAGGTACGTTCCCTACCTAAAGTCACTGAGAGCGGTCGCGAACTTAGAAAGTTCTCAAGTACAGTCAGAAATTGCGTATCATTATTGAAAAGTGTACGAGCCGTCGGGTACCTAAATAACCCGCAATTAGTCAGTGAACTATTGAACAAATTAACGCCATTACAACGTGCACAATACGGCGACTTTGCGATGGGCATGGCCAACAATCAGGGCATAGATGTGCGAGTCTCTCCCAGCCTAGAGATACTCGCAGAATTCCTCAGTCATCTAGCACGTGCCACATCATTTTACATTCAGTTAGAAGCGAGCGCGCCGACACAAACAGGTGGCAAGATAAGAAGCGCCGCCGCCGCACCTGTTCGGCAAGTGCAAAGGCTACACGTGCACTCAGACAATGACCAGTCGAACAATGGGCGCGACGAACAATGCACATTATGTAAGGAACAACACAAGCTCACAAAATGCGATAAGTTCGGTAAACTCGAGGTGAATGACCGCTGGGAACACATCAAGAAAAACAAGCTATGTTTTAAGTGTCTAGTGAAACGACACAATAAGAATTTTTGCCGCGCAAATAAGTGTGCCTCATGCAACTATGCGCATCATACATTGTTACACGCTGATAAGAAGACTGAAAGTGTAACTAATGTTAGTGATTACACTGGTAAGGCATTGCTTAAGGTAATACCGGTGTGCGTGACAGTGAATGGAACAAAAAAGCAATGTCACGCCCTGCTGGATGATGGAGCCACCGTGTCATTGATAGACGACTCGATAACGGATGGCGTCGAGGGAGAACAAGTACCCTTAATATTACGTAGTGCACGCGGGCATGAAGTGGTCGACAACAGCTCGCGAGTGATAAGTGTTATAGTGCGCGGGCCGAATGGAGCTTCACACGAGGTCAAGTGCCGCACACTAAAGCGGCTTGACCTGCCGGCGCAGACAGTGCCCGCCTCAATCTTGGCGGAGCATGCTCACCTTCGCGACCTGGGCTGTGAGGAGATGAGGGGAGCCAGGCCGCTACTCCTACTGGGACAGGATAACTGGGAGTTTCTTGTCAGCCAGGAGACTCGCCGCGGGAAGTCAGGTAAGCCAGTTGCCTCTTTGACCAAACTAGGTTGGGTTGTGCACGGGCCCGTAGGTAGAGTACAGAACAGTGATAGTGAGTCCATCGCGTGTATGGTAGAGTCAACAGCAGACTTGCATAAATTAGTGTCAAAACAGTTCGAGTTAGAATCAATAGGTATTTCAGAGGTACCTAGGTCTCATAAAGATCTAGATAGGGCTAACGCGATTTTAGACTCAACTAGCCGCCAGACAGAGAGCGGTACGTGGGAAGTAGGTTTGTTGTGGCGTAGGGACAACCCACAGCTGCCCGATAACTTTGAAAACGCGCGCCAACGATTGGCGGGAATTAAGCGGCGTTTAGTTAAGGACGAAGCGTATGATAAGGCTTACACAGCTCAAATAGACAGATTGGTGAGCGAGGGTTACGCGAGTAAATTGGATAGCGGGGTCAAGCTTGATCCGATATGGTACCTACCGCATTTTGGGGTAAAGAATCCAAACAAACCGGGCAAGCTAAGATTAGTGTTTGACGCCGCGGCCAACTATGGCGGAACATCGTTAAATGACAATTTACTCACGGGACCGGATTTGTTGAACTCGCTTCTAGGTGTGCTGTTTAAGTTTAGGTTAGGACCAATCGCGTACACCGGAGATATAGCCGATATGTTCCTTAGGGTAAAGATACGAGAACAGGATCGGGGTGCGCAATTGTTTTTATGGAATACGGACGGCCGCCGAGAACCCAATGTTTACGTCATGAGTTCAATGATCTTCGGCGCTGTGTCGTCACCAACGTCTGCTATATATATATTAAACAAAAATGCAGCCATGTATAAGGATAAATATCCAGAGGCGGTGTCGGCCATACACGATAGGCATTACATGGACGACTATCTCGACAGTCAGTGGTCTGTCGCGCAAGCCGGACAGCTGATTGAGGAGGTGACCCGCATCCACGCTGCAGGTGGGTTTGAAATACGGGGGTGGGTCACCAACTCACAAGAGTTGCGCGACCGACTACAGGTCGAGATGCCAGATAGGGTTAGTCTAGATAAGGGCGAGAACGCGACGGAACGCACTTTAGGAATGATATGGTCGCCGAGCACTGATAAGCTAGCTTTCGACTTATCATTTAAACGGTTACCTAAAACAATAGTAGAGGGCCAACTCGTGCCTACTAAGAGGGAATTTCTACGCTTTATCATGTCAATATTTGACCCATTAGGATTTTTATATCCATGCATAATACAATCGAGAATTTTAATGAAAAGAATTTGGCAAACAGGTATACAATGGGATGAGAAACTGCAAGATGCAGAGGCCAAGTTATGGTTCAAATGGTTGCAAGACTTGCAACATTTGTCCCAAATATCAATACCCCGTTGGTATGGATTAAGGTTAGACGCGGTAGACTTGCATGTGTTTGGGGACGCGAGTCAGTCCGCTTATGCAGCTGTAGCCTATATAACGGGTTTAGACACCGAGGGAAATAGGAATGCGGCTATTGTTATTGGAAAAGCTCGAGTAGCGCCGCAGAAGTTAGTGTCTATCCCTCGTTTAGAACTGCAGGCAGCCGTGTTAGCCTGCAGACTAGCCAATACAGTAGAAAAAGACTTAGGTATAAAATTCAAACATAAATACCTATGGACAGATAGTAAAACTGTTTTAAAATGGATAAACTCAGACGCATCCGAATTTCAAAGATTTGTTTCGCACCGCTTAGCGGAAATAGATAGGCGGTCAGAGAGGTCCGACTGGCGCTGGGTCCCGTCAGCGATGAACCCAGCAGACAAGGCTACCAGATTGGACTGGCCACTTAACAGTAGCGAGTGGCTGTCGGGCCCCTCGTTTCTTCGTTGTCCGCAGGAGGAGTGGCCGGCGAGCACCGACTATGAAGCGGTGCCTGACACGCAGCTGGAGCGGGTGCAGCGGGCGCACGCAGTGGCGGCGCCAGAAGAGCCATTGCTGAGTTACGAGCGGCTCCCCACATGGACGCGCGCCCTCTACGTCGTGGCGCGCCTAATCATTTTCAGTGACCTCTGCCGCAGACGACGGCAATCATCAGCTGTGACAGCGGCGGACCTGCGAGAGGCCGAGCTGCGCCTGCTGCGAATGGCGCAGGCAGACAGCTACGCCGCCGACATCACGGCGCTGCGAGAGGGCCGGTCGCTGCCAAGCGGCAGTAAGCTGAGGCCCCTAGACCCCATGCGGTACGACGACGGGCTGTTGCGAGTCCGCGGCAGGCTGGGCGCCTGCAGCGAGCTCAAGTTCGGCGAAAGGCATCCTGTCATCTTAGACGGCAAACACCCATTGACGCGCCGTCTGATCCTCAAATACCACGTGGCAAGACTACATGCAAACCAAGAAACCGTGGTCAACTGCATCCGAGAGAAGTATTGGGTGACCAATCTGAGGTCAACAGTGAAATCCGTGTCAGCAAAGTGCCAGCGATGCCGCATTGAGAAGGCAAGTCCAACAGCACCCAAGATGGGAGATTTACCGACCGCCCGGTTGGAAATCGGAAGAAGAGCCTTCGTCCACTGTGGGGTGGACTATTTCGGTCCCATGGAAGTCACCATCGGCCGGCGTCGCGAGAAGCGGTGGGGCGTGTTATTCACATGCCTCGCCACACGCGCCGTGCACCTCGAGTTGGCGTCATCTCTTAGCGCCGACTCCGCCATCCTTGCCTTGCGGCGCCTCATTGCGCGCCGCGGGGCCCCGACCGACATGTACTCCGATCGAGGTACCAACTTCGTGGGGGCATACTCCGAGCTACGTGCAGCTCTCCGTGATCTCGATCACCACCGTCTGAAGACGGACGCCACCAGCCGCGGAATCACGTGGCATTTCAACCCGCCGGCATCCCCACACATGGGCGGGTGCTGGGAGCGCTTGGTGCGCTCAGTCAAGAACGCGCTCAAAGCTACACTTCGTGAGCGCGCGCCACGCGAGGAGGTTCTCTACACGCTCCTCGCTGAGGCCGAGCTGATCATCAACAGTCGGCCTCTCACCTACGTCAGCAGCGACGCGGAGCACCCAGTGGTGCTTACGCCAAACCATCTCCTGCTGGGCACTGCCGCGGGAGATGCACCGAGCACACGTCCAGACGCAGCCGACGTGGACTCCCGGAGGATGTGGCGTCGGGTCAACGCGTTGGCCGACCTCTTCTGGAGGCGCTGGCTCCGAGAGTACCTGCCGACGCTACAGCAACGTCATAAGTGGACAGACAATAGTGAAAGTGTATCGGTTAATGACGTGGTAGTGATCATTGACGAAAATAAGCCACGTAATCAGTGGACCCGAGGTATAGTGATTAGAGTGTACCCCGGGTCAGACGGCATAGTTAGGGTTGTAGATGTAAGAACTAATAATGGGGTCCTGCGTCGACCCGTTGTAAAGGTCGTTGTGCTTCCTACCAACGGAGATGTAATCGGTTGAACCCTCTTACGGGGGTGGGAAATGTTGGGAAGCACAGCCATCTCAAGTATATGCTTATTTAGTTAGTATTATTGTCATTAATGCACCTAACCAGTTTGTGAAAGGTTCCAATAGAAAAAGTAGTTTTTTGTAAGAACAATTGTAAACAAACGATGTGGCGAGCTCGACGCCGGCAGGTCTGTGCAAGTTCAGACACGTCGAAACCTGTCCGACGCGCACTCAGCGCTGATTGGTTGAAGAGGTCTCGAGCTCGCACTTAGATTAAATTAATTGGTCGTAGGGTAGGTCAAACCCTACACTACGTGCGCCCCAAAATAATATTATAAAAATAGAACATTTTGGGGCAAACAGTCAGTCATCAAACAGTCATCAAACAGTCATCAAACAGTCATCAAAAAGCAGTCATACAGAAACAATGATATAATTAATAGTGTAAATGGTCAAACGGCTGATATTGTAAATATGTGTTGTATATAGTGATTCTTGGTAACGTTATCTTCATTTTTATATCTCTCTTTCTTGTGTTTATTTAACTTGTTCCTGTACTTTATGTGTTTTCGTGATAATATAAACTGTGTGTACCGACTTGGTGTTTTTCTCATATTCGCAAATCATCCACCCTTGCGCCTGCATCTCTATACCTAGTCCTTTCCGAATAAAAGGACCAGGTCCCGCCATAACTTGAGAAGACTTTTTACTGTTGTGTTCGTAATTGTCATACAAACATAATGTTACTGCCTTTATATACTCTTGGTCCTTTTTTCGAAGAGTAACATTTTGAAAATTATAAACCTACGAGTATATGAATTCGGTCTAGGTGTAAAATAGGTTGGTTAAATAAAATTGGTTGGTACTGGGTTGGATACCCGTGTCGGGAAATGTGGGTTTGTCATGACTCAGTAGTAGTCTTGGATGTGTGTGAATACCTACGTGATGTCTACACTTCGCCGGCAATCGGGTCGAGCATATCATAAATTCTCTTACTCCTTTATGAACTCTTAGTAGTTTTCTGGAAGTGCAACATTTTGAATAAAACACAAAAATGACAATGGTAAGAAATGTTCCAATTCGTAATCAATACAAGAAAGCTGTGAGTAATTTATAAGTGTAAAACTGCATTATAAAATTCCAGACCTAAAAGAGTTAAATGCACAATTTAAACAAAATATGAAATTGTTTTTAATTGATAAATGTTATTATACTATTGACGAATACTTAAATGATGAATTAATTTAGAATAACAATGATTGATAAGGGTACATACTTTTGACAGATTTTTTCTTTTGACTTTTTTTTTATTTTTGACATAGATTTTCTTTTATTTTTTGACATTCTTAATAATTCCTCATTTGGGTCTGACATAATTAGAGCTTCCAATAATATGTAATTGTTCAATTAATTTCTACTTTAACATGATTATGCATGATTTTTGAAACGTTTATAATACAGTTTATTTTGTAATTCTAAGAAAGATTACACACAAGATTTGTACGCCTCCTGGCATAATATAGCGTTTTGTTAATTAAAAATAAGATCTGTATTTTTTCTTTACCTATGTTAACAAATAAATAAATACAATAAATAGGTAGATAAAGTCGGCCTAGGGGTAAGATAATAAAATTAGGCCCAAGAATAGACCTTGGAACAATTTGTACTGGGGTCGATTTCTATGTCTAGAAAAGTGGGTTTGCCATGAAACTCAGTATCATCACGAAGTCCCTTGATCGACTTGTAAAATTAAGCTAACCTTGACTTGTAAATGACTGGAGAAATGTAGGTGTGGGTGTGAAGTTACCCTCGGCCTAACCCTTTGAGAAAAATAAGCGTGATGTTAACTGATAACCGATGACTTGTTGTCCTATTAGTTTGCATTTTATTTTGTGTTTTTTTTTTTTGTACTAAAACGAAAATTGGTAACCAAAACCCAATAAAAAATAACAGCACATCAAAAAACACTAAAAGAACTCTTTGGAGATGCTGGGATTTGAACCCAGGACTTTCAGCATGCGAAGCAGACACTCTACCACTGAGTTACATCCCCGACAGTACATTGTTCGAAATAACGATTCCAAATCAAACTAGATTAAATCACCTTATTACATCAATGGGCGGGGTACTTTCACTAGCCTTCGCGTATGTAGCAACATGCGACACATACATAATTAAGTATGTCAAAAAGCCCGCGGCAAGTTCATTAAAACTAAATTTATTTTCTTGCTGCCTGCTATATTATAGTAAATACTAGTTGCTTGGATACTAGCAATCGTCATAATTATAGTCTTGTTATGTACAAGACTCATTATGGAAGTGGCATCAAAGTGGAAAATAATGTCATTTTCAATCTGTCTCCACTCGTTTTATACTTTCCTGGTAACGCTGCAGCAGGTTTCGGTAGAACATTCACCGATAATTATTATTAAGTTAATGAACCTTACTTCTTTGGAAAACTAGTTCCTGTGTGCGGTTTTGTCCAATTCTATTGAAACAGGAACAAATAAGGATATTTTGTATTTAAACCGTAGAACTGATGGGTGATAGATTAAATATCTTCGTAAGATGGTTGGTATAAGCTAAATGAAAGGTTTGACGAGGATCGCGTTGTGACTTTTCCAGTTCACCATATCAGCCGAAAGACAGGCTTCCCCCAAGTGTCGCCACAACGACCGGTCCTGTGCGTCTCGCATCCATCGGCTACCCGCGACCTTCACCAGGACATCGGTCCACCTTCCGTCTTCCGGTATGCCAGTTGGCTGCAGTGGCTGCTACAAAACTACTGACGGATGTAGGCTCTTAGACTGCGTTGTGAATTTATTTTTAACCGACTTCCCAAAAAGGAGGAGGTTATCAATTCGGTTGTGTTCTTTTTTTATGGATTTTACCTCATACTTAACTCCGACAATTATGACCCGATTTAAAAAAATCTTGTTTTATCTGAAAGGTATACTTGCAGATTGGTCCCATTAAAATTTTATGAAAATCGGTTACGAACTTTGGATTTTAAATCGAAATAGCTAGAATTCGTCTACTTGGATGATAGTTTTATGTCATCCAAGTAATCGAAATTGCGTATTTTGCTTTTCTGCGATTTTGCAGTGGTGTTGTTAGGTGTGGGGTACCACTAAAAAGTGAAAAATAAAAAACTTTTTACAAAAAAAATACAACAGACTTCCAAAAAAAACACTACAAAGTAAAAAATAAATAAAAATTCTCTCTTAGTGCTACCCTACACTTGCCAAGGAACCTACATGGCAAACTTCATCTTTCTACGACCTACCGGTCGGTTCTGTCGACATCTCACCATGATCACTTAGGTGGAGTGAACGACAAGTGAGCTGTCATGCCATCTTGTTTGTATGGTTTGTAATCTCACTTGTCGTTCACTACGCTTAAGTGTTCACTTCGACATGTTTACAGAATCGTACTTCAGTAGTTTCGGCTGTGCGTTGTCTGTCAGTCGCTCAGAAACGGTAGAAATTCACATAGTAGGATAACTAAATCATTGCTATTCCCTGTACGAATATTTAAACTCATTATACCGTTCAAATACCGTTTAATTTTTGTAATGAGGATTATAACGATACTTAGCAATATTAATTTAAATCCTTTCTTATACAGATCTGTACTAAATTTTGAATTGGTTGAAATCCTTCAATTATATTATAGAGACTGAATAATCATAATATTATTTAATAATTTTACTTAATAGCAAACCAAAATATTCAATCAGATTTGAATGTTTAATTTAAATTTGAGGCCTACGTTAGTGCTGACAATATTTTGGCGACATTACATATATTGGTTTTAATTAATACATAATGATTTAGTGCAACTAAATGTGTCAAATTCAGTTTATATTCCTACTAGCTGACCCGCGCAACTTCGTTTGCGTCACATTTTCCATTAATGCTCCTCTCCTCTTTGTCTTAGCGTGATGATATATAGCCTATAACCTTCCTCGATAAATGGGCTATCTGACACTGAAATAATTTTTCAAATCGGACCGGTAGTTCCTGAGATTACCCCCTACATACAAACTTACAAACAAATTCACCTCTTTATAATATTAGTATAGATTTTGCTTCCATAATAAATTTTATGCACTGACTAGCTGACCCGCGCAACGTCGTCTGCGTCACATTTTCCATTACTGCTCCGCTCCTATTTGTCTTAGCGTGATGATATATAGCCTATAACCTTCCTCGATAAATGGGTTATCTAACACTGAAAGAATTTTTCAAACCGGACCAGTAGTTCCTGAGATTAGCGCGTTCAACCAAACAAACTCTGCTGCTCATTAATATATATGTAGGTATATAGATATTGCGCATAAAATCAGAATGCTGAAGTGGAAGTGGGCTGGCCATGTCTGTAGACAGCCAGATGGGCGATGGAACACATGTGTTAGACCGCGTATAGCCAAACGTAGTGTGGGACGCCATGTGGCACGATGGATCGATGATTTAAAGAAGGTGGCTGGCAACGGATGGATGCGGACTGCAGAAGATCGGGACGGTTGGCGTTCTTTGGTCCCGGCTTATGTTCAGCAGTCGACGGCAATTGGCTGAAATGATGAATAAAGTTTATTCGTTTATCGTCACTAAAGTGACCTTACAAGTATAACATAATTACTACTACTATAAATTATTATTCCTTTATTTCAGGCAACAGTAGCCCATACAAAATAAAATACACCTTTACAACAAAATATAAAAATTGTAAAAAGTGAAAAATGAAAAACTTTTTAGAAAATAATACAACCGACTTCTAAAAAAAAAACACTACAAAGTAAAAAATAACTTTAAATTCGGAATCGGTGTCAAAATACGAAGAAACTAACAAAAACACCGACTTCCGAATTTAAAGTTATTTTTTACTTTGTAGTGTTTTTTTTTTTAGAAGTTTTTGTATTTTTTTGTAAAAAGTTTTTTTACTTTGTAGTGTTTTTTTTTTTTGGAAGTCGGTTGTACTTTTTTGTAAAAAGTTTTTCATTTTTCACTTTTTAGTGGTGCCCCACACCTAACAACACCACTACAAAATCGCAGAAAAGCAAAATACGCAATTTCGATTATCAAAGAATCATCTAAATAGTCAAATTCCAGCGATTTCGATTTAAAATCCAAAGTTCATAATCGATTTTGATATGATTTAAACGGGACCAATCTGTAAGTATATCCTTTCAGATAAAACAAAAATTTTTCAAATCGGTTCATAATTGTCGGAGTTATGAGGTAACAATCATAAAAAAAAAAACATACAACCGAATCGATAACCTCCTCCTTTTTGGGCAGTCGGTTAAAAATTAACAAGGCAGACTGGTCTGATATTTAGACCCCTACAAATTGGATTTGAAAATGCCAACCAACCAGCGAAATGCTGGATGAAAATATATAATAGTTAAATGCACCACTGCTTATCCCGACATGACTGGCGTGATTTTTTTTATAGGCACGTGATGTTATATTAATAACCTCACGACAACAATTTACTTCGTATTTTTAGGTTACCTACACCTTTTCATGCAATAGTTTTATTAAATCGCGTGATTGTAAGTGTTGCAGCACTAGAATATTTTTGTTAATAATGTTAGTTAGCCTTAATATGTAGGTAAGCATAAATCAACGTAGATCAACAACTTCAGATAACCTGACATTAGATTCGATCGCAACTATTTATTATGTCTGTCGTGGTTTCAATTAGAGCTGACGCTAATTAACGAATAGGGTAGATGACAAAAAAATCTAATTAATCCGTCAGTTAAATTATCAAAAAATATTTAACCCGTGTTTTTTCTTTTGTTACGGGACCCAAAATTGACGAAGTTACGACGCTTATAATTTTCGCGTCATAATTACGTCACGAGCCCCCACTCGCGATTTCAGATGCGTTTATCTTTGTCAATACCTATTCATTGATTTACAAAAACAAAAAATACGTGTCCATTATTTTTCAATACTCTAACTGACGGACTAAATAGTTTTGCAATTTGTGGATGATGGAATCTAGCCTATTGTAGCTTTACTCACCAGAGCATATTATACATATTTATATTCTACTAGCTTCAGCTACTCGTCGCGATTTATCAAACAGTTTTATCGGACATAAGGGGTTAACTTTGTTTTTAGGGTTCCGTACCTAAAAGGTAAAAACGGAACCATATTACTAATCCTCCGCTGTCTGTCTGTCACCAGTCTGTATCTCATAAACCGTGCTAGAAAGCTGAAATTTTCACAGATTGTGTATTATACAGGGAAATTGAAAAAATACCCGAAACCTCTTAGGCAGTGAAAGTACACATGATTATAAGCAACTTTTGTTTTGGTAAAACTCCGAAATCTCGAAAAAAATATCAGCTGTTTCATACATTTTCATTGGCTAAATACTGCATTTTGTATGAAACAGCTGATATTTTTTTCGAGATTTCGGAGTTTTACCAAAACAAAAGTTGCTTATAATCATGTGTACTTTCACTGCCTAAGAGGTTTCGGGTATTTTTTCAATTTCCCTGTATATTGCCTCAATAAAAACAAATATTAAATATTAAGGTTCATGGTACGGAACCCTGCCTGTGAAAGAAAAAGAAAGAAAGAAAGATTTTTTTTTTTTTTCTGTTTTTTTTTTCTGTGCGAATCCGACTTGGCACTTGGCCGGTTTTTTTCATTATCATTCCTCCCAGAATTCTTAACTAATAATAAGAAGACAATAATGTTACCTTTGTAGAGTGAAGTTTGACTTTATGAACAAAACAAACGTGTAGGAAGTATTAGAATAAACGTGAACTCGTAATTAGGAGGTCAACCGAACTGATTGACCTCGAACCTATAGGAACGACCAATAAAGGATGTTTATCACGAGTGTGACCATTATGTATTTTAGCTTTTTAAATTAACAATAGTCTAGTCGACAAGTTTAAAGTGGTCTAAAACAGAGATACTGCTTTTAAAATTATGAGCGATAGCTCATTGGATCCAAAATGACGCTTAAATGAATTTAGTTTTTTGCCAATATTACATAAACTATTAATATTTAAGAAATTAAAAAAAAAAAATTCTAAAAGAGGAGAAAATTTCCAATAAATAAGTTTCAGCTTCCGGAACTCTATCTCCATTATTTATAATTTTAATTAATTAACCCTGAAAATGGGACTCCGCGCGACATTCTTAGGTTTTGCGCGCGGCGTCAAAAGCGAGTACGACACAGTTATTCATTTATTGAAGATATTGAATTTTTTTTTTTAATTTAGGAGTTTTCTGAACACTAAGTAATTTATTCCCGTTGAATTTTTTTACTTAAAGTTAATTTTTCATCAAGTTAAACACGCTTGTGGCACATTTTTCTAGGCGTCATTCCGGATCCAATGAGCTATCGCACATAATTTATTAAGAGCAGTATCTCTATTTTAGACCATTTTCAACTTGTCGACTAGACTACAAGGTCAATTTCAAATAATAAGCGAAATTCTGCTGATATTTCGATAAGACATTTTTGTTTTCTTAGCTCGTTTAGAGGCCTCTAACTACAAAAGAGTAAATGGCCTCTGGTAGTACAATAATTGTACATTAAGGGTTTAGAAAGGCCGGCGGGAGGAAACGCCCGGGTGTCACCACTGCGAGGATCGACCGGAGGACACGGTAGAGCACACTGTGCAGGTGTGCCCCGCTTGGGCGGCGCACCGCCGTGTCCTCGAAACGGCGATTGGCGGCGACCTCTCGCGTCCGGCCCTGGTCCAAGCCATGGTCCGGAGCGAGACGGAATGGGACGCCGTTGCCTCCTTCTGCGAAGCAGTCATGCTAGCGAAGGAGGTGGCGGAGCGGGAGAGGAGACCCTCTCGTCCCGGCCGCCGTGGTGGACGCCGCGGGCGTCGGGGGCCACCTGGTGACCTCCGGCCACCGTAGGCGCGGGCCTGTGGGCGGCGAGCTATGGGTGGCTCGCCGTCCGTCCGTCTAGTGACGACAGGCCGTGTCGACGGCGCGTTAGTGTTCCACGCGCGCCTCAAAGAGAGTCAGCAACACAGAGGGGCCCGAAAGGGCCGACGCCTGCCGGAGTCGCGGGATTATTCGCAAGAGACACCGTGGCTCCGGAACACAAAGGGCAATGAGGGAACATGGATGGGTTTTAGTCAGTAGAAGTCTGACACTCCCTCCCGCTACACCCAGAGCGGGAGGAGTCATTGGATGATTTCCCATCCCAAAAAAAAAAAAAAAAAAGAGGGTTTAGAAAGGCTTTTTATTTTGTTCTATCAACAGTCAACCTACATCAATCAGGAACCTATAGTGATCCTGCTTTTAAAGATAGGTAGTAGCTACAGACCTTATCTTCTTTACTCTGTACACGTGTTCATTCATATTCCAGTCACACTCGCGCCAGCCGCTAATACTACGCACCTGATGTTTTTGAAATACATCATCAACAAACTCTGTGTTTGTCCTAACATCCTGGTAGAGCGAGGCCCCATTAGTGCGTTGCGCTGCGTTGCGTCGTCGCAGCGTCGTCGCTGCGTCGTTTTCCATATATTTTTTATGACCATTAGACGGACAAGAGACGAAGCGGGAGGGATGATGGGTGATGCGCTGCGTTGTCGGGGCTCCGCTGCGTCGACGGACAGTGATCCTCTGGACTGCCTGAGACCATCAAAAAAAGGAAGATGGCGCACCGCGAACAAAACAGTGAAGCCACAAAACCGTGCTGATGCAAGTAAACACACTCGCTTAGGCACACACCTGCACTCCATGCTGATCGCTCTTAGTACGTCACGAGTCGTAGTCTAGTGAACAATTAAAAAACTGAATTTAGACGCAGCTGCGACGGCGTGCAAACCCTCTTGCGTTGCGTTGGCGCAGCGTCAACGCAGCACAGGTGTGGCATACAATGCGTTGTTCCGTTGCGATGACGCGACGCAACGCAGCGCAACGCACTAATGGGGCCTCGCCCTTACGGTGCATGCTTCTCCTTTTACTTAAATAATAAGGTGCCTTTTACCTAAAGATACTGCTGCCTTATTCTTATTGCTTATCCTAGCTAAAATTTAATTAGCTACTTCATCCGCGCATCAACCGCGCAGCTGGCTGCTTTTCCAGTTTAATATGCAACTGCTAGTGATTGTATGCACCTAACCGCCATTAAATGACAAGCGATTTCATATTAAATTTGAACCGCGCGTTTGGATGCCCCCGCGCCTGACCGCTACTGTGTACGTAGGCTTAGATATTTAAATACACGATGCTCTTATACCATATCCGATCCATCATTGTCAAAGACTTCGATTACTTTTACATTGATCACCGGGAGCAGGAAATCAGATCCACTAATTTCTGAAAGCCTGGTAGGTACTGATGTATGGTGTTAACCATTTTTTATCAAAATAAAAAGCAAAATCTGCATAGTAGGCATACATTAATAATGAACTGTCGAATGTCTGACGAGTTGAATATCTGACGGCCTCGGCATCGCACGGGTGTAAATTAATATCAATATTTTTAAAGCTCATTTTGCCTCAGTATCACAGTAATACATTTTTCATTATTATCTGTCTCAAATACGCGGGAAGGCTCATAAATGGTTAACATCTTACCTAAAGAACAGGACTCAAGTAGTTGAAATAGAATACTATAACCATAAAATTAAAGAAATAGAAAAAATTCAGTCATGCAGCAAAGCAATTAACGCCTCAATTCCCCAAGGAAGCGTGATAGGATGCCTCTTGTTTTTAATTTATGTTAACGACCTACCTAAAGCCACAGAAAAGCCATGTGTCTTATTCGCGGACGACATATCTATATTAGTATCATGCCAAAACAACGAAAATATAGAAGAATCTCTCAACTCTATCCTGACTAAAACGTGCAACTGGATGGACGAACATAACCTCGAGTTCAACTACTCGAAAACCAAATTAATAACTTTCCACCCTTACCAAAAAACCCCCTTAACTTTAAATTTTATCTTCAGTAACTCAAAAATAGAAATCGTTAACGAATTTACCTTACTCGGCCTAGTCATAGATACACATATAAACTGGAAATCACACATACAGAAAACTCACTCAAAAATTTCTAAATTCACTTACGCCCTTCGTGAAATAAAAAAGACCACTAATTTTAAAACAGCGCTTACGACATATTACGCTTATGCCTATTCATGGCTCAGCTATGGTATCACCCTTTGGGGAAACAGCACAGATGCACAAACACTCTTCACCCTCCAAAAGAAATTGGTTAGAATTCTGCTAAATATTGAGCAAACTGACAGCTGCAAACCTGTCTTTAAAAAACATGGTATTTTAACCCATCCCTGCATATATATTTTAGAGACATGCAAATTTGTACGGAAACACCAAGAATTTTATTCAAAACGTGGAGACATCCAAACACGCTATCTACTCAGACACCAATCTAGGCTAAACTTACCAAGTTCTCGATTAAAAATGCACTCTAAAAGTCCCTATGTAATGTCTATTAAATTATATAACAAAGTACCCGCTTCAATAAAAAGAGAAGAGAAAATTAATATATTTTTAAGAAAACTCAAACAATTTATGCTAAATAAAAGCTACTACTCGGTAAACGAATATCTAAGTGATAAACTAATAAAATCATAATAATTACGTACCGCAAACTACCCAAGTCTCTGTGTTTTACATAATTTAAAGAAAAAAGCTTCCTCTCTTCTACTTATCTTGCTGTGCCCGACAGGGTCCACATGAACCAATTTTGTTTTTACCACCTAAGAATACATGTGGAATGCAATAAAGATATTGAGTATTGAGTATTGAAAACAGCTACAACTCAAGCCTCTTGAGTAAGTTACAGCTCAGTCACCAGGAGAACATACAATTCAGGATCCACCACCAACGTACTATAAGAAAAAACAAAAAAAGAACTCTGAGAGAAAAACTCGAAGCCAAATGCTCCCATTGCATACCACGCCACACATATCTCACGTGACCTGGACCTGTTTGGGTGCGCATGCACTGTCTGTATGATTGTGTTATAGTAGCTCCCCTCCAATTAGTCACCAAGTCCCAAGCTGCTCCAATGCCATCGGCATAAATGGCGACGTTATCTCTTTACGACTCAATTGATGTACTTAGGAAAATAAACAAGATAAGTGGTTTATTTATTTTAGGACCGTAGTAAGTAGACAGTTCCAATTTTCAGAGTGTGTAGGTATTTCTATTGTAGGTCTGCGCTCCTATCTACGCTTTTATGGTACCCTTCGTGAGAAAGTCCGACTCGCACTTGACGGATTTACTCTTTTGACTAGAGGGCTACTGGGTTTGAATTCGCCGCTAGAGGCGCTAGTGTAGCGTGAGGTCTTCGATATGTCAAATTTGACCGTTGGTTGACTTTTGACAAGAGTTTATTTGCTTATTTGTTTTGTTTTTATTTGTGACTAGCTGACCCGTGCAACGTCGTCTGCGTAACATTTTTCATTACTGTCCCGCTCCTATTGGCCTTAGCGTGATGATATATAGCCTATAGCCTTCCTCGATAAATGGGCTATCTAACACTGAAAGAATTTTTCAAATCGGACCAGTAGTTTCTGAGATTAGCGCGTTCAACCAAACAAACAAACAAACAAACTCTTCTGCTTTATAATATTAGTATAGATTATTTTACTATAACAGCCTGAATATGGCAGATTAATTTAAGGTTCTCTCGACCACTGAATTGAACTTTGTGTTTGTGGGAAATACGTGTATGTCCTTTTTTTTTCATTATAGTGAGTCCACATAACACTGCAACGATATCTATGTGGCATTAATCGCACGTTCACGCTCGCGGTTAAATAATAACAGCCGCATGGGTCGATCTTTACGGTCATTCAACGCTTTCCAAGGTTGTTCTGTGGATGGGTGATCATCTTAACATACCGAGTTTCCTCCGTGCCTCGGAAAGCACGTTAAGCCGTTGGTCCCGTCTGTCATTTGTAGATCTTTGGCAGTCGTTACGGATTGTCAGAAGCCAGTAAACCGACTCCAGTCTTGCCAAGAAGTACCGTGCTACCCAGTTAATGGTTTGTGGAGGTTTGTTAGGCAGCCGCTCCTCGCAAAACACTGGTATTCAGCTGAATCTGGTTTGATTGGAAGCCGACCCTAATGTATTTGGGAAAAGGCTAGGCAGGTGATGATTAATCACACATTCACGGCATCATACATTATATTCCTTCTAATTTTGTTCACATGCGCGTAATCACTACTTTAATGCTAGGATTAAAGACCTTTCTCGACAGTGGCGCCAACTGGATGCAGTTGAGTAACATTATTTTTCATGGAACAACTGCTTTCCTGACCTCCACGGCCCAGTAACTGGGAAACGATACCTCCTGCCTCCTGGCCCATCGACGATTACGGTCGTGACAAATCACATCGTAATGTCATTCATAAGAGATCTCTTTAGAAATAAGGATCACCTGTGGACCTATTTTTCTGTTACCTTCTTCTTATCTTCTTAATAAAATATGTTCATAAATTGTTAAATTATTGTTACTGAGTGAGTGAGTGAGAGACTAACAGACAACGCACAGCCGGAACTACTGTTCGTAGAAAGCTGAAATTTGTCATGTAGGTTCCTTGGGGACTTTGGGGAGTGTCGGGGAGCACTAAGATGCACGCACTAGCGGTCAGCCGCGGAGGCGGTCAACCGCGCGGTTCCAGTTTAATATGCAACCGCTTGTCATTGAATGGCAGTTAAGTGCGTACCAACACTAGCGGTTGCATATTAAACTGGAAAAGCGGGCAGCCGCACGGTCAGCCGCCAGGCGGTTCAACGGCTAGTGCGTAGGAGGGCTAAGTAATGTTTTCCCAAAATTCCAATGGAATCGTGAAAAATCAGGATATGCTCGTACGAAGTCGCGGGCAAAAGCTAGCCGAGTCACCCGCGTTCGTAGGAGAATACCCTTCAGCGAATCCCTACACGTGGTCCCCGGGTGGTGCTAAACAGGTGACACTAACCGCCTCCGTGGTCTAGTGGTTATACCACCTGATTCAGACCCAGAGGTCCCGGGTTCGATTCCCAGCGGATGCAAATTTTTTGCTCGGTTTTGTTGGTGGTAGGACTTGTTCTAAGTCCGCCTGGCAAGCTACCACTATCATGTCTAAGTCTGTCGCTATAACAACAATGTTAACAGCATTGTTGTGTTCATGTGGAGGTATGATAGCCAGTTCCTCTGTGTAAGAGGATTCCGGGTGAAACTCGCTTCCATCTTCGGCCTAATCATCACTTTCCATCAGGTGAGATTTGGGCCAAGCGTTTACCCGTTTTGCATTAAAAAAAAAAAGCCAGTCAAACAGTAGTCACTCACTCACTCAGTAACGGAAGAATTTATAAACCGACTTCCCAAAAAGAAGGAGGTTCTCAATTCGGTTGTGTTTTTTTTATGTTTTTTACCTCATAACTCCGACAATTATGAACCGATTTGAAAAATTCTTGTTTTATCTGAAAGGATATACTTGCAGATTGGTCTCATTTAAATTTTATCAAAATCGGTTTCGAACTTTGGATTTTAAATCGAAATAGTCTACTTGGATTATAGTTTTATGACATCCAAGTAATCGAGATTCCGTATTTTGCTTTTCTGCGTTTTTGCAGTGGTGTTGTTAGGTGTGAGATACCACTAAAAAGTGAAAAATAAAAAACTTTTTACAAAAAAATACAACCGACTTCCAAAAAAAACACTACAAAGTAAAAAATAACTTTAACTTCCGAAAGGAAGTCGGTGTCAAAATACGAAGAAACTAACAAAAACACCGACTTCCAAAATTAAAGTATTTTTTTACTTTGTAGTGTTTTTTTTTTTGGAAGTCGGTTGCATTTTTTTGTAAAAAGTTTAATTATTTATTTATGTACACACAAGAAACTCAAAAAAATAAGAAAATATATAAAGAGAAAAGTAAATTAACTTAAACATATTATTATCTACTAATAAATACATCAAAATATAATAAACATACAAACAAATATACAGAAAAAGATTTACATAAATACATAATTATAAAAAAATAATACATACCTTTACCTTTTCATTTTTTTATAATATACTAGCTGACCCCGGCGAACTTCGTTCCGCCTAACAGTCGATTCTTTAATTTTTTGTTTTTTTTTTCTAAAATAAACGTAGCCTCAGTTACTCCTTATTACATCAGATACCTGCCAATAAAAATCCAGACAAAATCAGTCCAGCCATTTCAAAGATTAGCCGGAACAAACAGACAGACAAAAAATGCTATTTTGATCTATGTACCGTATATATATATATTCATATCCATGTAGTAAAAACGGTTATTTCAAACTGACACTCCAATTTTATTTATATGTATAGATAATTTCATATATTTAAATTCCACTATAATAACCAATAACTATTAACTTCACTTCCTTGATAAACAGTCAGTAAACTAAAGCTCTTTACTGTTTGAGCAAAATGTAAGACATTTAAAAGCTGGTGGTGCTTACTTGCCTCTGATTTTCAGTAAATATTTTAATACTCTGGTATTTCTAATTTATTCAAAACATACGCAAACAAGGCTTTCTTTAGTAGCTCTTACAATAATGTAAAGCCTTCGTTAGATGTTTTACACATTTAAACACGTTTTTTCTTTTCGACTGTATTTAAAGGCTTTCCTTTGTGAATGAAATTGTAGAGTAATTTTTGTGTAAACAAAATTACAGTCCGACGAATAATATTGTGCTGATACGATGATATAATTAAAGTACCTACCTGTGTTGTAGTTAAATTGATTTAAAGTCGTGTGTAAATATTGAAAAGCATATAGTATATTATAAAATAGTTTACAATACTTTTTATTGTGTACACCATATTATAAGTTACAGAAAAAATAGATGAAGAAAACATTACATAGGGTGTCACAATGGGCTTATCGCTAAGAGCGATTTTTCAAGACAACCTTTGGATGAATTTAAAAAAAAAGGAAATACAGTACTGTAGGTAGTCTTAGGTGTACGATTTATATGAATAAATATATAATAGATAATATAAATTCAGTTAAACTACAAGCCATTAACATTTACAAAAAAAAAAAGGATAAAATAAATCATCATCTGCCTAGCCTTTTCTCAAATATAGGGGTCGACTTCCAGTCAAAACAGATTCAGCTGAATACTAGTATTTTACGTGGAGCGGCTACCTACCAGACCTCCACAACCCATTAACTGGCAACACGGTACTTCTTGGCAAGACTGGAGTCAGATTTTCTAGCTTCTGACAATCCCTTACGACTGCCAAAGATCCACAAATGACAACCGGGACCAACGGCTTAACGTGCTTTCAAAAATACCCCATTTGCCTAAACGTATTATTTTTATTTGCCTCATTTCCATGTTTGGGGAGCGCCATCTCTAAAAATCACAAACACAGTCAAATCTATCTACATAGTCGTTCGCTCAAGAAAAACAAAGCGCGCATCGGCAATCAAATCAAGACATCATAGCCAATGATCTGAACAGAAATCAAACGTTAGGTACCAGGGCGGCAGAGGCAGTGAGAGATGGCACTATAACGCGAAGTGAGGCAGTTGGGGGTCCGTATCGTAAAAAAGACCGAACGATCGACGTCCGGAGCTCTCTCTCGCCATTAAAGCGCGCACGGTCGCTGCGTGGGGTAGAAATAAAGCGGAAGCGGATGCGGAAACAGGATTTAGCGATTTACAAGTAGTTCCCGGAAAGAAAGCTAAAAAAAAAATTGCTGACATATTTCCGCATTGACAACTGTAATTAGGAAAACTGGAATACCAACAGCTTAAATATACCACTTGAGATAAATCTATTAATCTATCTTGGCCCTTCAGGACCAGGGCGCGACGCTCCAGTAGAGGGTGTTTTTTTTAAAATCCATAGTTCCACTTTACAATTACATTTGCCGAAAGACGTCACTGCTGGACAGAGACCTCCCCCAACACCCCACAACAACCGGTCTTGTCTTGTGCGTCTCGCATCCATCGACTACCAATGACCCTCACCAGGTCATCGGCAACAACCTTATGAATTTATTCCCTACTATAATAATATGATAAAAGCCGTGTATATTGTTAGTGGTCAGGCAGGGGCCAATAGTTCTTCTATAATAAACGATTATCAGTCCACTAAACCGCCCAAACCCATAGCGTTTCATCTTTTGTTTCCATATTCTGCAATAGTCTAGCTCCAACCGGGGATTGTCCTTGGGAATACATACTTTCACAGTGCATACAGGGATAATCGCCGGTTGGTGCCCCATTACATTTGAAATGTCTAACGGGGCCTCTGCGAGTTGGTTTCGGCCCCTCGTACGCCTACCAAAGGACCGGGTCTCTAGGGACCCGAGAAAGAAAACAAAGACTACTTAACCGATCATCATGAAACTTCATTAGAAGTAACATGGAATACTTTTTATTTAAAAAAATAAAAATATATATATATAATAATATTTACACGCGAATGAAATTGCCGGCAAAAGCTAATAATGAATAAAAGATTGTGTTCATGGAAATCCCCTAAATCCATAAAAAGCCAGAAGTTTATAACTTACCTAACGGTGGATCGTTAGACGGATCCCATGGACTTAAACTATGGATGCGATTCTTGAAGTTACGCCTCCGAATGCCTTTGCGTCTCTTTTGCGAAAAAGTAACAGGAAATTGCGTCCCTTAAAGTGAAATGTAAAGGTTCTAGATCGTATTACGTGTTTTATAAGGAAACATTATTTTATTTACGATACATTACAATCTTACGGAGTTTGCAATTATCCGGTGAAATTTACAAATGCTACGTAAAATCGAGAGCGAGCGAGGCAAGGATGCGTTTCCGGCAGTTGTCTAGTCGTATGCCTGGATCCACCGCCGCGCTGCCTTAAAAGCCGGAACACTGCAATGCTGCTTGGCGGCAGAAAATGAGGCAGCACTCTCCGGGAAAACTCCTTTGCAAGGAGTTCTAGCTATTAATTAGTTTTTAAAACGGACTTAATAATTCCTGTTCAAACTTTGTTTATATGGTCGTAATAGGTAATCTCTGCAAGTATAATACAAGTACTGATAATTATTGAAAACTTTTACAAAAGGATCAACCATGGAATCAAAAAGGAAAACCGGTCAAGAGCTAGTCGGAGTCTCCAAAAATCTTCAAATGACAGCCGGGACCAACAGCTTAACGTGTTTTCCGAGGCACGGAGGAAACCCGGTATGTTATGATGGTGACCCGTCCACAGACCAACCTCGGCTCGACCTGTGTGGCTGTTGATATTTAGCCACGAGCTCCTCGAAAGACTAGTAATGTAATTGTGCAAAAAATCGAAGCATAAATCATTTCCTTATCTAAAAAAAAAAACCTGCCAAGTGCGAGTCGGACTCGCGCACCGAGGGTTCCTTACAAACCTGTAGGTGGCTCTCTCGCAAACTGTTCAGTTTAGAAAAAAATGATATTAAAAACCTCAACATCATTTCCGATACTCCACACGAATGGGTTTGATGAAAAAAAAAAAATGAGTTTCAGTTCTGAGTATGGGGACCCCCAAATTTTATTGTTTTTTTTTTTCTATCTTTGTGAGAAAATCTTAATGCGGTTCACAGAATACATCTATTTACCAAGATTCAACAGCATAGTTCTTATAGTTTCGGAGAAAAGTGGCTGTGATGTGACGGACGGACAGATAGACAGACAGACATGACGAATCTATAAGGGTTCCGTTTTTGCCATTTGGCTACGGAACCCTAAAAACGTTGCCCGAAACTAAGATTTTTTCCTGTATTGTGGGTGCGTTTACAAACACACTATTTCACAAACAGCCAGACCCGGAACAACTATCTGTAGGCCATGCAAATATTTGTTCCGTGCGGGAATCGAACCCGCGACACGCAGCGCTGCAGTCAAGCGCTCACCCAATGTGCCAACCGTGTCGTCAAGTCAATTCCTACTACCAATTTGTTCCCAGAGATTCAGTTTTCTCTACCAAATACCTAAGATCTAAGTTACCCAACTAATAACTTCTCTACTTTATACTCGAGCTAGAACAATGGTCTTACAGTTGGACTCCAGATATTGGAGATCCCAATGATAGGTCTTAAAGAACTGATTTTAGAGTTCCTTAGTAACATAGTAACAGAATGTCTTTTGGAATAATAGTTTGTCACGTCCGTTTGACCTTTTGTCAAAGACTCCGTGCTCCTTGCCCGATTAATCTATTAATAGAATATCCTAGAACGATATTAATAGAACTAAATGAACGTGACCCGGGCTAATTGTGTTGCGTTGTTTTTTGTTGAGAGAGTACCCGTGTAAGTTGTTTGTTTTTTACTAGACAAAATAAACAACGAGAATAGCGATGATTCCTAAATAAATAAAAAATATTTTATTTAGTTCGTCAGTTAGAAAAATCCGGCAATCAGATCCCTACTAATATTATAAATGCGAAAGGAAATCTGTGTGTATGTCTGTCTCTTCTTCAAAGATAGTTTGAGACCCGAGAAAGGACATGGGATAATTTTTATCTCGGAAATCCCACGGGAACCGGAACTATGCGTTTAAATAGTCCCTACTAAAATTATAAATGCGAAAGTAACTAGGTATGTCTGTCTGTCTCTTCTGTATGCCTAAACCACTGAACCGATTTGGATGAAATTTTGTACAAAGATAGTTTGAGACCTGAGAAAGGCCATAGGATAAGTAGTTTTTATCCCGGAAATCCCACGGGGACGGGAACTGTGTGGGAAAATAAGTTATATATCTTCCGGGAGTATGGACAAGCAGGCGAAGCCGCTGGCTAGTTTAGTGACATCGAGAGCCTCCTCGCTTGGATTATTTAAAATTTGTTGTTTGCTTTAGTCTGTACTAAACAAACGTATTATTTTTTTATTTCTCTCTTTGCTAATAATGAAATAGTATTTGAGTTGACCAATATTTTTCTACCGGTATAAGCCGTAACTTAATTTGTATCAATATTGAATTTAATAATAAAAAAACTAACTAGCGAAATTGGTTCAGCTGTTCTCGAGATTTACGCTTAGCAACACATTCAGCGATTCATTTTTATATGTATAACTAGCTGTCCGTCGCGGCTTCGCTCCCGTCAAGTGACTACTTTTTGTTACATAAAAGCCTTCTCCTGGTAATAACAAACACAACAAAAAATAATTAGCGAAATAGGTTCAGGTGATCTCGAGATTTTCGCTTAGCAACACATTCAGCGATTCATTTTTATATGTATAACTAGCTGTCCCCCGCGGCTTCGCTCCCGTCAAGTGACTACTTTTTGTTACATAAAGACCTTCTCCTGGTAATAACAAACACAACAAAATAATTAGCGAAATAGGTTCAGGTGATCTCGAAATTTTCGCTTAGCAACACGTTCAGCGATTCATTTTTATATTATCATCATCTTCCTGCCCTTATCCCATGTTACTTGGGGTCGGCGCGACACGTTTTTTTCTTCCAGTCTGCCCTATCAGCCGTCAAACTTTCACTAACTCCCTTTTCTTTCATATCGCTTCTCACACAATCCATCCATCTTATCTTTGGCCTTCCTCTCCAATGATATATAAAACTATAGATACGTTGTCCGCACTCTAAAATGACAACATGAAATGAAGCCAATTGGCCACATCGCGTTGCGCACCAACCTGTCGCGCGACACTACGTTTGTTTTGATGTCATTTTGACTATTACTTATCCTGTGACGTAACTGAAGATGTATATTTATCTCCCTCTAGCAACAGGCATCCCGCCGTACGGTGACATATTTCCATTCCCATTCTTCATGCGTATTAGTAGCTATCTAGTATTTTCGCCGTTTTTAAGCGCCGCGATGTTGGTTTATGACGTGTCTATATTTATAATACGTCATTGTTCCTCTCCCTCTTTTTTATATTATAGATAGAAGGTATACTAGTTTGAGATACAGAACCCAAAGCATACGTTTGACATGAACTTACCCAGATTTTTACAATCTCACCAGACCTTACAAATAGGTTCTTTTTTCTCTCCCGCTGTCGATAGTAAGCAATAAAAAGGGTGAATGCTCCTAATTTGCTCCACTTAAACGTGATTTATTTTTATTAAAGACGTTCTGCTTTAAATTGGAGCTACTTTGGGTTTTTAATTCTATTGTTTGGTCTCAAGTGCTATTGTGTTGTGTAAGTTTTGTTGAAGTAAAGAATAACTTTGTTTTCTTGCAAAGGTGTTCTTTTTATTTGTGAAATAATTAAGTTCTGTTAATTAAAATTTTTGTAGTGTTGACTTGTTCAGTTTACTATTGAATAGTTTTATTCAAGAAACAAAATGTTTGTTCTTACTATCCCGGCTGAAAGCATAATTACCGTAGTGTCGATTTCAGACTTTTGTTATTAGTTGTTTTTCAGCAACAAAATCCAAACTACAACAAAAAAAAACAACTTTCATCCAAGATTAATCGGGAACAAAATGTTCCCGATTAATCTCTCATAAGCTCCATCGTTTCGGCAACAATTCAACGGAATTATAGTTCCTAATTATAATGAACTAATCCCATTTCGAAAGTGGTCTCAATATCGAGGACTTACAGATCCCCTCTCGGGGTCTGGGCGAAGCATCAAAAGCTCCAACTGTGCTGCAACTGGATCTTGTACTAATTAAAACTTTCGACCAATCGTCGAACGCTAATTCCAACTCGCCGAGTTACTTATCCATTTAGACTTGAGACGGCAATTGTACGATTCACCCAACGTATCCTGTGTTCGTGTTAGTATATTTTTTTTATTTTTTAGCTCTTCGCTTTTTTTGGTAGATCTTTGAAATGATGACGGGCAAAAACCAGAATTAAAAATCTGGAGGGGAGTCCTGATACCTACTTTTTTTTAAGATGGGAAATCATCAAATGACTCCTCCCGCTCTGGGCTGAGCTGAAGAGAGTGTCAAACTCTTACTGAATAAAACCCATCCGTGTTCCTCCTAATGCCCTTTGCGTTCCAGGGCCGCGGTGACTCTCTTGAACAAATTCCGCAGCCCTGACAGGCGAAGTCCTAGTACTTGGATACTGGTTCGAAGAATTCAAATAGGCAGTTGCTCTAATTATAATACAGGTGTTCAGCTGCATCTTTACCACAAATAGTTAAAATACTACAATTAAATAGTTGTTGTTGAAATACTAGGAAGACAGAAATAATGTAGTGACTGTCGACGGACTGCCGAAAGTAAACACTATATGTCATAGTTCATCCACGTTTTGCTAGTCATGTGGAAAATGAAGATAGAAGAGATTACATACAAATTAAATGGTGAACCTTACCCGATTGTGCACATACATGTTATAAATACACAATCGCTTATAAACTTGATCCTAACTTATCACCTAGTTCGGTGACCCAAGAGAAGTTTACGAGCGACAAAATACTAAGGAAACATGAGTTCCTAACTAGTATCCAGTTCTCTTCCTTAGGCGATTGTAGAATATTTAAATGACTTGGAACTTGCCTAGAGTGTCGACGATCTCCGTCATCTGTTGCGTCGTTTACATACTCTGAATGAAGTTTACTTTGGTTACTTCAAGCGGTAAATTGCTTGCTTATACGCGAAATAGTATAATTACCCCTATACGAGTATACAAAGCTTGTTATTGTTGACATCAATCGAGGTTGGTACTTTCAGTTCTCATGTCAAATCGACTCATGAAGTCTAATTGCGCCTTTTTGGAGCAACTTTGTGTCTTATCGTCAGGACACAGTACAACAATGCAAAGAATCCGAGATATTTCGGGCTGAGAACATTCAAAGCTTCATTGTGATCATCCATTCTTTCAAATAACTAAGTTAATCTTGGTACTATTACTTACCTCGGACCTCTGACGACCTCTCAAGGTAATGAAGTGAGTTTTACGAGCGTCGCCGTATCATGAGCGAAACTTTATAACGAGGTATCCAGTTCCACCAAGATGGTGTAAATATGTAAATGTCGCGACAGTTACCTACCTCCTCTTTGTCGTTGGGCTCCTGGTAACGTCACCTATCGCCTTAGTTGGAAACTACCGGCGTTACGTCACAGTGCAGGACCAGTAGGTATTTTTGTTGGTGCTTTTAAAAAAAACTACATTCCAACGGATTAGGGTTGTCATCCAACCTAATTTTTTTTGATAATATTTAAAATTCATTGAAAATATTGAACTAGCAACTAGAAACAGAACATAGAATTACAACCCCAGATATGTGTGACGTTTCGACTTCGTCCTCATTACCATCATTTCAACCAATTGCCATCCACTGCGCTCATCTTTGACTTTAGTTCTCTGGCGAATGACTTTGTTGAAAATTCTATCCACCAGAGAAACCCCGAGCATTGCTCTCTCCAGCGCACGCTGAGCAACCTTTAATTTATGGACCAGGCTTATAGTGAGTGTCCACGTTTCGGCTCCATAAGTCATTACGGGTATAGGACGCACTAGTTATAGAGATATAGACCCTCGTCTTAAGGGATTGGGATTGTGATATCACTTAGCTTCCCGCCAAGTTAATTCTTCTGGTGGCCTCTTTCCCAAAGTTGTGCCGCCTAAGTAGTATAATATGTGTATTCTTGCACAACCTCGAGGGTAGCGTCTTTTACGATTACAGGTATCGGTATCTTGTATGTATCCACCTGCTCTGTGATAATAAGAAGTCAAGTTATTATATACCAATAGTATATTATAAATTAAGCACCAAGGGGATAAAGCAGTGTCTTATGTTACGGGCGTCATATTGAATCCCGAACACAATGAAGGATTCGAGAGTTAACTCCCGAGTGTAGGGACTTTAGAGTTTATCTATACTAATCTTTACTAATATTATAAAAAGGTAACATTTGTTTGTAAGTTTGTATGTTTGTAAGTTTGTATGTAGGGGGTAATCTCAGGAACTACTGGTCCGATTTGAAAAATTCTTTCAGTATTAGATAGCGATTGAGGAAGGACATAGGCTACATATCATCACGCTAAGACTAAAAGGAGCCGAACATTAATGGAAAATGTGACGCAGACGAAGTTGCGTGGGTCAGCTAGTATTCAAGAATTCTGAACGCAGCGAGAGATTTAAGCTAGCCCAAGGTAAATATACCTTTATCCCTGAGGAGCATGCTCTACTTTTCGTACCTACTGCGAGAAAATTGTGCTCTATAGCTATGGAAAGAGCTGGCGCGCGTCGGCCTCCACCTAAGAGCAGGTAGCACTTCCAAAGCTGCAGGCTCCAGCCCACAACCGGGCAATAATGTGATTTGAATTATGAATTTACCCTATTTTGGCTGCGCGACCTGCAGCGGAGACCGACGGGAGTCGCTCGCGGGTTAAAATTACGTACTTTAGGCTAGATTTGTATCGCAAATAATTTGACGTTTTCGTGGAGGTGGTCTGAAAAACTTATTTTGATATTTTGTCTACCTTTAAGAAATTATGCATTCACATATAATATAATAATAATAATAATATTGGCAACTCTCGTTGACAACCCAAGTTTGATTTTTATTCGTTCATACAATTTAAATTTAATATAATAGTTTTCGACCAAATCAAAGCACGATTCCCACATAAAAACACCCAGAAACAAATAAAATATCCAACAAACTCTGCAAAAAGAATAAAGCATAAATATGCAACGAAATAAAAGAAAATTACATGTCTCGGAAAGAATATGACATATGTCACCAAGCCTAACGAAAATAAAACTATGACGAATGAAAATATGAAATAATGATAACGAGAGCAGCAGCTTCGAGACGCGCACGCCCACCATCCCCGGACCCGTCGCTGAGCTCCGCCTCGCCGCCGCCGGACAGCGGATTACCAGAGTCACCGGCGGCCGCAGTCGCGTCGAGCTCCAGCGACGAGTATTTTTCCCCGCCGACGTCGCCAACACCTGTGCGTCGGCAGGGGAGAGGCCGGCCACCGAGGGGCTTGGGACCTAGGGGCCAACCGGCCCCGAGTCGGGTCCCCGCTACCGGTGGTTGTGTGCAGCGCATGAGATGGACCCAGTCCATAAACGAGAACGTCATGCGCGCATATTACGGGGCTACAGAGGGGGGAACTAACCTCACTGCGTACCGTGTTAGGATGCTGTCTCTGTTTCAGGACTTGGAACCAACTGTGAACGTCTCGGCCCAACGATTGTCGGATCAGGTGCGAGTCATCCAACGTAATCACAGGTTGGACGATGCCGCACTTGATAGGCTACGCTCAGAGGTACTCAGCAACCCTATCATCTCGACCTCAACACAAACTGCGGTTCAGGCGCCAAATAGTGGCGCAATCACACCGCAGCAGCCCATTGATGTTTGTGATGAGGTAGATGATAGGGTTGTCACGGTAAGTAGCCAGTGCAACGATAGACTGAGGAGCGCACTGGAGGATGCGCTTCGTGAGTATAGATCGACTCCGACCGAACTTAGGCCCCGATTACCACGGTTACCCATGCATAAATAAAATAGGGCGCTGGTGTGTGCCTTGGACTCGCTGCTGCAGAACATCTTTGCAAGCAGCGAGAGCCTCGTTGATACGCACTCAATTCTGTTTTGCGGGGCTGTTGCAGCATGTCGTATAGCCAACGTCAAGTTCCCAACTTGTGACGAAGCTATACGACAGAAACCTGCTGCACCAGCTTGGCAGTGCAGGATCGAGCGGCGTATCGATGAGGCAAGGGCACTCATCGGCAAACTACACTGCTTCAGGGAGGGCAACACACGACCACGCGTAATGCGCTTTGTGAGACGGGCGTTTTCGGGGACTGGTATCAGCCCTCGAGATTACACGTCCCGTGTCACAGAGCGCATCGACTTCCTGAAGCAAAAAGTTTGTGCATGGGCAAACCGTATTCGGCGGTATAAGCGGCGGGTTGATCGATACTCGCAGAATCGCATGTTCCAGAGCGATGAGAGGTGGGTATACAGAGCTTGGGAGCGACCTGAACAAAGTGTGTCAGATGTGTGCCGCCCGGATGATGTCGCCACGAGTAATTTCTGGCGCAGCATTTGGTCGGTGCCCGTCTGTCACGCCGAGGGTGACTGGATGCGCGATGTCGAGAGTGTGTGTGAAGCTATACCACAAATGGAAAAAATTATAATATCTTCATTAGATATAGCCAAGGCAGTTCGTCCGTTACCGAATTGGAAATCTCCGGGACCGGACGGACTGCACAACTTCTGGCTTAAGTGGTATAGCAGCTCACACGCGCTCCTGGCATCTCAATTCCAGTCATGCTTAGAGTCTGGGTCGCTACCACAGTTTCTAACAACTGGCGTTACCCACCTGCTCCATAAGACAGGTAGTCCCGCGGAACCCAAGAATTATAGACCGATTACTTGTTTGTCGACGGTCTATAAGCTTCTTACATCCATCCTAAGAGTGAAAATTAATGATCACATTGAGATTAACTCAATTATGTCTGCCTCTCAGAATGGATGTAGGAAGGGGTCCCGCGGCACTAAGGAGCTACTCCTCATAGACATGGCCATAAGCCAACAGGTTCGTCGATCCCGCAAGGATCTGTCGACATGTTGGATAGATTACAAGAAGGCCTATGATTCTGTGCCACATACATGGCTCACGAAGGTGTTGGAGTTGTATAAAATAGATCCAACTCTACGCACCTTCCTTGAGTCATGTATGAGGCAATGGAAAACAGTCCTTCGCTATCCAGGATGTCGACCAATTCAGGGGAATGATGAGCCTGTATGGATTAAACGGGGAATATTTCAGGGCGACAGTTTGAGTCCGCTTTGGTTTTGCTTAGCTCTGAATCCTCTAAGCACATTGCTGGAGGATTCAGGTCTAGGCTATAGGTTGAGAAGAGGTGGTCAGACCATATCTCACCTTCTTTACATGGATGATCTGAAACTCTTTGCCTCCAACAATTCACGACTAATGGAGCTACTGAAGGTAACTGAAACCTTCAGTAGTGCCATCAGGATGGAATTTGGTGTGGACAAATGTGCAGTCATGCATGTAAAGAAAGGGGAGATTATGGAATCTGAGGGAATTCAACTCTCGGATTCCATACAGGTTAGATCCCTCAGCTCAACCGAAACCTACAAGTATTTGGGTATGTCAGAAACGTTGGGCATTGATGTTGCTGACATGAAGCAATCGTTGAAGGAGCGCTTCTTTGGCCGCCTGAAAAAGGTTTTGAATAGCCTTTTGTCGGGCGGAAATAAGGTGCGCGCCTTCAACGGTTGGGTCATGCCGGTATTAATGTACTCTTTTGGCATACTCAAATGGACTCAAACCGAACTCGACGCTCTGGATAGGAGAGTCCGTACATTGCTGACCGCAAACCGGATGCATCACCCACGATCGTCGGTGATGAGACTGTACATTTCACGGAAGTGTGGAGGTCGAGGCTTTTTAAATGCCAAGACTCTCCACAACCGTGAGATGTGCAGTCTCAGAGAATATTTTCTCAAAACTGATGTGGGTATGCACCGAGATGTGGTCGCAGTGGACAAGGGACTCACCCCGTTGTCTATGGCTAAAGAGAACTGGCGCAAACCTGTGGTACTTACAACAGATGATCGCAGGGAGGTATGGAAAGGCAAGGAGCTTCACGGGCGCTTCTATCGGGCTCTTCATGGGTCCGATGTTGATTTCTCTGCATCCGTGGCCTGGCTGCGTTTCGGAGATCTCTTCGCGGAAACCGAAGGTTTTGTCTGTGCTATTATGGATGAAGTTATTTTGACGAAGAACTACCGGAGGCATATTATGAGGGACGGGACGGTTGACGTGTGTCGGGCATGCCACCGTCCGGGTGAGTCCATCAGACATATTATCTCTGGTTGTTCTCGTTTGGCTAACGGCGAGTACTTGCACAGGCATAACCAAGTGGCCAGGATTATCCATCAGCAACTTGCTTTGAAATACAATCTTGTGGATTCTGAAGTACCGTATTACAAGTATGTGCCCGACCCAGTTCTCGAAAATGACCATGTCACGTTGTACTGGGATCGGTCTATCATCACTGACAGGACTATTGTTGCCAATAAGCCTGACATAGTGGTGATAGACCGATTAGCGCGCCGCACAATGATTATCGATGTTACCATCCCACATGACGAGAATCTCGTGAAAGCTGAGAAAGAGAAACAGATTAAGTATCTCGACTTAGCACACGAGGTTGTCGACATGTGGAATGTGGACTCGGCAGTCATTGTGCCGATTGTCGTTACGGCCAATGGCCTGTTGGCCAAAAGCTTCGACGACCACCTGTCGAAGCTGGCGTTACGCAGTTGGGTAAAGGGCCTGATACAGAAGGCAGTACTCCTCGATACGGCTCGTATTGTGAGGAGGTTCCTTTCTCTGGAGCCCTAACCACCGGTAGCTTGGACCCTGCTCCCGACACCGGCGGACTACTACTTTTTATATTTTTAAATGTTTTTTTTTACTTGTTTTTTTAAGAAATATTTAAAAATATATATATGTAGGTTAAGAAAAATGAATAAAGAGAATATAATAATATCCTTGGACATTTCACACAACGCCATATAGTCCCAAGCTAAGCAACCTAATGCTTGTGTTATGGTAACGAGATGGCTGATAAACTACTTATATACATTTTTTTTTGTAAATACATACATATTATAGATAGAAAAACACCCAGACTCGGAACAAATACTTGTAGGTCGTACAAATATTAAATTTGTTCCGTGCGGGAATCGAACCCGCGACATGCTGCGCAGCAGTCAATCGCTCAACCACTGCGCCAACCGTGTCGTCATATATTCCCTGAAAAGTCGAACAATTTCTTCAGAGGTCGGAAAAAGGAAAACGTGGTGCGACATGATATGATAAAACTGCTCATCAATTAACAAATTCCAGAAAAGGTAATAATTTTATGCGTTTTTGTGATTTTTAGACAGCGTGTGTTCAAAATGTGTCCATCCATTTTACTATTATTTTATTGAACTGTAAACCCTGAATTGTTTTACAGTTCAATAAAATAATTATCAAAGTATAATCTGTGATTATAATAGCCTTTTTAACATTAAGTCCACCTTAAAATAAAAATAATAGAGATTATATCGTTAGAAAGTTAATGTAAAACATTGTTTGTGCCTATAAAATTTGAGGATTCCCTCGATTTTCATGGGATCCCATCATCAGATTCTGACTTAGTGACAATGGTACCTACCACCTCAGGAGTGTAGGCTTTCGAACACAAAAAACATCGGTCCACAATTGGCGGAGATATCGGTGAACATACATAAAAAAATACATACACCCGAACATAGAACCTCCTCCTTTTTGAAGAAGTCGGTTAATGTTTTTCACAATTACTGGGATTCATTTTATCACAATTAACTATAAAACTGCGAACCAGATGATTTATTATTTAAATAGGTGTTGCAAATAATTCTGTTTTATAGGTGACCCCAAAGAACTAGGATAAGAAAACTAGGTCTAGGACGTAATCGCATAGGTATTAAATATTGACTAGAAAGGCCGATGGATCCAGAACGAATTGGCTTGGCTCGATTTAGCCTCGAACCCCTCCAGGCATAACTGCGCCATTCTCCTCGGTTAAATGACTGCGATGTCACCTTTAAATTGATGAATCGCTACCAAAATGGCTCACAATATACAGGAAGTATCCATTTAAACTATCATCCTTGAAACAAATTGAGTTACCTACTAGTTTAGTTTTCATCTTACTCCGTAATAAACACAGATAAAGATACCAGGGTCTCATAGTAGCTAGGAACGGAAGAAACTCAATATTACATTACGTCCATCTGACTGAGCGCCAGTCCAGTTGCCACTAACACTCAAGTCAGTTCAATTCTCGGATGCTATTGACAAAGTTATCCAGCAAGATTACCTAAGGAAATACGTCTTGATTACTCAGTATCCACATTTCAGATCGATCAGATCTGTGAACAGACGATTTTAGCCTTATTTGCTTGTTTTTTTTTTCTAATAAATAAATGCTTTGGTTTATTGTTATTTATAGCAGACAAAATAACAGCATCGTTGTTGAAATTACTCTTACCTTACGACAGTACTGTTACGCGCCAGAATTAATGCCGGATACACAACGTACTACTAGCGCCATCTAGTATCGAGTAGCGGAACTAATTGAGTCACGATCTTTCTAGACTTTTCAATGCTAGAACTTTCTCGATGATTCGACACCCGGTCAGTCAGGACCGGTATGTTCCCGAACTTTCTAGAAATTTCCATTCTCGAAGGTTCTGGAAATTATTGTGGGACTATATAAGGTGCGCATTGCTCGCAACTGAGTCAGTATTGAATTGGCGATACAAGCGATACTTTGGAAGCGATCTTCAACTGCGAATTAAGTGAAGTGAAGTGTTTAAAAGTGCGATTGTGTGTGATGATTATTAAAGTGTCATTTTTGGTTAATTAATCGGCTGTTTTTATTGTAACCCCAAGCTGTACAGTACCTTTTCTACAAAATTGAATAAAAATTGACACAAAAAACTTGCCATGAAAATAAATCAACATCAAAATGTGGAAAAACAGTCGGGAATATGTAGTTCCCTAAACCTTTTGCGCATTCGTTTAAAACCGACCCTTTTCTCAAGTACAATAAGCAAACATTCGCTTCACATACCAGGCTCACAGAAAAGGAGTAGAGGTGATGAAACGACACGGTGGTGAATAAATCACGCTGTGTATGAGAATGAGAGCGTTTAATCAAAATTCGCTTAAATCACAGTTGATGGAAGTTAGTTCCTGAGACGTGTGGGAACATGTTACTGTATAAACTGCTCCTAGTTGCTTAAGGAGTTCTGTTAAGGACAGAGCGTTAGATACAGGTACCTTAGTAAAGGGTTTCGTAGAAGCTTTACAGAGTATTTTTTACGAGAAGATTTAGGTGTAAAACTTCTTTGAGAAGAGGACTTCCGCATATTTTTTGCACTATCCGAAAAACCATTTCTACCATCACCGTTATGAAACACGGCCTTCAGGAACTTGGCTTCTGTCAAACTTCACCGTTCCTATGCTTCCCGCATCCAAGGGATTTTTGTGACCTTCGCTAAGACCATGGAGGCCCAAGGTGGGCCGTGTTCAGGACATATGCAACCCACTAAATGGTGGGTGTCTAAGGCCCAGCAATTGCTAATTAGGTAACCCCTTTGCATTCTTTTATAATAATTACTGTTTTCTTCTATTATTTTCTTTACCAATCAATATCAAAAACCTTATTTCAAAACGTCTTTTGAATTGTCTAATAAAAAAGTAATTAGAATAGTTAATAACGGGATTGCTACCATGCACATACCATGTATACCATGGGTACTGCATGGTAGCAATCTCGAATGTTAGTGACCATAAAGTTTAAAAAAAAATAAAAAATAATAATAAGGTTAATTCTCTAAGCCAAGAGCATCAAGTACCATATTCTGCAGCAAAACATACTCGCCGACCTTATCTCCAGCGCGGCAGTTGCACGTTCCAAAGAGTAGATCCTATGGAAAAGAACGTGCAAGAAACTCCGTAGAGGTATCTTTTCTATTCTTTTAATCAGAAAATTATTATAAAAAGCGTCAAAATCAGCGACAATAGCAGGAATATCGGTGAACTCTCGCTTAATCTGAATTTATGACGCGCCCGACACCTCCCGCCGAGCTGTCGTATCAGACGAAATGAATACAAAGTTTGTTATGAATGAGTCTTGCCCTTACTTACGTGTGAAAATGCGCCGTGAAAGCAGCGCCGCGAAAATACCGCTGTGAAAACACCGCCGTGAAAATATTGTCGCGGAAATGGAGGATAATGACGCCAATGGGTTGAATGTGGACAATTTGTAAGGATTTTTATGAGCTTATGAATAAGAAGTTTTTTTTGTAAAATATTTATTTACCTACACGTTACTAAAGTGAGTCGAATAAAATGTTACATTACTACGGGTACGTCTCGAATACGTCACGACTTTGGTTTGAATTTGACTTGAAGTTACTCGAACCTTCCACGCAGTAAGAAATGAGATAATTTCGTGAAAAATAAGCCAAAAAAATAGCCCCTGCCAGAGTCTATGTTTCCTGATAGCTACAACCTGGGAGTCTTTAAGTTAAAAGTGAATTGGTTACTTCTGGTCAAGCCTGCTCTATTTTCAACCATATCATCACTTACCATCAGATGAGATAGTGGTAAAACGCGTGCCTATCAACAGTAAATAAAAAAAGTCATTATCATTTCAGCAGAGTGACGTCGTCGACGCCCTGGTGACGTCATAACAACCGGTCCTGTGCGTCTCGCATCCATCGACTAAATTGTTTCATTCATATTACCTACAAGGCAAAACGGTCAGATAACCATAATACTACAAAAGCTTACAAAACTAGCCATGTCACATAAAATTGATCGTATTTGAATGAGTCGAACACAAAATTGTTTTTTTTTTTAGTTGCCCCACACTAAGAATTTCTCCCGTATCGTGGGTGAGTTTACAAACATATAAATACACATACACAAACAGCCAGACCCGCAACAACTATCTGTAGGCCATACAAATATTTGTTCCGTGCGGGAATCGAACCCGCGACACGCAGCGGAGCAGTCGATCGCTCAACCACTGCGCCAACCGTGTCGTCAATTTTGCAAAATTGTGCACATAACAAAACGAGTACTATCAATAGACTACCAAAGCTTCAAATTCTTCGTGCACAAAAACTATTTGGTAGACAGTATATTCCATACGAATAACAGTTTCAATATTGCAGTATACCATGAAACTACAGTTTCGTTTTAGTTTAAAATTAAACTGACCAATGACCGAGCATCGCAAAGTTACCACCCTTAACTACGGATTCCCAGCTGAATTTATCACTTAATTTATTGCCAAATTTGTTAAACAATACACCACTTTATTCTGATAAGGATAAGGTAGGTATTGTAGTGATTGATTTTGCGATTCTGTATTTGAATAGTTTAGGCCATGAAGACTGCGGTTCTGCAGGAGATACGCTTATCTTTGTAAATGTGTTTGAGTCCAGAGCAGTGATAAAAGGAATTTAATGGATATTTTATCTTTAGTTTATAGCTTTCTACTGAGATCTGTGTTCCTAGTCTTTTCTGTAAGACGAGTTAAGACGTACTTATTGTAGAAAATAAATCGCAAGCCGAAAATGCAGTTCTGCGCTGCGGGTCTAAAAAGGCCACTTTAGTAGAACCATATTAAGATTATAAAATAAAAAATATATGTTTATTTAAGACAACTAGGATCCAATTTCAAATCAAGGATCAAGGATTCATTTTTTTTTTAAATAACATTAATCATACAGCAATCTGTCAACCATCATTTTCATCTTTATTGCTAAGGCAGGTTCAAAACAGATTGGGAAAATTGCCTTTTTAGACCCGATGACGCTAAAATTTACTCAGTCAACGAAAGAATGACAAGAGGAACGTTTATGGCCGCCAAAACAAATCTGTCTTATTATTATTTATTTCAAACAGCTTCCTGAAACTCTCAAGCACTATCCAACCGTAAACCAGGAGCGCAGGAAGCAATCGGAGGTAAACACAAATGAAACCACCCCTCAACGCCAGTTTTTTGGCCTCGGATGAAAACTCTAAACGGCGGCGGGCGGCGCGGCGGCGTGGCCAATTAAAAGTTTTACCAATTAACCGGTTCCAATGACACCACGCAGTTGCATGTTGTTATCTACAACTTTATAACCTGCATAACATATCCGTATGTTATCCTGGTACAAATAGTTACAATATTGTGCTGCAGCGTTATTTTTTGTTCGAACTACGAATTGTGTCAAGAGGAAATTGTAAAACATTGGTTGTTTGGTGTATGATATTTTATTTGCAGTTTAATACAGGTACAGAAAACACTGACAGGCTTTTAAGTTGTGCTTTCGGAGTCTAAGCTTAAATAGAAAATTTTGACTCAGACTTCTTGATGTCGAGGGGTAGCATATTCCAGTTTAATGGTGGAAATGACGTAGAAGTTGGACAAGAACCCAGTGCGGTAAGGAGGAATATGAAGAATTAAGTTTTTGGACGCTCACATTATCTTTAAAACGGCAAAATAATCAAGTTTGTTGTATTCAATTCAATTCAATTCAAACTCTTTATTTCAGACAATTGTCCATAGTGTTAGTAACAACAAAATAACTAAATGACTGGGGTTAGTAATAAAGCAAAAGGAAATCGTTATATAAAAATCAGAAGGAATGGATCCTTACCCAATGACGCAGCAGAGGGGAGTCCCACCGATCTGAGAAACCCCCTTAAATATTTATTTTATTCTGTTTTTTTTTTATTTGTTGTTATAGCGGCAACAGGAATACATCATCTGTGTAGACAAGTTTCAACTGTCTAGCTGTCGCGGTTCTTGAGATACAGCCTGTGCTTGTGCCAGACAGACAGACAGATAGCGAAGTCTTAGTAATAGGGTCCCGTTTTTACCCTTTGGGTACGGAACCCAAAAATTCAAAAGAAAATTATGGCAAAAAAGAGGCGAGATTTCTAAGCTACCAGGAGTACAGTACAGACTAGAGCAAACAATTACCGCTCGTTACTTGCCACGCACTGAAATAAATTTAACATTCAGCTGGATAGCACAGTCAAGGAATCAGTGGGTGAAGTTAAGTCGCTAAATATGGTTTGACGAAATAATATAGAGTATGCCTTATAAAAATAATAATCATCATAGATTAGAGACTTCAAAATGGTCTGAAATAAACTCGTTTTCTTATTTTCCTAACCAATTTTACGAGTGACTGAGTTACCTTATTACGACAAAAGTAGGGTTAACTGTTTGAATAAATCTTCTTGATTAAAAATATATTTCCATTTCCATCAAAACCCTTTAAGTAATTGGATTCACCCATTTCAACCACCAACATAAAATAAAATATAATCTCTCGACAGCCTCAAAAATTCACGCACTAACGAATTTATTACAGTTGACTTACCGTTTATTCATCGACAGGGGCGAGGCTCGTTCAAATTCAACACTGGCTCCGTCCGTGGCGGGGGATTTTCCCGGGATTACGTCGAATCCCGTGACGTCATCGGTCCGGGACTTATACCCGGCTGACTTATCCGGGCACGTTTTTTTCTCCGCGGAAAATATCGTCTTCACAGTCGCTTAGCTGTTACCAGAGTGACGCCTCTGAATTCTAATTTGCTTAGTCTGTGATGAATGAAATTTGAATTTTTTGTATTGATTTTTTTGTATTATTTACGCTTGGCAACACAGTTTAAGAGTTTCATGGACGCTTTAGTTTCTTTATGTATTCGAGGCCACATTCGAGGCGAATTTTTCGCTTCACAATGTTGAAGGGTATATCAAGGTTTGGAAGGGTATAGCGGCAATTAATAAGAATTTATGGAGGTGATAGAAGTGTTTTTTTGTTAATATTTTTTCTTCTTTCTTTATGACTCACAAAACAGAGACAAAAATATATTAGGGCAGCTAATGTACAAAAGCAAGCTTCACCTACACTGGGGTTCTCTTTAAGCAAACTTTAGTGCCATACAGAGATTTGCAAATTAGGACAGAATAAGTAGCCAAGCTCAAAACAAAACTTAAAATGCCGTAATTAATACTGCAATCATTACTTATGTAAACTAAACAATATATGTACCTACATATTTTATTTTGAGGAATTCCACGAATCACACCCAAACGAAGCACCCCCAGACGAAGCACACCTAAAGTATTCCACTAAGCACACCCGTAGGTGGGCTTCAAATAAAAATTTTAAATAATTAATTTCCTATTCCACGAAGCACACCTACGAATATCACTCGCATAGTGCGGGCACTAAGAAATAAAAATGTCAATAGGAGAAAATATTTATTATTTAAAAGACTAACTTAAATATCCAACATCTTTCAGTTACATTATAAAAATGTGATACAATACTTTTGTTTGGGTGAGCTTCATGGAATACCTCTTTATTTTATTTTAGAAAGGGAAATCATCAAATGACTCATCCCGCTCTGGATGGAGCAAAGGGAGTATCAGACTCTTTTTTTTTTTTTTTTTTTTTGGGACAAGCCCGCCACACATTCCCAACCACTGCAACTCCTGAAAGCCAGAATCAACAGTGGCGACCACCAGAAAAACGCCGAGTTAATGAAACCCGACGAGTCCCGGAGAAACGATTCAACTGTCTTGGATCCCGCAACGAAATTAATCAGAAGAGTACAGCGGAGGAGTAGGAAAAATAAATATAATTTCCACTTCCCTCCATATCAAGCAGGAGACAGATTAGAGCTAGGCCAATAGGCACCAAGGGACATATACAACTGGGTTAGGCCCAGTTGCCAAGCACCACGGATTATATATTAACATTTAAACTAATGGGTCCTAAATTGTGAGCTACTTTTGATTCCAGTAATAGGTATGGCAAAATCGCCTGAACGCACGGAAATTTGTTCTGGTTTCTACAAGGTCCGTATAGTAAACTACTCCAGATTTGACCTGAATACTATCTAACATAACATTACGTTCAGTCTGCCAAAGAATACACTCCCACAAGATGTGATGTGCGGATTGTTCGTATTCAAGGTCAGCTGTAGAGCATTGACATAAAGGTGAGGCCACAAGCCTAAAGGAAAATAATTTACTCTTAAAGTTGCCATGACCTGTGAGAAATTGGGCAACACAGTGATCCACCTCCAGCCATGTCTTCTCCAGCCGCTCACGAACGGATGGAAAAAACTGGTGGAGGTGTCGGCCCTTGATGGAATCTTCCCACCTACATTGCCATTCGCATAAAAGTGCCTCCCAGACGTCAGTCTGGGATTTTAATAATCTAGAGATCTTAGCACGGTCGCGTTGCGGTAAAAACTCTGGGTCCGTGATCTTTCTAGCGTAGAAGTACATTGCAGCACGCCGCTGCACCTCAAGATCGACTGGGAGAACACCCGCCAGCACCGGTAAGGCTTCAGTACTAACCGTCCTATACGCCTTGCATAAGAATATCAAAGCCAAACGCTGGTTTTGAAGTAATTTACGTCGTACCGCCCCTATGGTGGCCCTATCGGCCCAGACAGGTGCCCCGTAGCACATACAACCCAAGTAAGTAGCCCCATATATAGTTTTTAGGGTTTGAAATGATAGACCCCAAGTAGCCTTTGATATTCTCGTCAAGGCGTAGAAGTTCTTTTTTGCTTTTTCTCCTACTGTTTTTATATGATCAATAAATGAAAAGTTTCTTTCTAGTAGCATACCGAGGTAGCACACGGATTCTTTCCTTTTAACGGGTATGTTATTAAATTTTATACTAGGCCAGGATTTAAGGTTTCCTTTTAAAAGAAGTTGATAGGTTTTATGCGGTGCAAAGGTCAGACGGTTTCGATCGCCCCACTGAGATATTAAACGTAGGCATGTGTCAGCCAAGTTCTCGAGTCCAGCCCGAGTACTTGCCTGAATGAGCAGCAAGCCATCGTCCGCGTAACCGGTTAATGAACAGCCGTACGGGAGCGGAAGCGCGAGGAAATCATCGTAGCCAAAATTCCATATATATGGACCGATAACTGAGCCCTGAGGACATCCCATGGTTAGAGACTTAGTAATGGAATGATGTCCAAGTTTGAGTTTCGCGGAGCCATTTAGAAAGTACGAACAAATCAGATTATAGATGTTTTTGTAGCAACCACGGGTTTTCATTTTAAGTAGTAACATCGGCCACCATGCGTTATCAAAAGCGCCAGAAATGTCGAGAAAGATTCCAACCACATATTTATGTTCCGATGAGTTGACAATTTTACGGACAGATAGAGCCGCATCTACAGTGGATTTTCCAATAGTAAAACCGTATTGATTTTTATGAAATTTAGGTCCGTTCGGTAACAAGCGCGGAACAATCAGTCGCTCTAAAAGTTTTCCCAAAGATGGGAGTAGTGTTATGGGCCGGTATGACTTAGGGTCGTCCGAGGGCTTGTCGCCACTCTTTGGAATAATGCGTATAAAGCCTTGTCACCATATTCGAGGAAAAATACCTTCCGCAATGCATCGGCTATATACTGATAAAATCGCATCGCTCGACGTTTTACACGCTTCTATAATCATTCTATTAGATATTTTATCTTCACCGGATGATTTGTTGAGAGGTAGTCTCTTGACAACGTTTATGAATTCGTCAGTGGACGGAAGGTCTGACTCTGGTGATTCAGGTGGTACCGCGGCCCACGCCCTGATCTGCTGATGGTATTCATTTTCATTTACTGATGAATCATCTGGTATAAGAGAATCAAGCAGAACATCAGTTGTTTCTTCAATGCCGGTGGTATGTGTATTATTTACTTTAATGTTCTGAACGTATGCAAGGTCGACCGATCTATTAGCCTTAAACTCGTGATACAAAGGAGACCACGGACCCTCCTTATCAAGTTTATCAACAATTTTCCGGAGTAAATTACCCTTAGATTTTTCAACCGATGCTCTGTAACGCGACTTGGCAACTCTAAAAGTACTTATGGCAAGATTAAAAACGTCTCCGGTAACATTACGTTTTTTAAGCTTATTAAGCTGTCTACGCGCTCTGCGATAGCTCTTACGTTGTTCAGCAAGGTAGTCACTCCACCAATCACATCTACGAATATTGGTCACAGATGCACGACCAATAGCAATGTCAGCACAGTAAGTGAAAGTGTCTGACATTATCTCAGCACTTTCCTCAGCTGACAGTCCATCGCGAGTGAAGTCTTTGGCATGACAAGCAAAAAGTGAGCTAAAGAATTCCCAATTCGCGCCTTTACTCTTATATCTAAAATTTCCAATTAAGTGTGAAGAACCTTGAGTAAGAATAGGAACAAAATCGTACACGATCAGGCGATGATCACTACAAGACGCGTCAGGAAGAACACGCCACCTATCCAAGCGTACGTCTGCACTAGAAAGTGTGACGTCAATACAAGATTCGCCCATTTGGCTACAAAAAGTAGGTGGTGCGTCTGGGGTGTTATGGATTGATAAGTTCATCTCAGCAATAAAATCCTCAACAGCACAACGTCGTTCGGAATCAGTGGCCCGAACTTTGCCATACCACAGGGAAGAAGATGCATTTACGTCAGCACCAACTATAACCTTGCAGCCCGCGAGCGACCGCAAGACGTGACGGAGATTATGTATATGAGGAGTGACAGGGTCAGAATACTGAAAGTAGCAGCTCACAACGTAAACCTTAAAGGTAGGCGATGACACTTCCGCCACGGCGCAATGGGGCGTCATGAGATTACGTATAGCTGTTACAGTAAAGCTCGAAGAACGCTCAACATAAATTCCGGCACGTGACTTGCTGTTCAGCTGGACCATCTTGTGACCCAAGCGCGCGTTTTGATACTGTTCCTGAACAAGTACTATATCTAGATTATAATCCACAATCAATTTATCCAGCTCAGATGTCGCCACCCTATCGTTATGAAGGTTTAATTGTCCTATGGTTAAACTATCCATTATTAATAATTAGTGTTTAGGATTAATTGTTCGAGTTTGAGTTTGTAGGTAGTACACTCTTGAGATCCGCAGCGATGATCACACGGTTTTTTAAAGCGTTTACACGCCACGCAAGTTGGTTTAAAATTTAAGTCGTCATTGTGCGGGCAATCTTTAGTTTCATGTGCCTCTGAACAATTAGCACAGGTAGGTTCTTTATTAACGCAGTGTTTTTTAACGTGACCAAACTGTTGACAATTTAAACAACGAACAACTTCGACATCATCAATAAAACGGCAGGTAGCCCAATCAATAAATAATTTATCCTTTGTAGACACTAAGTGCTTACGTACGGCAGGCTCTATTTCAATTCCGATCCATTTACGACCGTTATCTAACGTGCGCCTACGGATAATTTTTGTAGATTTTATAAAGTCATCCTCTTTTATTTGAAGCTCATCTTTGATATTTTGACGGTATAATGCAATCAAAAAAGAGCCATCTTCCATTGAAGATGGTACATCCTTAACCAACACTCGAGGGCGTCTACCTTTTGGTTTTTCTAGACGTAAACCAGCGGCCTTGATTGCTTCTACCGATTCCAATTTTTTTAGCTGATTTTCATTAGCGACGCGTAATACAACACCGGATTTCGCGGTTTTTTTCACGCCTACTATTTGGAAACCGTCATCACTAGGTTTAATTGCCTTCATAAGCGCTTGTTTTGTCGCGGACGAGGTGCTATAATCAGCTGATCGAGCCGCGGTCGGATAAGCCACCACACAAGGTAACGGTGGACGAGATTCCATAATCGCTGGCGCCACTTTTGGTAAACGTAGTTTCAACGAGTCCGCATATGAAATTTTACAATTGTTGTTACCGACAGGATTAGGATTGACAGCGTTAATCGACCTAACCTTTTCTAATTCGCGTTCCGTTCTGGCTAACTTCGTCTCGTTGCACGACGATTTTATTGCTACCATAGAAACAATGCCCGTAATTCGCTGCGTCATGTCCATGATGGCAGATTTATTTGCAACGTTAATGCGCGACCCCTGATCATTGACCAAGTCGTTAATTTTAGACAGGTATGCCGACGCCTCGGAAACTAAGTCGCAATAATCAGTATTGCTCGCATTACTTATATTTAAAAAGGGTGAGGATCTTTCCACGGTTTCGGATGTTTGGTGAAGCCGTTTTGACCTGTCATCGGGTGAACTGTACGTTGGAGACAGTTCACTGAACAAGCGTTTAGAACTAGCGGAGGTTGCCACGGGCGACCTTTGGGTTTTAGTATTTCTACGAAATATTTCTCCGCCTCGATCCGGCGGATCATCGTTTGTTGACATCATCATTAACGGCGAAAAACACTAAATAAACGTATTAGGACGCGATTGAATGAAATAAAACAAAAACGAAACAGATAAATAACGATCGATAAAGTTATTTCGCGTTACCCACACAAAGAGAAAATAAATGAACTTACCGATGGCTGGAGAAATTGACTAATTACTAATAAATGAATAAACAAACACCTTTAAAAACTTACAAAACACGCACTTAAAACACTAAGGCACACCGGAAACCAATTCACAAGCCTTAAAACAAACACGCAACGCGATTTCCGAATTTATAAAAACAGAGCGATATAATTGACACCGCACAGCGCACGAGTGGGGAGGGAAGTGTGTATCAGACTCTTACTGACTAAAACCCATTCGTGTTCCTTCTAAATACTTGTAATTTCCTTTGCTTTCCAGGGCCGCGGTGACTCTTTCGAACAAATTCCGCAACCCTGACATGATACAATAAATAAACATACACAATTAATTTCTTTTTTTAATGTTCTTTGTTCCTTTTTCAATCGCCAGTCGGTCATTCCCCCTTTAAACCTACCTAGATGTGTAACCACTAAACCAGCCAGGATCAAAGTCTTGGTGAAAATAATAAATGGCGGCGAGTTAAACCTTGATAAGCTGACGTAAGCTACAGCTCATCTTGTAGCTGTGGAGTGTATGTTTGTGCCATGTGGTTAGTTTTCAGTTTGCTTGCGAAATTGTTGCAGTTCGTGTTCTATTTAAACGGAATTGCCCTGCCTTTTTGAATAATTCTTCTACTCCTGACGCTGTCCATTTATATGTAAAGTATTATGTAATTTGTGACTAAAGCAAGTTAAAAGTGACCGTTAATCCGGCTCGAAGGACCAATTATGCTTACGGATTTATCAGGAAAGGCAGCGGACCGGTATTGGTGATCGTCAGCCATCATGGGCGTGTTATATAATGATCGTTGAAATATTACCACGTTTGTGATTAATAACAGTCACTTGTTTTTTTCTTTTTTTATTTGGGATGGGTTTGCTCTTGACCTTAGTCTTGGTAAGAAATGACAGAGACAAAGTCTACGATGGAGCGAGTTTACTCAGTAGGAGCCTCTTTACTCTAACTTTGAAGATATTAGGGTTGTAAGCGTTCGGAAACACAGAAGCAGGCAGAGAATTCCACTCCTTTGCCGTGCGCATTACGAGTGTAAAAGACGTTTGGAAACGCTTAGTGCGAATTCGTGGAATAGCAACAAGGTTGGGATGGTAAGTTGCAGTGCGTCTGGATGTCCGATGGTAGACGGGGGCCGGTGGAATGTGGTCGTGTAGTTCTTGGGCACACTCACCGAAGTACAGTCTGTAGAACACGGACAAGCAGGCAACCTTGCGGTGTTTTATTCGATTACACTTGTACACAAAATGTACGGTGAAACTAGATTATAAGCCAATAGGTTAGCACGCGTGCATCTCGTGCGCTGTCTGTCAAACGAATGCCAGATTGCCAGCTGTCAAGGCGCAGGCGCACTAACCCCTCTTGCTACCCTTTTTGGGGTTCTTCTTCTTCTTAGTCGTTGTCTTCATTGTTGAAGGTCGTGTCTAGTCTGAGGTATTGATCAATCGATCCACTATGCTCTTTCACGTTTTTCTGTCCTCGGTGGTCTTAAAAGCGTCGGGTATTGATAGGCCAGTAAGCGTCTTTATTCTGTCTGAACAACGGGTAGGTGAGTGCCCGCGTGGTCTGTTCCCGTCTACTTGGCCAACTACCTTAATAAAAGCTTCTCGAGGCTGTCAGGGTTACTATGAGCGACATGTCCAAAATATTTAAGAATTCGCTGGAAACAGACAGCGGATAGCCTTGTGATTATTCGGAGCTCCTCGAGAACGAACAAGTTGCTCCGGCGTGCAATCCATGGATTTCGCAGCATTCGCCTCCAAACCCACATTTCATGAGCGTCAATTTTTGCCCTCTCTGATTGTCCAGGATTCGGCGCCGTAAGAGAAAATTTAAAATAGCAGCACACGCCTCATTTTAGTTTAACGGGATATATTGCGATCTTTCCATATCCGAGTGAGTTTAGTCATTGCTGCCTTGGACATCTGGATTCTTCTGGTGATTTCTCCTCCACTGCCTATCTCGTTACTAAGAAGAGAGCCAAGGTACACAAACTGCTCAACGAATTCCAGGTCTTTGAGTTCATTAGAGCGTATCAGCGAGCCAAATCTATCCACCATCAATACCTTGGTCTTCGCCTTATTAATGGGCAGACACACCACTTCACCCTTTGCTTCACTCTCTTTCTCCAGTCTAGAGAGGAGCTGAGATAGGTCTTGCTCAGACGATGCGAATAGAGTGGTGTCATCTGCGTGTCTCAGGTTGATGATTTTTCTGCCACCAATAGATATTCCACCCTCCCAGCCATGATTTTGGGGTTACCCGCTCATATTTTAATATTCGGCCAATTAAAATAAGTCACCATTTTAATTTAAAATTTAACAGATACTACTAACAACATTCGACAAAATTACACAATCAGTTTTAGTTCCAGGAGGAAAGTAGCCAGTGTTAATTGTCAACGTAACTATTTAAGTTACGTTGACAATTAACCGTCTCGGCCGTCCTGCATCTTCACACGTCCTCGTGTGTTTTGCTCTTATCTTCAATATCTACGTACACACAGTAGACACGTTGATTGACATTATTCTCCACTCAGTAACTCTGTAATAAACGACAAATATTTTAACGCAATACTAATAGTGTAAACCAATCAGATTATTAATAATTTTAAATACAATTGAAAACCAAATATGTCACTTAACACATCGAATCGTACATAGCACGAAGTGCCAACACAGCAAAGGTAATCAGTGCCACCCAAACTGCTCAGTGTCATAGTTTGGTTGGTGCCACACAAGCTGGTCAGTTCCAGAGCCGCGGTGACTCTTTCGAACAAAGGCGATGGCTAAATGACTGCCCCCAGCATGTATACGAACCTCACACTAACTCGTTATATTTAAATATTCATTTATGAATTATTATGTCTTTAATAATTTCCTAGAACTTTCGAGAAACATTTTACATAAAAAAGGATCTTAATTGTTTTTAAGCTGGTTTTGTTTGTAGAAAGTGACAAGACCAAGGGGAAATATCTTTTTAAAAATATTTTTATGGCTTGGTTACTAAGCCTTTTAAGCCACAGGGCGAAATAAAACGTTACTGCAAGCTAGGGATGGGTCGCATTTCCAGAACTTTAAATCTGCTCATAGATTGATTTTTATAACAGTTATCAAAACGATTTGTTTTCGATTATAATCGCAAAATAAATCGTTAATGATTTTACTTACGCAGAAAGTACGTTGTATCACGTTTTCTGGTGCAAATACCCTTTTGTATATTGACTCATGTCAAGAATATAATTATCACATCGCAGTACAAACAAATAAAATCCAATACACAAAACGTTTTATAAACCACGTATGTAACCAAAAATATATAAATAGAACTATAAACTAAATAAACTAGCTAATAGCAGACTATGCTATCAATGCCACATCTAGTAAAAATCAAATCCATGTTGTGCTCAGTTAACTGATAGAGTTTATTATCTGTTTACCCACATTTTTGTTGTTGTATTGCTTTGTTATTTTATAAACGTACATCTGTGCGCTCTAATTATTAATCTTAGTTTTAGATGTAGTTTCTCAGTAAGTGAATTATGTATGTAATTCTTTTGAGAAATAAAGTTGCTCTTAAACCTTAGTAATATTCAAACGCCTAGAGAAAAATTCACAGCAATGTCATTTGTTTGAAGTTCTCTATACAACTTTTCACATAGGAGTTTCTCGATTTTATTTTCAGAATTATAAAGATTTAACAACTTCTTGATACTTTATTTATACGAAATACTAATATCCAGCTATTTAGCTTTACATTTTGCTAGGCACCATATTTATACATTGCTGGGGCAGTCGTCTATACTTCAATTTAGCCATCTCATTTAGCAACCCTGACACTGGCCCTAGCGGGCTTAGCATATTTATACCTACAAATACCATTGAATGTATGCTCAATGGTACGCTGTGCATAAAGAATGTAATCTTATCTTACACTAGTTTCTGCCATCACCCGCGTGAATGTCACAAATTACTCCAAGGGAAGATACTAGTCGGGATAAATAGTAGCTTTTGCGCTATTTCAGACTAAAATCTATCTCTATGCCATTATTAACCTTGATCCGTTTAGCGATTCGAGCGAGTAACAAACATGCAAACATCAAACTTTCGCTTTTAAAAGTACTAAGATATCATGAATTAACAGAAAGTGGTGGAAATCCTAATCAACCATTACAGAAAATAATGACGTCCAACCGTATTGTTCAACAGAAGTTGTACAAAGACAAACATAATTAAAATGAGAACAATGGGCTTTTTAAAAGACCTTCGTATAAAAATAGTCAGTAAACAACAATACGGGTGGACAGGAAAATCCCTTAAAGGGCCTGCCTGCGGCCTGAAAGTACCAGGCGACAAGAACATGCGAGGAGATAAAAAACAACGTACCATCACTCATAATCAACGCAGTGTGAAGAACAAAGCGAATAACACAACGAGAAACATTATACCAGAGAAACAGTGAGATGCAAGAAAAACGGAACACAAAGAAATTATTATTTTTATTGTAAGTGGATACAAAAAAAAATACCTCCTGCATCTGTCTTTGGTTGAAACGGAATACAAAAGTATGCTTTTAAATTCAAATAAGATAACTTTGCAAATGCATACATTATAAAAGGACAGCATAAAAATTGCAAAATACTTTTATCTGCATGACAATCAGACAGATCTGTTGAGTTATGAGTAAGTACTTAGTATGTAAAACATTGCATTGCCAGTCGTCCGTCGCACTCTCAAAGCGTACGACTTCCACGGAGATTAAATAATACGCATCAAGGCTGTGAATGCATTTTATTGTCCTTTCAAAATGCTGAAGCTTTGTGAAAACTTTTGATGAAAAAATTGTCGTACGACTTTTTAAATGCGCTCGATCGCGTTGACGTTTCAATTTGCAAATACTATTTATTAATAAAGCTATCTGGTGAAAATAATGTCAGACCTCTTTTTTTCCATTCGATTTGACATAAGCGATTAGTTACATAAGTTTCAATTCAAATAAATCACTCGGCCCAGCGCCTGTTATATGAGTTACTTAGTTGTGAATTACTAGGAAAGCAAGAGGGCTTAATTTACAAGTTCAATGAAATATGAGATCAAACAAAGTTCATTAGCACAGAAGCACCTAATATTTGGAGTTAGACTTTCTTAATCTTAACGATCGATATTGTTGTTAGACTACTGATACAAACTTTGTTTTAAAGGTTAATTAATCATTTATTCAGTTATTTGGAGCAGGAGAGCAGAATACAAAATAATATGCCAGTAAGTTCGATCATGCAGGAAAATTCATAGTCGCTACACTGTAGTTCCATAACCTCACAGCCCATAAAAGGCTACACCCTAATGACGCAGTCATCATAAAGCTTTATGTTACCCTAGTACGTTCTGACCTTCACGGGAAGAAAACTCGGGTGAAAAGTAAGTAATATAGCAGCTGTATGGGGTACTTTGGCCGCCATTGTTTCGGCCCTGCGGTAAACCTCGGCGTTATCCGCCAGACGCGCGTCATCTATTTTGATTACCTTCTCAGTAATGCGTTATATTATTTATATTGCAGTTATGGAACCAGGAACTATGTGAGGGTGAGATTTTATGGGATTATTTTGAAGTATAGTTTACACAGTTACAGGCAGTTTGTTAGTAAAGTATGACATAAGTACCTATGTAATGTTGTGTTTGGGCGCCATGTTATAGGGCCTTTTAGTAACGTATTTATTTTGGGTCAGGATGTCTTCATCTTCCACACATCTCTATTTGCCTCCATACCAATAATCAGTTCTGTTTTTACAATCCACATTAAATTAAATTTATACTTTCATACATTATACCCCATTCGTATCCTTTTAATATTTATCCGGGCTCAACTCAAATCAAAATACAATGTTGGCATGCACGTGAATTGCACACAAGATCACATTTATAGCAGTCGCACTTCTGATTGAGATCAACAACGCAGTAGTAATTGTCACATGATATAGAAAACAAACTGCGAAACTTATATGTAATCGTTCAGCGCAACACGTGTGTGACACACCGGCGCGGTATACCTGCTTGCCAAGTGTAACCTTAGAGAATACTCAGACTTATTCAGCTCTATTCAGCTTATGCCCATACAAAACAACGATTTCGTATGAAGACGCGTACGCATCCGTTTAGCTTTCTGCGTCTGATAAATGTGTTCTTATCATGAGAGTGCTTGTAGATAGAGCTCAGTGCTGTTACTACTAGTTTACTTACGACGCTGTACGCGGCTGATAGAAGTATAACTGTATGTATGTAAATCGGACTGGTTTCCGCAACTCCACGACTAAGCGCGTATTTTGCGTGTAGGTGGGACAAATGTGTCATTCGATCCACCCCAGCTCCCCAAGGAAGGCCAGCAACGCCTTGGTGTTACCAACTATCTCACAGAGGGTACCTGGGTTACCGAAGTACTTGGCCCTGTAATCCGCGACTACCCGGCAGCTTAGAAGCATAACTGTGACCAAAATCGTTCAGCGAAACGTGAATGGAGCTGAATAGTCCCTTATTCGTGTTCACAGGGCTGCTACCTACATTGATACTTGTGGAGAAATAAGAGTAGCCGCACGGGTAGACCGTCCATAACATATCGACACCTATTCAAGTCTAGAAAAGTAAGATAAGTCGTTGGTGCAGGCTGTTGTTTGTAGATCTTTGACACTCGTTACAAGTAGTAAGGTAGAAGCTAGGAAATCTGACACCGGTCTTGCCAAGAGATAACTATACTGGGTACAGTTATTGAGTTGAGGAGGTCAGAAAGCAGCCGCTCCATGTAAAATACTGGTATTCAGTTGCTTCCAATAGGCTAGATTCCATCATCCACAAATTGTAAAACTGTTTAGTCCGTCATTTAGAGTATTGAAAAATAATGGACACGTATTTTTTGTTCTTGTAAATCAATGAATATTGACAAAAATAAAACGCATCAAAACTCGCGAGTGGGGGCTCGTGACGTCACGACTCAGTAAAAATTATGCGAAAGTGTGACATATTGAGAATTATAAAAGCGAAGTAACTTCGTCAATTTTGGTTCCGCTAACAAAAGAAAAAACACGGGTCAAATATTTTTTGATAATCTAACTGACGGACTAATTAGATTTTTTCAGGACACAAGCCTAGACTGGAAGGCGTCCCCAACATTTTTTATTATTACTTTTATTTGAGATTATTACTTTTATTTGAGATGGGTTTGCTCTTGGTGGCACAACTAAGGTGCAGTGAACGACAAGTGAGCAGTCAAACCAAACAACCAAGATGGAATGACAGCTCACTTGTCGTTCACTCCTACTAAATGTAAACGGTGAGATGTTTTTTTTCTTTCTTTTTATTTGAGATGGGTTTACTACTCTAGTCTAGGTCAGAGATGACAGAGACAAAGTCTACGATTCCCAGAAGTAGCCTGTTCACTCTAACTTTGAAAAGTTAAGGGTTGTAAGCGTTCAGAAACACAGACGCAGGCAGAGAGTTCCACTCTTTTGCTGTGCGATTATGAAAGACGCTTGAAAACGTTAAACGCGACTTTTTTTTTTTATAAAACGTTGCCCCACATTATGAATTTCTCCTGCATCGTGGGTGCGTTTATAAACATATAAAGTCACATACACAAACAGCCAGACCCGGAACAACTATCTGTAGGCCATGCAAATATTTGTGACTCCACTCCTACTACACTACGCTACTGAAGCGTAGTAAGTAGCTTGTTCTTCAATGATGCTGCTACCTTGGTCAAAAGTTTTATAGCAGCATCGTTTGATCGCATCCTTCTCTTTTGGATTTTGGATCGGCACAGCATGTCTTTCTTCCATACTTCTTCTCTCAGTAGTCACCTCCTTTGTACCTACGTCTTTTTCTTTATTTTGCTATCCATAATTCTTTTTCGTTGATTCTATAAAATATTAATTACTCTTATATAACCTTGTGGGGATATCATAATACAGATATTTCTAGCTTTTTCCCGCGACGAAACTTATTTTAGAAAATCCTCCCATCACACCTTCCCTCCTCAATGAATCTACATGCGAATCAAATTTCAGCTTTCTACAGCCTGTAGTTTCGGCTGTGCGTTGTTCATCAGTCATCCAGTCAGTCACCAGTAACGAAAGAAATTGATACATCAGGATTGATTCACATTACAACTGCAATTTGCATGCTTAGTAACAGAACTGTTATGTTGTTTCCAAACTCTCACAAAAATAAACCAGCTTCTATACATACCTACTTGTTTAGATAATGACTTCTTCCAATCATGAACTGTGACGAGTAGCGCCTTTTTTTAGATAATCTAAACGAGTCCTTTTTATGTAGATAAAATTCAATAAAGTATAAATTTATCGTGCTTCCTTCACTTACAATTTCACAGAGCACCAAAGCAACTAGATATGCCATTACTGATATCTAATATCTAAAAATCTACGGTGTTTGTTATAGAAGTCCTCGGAAACGGGCTGACCGATTATTATGTTTTTTTTTGCGTATACCTATAGATCTGAGAATAGGTTGTAGCCGTCTCTTTTTTGTATATGGCATAGCAAACGTTTGCCAGGTCAGCTAGGAAGTAATATAATTCTTGGCCGCGAAATAACGCCGAACACAAAGCAAGTTTGTTTGTTTGTTTGGGTGGTGAGACCCATAGGCAATTGTCACGCCAGGTTGTCAAATACTTTGAGTAAGAAAGATAAAATACTCTTTATTAAACACCATAACAAATTACAAAAATTAGAAGCATAAACACATGTGGAACCAATGGTTCCACCCAGGGCCGTAGAGAATTAAAAGTGAATTGTGTGGTACTAGGCGGTCATAACACTAAAAGTGTTCTATGAGTACACTGTGACACTCACTAGCACGCTTGGTTAATATGAGAAGTTCGACAGTTGAGTCTCCAAAAGTGACCTCTAGGCGTATCTGTACTCTTAGTACAAAACATATTATAAACAGCCCTCTGCCTGTTTTCTCCCCCTACGATTAATGTACATTGTACACACCTTTTTGTATCAGATACGAGATTTTCATGAGCTTTTTATAAGGTGAGAATCAGCACCTGTTTTCGAGTGGTAGATAAGTATATATTGTTCAGGGGAAGAATTTGTTTAAAGGAGTACTAAATGTCATGAATACGATAGCCAGTATAAAAATATAAATAAACGAGACAATATATATTCTTACCTAGTCAGTAATACTATGTTTATTAAAACCTGAATTTATACAGAAAATCCAAAACAAATAGTTGCTTTCAGATTTTTTCGAAACAGTAAATATGAACACATAATTTACACGTTCAACTATTGCCGTAAATCTGAATCGTCCCTGTAGAACGATTTGTCACGATATTTGACATATTACGAACGAATCGCAATGGCAAAAAAGCTGAAAAATCGTTGGCAAACTTTTTTACAAATATGCATGTAAACTATTGTATTTTACAGTTTCGTGATTTGTTTGTGACAAATGGTGATTCCGTAAAATGTTCGCTTTGAAGTTGTTTGTGTGATAAAACTGAAAACTAAAATATTGCGTATGGAAATTTCATTTGCATAGTTTTGGTTTTGTAGATTTTCATCGTGATTACAAAGAACATTGTACAAGAAACTATCACTACGAAAGGTCTAAAAGCTGAACTAATCAACAAACGCTGTGAATAAAACATGTTCCCAACAATTACGTAGTCTGATTAAAATCTCAAACACGCAAAATTTTAATTACTACACCAAAAGAACTAATTAAGCAGAAAAACTAATTTGAATAAAAACGTGAAGATGTTTATTCGCAAAAACAGACCTAGTGGAGATTAATTTATACATTTTAAAGCCATATCTTTTGCCACGGCACAAAAGCAGTTGACATGCACTATGCACATGTTCGTTTCCAACATGCCAACGCATATTTTACAATAAAGCCTAATTGGAGTCAGCGCACTAAATATTATAAAAGCTTGCATCCATTAGTTGTGCCGTATTTTAACAACATACAATGATAAATGTGGCTTGTGGTATAAATACCGTGTGGTTTTGGCTCCGCAACAAATATGGGCCCCTGGTAAAAATAATGCCAACTTCATAATTTTTTTATGAAACTGGATATTTAGTGCGAATGTAGTAGAATCTACGTAAATCCCCCATAAGAATACCGTAGCAATCCATTAACCATTATTAGAGCGATCCATGGGGGATACAATAACAGCGAAATGTGTAGAAAAAAAAAGCGCTGTAGGTTTTTGTTCGAATTGTACTAAACACTTTGTACTACTAATAAAAAGCAGTATTTAATATTGTGTAAAAGAACAATGAACATAACCTTTCAAGGCATTCTTAAATTGTAACATTTTTTTGTTGTTAAACGTTAGATTTCGATGTTTCGCAGAGTGTTTACCAAAAACATCAAAAAAGGGACGTACAGACATCAGCATTACTCATTTCATTTAAATAAAAATAAAAAAATCTACACTGCCCAGGCAGTTTTCTGTGTTGGTATTAATTCGATACCTACCCCTTTGACAAGACTAGTTGACTGATGTTCAGGCATTTCACTACCCTTAACGACAAAGATATATTCTACTTTGCCAGCAGAGCGAACGGTTACGTTTTACGCATTTTTTTATTATTATAATATAGCTTAAGAGTTTGTTTGTTTCAACGCGCTAATCTCTGGCGCTACTAGTCGGATATAGAAAATTATATTTGCCACATAGGTAAGCTATAGGCTATACGGGAAAAACGGGAAATGCGCGTACGGAATCGCGAGCAGTAGCAAGTAAAGAGGGTCATCGGCAATGATAAGCTCATCGAATCAAAGCTCCAAAGTCTTGAGCATCGTCGCCGAGTTGCTGGCCTATCGGTTTTCTATCGGTTACATTTTGGGGAGTGTGCGACGGAATTGCATAATTTAATTCCGCCAAGCCCGTTCCACCATCGGACCACAAGACGTACGGCCATGCGCCACCGGTACATGGTGGACATCTCACCTATACGCACAAAACGTTTTGGGAATACATTCATTGTGCGTACAGCTAAGGAGTGGAATTCCGTGCCGGAGTCTGTGTTTCCTGATAGCTACAACCTGGTCTTTAAGTCAAAAGCGAATAGTTTACTTCTAGACAAGCGTGCTCCACCTTAGACCGCATCATCGCTTAATTAACATCAGTGGGGCTACTCTCTAAGCCCGATGTCCATAGTTTCTGGCTTAGTTGCGGGCGTATTCTACTCCGTATTTATTACGGACTTAAGATTGATTCCAAACCCGAACTAAAATCGAATGAGAACACGATTTCACAGCGACTTCCAATAGTGTTGACATTAATTCTTGTTGGTTAAGTAATACGGAGCAGAATACGCCCGCAACTAAGCCCGAAACTACGGACTTCGGACTTAGAGAGTAGCCCCCCAGGTGTGATAGCGGTCAAACGTATGCCTATCAATAGTAAAAAAAAAAGTAAACGTATACATCCCATAACATACATAGATTGTTGTCAGTTACAAGAAGACTTAAATCGATTCTCTGAATACTGTGTTCAAAACAAACTTTACCTCAGTATTTCTAAATGTTTAACGATATCATTCACAAAAAATAAAAACGTTTTAAATCATAATTATAATCTTAACAATTTAACTCTATTGAAAGCTTCATCCGTACGAGACCTAGGGGTACTGCTAGATAACAAACTTCACCTTGATCAACATATTGATAACATCATCAAAAAGGCTTATCGTATGTACGGTTTGGTTATGAGGTCAGCTACTGAATTTAAACACGCAAGCACTTATTCTCATCTCTATAAAGCACTAGTTAGATCTCAACTCGAATATGCAGTGGTGGTGTGGAACCCTTTTTATAATAAATACGTTGAGATGCTAGAAAGAGTGCAGCGCAAATTCCTTAGATCGATGCACTATAGGTGCTACCACAATTTTCCAACCTATAAAAATCTTGTTAATAAATACAATCTAATGAGCCTGAAGTCTAGACGTTTATATCTAGAAATTATGTTTCTTTTCGACGTATGCTATAACAGGTATAACTGCTCTGAGATTACTAATAAAATATGCTACTGTGTCCCAAGAACTGTTATTCGACGAGAGGTACGCGCACGTCCTCTTTTTGCTGTGTCCCATTGCCGCACCAATGCTGGTCTGCGGGCGCCTCTACGTCGCTTGTGCAAACACTATAATGACTTTTGTTCAGAAACTACAGAATTAGACTTATTTTCCGTGTCAGCAAATAGATTTCGATCTGCTTTGTTAAAGAAACTTAAGGATTCCGATATATAATTATTTGATCAGTCTTGTAGTCTTACTCGCATAGATTGTTCATTAGTATAGTCTTATGAATTGTATATGCTGTGGATAACGGTGTGAGTTTCACATTTGTAATATCTTTGTTTATATTATTTGCGCAGATATAATGTGTTACTGTTTGTTTGTCCCAAATAAATAAATAAATAAATAAATAAAATAAATAAACATAACTCTTTCAAAAATAAAAATATAGTGTTCCTTCACTTACAAGTTAAGCTGACTTATGTACTTAATGCCTGCTCGAGAGCTCATATTTTAGAATAAAGTCTAGTTTGGCTCAACGCTCGCCAAGTATAAAACAGAGCTCGGTATGAACAGTACATTATTTTCGCAGTAATTTGACAATACGCGCACCACAGCAGGGTCGTTGCCAGGACGCGTTCACTGCAGTTTGATCTAGTGGTACCTATTTCGTTTCCATAATTTATTTCAGCAAACAGACTTCACTTTGTTCTTTCTTTTGAGATCTCATTGTTTTTATTACCTATACTAAAGTTTGAGGAGCTCGTGGCTAAATAATAACAGCCACACAGGTCGATCTTCAAGGTTAAGCAACGCTTGCCAAGGTTGGTCAGTGGATGGGTGACCATCTTAACATACCGAGTTTCCTCCGTGCCTCGGAAAGCACGTTAAGCGTTGGTCCCGGCTCTCACTTGGAGATCTTTGGCAGTCGTTACAAATAGTCAGAAGCCTGAAAATCTGACACCAGTCTTGCCAAGGAGAACCGTGTTACCCAGTTAATGGGTTGTAGAGGTCTGCACTTAGCCGGCTTTTTATACCCAATATAAGAAGCCTAGACAAACAAGCATACTATCTGCGACTTCAAAGAATCCATTATAATTTAATATGGTATTGACATACGTTACCGAAATGTTTGACTTTTGAAAATCGTTGCTGACACTTGTCAGAATGTCACTTGTACTAGAACACGTATGGGTGCGTTTAAACGACTCGCAAACATGCGAGCCGAGGTAGGCTTGGCTTGTGATTACGTGCGCCAAGCACCGTTTAAATTTAAACTCAGCAAAGTTCGTACGATCCATCGCTTGGCGGTTTTTTGACACGGATCAAAGGCGCGTGCGACTCGGCTTTTTTTTAATGGTACAAGCCCGCCACAAATTCATAACCACTGCTACTCCTGAAAGCCAGAATCAACAGTGGCGACCACCAGAAAAACTAGCTAATGATGCTCGACGAGTCCCGGAGAAACGATTCAACTGTCTTGGATATCGCAACGAAATTAATCAGAAAAGTACAGTAGTAAAAAAGTTTAAATATTTTCCACTCCCTCCTTATCAAAAAGGAGATAGAATGCTTGTATTAATACGCGCCGCGTGTACGAGTATGCTTACGTTTGGATTTAAGCGGTTTTTACATTACACGATCTATCGGGCCTGATATCTAGGGCGAGTGTAGTGTAATAAGAAACAGGGAGTAAGGACACCGCCATAAAAAAAGGACACTACCATCGGGCGACTGGGTGGCTCCGATCTCCTTGCTCTGTCTATCACCTAGTGTAAGTAAGAGACAGGGAGGCAGGGCCCTGCCACAGTGGCGGCATTGGGTAGATTGGCACCTTGGGCGGATTCGTATTCAGATATTTTCGATTGATTATTTTAGGTACTATATTATTCGATCAAATTGTTAAAATTGCCTTCCCTGTCTCGCGCGGTTTAAGCGCAACATGAAACACAATTTTAGGGAATTAGAAATTATACTCGAAAAAAAAAAAGTGAAATTATAGTTTCGATGCGTTTTAAACTATGATATTTGTATGTAAGTAGTCACGTACAGGAGTAGGTAGTTGTTAATTGATGTCTTAATTTGGAAACAAATTATCGGCGCGTCAAAAAAGCCACTTCATTTTTTTTATAGACGCGTCTTTGGTATCTTTCTAATGAATTTGATAAAAAATGAATGTACGCCATCTTTGGACCTATACTACGCCTTCTTTGGATGTACGAGTGAGTTTTCGTTGTCACCTTGGTGCTAGGCACCCGGGGCGGATCCTCCACCCCCACTTTACGCCGCCACTGCAGTTAGGGCGCGATTTCTAGTGTAGTGTAATAATGGGCACCATGCCGCAGGGACAGGGCGCCTTAGAAATCGGGCCCGATAGATCGTGTAATGTAATAACCGCTTTAGTCGAGCCGTATCTACAAGCATAGGGTGGCTCGTGCTACCCCGCGCCGTTTAGACGCATATTTAGGGCAGATTTCATCAATCTGAAACTGAACGCGATCAGCATAATTATGCACCACGTTTATGAGCTGTCAATGTCATTATTTTCTATGGAATATTGACACTGACAACTCTTGTACGCAGCTCGCTATCAGCCGATCGATTCTGAAAATATGTCGAAGTGAACACTTGGGTGAAGTGATCACGAATTGGCGAAACCCGCTCTTAATCTCTCACCCTACCTACACTAGTACAATAAAATTAATATGGAGTCAATTATAACGTCACCATTTAGATAGTAATGTAATAATATTTTAGTAGAATCATTAGTGCCATATTGCCAGTAATTGAATGGCATATGAAGATAACACGATATTGTGCCGTACACGCCTGCCATCAGTGGTCATTATACTGAACGATTTGCATTCACTATTAGCAATATATTTATGTGTTAATCAAAAAGGATACGTAATTAGGTACCTACTACGTATTACGACAGGTTATTAGATTTTATATCAGTGATGTCCATCATCTCCCTCGCCTTTTCCCAACTGTATTGGGGTCGGCTTCCAATCAAACCGGATTTAGCTGAATACCAGTATTTTACGTAGAGCGGCTGCCTAGTCCTAGACAGCCGATGGAACTTCGTGGAGCATTTCCGACGTTTGGTCCCCAAACTGGAGCGGGCCGGGGCTGCTTTCAGGCGGCTCCTGCCCAACCTGGGGGGACCGAACGCCTCCTGCCGTAGGCTATACGCGGGGGTCGTGCGGTCCATGGCCCTTTACGGGGCCCCGGTGTGGGCGCGTTCATTGAGGCAGCGTGCTGCGAACCACTTGAACGCGCCCCAGAAGGTGGCGGCCCTCAGGATGACCAGAGGGTACCGCACGATCTCGCGCGAAGCGGCGGGTCTCCTTGCCGGATTGCCGCCATGGGATCTGGAGGCGGTGGTCCTCGCGCGCCTGCATGATTGGCGCGCGGAGGTACTAAGCCGGGGGGAAACTCCGCTGACGCGGCAAATTGTCGCGCAGCGGACGGACTTCCGGCGCGATCTCATGGCGTCATGGAGACGACGACTATCGCAACCCAGCGCAGGGCACGCCACAATAGCGGCGATAAGTCCCCTCTTTGAGGAGTGGCTTGAGAGGCGCCACGGCGTCCTCACCTTCCGCCTGACGCAGGTCCTCACCGGACATGGATGTTTCGGGAGGTTCCTGCACCGAATTCGGCGGGAGGAAACGCCCGGGTGTCACCACTGCGAGGATCGACCGGAGGACACGGTAGAGCACACTGTGCAGGTGTGCCCCGCTTGGGCGGCGCACCGCCGTGTCCTCGAAACGGCGATTGGCGGCGACCTCTCGCGTCCGGCCCTGGTCCAAGCCATGGTCCGGAGCGAGACGGAATGGGACGCCGTTGCCTCCTTCTGCGAAGCAGTCATGCTAGCGAAGGAGGTGGCGGAGCGGGAGAGGAGACCCTCTCGTCCCGGCCGCCGTGGTGGACGCCGCGGGCGTCGGGGGCCACCTGGTGACCTCCGGCCACCGTAGGCGCGGGCCTGTGGGCGGCGAGCTATGGGTGGCTCGCCGTCCGTCCGTCTAGTGACGACAGGCCGTGTCGACGGCGCGTTAGTGTTCCACGCGCGCCTCAAAGAGAGTCAGCAACACAGAGGGGCCCGAAAGGGCCGACGCCTGCCGGAGTCGCGGGATTATTCGCAAGAGACACCGTGGCTCCGGAACACAAAGGGCAATGAAGGAACATGGATGGGTTTTAGTCAGTAGAAGTCTGACACTCCCTCCCGCTAACACCCAGAGCGGGAGGAGTCATTGGATGATTTCCCATCCCTAAAAAAAAAAAAAAAAAAAAAGCGGCTGCCTACCAGACCTCCACAACCCGTTAACTGGGTAACGCGGTACTCTTTGGCAAGACTGGTGACAGATTTTCTGGATTCTAACTATCCGTAACAATGATCTCCAAATGACAACCGGAACCAACAGCTTAAAGTGCTTTCCGAGGCACGGAGGAAACTCGGTATGTTAAGATGGTCACCCATCCACAGACCAACCTCGGCAAGCGTTGCTTAACCTTGAAGATCGACCTGTGCGGCTGTTAATATTTAGCCACGAGCTAAATCGAGTTATATCAGTGACGTCCAAAACAACATTTAGGTCCCTCGTATCGAGGGGTATCCGAATCACCCCCATGTATGTTACGCGACTTTTCATAGTTTTCGAGTTATTTTTTTCCAAATTTATGAGAATTATGGACCTGATCATTTTAAAATAAATAATTCTAACAAAAAAATAGAAGACTGTCGCGATTTATTTTCTGCACCTAAACCTCATGAGCCTAAATTCATTTAAATTATGGCTTAAATTTTCAACTATAACTTAAAAATCTAAACAACTATAAAAAGTGGCAGTAACGCAGTAAAGCAGGACGATGAATTCAACATTCATCGTCCTGCAACCTTTTATAGCACAGATTGTGTTTATACCTAAGAAGCTCATTTTTCCGGGAACCTTTGATACTCAGCAATTATGTAATTTTACCTACGGATCAGTATTTCCTGAGTTCCTCGTACTCATACAGACAATTTTTCACCTTTTAATACGAGTTTTGATGTAAAGCTGGTGACACGCCTTATCATCAATCGGTAACTGACTTCCTAGTTTTATGAAATAAATGGAGAAAAATTCAGCTGTTTTTTCTTATTTGGAAATATGAATTTACACATCAATGATTGTTATAACAATATTGCAGGGTTGAAGATCTTTTATCATAGACGAAAACTATATTTGATAAACAGTCGAGTTTTGAATGACTCTTACATTACGTGCAAACCTAGTACCTACTTAATAAAAACAGACTTGAACCAAATGCTCCAAGACGAAAAAATATAGGTATAAGTAAAGTGTGTTTTTTCCCTGAGACTAAATTGACTAGTGCAAATGGCAAACTGACATAGATTACAATTGACATTTGAACTTTTCAATTTTGTCTCTGAGATTTAAAAACTGACTATAAGCGAAAAAATAAGTGCCTAAGTTACAAGTTTCTTATGAATTAAAGTTTTCCAAGAATAATAAAAAGGTGAATAAAGATTAAAATTTAGACTCTAAAAGCTTTTATAATTAAGTAACAACATCAGCGAAGTACCTACTAAGGCAGCATAACATCAAGAATGGTCAAACTGATGAAAACAATTTTCATAAAATAAAGTTAAAACAAGCGATGTTCAGTAATTATACTATGCAATATTGTTAAAGTAATCGTTATTCTCATAAAACCAACACAAAAACAAAACAAAAATCAAGTAAACCAATATTCCTTAAGCACACACTCCGGACGTTCCAGACAGTGTACAAAAAAGAATACCTAAGCAACTGCAATTAACAACCACTTTTTAATACAAAAAGTTGATTGCTTTCTCATTCACTCCATGCAAAACTGCATATGTGTGAGAGAGGCAGGCGCAACATTGTCGGCTCGCATCTGCGTCCCCACTTACAGTTTTTCCTGCATTTTTCCCACCTACAGGGGTTTTATGTTAGTATGTCGGTTATGCGGTATTCTGATTAATGCGAAAACTTTGGATGCTGTTTAAATATTCATTATGATATTTTGAACGCAATTATTTTTTTCAGTCCTTGTTACATGAAACTTGATTACTGTAGGTAGGTACACACACTGAACAATGATTACTGTAAAATAACTACCCACGCTTTTTTACACAAAACAATACTTAAGCAAATTGCTACCTGAAATGAAAATGTTAATTTGACGTATTCCACATTGGGCACCCGTTTTTCTTTGTAAAACAAATAATGAGGAAAAGAACTCAAGATGCGTTGAAATAATTCAGAACAATCATAATTTATTTAACCACATACACTACAGCATTTTTTTTAAAGAAAATGACGCACTGTCGCAATGCGCATGTCTAGAGCGGCCTTAAATCTGTAAAGTTCTCGATAACAAGCAAAAAGGATGTTTTCTGAGAAAAAAAATGATTTCATTTAGTTCGTCATTATCCAAAAATTTTGGACACTAATTATTTTTTGTATTACCAAATCAATAAAAATTGACGAAGATAAAACGCATCAAAGATCAGTTGAGCTGTGATGTCACTTTCAGATGTATATTGTACCGAAATGTGACGTCACAGGAGTCTCTATGCACTAGTATCGTCTTCATTTATTGGAAATCTATCTGACGGACTAATTAGATTGTTTTAGTCATCCCCATTTGGTCAAATGCAACCTAATCTCTTCAAAGTTAGAGTGAACAGGCTCCTTCTGGGTAAGCTCGCTCCACCGTCGCAGACTTTCTCTCTGTCATCTCTGACCAAAATTATAGTCAAGATCACAAAAAAAAATGCCTCTAAGGTTCACAATAAAATTTATTGCCAGCTTTAAAATATATTGACTTCACAAAAGCTTCTTTCCTATCTACCAGTATTCAAAGAGAAAATTATGTCTTGAAGAGATCTCAATCGAACAGATTTAATGCCATGTTATCAAGATAGCTGTAAAATAATGGATTTTTCCGGCTGTCTTGTCTCTCCCTTGTAATTTATTTCCTGTTCATTTAGTGCTTATTTCTAGTTTATACTTACATTGGTAGATTTGGATGTTTCTTTGTTTAATTTGCTATCAAGTTTGATTTTTATTTTTAAATAAAGATCTTAACTAAGTTAAGATAAAAACCAGCAAAGTGCGTGTTGGACACTCACACGAAGGGTTTATTAACAAAAACCGAAAAAAACACGTTTCTTGTATGTTATGGTGTGCCCCATTTAATTTCTAATTTTATTTCATTTCATTATTGCAGCAATAGAAATACTTAAACACTATCTATGTATAAATTCAACTGTCTTAATAGAGACACTGTTGAAATTTTCAGACAGTGTTCTTTGAGTGGTTCTTGAGATACAGCAAATGGTTCCCTATCCATTTACATAAAATTGTAAGACTTAGCATAAAAATTATGCCGAAGTATTATTATGCCAAAACAAATTGTGCCAAAATCGTTATGCCGAAGTATATTAGGACAAAGAACATTATGTGAAAAGAAGGGATCCCACAGCAAATAGACAGACAGAAAAACGGACGGACGGACACACAGCGGAGATTTAGAAGTAGGGTTCCATTGGTTGCCCTTCGGGTAGGTACGGAACCTTAACAATCAGGAAGTTTTTTTTTACTATTGATAGGCATACGTTTGACCACTATCACACCAGATGTTAAGCGATGAAGCGGTCTAGGTAATAGGAGCACGCTTGCCTAGAAGTAACCTATTCACTCTTGACTTAAAGACACCCAGTTTGTAGCTGTCAAGAAACATAGACTCAGGCAGGAATTACCGTAATCTAGACCCAATGCACAGGCATGAACGGAAAGTAGCTGTGTTCCACTTTTCCCCACGTTACCCTTCCATTACTCTATTATGATGAGCGAATGTTTTGTCGTTTGCACGCCTCTCCGCCTGAATTAGTATACGTTTTTGTTATACTTTTCATTAAAAAAACTCTTTTTTTTATTTCACATTTCAATAAAACGCCGAGCTTAACGGTTTGGTAGTAATAACCTTCTAGTCTGTAGGCTTTTATTTGTTTGAAGATATTTTGTTTTTGAATGAACCATTATTTTATTTGAGACTTGCTTTCTCGCGCAACTTCGTCTGCGTCACGTTGTTCATTAATGCTCCACTCCTATTAGTCGTAGCGTGATTTAAAAATATAACCTTCCTCGATAAATGGGATATCTAACACTGAAAGAACTTTTCAAATCGGACCAGTAGTTCCTGAGATAAGCGCGTACAAGCAAACAAACAAACAAACTCTTCAGCTTTATAATATGAAGTATTGGGTTTGCTCTTGACTCTATTGTTGGTCAGACGTGACAGAGACAAAGTCGATGATGGAGCGAGATTACCCAGAATAAGCCTGTTCACTCTGACTTTGAGAAGATTATTATTAAAAATTGTATTCAGGTTAAAATAAGACAAACGAGTGCTAAAGACTCATAAAAATTGATTTTTAAAACTAAGTTCTATTGAGCTACTCGTATTAATTTGTTTTAACGATTTTTTTCAGTACTCTTACTCAGAAAAAGCCAGCGTAATCTTTATAAAGAGCTTTTTTTAAAAATAAGAAGAGTTAGGGTGCCTGTCCATTACAGTCGAGCGAGGCATCGCGAGCGAGGAACTGAGAAATAACCAATAATGTCAGTCACGTCAGTAACTCACGTAGCATGGAGATTTTATGCAATTCCACTGGTCAAAATTTCTCCGTTTCTCCGCTCCACCGCCTCGCTCCGCTGAAATGGACCCTTGGTTATATTTACCTATAGACAAATTTAGTTGAAATGCTTATTTTAGAAATGTTATTTTATTTATTTATTGATAGTCTTGTTTGGAACCACTCTCTTAGGTGATATTTAACGATGATGGAGTACGCTTGCCAACAAGTAGGTATCCCCTATTCTTCTTCCCTAAGGCTTTAGGTACCAGGAAAACAGAATCCGCCAGGAAGATCCAGTCCATTCTAGCTGCAGAGACGCACGATAAAAGCATCTCACTAAGATTAGGTTTAGTGAAACGATTTTGATTCAACGGACCGATTCTTGGGAGGCTCGGAACCATAATCAGTGCTGCTTATAAAATCGATGGGGTGACGATGTAAATCTTGTAGAAAATAAAAAGAAGGGTGGGAGATAGGAGGGAAGATTTGATAGCGTGTAACAATTTAAGGATTGTTCAAATAGGGCCTTTGTGAGAACGATGTTGGAATCAATTGAACTTTTAAAAAAAAAAAACATTTATTTCAGTTATGGTCGATAGCAGAGTTTGCACATTATATTTTTATAAAAAGTCGCAACGAATCGAAGTTTGTGATTTTTTGGATTTGTGAGGTTGTAGGGGTAATCTCTGAACCGATAAAAAATCTTTCACCAGTAGAAAGCTACGTTATTTCCACGAAGTGGGAACGGCTCAGCTCGCCTTACATATATATAGTTGTTCCGGGTCTGGCTGTTTGTGTATATCTCACTGGAAAATGGCAAACACCGTAAGATTGTAAAATATGGCGTGAAATTGTTTTTTTTCTAAATACAACACAGATGTATTGGAATTAGTTTTATTGGAAATTATTGTAATTTGGATGGGATTAATTAAATACTAGCTGACTCGCGCAACTTCGTCTGCGTCACATTTTCCATTAGCCTATAACCTTCCTCGATAAATGGGCTATCTAACACTGAAAGAATTTTTCAAATCGGTCCAGTAGTTTCGGAGCCTATTCAAATCAAACAAACAAATCTTTCCTCTTTATAATATTAGTGTAGTGTAGACAAACGATTTTTTATAATACTCGTATATCGAGAATTATAATCTAATCAAGATTTATTACATTCTTACGGAGTCTGCCACTTTCCGGTGACATATATAAGTTTGTAAGATTGTGAACGCATCCACGATACAGGAGAATTTTTCTTATGCTTAGCTAAGCTATCCCAAAGGTGGCTGCAATACTCGATGCAGGATCGAACTTGTGCTTTACCTATACCGCGTGTATCTGACATCGACGCACAAACGATTTCAATGGGTCCAGGACATGATTCTGGACACCCTAGACTTAGAATTTTTCGTCGGCTTTTTTCTCATTTTTTTCAAGGGTTTTTTTTTTACTTTAGACTGCTCATAATCGTTATTCTGACCTAACCCAATCAGATTTTTAATAAAAAAATAATTAATTAGCTACTTCCACTAAAAAGAGCAATCTGAATAAAACCACAAGTAGATATCAGCTCAGCTGAGCTGATACCTATTTGTGGTACTCTTGAAAAAAAAACGAAAAAATGAGAAAAGAAACGACGAAAAATTCCAACACTGGGGTGTCCAGAATCATGCCCTGGACCCATGGAAATCGTTTGTGCGTCGATGTCAGATACACGCGGTATAGAGCTAAAAGCTGCCCAGGCTTAAAGTATCGCTTCACCGTACTTAGGATGCCCAGCTTTCTGGCCGCAGTTTGGTCTTTGCACTCAAATTGGCGCCGAAGTTGAGACTGGATTTCAGTTCCATGCCTAGGAGCTCGAGCCGACCAGTCACTGGAACAGATGTACCCCGAAAAGTAGGAATTTGATCGAAACATCTACTAGATCTCCATTGTATGGTTTGGTCGGTCACTTAAATTTTCGCGATGAGGTTCTTACATAAACTGAATCTCCCAGTTTGAATTTGTTCGAAAGAGTCACCGCTGGATGGGTTTTAGTCAGTAAGAGTTTGCACTCCATTCTGCTCCACCCAGAGCGGAAGTGGTCATTTGAAATCAAATGAAATCCTAAACAAAAAATAATTGTGTCTCAAATGTGTGATCAGAAATGACTACGCAAAGTTTAATTATCCAAGTACACCTCTGCTAAAAAGTGTTAAATTTCACAATACCAAAACTTCCATTTTCCACAATTCCTTTTCTCTAAAATATATGCTGAGGTTAAATTCCCCCATTTTACTTTATAATTTCCAACAACATTTCTCCAACGGAAACATTATTCTTTCAAATTAAATACAGAACAAGAAACTCTTAACACTCCATAGGCCAGACTTAAGGCTTCGACTTCCAAAGTCGCCGACTTTTGAAGTCTTGTCAAAATATTTCGATGGCCACTACGGGCCGACAAAGTTGGGTAAACTTTTATTGTCGTATTTATGACTGTTGTTCATTCAGTGTTTTAATGTCACTAAATCTAAGAAACTAAGTTTGTTTCTCGTTTTATTTGACTTGGATATGCATGCGATATTTATGGCCGTATAGGAAAGATAGCAAAGAATAAGAAACATTGTAAGATGAAGATATCACTTCTCAAATAGCTGCTTGGTAATACATACTTTTTAAGTTGCGATCCCAAATTCGTAACTAAGTTGTCGTTTTATCAATGAAATACGCTTTTTTACTATTAAAACCACTGTTGTTTTATCTTAAAACTAGCTTTTGCCCGGGACTACATACGCGTTTTTTCCTTAGTGTGCGACGGAATTACATAATTTATTTCCGCCAAGCCCGTTCCATCATCGGACCACAAGACGACCGGCGATGCGCCATGGTGGTTATCCCACCTACATGCACAAAACGTTTTGGGAACACATTCATAGTGCGTACAGCAAAGGAGTGGAATTCCCTGCCGCAGTCTGTGTTTCCTGATAGGTACAACCTGGGAGTCTTTAAGTCAAGAGTGAATAGGTTACTTCTAGGCAAGCGTGCTCCACCTTAGACCACATCATCGCTTACCATCAGGTGAGATAGTGGTCAAACGCGTGCCTAAAAAAGTAAAAAAAAACCTCTCTTAGTGCTCTACACTCCCCAAGGAACCTACATGCCTTTCAGCTTTCTACATCCAGTAGTTTAGGCTGTGCGTTGTCTGTCAATCACTCGGTCAGTCACTCAGTCATTCGGTAAAGGAATTTATACTAATACATAATACTAGCTGTTGCCCGCGACTTCGTTCGCGTGTATGTCGGAAAGTAAAATTTTGTCGTTAGGTTAGATCTCTAAGGTATACGAACAGTAAATATCTAGCATTGCTTGACTCCTCTTAGCATTAAAAACTTGGAAGGGGGTTATGCAAGGTACTGGCTGTTTCACCTCTTCTGTTCCACCAGCCGTAATAATTTTTCGTTATGAGAAACGTGGGTTGGCCATGGGAAGACACCAACCGGAACAGCAATCTACCCCTGCAACAGACTTCACCGACACTACTATACTACTGTACAGACTCAGGTATCCGCAACATGTTAGTACATAATATAATATACTAGAGGCCGCCCGCGACTTCGTCCGCGTATAAATTCTCGCTATTCCCGTGTAAATCCCGACTCCTTGGGAACTCCGAGTTAAAAAATATGAGCCTGTGTGTTATTGTGGGTCTTCAGCTACCTACATACCAAAGGGAAATGCCCATTTGCTTAGGAAGTTTTGGCCAAGTTGTGCCCATGGAAGAAATTAATGATAGGCATTAGGATTGCCATCATAGATAAGGAAACACCCGCTATTTTTAACATAGAACTCGGTGGGACTTCATAAATCACAAAATAAATATAAATGAAACGATGAAGGACTAATAAAACGATGTTATTTATGTTATGTTCTTACAGAAAGTAAATAGGTAAATATCTTACTAGAAGTGGTGCAATCCATTGCTGAATTATAGATCGCACCTCCACATTGGTTACGGTCAATCTCTTAAGTCTTCGTGTATTTACACCATAATTGCAACAGAGATCGCTCCGTGGGAAACGTTCATGTAAATCTGGTTCCATGTTAGTGGTCTTTCGTGAGAAACAGGTACGGTATCCATTGGTAAGCCGGTGTCGTCGTGAGAAGCGGGTACTGAATCCAATGTAAAGCCAAGGTCGTCATCAAGAGTGGTTTCAGGGTTCATAATCGTAAGCAAAATCGTCAAAATATCCGATGTAAAACGCAAGAAAAAACACAAGTCGCTTTCAATTCAATTCAATTCAATTTTTAAGGTTATGGCTCCATCGACAAACATTCGATGATTTTGCCAATGTCAAGGTGGAAGTTAAATAATGGTCGGTGCTCAATAGCACAGGTAACTTTAATGGCTATTGTTCAGTTTTTGTGGCGGTTGCTATCCATTATTTGCCATGTTAAAAAAGACAAAACATTTGTTAAAATATATAAGACAACACATCATATGAGAGTTAAAACATCAACAAGTCGCTTTAAAATAGCACCAAAATAACGAACTGTGATTTTTCAATGTCAATCAATTATTGACATTTAGGGATGTAGCTGTGAGATCGGTTTATGGACAAATCGATATTCTTTGCGGATAACCGGAAACGCGGCATTGCTTCAATGAATCGTATAAATCGTATATAGAAGTCCATATATTGATAAACATTTTTGTTTATCCCGTAAGAAATAAATAAATGATGTAAACATTTAAAAAAAATATTTGCCATATACCTACCGATTTTGGTAACCGGTATTTAGTGAATCGCCATTTTGTGAAATTAAAAATTGCAATCCCTACTTTGACACTGACAGGAATAGCCACCATTATCTACCTACATAATGCAATGAACGATTGAGTGTCTTATAAAAATCGGCTTTTGATTCCGGTGTTTTCATTACAAACTGATAATAGCAATATCTAAGTTACTAAATATTAGTATCTTTTTAGTCATTTTTACATAGATGGGCGAAACTTGGCCTAAAATGGGCGTTTCCCTTTCATCGTAATCGGTTCAGTAGTATATGCGTGAAAGAGTAACAAACATCCATACATACTCAGAAACTTACGCATTTAGGTAATTTAATGTTTGTGAGTTTGTGAGGTTGTAGGGGGTAATCTCTGGATATACAGAACCGATTTTGAAAATTCTTTTACCAATAGAAAGCTACGTTATTCGCTTTAGATTAACCCGAATACCACTCAGCGAGATGGGCACGGGTCAGCTGGTAGTTTTACATATTAGGAGAAACACCAAAGTTAAATATTTTAAGAAAAACTTTATCAATGACTCGGGCCAGGTCATCAGCCATTGGGATTTTAGATTATTTTACGTAAACACAGAAATTAAAGTATATTAGTATATTTTTTCATGCATATTCCCTATTAATGTTCTGGACATTAATAGGGAATATGCATGAAAAAATATTTATTTTCAATACGTTTTAATTATTTTTGTGTTGTTTAATTAATTTTAGTTACGTTTAATTTTTATGTTTTTCGGAAAACATACAAAAATATAATACTAACAGTGAAAATATGATCAAAATTACTCGAAAAACAAGCAAGATATAATTAGTTTTAGAAAATATACTATCTGTCCCTCTCACGAAAACGCTGTTTTCTATGGCAGCTGTATAGGCGTCATGAACTTTGACGTCACAGCCTATATCGGACTTCTCTTTCTAATTGCAATCTTTGAAGCTTTATATTACTTCATCGTTGATGCTTGTAAAATGGAATGGAAAATTAAATACTTATTAGCTCTAGTAAGCTAATAAGTATTTAATTTTGCAAATAAAAAAACTGCGTGCTTATTGCTAAAGTTATTATTTAACCTTAGTCTTCACTCAGAGGAGGATAAAAGTTCTTTTGTAAAGTAAAAGGAGAGGAAAAGTACTTTCCTCGGCATTTCTTAACTTACCTGAATTATCTGTATAATGTTAGTTAGTAACAGAATCCTAATACATCAAATACCTACTAGGGGGACTTTAGGAGAATCATAAAATTAAGCACACAACAATCTGTCAAATTTAATTTTCATCTTTATCTCTAACGCTTTAGGTTCAAGGTTTATTGGGAAAATCTGACAGTGACGGGTCGCGTGATTTGCTATCTGTGTTCCAATTCTAATAATTTTCACATTCGCATCTCAACTTCACTTAGTAGAATTGGCCCTCTGATTCTGCTAAAGTGGCCTTTTTAGACCCGCAGCGGCTCTAGACAAACCGCTATTCTATTAACGATTGCGATTGTTGAAATGCAAAAATAAAAGATATTGATCAAGGTCACATTTCGACAACGTGTGAATCCCAAACATTTTGACGTTTTGATAAAGGCGCAAACCCACCGCGGCTTGCACCCTATCCACAGCCACGCGGCGCATTTTAGCTGCATGGGTTCATTGTGATTCAAGTTTGACAACGTGGATCTACGTTTCCATTGCAGTACGCGCTACACGCCCACGACTATGTACAACTGTAACGTGTTCCACCGCAGCACATGGAGAGCCACGCACGTTTTGGCGTTGAGCTACGTGGGCGCCATATTCGAGCAAGCCACGCGTGTGCAATTAATGACGTCAATTGATGCGTAGCTTGTCCGTGCGTTGCAGTGGAAACAGTCTCATACATTTTCATGCAAGGCGAAGCTTCACACACGTGCATAGTTACTCCGTGCGTTGCGGTGGGTTTCCGCCTTACTTACCTTCGCGACGCTTCTGCTGTCAGAATGTCTCCTGTCTAGAGCCTCTAACCGACAATTCTCGTAACTAAAAAGCGTTAAATCAATGTTGCAATATCATCTCAGGGACGGCCAATATCAAAAACTTGTAAAAATGTAGGGAATTTAATGAGGGTAAATTAAATGTGGAAAAATTAAATTGGGGAAAATAAATGTTGGGAAATAAAAGGTCTTGATAGTTAGCGACTGCGAAGCAAATGCGAACGCAAAAAAAGAAAGAAGAAAATAAAAAATGAGAATTGCTTCTTAGTTGTGCTCTTTGTATGCAACTTTAAGTAAATCAAACATTTTAAATCATTATTATCAGTGCTCGCTCCATCGTAGACTTTGTCTCTGTCATCTCTGACCTAGACTAGAGTCAAGAGTAAACCCATACCAAATAAAAAATAGCAAAACAAATTGAAACTTATCTCAAAGCTGCCACGTGCCATTTCTTAGGCTTGTTTCACACGTACCACAACCACAGCACGTGGGCGGTTTTTAATTATTAAATTCACATGAAACACATTTTGCTTTTATTATCGACCGCGAGTGTGACCACATCACGTTGCGACGTGGCTGTGAAGCCACGTCGCAACGTCGTGGTTGCGACAACAACGTAACCACTAGCATGTACCCCGATCTAGCGGTCGGCCACATCGCAAACTCATTCAATCCACATTTTATAAGTACCACAGCGCAACCAAAAGAAGCCCAGCATTGGGAACGTGAGTATTGACTGATTATAGTACATTATCATATTCCTAAATGGTAATACATGAAGCTACTTCCTCATTCATAACAGCTGTATGCTCACTTATGTTTACAAAGTACTACATCTTCATCTCTAACTTATCTTTAAAAGTTAAAAGTTCTATAAAGGTTGGTTTCATAGCACGATGTTATATAATTTATAACCTCGACAATTGGACTATCCAACATTACATTGCTGAGATAGGGACCTTTTTGGCCTCGCACAGATCAATATAATGTTATTATCTGTATTTTGTGTAAAGTATTTTGCTTCTGTCTGTTTTGTGCGAGTCCCAAATAAAATTTTTTCTTTCTTTCTTTCTTTCATTAAAATAATATTTCAATTCGAACCAGCAGTTCCTGCCGGTCGATTCTGTCCATATCCAGTCAACATACAGACAAGATTGAACAACAGGTCACTTGTCGTTCACTCCACCTAAGTGATCACGGTGAGATGTCGACAGAATCGTCTGGCTGAGACTAGTGCGTTCACCCAAACAAACAAATTAACTCTTCAGCTTTAAATATAAGCATAGATCAACACAAAGGCTAACCATCGATACATAATATTTCATAATGTAGGTATTTTTTTTGTAACCGCACTTTCTAAATCTCCCTTTCACCGAGCCGCAAAGTATCCAACACAACACAAAGTCTAATTTAAACCACAAAGTGCGTATGATTGTCATATAATGCCAGCCAAGTGTTGGCCCAACATACATTGTGGCGAAACTTCAGCAAAAGGGCCACCTAACTCTTTCATGGTTTAACTTGGTAACTCCGAATAAACAGCCGTTCAGCGAAGTATAATGAAGCGGGGTAAACTCTGCCTCGGTTAGTTAAACTAACTAATATTTTGTGTAAATAGTTAGTTGAAGGAAGGACGCTATGCAATGTATAACCCGTTGAGCTCTCCATGTTAGAAGAAATATTATTTCACTAGCTTTTGCACGTGACTTCGTACGCGCATTTCCCGATTATTCCCGTTCCCGTAGGAATTTCAGGAAGTTCTCTCTTAGAGCTTCCCTAAACTCTCCAATGCAAGTGCAGAACCCTACGACCAGTAGTTTTGTTGCCTGTGCGTTGTATGTCAGTCATTCTCTCAGTAACGGAAAAAAATATGTACATAATAATATTAGTTGTGTCCTGACCTGGCTCCGCCCGTATGTACATTTTATCAAAATTTTCTTTCATGCAAACCTCGCCCTGACAATTATGAACACAACTATTAAAGAATTATTCAATTTGGATCAGTCGTTACGAAGTTATGCGCGCGCACATACATTACAGCGATTCATTTTTATTCATATAGATTATGTAATGTCCCTTGCGTGATCGGATCAGGAATAAAGATATCCGCAAGAAAACCAAGGTTACCGACAAAGCCCAAAGAATCGCCAAACTGAAGTGGGCAGGGTACATTGCTCTCGCAGAGGATCATGGCCATCCGGCTGGCCCGGGGATACCGCACGGTCTCTGCCGAGGCGGCGAGCCTCCTTGCCGGATTGCCGCCATGGGATCTAGAGGCGAGGGCCCTCGCGCTCATTTACGAATGGCGCGTGGAGGCGCAACGCCGGGGCGAGACTCCTCTGCCGCAGCAAATCGCAGCACGGCGGACGGAGCTCCGGCAGGATCTCATGGCGGTATGGAGACAGAGACTGTCGCAACCCAGCGCTGGGCACGCCACAAATGCGGCGATAAGTCCCCTCTTTGAGAAGTGGCTACAGCGGCGCCACAGCGTCCTCACCTTCCGCCTGACGCAGGTACTCACCGGACACGGTTGTTTCGGAAGGTACCTGTTTCGAATTCGGCGGGAGGATACGCCCGGGTGTCAGCCCTGCGAGGATCGCCCGGAGGACACGGTGGAGCATACGGTGGAGGTCTGCCCTGCGTGGGTGGAGCAACGCCGTGTCCTCGTCGAGGCAATCGGCGGCGGCAACCACTCGCGTCCGGCCCTGGTTCAAGCCATGATCCGGAGCGAGGAGGCATGGGAAGCGGTGACCTCCTTCTGCGAAGCAGTAATGCAAGCGAAGGAGGAGGCCGAACGCGTGAGGGAGACCTGGCGCCTCGGCCGCCGCACCAGAAGAAGACGCCCCGGGCGTCGGGAGTCGCGGGGCGATTCCCGGCCACCGTAGGCGTGGGCCTGCGGACGGCGAGCGTTGGGTGGCTCGCCATCTGATCAGAATCAGGTCTGGGTCGACGGCGCGCTGTGTTCCACGCGCTCCTCAAAGAGTTGTCAGCAAAGCAGATGGGACCCGCTAGGGCCAGTGCCTGCCGGGGTTGCGGAATTTGTTCGAAAGAGTCACCGCGGCCCTGGAACGCAGAGGGCATTAGAAGGAGCACGGATGGGTTTTTTAGTCAGTAGGAGTCTGACACTCCCTCCTGCTATACCCAGAGCGGGAGGAGTCATTTCATGATTTCAACATCCTAAAAAAAAAAAAAAGCGTACATTGCTCGCAAAACAGATGATGGTCAATGGGGCCGAAACCTTCTGGAATGGCGACCACGTACCGGAAGACGCAACGTTAGTTAGACCGATGACCTGGTGAGGGTCGCGGATAGCCGATGGATGCGACACGCACAGGACCGGTTGCTGTGGTTACACTTGGGGGAGGCTTATTTCCTGAAGTGAAAGTCTTTCGGCTGATATGTCATATGATAATGATGAATTTAATGTCATGTGCATTTCATTTCATTTCATGGCTTAGTTGCTATGCCATCATTTCGTGGCATAGTTGCTATGCCATTATTTCATGGCATAGTTGCTATGCCATTATTTCATGGCACAGTTGCTATGCCATCATTTCATGGCATAGTTGCTATGCCATCATTTCATGGCATAGTTGCTATGCCATCATTGCGTGGCATAGTTGCTATGGCATCATTTCGTGGCATAGTTGCTATGGCGTCATTTCGGGGCATAGTTGCTATGCCATCATTTCAGCCAAGTGCCATCCACTGCTAAACGTAAGCCTTTTTTTTTTTTTTTTTGGCGGTGAAAATGCCTAACGCATGCCACGTCGTCGTTCGGGGAGGCACGACGTGGGTATGTGGGGCTTGCACCCACTAAAAACACCGCCTGTACACCTACTTTCACCTTTGAAGGGTGGACCACGAGTACTGTTATATACGACTTTCGCGACCCACCCGGTGCGGCCTTTCGGCTCCGTCTTCTTTGGGCTCCGAGGGCCCCCTCTTTTTTGCCCGCCTCTGGGCTTCCATCTTCTTCGGCGATGTCCGGGTGCACTGGGACATCACCACACTGGAGGGACCGTACAGCGCGGGCGACAGACTCCCCGGATCTATCGCCCGCTGGTCCCTTTTATGGCGGCATCAGGTCGGCATTTCGCCGCCTGCGCCGTCCCGCTCTCACGCGGCGATTTGGGTCAGCGAGGGGGTCTATCTCCCTGGCCCGCTCCGCCGCTTCCTTCTGCGAGACCACATCCTCGCAGAAGGACGCGACCGCCTCCCAGGCACTCTCGCTGTTTACCATAGCTTTGGCGACGGCCGGCAGCGACAGGTCCCCCCCAATCTCCGCGACAAGAGCACGGCGCCGCACCTCCCAGGCAGGGCACTGCTCGAGGGTGTGCAGGGCCGTATCCTGGTCGTGTCCACATTGGTGACATATGGGAGTCGCCTCCCGTCTTGCTACTTTGTGCAGGTACCTGCCGAAGCAGCCATGCCCCGACAACACCTGCACTAGACGGAAGGACAACGTCCCGTGTCGCCTCCACACCCACTTATCTATAATTGGCTGAATAGCCCCGACAGTCCAGTGACCGGCGCTTGGAGTCTCCATCCTCTCCGCCCACTGGCTCATGACATTTGTCTTTGCCTCTCTGCGGCACCTCTTCACCACTTCGGGTGGCGGACCACTGCCGCTCTCCGCCCGAAATTCCGCACCCCGCCTATAGACCTCGGCGAGCATTTGTGCCTCCAAGTCCCACGGGGGGGTTCCCGCTAGTGCGAACGCCGCTTCGGCCGAGATGGTTCGGTATCCACGTATCACCCTGACGGCCATGACTCTTTGCGGTCTCCGCAGATTAGCCCTGTTCTGGGCCGTCAGGGAGTCCGCCCAGACTGGGGCGCCGTACATCGCCATCGACCGTACCACCCCCGTGTAGAGCCGTCTGCAGATCACGCTAGGTCCACCCAGGTTCGGCAATAGCCGACTTAGGGCGGAAGCCGTGCGGATCAACTTTGGGGCAAGCTGGCAGAAATGCTCGCCAAAGTTCCATCTGCGGTCCAGGACAAGACCCAGATATTTCATCTGGGTTCGCACCGCTATTTGTTCGCCGCCCAAGCTGATGGAGGCGCCTGCCGGCGGCCTGCGGCGGGGCCCGTAAAATACCAGGGCTTCCGTCTTCTCTATCGCTACCCTGAGGCCCAAGGCTTCAATACGGCTGATGACCAGGGACACACCCTCAGTGGCCAAGCGCGCCGCCTCTTCATAGCTTCCAGCCCGGGCTGTGACGAGGGTGTCGTCGGCGTAACAGATGACGCCCAGCCCGGGCGGGAGATCTCCGCGAAGGGCCCAGTCGTAGCCCACGTCCCACAGGAGTGGCCCAAGGACCGATCCCTGTGGGACGCCGCATGTTATGGGCTTCCGCTCAATTTGGCCACTGCGTCCCCGATAGCTGACACATCGGCCCCTCAAATAGTCATCCACTAGCTGCCTCAGGTACCTGGGCAACCCATGAAAACGGAGTGCCTCCCCGATACAGGCAAATGGCAGAGTATTAAACGCGTTGGCAATGTCCAAAGACACCGCCAACATCACCTCTTGATGTGCCAACGCATCCTTCGCCTGGGCTTTGAGACGCGTGATGGCGTCCACGGTCGACCGCCCACCCCGAAAACCGAATTGAGCGTCCGACAGATTTGGGCCCACCGTTTCCAGGTGTCGGACGATGCGGGTAGCGAGAATCTTCTCCAGCATCTTCCCCGCCTCGTCCAACAGTACTATTGGCCTGTAGGCCGAGGGAGATTCCAGAGGACGACCAGCTTTTTGGAGTAATACCAATCGACCCTCTTTCCAAGACTTAGGGAACTGCTTCGACCTCAGACAGATGTCGAACAGTTCCCTTAGCCTACCCCCCATCGCGTCCATGACCAGAGCCAGTACCCTTGCAGGCACCCCGTCTGGTCCTGGAGCGGTGGTTTTTGAACGCGCCCGTAAAACCACCGCCTCCATCTCTGCATCCGTGATCGCTGGGACCTCCTCTTCTGCATTCTGGTCATCCACCAGTGTGGCCATCCTCGGGGGTACATACCCCATCCGTTCCGGGAAGAGGGCCTCAACAACTTCGGCAAGGAACTGAGGCTGGAGGGTCTCCGTGAGTGGGAGACCCTGGGTACGGAGTTTATTCCGCGCCACACGATATGGGCGTCCCCACGGATCGCGGTTAAGACCCTCGAGCATCTCACCTCTCGCCAGTTCCTTCGCGCGGAAGATCGCTAGCTGCAGGGCTCCCCGAGCGCTTCGGTAAAGCTGAAACAGACTGGTCTCCAGCTCCTCATTTCGGCGGCGTAGTCTGCGGACCTGCGAATAGGACCGCCGGGCAGTTATACAGGCACGTCGGTGGTCCGCTACTTCCCTGGACCACCAGTATACCTCCTTTTTTGGGGGCCTCCTTCGAGTGCGAGGCATTGAGGCGTCGCACACGGCCGTCATGGCATTTCGGAATCGGCTGGCCCTAGCATCGACCCCCTCAGTAGACGGTGAGGGTAGCCATGCCTGAACAATGGCCGCCTCTTCCAATTTGTCCCTATCGAGTTGTCTAAGTGCCCAGCGAGGAAAGTGTCCAGCCTCTGAGCGGGGAGCCACTGCCGATCCCTGCGAGGCAGAGACATCCATGCGGATATACATATGATCTGACAGGGTCTCCGCATCCTCTAGGACCCGCCAGCCCTGGACACGTGCCGCGATGGCAGGGGTAGCAAACGAAAGGTCTACTATCGACCCCCCCTGCTGTCGCACACAGGTATTAGCAGAGCCTCTGTTTAGAAGACAGAGCCCCGCAACTGCCGCCCACTCTTCAACTGCTTCTCCTCTGGCGTCCGTTCTTGGAGAACCCCACGCGACAGATTTCGCGTTGAAGTCTCCCATGACCAAAATGTGTTCCGGCATCATTCGTCGAATCGAGGCTCCTAATCCATCCAGGAAGTCCTCGAATTCCGCCAGGCTTTTGTTTGGAGAGAAGTACACTCCGAAGAGTATGATGTCCCCCCGCGCGGCCGCCACATATCCCGGACCTCTTTCCTTGAACGAGAGGGGTGGGGAATGGGGGGCCGCAGAGCCGATGATAGCGACTAAGCCGTCCCCGTCGCCCACCCAGTTAGGGCGGGGTGGGACGAAGTACGGCTCTGCCGCAATGGCCACGTCGATTGACCACTCCGCCATAGCTTGCAAGAGCAAGTCCTGTGCAGCGGCACAGTGGTTCAGATTCGTCTGGAGTAGGTGATGATGGCGAACTGGATCCATAATATTAGTCCGAAATCATCACCTCTACCTCTTGCGACTGTTCCAGTCGAACCACGCTAGAAGCGGCCGGGGTTGAAGCGGTCGCCTCCTTCCTTTTCGGCGGCTTACAGGCCTTACACCCAGCGACGTGATTGGCCCCCTCACATAACGGGCAGTGAGGATCGGCCGAGCACGACGCAGCCAAATGCCCCATCTTGCCGCAGCGGAAGCAACGTCCGCTGAGGTCTGTGTTGGAGGTACACTTATATTGAGTGTGCCCCTTCTCCATGCACTTGAAACACCGCAAAGGCCGAGTCTCAAGGATTTTAACAGCGGCAGAGCTCCAGCCAACAAGGAGCCGGCCGGTGTCCGCGAGCTGCATTACGGCCTCGACAGGGCACTGAACCCAAGCTGAGCCGGCGCCCCCCGGTCCTTCCCGTATCGGGCCCACCCGAACTTCTTCTGCAGGGCAACCGGTCCTCCGAGCAATTGCCCTTTGCACGTCTACTCCAGTTATGGAATCGTCTAGACCGTTTAAGCGTATTTCAGCGCGCTTTGTCGGTCTGGAGATCTTAACATCCTCGGTGAAGATGGCACGCAGCTTCTCGGCAACGAGATCCGCCTCCTTGGTGCCTTCGGCTCCCGGGAATTCCAGCAGCCGTGCCCCCGTTGCTGCATGGCGGAACCTGACGTCAGTGATGCCAAGGTCTTCAAGCTTTACGCTTTGCGTGGCCTTTGTCATGACCTCCGCATACGTCAGCCCCCTCTGCGCCGCTGCAGGCTGCAGCGTTAAAACTAGAGCAGCCGTCTTGGGAGCGCTGAGATTACGTTTCACCGCTGCAGTTCCCGTAGCGGTTGCCGCAGCGCCTGGCCCCTTGTTCTGCTTCTTCTTCTTTTTCTTTCCTTTCTTCTTTTTACGCTTCCCCTTGCCGGCCGTCTGCCAGCCGTCATTGGCAGAGGTCGACGATGTAGGACCGGGTTCTTCCGATGCCACATGCCCAAAAAGTGACGGGACGCTAGGTGGTGGTGCGTTAGGTGGCGGGACGTTTCGCCGAGTCTCAATCCTTTGAGATGCTACTTGGGTTGCCGCTTGGGAAGCCCGGGACGCCCGGCACGCTTCCTGGGCAGCCATAGAGGGCTTTTTGGGCCTTCTACTTGTGCCGGTAGCATTTCCGGCAGCATACCTAGCATCTGCCGCTAACGGTGGTCGGCTCCTCTGCGCTGGTAGGAGACGGTCCTCAATCCCGGCAAACCGGGCGTCCAGCATTTTCCCGATTTGGGAGACAACCACCTGCAGTTGCTCTTCCGACAGGTGGCTCTCCGCTGGAGAGCGCACCGACTGTGGCTGTGGCTGACATAGCACAGGGGGTTGCCTTCCCATGGTGCGAACCTCTTCTCGTAGGGCATTCATTTCGCAACGGAGTGCCCCAACTTCTTTTCGCAACCGGTCGTTTTCCAGTTGCAGCTTCCGGGTCTCTTCTGAGGTGCTCGTATTAGCGAGCCCCTCTATTGCCATTCTCACGCGCTGTGCTGCCTCTTTGATGGCCTTTTGGCAACCACCCTTCATGTTCTTGGATTTCCGGGTGACATCCAAGATCACCTGAATATCATGAAGGGCCTCCTTCTCCAGGGCCTCCGCTGAACCAGCACAGCTCTCTCCAACTACAGTGGGGGAAATGGTCTGAGTGCTGACTTGCACATCCATCCTCTCCTCTTCACTGGCTTCAGTGCACGTTTGGCTTGTTGGCGTCGGTGCCACGCTCTGGGTATCCGACTCACTGTCTTCAGTGCACAGAGCACTGGAGCCCGTCGGCGGTGAGGATCGTCGGATGAACCGACCTCTCCTGTTACGTAGGGAACCTCTTCCCCCGCGACTAGTGATCGTCTTCGAGGGCACTTTCGAGGGCGGCCGGTCCTCATTTACTGCCTCATCATGTGCTCTTTTCTTGCTGTGGCTGCGCCTCCGGAGAACGATAGGGGATCTTTCCCTTGGTGCGCGCATCTCCTCTCTCTCCTCTGTCGGCTGAGAGCGAGAGGTTTCCACATTACCCTTCTATTGTGCATCCTTCTATTGTGCATCCTTCTTTTGTGCATACTTATCGCTCTCTTCAATCGGTGTCCGTGTGGCTTGCTTGTGGTCGTTGTTTATGTCCGTGAGGACGATCTGAAGACATTCGTTGCCCACCCCAGAATACGCAGGGCTGCCCGCCGGAGCGGGATGGGATTCCCCGACACCCACCGGGTGATCGGGACCCACCTGGGGACTCTTTTCACTTATGTCTTTATTCATATTTCCTTTTGGTCCTTTGAAGGGTGTGGTCCCTGTACTCCCCCGAAAACGGCTTTTTTTTTTTTTTTTTTTTTTTTTTTATACATACCCCTTTGCCTCCAATGCCACACACCGCGACAGCCCGCTCCGTAAAGCTATCGTACGGTGCATGATGGAAGCACCATGGTAACCCTTCGTCCGACAGCCCGCCAAAGTGAGCTATCGTTCGAGGGATCACAAATCACGCAACGTATAACGACCCGTCTCCGTTCAGACCATTATACGGCGCACGATAAAACCCCATCAAGTCCACTCCTCGTCCGATAGCCCAACCAAGTGAGCCATCGTTCGAGAAGCGAATCCCAAATCACACACCGTACAATGACCGGTCTCCGTTCAGGCCACTGTACGGCGCCGACGAACCCCACCTTGGTCCCGCATCGCCAAGCAAATCTCTGATCTCGTACCGTCCAATAACTCGCTCCGTGGGTCATTGCACGGCACACGACGATTCCCCTAAAGCCCAATTGGGCTCCTCCCCCCCGGTCAGAATTCGCCACAGACAATAGCTCGCGAGAACTATTGCCCGTGCCCAGGGTGCACCGGCCCAAGCAGCTGCTGTTCCCCCCGGACGTGTCCATAAGGGACCAGCAGCCACCGGGCACACGAGTAGGTTTCTGACCATTGATGATGGTGACACTAAGAATCAAAATCGAATCCCAGTGCCACCACCAACAGCACCCCGCTAAACGTAAGCCTCCCCCAAAGAGTACCAACCATCCCAGTCTTGTACAGTCCGCATCCAACCGCTGCCAGCCACCTTCTTTAAATCACCGATCTATCGTGCCGTAGAGCGACCCACACTAAGTTTTTCCATACGCGGTCTCCACTCTAACACGTGTCACAATCGACCGTCTGCTAGTCTATTCTGTAAATAACCATTTCGATATCGACTTCACCTGAGTGACTAAGCTTACAAAGTGAACTTTATTTCACACGTCATAAGGTCTTATATTTATACGAATTTGAAACTCACCTCGGATTCCGCTGTCGAGACACGAAAATGTTGTTACAGAATAGCACTGCTGATCCGATTTGTGTGATTCTTTTTAGTTCGATGAGCCATACTTTCCATTTGGTCCCGTAAAAAATTAATTCAGTTTGGCTGAGTAGTTTTTGTTTTATGTGAATTTTTGTGTATATCATTTTTTGCGTAGACGAAGACGTCGTCGAAGTATCACCACTTAAAAGTAAAAAAAAAATATTACCGACATCCAATTAAAAATAACAAAAGCGAGACAGCTGTTTATGACCTCACGTATCTAAAGTTAGTTTTGTTTTGTTGATGTCTAAATATGAAAATATTTCTTCGTAATAGAGAATGGCTGTTGCGTTATAAAGAGTGAATTAATGTATGGGTTTTGTGGTAAACCAACCAAATTGAACTAATTTATACGTTATAGAAAGTTTTTCGTTATAACGAACGATGGTATAAAGAGTTTACACTGTATTTTGTTGGACATTATTGTTTTTTTTTTGTGATTGATTTGATTTTAATTGTGTCGATTTTTGACCTTTGTTACTAACAGTTGTAAACCCAAATGAAAACAATGACAGTGCATTTTACGAGCAACCACAATGACAGTGCATTATCCATTATCTTGAGTGTGGCGTAAAATAATTGTTATCACAAAACCTGTTTACAAAATATTATCCTTGCATTCGTGCAATGGCCTTTATATCATTTCAGAGGTATAAATAACCAATACTTATCTGTTCAAGGTCTGATTATCAAATCGAATATGAATGTTATGTGATAAGTAATAAACGTTAAAATTGCTTGATGATACAACTCTGGCTCTAGAAGTGCTCAACTTGATTAATAAAGTTCAGTCGGTACAATTTACGAAATTCAAGCGGTAAGTGTATGTTTACAGAATCGCACTGTGTTCATTTTACACACAAGCACTCGTGTAGTGTTGGAAACCTATTTTTTTTTTTACTGTTGATAGGCATACGTTTGACCGCTATCTCACCTGAAGATGTTAAGCGATGATGCGGTCTAAGGTGGAGCACGCTTGCCTAGAAGTAACCTATTCACACTTGACTTAAAGACTCCCAGGTTGTAGCTATCAGAAAACACAGACGCCGGATGGGAATTCCACTCCTTAGCTGTACGCACTCCTTAGCTGTATTGTACACCAAAACATACAATGGGCGGCCTTATCGCATTCCGCGATCTCTTCCAGACAACCTGGGATGGACAGTATTTGACTGGACATGAAATTGGGGCTGTTATTGGTGTGTCAAAAAAAAACAAAAGTGTAATTATAATATACAAAGAGATACACAGATACATACATAATACGCTATAAAATTATTTTCATAATTCTGAACGCATTTTTTGCCTGATTTCGAACCCCGACCTGGGACACATCAGTCGGACGGAACCGTTGCCACTAAGATAATAATTATTAGGCTCAGGGGGGCTACTCTCTAAGCCCGACGTCCGTAGTTTCGGACTTAGTTGTGGGCGTATTCTACTCCGTATCACCTACGAATTTACGATTAGTCTCAAACCCGAACTAAAAATGAACGACAACGATTTGATAGTAACTGTCAAATCGTGTTGTCATTAATTCTTAGTGGTTAGGTGATACGGAGTAGAATACGCCCGTATCTAAGCCCGAAACTACGGACTACGGGCTTAGGGAGTAGCCCTCCAGCATCAATCAGTCTAAATTATACCTACCACATTCAGATTGCCTCGGTGGTGCAGCGCGAGCGCTATGTTCTGCGAGGGCCGCGCGCCCGGCTGGCCGGCGCTCCTAAGGAGCCGCTCGGCTGCCGCACGCTCCGCCATACATCGCTCCGCCAACTCAAAGGCCGCGGTACGGGACTGGGGCAACAGCCCTCTTCATCAAAAGTGGCAGTCCTACCATGTGCCGATAACATGATTGGCGGCTTCTAAAGTTATGTATTTATTTTATTGTTATTTTATTTTATGTTTTCTATGTGTATGTTATATTGGATGTTGTGATGTATAAACAATAAACGTAGTTTGTAAACCGATGGTATCGTCGTGAGGCAGTCCCCAACAAGCCCTGCTGGCGACTAGACGGTTTCTTCGAGTTGCATACTACTTACTGTTAATTGAGTGGTTTTAATCCAAACCTCAAAAGTGTAACTAGTGATTCTAGTGAACACCACATTGGCGACGAGTTAAAGCGCAGTAAGTGAAACAAAATTGTAACTCAAATAATATAGGTACTTGCTTGCGGAAGTTGGTCAACAATAATATTGTAATTGTATTAAAAAAGAAAACAAGAAATGAAAATAATAAAATAGATGAGGTCGAGTAGTCGCAAAAGCGACTGCTAAACAGGTAATCCTGGATTTAATTCCTAGGTCGGCTAAAATGTTGTTGATTTTTCCCATCGGGAAATTTTCAGTAACATTCACGAAGCCTAAAAACTTTGCCAGGCTGATAAGATACACCTCTGTTTAACCCATCTTGAATAACCGGCGTGATGGTATGACAAAATTAGAGATTTACAGTACCTACCCAACAATTAATTTTTTTTCTTGTATATTTATTAAAATAACTTTTAATTTCAATTGGTTATTAAAATGTTATTTATTTATCCATGCGCAATCTGCGTCGGCTATCTGCTGATGTGCTGTATGGACCAATGTAGGTACTGCGTAATTTCGATGAGTAAGGTGTTTGAAAAATCAAAATACAAACTAAACATCATTTACCTACTCATTTAACAAGCACAAGTCACTAATACAGTAATACATTCTGACTTGTAACAAATACCGATCCTACGTATTGTTGATCAAATCCGTTCGCAAATAAAATGTGCCTAAGATTGAAAGAAATTTCAACAAAAACAAATGTGCCTATTGAATAAAATTCAATAGAAATTGATTTGCGAGAAATTCTCGTAAATTCCAGTTTTAACCAAGTGCCCCTTCGACAACGTCGAAGTAATACAGATAAATCTACTGTATCTGTTGTTAAAACTGAATAAGTGTCATGAAATCCGTTAAGGCTAAATGATTTTAACTAAATCTAAAACGCATTTTACACTGGCTATTGTCACAATAATAACAATTCATCACCTTTCAATGGGACTTTGTATGCCTCAAAGGGTATTATGTCAAGTGGCCGTTTTGCTTATTAACGCTTAACGGGTACAAACTGACCTTTTGTCCGATCTTTCGGCAAGAGTTTCTTCATCTGAAGTGCCAAGTGAAGTCAAAAAGCTCTTTGTCCGGATACTATAAATTCGAAGCTAAAATAAACTAAAGTTGTTCAAGTCGGCTTCATTGTTTTAACATAGAAATTCATTGTCCTATTGTGTAATAATCTTAATTTGTCGAATCGATCTTGAAATGTTATTACTACTATTGTAATCAAACAACGTCTCCTTTCCATTACTTGCAGATCGATCAACATGTCCTAATTACAAATCCCAGCAATAGAACAATTTCATTGTGAGGAAAATCTGAACTCAATATTCCCTAAAGGCTCCCATTGGATAAAAATGGAAACGGGCCGTAGAAATAAATTTTACAGCACAAATATCACAGATCAAAACAAAAAATGTGCAATTTTACTGAATTCCGGAGGCATAGCCCTTCAAGTCAAATATTATCGTGATTTTAAAGTTGGAAAAGTATTTTTCCCCGAAGCAAAGTTATTTATTTGAAAGACACATGTTCCGCTTAATGAAACAAGTGTCGGACGGAAAATTCGAAGCATTTTGATTCGATTGAGGCGTCAAAGCTCAAAATGCAATTTTGCTAATGATGATGAAAATCGTATCGAAAAAATAACAGAAAAAGTGTCTCTCAATTAAATTAAGAAAAGTAATTTTGACACTTGGTGATGTAGCAACTATTGAAAAATCTTAGCAGAAACTAATTCTTTAGAAACCGTAAAACGGCAAATGAACAATTTCCACAATAGCCAGAGTATAAATGCCAAGTACCCGCCTTAATAAAATTGACACAAAACAAAATTCACAAAGGTGATACAAAAGTTCCCTGTTGCCGATGTAGCAGCAAATTCACAAAGGTGATACAAAAAGTTCCCTGTTGTCGATGTGGCAGCAAATTCACAAAGGTGATACAAAAGTTCCCTGTTGCCGATGTGGCAGCAAATTCACAAAGGTGATACAAAAAGTTCCCTGTTGTCGATGTGGCAGCAAATTCACAAAGGTGATACAAAAAGTTCCCTGTTGCCGATGTGGCAACAAAAATCACAAAAGTGATACAAAAAAAAAAAGTTCACTGTTGCCGATGTGGCAGCAAAAATCACAAACGTGATACTAGTTCATGCCCTGCAATTAATGCAATTTGCATAAAATGTGGTTACAAGGGCCATTACCAGAAATACTGCAGAATAAGGAACAACAAAATAAAGAGTGCTAACCTAGCAAAACAACAAATAACAACAGCCAAATTAAAAATCCAAACAATAAAATCTACTTACATCTGTAGACTATATTTTCAATATTGATGACGATGCAACAATAGACTGTCAGATAGTCTAATTCCAATATTAAAAGCGATAAAACTACGGAACATATGATAAAATCTGAAGTTATTATCTATAACCAGGAAATGTCCCCAAACAAAACATTCATGAGTTACAGTGCTCAACATCCGCTTTTAGTATCGGATTCCTTTGATGCCCAAATAAAACTATAAAACTGCATTTTCCTAAACATACTAAAATGGGTTTCAATCTGAACTCCATTGACGATAATCCACTTCAAAAAATTCAAAGATTATTATCTAAAATTACAATAGATAAAACAATTCCTCCAATTTGTCAGACTTATCGAAGAGTTCCAATTCCCTTGGAATCAAAAGATAAATAAAAATTAGAGGAACTGGTTAAAATGGACATCTTTGAACCTCTAAATAAAACATTTGTTTGGGTTTCTTCAATGATACCCGTTTCAAAGCCTGATTATGATATTCGTGTTTGTTGAGACTTGCGTGCCGCCAACAAAGCCATCATTTAGAGAAAACCATCCTTTGCCAATAATGGAAGAACTACATACTTCCTAAATTTGGTCAAGCAACAATTTTCACAAAATTAGATATATTAAAAAAAAAAAAACGTATTGACGGTGCTAAAAGAAAACGTTTTACTCAATACAAATAAATATGTTTTCAAATGTATATACCAATATTCCTATTAAATTTTGGGGCACAACTTTCATCGTCAGGCATTAAACCACTTGATAAATACATCACAGTAATCGAGACGTTTAGAGCACCAGAAACCATTGAAGAAATTCAAAGTTTTCTAGGGTTAACAAATTTTGTCGGAAATTGGACTCCCAATTTGTCAGCCCTAACTGAACCCTTATTAGACAGTTATTTCGACAAAAGTGCAAAAATAAAAAAAGTGTCAAAAGCACGGATGTTGGCATAAAGAAAAAATTTTGCATTTGATGAATTAAAAAATGTCTCTAAAATTTCTACCCTTGGTTACTATAATCCTATAGATCGTACCCAAGTTATTGCAGATGCAAGTCTTGTGGGGTTAGGAGCTGTAGGTACTTATTGACCCCGCATAATTTCCTTTGGAAATAAGAGTCTACCAGACGTTGAAAAACAATTATGAAAAAACAATAATTAGTCACAGACCACAAGCCTTTCGAAGTTATATTTGGCACAAAATCTAAACCTTGCGCGCGAATCGAGCGTTGGGTTCATGCGATGGCTTACACTCAAACATTAAAAAGTCATTTATAACCTGGCAAATCAAACATAGCCGACCCTTTATCTCGTCTGTGCACAAGCAGCAGACATACAAAAAAGTCCACTTGAAAATGAATTTCATGTCAACTAAGTGGTTCAATGTGCGCAACCTGCGGCACTATCGTTAAAACCATTATTGAAGCATCAAATGATGATAATGAGTTTTAATAAATTAAATACGTTTTAATGAATGTTTTGGGATACTTCAATAAACAACTACAAATTACATGCCCATGAACTTTGTTTGCATGAAGGCATCTTATTAAGAGGAAACAGATTAGTGATACTCACTAATTTGAGAAAAGATGTTTTAGTTTAAAAGCAGTACACGAAAGTCACCCAAGCATTATTAGTATGAAGGCTAGATTACACACAAAGGTATGGTGGCAATAGACTAAATACGCCGAAAATACGGTAAAAAAAAGTAAAGGATGTTCCAAATCCCCCAGTACCGATGAAAAGGCGTAAACTTCCTTCGAAAGCCTAAGTGGATACTGCTGTTGATTTTTAGGTCCACTGCCAAGATGAAACCATATCTTCATAATTATCGACTACTAGCTACAGTCGATATTAAGAAATCGAAATCATGGAATCTATCCCCACACAGGATACAATAAAAGTATGAAAAATACCTACATAATATGTTTTCGCGAACCAGAACTCCTGCTAGTATAACAGCAAATAATGACTAGTCAGGCAGACAAATCACTACTCACGAATTCAAATCGTTCTGTATTGAACAAGCAATAACACTATTCAATACAATATTTTACTGGCCTCAACAAAACGGCGAGGTAGAGACGCAAAATGGAGACACCCATAATCGACTCAGAATCAGCCAATGCGAAAATGAGTCACCTCACTAGAAACTCTCCTTCCGAGCTGTTCTATGGACGAAAGTTCAGAGACAAATTACCTTTCTTAACAGACTTCAAAAAATTACTACGACGATTCAGAGGTCAGAGAAAAAGACAAGAAAAAAAAAGGACAAAAAACAAATCAAACGAAGACAGGAATAGACGAGCTAAATTGAAATTGGTGTAAAGGTTTATGTAAATATAAGGAATGATCCAAACGGGTCAAGAGTACAAGAGAAACATCGTAAACCTAAAGAAGATAGAAGGCGGAAAGCTATCAATCATGAATTGGACAAAAAGGATAATTATCTGAATAAGAGCAAAATGCTTAATACTCCAAATATGAGCAAAATGCTTATGCAATGCAATATTGTGTTTTTACAGATTCTTAGAAATTATAGATAAACAAGATCAGCAAATGCTGTAGTATTATATAATCTTAAAATCTCATTAATGGCTAAGTCCAAATCTATTTGTACTTACATATTGACAGACATTAACTGTAAGCAAAATGTCTAAATACTAGATATTGTAATTGTTAAATTATATAACGTATTATAAATTCTAATATGGTCATTGTACTTTAAATCTAAACTATACGTAAAAAAAAAAAAACAATGTTTGACTACTAAATATTGATAAGTACTTTAAAAGGGTTAACGTTATAAATTCTAAAGTTGTCTATAGTATTTTCAAATGTTGAAAGCCTAAATTCTAGATAATTATGTTAGTTGTACATATGATCTAATTATTTTATAAAAAGGAAGAGATGTGATGTATAAACAATAAACGTAGTTTGTAAACCGATGGTATCGTCGTGAGGCAGTCCCCAACAAGCCCTGCTGGCGACTAGACGGTTTCTTCGAGTTGCATACTACTTACTGTTAATTGAGTGGTTTTAATCCAAACCTCAAAAGTGTAACTAGTGATTCTAGTGAACACCACAGATGTTAATCTGGGAAATAAATAAATTCATTCATTCATTACCTTTTTTTTTTTTTTTTAGGGATGTGAAATCATCCAATGACTCCTCCCACTCTGGGTGTAGCGGGAGGGAGTGTCAGACTTTTACTGACTAAAACCCATCCATGTTCCTTCATTGTCCTTTGTGTTTCGGAGCCACGGTGTCTCTTTCGGACAGTCCCGCGACTCCGGCAGGATTCATTCATTACCTACCGATACACGTAACACTATCCCGGTCCCTCTATTTCCTCTTCACTTACGAGACTGCTCGTGCGCAGTTTACAATCTCAGTTCGCTCCCGGCGCGCGCGCATCATCATGATACTCGAAATATTATTGTTCCTACTAACTTCGCTAGTAGCGTACTTCATATATAGTTATAAACAAATGAACAATTTCTTCAAAAAAAGAGGAGTCAGACACTTTCCTGGGATACCGTTTTTCGGCAACATGTATGATACAACGTTTTTAAAAAAACATTTTCTGGATGAACTACAAACTATTTATGATGCGTTTCCGGATGAAAAGTGAGTTTTATATTTTTTTTTGTAATACATTTTACAAACATATAAACTCACATACACCAACAGCTAGACCCGGAACAACTATCTGTAGGCCATGCAAATGTTTGTTCCGTGCGGGAATCAAAACCGCGTCGGGCAGCACAGCAGCCTACCGCTCAACCTCTGCGCCAACCGTGCCTTTGGTGCGTGAGTTTCATCCGTGGCAAAGATGTGCCAGATACTGTCATGGACAATTTAATGATATTAATTCTGTAAGTAGGTAGCAAATAACACTTTTACACGTCAATCTTTTTTGGTCATTTTAAACTAGATGAGGCCGGTGTTTCCTAGTTGACTGCTCTGAGAAGAAACACCGAAATAAACTCAGAGGTCAAAGTCTCTTTTAAAGTCCATACAATCGTACTGGTCAAATCATAAGAGAACCATGTAGGTTAATGTCTGAAGTGGTATTTTGAGGAAAATACCACACAGATTTGAGTGGACCTGTCCAGACAGTGCAAGCATTTGCCAGTTATCGTGTAGCTCAAACTTAGAACTCTAAGGAGCTCAACAGTTACGTGTTTCCAAGAAATTCCTTCAACGGACAACAAGACATACTTACTTCAATGCGCCATCGTTACATAGTACCTACACTGCTCATACGCACAAAACGTATTGTTATATTTCCAAATAGTTTTGTGCGTAGATCATGTAGGTACAACTCAATACCTCGTGTTACGATCTCTAAATCCTTGGAAGACGATTATTTTCTTCAAAGAAAGAAAGAAAACTTTGTCCACGGGTTCGCACATAAGTAGGTATTCTATATTATGTTTAAACACGCGCTTAGCTGCAAACTTTTGAAGGACATTGCTACAAGACCACAGAATTGAGCTTCGAGCTTGATGATGATGATTTGCACAGAATAGATTTATGTTATTTTAAAGAGTCGAAATAAGTGTTTAAATAACATGTTTCAAGGTATAATGTAAAGATTATGATAATTTTTTAAAAATCCTGCACCATTATTTTTTCGGTAAACAAAAATCTAATTACACACCTAATTACACGCTAACTTTCCTTTGTGCCATGTGTCCCTAGTACTTGCGCAACCTTATCATGGCTATTGTTATTTCCAGATACGTGGGTTTCATGGAGTTCAGATTGCCAGTGCTCCTGATCCGGGATCCTGACCTGATAAAGGCAATCACTATCAAGGACTTCGATCACTTCACTGATCACCGGGAGTTCTTGACTGAGGAGTCGGATCCTCTGTTTGCTGGAAGTCTCTTACTTATGAAAGGTTACCACTTTATATGTTAGAGATTTCTTAGAACATTTCATCATATCAACCGAAATACATCGGTTTTTGCCCATTACACTCCCCAAGGAACCTACCAAATTCTTTCTAAGACCAGTAGTTTTGGCTGTGAGTTATATATTAGTCACTGAGTCACTCAATCAGCCATTAACGGAAGAATTTTATATTTATGTTAGACTAGCTTCTGCCAGCGGCTTCGCCCGCGTGATCCCTTGGGAACATGTTCCCGGGATTAAAAGTAGCTTATGTAGTATTCCAGACTATAATCTATCTTTGTTCTAAATTTCATTAAGATCCGTTAAGCCGTTCTGGCGTGATTGAGTAACAAACAACAAAACTTTCACATTTTCATTTTTTTTTTTTTTCATTTTTTCTATTGATTGTAGCGTGATGAAAAGTATACTATAACCAGCTCAGGAGTATGAAAAATAATTATACCAAGTTTCGTTAAAATCCGTCGAGTAGTTTTTGTTTCTATAACGGTTATACAGACAGACAGACAGACAAAAATTGTACTGATTGCATTTTTGGCATCAGTATCGATCCCTAATCACCCCCTGATAGTTATTTTGGAAATATATTTCATGTACAGAATTGACCTCTCTACAGATTTATTATAAGTATAGATATAGATTGATTACCTTGCCCGGAGTATATAGAATAGAAAGCAGCCCATGCTTCAATTTTACAATCACAAATATTCCACGACCCATTTGGAGCCGCATACACTGTCGGCGTGATCATCTTGTTGTAGCTCCCCTCCAATTGGGTCGTTACACCAAGTCTCAAACTGCGCAAATGTCAGAGTGGCTTAAATTGTGGAGTGATGAGTTAATGATAGGAGGATGACATTAAATACGTGTAACTGCCCCGATAATCTCGCGGTCGGAAGCGCGGTTGCCGAGCGCGGGGTCAAAAACTGTCATTGTTTTTTTAAGTTCGGATTTTTTTTGAGGACAGAATGGAAGAAAAAAATCGTGTTGCGCCGACCCCAAGTAACATGAGATGAGGGCAGAAAGATGATGAATTTCTCAGCGACTACCCGGAGTTCAGAAATCGATCGTAGGTATGACACCCCGTGGCTCGGAAACCACATAAAGCGTTTGGTCGTGCGCCAGGTCTCTTTTCGGTAAAGTCCAGTCGCGGAGCAGGAAGAATGACCTTTTTACCTACTGACAGTGGTCACAAACATTTTTTTACATGAAATATTTGAACTTTGAAGGAGAAAGTACCAACTTAGAAAATAAAAAAAAATATTATTATCGTATAAATGATGTATTTAGATTTTATATTATAAGTTATAAAAATCGAGTTAAAATTACTAATACGGCTAAAAAAAAAAAAAAAACAAAAATCAGAATCCGATTCCTATGTACCTATCGGAGTTACTGCTTTCCGAAAACGTCTCGCCTATCACATTTATTACAAAATAATCAACAGTTTTATCTACATTATCATCTAGTTTAACTAATTTCGATTCCTTCTTTTTTACGTGACCTAAACTTGCAAACAAGAAGAAACCTTACACTCTCAGGCAAAGGTTTACAATCCCTGAGGATGGCGGCCATTGCATCTGTGCGAGCGAGACTCATTCTATTTACGCGGGAGTGACAGAGACAAGTAATAACAGGTCAACGGACGAAATTCTTCCTGCTTCGCGGCCGGACTTTAGTCGGATTTTCGAGATGTAGACCACCTGTGTATGCGCACACAATTGTGCACTGCGATTTGTCCCGCGTCGATGCTAATTTTCGCTGAGATTGGTCGTCATAGCCGAATGCTATGACAGAGTAGGAATAATGAAGAGCAGCCTGTCTGTAAACATTTCGAAGTGAAGGATTGGGTGAAATGATCACGAAGTGAGCTCTCATTCCAACTTAATTACTTGGATTGTCAGCTCACTGCGTGACCTCTTCACCCAAGCCTCGACATGTTTACAGAATCGCACTACTGGGGCTATGTAAACATTGATGTGCCTAAAAATAGGGACTTAATACTGATACGACAAATAAAAACCAAAAAGACATGTGCGGCCTACCCCAAACAAATTGGAGTAACAGCAAATACTCATATTTCTATATTTCTGAATATTATAATTAATTATGTGTATTTCGGGCCAGCCGTGTGTTTTTGTAAGTTACATTAATTCTGTTTCTAGGCGACAGATGGAGGGAGATGAGGACCACCCTTAGCCCAGCATTCACTGGCTCCAAAATGAAGTTAATGCTTCCACTGATTGTGGAAATTACAAACAACATTGTCGAATATCTTCATGGTACATTTTATCTTACATTTTTTTTTTTTAATAATGATATATATGATATTTTTTCGACATTAAGAAACTGAAATCAACTTTTTTTCAGCTCATCAATCTGAAATCATAGGCGTGGACGATCTAATGCATCGCTACACCAATGACGTCATCGCATCAGCTGGCTTCGGACTCAAGATCAACTCTTTGGAGGATCGAGACAATGACTTCTATAAACTTGGCTGTACACTCTTTAACTTCAACCTGAAACAGAGATTATTTTTTATTTTTGTTACTCTTTTCCCTGAACTTACTAAGGTGAGAGTCATGTGGTGTTTTTCCAACAGTGGACAAGCAATTGGCTGTGATCATCACCTTCTTGTCCTGATCCCCTATTACTTGGGATAGGCTTACCTAACACATTTTCTACTTCCATTCCGTCAACCACCTTAAACCGTCACACTGCCACTGATACAACTGATTACCTATTTCTTTTGATTTTTTTCTCACATACACAATCCATCTATCTTTTCTTTGGCCTTCCTTTCCAATCCTCCACATTTACGAGTATTCGTCAAGAGCAGACTAATATGAATAAAATAATAGACACTGTGCACGGTGTTAATATTTTTGTTATTTTTTTTTGTTTTCCAGAAAATAGGCTTACGTCTCTTCCCCGAGACAACGTACAATTTTTTCAGAAATCTTGTGACGGCCACCATGGAGTATAGAAAGAAAGAACACGTGGAACGACCTGACATGATTCAACTGCTCATGGAGGCTAAGGGAGGTAAATGCACTTACTGTTTGCTATAAAGAGGATAGATGAGTAACTAAGGTGGCAATAACTACAGGAGGTCTTCTCGTTGCCTAATATCACCAAATAATTTGAAGTTCTGTCTATTTTGGAGTCAAGTACTGTCTAAGCCTCGGCATTGTTGAGCTGGATCACTCAGAATGAGAGACAGAGAAAGAGCGAGAGAGACCGAGAGAGGGTAGGAAAGAGAGAGCTGGAAGGCATAGCTCTCTTTCTCTCTCAAAAGTCGCAACTGAATTTTAGGTACATGTTTTGTTTAGATGACAATGCATGGTTAGATTATTACATGTAATACGCGTAACCATGCAATTTCACATACATCATTTTTAATCCAATATGGCGGACAACCTAAGATGGTTCCCCACAAATTATGTTTAAGTATGGGGTGCTTGAATATAATTTGTGGTATGGGTGTCACTGTCATGAACGCATTTGCTGTGAAGAATATGAAAAGTTTGTTATCAAAATATTTTTATTAATATTTTTGACTACCTATCTGGAGAAGAAACTCAAAGAGATACATTCTGAAGATTTTATCATGTTTCTCTTTGCAGAGTGGTCACCAGAGGAGTTGACTGGACAAGTGTTCATATTTTTCGCTGCTGGCTTTGAGACCACAGCGTCTGTTCTGGTAATGATCATCCACGAGCTTGCCATAAACCCTGAAATCCAAGAGAGGTTGTACCAGGAGTGCAGACAGTTAAAAGAGGAGAAAGGGCTTACTTTCGATAGTCTCGCCGAACTCAAATATTTGGATTGTGTGTTAAACGGTAAGTCACAAACTTTACCGTTCAAATCCAATTTCGGGGGTTTTTCTAGTTACAAAATATATATCTCTCTAGACAAAGGACCGTTCTATGTCAAAAACTTAACACGCAAAGATAATGACCGTTTTGCAAACTTAAGAAGAAGCAAACTTGCAACATCTGAACAACCTTTTTTTTTCAGAAACCCTTAGGAAGTGGACTCCAGCTATATTTATGGACAGGACCTGTGTGAAGACTTATGAACTGCCTCCACCAACAGAGGGGGGAAAGCCCTACACCGTAAGTTTTACAGAATAAGCATGAAGACCAGAAACCCTAAAAAAGAAAGCCACAGGGCTTTCTTTTTTAGGGTTCCGTAGCCAAATGGCAAGAAACGGAACTCTTGTAAATTCGTCATGTCTGTCTGTCTGTCCGTCGGTATGTCACAGCCACTTTATTCCGAAACTATAAGAACTATGCTGTTAAAACTTGGTAAGTGGAAGTATTCTGTGAACCGCATTAAGATTTTCACACAAAAAAAGAAAAAAATCAATAAATTTTGAGGGTCCCTATACTCAGAACTGAAACTCAAAAAAATTTTTTCATCAAACCCATACGTGTGGGGTATCTATGGATAGGTCAGAAATAATTAAATTGAAGTTTGTACTATATTTTTTTTCTAAACTGAATAGTTTGCGCGAGAGACACTTCCAAAGTGGTAAAATGTGTCCCCCCCCCCCTTAACTTCTAAAATAAGAGAATGATAAAACTAAAAAAAATATAATTATGATGTACCTTACCATGCAAACTTCCACCGAAAATTGGTTTGAACGAGTAAGTAGTTATTGTTTAATACGTCATAAATCGTAAACCGCAACTTTTTCTTATATTTACCTACATGTTTGTACGGAACCCTCGGTGCGCGAGTCCGACTCGCACTTGGCCGATTTTTTAGATTTGTTAAACAATGAGGTTCTGGTAATAGGCATTTCAAGGGTTGGTTATTTCAGTATTCCTTGTTAAAATGATTTTTATTGTTATCAGTTAAAACCCGGAGACCTTGTCTACAACATGGTGAACACTTTACAAATGGATCCGAATTACTTCCCCGACCCGCACAAGTTCGATCCTGAGAGGTTTTCTGAAGAGAACAAGCACAATATTAAACCATGCACCTTCTCGCCCTTCGGAGGGGGCCCGAGAATATGCATCGGTAAGATATCTTATCAATCCAAATGACCGCATCATTCAAATCGATGTTTGACATAAATATCTTGTAGTAGGATTGAACCTACCAGGGACACATAATTTACAAAGAGATTTGGTTCACAGGTATGAGGTTTGCGGTGATGGAGCTCAAACTGCTCATTTTTCAAATAATGTTGGACTTCTCTATAGAGAAGACGGAGAAAACCATGGATCCCATCGCGTTAAAGCCACATGCCTTTAACATTAGGGCATTGAAGGGAACTTGGGTTAAGTTCCAGAAGAGAGAATAAATACTTATGTGAATTTTTGAGTGTTTGCGCTATTATTTTCTTTTAAAGTTAATTATCTGGACAGGAATTCAGAATTGTTCACCAAATTGGCATTATTATGACCAATTTTGGAGATTTTGTAATAAAAATAATAATAAGATCCTCTGCTTTAGCTGTTAGTTCCTACACACATTATATCATGTAGATAAAAAGATTCGTGAATGGGATGTATCGTTTTTTATCTGTTACATAATGTATTTTTTTGAGTCATAAACAATGAAATATTTATAAAAACCTATCTATGTATATTGTTCATGACTAAACTTTTCTAATCCTTGAAAGTCAGTGTAAGTTCTGAGAATGTAAAAAAATGTGTAAAATTAAGATTAAAACAATGTATGTGTGTGTGTGTCTTTTTCTTAGTGCATAATTATTGAAAGTACTGTCTCCTGTAGTTACATTAACATTGATTTCTTTTCAAGCACGATGTTCATAAAATTAACAGAAACTTACAAGAAAATAATGCTCCGTTTTTAATTAAGTGACTTAATTACGTACGAGGTAAAGCAGCCCTCATGCAGAGAGAGGTTCAAATTTTTACCAAGTTTCTACTTTATGATAATGTAGACTTTTGAATAAATAAAAAGTTTCAGTAGTTCCGACCATTGGGAGTTTCTGGTAGCAAGTCATTCGTCGAGGTTTTTGAACATTATTTTTATTTATTAACTTTTAGTTTGACGTTAAGTAGATTTATATTACAGTGGGATGGTCCCGGGGAACTTAAGTGCTCTGGCTGATAAACTCGTTTCGAATAAAATATATACCCTTAAAATAATAACGCATAGAAGCCGCGTCTAGAACAAAACCCGAGCAAAATCGTGTGTCCACTTCATTTTCTTTGTGTGCGTGAGCCGAATGTGTCTACGTTCCTCTAACGCACACAGATATAGCTTTCAGTGATACCATTACTAAGCCGTTACCCACAAAATATGGGAAGACGCATTACTATTTTGCTATGAAGGCAAGTATTTTATGTTGTTGGGAACTGGAAAAGGTAAACATGATTTTTCATGTAATATGACATATTTTTTCGGAAGGTATAATTCAATTTATTTCAAAATAAAAGGAAATAAATCGCATAAAGAATGAGATATTGTTCAATGCGTTTAGAATGCTTGATGGGTTATAATTATAAACAATGTTAAAACATCGGGTTTGATATGAATTAACAGTAAGTATTGTATTTTAAAATTACAAAAATGAAAAACATGAATGAAAGCAATGTGGGTATTTTTTCCTCACAAATAGCAACACTGTGTTATGACAAGTTAGGTTATTAGAATTTTGTTTTATTTATCGATTTCCGTAAAAATAGTGCATAGAATGTGAGTACTTATTTGTGAAATGTTATTTTATCACATTTTTTTGTTTTCCTGATGTGCTATAACATCCTTTCACGCAACAAACTGTCATTTTCAATTATTTACTCGCGAGCTGTGTTCGACGGAACGTGACATTGAGTACTGACGGCCTGGTGGCTAAGTTTGACGGATTAGGCTAAGTTTTAGTTGCCTCACTTTTTGCACTCGTACTAGGTTTCTATGCGTTATTATTCTAAGTATATACCGTTTTATGGTTCTTGCTCGTTTAGTATTTTTTCCATTAGCAGCAGCAATTCTAGGCCACATTACCAGGACCACATAAGTGTCAGAGAGTAATCATTACCTTAATCATACCAGTGAAATAAACAGACAATAATACATTCAGTGTCAAATAATCGAGCTTTTCATTTTGGATCAAGTGATACCAGTTTTAGATTAATCGGCTGATTAATTTTAACGCAACTGTTCGTATTGACACTGCCGCGTTGATTGTGTTTGTACCCGCAATTCTGATTGTAAATATAGATTCAGCTTGTCTGTATCCTTTTAGAGTGAGTCATGATGACCTAGTAATATTTCCTGGTAAACTTCATTTTAGCGTTTGAAAATGCTTAACTTATGTTGCAGTTTTGACTTCTGTAAATAGGTAGATTATATCATTATTTTCCTACAAACAGAAAAGCATTATTCTGATACTATCTGAACCGCGCAACTTCGTCTGTATCACATTTTCCATTTATGCTCCTCTTCTACTCGGTGCCAGCGTGATGTTATAAAGCCTACTAAACTCTAGCCTTCCTCGATAAATGGGCTATAAAACACTCAAATATTTTTTCAATTCTAACCAGTAGTTCCTGAGATTAGCGCGTTCAACCAAACAATCAAACAAATTCTTAAGCTTTTTTATTAATATAGAATTGGATAGCTTTCCTACTTGAAGAGATAATTAAAATCAGTGCTTTCATCAAACAAACAATGAGCCCTGTCTCTGCTAATTCTAAGTCCATTTCTTAGTAATCAATTTTCCGTGTCTCAAAGTATGTTAGTGTTAAAAAAAGGGAGAAGATTGTGAGAGTTTCTCGGAAGTCAATTAAATCTGTCCGAAGTTGTCGCGTTCCTTCAACTCGACCCACTTTGATTTGTGAATATTAATAGCCGAGTAACGAATGTCAAAGGTTCCAACTTTTGTAATTAAGACTTCGATTTTGTTCTTTAACTTTAATGTGAGTGAGCACCTTTTAACATTCCTGTGATTCTACTTAGTGGAAAGCGGGATTCATGTACCTAAAAATTTTACAGAAGACGTTGCAAGTAAGTTTCGTACAAATCATCAAATGAGTCCTTTTTTTTTAGCGATGGGAAATCATCAAATGACTTCCCCCGCTCTGGGCGGAGCGAGAGGGAGTGTCAGACTTCCACTGACTAAAACCCATCCATGTTTCTTCATGTGCCCTTTGTGTTCCGGAGCCGCGGTATCTCTTTCGAATAGTCCCGCGACTCCGGCAGGCGTCTGCCCTTTCGGGCCCCTCTGTGTGCTGACTCTCTTTGAGGCGCGCGTGGAACACGAACGCGCCGTCGACACGGCCTGTCGTCAGAAGACGGACGGACGGCGAGCCACCCATAATCAAATGAGTCCTTCCGCTCTGGGAGTGTTACTACTCTTACTGACTAAAACTAAAACCTAAAACATAACTAAACTAAACTCTCTGACCAAGACTAGAGTCAAGAGCAAACCCATAATAAATAAAAAAATAAAAAACCCATCCGTTTTCTTCCTAATGCTCTTTGCGTTCCAAGATAGCGATGACTATTTCGAACAAATTTCCCAACCCCGTCAGTTTCGCAATCCTGGCAGAAGTATCGTATCTACATAAATATCAGCACAGTGGAAATGGAGGAATTAAAAATCTTACTGAAATATCAAAATGAATTTTATACCAACAGGTTTCAACGGAAACTCAAAATTAAATACCTAGGCAAGGTCTAGTTCAAAACATTTCACAAAACCCTTTCAGTGAAGGAAGGACACAAATCAAATAAAACATAACGAAACCACAAACTATTTGTCTACGTTCGCAAGGCCTAAACAAAGAGATTTCAATTTAAGTAAAGCAATCCAATTTCACACGACCCTGGATATAAATGGGTGTAATTTTATACCGCGGATGTAAGCCTCGCTTCAAATTAACGACTGTTAGTTATGAGGACCTGGTAGCCATGACTGATATTTTATTAGTTTTAGATTGAAGATTATGCGATACGCATTGATATATATAAAAACTCTATATTTCAATGGTGATACGTCAATTTATTTTATAAATTAACTAGTATTTGCCCGCGACTTAGTACGTGCATTTCCCGTCCCCGTGAAAATTTTGGAAACTCCTTACTTATTGCTCTCCTACACTCCCCAAGGAAGCTACATGGCCAAAGAAGGTTGGCCAAAACGTACCTGGCGTCGAAACGATAGTGTCCCTAAATGCTATATATATGAAAAATTCTCTTATTTTTTAAGGTCATCAAAAACACTAGAAATATCTCTTTAAGTGGCCATAATAAAAAGTTATCCTTATTTTAGTTTTTGTCTTTTTTTCTAAATTATTTTCGAATAATAGTTTCAGAACGCACCTATTGACGATTCATTTCGCGTATGAAATGACTTTTTATTCAAAGACTATGGATATTTTTTTTTTCTGAATAGTTGTTAACTGTTTTTGTTTAAATTAGTATTTAGGCACAATATCACTACTATGTTGATTTATTATGCATTAGATCTTTGTCATAAAAGATAATTAAGTGAAAGCGTTTCGTTCAATTTCGTACAATGGAACGTCATTTATCATCGACAAGCTACCTAATCTGTGGTCATCGACCCGCGCCATTGACACCAGCAAATTGCCGGCAATCATACTGCATCTGCATCTCATTTGACAGATGCCTTATTCTTTGGGAAATTCTTAAATAGAAATCGCAACAAATAGAAACGAGATCGCTAATTACCCTCTCTGCTTATCGCTAAGTACACTTTTAGGCTACGCAACAGTCGGATAAAAGGTAGTTGTTGCTTCAAAACTCAAAAGTATAATTTACGCTTTTCCAAAAAAATGTGGCTATTTAGAAATGATTTTTAAACGGGATGATGTATCCAACATTAGAACAAACCAATCTAAATGAAGCTTATTTTGGGACATGAAAAATAAAAGTAGGGTCCAGCTCCTATAGAAATTTGACCATTGTTCTTTCAGGTTTTCACAACCAGTAGTTTCGGCTAAGCATTGTCTTTTTTTTAGGGATGGGAAATCATCCAATGACTCCTCCCGCTCTGGGTGTAGCGGGAGGGAGTGTCAGACTTTTACTGACTAAAACCCATCCATGTTCCTTCAATGCCCTTTGTGTTCCGGAGCCACGGTATCTCTTTCGAACAGTCCCGCGACTCCGGCAGGCGCTAAGCATTGTCTGTCAGTAATGGAAGAATTTTATATATTAGGATACTTTTTTTCACAGGAAGTAAATACGCCTACGGAAATATCTCTCTAAGTAAGTATATATATATATTATATAATATAATATATAATATAATATATCCTTCCTTGGACATTTCACACAACGCCATATTATAGTCCCAAGCTAAGCAACTTAATGCTTGTGTTATGGTAACGAGATGGCTGATAAACTACTTATATACATTTTTTTTTTTTTGTAAATACATACATATTATAGATAGAAAACACCCAGACTCGGAACAAATACATGTAGGTCGTACAAATATTTGTTCCGTGCGGGAATCGAACCCGCGACATGCTGCGCAGCAGTCAATCGCTCAACCACTGCGCCAACCGTGTCGTAAGTACACTAATATTATAAAGATGAACAATTTTTTTTGTTTGTTGGTTTATACCGAATGGGCTCCGAAACGATTAAACAGATTTTAACCAATTCCTCACCTATTGAAAGGCTAAATTTAAAACTGAAAAAAAAAACCGTAAGAAAATTGCAGCGCGGAAATATACTTACTCAATCGGTCTATACATGCTATACGCTCTTCTATAATCTTATTTACTTAATCTATACTTAAATCATACAAAAGCAAAACAATTATTATCAATAGATGGCATCGTTTGTTTGGAAGAGGCAATCATTAGAAGTAGGTACTCACTGCTTAGAATAATAACGCATAGAAACCTAGTACGAGTGCAAAGAGTGAGGCAACTGAAACTTAGCCTAATCCGTCAAACTTAGCCATCAGGCCGTCAGTACTCAATGTCACGTTCCGTCGAACACAGCTCGCGAGTAAATAATTGAAAATGACAGTTTGTTGCGTGAAAGGATGTTATAGCACATCAGGAAAACAAAAAAATGTGATAAAATAACATTTCACAAATAAGTACTCACATTCTATGCACTATTTTTACGTAAATCGATAAATAAAACAAAATTCTAATAACCTAACTTGTCATAACACAGTGTTGCTATTTGTGAGGAAAAAATACCCACATTGCTTTCATTCATGTTTTTCATTTTTGTAATTTTAAAATACAATACTTACTGTTAATTCATATCAAACCCGATGTTTTAACATTGTTTATAATTATAACCCATCAAGCATTCTAAACGCATTGAACAATATCTCATTCTTTATGCGATTTATTTCCTTTCATTTTGAAATAAATTGAATTATACCTTCCGAAAAAATATGTCATATTACATGAAAAATCATGTTTACCTTTTCCAGTTCCCAACAACATAAAATACTTGCCTTGATAGCAAAATAGTAATGCGTCTTCCCATATTTTGTGGGTAACGGCTTAGTAATGGTATCACTGAAAGCTATATCTGTGTGCGTTAGAGGAACGTAGACACATTCGGCTCACGCACACAAAGAAAAAAAGTGGACACACGATTTTGCTCGGGTTTTGTTCTAGACGCGGCTTCTATGCGTTATTATTCTAAGACTCACTGGTTTGAATGAAAATTTATTTCAGTAAGTAAAATAAACTTTACGCCGGGAACGTCAAAAGCTGACCCATTCACCCACTACTAACCAATACCAATACCAGGAACCCAGATTTCCAGGAACAAACATTCAAGTTTGTTTATAGAGAACCATTAAGACGTTTTCGAGGAAACACACAAAGTGTACATCAGCTTCATATTGAATACTGGACTCAGCGTACCCTGTATTCTGTTGGGGGTAAATAAATGTGAGATATATTGCGAACATTGGGGTACTCTAGATAGCCTGCGCCTGTCTGTAGCCTGTCGCTGACATCCGAGAGGATCCCGAGCCGCGCGCAGAGAACGTAGCTTTATACGACGGTGTATATTCTTACTTCAGAATTATGTTTCTTATTTTTTTTACTGAGAAAAGAGTTTCCGAGCTATATGATTAGGAATTGAAAAACAATATTAATAAAAACTATAGTTTAAAAAAGTCCTTTATTTTTTTTTTTTAATAAAAAAGTCCTATCACTATCCGTTTCTGAATAGTATAAAACAAAATGGCGGTCTGTCTCCTGTCTATTTCTCAGCTTACTGGTTTTGATACTAAAAAAAGCGACTCTTAAGACACCGACAGAAATGTTTAACAATTTCTTTGAAGCCAGATAAAGATAAAAAGAAACCTAGCAATATAACCATACTAATACCGTTAGATTTGAATTATGGAAATTAAACTTTCATGGTCAGTAACATTAGAATAGTTAATAACGGGATTGCTACCATGTACCTTTTTATTTGCGCGTTGCTCCGTGATCACGGCGCTGGCAACAGTGCCGAAATATCGGAAATCCCGTTATTAACTATTCTAATTATAGAAATTATACCAGAAATAATATAAATTGAGAGTATATCCTACACAACAACAATATTTACGTGCTATCGTCGTTCAAGTCTTCAAGTCGGGCACGTCACTAAACGGATTAACGCTACGTCAAGCGCCCCGATACACCTGTTGAGTGCACTGCAGTTCCACGCAATGTACCCCATTATTATCTCCGTCTGTTCATGTCACCTTAGTACCCGTAATAAGGTTCAGCTTGCAAACAGCCTTGCGATCCGAGTGCTCTACACCTCGCGGTACTGGTTTTATGTTACCTTAGTGCTTTAGGAATGTTACTCTGCCCACGCATTTTGTTCGTGGGACAATCAATAAAATTCCATCCATATCTTGTTTATAAATCCGGTTATTAAACCTTCTCGCTATAAAAACAAACAAATAGATGGAAATTCTAATAAACAGTGGTCAAAAAAAGACTGTAAAGTGAGGATACTGTAAAATGTGAAAATCCGTCATCCGTCGACATTAAAAACATTTTTTTACCCGTAGGCGGTTTATATTGTAGACTAGCTGTCCCCGAGGCTTCGCTCCCTTCAACTGGCTATCCTGCAACTTTCTTACTTTTTCTTTCATAACACCTTCTCCTGAAATTAACAAACGCAACAAAAAAAGAATTAGCGAAATCGGTTGAGCTGTTCTCGAGATTTGCGCTTAGCAACACATTCAGCGATTCATTTTTATACTATAGAAGATAACTACAGAGCTATATATACACAGCGAAAGCCTATTACTACATTTACATACAAGTTTTGACAGTGCGTTTTCCACCATGACAGATAAAAATGAACGCACATTACGATAGTTGTCCCACGCACTTCCACTTTCCACGTATGACTGATGTATTCACATTTCCGCTTAACAAGTAAATGGCTTTTTGCGAACACCATCGTTCATCATACATCATAAACCTGACAAATAAAAAACACACAAATTGTCAAAAGCAATTAATTCGCTGCCACTAGATTTTAAGGTTTGTCGAAAAAGCAATTAATCTGATAGCTTGTTTAAATTGGAATCGAGTACCTACTCATGACGTTTCAAAAAGTTTTGTTTAGTCGGACATTTTTACTATTTTAGTTTCATTTCGGTACGGTATTTTGTATCCTAGCTAGAAATAGTGCCCGACTATTTGGCAGATTTATTCGGGTCAGCTTCTCAGTATCATGGACGCCTAGTACATCAGAATTGCTACTGATTCTGATGAAATTTCACGGAAGGATGGCTTTTGTTATGACACGGTATTTTAGGGACACGAACTGACCAAAAGGATTGGTACTGCTGTCCATTTCAAGGCCTTTATGAAGCCTGAGTCTACCAAGTAATATTATACCCAGATATTTTATCCTTGCGAAGCGTAGGTACAAGTAAACTAGTTACCAAGGTACTGCTAGGATTAACGTGTATGGAATTACAAATAAGTTTAATTCGGTTTCTAAATTAGGTGTTGAAGTTGTGTATTTTTCAAAGTTTGGCATTTACAAAGAGTTTGACACGACTCACGATCTTGTTTCCAAATTTTATGTTCAGAAACCAGTTAATAGTCTCTAAGTAGAAAACTTGCGGAATAGTGTTGACTTGTCTGACAGTTTTCAGATGATTCAAAACGTGAAGAACATTTTCTGAAAAAGATTTATTCATAAAATAAGTCAAAAGTCATTTAGTCAAATTAGGCTGAGCGCAAGCACTTTTTGAAAATCAACGTTTACAAATAGACAGGCACCACTTCCTAGTGTTTTAGCTGGGAAGTAGAAGTGGCCCAACAAACTCCCCAGAAACACATCTGTCGGTTCAGTTAGAAGAACTCGCATTTATATTATTACAAAGAAAATAATAGGTATAACATGGGTAGCACGCGCAACCTTAAAACTAAATCATTACCAGAAAGCTAGCAAACACCATTATGCCATCTAAATCAAACAACTATTAACAATACAGCTTCTGCCTTAGAATAATAACGCATAGAAGCCGCGTCTAGAACAAAACCCGAGCAAAATCGTGTGTCCACTTCATTTTCTTTGTGTGCGTGAGCCGAATGTGTCTACGTTCCTCTAACGCACACAGATATAGCTTTCAGTGATACCATTACTAAGCCGTTACCCACAAAATATGGGAAGACGCATTACTATTTTGCTATCAAGGCAAGTATTTTATGTTGTTGGGAACTGGAAAAGGTAAACATGATTTTTCATGTAATATTATTGTAATGACATATTTTTTCGGAAGGTATAATTCAATTTATTTAAAAATAAAAGGAAATAAATCGCATAAAGAATGAGATATTCTTCAATGCGTTTAGAATGCTTGATGGGTTATAATTATAAACAATGTTAAAACATCGGGTTTGATATGAATTAACAGTAAGTATTGTATTTTAAAATTACAAAAATGAAAAACATGAATGAAAGCAATGTGGGTATTTTTTCCTCACAAATAGCAACACTGTGTTATGACAAGTTAGGTTATTAGAATTTTGTTTTATTTATCGATTTACGTAAAAATAGTGCATAGAATGTGAGTACTTATTTGTGAAATGTTATTTTATCACATTTTTTGTTTTCCTGATGTGCTATAACATCCTTTCACGCAACAAACTGTCATTTTCAATTATTTACTCGCGAGCTGTGTTCGACGGAACGTGACATTGAGTACTGACGGCCTGGTGGCTAAGTTTGACGGATTAGTCTAAGTTTTAGTTGCCTCACTTTTTGCACTCGTACTAGGTTTCTATGCGTTATTATTCTAAGGCTTCTGCCTAAATTTCAGTCATCTCATAACAAAAAGTCCAACTGGATTGTGAAACAAGAAACGTGATTACAACTCCCCAGTAGGAGGTACCCTGCTGGCTGCCGACAAAATGTGTAAATAGCGCCCCCGCTTAAAGTTGCAGCGCACACCGGTCCGAGCCAGTTTAAACTAGTTGTAAATGTTAGGGGCACTGTTGCGAAACTAAAGTTTGTACTAAAAATTATCGTTGTTACATACAATTGTTGTTCTTTTTACTTCGTTCCTCTACGTATTTTACATTTTCTCTGCATGGCTGTCGAATTTAGGTATGTACTAGGGAATAAGCAAACAGAACAGCTTCTAAAATTAGAATCTATGTTCAAAAACTGTGAACCAAAATTCATGAAACTTACTTACAAAAAATCCTTTTTGGCCGCCCCAGTTCCCAAACTGAACAGAAAAAGTGTCCTGAATGTTTTGTCTTTAAATATGTGTAATAAACATCGGTATAAGCTTGTAGCGAGACGTAGCGTAGGCCTCCATTGTCGTCCATAATTCGGTCACGGATTCGCCCGCGACACGTACCAACACTCGACACAATTATGACCCACTACGTGACGCTTCTGTAGCCCTAATAGCATAGCGTGGCATGTATATGTGTCTCTAAAACGTCATATCAAACTAATCCCGTATTCTTCGAAGGAACTGGTTTAATACACCCACACCAGTTGTATTAAGTCCTTGTTAGTAAAAAAATACATACAGTCGAACATACAACAACCTCCTACATTTTGAAGTCAATTAAAAAGTTACTCAAAATCCCAAATCTAGACTCCAGGACTGAGAAACGGCCACTACTGAGAAATACCTCCACCGTAAATTATTTAGTAGGTATTGTTCAAAATCGTGGTCTTTAAATAAACGTGGTTCAAAGCTTTGCCCTCAAGCAATGATGTATAAACTAGTCATCAGAAGTCCTTAACAAGACACTGACCGCAAAAAAGACATTAAGAGGAAAAAGAAACAATCTGGGATTTAAATCAGAACAGAACTACAGCAAATATCAAGCATTGGGAGGATTTGTTTCTGTAAAAACCCTTGAACAGACGTCATAACCATGGAATCTGACCTTAAATCACCCGGAGCTCAGAGGTCCCCTCGGCTCTCGACAGCCCCTCCAACTCTTACTTACAATGACAATAGTGAAGGACCTTCAGTGAATCTCAACAAGTCGCATCTGAACAACCCTGAATGGTACTTCCGTAAACATGTACTTGTATAGATCTGTGTTATATCTGTGAGGGATAAAAGAGTAACCTTTTCTTACTGAGTGCCTCGATAGGTACGTTTGATTTACTTTACACAACCAAACGTCACTCAGATAGTCAGATGCCAAAGTGAAACTATTATTGCTTACTATATTACGAGTTGCTAGCCTGACGATTTCCTACCGGTTGCATTTTGGGGAATTTAATTCCACCAAGCCCGTTCCATCATCGGGCCACGAGACGAATGGCGATGCGAAATCGGTACATGGTGGACATCCCACCTACATGCACAAATCGATTTGGGAACATATTCATAGTGCGTACAGCAAAGGAGTGGAATTCCCAGCCGGAGTCTGTTTCCTGATAGCTACAACCGGGGAATCTTTAAGTCATGAGTGAATAGGTTACTTCTAGGCAAGCGTGCTCCACCTTAGACCGCATCATCACTTACCATCAGGTGAGATAGTAGTCAAACGCGTGTCTCTAAAAAGTAAAAAAAAAAGTATTACTTTGAGCAACTTAATCGTTTTTGTTTGTGAGCAGCAAATATACTATCAGAGTTGATGCTAACTTGGAACTGAAACAAAATCAGACGAATTCTCGGCCTCTCTCGTGTTAGCTACTTCATTTTCGTAGAAAACTTCTGTAATAATCAAAACTTACAGCATTCGAAATTCCATTAGAAGTTCAAAACAATCTTAGCAATTTCAATAATAAATCATTCGATACTTGAAAACTATGTTCGCCTGGTAGATGAACTTATTTCTCGAAGCAAGTTCTTTTCACAAAAGTAACCGATCGATCAAAACGTCTCTGAGCCCTTAGGCGCTACATTTCTTCTCATTTCGGTCCCACAATTCAATAACATAAACCTAATTTTACGGATGGCATCACAATTTACAAGTAGTCGTCTAGATTTGCGAGGAAAATGCCGACAGTTGTAATGGAGGCAACATTGGAAATACTTCAAAGAAACTTGTACAGTTCATTAGTTTCCGTTGAATAGAAATATAATATACACGCGCTTCTATTTGATGAAAATATATTTAAATATGGTCATCTTCGTACGATATTTTCTTCAATAATATAAATTAGATTATGCTCGCATTTCGTTTTTTTTTTTCTACGTATTGTACTGCCAATCTTTAACTGGCGTTATTGAATGTTATTCAACCTTCAATGACACATTAGACCCTGGAAAATCAGGATTAAGGAAACTTTACTAAACCTCAGTTCAAAAATGAACAAATAATTATATACGAAGGCCTCACATAGCCCACACAATCTGTGACACCGCATCACAAACAGTGAAGACATTTTTTCAACAGAGCGAGACGTTGCCCTCCATAAAACGTATCATATGAAATTCTCAAAGAAAATAAAACCTGCTACGCGCGCTATCTTTATCCCTTTTATGGCAGAGCTCGGGCAGAGAGAAAAAAAATACAATATTTCTTTCATGAAATGTCTGTGCCCCTCAAACCGTTGAAGAGGAAAAATACAAGTTTTCATACGACAGTATTGTATATTTCATACAGTCGCTCGGAACGTTGTCGATGTTATAGTTTAGTAGTATATTAAAAATCAGGGGACAAGTCTTTCTTTATGAATTTATAAGGAAACTTCAGGAAAAATCACTCGATTTGCCTTGACATTCACAATAGGTACTTCAAAGTATTAGGACGATTGGGGTGTATTTTCATGAGGCTTCTAAACTCAGATATATAAAAAAACGCCCAAAACTCTCTTGTCTAAACATAAGATGTTCTTACTACATATTTCACCTCACAGCAATTTACAGCTTAGCAGTATAAATAATAAGAAATAGCTCCCGCCTATTCGGAATCACTGTAATTTATTTCTTTTGGGTGACAACCTAATAACAAACTGTCAGTCCTAAGCATTGTTGTGTTATTTATCGTTACGAAATAAGCTCGTACAAACTAGGAATCTAGGACTCCGCAGAGGAAACAAGCAGGATAATATTAGGTATTTTTAATTCAACTTTTTTAATTTTCCTCATCAAATTCATTTCACCCCAACTCTTTCGCCGCGGCTAGCCCGCCTCGCGAGCTACACTCAATCACAAGTTGAACTCGAACCCAGTTCAGAACGTGCACAATTATCTACTAACTAACCAACTAACGAGAAAGTTAACCAGCACTTAAACAGCCACTTCGCCTCGGGCTTTTTGTTTACGATAGTACTCACTTACTTCTCCTGTAAGTTTCTATAACTTCTATAACACGACTTCAATTTGATTTGTTTATGCATCTGTGAACTACTTAGTTTGCTGCTATCCTGGTACATACAAAGTTTCAACGTGAAAGGAAGGAGTTCTCACGGGTACTACTACTGTGAACTTAATTCCAGTCAGTGGTAGGTATTGTCAGTGGCCCGGACTACACCAAAGTGGAGACGAAACGAGCAGAGCGAAGAAGTGTTTTAAATAACCAATAGAATTTCGTTATTCACACATCTCGTCTCCACTCAGCCATAGGGATACCAGGGAGCGGAGATGAATAATATTTGTATGGTGCGACAGTAGCGGAGATGTGAGCTGTTTCTCGCTAAAATTGAGCTGGGAACTGAGCGGTACCAAGCGGTGATGTGAAAATTGCCTCGCACGCTGACGATGGCGCGCAGTGGAGACACGTGCAGAAAACATTGACCCCACCGTCTCAGCGTCACATGCAAGGTACTGCTTTTGAATTAACGACATGACTCTACCTTTCGTGTCAGATCGCACTAAACTGTACGTTCACTTCCAACGCTCGCTCGCCGCACGCATCTCAGTCCGCTTTATTCAGTAAACATCTCCACCCTAGCCAGCACACATCTCCACTACGCGTCTCCACACAGTTTCGGTGGGTACACCCTTGGTGAAAAACATGTCTTCTCGTCTCCGGGTATCTCCGCTTTGGAGGAGACCGGGCCTTAAATTTCAAGTCTTCTTTACTGGCTTCTATCTCTCTCAAAAAGACAACACAATTTTCAAATATCACAAAGACGGGACTACTAGAACCTGCCTACGATCTTGCTCTCACGGGCAAAGCGCAATTGTCTCTCGACTGAGCGTTTTTGACAGGTTTATCAAACGAAAGGTGTCAAAAACGCAAAATGTGTTTATCCATTAGAATAGTTCATATCGGGATTGCTACCATGTACCTTTTTATTTGCGAGTTTCCTTTATTTCGGCACTGTTGCAAGCGCCATGATCACGAAGTAACTGCAGATCTTGCGGGTGGGATGTAAAAAGTTACATGGTTGCTACCATGAACTATTCTAATGTTAGTGACCGTGAAAGTTTAAACCAATATGTGTTTCTCCACTGGTACAATTTGATCACCGAAAGCCATCATCATTGTTACAATACTATTTATTCGTGCCATGATTCTGCCTTAATTTTCGAAATATTTCCTCAGTCGGCTATAAAACAGTAGAACACAAACTGACGATACAGGTTTCCGCGTGACATCATTCGAGAAAGTTCGACACAACAGAACTTGGAACTACTTTCCCCTTCGGAGTGCCTTAAAAGCTTCTGACTTTACCTTCACAACTAACATTACTTTGTGACATAGTTCCAAACTATAGTTTTAATGCTTTCGATATGTAGGCAGGTAAGTGGAGAAATAAGTTTGATATAAGTACGGTGGCCATTTATTCTTGTCATCATTAAAAAGTAACTACAGCTACGAGTACTTTCCTACTCTTTCAAAGTACCAACGATTTGGAAAGAGACATTGGTAGGTAAGGGGTCTGTTATCTATCTATGTAGTCTGTTTTGTCTCAAAGCTGGCAAAGACCTCTCTCTCCCTTTTCTACATAGGTAATTCCGTTGAATTTTTATCTTGCTGAGGAGTTTGTTGCGCCGCTTCTTCTTCCTACCTTAAACACTAGGAAGAGGTGACGGGCGAGCGTTTTTGGGGACTATCTTTATTTAGAACTAATTTCAAGTTAAAGTAAACAGGCTACTTCTGGGTAAGCTCGCTCCAGCGTAGACTATGTCTCTGTCATCTCTGACCTAGACTAGAATCAAAAGCAAACCCATCCGAAATAAAAAAATATTTTTTTTTTTTCAAGCACGTCCTGCCATCTTCATCTTGATCTCTCGCGTCATCTTCTGACATTTCATGGGACAGATTCGGTGGTTCTTTACTGCTCATTTCTCGTTTGTCATGCGGCAGAACTGCTCACGTAGATAAGTCTAAACATATGCTGAGACGCAGGTGACGCAGGTCCACGTAGCGCAGAAATTTTGTACCTAATGCATGAACTTACTAAGAGACGTAGACATAGTTACGCTGATGGCCTATGTTTGCCTAGTCTGCCCTACCCTGTAGAATCTGAGTAACTTACTTGCCACGTCTTCTGCCAATTAGAGTGTTTACTTGACGGTTAACAAATTTTCACTATACATTTTTGGAAATATCTCGAAAACCATAAGTCCTATCATATCAACTCAATTCTTTTTAACCGACTTCCCAAAAAGGAGAAGGTTATCAATTAGGTTGTATATTTTTTTTTTTTATGTTTGTTACCTCATAACTCCGACAATTATGAACCGATTTCAAATTTTTTTTTTCTGAAAGGATATACTTGCAGATTGGTCCCATTAAAATCATATCAAAATCGGTTACGAACTTTGGATTTTAAATCGAAATAGCTGGAATTTGACTATTTAGATGATTCTTTGATAATCGAAATTGCGTATTTTGCTTTTCTGCGATTTTGTAGTGGTGTTGTTAGGTGTACACTGAAACCACCACTGAAAAGTGCACCACTGAAAAGTGAAAAATAAAAAACTTTTTACAAAAAAATACAACCGACTTCCAAAAAAAAAACACTACAAAGTAAAAAATAACTTTAATTTCGGAAGTCGGTGTCAAAATACGAAGAAAGTAACAAAAACACCGACTTCCGAAATTAAAGTAATTTTTAACTTTGTAGTGTTTTTTTTTTTGGAAGTCGGTTGTTGTAAAAGTGGTTTTGGATCTAGACCTTTGTTTTACAACTAATTTCAAAGCCCTATCACTTAAAACAAAAATTCACATTTTCAATCTACGTAATTATTCAAAATACAAAAACCTTACATCTAAATTCGCATTTAAACTAGAATCTAACTAAACCTATGATGCGAAAATATCCTTATAACACTAATTAGAGAATGCTAAACCTAATCTAATCTGATTCAATTATAATTCTAATTAGTTTTCCTTACAATTTCCTTGTTTGATACGGTCGCGTCCACCAATACTTGCGCCTATGGACGCGGACGGGGTCTTATCGCCGACACTAACACAGTTTGGTATTTCTGTACAAGTGAAAAGTTTGCACTTCTATCTCTTTCTTTATCCAAAATAATTTATAAAAAAAAAATCCACACGCAATAATTTCTTAACCAAAAACACAACAAACAATACACAAAAAGAAATGACAAATGACAGCTAACCTGCCAATGACGTTTGACGAGTAACGTTGACGTAATATTGAACGAATGCAACGTTCACTTAACCGGTAAGTTGTTACTCGAAGCTTTATTTTCGCTTGTGAAATTGACAGAAGATACTCGTAAGTTTTACTTGCCGATTAACTTTAATTGGGAAGTAACTAATCAACGCTTTACTTGGAGATGATGTAAGAGGCCCTAAATGTTATTTTTAAAGGTATGTACTTCTTTGTCTTACCCTTTTTCGATATCTTTTGATGAGTTATCGACAAAAAAGACAATATTTCCTTCCAATTTCAAATAAGACAGTTGTCAACTGATTATTCTATTTCATTGAACCGTCCCGTCTGACAATAGCTGGAGCCTGTCGCGAAATAATACAGTTGCAGCATCTGTATCAAACGCAACTGAATGCAAGGAGCTCATTACAAGCCTCTCATTCACAGAGTATTGGAAATTTCACGCACCACCAGGCTTGCAGACAGTATTCAATAATAATGTGGTTTTATGAATTGCAACGGTTTGCACTCCTGAGGATACTGCAGCCCTGATTTAATAAAACCTATTGTAATACTATTTGTTATAGGGAGAGCAGTTTATTTATTATTGAAAATTAACTATAACCGATAAGCAAAATATTTTTTTTAAATATTAGTAGTAAAGTAGGTACCTTCGGAAGTTTGCCAATTTGTTAATGTCATATAGCTTTGTTTTTGCCAATAGTTAAGAAATATTATGTTCCTATTGTAAAATATGTCTAAATAATATAGTCAAAAGATAAGACTGATAAGAAAGACACAAAGCAAGTTCTTTGTTCTTAAAACAGTATATTTTAAAGACAAGAAAATTTCAATTACCTTAGCCATAAATCGATATTAGCCACTTACCGGGCGGTGCGCTGTCGTGTCTGGGCATACTAATACAACGTGATACCTAGTAGTGCTTCAAAAGAACCTTTCGCAAGCACTTCTACCGTGAATATTTTAACGTCACTAATTGGTTTACATTGCTTCCCCTACCATTTCTACCCCTTTTAATTGGCTATGATGTTTTTCGTGTAAACAACGTAATACTACACGTATGGAAGTACGGACGATGTACCAATAGCGGCTAGGCTGCACTTTGAATTTGGTGAACAGTTTTGCTGTTATGTTTTCCTGGTACCTACTTACCTAAATCATTGTGTGGACATGATATTTCCCAGATAGCGGCCACATACGTAGCAGTATACCTGAACGGTATAGCGGACCTGAAGGCTTGTGCAAGTATACCGGAGCGTGTGTGTGACAAAACTTGCACAAGTTTCCTGACTTGCACAAGGCAGATCAAAACTACGATCTGTATACCTGCGCAAACTAGTTTGTGCAAGTATGCATGAGCGTGTGTGTTGGAACCCTTCAGTCGCACACGCGCCAGTCCTTCGGAGCGAATTTCAATTCATTTAAAAGGTTGGTGTGGGAATACTTATTTCTTTTCAGTAACCTTACACCATACAGAACGTTTCTTCTTACACTTCTCTTTTTTCTTAATAGCTAGCACCAAACCAACAATAGCCAAAACGACATCATTTGTGGGTGCCGGTGGCATATTTCACAAAATACTTATTGCACAACACGACTTCTTCGGTTTGTCACAGGCGCAGAACTCAGACTGCACAGGCATACTTGAATCGTGTGTGGTCACTATGGACGTTAGGTATACTTGCACATGCACAAGCCTTCAGTTCCGGTGTACCGTTCAGGTATACCGCTACGTATGTGGCCACCATTATCCCATGATATTTCACTTATCCCATGATACTTGGGGTCGGCGCAACACGTTTTTTTTTCTTCCACACTGCCCTATCCGCCGTTACGCTATCACTAACTCCTTTTTCTTTAATGTCGCTCCTCATCCTCACACAACCCATCCATCTTTTCTTAGGTCTTCCTCTCCCTCTCCATCTATCCACATTTATGTTCATTACTCATTAGTTATATGCGTTTCATCCCTCCTCTTCACATGAACGTACCAAGACAAGCGATTCCCTTTTAGTGTTTCCATCAGTGGCGTAAATTGCTAAACTGAATTGCCCGGGAAAAATACTGACAGTGTTTTTTTCTATATAATACAAGTGTATGAATCCAAAGATGATGTTTTTCAGATAGCAACTATTTAATTCAAGGAATACCAAGGACCCTAAAGAACTTAACAAATTCTAGTTTAGTTTTAGAAAAAGCAGCTAGGTATAATAAGCTACCCTAATAAATACACGGTTACCTTTCACGCTTTTCAAGCCACAAAAAGCGAAGTTAATTTTAAAAACCTCGTTTATTTTCCGGAATGAGACTTTAAGTTAATCGGAGTGTCGGCCTCAATTCCCGAAAGCGCTACGTTTTAATGAAACCAGAATACACACGAAACATGACGGTGATCAAATAAAGTAGAAGAGTTCCGAACTTTGCGGTACATTTACATTTAGTAGGCTCATAAATGCTTATTTTATTAGCTAGGTCATGTTACTTTGGGTGGGCACAAAAAAGAAAGAAATAAAACAACATTTATTCCAAGTCAGTCCATCAGCTACATTAACATAAAATAAAAAGTGACATTGAAAACAAAAATAGCATAGTGTGTGCCTCACGGCTTTGCCTTATGCGTTCATTTCAGCAATGTATCCAGAGAGATGCTGTCTTTCAAGGAACATTGGGTGACGAGAGACAGATTAAACGTTTTCAAACATAATAAAACTCCATTATATTTGTATTTTTATACACCGTGTTTCGGACGATACATAAACTTTGACCGGTTGATCAGAACATTGAAATAAGCATTCTTAATTAAGGACACATTAAACAGTTCTTTTTATTTTTTTACTTATTGCAAATTTTTATACAAACTAAATACCTTGATGTAAATAGCCCGATAAGCATACCTCTTTATCCGAATTGGTAACGAAAAAGAAATGAAATTCAAATAGGATATGATAGATTTTTCATTTTAATTGCAATAAGCGGCAAATATGTTTGTAGCGAATACTTTTTAAATACTACTTCCTTTGTTGAATTCAAAATTCAAAGGTCATTTATTCAAATTAGGCTGAGAGCCAGCATTTTTTGAACGTCAAGTTTTACAAAAGACAATCCGCCAAAACGCCCGCCCGTCACCACTTCCTAGTGTTTTAGCTGTGGAGAAGAAGTGGCTTACAAACTCCCCAGTATCACATCCGTTTTAAGAACTTGAATTTCTACTATAAGGTAGTATGCAAAGTAATTGATAAATGTCACATGATGATGATGTTGATATAAATAATATTTATATTAGAATAGAATAGACTAGAATAGAATCTTTATTTGCTTAGAATGTACGTACATAAAAAAAATAAGCTGGAAAATAATATATACGAATCCATGTACATTCTGCCGTAATATAGCATGCAAATATAATACATAGCAGAGAATAGCAAGCATAAGTATTACAAAGAATTATCATTTAAGAAATCCCGAACAGAATAATAACATTTGTTTACAAGTAATTCTGTGAAATGTTTTTTAAATTTTTGCAACGGTAAGTTTTTCATTTGTTCAGGTATTTTATTAAAGATTACAGGAGCCATACAAATCACATTTCTTTTCAATAAGCTAGTTTTAAATACACCCGTGCATAATAGATTCTGGTATTGAGATCTCATAGCTGTAGTTCGTTTTCTAGTTTCTATTAAAGTTGCAAATAAACATCGATTTTGTTATTACGAATATTGCCAATTCGAGTATATAGAGGCATGGGAAGGTTAATAATTTATGAGACTTAAATATAGGAACGCCACTGTCTATTACTTTAAGACCAAATATAGCTCTCAAACAGCGCTTTTGAGCTTTGAAGATGCTTTCTCGTTCACTACAGTGACCCCAAAATATTATACCATATCTTAATATGGAAATCACTAGACCATGGTAGGCTACTAATATTGTCGGTAGATTTACTTTTTTCGATAGATTATGCAACATAAATGCAGCTGTACTAAGACGTTTACATATATCTTCTGCTTGCGGCTTCCAGGTTAGCTGGCTGTCAATTGTGATTCCTAAAAATTTTGTACTGTTTACTGTCTCTATAGTTTGACCATTATAGTTTATATTCATATACTCGTTGGTAAAAATTCATGTTTTTAGTTTTTTGGATGTTAATATCTAAGTTATTATTGTCAAGCCACTTTATTAAGCTACTAATTGTATTGTTAATGTCACTTAAATATGATTATTTTTTGTTACATGAGACAATTGATGTGCTATCATCTGCAAATAGCACCATCGGATAAGGTATATGATGTGGCAGGTCATTTATATATAATAAAAATAACAATGGTCCGAGCACGCTTCCCTGCGGGACACCATATTTTATTTCTCTAAAAGACGATAGAAATTTTAATTCTCTTCTAGATTCCAAACACAGGCTCGATACCTCCGTACATTGTCTACGACCTTTTAAGTACGTTTTTATTAAATTAATTGCATTGCCACGAATACCGTATGCGTAAAGTTTGGTTAGAAGGGTATCGTGATCTACACAGTCAAAAGCCTTCGACATATCTGCATATATTGCGCATATAGGTATTTTAGAGTCCACTTTTGGCATTATTTTATGGAGAAAGTCGAAAATAGCCATGTTGATGTTTTTATTTTTTCTAAAACCCTTTTGTTCGTCACATAGTATGTGGTGTTTTGTTAGAAAATTGTAAAGCGATTCATAGATAAATTTTTCTATGATCTTTGAGAAGATGGGAATTAGAGCAATTGGTCTATAGTTTGCCATTTCTTATTTATCGTTCTTTTTATAAATTGGTTTAACTATAACAGTTTTAAGACTTTCTGGAAATACTCCAGAGTATATACTTGCGTTAATGATATGAGCAAGAGGCGCAGCTATACAGTCAGAAACAAATTTTACAACTGTGGTTGAGATGCCATTATACCCAAAGCTCTTCTTGTTTTTTAAGTTTCTTATCACACGTGTGACATCTTGAGGAATGACTGGATTCATAAAAATTGAATGTGGGTTGAAAGTTATATTGATTGTGTCACCTGACGTACGTTTTGGTCTATCTGAAGTCTGGTCTATGAAGAAATTGTTGAAAGATTCAGCTATTTCATTAGGATTTGATATTTTTTTTTTCCCTTTTTTTATTTGAGAAATGGGTTCTCTTGCAATTTTATTAATATTATTAATTTGCCAGGCAGTTTTGGATTTATTTTTGGAGTTATTTATTAAGTAGTTATTCTGAGCTTTCTGGGTTAGTTTAATGATTTTCTTAAATCTCTTTGAGTAATTATTAAATTTCTTTTTATTTTCACTAGTTGGTTTTAGTCTCTGTTGCCACAGCAATTGTCGTTGTTTTTTGCTACATATTCGAATCCCCCGAGAAACCCATTTCAATTTTTTTTCAGATCTTACAGTCACTAACCTGTGAGGGAAACAGAGATCATACAAAATTAGGAAAATTTCTAAAAAGTTATCGTAGGCTTTGTTAGAATCTTCAGTGAATACATCAGAAAACGATAGGCGTCGGAGATGTGTTCTAAACTTTTTAAGATTTTCCTCAGTTATATCTCGTTTTAATACTCTCCACGATTTTATTTGTCTGGGTTTATTAACTTTTATCTTCATTATTTGAGCTGTATGGTCAGACAATCCAAAATCGATTACTTCATGTTGGCAGTTTTGTTTAAAGTTGTGTGCAAAATTATCTAGACAAGTATTGCTGATAAATCGAGTCGGTTGATTAATTTCTAATTTGAGGTTGTAGCTTCTGAGAAAGCATTCAAATTCTACTGTCATTCTATTCCTGTTTAAAACATCTATATTAAAGTCTCCACATAAAATTACTTTTTTGAAAGGTTTGATACACACTTTTTTTAAATAAGATCTAAGTTTTCATAACACTTACTTAGGTTACACAATTTAGGAGGTCTATAGACACATATAAATATAATTTGTTGTGAAGGTAATTCTATGGCACAACATTCCATTATTCCCGATATCGAGCACTTATTAGGATACAGGCACCACCACGTTTACTATTCTGCCTAGAATAACATGCTGCTAACTTGTAATTAGGTATATAGGTATAATAATTTTTCTTGGCCTGACATTATAAAATGCTCGGTTATACACATTACGTCCACAACTTTCTGTTTACTTGACAATTCTTGGATGTAAATATTCAATAAATCTGACTTGTTTAGGAGTCCGGTATATTTTTGGTGACATGTGTCAATTACCTTACTAAAAAAAAATTGATTTGTGAAAGCTGTATAAGCGTTTGCTAAAGTTTATAGATTACGTGAGGAACACGGTGGGATTCTCGTGCAACAGAACCTAGAATGGGGTAATTTTATTCATCAACTAGCTGACCCACGCAACTTCGTTTGCGTCACATTTTCCATTAATGCTCGGCTCCTTTTAGTCTTAGCGTGATGATATGTAGCCTATATCCATTCTCGATACATGGGCTATCTAATACTGAAAGAATTTTTAAAATCGGACCAGTAGTTCCTGAGATTACCGCCTACATACAAACTTACAAACAAATGTTACCTCTTTATAATATTAGTATAGATAAGAGCAAGTTTCACGATGAGACCTGCACTTCGGGGTTGCTCCCATGTCATTCACGTGGCTTAATTAATGTTTGATGATACCAGCGCTGTGATATTTACTTAATTAAATATCGCAGCATACCCTTTTTTTTTTTTTTTTTTTTTTTTTTGTTTCGGCTGGGAAAAAATGCGTTACGCATACCCTCTCACTCGGGGGAGTGGGAGGGGTATGTGGGACTCCCCGGGCAAGCCCGGTATACCCACTAAAACAACCCAGCATGAAATTCCCGCAGCGTCTTAGTGGGGGTGGACTGGGAGATCGGCGTAGCCTTTACGTCCAGTCCACCTCCGACGACCGCCCGCCTTCACAGCGGGCCCTTCACGCCCCCCCCGTTGGGGGAGGGCCGGGAACCTCCGACGATGGTGGTGACGTGTGCAATGCGGGCGGAGGCGCCCCCGCGCCTGTCGCCCGCCCATCACCACCGCGAGGAGGGAGAAGAGGACGTCTTCTCCGACCTCGCCTTCGTCTGCGGAGCGGCGCAGCGAGAGGATCATCCTCCCGCGCGCGCTCCGCCGCCTCCTTCTGCGAGATGACATCCTCGCAAAAGGAGGCGACCGCGGCCCAGGACTCCTCACTCCCCAGCATGCATCTGACCACGCTGGGAAGGGAGAGGTCCTGTCCGATCTCCGCAGTGAGACTGCGACGCGGCTCGGACCAAGCTGGGCACACCTCCAGTGTGTGCTGCGCCGTGTCCTCCGCCGCGCCGCAGTCGTGACACGCCGGTGTCTCCTCCCTCCCGATCCGGTGCAGGTGCGTGCCGAAACAGCCGTGGCCAGACAACACCTGCACCAGACGGAAGGAGAGGAAGCCGTGCGGCCGCTCGAGCCAGTCTCGCAAGACTGGACCGAGCGCGTCCAGGGTCCGACGACCAAAGGTGGCGGAGGCGAGGTCCTCTGTCCAATGGACGATGATGGCGTCCCTCGCCTCCCTCCGCACGGCTTCCCGCTCCTCAGCGACGGGGCGCTCCCCGAGCGCTTTTCGGCGCGCCGTCCACTCGTACACTCTGGCGAGCACCCATGCCTCCAACTCCCAAGGAGGGGTGCTGGCCAGAGCGCACGCTGCCGAGAAGCCCACAGAACGGTAGGCCCTCGCTACCCGCTGCGCGATGGCCCTTTGGGGCCTGCGGATCGCCGTCGCATTCTCCCTCCTGTGGAGGGAGTCCGCCCAGATTGGGGCCCCGTATAGGGCCATGCTCCGCAGGATGCCGGCATACAAGCGCCGGCATCGCGCGCTGGGCCCACCCAGGTTCGGGAGGAGCCACGACAGGGCGCCGGCGGCCTTCAGCAGGCGCGTCGACAGCCCGCTGAAGTGCGGGCCGAAGCGCCACCTGCTGTCCAGTACCAGGCCCAGATACTTCATCTGGGCCTGGACCCCCACCCTGATGCCCTCCACATTGATGTGGGCATCTGGAGGGCAGCGCTGCCGAGGCCCGCGAAAGAACACGGCCTCGGTCTTGTTCAGCGCCACCCTCAACCCCAGGCGGCGGATCCTTCCTGCGACCAAGGATCCGCCAGCCGAGGCCAGACAGGCCGCCTCCCCAAATGTCCTCCCCCGGGCAGTGAGGAGAGTGTCATCCGCGTAGCAGATGACACTCGTGCCACGGAGGAGGGCTCCCCGCAGGAGCCAATCGAACCCGATGTTCCACAGGGGGGGCCCAAGTACCGACCCCTGTGGAACACCGCACTCTGCGCCGTACCGCCGCAACCTGGCCGTTTTGTCTACGAGGAGGACCTCCCGGTCCTCCAAGTAGTCGGCCAGGAGAGCCCGCAAGTATCGCAGCATACCCTGAGACAGGGACCTCTTTGGCCTCGCACAGATTAAGTATTTCAGGATGTAGCTTAACTGTGTCAAATTATTTTTTATAACAGTTACTTATTTTTCTTTTATATGTATTGCACCAGTCCCGAATAAACATTTTTCTTTCTTTCTTTTATACTTGCTCATCGGACATCGGACATCAATACCCAGTTAATAGGTTTTGGAGGTGTGGTAAAATACTGGTAGTTGGCTAGGCAGATGATGTATAATCTGCTATCTCCCCGTTAATAGAAAAAGCCGTGTATCTGTTTTATTGCGCATCATATTTCACCGCCACCGGATAGCCGTCGTTACGGCGGCGCACACCATAGTGCCATGTCATCTGATTAAGTTGGGAAATCGAGCTTAACCTGATTGATGGATGGCAGCATCGTTAATTATGCTGTACAGATTATCTTGTTGCCAAAATATGAAACCTTTCGCTAAGGTTATTTCCTTGGATTTTGTGAGGTAATTCTGGGAAAAAATAAAAATACGCTGAAGTATCTCTCTCTACGTACTTACATCAAAATCATTCTGCTTACTGTCAAAGTTGGCATCCATTAAAACCGGATGCAGTTAAATACCAGTTGAGGTACATATTTACCATGGGGCGGCTGCCTATGACTGTGTTCTCCACAAACCAGTAAATAGTGACTGGTACCCTCTTGGCAGGATTAGTATCAAAATTTCTGCCCTCGAGACTATCCGTAACATAGCCGACAAGACCACCCGGAATCAATGGCCTCACGTACTTTCCAAGGCTAATGGGTGGTCATCCATCCACGGAATGACCTCGTCAAACTTTGCTTAACCTCGATGATCGCAGACCCGAGCGGCTGATATTATTTAGCCCCAAGCTCTTACAAAATGTCGTCATACTTTGTTTACATTTTGACAGTAGGTAACAGTTTCACAAATCCTAGATACTAATTTAAGATACCAGGCTACCACGAAATCAAAGTAGATTTGAAGTAAGAAGATGCAAGGCACAAATCAGTAAAATAACGAGCTATGCAGCAAAGTAACGTATATTAAGCATCTAGTGCCGTCCGCCGCAAACAAAACAACCGAGTTAAATGCTCCTTGAATTATTGCTATCCTGGTGTGCAAGACTAATTAGAACACACATTACCAATGCATTAATTAAGCTATGAGTGTTTCCGAAAACCCGGCAGCTTCAATAATTTCATTTCCTTACATGTTTCGTCCAAGAAACCCTTGTAAGGGCGAGGCCCCAATTCATTAGTGCGTTGCGTCGCGTCGTCGCAACGGAACAACGCATTGTATGCCATACCTGTGTTGCGTAGACGCTGCGCCGACGCAACGCAAGAGGGTATGCACGCCGTCGCAGCTGCGTCTCAATTCAGTTTTTTAATTGTATGTTCACTAGACGAGGACTCGTGACGTACTAAGAGCGATCAGCATGGAGTGCAGGTTTGTGCCTGAGCGTGTGTTTACTTGCATCAGCACGGTTTTGTGGCTTCACTGTTTTGTTCGCGGTGCGCCGTCTTCCTTTTTTCGTTGGTATGAGGCAGTGGATCACTTTCCGTCGACGCAGCGGAGCTCCGACAACGCAGCGCATCACCCTCCCTCCCGCTTCGTCTCTTGTCCGTCGATCCGTTGAAACGTCGCGCGCGACGACGCAACGGTCTAATGGGGCATGTCATAAAAAATATATGGAAAACGACGCAGCGATGACGCTGCGACGACGCAACGCAGCGCAACGCACTAATGGGGCCTCGCCCTAAGAAGCCTATAATTGAGAATGAATAATAAATAATTATAAATTTTTATTTTAGTCACAAGATTTGTTGCACATAATATGGTGTGAGCTGTGTGTGTATAGCTTTAATAGGCTTGCATACCAACTCTACTATTTTGATGTTGGTTTCTCTTATGTAGTTTTGTGTGCATGTTACTGCTGTTGATGTACCAAATAATAAATAAATACACTACTGAGCAAATAGACCTTTTTCAAGTTGCACCATTCGTTCAGAGACCAAATCTCAACATCAAGAAATCCACATCCAAATTGATAAGTCCACCTTTTAGGTTTGTCGATCAGGATCCCAAGATACGCTTGCATCGGAAAACTTACTGACGTGCTCACCACTCTTGGTCTAATCTGCTCTATCAGCCATGCATCCTTCAAACAAAATGGATAGCATCCAGCTCACTGCCATTTCAAATTAGCAACTCTAACTCAACATGCTGTGTTAGTACCTAACTACAGTTTTTTCAGATAACAACCATTAACTTAAATCATCTGTCCCAGAAGTTGTGGGATGAGCAGCTCTGCAGAGTAGTTCAGAATAACTTACTGACTACGTCTGCTACTACTGCGAAGCGTGCGCGCCTGGTGGCTGTAAGAAAACGGCAGTTGGGTCTTTGGCTTCATGCACTACCGTTCGTTGAACCTAGCCACTTGGTTCGACGATGCGTTTATGATCCCTATGTTACTAAGATAGAAATCCAAACTTTACTGCTACTTAAAAATTCCTATCGAAAAAGCCCAATTTTGAGATCGTAATTAGAATAATGAATCCAAAGATCCTCAAATGAAAGATGATGATAATTATAAGGCCCAATCAACCGAGATTACCAGCTAATTAGCAATGCGTAAATTATGTACATTTGTCTATTTATTTACTCAAAGCTATGTGACGTGGAAATCGTCGGCCATTACTCACATAGGCTTAACTCGCTGAATTTTAACTGGGATTTAGTTTCAGCGCTCGTTCACGCTCATGCTGACTGTATGCCAGTTACTTGAGCAAGTATGTTGTTGACGATATAACACAACTGGAATTTATTTTTTATTTAACAATTTATGTAACTACACACTGAATACTGGTTCAGCTGAATCCGGTTTGACTGGAAGCCGACCCCAATATAGTTGGGAAAAGGCAGGCAGATGATGATGTAACTTACACACATTACTAACTGATAAAAAGAAAGATGTAGAAAATGTTAGAAATGGGAAAATAATCCTTCTTCTCCCTCTTATTTAATTTCACAAATTCAATTCCTTTGTTCCTTCCACAATAAAAATCTTCGCTTTACCAATAATCGTCTTTTACGATGTCTCTCACACCGCTCTGGGTTTATCCACTCCTCTTTCTTTGTCCAGGCGATATTCCTTTGGAATGCGCTCCCTCTGAACATCAGGATGGCAACAAGTCGGTTGTCCTTTAAGGTGAAGGCCCGTGAGCATATTTGCAAGAAGTTGGAAGATTCATTACAGCGGTAATTCGTTGGATTCATGTTTTCTTAATAACTAGCTGACCCGCGCAACTTCGTCTGCGCCACATTTTCCATTACTGCTCCGCTCCTTTTTGTCTTAGCGTGATAATATATAGCCTAATAACCTTCCTCGATGAATGGGCTATCTAACACTGAAAGAATATTTCAAATCGGACCAGTAGTTCCTGAGATTAGCGCATTCAACCAAACAAACAAACAAACAAACAAGCAAACAAACTCTTCTGCTTTATAATATTAGTATAGATTTTGATTATGTGTATGTATTTATTTTAGATTGTAATTTTTTTTCTTCCTCTCTGTTAGTCTTTTCTATATGTTGTACCACCCTAAGGTCGACTGGTAGAAAATGCCGATGGCATTAAGTCCACCTTTGTACAGTTTCTTTACTTGTGCATATAGTTTTTAATAAATAAATAAATTACTCACTTGAAATAGACGCTAAGGTGGTTACTTGCAAGTTAGTCCTATAACGTGCAGAACTTTAAAATTAACGGTTTGTGCTGCCACCTATCGCAGCACAAAAGGTTCATTGTCAAGTAAAATTTTCTTATAAGTGTCGAATTTGAAACGCTAGATGGCAGTATCTACTTCGTACACGTTCCCAAATTACGAATGGTGTTACTGCAATTGCATACATTGTAGTAACACCGGAATACAATGACGCTGTTGGATTTTCAACGCTCGGCTCAACACTGAAAGTGAAATAATCTACAGCACGATTACCTATATTTAGGTGCTGCCTGACTAGTATGGGTTAAGTTTAGTGTGAAGATCGCTAATTCTCCAAAAACTGAAAATAAATACTAACCTACCTACATATTTTAATAGTAAACTTGTTTTAAGGTTCCGTACCCAAAGGGTAAATACGGGACCCTATTACTAAGACTTCGCTGTCTGTCTGTCACCCGGCTGTATCTCAAGAACCGCGATAGCTAGACAGTTGAAATCTTCACAGTTGATGTAATTCTGTTGCCGCTATAACAGCAAATACTAAAAAACAAAATAAAAATAATATTTAAGGGGGCTTCCATAAAACAAACTTTTTTTGCCGTTTTTATAGATAATGGTACGGAACCCTTCGTGCGCGAGTCCGACTCGCACTTGTTTAATAGGTACTATTGATAGGCACGCGTTTGACCACTATCTCACCTGATGGTAAGCAATTTGCTGTCGAAGATGGAGCACGCTTGCCTAGAAGTAACCTATTCACTCTTGACTTAAAGACTTCCAGGTTGTAGCTACCAGGAAAACAGCCTCTGGCAGGTTTGGATACACTTCAACCAAGCCTTCACTTCGACATGTTAACAGCCGGACTATTCTGTCGACCAATTTTCAAAGTTAGAGTGAACAGGCTACTTCTGGGTAAGCTCGCTCCGTCGTAGACTTTGTCTCTGTCATCTCTGACCAAGACTAGAGTCAAGAGCAAGCCCATCTCAAATAAAAAGAAAGAAAAAATCATCTCACCGTTTACATTTAGTAGGAGTGAACGACAAGTGAGCTGTCATTCCATCTTGGTTGTTTGGTTTGACTGCTCACTTGTCGTTCACTACACCTTAGTTTTCATTTCGACATGTTTACAGAATCGCACTGGAGCTCACTTAGTGATCACTTCACCCAAGCCTTCACTTCGACATGTTTACATAATCGACTGGCAGATGGGGTTGTAGGATCTGTGACTAACAATATCTAACCCACGACTAGTGGGTTAGACAATGTTGGTCACAGTCTGTACTAAATGATCCGTTTGAACGAGGCACCGAGACGAAATCCTTGCTTCGGTATTTACGATTTAAAATAAATGGTTGGGATTGGCGGCTAAGGCCTTTGCGACAACGACGGCTTACTTCAGTCTAAGATGAGACGATACCGACAGACATTGTTCCCTTTTAGGTTTCAAGACGGGTACGTATCTGCTTTTGCTACCTTCATAAATTACACCCATGTTTTTTTTTTATTATTTTTTTATTCAAAACGGGGTAACTCTTGGCCCAAATCTCACCTGATGGAAAGTGATGATTAGGCCGAAGATGGAAGCGAGTTTCACCCGGAATCCTCTTACACAGAGGAACTGACTATCATACCTCTAACTGCCGGAACACAACAATGCTGTTAACATAGTTGTTATGGCGACAGACTTAGACATGATGGTGGTAGCTTGCCAGGCGGACTTAGAACAAGTCCTACCACCGAGCAAAAAATTTGCCTCCGCTGGGAATCGAACCCGGGACCTCTGGGTCTGAATCAGGTGGTATAACCACTAGATCACGGAGGCGGTTAGTGTCACATCTTTAGCACCACCCGGGGACCACGTGTAGGGATTCGCTAAAGGGTATTCTCCTACGGACGCGGGTGACTCGGCCCCCAAAAAATGTTCCTAGGAAGATGGGTGGTATCCTAGGTTATAAATATGTCTCTATTTCCATACCAGGTTATCTGGAAGAGAAGGAGGATCGATATGATTAGGCCGCCATGTTTTATGTATGTAGCCTCTGCTGTTCGTCTCTCTATCCGTCCGTCCGTCTGTCTGTCATCAAGAACCGTTATAGGTAGACAGTTGAAATTTTCACAGTGTGTATTTCTATTGCCGCTATAAAGACAAATAAAATAACTACTACTACTCCCTACCGTAGTATCTCTACGTTGACGTCGTGGTGGGGCTTGCGCGTCCCGATAGACCTTAGGTCATACTTAGGGTGAGGGGCCAGACAAAGAGAGATACAATCCGCAAGGCAGTTTTGTTTCGAACTGTTGGGCAGTAGCGACCCCACGAACCTTATCTCCCGGGAGAAGTCTTGTTCCTCATCTCCGGCTTGCCTTTATTGGCTGGCCAGAGTGAACACTGACGAGGAACAGAGCTCCCACCTCTTTCTTGCCTTAATCGGCCGGTCTGAGTAGAGATTCGCTAGAGCACACGTGCTCGGGAGAAGGATGTATAATCCAAGAAGATGCTGGTAGGGATCTTGACCGCACTTCCGGGATTGTCCTGATAGCCGTGGTATACCTCTCCACTCCTCTAGCACCTGAGGCCATGTTGCCCCCTTGGCGCTACGTCACTTTGTGCTAGCGACCGTTTTCGGGGGCCCATTCATTGAGTGTGCAAGTCACCCCCTGCCATTTAAAAGCCGTGTATATTGTTAGTGGTCAGGCAGGGGCCAATAGTTCTTCTATAATAAACGATTATCAGTCCACTAAACCGCCCAAACCCATAGCGTTTCATCTTTTGTTTCCATATTCTGCAATAGTCTTGCTCCAACCGGGGATTGTCCTTGGGAATACTTTTACCAAAGGACCGGGTCTCCAGAGACCCGAGAAAGAAAACAACAAATAATAAAATAATACAAATTAATAATAAAATAATACAAATTAATAATAATTCGTACCGCAATCTTTATAACGCGATTCCGACTCGCACTTGGCCAGTTTTTCATACTAGTCTTAGGCAAATTTTAACTGTCAGCCAAGCGTTGAATGAAATGCAATTTCAGATAAAAATATAATTCGGTTGTAAAACGCACGGGTTTCATTTTTAAATAGCTTATTTTTCATTAGTCGCACAGCAGCATGCATGGCGCGTGCATCCTGGTGCTTGTTGTGTGGTGTTCAGTGATCCTGGATGCCAAGAGCCAGGAGTCTCCTTCACACAACGTGTCCCACGTGAGACGTCGCTCTCAAACACACGGATCGTCCCACAAACACCATCTGCCCAGTACGCACAATTCGGCTCGCAAACACCATTCGTCCCGCAAGCACCATTCATCCCGCAAACACCATTCGCTCCGCAAACACCATTCGTCCCACAAAACCCACCCCTCTCACAGACACAAGTCTTCTCATCCCCACCACCAGTCCCACATACACTTGCCCCATTCACACTATTCGTCTCACAAGCATCATTCTTCCCATGGAAATTATTCTTACGTACACAAGTCGATCAAAAAGCTACGTTCGTTCCTAGAAGTACCTTCAGTCAGTTTAAAGTACAAACACCGTTCGCCCCACAAACGCCATAAGAGTAAAAGGTCCAAGAAACGCCATCTATCGGCCAAGCATCGAGCCCAGTCGTCGATTGGACCAGAACACGTCGGCAGTGGAGACAATGCAACGACTACGACGCTGCCCAGCACCACAGGGGACGCAGCGGGACACTCGTAACGTTCTAACTGGGTTCTTCACCACCGCACATTGGTAAAACATCTATATTAACCGTATAAAACCAGCAAGGCCCGCTTGCGCAAACCTGAGTTATTTTGTAACTCACGAGTTGGTTGCTAATATCAGAGGACCAATTTTAATGTTGTTGCAATCTGTCAAATGTATGGCAATTGAGGATTTTTTGACAGATTGCAACTGACATGCGGTGACGTCCACTGGTAGACATAAGGCTCCGCCCCCAAGTGTCGCGATAACAAGCAGCCCTGTGAGTCTCGCATCACCTGTCATCTGTCCACCTTGAGGGAGGCCTTCCAACGCATTAGTTCCCGCGATCCCCGGCGCAGGATTGAACACCGTGGTGGTTTTAGTCAGTAAGAGTCTGACAGACCCCTCCGCCCGCCCCAGGTTGGAGGACATTCATGAGGATTTCCCCCCTAAAAAAACAAAAAAAAGGCCTTCCAACGTTGCGTCTTCTGGTACGCGTTTGTCACTCTTTTTTAGGGTTCCGTAGCCAAATGGTAAAAACGGAACCCTTGTAGATTCGTCATGTTTATCTGTCTGTCCGTATGCAACAGCCACTTTTCTCCGAAACTATAAGAATTATACTGTTGAAACTTGGTAAGTAGATGTATTCTGTGAACCGCATTAAGATTTTCACACAAAAATAGAAAAAAAAACCAAGACATTTTGGGGGTGATATTAAGAACTCAAACTAAAATTTCTTTTTTCATCAAACCCATACGTGTGGGTCTATGGATAGGTCTTCGAAAATGATATAGAGGTTTCTAATATATTTTTTTCTAAATTGAATAGTCCGCACGAGACACTTCCAAAGTGGTAAAATGTGTGTGTGTGTCCCTCCCTGTTACTTCTAAAACAAGAGAATGATAAAACAAAAATATATATATGATGTATATTACCATGTAAACTACCAGCGAAAATTGGTTTGAACGAGATCTAGTAAGTAGTTTTTTTTTAATTCGTCATAAATCGTAAATCGCAACTTTTGCTTATAATATAATACCTCTAGGTTTGTACGGTTAAAAGGCAAAATCTACAAGACCGTGATAAGAACTGTCGTATTGATTGATCAGAATGTTGGGCTGTGAAAAAGACGGATGAAAATAGATTGCATGTGTCGGAGATGAGAATGTTGAGATGGATGTGTGGAGTAACAAGAATGGATAAAGTGAGAAATGACTACATTAGAGGTAGTTTAAAAGTGGCGCCAGTGACTGAAAATTAAAAAGGGAATCGCTTGTCTTGGTATGGTCATGTGAAGAGGAGAGAGGAAACGCATTTAACTAAAAGAGTAATGAACATAAATGTGGATGGATGGAGAGGGAGAGGAAGGTCAAAGAAAAGATGAATGGATTGTGTAAGAAGCGATATGAAAGAAAAAGGAGTTAGTGATAGTTTGACGGCTGATAGGGCAGACTGGAAGAAAAAAACGTGTTGCGCCGACCCCAAGTAACATGGGATAAGGGCAGGAAGATGATGAAGTTTGTACGGAACCCTTCGGTGCGCGAGTCCGACTCGCACTTTGCCGGTTTTTTTACTCTTGCTAGGCATACGTTTGACCACTATCTCACCTGATGTTAAGCGATGATGCGGACTACGGTGGAGCACGCTTGCCTAGAACTTCTCGGCCCCATCGAACATCTGGCCCCTTATTCACAACCATTCGATTCGATTCCGTGTCGGTAGGGAACCGAATTCGACAATCTCAATTCCGAGCCGAAGAACTGTCAAAACGCTATTCACAGATCCAAACGGATGCGTTTTTTTCTATCCGATTGACCATTGTGTTGAACGCTACAAAATGGTGATAAATAGATGATCGTGGTAGAAAATTTAAAGTAGTAAATAAAATTGGTTAATTTGAATATTTTATTGCGTTTAAATAAAGAATATACGAAATGGTGTACATAATAAAGAGTATTCTATTCTAATATACAGCTAGTAACTTAATAGATAGCAAACGATACAAAAAAAAATTTTATTAACCATAATAAACTTTATTTCGAATAAACCTGCTTTGTAAACAGCAGTCTGTCAAACTTGCAAAGCGGAAAAAGTGTTATCTTTTAAAACTTTAGAACTAACAACCGCGGGTCGGCATGAAGAGACAAAGTTTCCTGCCTCTGTTGTTCTGGACGAGGCAGCTTGACGGTCTCTGGCTCGCACAATCACATAGGTACCTACTCCATCTACCAAAATACCAAATTATGTTAACTAAAATCTAGAACGAAAATCAAATTTCCGTAAACACTTTGAATTTATGTAAATGCGTATAAATCGATGAAATACGGTCAATACATTAATAAAAATTCATTTACTTACTTCAGGCAGTGTTTAAAAAGTTTACAGTCTTTTTATTTCACTGAAATAAGCTGGAAATATGGTTTATTTCTTCGTTTTAATTTCTTTCGATATGACTCCCGATAGCAAACAGCTGTCGGAAAGATTCGAGTTTTCTTATCGAATTTGAACTGTCAAAATGATTCAGTTTCGGATTTGTGAATTGCGTTTGGAGGACATCTTCGATAACTTAGACGTTCGATTCGGTACGGAATCGAATCGAATGGTTGTGAATAAGGAGCCTGTTCTGCGAGCAATGTGTCTTTCGGGCTATATCGGTACCTACCCTTGTTTCACTTTACTGGTATCTATATCTACGAATCTGGCATCTATCGATCTGATTGATGCATAATATTTATAAAAAAATTAGCACTTAGGCTAAATAACAAACATTCCATAGGTACAAATGATCCCGGCTTAAAACTAACTCGGATTTTAAAAATAACTCTGAATGTTGCAAAAGGACCTAAACGATATTTATTTTATAAGTTGGTTGTAATAACACTTCCATTTTTTTTGTTGATTTAAACTAGATGAGGCCGGTGTTTCCCAGCTAACCACTCTGAGAAGGAACACCGAAACAAGCTCAGACTATGAAACGATACTAAACTATGAACTGGTATAACTTCGAGTTATTTTTTTATGATTAACTCCTGACCTTGATCAACCTAATGAAAAGCGATGGATGGGAATTATGATCGTGATGGAACGAGCGAGCCAAGAACATACATTTTCTTTCTTCCTTTGAAAGCTGATTTAAAAACACACGCTGGCCAAGAGCTCCACTCTTTGACTGTGCGCCTAGTAACTTTGGAGAAGAATGTAACTACGCTCGACGACTTCGGGACAAAAAGATCTGATACCACATAAAAATTAAATCTTCAATAGGTTTATTACAAGAAGACAGGATGAAAGGAGACCCATAACAGCTAGTCGAGTGATAAGATATTGTACCTATTCTTGTGAAGATACGAACAGCAAAGCTTACCACCGACGACGCTGTATATAAATGCGGAAATGGGAAACAGAATTTAATAAACTATCATGCTAGAGACACCTAGAAAGAGAAAGTTAATCAAGTGCGGAAATCCCAACCAAGAGTCATGCGGAATTTTAAAATACATAACTAAGATATTATTTCGTGTTTTATTTGGGCTATTTCATAATCGTGCCTATTTTCCAGAGTAACCTTTGGCACACTGAGGTAGTCTAGCTTTCAATCATGGAAAGAGTTTTAGGTTCCGTCTGATTTCTGAAACCCTGATAGTGGTAAGGTAGGTAGTACCGCTAAGAAAGAAATAATTTCACCTCTATGTGAAATAATTTAAGTTAGAAAACGACTCTTTCAAACAGGAGAAGCTAAATATCGCTTTCGAAAAACCATTTAGTTTTTGTGCTAATACACCTTTGTTAGGATCGATACGCTAAAGGTACATGACGTTCATTTGCTAAGGCACATATTGAGCCACTATTACGTTTTCATCCTCTCCTAGTCCTACGCTCTTGGTTATTTTTAGCTTTTTTAAAAACAATACAACAATAATAATTAATTAAATATTTATTATTCATTAAAAACTCTAAAATACAATAACGATATTTACAAAATATCAACAAATTGTACTAAATAATAATATTTATGAAATCCAAAATAAAAAAATAGTTTAAATTAAACTAGCGCACATTGATTTATGTAACATATAAAAATATTTCATAAAATGGTATATTATTTAATAAAAATAGGATTTATTAACCAATCAGATTCAAGTCACTTTTCATTATAATGATTATAATATTTTTATCACATTCAGTTTCACTTACTTTTAAAACATAATAATTTACAGAACAAATTCGTTAACTGTTTCGGAAATATAAGACGGATTTAAATTAACTGGTGAAAATTCACAGATTCTATAATAGCTAAAAATAACCCCTAATTAATTGAACTCGCTATCAGCTATGGTAACGATTCAAACATAATGACGGGTGCGACGAGCACCGACACATGGATTTACTACCACGCAGCGTCTTGCAAGGTGCACAGGTACACCGGCCATTAAGTTTGAATAGTACCGTACCTACTTAACATTTTCACACGTGTGAAATTGCACCAGTTAATAAAAAAAAAATTACATATTAAATTGCTTATGGAATGTTAAATATTTGAGCACTTAAACGTATAATACGGAACTTAATTAGAATGTGTCTACCAACTAAGAAACGATATTCATTAACATTCTAGTTTAAACAAAATATCACTGGCGTGAAAAACTTTCACAAAGACAGATTAAAATTGTCCTTATTAAGTAGAACTTAGAGCTGTTTTCGAAGATCTGACGACTGTTGATAGCGCATGAACATCGATATTGACAGAATCATACTTATCGAGTAATGTCCAAGCCTGGAAAGAAATAAACAGTATATCTATACAATTATATTATTAATGTAACTTATACGTGGAAAAAGCAAGACAAGCGTAGAGAGTGGAGATAGCAGCGACCATCAAACACCATGTGAAAAAACTGAGCATGCTGGGTGTATCGGAAAGGTGGACCTAGTCATATTTTATTTTTAAAATCATAAACCTCTATTTGCTTGTGTGTTTTGCTGTCGGTTAAAAACTAAAAACTACTTATTTCTGCCATGCTGATGAACAAGTTTTTATGGAATTCATAGACAAAAAATCCTCAAAAATATAGATTTTCAGCTGATCAAAATAAGTATGGCAGGGTTTTTTTCTATGGGAAAGGTAATTTTTAAAATATGACTTGAACACAGTATCCGTGGCACTCTCTGTATAAAATAGCTGATTATTCTTGAGACTGATGCATAACTATTGAAAATTTTCGAAGTAGTTAGTCTCTAAGAGAATTTAGTAAGATCTAAAATAAATTATATAAGCAATAGGAGCAACAGTTGGCGAGACATAAGTATGAGAAGCTCTGCCACCCACTCTCCACACTTACCCGTTAGGTTCTCTGATATCCTAGTACCACTGGGTGGCTATCTGAACATACTTTACGGCTTAACCTAAGCAGATTATAGTTCACAGCCTTGACATGGTAGATGGTATACCCGTGTGTCCGTTGCCGTTACATGGGGAAACTGAAAAAAAGATTATTTATTGTGAGGAATTTATTGATTTTGAACGTTTAATCGAACGCAATAAGTATGTAATTATTTAAGATCATGCACACAAAATCAGTCAGTGTAACTGAAATTAATTATTAAAATTGCACGAGCAGAAAACACGTGATAAAAGTGCAACTTCCCAATTACCTACGGATGAATTTATCGTAAGAGCAGGAAGGAGTTATTTCTTTCTTCTCTTTCATGTCACGAAATGTGCCTAGCAAGCAACAAAATGCATGTCTCAAATCTTGTCCAATTCGAAAATCGAATCGTGTTGTGTCAAAACTGCAACACTACTTGCATGTTTATGTTTTCCTAGTACTTTTGTTGAGAAAACCACAAATTGTTTGACTTTTCGAGCGTTGCCATGTAGCCATCGATGGACATTTGGACCGATTCGTCTGTTGTTTTGGCCTGGTTAAATGACCATCCAAGTCGTTGGAAAACTTACGTGGCCAACCGCAGTGAGATTAGAGTGCCTACTAATTTTCACATTCGCATCGCATTCGCATCTCAATCGCAAACTGTCAAAAATGTATGAAAATTAAGGCTTTTTTGACAGTTTGCGATTGACATGCGAATACGAAAGTTGTTTAAAAATTTGTAGAATTGGCCCTCTCCTCCCTCTGGATAGGTAGTCGCTCCGTCAGGTTTGACAGGAAACCGAACCCAACGAACGTCGTGAAAAAGGCTAGGCAGATTTATTGAGATGGTTTAACTTGCATTCCATAGTGACCTAACACCATCATCAGATCTTGTTACACGATCATCATTATCAGCCGCCTAGCCCTTTCCCAACTATATTGGAGTCGGTGATCGGGATACGTGGAGCGGCTGCCTGCCAGTCCTCCCCACAACCCATTAACTGAGTAACACGGTACTTCTTGGCAATACTGATGTTAGATTTTCTGGCTTCAGACTTCGTAACTACAGCCAAAGATTTACAAATGGCAGCCGGGACCAAGTGCTTAGCGTGATTTCCGAGGCACGGAGAAGTCTCGGTATATTAAGTTGGTCACCCATCTACAGACCAACTTCGGCAAGCGTTGCTTACCCTGACGATCGACCCGGAAGGCTGTTATATTTAGCCACGAGGTCCTCCCAGAACTTGTTATGGCACTAGCATGAAACTACTGAACTTGAAGACTTTTGCTAGCTGCATGCCTGTGTATTATCCACCGATTCACCCGCGTCCGTAGGAGAATACCCTTCAGCGAATCCGTACACGTGATCCCCGGGTGGTGCTAAACAGGTGACACCAACCGTCTACGTGGTCTAGTGCTTATACCGCCTGATTCAGACCCAGAGGTCCCGGGGTCGATTCCCAGCGGGGGCAAATTTTTTGCTCGGTTTGGTTGGTAGTAGGACTTCTTCTAAGTCCGCCTGGCAAGCTACCACCATCATGTCTAAGTCTGTCGCCATAACAACAATGTTAACAGCACTGTTGTGTTCCGGCAGTTAGAGGTATGATAGCCAGTTCCTCTGTGTAAGAGGATTCCGGGTGAAACTCGCTTCCATCTTCGGCCTAATCATCACTTTCCATCAGGTGAGATTTGGGCCAAGAGTTTCCCCGTTTTGTATAATAATAATAACAAAAATCACGATCTAATCAAATATTCGCACAGGACCGGTTGTTGTGGAGACACTTGGGGGAGCCCTATGTCCAGGACTGGACTACTTTCGGTTGATTTGATGATGAAGATGAATCAAATATTCACCTAAAACATGTTGATCAATACTGGGCCCGTCCACGAAGCGGCTCTCGAAGCCCGCGTGGATATCCTCCATCAGCTTCTGATGGCTGTCCTTGAAGTTCCAACATAGGAACCTGTGCCCCTCCTTCTCTAGGTCTACTATCACAGATATTAAGTTCTGGAACAAAATGATAAGAGGAGGTCAGAGTGAGTACGAAAACATTTTTTTTTTTTTTTTTTCATTAAAGTTTTACGCCCGGTTTATCGGTCGTTTATCTGCTCGTTAACGCTATTTGTCAAAACGCCATACGACCGATAAATTACCTCAGACACCAGACATAAGTCTTAAAATTATTTAACTATTTGGAAAATTTAAAACACTTATTAAAATCGCACACGAATAGTGAAAGGCAGACCCGCACAAGTACCTCAGAAACCGGGTTGTATAAAGATTTATTGATTGATACGGAAGCAAAACTGATCTTCATTTTTCAAAAGACGCGTTTTTCTTATGCTGGTAACATTTACCCAGCAGCATGGAATGCTAGTGTTGCTGGCAACATTGCAAAGCTCAATATTGCGAAAATCATTGTCAATGTGTCCTACGGCCGCGTTTACACCTGCGAGCAACTTCCATTACATTGCGGCAGGTAAAAATCGAGTGATTAATCGTAATTATGCAACTTGCATGCAAGCCCATTGCAGGGGAATTCGTAGCCTTAATCATCAAATGACTCCTCCCGCTCTAAGCGGAGCAGAAGGGAGTGTCAAACTCTTAGTGACTAAAATACATCCGTGTCCCTCATAATGCGTTCCAGGGCCGCGGTGACTCCTTCGAACGAATTCCGCAACACTGGCAGAAAGGGAATCGTAGCCTTTGCTGTCATACATCGGCCTAAGTAGTATAGTTTTAGTGCTATTTTTTAGGTCTTACCTCAGCGAGTACCATGCCATACAGCTGACTCGCATCTAGCACCACCACGGCGATATATGTGGGAACATGGCGACGTACCTTGTTCTGTAAGTGCTATACTAAGGTCTTACCTCAGCGACTCCTAGGTCCATGGCATACAGCTGCCGCGCATCTAGCACCACCACGGCTATGTATGTGGGAACATGGCGACGTATCTTGTTCTGTAAGTGCTATACTAAGGTCTTACCTCAGCGACTCCTAGGTCCATGGCATACAGCTGCCGCGCATCTAGCACCACCACGGCTATGTATGTGGGAACATGGCGACGTATCTTGTTCTGTAAGTGCTATACTAAGGTCTTACCTCAGCGACTCCTAGGTCCATGGCATACAGCTGCCGCGCATCTAGCACCACCACGGCTATGTATGTGGGAACATGGCGACGTATCTTGTTCTGTAAGTGCTATACTAAGGTCTTACCTCAGCGACTCCTAGGTCCATGGCATACAGCTGCCGCGCATCTAGCACCACCACGGCTATGTATGTGGGAACATGGCGACGTATCTTGTTCTGTAAGTGCTATACTAAGGTCTTACCTCAGCGACTCCTAGGTCCATGGCATACAGCTGCCGCGCATCTAGCACCACCACGGCTATGTATGTGGGAACATGGCGACGTATCTTGTTCTGTAAGTGCTGCGAGCTCGCGTAAGATAACGCGCCGGACAGCGTGATGGAGACGCAGTCTTGGTTGCCCACCTGTTGGGCAAGATGTGGGGTCAATAAGAATAGATTTTATATAAGGTTTCTTAAAAGTGATGTGTTGCTGGGAAGTTTGTTGGCCACTATTCTTCTCCACAGCTAAAACACTACGAAGTGATGACGGGCGGGCGTTTTGGGAGAGTGTCTTTTGTAAAAACTTGACGTTCAAAAAGTGCAAATTTGAATAAATGACTTTTGTTTTTTTTTTTAATATTATGCCTCGTTGAAAGCAATAGGGTAGCCTCTTTTAACTTAAGTCGATAAAATTCGCTATTACTGTGCTTTCATGTGTCTAACAGTAAAGTTCTTCACGTCAGTGGTAATCAATCCTATGATCTTAAATGAACGAGCGCAATACAGAGTCCAAATAGAATAAGAAGCCAGCTTGTATTGGTTTTGATACCACTGAAGTGTGGCCTCTTGTACAGAATGAGATTATTTATGTTAGGTACAAAAATAGACAAGTTCCAAATTAGGAATAGATTCACACAATAAAACAGGTTAAACACAATGAAATAAAATGATTATTTAATTGTGTTTAAACAGAAGAGACAAAATAAAGAACGAATTAAAATTGACGCCAACTGGCTATGTAACAGAAAATCATAAAGAAGTCAGAGTTACCTTGATGGCTTGTTTTTAAACAGAAGAGAGAAAATAAAGAACGAATTCATTCTGACGCCAACTGTTTATGTACCAGAACATCAGAAAGAGGTCGGAGTTACCTCGATGACTTATGTTTAAACAGAAGAGAGAAAAATAATGAAGAAATTACTTTTGACGCCAACTGGCTAACTATCAGGACATCAGAAAGAGGTCGGAGTTACCTTGATGCCTTGTGTAAACAAGAGCGAAAAATAATGAAGAAATTACTTTGACGCCAACTGGCCAAGTACCAGGGCATCATAAAGTGGTGAGAGTTACCTTGAAGGCAGTAGCGCTGACAGGCGGGCGCGCCGAGTGCGCCAACACTCTGACGGCGTCGGCGGCGGCGCCGCACACGATGCCGTACTCCAGGCCGGCCGCCGCGCCCGTTATCACTGTTATCAGGTACACTAGCAGCTCTATCTCTGCAAGTACAACACGGACTTGTTACTTCTATGTTTACATTTTCGAGTCGATGGTTAAGATCCTTTGATTATTTGGGCCCAGTACGGAACCCTAAAAAAGACGTTTTGACTTGACGCAGCTGCTGAAGCTACTTATCATTAACTTAATTCAAAGAGTATAACATGAGACTCACTGCTATTCCGCCACAGCTGCCGCACGATGGCGGTCTCCATAAGCGAGGCCATGGCGACGATGATGATACCGGCGAGCGTGGCGCGCGGGATGAAGTAGAAGGCCTCCGCCAGCAGCGTCACCGCCAGCAGCACCAACATTGCTGAGCGAATCAACACCATTTGTTAGCTTACCATGTTTATTTTATTTTCTACACTAATATTATAAAGAGGAAAGATTTGTTTGTTTGAATTAAATAAACTCCGAAACTGCTGGACCAATTTGAATTTGAACAATTCTTTCCTCATTAGAATCCTACATTATTCCTGGTCAATATAGGCTATAGAATATTATCAAAAAAGTTAGGGATCCGTATGGAAACTTCAATAATGTAACCAAAGGTGTGAAAAAAATACCAAAAAGATCCTTATAACGCGTACGCTGCGGAAACTATAGACAATAGAGCAAAGTGATGTACTACAGTTTTATAGAACATCATCAATATCTACAAAAAAGTCCGCAAGCAACTTGTATTAAGGTTAAATCATAATGATCGCTTTTTGTTCAAATTATTCAATCAGAAGTCAGGTGAAATGGAATAGTGATGATGTGAGTACTTATCATGATATTAATCCTTATCTGTTTAAATTGTTAAATAATTAAGATTGGTTATGTATATATTAATTACACTTTAAATTATTCAAATCGAACCTTTCGTTTAAAAGTTATGACGGGTATATAAATACTCTAAGTATGAAAAATATTGCGGTTTGAGCGAACTGCCCAACGTTTAGTCCATTAATAAGTGATTAACACAAAACCTTTTAAGAGGGTAGAGGGGAGATGAAGATCGTGGAGTACCAACTAAACCCACGCGAACGAATACGCGAACGAAGTGCTAGTTTTTAATAATAATACAAAATTTTATAATTTTATGTAGAAGCACGAGGAAAAACATATTTGTCAAAAATTGCATGTAACACAGTTCTTAGACCTCTGACACCCAAGCTAACATTAAAATTGTTTTAATTAAAATTGTTTTATTTATTTTTTTACATTTGATAGGCACGCGTTTGACCACTACCTGATGGTAAGCGATCATGTGATCTAAGATGGAGCAAGCTTGCCGAGAAGTAACTTATTCACTGTTGACTTAAAGACTCCCAGGTTGACTTTGAAGAAAAGCTCACATTTTAATATCAGTCTTAATTTATCGCCTAAATTTTCTCGAGCGAGAGAATCGAGGCGAGTTGACGTTTTGTCACTCGTCGAATCACCGCGAGAATATCGCCGTGTGGAGACACGTTCATAGAGTTTTTATAGAAATATGTGGACGATAATATCGCCGCGATTCTCTCACTCCTTGAAACGACCCCTAAAAAACGTTGCGCGTTTAATATTTAAATTAAAAAAATAATTAAAAAAATTACCTTTGAAGAAGCAGCCAGCCGGAGTGACCACTCCACTGGCGTGGTTGAGTGCCGTGCGAGTGAACGAGCCAGTGGCCGGCATGCTCTGGCAGAACGAAGAGACCAGGTTACACATGCCGATGGCTAGCATCTCCTGGGTGGCGTCTACTGTTGTGCTGCCAGCTTTAAATAAAAGAAAAAAAATAAAAAATACTCAGGCTTTTTATTCCATAGGTGTAGGCAAAGGGTTTATAGTGGACAATTCAATTCAATTCAAAATATCTATAAATAAATAAAAAAAACACATTCTTATTCTAACAGATTAATTGTACAATAAATAATAGAAAGTAATAATAAAAAAATGTAATAACCTTGAAACATAAAAAAATAAATACATTTAATTTACAAGCATTACAATCATAACATTCCAATATTACACAGTCATACATTAACTATACTATTTAATATATTATAAAACAATTAAAATGTGGATATGACACATTTATGTCGCGTGAAATCAGGGTGCCTAGTGAAGACTGAGAAATAACAGCTGGAAACGCGCAAATTTCTACACATAATATTGAATACGTCAGTAAGATCACCAAAATATATTGGTCACGTATTTTTAGGGTTCCGAACATAAAACGGAACCCTTATAAGATCACTCGGGTGTCCGTCTGTCTGTCTATCTGTTTGTCGTCACGGCCAGTTTTCTCCGGATCCACTGGGCCGATTCTATTCAAATTTGGTACACTTATGAACTTCTGTGATTCAAATACGGACACGTTACGTAATTTATAATTATTTTTTTAGTATGGGTGTCACTATTGGGGGTCAAACTAGTATATTAAAAAAAAAGTTTTTTGAACAATATCGTGTGACATATCAAATGAAAGAGTTTACTGTGAGAGTTTTTACTATATTTTTTCATAATTTTAAAATGAATAGTTTTGAAGTTATTCCAGAAATTAGATGTAAAATGACCCTTCGAAACTAAAAGCCTAAAATTTTGAAAAAAAAAATGGAGATCTCTCAACTATAGATTACAGGAAAACCTATAAGAAGTCTATAGTGTTAAAATTTTGCGTGACGTCACGCCTTGATACAACTAAAGGCTTGACCGCACTTGGCGACACTGCGCGGCAGCGGAACGACGCGACACGCAACGGCAAAATATTCTTTGTAAGAAATTGTATGAGGTAACTACTCATGGAATTTGATGCTTCGCGCTTGTTTGCAAGTGTGCTGAGCCATCTTAGCAACGTAACAAGCTGTATCGCGGTATCAGATTTTACCATGCGATGTGAACACATACAAAACAGTCCGAATATCAATTATACGGGGGGTTGCCCAGCACACCGGACACAACAAGCGTTTGGTCGGAGGATCCTCCCTTTTTACAGTACAGTGACTCTCACTCACTGTACCGCAAACCTCCAAAACACTTGTCCAATATTTTTTTATTATCTAACAGACGGACTAAATAGATTCATATTTTTGTATTGTAAAGTTAACTCGATATTGTGACTAAAAGATGGTTATTTGAAAATTATGAAGCTCACCGAATGCCTTAGCGATGGCGATGCTCTCGAGGATGGCGACGAGCGGCATGACGATCCCCTCTCCGCCGAACACTCCCAGCATATCGTTGAACTGCAGCGTCTGGTTGCCTACCTGAGTTTGGAAGGGCGGAGGACCGAACCGGGGCAAGCCGCCCTCGATAGTACCTGCAACAAAAAATGCGGTATGGTTAAGTTCAATAGAATTTTGGGCCAGTGATTGGAATGCTAGACTTCGGGTAGGTAAGGATATCGTCAAATGACTCCTCCAGCTCTGGGCGGAGCAGAAGGGAGTGTCAGACTCCTACTGACTAAGCCCATCCGTCCCACCTAGTGCCGTTTGCGTTCCAGGGACCCGGTGACAAACTCCGCATCCCTGGCAGATTCCGCGATCTTGGCAGAGAGTTCTTCAACCCTAAGTCTAGCGTTCAATCATTCCTAATCTTGATGATCGATGATGAGTGAAAAATGTTAACACATCAGTACGAAACGACATGGCAAAGTACCCGTACTACGTTCTATACCTACCAGGAGCGCAAGAATGCGCGACGGTGCGCTTATTGTTTAAGGGCAAAGGAGTAGGATTCATTTCAAATCAGGCGCTCACGTGGGAGGCCTACTTGGAAATGAGCAACTTTTCACCGTCGGAATGGTACGTATATTTATGTAATGATTTTGTTCATGTGATTAATGAAGCACAATGCGCGAACGTCAACACGTGAATCGTGAGACACGCGTTCGAATTTAATGCTACCAAGAGCACAAGAACGTGTGGTCTGCTTATCCGCCTCTAAGGACAAAGAAAGTGGATTAAATTTCAAATCGGCCATGGAGGTGGAAAGCAGTGATCACTGTCGTGAAATTGACGGTCACAATTTACCAGGAGTCCAAACTTCACAGTTGGTTTATTTTCCTAACCAGCCCGAATGAAGCAACTGGTAAGAAATTCTCCGTCTGAAGAGAGGGCTTGTACAGTTGCACCACCCATAATAGGCCACCAAATGAAATCCCACGATATTACCAGGAGCGCAAGACTCACAAGCGGATACAACGTACCTGTGAGAGCAAAAGGAGTGATTCCTTTCAAGTTTAGCACGAAGGCAAGTATAGCAGCCACAAAAACGACGAGTGCGTTTCGTGCACGCACAACGTTGAGCCAGCAAGCTGCCAGTCTTGCTCGGCACGGAGAAGTGCTGTCTGACACGGCTATCGTGGCTCGCTGTAAGTATAAGAAAAAATATAAGAACAACAACATATGGAACTCTAAAAAAGAGATATACCTAATGGTGTGCAAAACAACAACAGCCGCACGGGTCGGTCTTCAAGGATAAGCAACGCTTGCCAAGGTTGGTCTGTGACCATCTTATCATATCGAGTTTCTTCCGTGCCTCGAAAAGCACGTTAAGCCGTTGGTTCCGGCTGTCATTTGTAGATCTTTGGCAGTCGCTACGGATTGTCAGAAGCCAGTAAATCTGACTCTAGTCTTACCAAATACCGAAAGACCAAGTTAATGGGTGGTGGAGGTCTAGTAGGCAGCCGCTCCACGTAAAATACTGGTATTCAGATGAATCCGGTTTGACTGGAAGCCGACCCCAATGTAGTTGGGAAAAGGCTCGGCAAGTGATGAATAAACTATCTAAAGACTAGGAGCACATATTTCTACAGGAAACTTTTCAGTACCAGCGCGGAGTTCGGATTTATACCCATTAATTACAATACGCTAACTAAAGTTAATTCTACAAATTTTTAAGCAACGTTAGCATCTTAGTCACAATGTGTAAAAATGTGTAGAAATTAAGACATACAAATACAACAACACAAAATAATACATACTAGCTAAAATAGAATACTCTTTATTGTACATCTTATAACTCTTTAAACATATGCACTCCTAGTCTTAAGATAGCTATCGAAGGACTAGGAGTGCATATTTTTCCAGAAGATTATTCAGAAGCAGCGCGGAGTTCAGATTCATCCCTTTATGATGGAAATAAAATCACCGCCTTTTATATGATAGATGACTGTCTAAACATGCAAAAAGGACGCAATCAGTTAAATGTTCTCTTTATGAATACTTACTTTAAGTAACAGCAGCGATATGATAGTGCTGATGCCCAGTACGGTATCCCATAGCTGTACCGTTTTCAAGTTCTTGAAGAAATTAATCACAGCGTCGAAAAATGTGTTACCCGATGACCCTGTAAAATTAATAAAACTAATTAAGTAAATATTTGGTCCTCCACAATACATAACGGAATATTAACACAGACTAATATTAGATGAAGTAGGATCACCCAAACTGAAAACTGATACGTCATAATGTTTTTTATAGAGAACTACAGTACGATTATTTTTTCTTTGCCGCTCCGAAGTTAGCTTTTAGTGACGACCGCGCAGGTCCCATCGCGTAAAAAAGTGTTACGTTCGTAAAATATTTTTCTGATTTATAAATCAGAAAATTCATCAAAAAAAGTATTATTAACAGGTAAGAAACACAACTAGTAACAATAACAAGGTCACAAAGTAACACAACAAACATATATACACCACAAAAACACACAAAACACAAACGAAACAATAAGAAAAACCAAAATAAATATTTTAAAACAATAGCACTTTTCGTACCAACAGTCGTATTGCATTGAGTAAGCGGGACACAAGTATGCATCGAACGTATACGAGGGACTGAGACTGCATACGCGACCTACCCGCACATGCGCTGTTCTATGTTTCTTGTCAAATTGACATTCTGCGCAATCGATTGCGACGTACTTCGCATGGGCAAAGATAAAATAATCGTAATGTAGCTAGCTAGTAGGAATTTCGGGAAATCCTCTCTTAGTGCACCACTACGGAGTGTAAGAGAACTACATGCCAAATTTCAGCTTTCTATGACCCGTAGTTTCGGCTATGAATTGATCGATCAGTCAGTCAGTCTCTGCTTTTACATATTGCACCCGAAAAGGGGAAACACCGTAAGATTGTAAAATATTGCGTGAAATTGAAAACTATTTTTAAGACCTTAAATGTACCATATACTCAGAAATAAATGATCATTTATTAATTCATTCAAAATAATACACGGACGTATTAGAAACTATTGAATTTGGATGGGATATATTATATACAACACGATGTTTTCATAATATATCTAGAAATTATAATCAAATTTTTAGATATTTTTATTACAATCTTACTGAGTCTGCCATTTTTCGGTGACATAATATACAAGAGAAAAAGATAAAAATATATATGTATAGAATTGATAGATAAATAAAAAAAATCAAAATTCAACATTTTGAATTTTGATTTTTTTGAAATATATATAGTTACGTCGAATACTATTTTTAGATTACATCAAACTGCTTACATCCTTTTGCATACTTTTAATAAGAGGACGAAAAACTAAATGCTATACAATTCATTTGAACTATAACAATTGGGTGCGATTTTTTTATTTTTATTTGCAAAATGAAATATTTATAAGCTCAAATTGTTTTTTAAATATCTTCATCGGCGATGAAGTTATAAAGCTTCAAAGATTACAATTAGAAAGAGAAGTCCGATATGAACTCAAATTACATGATGCCTATACAGCTGCCATAGAAAACACCGTTTTGGCGAGAGAGACAGATATATTTCAGGGACCAGATCAATGCTAATGTTTTGAAGCACATCTCTAAAGCAATAGCACCTGTTCTTACCAATTTAATTAACCGATGTTTTGATGCTGGGATATTCCCAGATGCTCTAAAAATAGCTGTAGTGCACCCGATTCATAAGGCGGGAGACAGGGGCAGTGTCAATAACTATAGACCAATAGCAATCCTAACAACATTATCTAAATTATTTGAGCGATTAATTAATAATAGATTAACCGAATACTTAGAAGACGGGAATATACTCTCGGACTCACAATACGGCTTTAGGACAGGTCGTTCAACCAACAACGCAGTGCTTGACCTTGTCAACTATTTGGTTAACAAAATGGATAACAAAAACAAATGCTTAACAATTTTCCTCGACCTGGCAAAGGCATTTGACACTGTCTCTGTTCCCCGGCTTGTGCTAACGCTAGAAAATCATGGCATCAGGGGTACCCCGCTGAAATTACTTACGGATTATTTAAAAAATAGAAGCCAGTACGTAAAAATTGGAGACCATATTAGTGACAAAGCATCAATAGAATTTGGAGTGCCTCAAGGCAGCGTATTAGGGCCTACGTTGTTTCTCTGCTACATCAATGAACTCTGCTCCCAAAAATTAAAAACTGCCGTATTTCCGCGTATGCAGACGATACTGCCCTTACATTCTTCTCAGACTCATTTAACGAATTGTTTGAGCTGGCACAGGAAGGTTTTAACACTGTATGTCACTGGCTTTCAACAAATTCTCTCACTATAAACGAAGATAAAACTAAATACATTATTTTTTCTATTCATAACCGTACGGACGTAAATAACCTAACCTCAAACATAATTGCGCATAAATGTAATTTTCCTCCAGCCCTCAACTGCAACTGTTCTGTCATAAAATCTATTAAATGCATAAAATATCTTGGAATTGAAATAGATGCCAACTTAACATTTGAAAACCATATACAGTCTCTATCACAGCGAATTCGTAAACTTACTTACATTTTTAGAGAGCTTCGTGGTGTAGCAGAGAAGCAAACCACACGGTTGGTATACGAGGCTTTGGTACAGTCAGTTCTAAGTTATTGCATCACTACATGGGGTGGTGCTTGCAAAACAAAACTGATAGCGCTAGAAAGAGCTCAAAGACTTATTTTAAAAGTAAGCCTCGTTTATACCCTACCTGTAAACTATACGAAGAATCTCAAGTGCTCTCAGTACGACAGCTCTACATATTACTTACCGTTCTACTTAAACTTCCTAACATATCGGGGGAAAGAAAACAACGCATAGCCACCACAAGAAGAAACTATGATATATGTGAGTCCATCCATGTAAATACTCATTTTGCACAAAGATTTTTCCCTTACAGAGGAAATATGCTATTTAATAAACTAAACAAGATAATTTCTATATCCAATTGCAATAAAAATGAATGTAAAAATAAAATTAAAAAATGGCTATTAAGATTAAATTATTACGAAACTGAAAAAAATATTGAAGTGGCAAGGTAGTTTTATGTTTGTATAACGTATATATATATATATATATATATCGGCGCAACTACAACAGTTCATCGAGAATAATTAAGATTAATAATTTGACTGTCCTAAAATTAGTTAATAAACCATCAGTTGATTATTTTTGAGTTGATTACGATGTAAATTAATGTTAAGATTGTAACTTCAATAATTAACCTACAAACTTGTAAACTCGTACACGTGTGCCGAGTCCTATAAATACGGCCGCACTGTTGGCGCTGGGCTGGGTCACCCTCGAGCCGCCGCCGTACAGTACGGACCTCTCTGTGTCGTCATTACGCTGCCCGTTGAATAAACGAAGCATAAAAAAGTATGTCGTGGATAAAAATATCATTTAATAATTAGTTGCTGATTTGAGTATTGTAGTAGTGGGTAGTGGTAAACGCCGTGACGTCAGTTGACAGTTGTAATGGCGGCACGTGGACAGAGTCATATTGGAGAGTGGGGACTTTGCCGAGCGCACTTTGGCTCGAGACACCGACTAGGACACTCGTCCAGAACGAAACTGTCGGTTTACCTATTTTAATTAAATTAAACAGACTTCTTTAATAATGTTAGAAATGCGAGTTCCTCTAACTCAAAAGACAGATGTGTTGCTGTAGAGTTTGTTGGCCACTTCTTCTCCATAGCTAAAACACTAGGAAGTGGTAACGGGCGGGCGTTTTGGGGACTGTCTATTTGCAAAGTACTAGCACTCGGCCACAGTTAATAAAGAGAGCTTAGTACTGTATTGAATGTTTTATTCTACGATGATCCTGATACCACCGAACCCAAACGATGATGGCGCTCAGCCGTCGCTGACGCCTTCAAGTACTTGTGAAGTTTTCCTTCGAAGACCCAGAATGAGTTATCGTGAAGACAACAATTGTGACGTCAGCAATGCTGACGTCACACTTTTCAAAAACATTCTGGAGGTTCTTTCTCCGTCATATATATAAATAAATGTAGCATGCATAGCACGTTTATTGAAACATTCACACACACACACACACACACACACACCCTCACACATACAAACACCATCATACACCACATACACCATACACACATTTAACATGTACCTACTCGCTGACTTATAATTTGCATAAATTATTATGTGATGGGGGGCCTGGAGTTCTATAGTACAGGCCTAGGCTTAGTTTAGACTCCAGATCTCCTACAAATTACATTTATGTAACTGTCAACCTGTACATTTAACTTTAAGATTGTCCTCGTATATAATGTGTAATTTGTGAGATGAATAAATATTTTATTTATTTATTTATTTGTTTAAAATAATTATATCTCGTTTGGTTTCCGAGCAATTTTGATATTAGTATTTTCACTGTTAGTATTATATTTTTGTATATTTTTCAATAAACTAAGATTTTAAATATTTTTTTCATGCATATTCCCCATTGCAACCCTTATCAGAACATGTTTAGTAACAGAGTTGTTGAGCTGTTTCCTTCGAGTGGCATTGTAATTATATCACCACTTCACAAACACAAACCACGTGAGGATAAAAACGTGATAACTATCATTGTAGTACAATAGCCTGAGGATGATATCGTAATGTATTTAAATCGAGTTACGAAATTAATACAATAAATTGTACAGTCAAAACAGCACATCAGATTATACAAAACTGTCAAATTTCTCCAAATGGTTTTAAACCTTAACATGATGACAGTTGAGTTCAAAATTGAATGAGAAAATTTGACAGTTGCTGGTAACTTGGTGTGCTGTTGAGTGTTGACTGTGTACTAACAGTCCCCAACTCCACAGAACAAGCGTACATTTCAGTAGCAGTAAAACGCAACGTAGGTAGTAATGTGCGATTATGCCCGCCTGGCGCAATAGCTCATACAAAATGCACAAATGTCATGTATTTGGATTTTTGAGTCGCATTGGTACGGGTCGTTCTTATCTGCGTAAGTCATGGTAATCTAATTCTTCTTTTTAGGGTTCGAACCCCAACAGGGGGTAACAATTCGAAGGGTAACAAACGGGCTAAGCCAACACTGTCCGTCCGTCTGTCTGTAGTCAGTTGAAAATGAGCACATAGTGTATTTCTGTTGTCACTATAACAAACAAAGTAATAAAATTAAAATAATAAATAAAATAATAAATAAAATTGTTTATTGAACTAAAAATATTGTACAATCAAACACTAACGAACAACTATAATGCAACTATAACAAAGACATTGGAGAGTAACAATTAGTGTCAGTAGTATTTGTATTGAATTCTGGTACCCAAGGAAAGATTTAACTTGTGTTATGGGTACCAGGATTCTCACGCTAGTTTTTACCATTATAAGTTACATCAGAAGGTTTAAAAGTTGAACAAGTGATAAATTTAGAGGTAGCCCTGTCATGTGTGAGTGTTTCAATTAATAATTAATGGGGCTCCCATACTAGAATCATGTTTATTTTTTCAGCTTAAGGTACTGAACTCATCGTGTAAGTACCTACAGTTCAAACCGCGCAAGTTTATCTCTGTGAAATAGGTACGTCGCAATTGATTTCGCAGGATATCAATTTAGCAAAAGTGGTGTATATGTTTGTTGTGTTACTTTTTGATCTTGTTATTGTTACTGGTTGTTTCTTACTTGTTTATAATATAATACGTATAAAACAGAAAAATATTCTACGAACGTAACACTTGTTTACGTGATTGTACCTGCACGGTCGTCACTAAAACCTAACTTCCGAGCCGCAAAGAACCGCGGTTCGAACTGTATAAGTCTGACTTGCACTTTGCTGGTATTTTTCTCTAGTACTTGCCAAAGGGATATGAACTCTTTATTTAACTCGATAAGCCATATAAACGCTAGAGTGCTTCCATAACTTCCCTATTTTGTTACCTTGTATCCTGAACAGCGACTTGAGCTGCGATGCGCTGATCTGAAGCGCAGCTGCCGTTGTGAACCCACTGATCACTGGCTTCGATATGAAATCCAAAAGAAATCCTGGAAACAACCATATTATATTTTATATGAATGGAGTTATTGAAAACTATACTACATTCAAAGAATAGAATAGAATACTCTTGTCTCTCTATGTACACCATATAAGTTACAGATAAAATAGATTAAGAAAACATTACATAGGGTGACACAATGGGCGGCCTTATCGCTAAGAGCGATTCATTACATTGTTTTAGCAATAAAACTATTTATAGGATGTTGTATCATGATGCCTTCCTTAAAAATAAAAAAAAACAACGGGTTGCACTCCGGGAGTGCCGGCAGAAGTGAAAACTTGAACATTAACGTTGTGCATTTTTTAAACATCCATCTTACGAATTTTCGATCAGGTTACGTGTCCTGATGCGAGTATAACATTTTAAAGCCATCCCAAAAAAAGTGCTCAACGCCGATATAGAAGTTTTCACTATAAAAATATCTGTCTCACTATTAACGGACACATTTCACGGCGATAAAAGAAAACGTAACACACCCAGCATTAAATTGTACAAAACCAAAAAAATTACAGTAATTTTCCTTTTTCAATACACGTTTGTATTTTTATTTAAAAAAAAACGGATGAATGCACGACCTTGCTCTTGCTTTCATTAAATTGAGTTCGAGGCTAACGTGGCAAAAGCTAGACTAGAACATCGAATAAAACAGGAGAACTAGGTTCCTAAACAAGCTAATAGTTTAGTCACTCATTGCAGATTTTAGCTGGCCTAAAAAGGCCACTTTAGCAGCACTGTAAAATTTTCCCAATCAATCTTGAACCTAATACGTTAGCGATAAAGATGATAATGAAATTCGACAGATCGTTGTGTGGTTAATATTATAATTCTAATATAATGTCGTCTTTAGCAGATATACCCACTGTTCAGCATCGGCACGCATGCATCGGATAATCGTATAGCTCAACCCTTTTTTGGGAGGTCAACGACCCGGCCGGTCGATGCTACCAGGTTTGCATGACATTTGTGTGGTTCTCATACAAACCGTCTGGCAGTTAGAAAACGATGAGTAAACTTTTAATAAATAAAATTTTAAAAGCGAAAGTGGGTTTGTTTATGGGTGACAAACAAACCCACTTTCGCTTTTAAAATGTTTTCACGCCTAAATTGTTGAACCGATTGATGATGGATTTTGGTACAGAGATAGTTTTTTTTTGGAAAATCTATATTACCGCGGAACCGCAGGCAAACATACTATAGTAAATACTCTCAACAAAAACAATGAACCACGCCAGAAGTTCAGTGTCTCGCATACATTTGCATAAACAGCACTTTCTCTTGACGTACCTACCAGGGCGACAGATGCCGAAGGTGTTAACATGCGATAGATGTTATGCTAATCGAGACATTCGAATATTCTCGGCACTATTCGATAACAAGTGTGATTTTTTATGATTCACTAGTATTTAAGACAAAGGTAATTTCATGTGATTCTGTTCCCAAGAAATCTATTTCTACTAATATTATAAAGGTGAAGAGTTTGTTCGTTTGGTGGGTGGAACGCGCTAATCTCAGGAACTCCTGGTTCGAATTGGAAAATTATTTCAGTGCTGGACAACTTGTGTTGAGGAAAGCATCACGCTAAGAATAGAGTTGCCAAGCGTCCGGAAAAGCCGGACATTGGCATGCAGGATGCGTGTACGGCCAAATTAGAGCGTACTTGTTATAAAGAAGATTGATAAAGCCTTCATTTATGTGCTTACAATAATGCTACTTAATATTATTTTAAAGGCACAAAATCCTGGATAGGATAAGTTGTCCAGCCTTTTTATAAATATTACCTAAAAGTCCAGCTAAATTAGCGGGTCTGCTCGGTTTACCACTTTGAAGAATTAGGGCTGTCAGGTCTTAAAACTGGAAAGCCACAGAACTACGAGCAACAGAGCGAAGCTTTAATGAAACATGTCTCGCAGACCAAGTTGCACGGATCAGCTAGTTAGGCAATTTATACGGGCAACTATTATCGCTAATAAGAAAAACCAAAAATTCTGACTGCAAAATTTTTATGAATGAAAACTGGTCACTAATTGAATTTTAAACTAATGGCTTATGTCACTAAAAAGTAGCAGACTCCGTAACATTGTAATAAATCTTGTTAAGATATAAATATTATGAAAAAATCGGTTTGCATATAATATATCCATCCAAATTCAATAGTTTTTAATACGTCCGTGTCTTATTATTTTAGAAAAAATATTTTACAATTTCACGCGATGTTTTACAATCTTACGTCGTTTGCCATTTTCCGGTGACATATATTATAATATTTGCAACTTCCATTTAATTACCTTCATTTTGATACCAACTCGATAGGTTTGGTTTAAAATATTACTTAGCCAGTTAAGTACAATATAGCGCCATAAATCCGCCATATTGCTTTTTTTAAACCTAACTAAGAACACTTTGGTATTTGAAATGAATCTAACGGCGCTTCAATAGTCGAAATCCATCCAACCGTTTGGAAGGTACGAGGTAATAAAGAATTAACAAACAAACGAACATACATACAAGATAGTAGGACAATAATTAATTATTTTACCAAGAGTACGTGAATATTCTTGACTTCAATAGCTTTCCAGTGCACCACGATAACAAACTGATAACTGTGGACATTCGTTACAGTTGCTGAAGTTTCTTAGTTGATTAAGAAAATGTATTACCATTTTTAGGGTTCCGTACCCAAAGGGTAAAAACGGGACCCTATTAATAAGACTTCGCTGTCTGTCTGTCCGTCTGTCTGTCACCAGGCTGTATCTCAAGAACAGCGATAGCTAGACAGTTGAAATTTGTACAGTGTATTTCTGTTGGCGCTATAACAACAAATACTAAAAAACAGAATAAAAAAATATTTAAGGGGGCTCCCATACAACAAACTTGTTTTTTTTGCCGTTTTCATAGATAAGGAACCCTTCGTGCGCGAGTCCGACTCGTACTTGGCCAGTTTTTCTTTCTACTTAATACTTCATAACACTTTTTGACAGTCACCAATAAGACCTGTCGCTCTTAGGCGCAATTCACACTGGCGCAGAGTCAAAGCGTCGCAACGCGAAATATTTCGCCAAGTTGACGCGCGAATGAGCGCATCCGCATTGTCTCCACTCAGTTCGACACTGTGCTTCGTCCGATGTCGGCGCCAGCTAACGCGCGTCTGCGCGCGGTGGCGCGCGAACCCGAGCGACCTTGGCAGGCGAACATGCGCGCAGACGCGCGTCGCCGAGCGTTATCAAATTTTTGCAACACTTTTTCGTACCGTATTAATTGAGAAATTGAAAAACTGCGCCAATGTGAATTGAGCCTTATCATGACATGTCTAAGTGCTATCATAATTCCATTAAGAAAGAGACGGAACTATACGGGATGAATAGCGTTGTCCCTTTTCACCACAAAGTCATGATGGTATTACACATTCGGCCTTTAGGTTTCATTGAAATATTTCTGGCCTAAGGGGCCTTTTCCTGTTATGACTGTTTTCACCCATGCGCGGATCTGGTCCGCATGCGGATGATAGCACGCTCCTGGCCACACGCAGGACAAGATTTCGTTTGCCGCAGCAGTATCGTGCGTGTCGCCTGTGACTAAACACGTGACGCGGATCGCACTCAAAGTCATAGTTCAAGATCGTGCGTGCGACCCGCGTCACAGTAAAAAAAAAACTGAAGACAGACGAACGCCGCCCGCAACAAATCCGCCTTCCGCGCGCTTGCTGCCCGCATGATATGAAATCATGTATGAAATGATAGGATACGGGCAGCCCGCATGCGGACCAGATCAGCGCGCAGGCGAAATCACGCATGAAGGGAAAATCGTCCTTAGCCTATACTTTGTGACTGTGATTGAGCTGCAATAAATTTTATGTTAATAAATGTAATGTTGCTGCGTCGTACACAAGATAACATCCAAGCATGCGAAGTAAGTATATCTTAAGACATTTTCCTCAAATAATAAGTACCTTGTAAAAAAAAAACCAAACAATGAGATTCATTGCTTGGGTTTTTCCATAAATTATTATCTTTTTTATATTATTTGTAGGTTGGAGTCTGTCCTCTATATCAGCTGATCGTAAGCGATGATGTAGTCAACGATAGACCACGCTATTTTTTTTTGGGACAAGCCCGCTACACATTCCGAACCACTGCTACTCCTGAAAGCCAGAATCAACAGTGGCGATCACCAGAAAAACGCCGAGCTAATGAAGCCCGACGAGTCCCGGAGAAACGATTCAACTGTCTTATAATAATAATAATAATAATCCATTACATTTAAAATGTCTAACGGGGCCTCTGCGAGTTGGTTTCGGCCCCTCGTACGCCTACCAAAGGACCGGGTCTCCAGGGACCCGAGAAAGTAAAAAAAAAAAAAAAATTATAATCCGCATCGAAATAAATCAGAAGAGTACAGCGGAGGAGTAGAAAAAAAAAATATAATTTCCACTTCCCTCCTCCATCAAGCAGGAGACAGATTTGAATTATAGGCACCAAGGGACAAGGGTTTAACCTTAGAATAATAACGCATTATTATTCTATTGCATGCATGCGTTATTATTCTAAGGGTTTAACCCAGATAGAGCACGCTTATACCTAGGAGGACCTATACACTTTTGTCATAAAGATCCCCAAGTTTTGGCTAGTTTTTCAACTCACCTAACTGCAGTATCCCGAGGAGTAGTATAACGCATCCTGACAGAAAAGCAGCCAAGTACGCGAAGTCAGCGGACTTGGCGACATACTTGGCCAGCAAAGCTGCTAAAATGGCGGTGGGGCCAACTGTGACATCCTTACAGCTGCCAAACAGCATGTACATGAGACCGGGGAATATGCTGGAGTAGAGACCCACCTGAAAAGAAGATGGGACTGGAGGTGAAGTTTCAGACTTGGGAGCCATATTGATTACAGTGAGTAATTGGTATGATAACATCTGATCATAGCCAGAGTTAGTCCGTCAGATAGATATCATAAAATAAAATTAAAATTCTACCATCATAGTGACGTCACGCGCTGTTCGTCTTAATTTTTTGCTTACGTGTTACAAGAAAAAAAAAACAGTGTCCAATATTTCTTGGAAATCTATGATGGATTGATTGGTTTTTCTCAGTAATATAGGATGAGAAAAAAAAAGTATGATGCGAGCAAGTACTAGGGAGCCAGAAACGCAGAACAGGTTGATGCTCGGAAGAGGCCTATCCGCATCATTTAGACGTCTTTAGGATGTATGATGGTGCATAAAGGGAGGAAAGTACATCACCAAGTTATGTCGAAAGAAAGGCCATAGTTATAACTTTTAAAAGTCAAAGCGATAAAAAGAAAAAAATATTTCACCTGTGGAGGTAAACCGGCTACCATTGCATACGCGATGCCCTGTGGTATTGAGGTCAGGCCAACTGTGATACCTGTAAAGAAACATTTCAACTTTGATTAAGTCTTCTAGAAAGCACAAATACAGCGAAATAGGTATCAATATAAAATTATTCAGTTACTGGTGACTGACAGACAATGCAGAGTCGAAACTAACTGAGCTGAAATTTGGGATGAAGGCCTTGGGGAGTGTAGAGTGTGTATTTTGTTTTATAGTATCATAGTTTGCTAGTTAACAATAATTTGATAAATAATATCTATTTAATATTTTTTTGTGTCATGTATACCTTGCATACTACTTATTGTATAAATTCAAGTTCTTAAAACGTAACAGACAGATGTGTTGTTGGGTACTTAGTTAGCCACTTCTTCTCCACAGCTAAAACAGTAGGAAGTGGTGACGGGCGGGCGTTTTGGGGGACTGCCTTTTGTAAAACTTGACGTTCAAAAAGTGTTGGCACTCAGTCTAATTTGAATAAATGAATTTTGAATTTTTGTAGGGGATCAGTAAGAGAGGATTCCCTGATTTTTTTACGGGAACATTAAAAAACGGAATAAGCTCGTAAAAAGTTATGGGTAAAATCTAAGTAGTCTTTTTATATTTTTTTCTTACTTAACAGATTTGGCAATGACTAAAGGATTTAAATGCTCGTTTTCCTCACTTCGGACTTAAGGTCGAGTTAGTAGGTACTACAAAAAACAACTCCAGAACTAATTTCTTTTCCTCAATGCATTCTGCCAAGCTAAGTAAATTCAGAAAAGGTTGTTTGGGAAAAAAAAGTAAAAAAGTACGAAAAATTGACGTCATATTTTTTTAGGAGCATTACATCATCACTACATCTATAGGTACTAATATTATAAAGCAGAAGAGTTTGTTTGTTTGGTTGAACGCGCTAATCTCAGGAACTACTGGTACGATTTGAAAAATTATTTCAGTGTTAGATAGCCCATTTATCGAGGAAGGTTATAGGCTATATATCATCACGCTAAGACCAATAGGAGCGGAGCAGTAATGAAAAATGTTACGCAGACGACGTTGCACGGGTCAGCTAGTAATTATTATAAAACAAAGTCCTCCGCCGCGTCTGTCTGTCTGTTCGCGATAAACTTAAAACTGCTGCACCGATTTTTATGCTGTTTTCACCAATAAATAGAGTGGTTCTCGAGGATGGTTTAAGCATGTAATTTGTCAAGAAAAAAATAATAAATAAAAGATAAATTAGGAGACTTCATTTTTTAGGGTTCCGTAGCCAAATGGCAAAAACGGAACCCTTATGGGTGATTTTTTTGGGGTTAGGATTTTCATGCATTAGTATTTGACAGATCACGCGGGATTTCAGACATGGTGTCAAAGAGAAAGATGCTCAGTATGCTTTGACATTTTATCATGAATAGACTTACTAACGAGCAACGCTTGCAAATCATTGAATTTTATTACCAAAATCAGTGTTCGGTTCGAAATGTGTTTCGAGCTTTACGCCCGATTTATGGTCTACATAATCGACCAAGTGGGCAAACAATTAATGCGATTGTGACCAAGTTTCGCACTCAGTTTACTTTATTGGACATTAAACCAACCACACGAATGCGTACAGTGCGTACAGAAGAGAATATTGCGTCTGTTTCTGAGAGTGTTGCTGAAGACCGTGAAATGTCGATTCGTCGCCGTTCGCAGCAATTGGGTTTGTGTTATTCGACCACGCTTTTTTATCGACAAATTTTGTTCAGCGATGAGGCTCATTTCTGGTTGAATGGCTACGTAAATAAGCAAAATTGCCGCATTTGGAGTGAAGAGCAACCAGAAGCCGTTCAAGAACTGCCCATGCATCCCGAAAAATGCACTGTTTGGTGTGGTTTGTACGCTGGTGGAATCATTGGACCGTATTTTTTCAAAGATGCTGTTGGACGCAACGTTACGGTGAATGGCGATCGCTATCGTTCGATGCTAACAAACTTTTTGTTGCCAAAAATGGAAGAACTGAACTTGGTTGACATGTGGTTTCAACAAGATGGCGCTACATGCCACACAGCTCGCGATTCTATGGCCATTTTGAGGGAAAACTTCGGAGAACAATTCATCTCAAGAAATGGACCGGTAAGTTGGCCACCAAGATCATGCGATTTGACGCCTTTAGACTATTTTTTGTGGGGCTACGTCAAGTCTAAAGTCTACAGAAATAAGCCAGCAACTATTCCAGCTTTGGAAGACAACATTTCCGAAGAAATTCGGGCTATTCCGGCCGAAATGCTCGAAAAAGTTGCCCAAAATTGGACTTTCCGAATGGACCACCTAAGACGCAGCCGCGGTCAACATTTAAATGAAATTATCTTCAAAAAGTAAATGTCATGGACCAATCTAACGTTTCAAATAAAGAACCGATGAGATTTTGTAAATTTTATGCGTTTTTTTTTTTTAAAGTTCTCAAGCTCTTAAAAAATCACCCGTTAGATTCGTCATATCTGTCTGTATGTCTGTCCCTCCGTATGTCACAGCCACTTTTCTCCGAAACTATAAGAACTGTGCTGTTGAAATTTGGTAAGTAGATGTATTCCGTAAACCGCATAAAGATTTTCACACAAAACTAGAAAAAAAACAATAAACTTAGAAGAACTGAAACTCGTTTTTTTTTTTCATCGAACCCATACGTGTTCATATCAATGGATAGGTCTTAATATAATGATATTGAGGTTTCTAATATCAATTTTCTAAACTAAAGTTTGCGCGAGAGACGCTTCCAAAGTGGTAAAATGTGTGTGTGTCCCCCTTCACTTCTAAAATAAGAGAATGATAAAACTTAAAAAAATAGATGTACATTACCATGTAAACTACCAGCGAAAATTGGTTTGAACGAGATCTAGTTACTTATTAGTTTTTTTTAATACGTCATAAATCGTAAATCGCAACTTCTGCTTATAATTTAATCCTACTGGTTTGTACGGAACCCTCGGTGCGCGAGGCCGACTCGCACTTGGTCGGTTTTTTTTTTAATAGGAACAAATTCGTTTATGCCTCTCTATCCTATCCTTCCTATCCTTCAATGTTAATATCAAAAGTTCCCGAATAGGAACATATTTATTTCCATCTTAACAGAAATGTAGCGTTTCTAAACGTCTGTTATAATGCGCACAGCAAAGGAGTGGAACTGTCTGTCTGCGTCTGTGTTTCCGAACGCTTACAACCGTAATCTCTTCAAAGTTACAATTAAACAGGCTCCTTCTGGGTAAACTCGCTCCATCGTAGACTTTGTCTCTGTCATCTCTGACCATGACTAGAATCAAGAGCAAACCCATCGCAAATAAAAAATAAAAAATTAATTTAGTACCAAATTCAATGTATTTCTGTAATTTTTGATGCATGTGGACTTAAGAGCGTGTATTCCGTCCACTAGCGCCGCCAATCGTTTTTTATTATTTGTGGTAAATTTAAGACACGTAGATAAAAAACCGCTCTATAGTGCACTGAAGAAATGTATTTATTATGTTTTGAGAGTTATGTTTTGTACTTTAGAACATAAATAGTTGCCAAAGTCGATAGTTTTGCTAAAAGTGGCCGCTTTTAGCAATAATTGCCGTTTTGGCTATTTAGCCATGAGCTAAGTATTAAAAATAGCTGTCAAAAAATAATAGATACATTTCTTTAGTGCACTACAGAGCGGTTTTTTATCTACGTGTCTTAAATTTACCACAATTAATAAAAAACGATTGGCGGCGCTAGTGGACGGAATACACACTCTTAAGAGAAAAACTTTCTAAAGCCCCTTGAAAAATTCATTGATTGCAGAATATAAAAATTCTTGTATTAGGCTGCGTCTTCATCAGAGACTTCTTAACAACCACATCCCTCGCTACGCATCCCCTCAAATTTCTGGTGAAAACGCAGCCTTATGCTTGTTTCTGATACACATGCTAGTCTTTGAATTAATCAATTAGACATCAACATAATGTAAAACACGGTAAATACCATCAGTTACGGCTCATGAACTGCGTAAATTGAATCACTATTTAGATTTATAGAACTTGGTTAAAAGTAAAATACAATTCTACGTGTTCTTCTATACCTGCCTGGCCTCCTCCATATTATTTTAAAACCTCAGGTTTTCTTCTATTTAGCGACAACAACTATTGTCAATTTTTTTTTTTCCAAGATGCAGGGGCAAAATGCTTTTGAGACTCCTTAATAATAAATAATAATAATTTGGAAGTGTAAACTGCAGTGAAAATAACGTGTAAAGCAGAATTATCTTCAACCATTGTCTACAACAGCTCCACCAGGATATCAGAAGGGTTGAAGAATTCAAGCAAACCTTATTCATATTGTGCCCTGGCGAATATGTATGTCCTTGTCTATGTATAGAACCATGAATCACAGGTCGCTGTAAGTCCTACACTCTCAGATCCGCTTCTCATCAGATTGAATGAATTCAAAGAGGATTTAAATCTTTCGTACTCTCTGTCCACAACTCCGTGGGAAGATAAGATAACATCCATTTTATTCAGAGATTATCTATAAACCCCAGACGTGCTCAGTTTACTACCACGGTATGTTTACTTGGTTAAGGTTTAACAACACAAACAGATAATTAAAATTCTAACCGCACAGGATATTACGGTTATTAGTTGGCACTTAACGAGGTAATGTGTTGATTATTTTCTCACTAGATGCTTTTTTAACTTCTGTGACCCTGGTGCACATCAGGACGAACACAAAACAAGTGGCAGTTGAGTAGGTACAAGCGTTTTTACAAGCTTTTTATTAACTTGCAATGTACATATTGTATGTTTGTCCGGGTGGAATCTTAAACTGAAATTCTAAATCAGTTATCTTTAACCGACTGTGCTAAAATTTGGTATATACACGCTTTTTTTGGACGACAATGCATGCTTAGCGATTTGACGTTATTCTAATTCCAATATTGCGAATCATCCAAGATGGCGGACTAGTTATTTTGTCTGCACTAACACCAATATGGGTAACAAATGACTGGCTTGCTTGCTGAGCAGAACACGAAAACTTATACTTCACATTGAATCTAAAATATGGGGGACCATCCAAGATGTATAAAAGCTTGTTTTTTAATAGTTTTTTTTACCATTGATTTATTAATTAACAAATTAGCTGTCAAAGATTGATTAACAAGCTGTTAGGAATAAGGTTAATTAACTACCTACTTACACGATAGCCACACAATTTTTTCCCATATAAGACATAATTGAATAGAACATTTCAAAGGCCTGTAGAAATGGCCCAGACAAAAAAAATCCAAAGTATCCAGTTTTGCATAGATTCCTTTTTTTTATTCGATTAACGGGTTCTCAAACGACTCTACTGTATAATTAGAAAAACGGAAACATTAGAGCCGGTTATCGAACGTTATGTCACCACATCACTGAACCAGTTTATTTGTCGGTCAGGCGAACAAATTCGAGCATTTAGGTAATACATATAAGGTAACCTGCTTTGCTATCAGCTGTCTGTGTTTTTACGAGCTCGTACGTCCTTGACGAAAATGTTCAGTCAGGTTTCAACGATATAAAGGACACATTTTCCTATTAAGCGGCATTATTCATGACAAGGCGTCCACTGAATATCAATTTCTCTTTAGTAAGGAGATGTATGCTAAACAAAGCACGGTGTCATTAGATCAGCATGCATCCGGGTGAACAGTGCCAAGTGTTAATAGAGGTTTTTAGCAAAATATTGTTAGTTTCAAAGTGATGGTGCATTCGTCAGCCGATGCATCTGTTGGTGCATTTACTAAAAAGGGTTCACCTGCACGTCCAAACCTCAGCCGAATGCCCAAGTGCACCAGGATCTAATAAATCGCATGAAGGTGCATCGCTATTGCTGTTTCCAGTAGCATGTTGAAGAAATATTAACGAAAGTCCCAATGAGGCTATGCGCACACTGTTGGCTTTTTGTCACCGTGACAGTATATTTATCTCTTTCGCAATTATGAAGTGCAACAGAGAGATATATACTGTCACAGTGACAAAAGTCACCAGGGCGCACATACGCTTGTGTCCCCAAATACAGAAGTTACGATATTACGACTTTGAAGTCATCAGGATAGCATAAACATTAGACGATTGTGCCAGCCACGAAATCATCCATTACAGAACAGCTGTTTTTTTTACGATTTATAGTGATGGAGTTAACAAAACCAGAATAGCCAGCAGCAATTTACGGTAGGAAGTCTTTCAGAACACTTTTTCACGATTTTAGGCAGCTATGCATTCATGACGTTTACTGGATATTGCGTTGGTATGCAGGGCTACCTATGCAACACACTCGGCATAGCATGATATGAGCTGCTTCATTCTGCATTCGGAACCTAGGTGTCGTACACCCAATGGTACCAGGATAACATAAAACATTAGGTGTATCTCACCCGCAATTGCGTCTCGCAGTAGAAACTCGCAGCTGTATTTCGGAAGCCATATTGTGATGGGCAGTCTTCTCTTCCATGACTCCATGCTGCATAACTTGGAGGACACCCGTCGTAGTCTGCTATTTGTCTGCTGGACATTTCCTGATAAAGAAAGGAAAACTTGAGAAAACGAATCAAGAATATTGCGGAATTAGCAATTTTATTTTATGGCTGTTTAATAGTTACAAGGCACATAATGAGTATTTAACCAGCACTATTATAATTATGTCGTCCCCGTACAAGGCCATTGATGGTGCGTTTCTTAGCTATTTCCATTACATAACCATAAAACAAACTGATAAAATAACAATGATAACTAACAATAGATCTTGTAGATTCATGATTTATTGAGCAATTTACGCTGAAGTGCGCTGATGCTACCAGGCAAACATACAAACATAGAGGTATACATTGCTACACAGATTCAGCAACACTGAAAGGCTATCAACCTTTTATCACAAGTACGTAGAATTTAGTAATAGCAATCAGAAAAAAATGTAGGTAAGTAAAAGAAAAGCGAATCCACAATCCGTTTTCTTTATTTTACAATCGCAATGAAAATCAAAGCAAAGTACACACACTGAAAGATTTCTTTCTAAAACATAATGTGACTAAAACTTGTAAGACATGTAAACATTCACAGATCTCATCTACATTGTTTAAATAGGTTTAGCCAGAGCGAACAATGCGGATTGTGGAACTTTACTCTGATTGTTTTAAAACCATGTGTAATTATTATGTAGCAGTTTATCAACTAAATCACTTAACCCTACCTACGCGGGTAAAACGAAAATCATGACATATTACAAACCCTTTATTACGTGAAAACTGCCCTCGCAATTAAAAACACTCTCACTTTTGTTAGTCACTTTTTTGAAGTACCTATTGTGTTTTCAATTAAAAGGCCAAAACAAAGACGAATTATACGAGAACACATAATATCATTAGGCCAGTTTAAAATGCACGTTCTTCTCCATGGGCATTTGGGCAATTCTGTAAATGGATTATTTGAGTTTAAATTGATACACAAATATGTGTACTCCTAAAGAAAACTGTTTTTCAGCCGCTGAGCAGCATTTTTTTCTGGTTCCTGGCATAATTTATTTCAGACAAATAAAAATCTCAACTTTTTCTCTAGGATTTAAAACGCACTAACAAAATGGCTTTGGCTTTCTTATTCTTTTTTTTCATTATATACCTTAGCTGGTGTCGAATTTCCAAAAGCCATGTCGGATAGACACAAATGAGTTGAAAAATGCCCGCAGAATTCCGGACTTAACTTCCTTATTTCACAAAGCGTATGTTTTCTCAACGCATGAGTAACCAAATGTGAAAATACAATACTTAGTAAACATTTAGAAAAACTAACGCGGAATGTTTATTATTGTTTAAGTCCTTGGGGAATAAAACAATAGAACTATTTAACTAAATACGTGAAGTGGTTACAAGTGTGTTTTCTAATACATACAAACATATACCTACTTTTCGATTGTGTTATACAACGCCACTTATAAAATTGTAAATAATGAAACAATTTGTGTTACCAGAATAGCAGATGTTGTACCGTGCAGTATCTATGGAGATGCCTAATGAAGTTCTAGGAACTCTTCGAGTGATATTGGCAGAAATTGGTAATCGTTACATAATAAAATATTCTTTGATATACTTAGGAATCATTGTGTCTACAATTTTTTATTGAGGCAAATCAGCTTCACTCATCTTTTGTGACCGCAAACCAGATCCTTTTAGCTTTAAAGGAGGATCACAACTTTTAACAAACATCTGAGCAAAACAAATTGAATTCTCATGGAGAAGTCGATGCACATTATTTGTACCTATTGTACCCTCATCTTAATAAAAAAGTAAATAAACAAAAACATTTTCCTCTGAGATCACGATCTATTAAAGCATTTTCACTGATTATATGTAACCACAATAAATATACCCGCATTTCTGTATATCGCAAACAAAAATTGTATGAAACAATTCATACATTACCGATAACTTCAATCATTTTCACATAAAACTGAGCACAAATCAAACTATAACGATGTTTTAACGCGTTACATTTCGAAAACTATTTTCAACAAGTCGTAAAACTACGATATCGTAAGAATTTTCCGCGACGGACTAATCAACCACCTTCTTTGGAGTTTCAAAACATACTGAGCCGGTTACCGTCGCGTCTTGCTGATCCAACCGATGATTAGTCCAAACATTGGCCAACCAACGTTAGTTAACAACCATCGCGCATTACCTACTACATTATCCAACCAATTGAGAGCAAACGTAGCGTTGGATAGCACATTTGGTCAAGTTGGCCAGGCAGCAATACCAATGCCAACGATGCCGTGAGATGTTTGCAATGATTGTAATACTAATAAGTCAATCGATGTTTGATTGATTTTATTCCGATTCAATAACTTATCAATGAGCAAGTTATGATAATGATGTTGTATCTGGAAAGTCACATGCCTAGATCAAAACTCACAAGACCAAATTTTTCGTCCATTTTGGTTCTTTTGGTAGGAAGCGGTACGATTTTTAACCGACTTACCAAAAAGAGGAGGTTCTCAATTCGGTTGTATTTTTTTGTTTGTTACTTCATAACTCCGTCATTCATGAACTGATTTGAAAAAATCTTGTTTTATCTGAAAGGATATAAGTACTTGTCGATAGGTCCCATTGGGTCCCATTTAAACCAAAATCGGTTAGTAAGTTTGAATTTTAAATCGAAATAGCTGGAATTAGTTTACTTGGATGTTGTTTTTAGTCGTCCAAGTGATCGAAATTGCGTATTTTGATTTCCTGCGATTTTGCAGTGGTGTTGTTAGGTATGGGGCATGGAAACTATAAGAACTATGCCGTCGAAACTTGGTAAGTAGATGTATTCTTTGAACCGCATTAAGATTTTCACACAAAAATAGAAAAAAAAACAATAAATTTTGGGGGTCCCGATATTCAGATCTGAAACTCAATTTTTTTTTTCATCCACCAGATACGTGTGGGGTATCTATGGATAGGTCTTCAAAAATTATATTGAGGTTTCTTATGAGTATTTTTTTTTTATACTGAATAGTACCATGTATCTAAACTTCCACCGAAAATTGGTTTTGAACGAGATCTAGTACTTAAGTAGTTTTTTTTTAATACGTCATAAATCGTAAACCGGAACTTTTGTTTATAATATATACCTACAGATTTGTACGGAACCCTCGGTGCGCGAGTCCGACTCGCACTTGGCCGGTTTTTTGCGTTTTGTTGCTGCTTTACCATCATTACACTCTCACGGTCTCGCCTCGCACTCACACTCACGATCGCTAAATGCTTAATGATGGTGAAATGTATTTTATTGTTGTATTTGAAATACTAATTACAAAATACCTCTGCGTCAGGTATTTGAAATACGAATTACAAATTACATTTTAAAGAAGTAATTGAAATACAAATACAAAATACGTATTTATATTTCAATTACGTATTTTAGTTACTAGTAATTCAAATACTGCCCAACCCTGGGCATGGGGTACCATTAAAAAGTGAAAAATAAAAAACTTTTTACAAAAAAATACTTTAAACATAGCAGGCGAAATGTGGGTAAGATACACCTCTGTTCTACCACCCGGGAAACATTTACGACTAGCTTGGGCCAGCAGCTTCGCCCGCGTGATCTATCGGAATAAAAAGTAGCCTAATTGCTATTCCAGACTATAATCTATGATACCGTGGCTCCGGAACACAAAGAGCAATGAAGGAACATGGATGGGTTTTAGTCAGTAAAAGTCTGACACTCCCTCCCGCTACACCCAGAGCGGGAGGAGTCATTGGATGATTTCCCATCCCTAAAAAAAAAAAAGACTATAACCTATTCTGTGCCAAATTTCATCCAGACCCGTTCAGCTGTTCTGGGGTGATTGAATTGCAAAACATTCATCCAGCCCGCATTCACAATAGTAGAAAGAGATATAATTATGTACCTACCTAGTAAGACGTTATATATTATGTATACCTGGTAGGCAAGAATAGGTACGCTAATAAACAGAATTCGTCACACCGTATAATTACTTCTGGGTCGTAAAAGGTTTAATTTTACTTGTGCGGGAAACCTGCTTACTTATTCAGCTTGGTAATTAGACAGATTTAATTTGTTTACAGAGTCGTTTATAAAATGTGCAAAGTAATTAAATCTGCGCTTTTCAAAGGTGGGTTTAATGATGTCAAACTTTTTTGAAATACATTCAAGTCAGTTAATTGAAAAAAATAAACCTGCCAAGTGTGAGTCGGACTGTCACATGATGGGTTCCGTGTCATTTAAAAGAAAAAAACACATTCTTCTTTCTTGAATAGGAGCCCCTTAAATATTAAATATAATTTGTTGTTATCGCGGCAATAGAAATACACTCTGCGGTAAATTCAACTGGTATATATGATATAACAACTATTATGGTTCTTGAGAAACAGACCACTGACGGACGAACGGACAACAAAGACATAGTAGTAGGGTTCCGTTGGTTACTCTCCGGGTATGGAATCCTAAAAAGGCCAAGGCTCAAATGGCTGCGAAAATTTTCTAGGACTCCCAAGCAGCAACAAGCGCAAATACAATCATATAGGTACGGAGTAATGCTCTCATATCTGAGACGGATCTAACCCCATACCAACTTGCTGCGCTTGAGTCGAGTGAGAAACGATCCAAAAATACTTATCGGCAATGATGCACTGGTCGAGTCAAAACTGCAACGCCTTGAGCATCGACGCCGAGTCAGCAGTAGGGCATGCAAACCGGATACCCGGATAACCGAAAAAACCGGATAACCGACTGATTTGAAACCCCGGTTTTTTAGTATAACAAAACCGGATTTTTCGGATTTTTTCGGTTTTCATGTTCATGGTCAAAAATGGTCATAAAACCAAATGACGAGTTAAGAAATTCAATTATAAAAGAATTAGAGGAATTGAAGTCAGATGGAGTGAGATTTGCCATGACTTTAGACGAGTGGACGTCTAACAGAAACCTGCGATTTATAAATATAAATTTATGTTCACCGCAATTTTGTGATAATGCTGGCTACAAAAACTTAGGGCTTGTGAGAATCAGTGTAAAAGGGACTGCGCAGCATTATTTAGAAATTTTAATCAAGAAACTGTCAAATTTTAGACTTTTTTTGGTGAAATATTTGTTTGTTTGTACTTTCCTTGGATGAAGACATCGTTTGTTTGACCACTGTCGAGGCTAGCGTTATGATAGCCTTAGGCCGGCTTGCTAGGGCTAAACAAACAACTAGCATGGCACATGGGATTCAACTAGGCATAATTGATGTGCTATACAAAAAAAACTACTGAAGTGACTGGAGAACCTGGAGAACCGAGTGAAAATGAAGGAGAAGATAGTGATAACTCTGAAAACAGTGATGATGAAGATAGTGGTTTTAAGTTTGATGTCAGTGTTGCTGTTGATCGACGTAATTTCGTGCAAACGTTATTTTATAAAGACATTATAGACAAAGTCAGAAGTGTTGCAAAAATGTTTAGAAAATTACCAACGAAAAATGACATTTTAAGTAAATATGTCGTGGCAGACCATGGCAATAAAGATCTGAAACTTATACTGGATTGTAAGACTCGGTGGAGTTCGATGGCGGATATGATTACGCGTTTTAAAAAAATAAAAGACGCTGTTTCGAAGGCTCTAATAGATTTGAAGTCTAATATTACATTAATTTAATTATGCAGAATTACTGATTCTTGCCGAATTAGCTGATTCTTTAGCTGTCATAAAAGCTACTGTAGAAGCTTTATGCCAGCGTGATGCTAGTTTGATTACAGCAGTAGCAGCAATCAAATTTATCCTAAAAAAAATTTCAAGATGATTCCTCTTCCATCAGCACTAAATTGGCAAATTCACTAGAGTCAAGAATAGAACAAAGATTGACAAATCTTAGCGGAATACTTCTATATTTGCATAGCCCAGCCACATATTATAAAGATCTTTTGGATGGCGTAATAAAAAACGCGATGGCCCTCGATAACGAACAAATTCGAAGTATCATAGTTAACATTATAAATAAGCATCTTTCAACTACTACACCGACGGCGACGACAACACAGGAAAACGTAGACGATAGTGTACCAGTAGTCAATATTTCACAAAACATCAAAGACCAACTCGGACAAGCATTTTCGTTTCTTTACACACATATTTCTTATTTGATTTAAAAAAAAAACCGAAAAACCGATTTAGCCTGTTTCACCGGTTTTGTTAACAAAAAAACCCGAAAAAGTCGGTTTTCTTAATCAACCCGGTTTTTGCATGCCCTAGTCAGCAGCCTGTCTTTTTTCTACCGCTTACACTTATGGGAGTGTGCGTTAGAATTGCACAATTTAGTTCCACCTAGCCGCTACATCATCAGACTACAAAACGTACGGCGATGCGCTGCCAGTACAAAGACATCCCACCAGAGACTATTAAACCACCTATATTCTCTATACACCCCACCCATACGCACAAAACTTTTTGAAGATACTTTCACTGTGCGTAAAGCTAAGAAGTGGGATTCCCTGTGGGTGATCTGTGTTCCTTGATAGCTACAATATTGAATAAAAGTCAAGAGTGAGCAGCCGTATGTATTCTGACAGCAACATAATCTGCAAACTGACGCTGTGTCCTGCGTGAGCGACGAATACGACGCGACGCGACGCAACACGATGCGACGTAATGCGACGCGCTTCTATACGCGACAAATGTCCTACGTGATTTTGGTCATTACTACTCATTACTTCTCGAATCATGGAGAAGTACAGTACAATTTTGCTTGAAAGTTAAAAATAAACGATTCCTACAATGTTTATGTTTATTGTCCCACAACAATCTTTGCTCACACACTGCGGTGATCAACGCTTCTGAATCAACCATTACGTAGTTCGTGGTGTCGCATCTGGTCGCCTTCAAAACAAGTCCGCGTTACGTCGCGTCTCGCCGCAGACAGTCATATAGGCCGCATGTAGGGTATGCCGTTGAGTTGATCGCGTTCGTCGCGTTCGCAGCGTCGCGTCGCGTAGCGTTCGTCGCTCACGCAGGAACCGCGTTAGGTGGAGCGAGCACAAAGTGAATTGTCATTCCATCTTATTTCTATGCACTGACAGCAAACTTCATGTCCACTGCAAACAGTAACTAAGCTTACACGATTTACTGAATCGTAATGCAGATTATAAAAGCTCGAATATGTCAATGAGTATGTATATGTAGGACAAATAATTTCACCCAGGAACCAGATGGAAAAGGAAGTTAACAAAAGAATTGCTTGTGGTTGGAGAAAGTACAGAGGCCTTAGTGTGAGTTTTTTCGACTCACGTTCGAACGCGTTCGATTGCGAGCGCGTTAGAATTTAGTATGGGAAATTGGGTTCTACGAGTGACGACCTGGGGGCTTACTCTTGAACTAAATTCCAACCGATCGACATTGGAATTGTGACGTTTCGTACTCTTGAGTTCGACACTAGCGCCAAATTGAGTGTCTATTATGAGGAACTAATTCGGATCGGGATCATATTGGGATCGGAATTGAAGTGCGCTAAACGCTACTCTTGAGTGTATTTTGACAGCTGTCTATTGCGCCGGTATTGAGTTGGGATTGTTTGTTGATTGAGATTTTTCCAATAGCAAAAGTGTAACTTTTTTGAAATTGTTTTGCGTTTTATGTGGTTTTCAGGGAATAAAAACTGTTTAATATGGCACGATTTGCAGTAGTAATCAGTGCTGTACGTAATTCGCATAAACAACAATTAAAACAAAGACGAAATGAGCGTCGGTTAATGCGATATACGGACAAAGCGTTTTCAATGAATGAAGACGAATTTAAAGCGAATTATAGAGTGAGCAAGGATTTGTTTGAGGAAATGTATGATAATATTAAGCCCTTTATGCTAACTAAGTACTTATACAAAATATAAGCCTTCACTTTAGTAAAACGTTAGGTACTTTAATTAATAAAATATGATTGTATACTTACCACTTTTATAAAACTGTTTTTATATTAGTTAGATAACTTAATAAGTACTAATTATTACTCAAAAGGAACCAGACAACCAAACTCACACACAGTATCCAAGTAACTACTAAATACTTTAGACAAACTTGCATTTCGTCGAATTCACTTCTAAAACCACTTGAATTTATTTTTGAATTTGGAGAACTTTGACGCCATCTTTCTTTTTAGTAGTGTAGGCAACGATCCTACCGCATACAGCCAGTCACAATTCATTTAATGATTTTTTTTAATAATCTTACGCCAAAATGAATTAACTACGTTAGTATTAATCAATTAAACAACTATTTATATAATATTTATTTGGTGGCCTTGTTATTTAAAGGATAAAGCATTATAAAACCCTATACCAGTTTATCGTATTTAGTCTACCATCACTATTGCGGCCCGTAACATTGCCAACTTCACGTGAAACAAAACAATCGCGGTGCAATTCCAATCCCAATCCAATGTTGACAATATTGTTTTCAAGAGTAGCAAGTCACGTGACTACAAAATTAACATTGGAATCGTATTGGTCTTGGATTGGAATTAAACTTAGTTTGAAGAGTAAGCCCCCAGGTGGCACTATAACTAAATTCCCATACTAAATTCTAACGCGCTCGCAATCGAACGCGTTCGAACGTGAGTCGAAAAAACTCACACTAAGGCCTCTGGTCTCTCAAAGAAATAATGAAAAGCAAAGACTTGAGTATATCCACTAAACGAAAAACTTTCAACACATGCATTCTCCCATGTATGATATATGGATGCGATACTTGGTCGTTCACCCAAAGCCAACGTGAAAAACTTGCCAAGTGCCAACGTTCGATAGAAAGGAGTATGTTATGAATAAAGCTCAGCGACAAAATCACCTCAGCAGAGATACGACAGAAATCCAAACTTCTTGACATACTTATCCGAATCGACCATCTAAAATGGGGCTGGACAGGACACATGCTAAGGTGCAGAGCGAACAAGTGGAGCCAACAGGTCACGGTATGGTATCCAAGGGATGGTGCAAGAGAACGAAAACGACCACTAAGAAGATGGGAAGATGATCTTCGCCTGGCCCTGGGACCGTACTGGACAAGAGTCCCGGCAGACAGAGAGCAATGGAAGCAGTTGGAAGAGGCCTATGTCAAACGACACACCGAGCTAACAGACATTTTATAAACCACAAGACGCTCACTCTCTCTCGCTCGCACAAGCGTGTTCCATCATCGACCGCTCGGCGCTTTCCATCAGGTCGAGGATCTTTTGGGACCGGGACCGTGAATATTTCTTGTGATCCCAAAGTAACTATTACTCAAAAACAATAGGTATAGGTGGAATCTGCGGTCCCGGTCCCGAAAGCCCCTCGACTCCAGGTGAGATTGTGGCCAAACACCTAGGTATTAATTTAAAACAAATGTTTGTTCTTTGCCCAGACAATGAAATCAATGGATGTACTTAAAGTAAATAGTAAAGACACATGACTTGTAAAAATGTGAGTTTAATTATAAAGTATAGACTGTTGGAACTCATTTACATAATATCTGTCCAAGGTCCACTTATAAGTTTATAATCTTTGGACAGATATCAGTAACCCTGTGAGGGTTATCTCCTTCTAACAACTCAAATCAATGGAAGCATTTTGAGATTCAAATATTGATTCTTTATAAATGAAATTATTGATAAATCTTTCATATTTAAGATTAAAAAAACCAGCCAGGTGCGTGTTGGACTCGTGCACCAAGGGTTCCTTGCCATCATATATAACGTGAAATATTTTTAAATTTTCATCAGCGAGGATAACAGTCGTTGGAGAATTTTAACACTGTAGTATTATGCTACAGTCAAAACTCATAACCGGTCAAAACCTCTTTTGACTACAAAAATCAGGCAAAAGTGGTTTTGACCAATGCTTTCAGTTAAAAACAGTTTTGAATGATTTTTGTAGTCAAAAGTGGTTTTGACCAATGCCCTTAGTCAAAAACAGTTTTGACTGCAAAAACCAGTCAAAAGTGGTTTTGCCTGTTTTAAAATTTAGACTATAATGCAAAATCAGCAAAATTCATAAAAAGTTAAGGTGGTTAGGTTAGGTTAGTTTTTTTTTTTACCATACAATTTGGTCACAAACACTATTACCCAATATTTTGCAGTTAAAAGCAGTTTTGACCAACGCCCTTAGTTAAAACCACTTTCGACTACGAAAATCAGTCAAAATTGTTTTTAACTAAGGTCATCGGTCAAAACTTTTGCCTGATTTTGGCAGTCAAAATTGGTTGACCGATTATGAGTTCTGACCTTTATACAGAGCGATTTTTTAAAGTGTGCCTTCAAGGCCAAATCCGTAACTATGAGGAATATCGAAAAGGAGTCTCGAACCCGATTTTAATGAAAAGTAAAACTGCATGTTTGGATTTTTGAATAAAAACCGTAACCTGTCACCGAACCACCACCCAAAGTCAGAAGTCAAATTCGAAAGTATAGAATCCCAGAATTTGACGCATTCTAATATGGATCAAATTCTGGAAAGTAATACCACAAGGCAAACTTAAGGAAAGCCAAACTAGGAAATTAAAAACAAAAGTTCTTCAAACTGTATCGTGTGAAATATCAAATGAAACTCCTTCTGTGAGGGCTCTAACTATATTTCTTTTCGTCATTTTAAAATAAACAGTTTTGAAGTTATTCAAGAAGTTTAAACAAAAAGAACCATTTCCTTTATCTCCGAAACTACTGAAAATTTTGAAAAAAAATATTAAGTAGGTACTGGAAAACCTATAAGAAATCTGTAGTATTAAAATAACTTATTAAATAATTAAATATTCGGTATAATTAGCTAAGAAATCTGTAGTATTAAAATAACATATTAAATAATTAAATATTCGGTATAATTAGCTAATTTACTACCATTGATCGTTTTTATATAAATTTAATTTAAGACTTATTTAAACAAAGTAAAATAAGCAACTATGTTTTCTAAAGTTGTATTTGAAATAAATGCATTGCATGCAAATAAAAAAAAATAAAAGTCAAAGTTGTTTTTTTTTCTTTTGGAGATGATTTGTACAATCCTAATTTAATTTTCATCGTACCCGTACGTGTGGGGTATTTATGGATAGGTCTTCAAAAATGATATTGAGGTTTCTAAGATCATTTTTTTCTAAACTGAATAGTTTGCGCAACAGACACTTCCAAAGTGGGTTCACTGACGCCTTAAATATTCTTAAAAGTACATCACACTCAAGCAAAACTTTACAAGCCACTATTTTCTACTAGTCATGGTTGTTGACTTTTTAAAAATCTCTATTAAAGCCAGACAGTTACAAAAAACAGATTTTAGCAAATGTGAGATTACAAAGTCATTTTATAGTAGGCTTAAGTTTACTCGGATAAGGTTTTTATGCTAAGGAATTAGTTACATTGTTTGTGTAGTTAGTCTAAGATCAGCATAAGTGACTATAAAGGATTTTATAGTATAACCAGGCGGTCTTTTCTGTCGACATCTTACCGTGAATATTTAGGTGGAGTGAACGACAATTGAACTGTCATTACGTCTAATTTGTATGATTTGACAGCTCACTTGTCGTTCATTTACACATGATAGACATCAGACATCACGACGGATAGCCCTCTGTGCAGAGCATGCATACGTAGTATCTCTATGTAGTCTATGGCATGCATGGAGGGGGAGGAAACGGTACCTACCGCACGTACTCCTTGAGTGCGAGGGCGTCGCCGAACCACGGAAACAAACAATAGGGTCACCGAATTTGCTCACAGATGTCCTGAATACGCCGGAAAAACTGATGTGTTTCTGGAGGGAGGTTGGGTGGTTGAAGCGACGGCATGCTAACGCACAATGGTCCAACATCAGGACTAAGTGCGGAAACCAAAACCCCCTCATAGAATTGTCAATCACTTCGCCTAAGTGTTCACTTCGACATGTTTACAGAATCGCCCGGCTGTTTTTGCCCGCGATTTCGTACGCGCATATCCCGTTTTACCTCATTCCCGAAGAAATTTCGGGAAATTCTTTCTTAGTGCTCCTCTTTCCCTACACTCTCCAAGGAACCTACATGCCAAATTTTAGCTCTTTACGACCAGCCATTTCGGCTGTTAAACAGTAGGAAGCAGATAATCACTTTCATGAAGTAGCTGGTATTTGACATCACCCCGTTTTGACTAAAAGACTCCAATATAGTGAGGAAAAGGCTTGACAGTCTGTATTTGTGGCCAGTTCATAGCAATAGGCTTGCTAAATTAAGGCAGATCCAGGATTGTCATCTGGGGGCCTCAACCCGCTGAGGGTGGGTTTTAGTACAGCATGTCACCGGATAACTTTATTGCAAAGTCCGTAAGATTCTAATGCTTCCTCCACACTATTCCGAAGTTGCACGAAGCGAAGTGCTCTCCGAAGTTGACCGAAGTCCGAAGTAGGTGTCCACACACCTCGAGCAATGTGTCGAGCAACTTCGCGAGGAACTCAGTCGCCCGTTCCCCCCGTTCCCCTCACGATAGGCATAATGGATAACGTTCATGTGGCAACTGCCGTTGCAATGTGTACTCTCGCGTAATAAAAATACGTGCGTATTTACTATGGCTGACGCGAACCGAAGTGAGTCGAAGTTACCCGAGTAGTGTGGACAGACGCTTCGTGTTCGAACTTCGAGTCCTTTGACTCGGGCGCAAAAACCGACAACAACTGGAAGTCGCCCGAGGCGAAGCGAAGTTGCACGAGGCGAAGCGAAGTGCCCCTCCACACTATCGTATTCGCTCAACTTCGATCAACTTCGGGAATAATGTGGAGGCTACTTAAGATCTTTTTTAAGTAGCCTCCGCGTCAGCCATAGTAAATACGCACGTATTTTTATTACGCGAGAGTACACATTGCAACGGCAGTTGCCACATAAACGTTATCCATTATGCCTATCGTCAGGGGAACGGGGGGAACGGGCGACTGAGTTCCTCGCGAAGTTGCTCGAGGTGTGTGGACACCTACTTCGGACTTCGGTCAACTTCGGAGAGCACTTCGCTTCGTGCAACTTCGGAATAGTGTGGAGGAAGCATTAGAACACATTCTCTCGATATATTGTGATCATATCATTTTTAATACAAATTCAATAGATTCCAATGTATAAGTGCCTTATTGAGAAAATTTCGTTTAAAATAAATAATATTTTACAATTTTAAGTCTTAGATGATTTTAGTGTCACTGGTAAATAGCAAAATTTTCTATTAAGAGTCCTATTACGAATCGTGAATGCTCGTTTGCAATAAACGAAGTTACGTTGGTCTGCGTTGGGGGTACATCTATAGTCCGCAAAACCATTCTGATACTTACTAGTCTGAATAGGATTATAGTTTATTTGGGCGCTTGCGCGAGACTGAGGAGCGCGCGCGCTGAATTGACGCAGAATATATAGTACTTTAATTTTATTTATTGTAATTTTGTTTAATTATATTGACAAACGAAAACTTATGAAACGTATTCATTGTAGATTGAAATTTTATATCATATTAATTTATTTGAAAAAATTGTTTTTATTTGGAATATAATGGACGCTGAATCAAGACATTTCTGGCTTAAATTAGGATTTCTTTACGTTTTTTTCGGTGAAAACTCAAGGAATTTAAAGAAATTCTAGAACTCCAATAAACAAGTAAAACATTCAACTTACCTTTTAGTAAATTCAGCTTTTAAAAGAATTGATTGTAACAATGTGAATTAGACCGTCAAAGTTCCATCGCCGACATTTTTTCTTGCAAACTGAGTTCGTAAAATATTTATAGTAAATTACACGAAAAGAAAAATGAAAATGTGTAACTCCAACTTACAATAAAGAGACTGGCACTATCGTTATTCAGTATCAAATAATTAAAATATCTTACTGCTGCTGAAAACTACAGCGTCAAAAATCATGAATTTCCGTTAAAAATGTAATAGGGCTCTTAACATAAACACTAAAATAGCTCAAAACATTTTATTTTGCTCAACACATATATCAAGCTTCCTTGGATTATTTTTGGTAAATTCCTCGATGATTTTGTTGTTGTATAGGCTAACCACCAAAGAGATCTGGGTCTTTTAGGGGGCGGCTTGAGCCCGTTAGTCCCAGCCGTTTTTTTCCTATCTACTGGACTGATTCTGTTGAAATTGGCAACACCTTTATAATGTTGTGTGTCCTAAACACATAAGTAATTAAATTTTGAAAATGGAACCCACTGTCAAACGATATAAATCTATATAAAGTTTATAGTTTGAAAGTAAGATAATACAAAAATGAGGTTTATTTGCATGCGAGTTTGTCTCGCACAGTTGGACAGTTGGACAGTTCCTGTTTTTGAGAGAGACACCAATTTTGATATAAGTAAAGGCATGGTTAGACAAGACATTGTTGCAAACAAAGTCAACTATTATTATAAATTGTACAGACAATATAAAATTATACTTATTTCTCTTTAACAAAAAGTCAGTGAGTCATCTTGGGGAAGAAGAGTTAAGTCAGCCATGTTCAGACACACAAAACTCAAAAAATTGGTTCAGCCACGCACTTCCTCTCCGTGGTTTTATTTATAAATCAGTTATATTAATTCTTCTCCTAAGAAAACTTTCAAAATTCTGTCATGAAAGTTATAAATATTTGAAATAAAAGTGGTACCTACTTAAAGTGCTGATTGTATGAAACCATCGCTTTGTTACTATTTTACACTGGAAGACAAAGACCAAGATTATTTGATAGTAGTAACGATACTTTTTAAGGACAAGTTAATAAGTGGTCATAATTACGTTTATTTCATTAATTTATACAAGGGAATCAGGATTAGCTAACCTTCGAAATGTATTGTAATATTTTACTAACCTAACAGTGGTCTCCGAGGGTCGTCAGCATCCATTTTCCAGTCACTAATTCACTACCTATACCATGTCCGTACACGTGATACTCGCACATTTATGTCATTTGAATAATCTTATCTATTATTGATAGAATTACATTATTATTTTGTTATTGTTTACAAATGATTCCATTCTATTGTATTGACTTTGACATCCCAATGTCAGTTGGGTGACATTGACGTTTGACAGGCCAACGACAGAGCTTGCGTTTGGATATTCCATTTCACTCTTCATGAGCTTGGAATTGAAGAAAATCCTTTGTCGACTTTACATCTAAAACTAAAGTGTAATGATTTGAGCATAAAATAAATAGAAAAATAAAGCTTTTATTACGGTTTTTTATTGAAAACCATAATGTTCATTTCTCATTTTTTAATAGTTAACTGGGTGATATGAAAAACGTACGGACATAGTACGCGTATGGTTTTGTCAAAAAACAATGTCGGTTCGTTCAAAAAACAATCGTTCGTAAAGAGTGACCTGCTATTTTTAGGTACAGTCGCCAGCACATCAAACCACCCGAAACTGTAAAATTTTCCTAATCAACCTTGAACCTTATTGCTCTCGTGTTAAAGTTGAAAATTTATTGAAGAAATTCGACAGATTGTTGTAGCTTGATGTGCTGATGTCTGGACTATATTTTTATATTTCATCACTAATATATACTTAATTGGCTCATCAATTTTTTGTGGCCAACAAGAATGGTCAATTTTGTAGAAAAAAAACTAAAATGGACTTAGTAAAATAAACTGCTTTTTATTCTTATAATAAAATATTTTCAAGCTTACACGTATTATTTTATTTTAGGCTAGTATTGCTGTAATCACACAAGTAAAACCTTATAGTTCTAATCTATTTGGTCTCTATGAATGCAATGTTGATAACCCAGCGTACGATAACCGTACAGAAACATGTAAATAATATTGCCTAATAATGCCAATAAATAATAGTTAATAATCAAAACATCTATTTAGCAAGCAATGATCTCAAACTGGGGCGTACGTGAGGCCTGGATCTGCTCGAAGATAACCTATTACCTACCTAGGCTCAAGAAGTCACATCAGACCGACTGTAACTGGCTGTCTTTGGTTGCCCTACCGGTTTAAATTCGCAGAAAGGAAAACTGACCATTACTGGGTTAGTTGTGATGTGGGAGTTAACATAACATACTAGACTTATTAATAACTAGCTGACTCCGCAACTTCGTCTGCGTCACATTTTACAGTACTGCTCCGCTCCTATTTGTCTTAGCGTGATGATATAATAATATGCCTGCTGTGATAATCTAGGAAGTAAATAAAATTATGTCTGGAAATAAAATTATATATAAATATTTGGTAGGCGATTCAATTACTTTCCAACTGACAGACGTTTCCTACAACGTAAAGGTTGAAAACTTAGCTTGCTTTCCTCCACTTGACAAGGATTAACAAAACGTTTTAAGCAATAAGTTTCCAAAGTGCCTTTACTTTTAAATACTGCAAACTGTATCACCGTGAAATTGCGGACCTGTTTCCTCAGTATTGCCTCCGACATAATTATGTAGGTACCAGTATGTATATATCTGCACAAATCAGTCAAAAAAAAAATTACGGCACGGTTGGCGCAGTGGTTGAGCGATCAGCTGCTGCGCCGCGTGTCGTGGGTTCGATTCCCGTACGGAACAAATATTTGTATGGCCTACAGATAGTTGTTCCGGGTCTGGCTGTTTGTGTGTGTGACTTTGTATGTTTGTAAATGCACCCACAATACAGGAGAAATTCCTAGTGTGGTGCCACGTTTTTCTTTAAAAATTAAATCTGTAAATATCTCTGATGAACATAGGTACTTATAGGCTTCATTATATTTTCAAAAAAATTAGAGATTCCTTAGAAATTGCAATAAAGTTACTACCTATAAAATTCATTACCTACTTGACGTGCGCTGAGAAACCAACTGATGATACAGAAAATTAGTGTCATCACCTGCCTAGCCTTTTTCCAACTACATTAGGGTCGGGTTCCAGTCAAACCGGATTCAGCTGAATACCAGTATTTTACGTGGAGCGGCTGCCTAGGTACCAGACCTCCACAACCCATTAACTGGGTAACACTGTACTCCTTGGCAAGACTGGTATCAGATTTTCTGGCTTCTGACTATCCGTAACGACTGCCAAAGATCTCCAAATGACAGCCGGAACCAACAGCTTAACGTTCTTCCTGAGGCACGGAGGAAACTCGATTTGTTAAGATGGTCACCCATCCACAGACCGACCTCGGGATGATCGATCTCTGTGGCTGTTATTATTTAGCCTCGAGCTCCTCTCACATAAAAATAATGTACCTACTACTTAATTGAAGTAATTACTCATTAATAGTATCACCTAATTATAATTGACGACACGGTTGGCGCAGTGGTTGAGCGACCGACTGCTGCGCTGCGTGTCGCGGGTTCGATTCCCGCACGGAACAAATATTTGTAAGACCTACATGTATTTGTTCTGAGTATGGGTGTTTTTCTATCTATAATATGTATGTATTTACAAAAAAAAATGTATATAAGTAGTTTATCAGCCATATCGTAACCATAACACAAGCATTAGGTTGCTTAGCTTGGGACTATATGGCGTTGTGTGAAATGTCCAAGGATGTTATTGTTATGTTATTATTATTATTATTATTTTTTTACTATCTCGGGCCCCTGGAGACCCGGTCCTTTGGTAGGCGTACGAGAGGCCGAAACCAACTCGCAGAGGCCCCGTTAGACTTTTCAAATGTAATGGGGCACCAACCAGCGATTATCCCTGTATGCACTGAAAGTATTCCCAAGGACAATCCCCGGTTGGAGCAGTACTATTGCAGAATACGGAAACAAAAAATGAAACGCTATGGGTTTGGGTGGCTTAGTGGAATGATAATCGTTTATTATAAAACTATTGGCCCCTGCCTGACCACTAACAATATACACGGCTTTTAAATGGCAGGGGGTGACTTGCACACTCAATGAATGGGGCCCCGAAAACGGTCGCTAGCACAAAGTGACGTAGCGCCAAGGGGGCAACATGGCCTCAGGTGCTAGAGGAGTGGAGAGGTATACCACGGCTATCAGGACAATCCCGGAAGTGCGGTCAAGATCCCTACCAGCATCTTACTGGATTATACGTCCTTCTCCCGAGCACGTATGCTCTAGCGAATCTCCACTCAGACCGGCCAATTAAGGCAAGGAAGAGGTGGGAGCTCTGTTCCTCGTCAGTTTTCACTCCGGCCAGCCAATAAAGGCAAGCCGTAGATGAGGAACAAGACTTCTCCCGGGAGATAAGGTTCGTGGGGTCGCTACTGCCCAACAGTTCGCCACAAAACTGCCTTGCGGATTGTATCTCTCTTTGTCTGGCCCCTCACCCTAGGTAAGACCTAAGGTCCATCGGGACGCGCAAGCCCCACCACGACGTCAACGTAGAGATACTGCGGTAGGGATATATTATTATTATTATTATTAGTTATTATTAATTATATCTATCTTCTATAATCTATATCTATACTTAGAATAAATCTGTAGAGAAGTCCATTCTGTAGGTACATTAAATATATTTCCAAAATAACTATCAAGGGGTGATTAGGGATGTAGTAAAAATTTTTTCTGTCTGTCTGTCTGTCTGTATAACCGTTATAGAAACAAAAAACTACTCGACGGATTTTAACGAAACTTGGTATAATTATTTTTCATACTCCTGAGCTGGTTATACTTTTCATCACGCTACAATCAATAAGTCATAAGTCATTTATTCATTTGTTTAACATAGGTACAGTTATAGTTGTTAATTGTTAATAAAGAGAGCGCTATGTTCAATAGAAAAAATAAAAATAAAAAATGAATATGTGAAAGTTTGGTTGTTTGTTACTCAATCACGCCAGAACGGCTTAACGGATCTTAATGAAATTTAGAACAAAGATAGATTATAGTCTGGAATAGCACATAAGCTACTTTTAATCCCGGGAACATGTTCCCTAGGGATCACGCGGGCGAAGCCGCTGGCAGAAGCTAGTAATTAATAAAAATGTCCATGAGGGGTTATGTCTAACTACTATGGTTGAGTCACAATGACCGCATTTTTTTCAAATTATTCAATCAAATCCCGGGTGAAATGAAATAGTGATGATTTTGATGTCATGATAATTAGCCTCATCCATTTAAATGGTTTGTTAATTAAAGTTGGTTATGTAGGTACATGTAAATTACACTTTAAATTATTATTAAAATGGTTTGTTAATTAAAGTTGGTTATGTAGGTACATGTAAATTACACTTTAAATTATTATTAAAATGGTTTGTTAATTAAAGTTGGTTATGTAGGTACATGTAGGTAAATTACACTTTAAATTATTATTAAAATGGTTTGTTAATTAAAGTTGGTTATGTAGGTACATGTAAATTACACTTTAAATTATTATTAAAATGGTTTGTTAATTAAAGTTGGTTATGTAGGTACATGTAAATTACACTTTAAATTATTATTAAAATGGTTTGTTAATTAAAGTTGGTTATGTAGGTACATGTAAATTACACTTTAAATTATTATTAAAATGGTTTGTTAATTAAAGTTGGTTATGTAGGTACATGTAAATTACACTTTAAATTGTTATTCAAATCTGACCTTTGGTTTAGAACGACGGATATAAAATGCTCTAAGTAAGAAAAATATTGCGGTTAGAGCGAACTTCCCTACGTTGAGTGTGTTAATAAGTAACTAATTTAAACATCTATACTAATATTATAAAGCAGAAGAGTTTGTTTGTTTGGTTGAACGCGCTTATCTCAGGAACTACTATACTGGTCCGATTTGAAAAAAATATTTCAGTGTTAGATAGCCCATTTATCGAGGAAGGCTATAGGCTATATATCATCACGCTACGACCAAATAGGAGCGGAGCAGTAATGCAAAATGTTACGCAGACGACGTAGCACGGGTCAGCTAGTTACCCTATAAAGAACATACCCTGAATATAAGAACAGAACTCCACGTCATGCAAGTTCTTTATCATCGTCTGCGCAGTCTCTTCCAAATATATTGCGATCGGCTTCCAGACAAATCTGATTCAGATGAATACCATAAGTTAAGTGAAGCAGCTGCCTATTTGACTTTCACAAGCCATTAACAGTTGGCAAAACTGGTGTCAGATTTTCTGGCTTTGACAATCCGCAACGACTGCCTCTACAAAGGTGCGTTGCCTACGTTTTTCACAGAGGAAGATCGCTAGCCTTTTTTTTTTTTTCGGCTGGGAAAAAATGCGTTACGCATACCCTCTCACTCGGGGGAGTGGGAGGGGTATGTGGGACTCCCCGGGCAAGCCCGGTATACCCACTAGAAACTGAAATTCCCGCAGCGTCTTAGTGGGGGTGGACTGGGAGATCGGCGTAGCCTTTACGTCCAGTCCACCTCCGACGACCGCCCGCCTTCACAGCGGGCCCTTCACGCCCCCCCCCCCCCCCGTTGGGGGAGGGCCGGGAACCTCTGACGATGGTGGTGATGTGTGCAATGCGGGCGGAGGCGCCCCCGCGCCTGTCGCCCGCTCATCACCACCGCGAGGAGGGAGAAGAGGACGTCTTCTCCGACCTCACCTTCGTCTGCGGAGCGGCGCAGCGAAAGGATCGTCCTCTCGCGCGCGCTCCGCCGCCTCCTTCTGCGAGATGACATCCTCGCAAAAGGAGGCTACCGCGGCCCAGGACTCCTCACTCCCCAGCATGCATCTGACCACGCTGGGAAGTGAGAGGTCCTGTCCGATCTCCACAGTGAGACTGCGACGCGGCTCGGACCAAGCTGGGCACACCTCCAGTGTGTGCTGCGCCGTGTCCTCCGCCGCGCCGCAGTCGTGACACGCCGGTGTCTCCTCCCTCCCGATCCGGTGCAGGTGCGTGCCGAAACAGCCGTGGCCTGACAACACCTGCACCAGACGGAAGGAAAGGAAGCCGTGCGGGCGCTCGAGCCAGTCTCGCAAGACTGGACCGAGCGCGTCCAGGGTCCGACGACCAAAGGTGGCGGAGGCGAGGTCCTGCGTCCAATGGACGACAATGGCGTCCCTCGCCTCCCTTCGCACCGCCTCCCGCTCCTCTGCGAAAACGACAGACAGGCAGACAGCGAAGTCTTAGTAATATGGTCCCGTTTTTACAAAAACCGTTTTTTTATAAAATAAATAAAGGTAGTTAATAAAGACTAGCTGACCCGCGCCACTTCGTCTGCGTCACATTTTCCATTAATGCTACGCTCCTATTTGTTTTAGCGTGATGATATATAGCTAAAAGATTTTTTCAAATCGGACCAGTAGTTCCTGAGATTAGCGCGTTCAACCAAACAAACATACAAACTCTTCTGCTTTATAATTCTAGTATAAGTAGATAAAAAACATTATGGAGGAAATGGGATTAGGGATAGCGAGTGTGTGTGGTGAGAAGTGTGCGTGTGGAGAGAAGTGCGTATGTGTGTGGTTTTTGAGTATGCTATATCACTAGGTTAGTTTACAGATTCATTTTTCAGTGTCATCGTAGCATCGTAGCTAAAGTTTTCAAGCCAAAGTAAAATTTCTTTTTTTATTTATTTGGAAATTAGAAGACGCCTAACACTATCCCTTTTGCAAAGCTTAATCATGATCGCATTGGCACTCTGGGGTGAAATCTCGGTAAGTATCTATAGCTGCTTGTCACAATGCTATTACTATCGTTATTTACTATTGACATAAATATTGTTACGCGCCAGAATGAATGCCGGGTACACAACGTACTACTAACGCCATCTAGTATCGAGTAGTGGAACTAATTGGGTCACGATCTTTCTAGACTTTTCGATGCAAGAACATTCTCGATGTTTCGATACCTAGTCAGTCGGGACCGGTATGTTCCCGAACTTTCTAGATATTTCCATTCTCGAAGGTTCTGGAAATTACTGTGGGACTATATAAGCTGCGGATCGCTCGCGACTGGGTCAGTATTGAATTGGCGATACAAGCGAATCTTCGGAAGCGATCTTCAACTGCGAGTTAAGTGAAGTGAAGTGTTTAATAGTGCGATTGTGTGTTATAATTAGTGCGTTTAAAGTGATAATCAGTGTTGATTATTAAAGTGTCATTTTTGGTTAATTAATCACAATTTTTATTGTCACGAACCCCAAGCTCGTAACAATATTATTAATAACAAACCAATAAGTAAATATGATGTCATTCATTTGACGAACGTCAATAAAATGAAATGTCTTGACAAACATCATTTGCCATCTTTTATGAATGACAAAACAAGAAAAACAACTTAATTTAGTGCGATCTCGACTTGTGAAGTAGCTAGTCCGTAGGTCATGTAGACCTAATTGTATTTTTTCCTAGTTGGACGTTCCGTGGAATCTGACAATTAACTCATGCAAATGCAAAGCAAAAAAAAAATAGAAATATTGTGAAAATGTAAGTCAGCAAACTATGTCATGTGGGGTATCGTTGAGTAGCTACTTTGAAATCATTGTGAGGTTTCTTTAACCATTTTTCAGTTGAAATAATATTTTAGGATCTAAAGCAATTTAAAGTTTTTTAATTGGGCTTCTCACTAATAAAATTAAAATTGCAAGTTTCTTTACATTACCTACACTCAGTCGGAGGCAATGTTGATTCAAACTACCATTGCCTCCTACTGCGTGTAAAGTAACTTGCAATTCCTTTTCAGTTCATTAATTTTAAGCAGTCGAGTTTTTGTTTTAATAATAATAATTTTATTTTTCTCTCTACGTATCTGTTTAATTAATTAGTAAGGGGGGATTTCATCAATCTCAAACTGAACGCGACCAACATAATTAAGAATCACGTTTAGAGCTGTCAGTGTCATTATTTTCTATGGAATATTGACACTGACAACTCTTGAACGCAACTTGATCGTGATCAGATTCATTGGTGACATCCGCTCTATTAAAACTTAGTCAAATGCACACTTGCTTTTCCAATTTACTTTTGACATTGGCAGAATAGTCGACATCGGCTCTACTTGCCATTAAAAAATAATAGAATAGAATAGACATCCGCTCTAAGTCTACCTTACTAGTCTGAATCTACTTTCCTACTCTATAGCTTGTAAAACAGGCTTGTAAATACCTCTACCTAGTCTCTGGCAGGAGTTTTAATTATACAACGTGTAACAGAATAAACGCAATACCTCTTAAGGGGTAATTGTACACTTATGAACAACTTATTACTATGTGACCAAACCAACCCCGAAATCGAGAGAAAAGAACCAGCCGTTCAGTACATTTCGTCAAATTATGCGCACATGTCTTGACCCCTTATGAGGTATGTTACACGTGTATGTATAACTTTCGATGTGGAGCGCACATAGCAAACCGATGGGAAGTACATCTGAGCAAATACTTATCTCATAAGTATCATATACAAGCAGATTTAATTAAATACTTCCAATGACAAATAGAAATAAAGAAAAAAACCGGCCAAGTGCGAGTCAGACTCGCGCATCGAGGGTTCCGTACAAACCTGTAGGTATATATGTAGGTACCTATAAGCAAATGACGATGACTAAAAAAAAAGATGACGTATTAAAAAAACTACTTACTAGATTTCGTTCAAACCAATTTTTGGTGGAAGTTTACATGGTATGTACAACACATATTTTTTTTAGTTTTATCATTCTCTTATTTTAGAAGTTAAGGGACACATTTTACCACTTTGGAAGTGTCTCTCGTGCCAAAAAATATTAGAAACCTCAATATCATTTTTGAAGACCTATCCGATATGACGACACGGTTGGCGCAGTGGTTGAGCGATTGACTGCTGCGCAGCATGTCGCGGGTTCGATTCCCGCACGGAACAAATATTTGTACGACCTAGGTACATGTATTTGTTCCGAGTCTGGGTGTTTTTCTATCTATAATATGTATGTATTTACAAAAAAAAATGTATATAAGTAGTTTATCAGCCATCTCGTTACCATAACACAAGCATTAGGTTGCTTAGCTTGGGACTATATGGCGTTGTGTGAAATGTCCAAGGATATTATATTATATTATTATTATTTATATCCATACATAGATATCCCACACGTACGGGTTTGATGAAAAAAAAATTGAGTTTCAGTTCTAATTATGGGGACCCCCAAAATTATTTTTTTATTTTTATTTTTGTGTGAAAATCTTAATGCGGTTCACAGAATACATCTAGGTACTTACCAAGTTTCAACAACACAATTCTTGTAGTTTTGGATAAAAGTGGCTGTGATATACGGACGGACAGACAAACAGACAGACATGACGAATCTATAAGGGTTCCGTTTTTTGCCATTTGGCTACGGAACCCTTAAAAACTTGACTCAATAGTCGTTATCACGAAGTAACTAACATCTTTGTTTTGTTATTTATAATCATGTTATTAATACTTACCTATAGGTTACCTAGGAAAACTCTTCATGTTCGAAGCGGGTCGGGTGAATACCTAGATGCTTTATCCTATATGGTTTGCGCTAGATAAACGTGGAATAAAGTACATTGACCTTTCGCTTAAATCTCTTCGTAGATACTAAAACAATAAATTATGAACTGTTCTTCATTACCTACTAGAGAACGTAAAAGATCACGATAGAAGTCGATTCGGGACAGCTTTACGTCATTATTTCTGATTTTGATCTTATGAAAGTCAATTTAATGTACCTTTGTTTGTCAATGTACTTTATTCCACGTTTATCTGGCGTAAACCATAGTAGGCTAATCGAATTTAATCATTTTTTATTATATCACACAAGCGAGCATTTGCAATAAAATTCTAACCATAGTTCATGGAGTCACTGCGCGTCACAAACATCAATACAAACATACCACTCCTCCGCTCGCTGCACGCCTGGTGCAAAGGTTCCGTGTATTACATCAGACACACATGTAACAGTTAGGTACTGTGCACTCCCTCCTCCCGTGTGTGTGTGTCTATGTTTTCCTATTACAGATAAAAGAGGTCTTACAACCAAGTGTTCCGCAGGCCTCCTGGCAGATAATTACCCTGATACCATTATAACTTTTCATTATTCCTTAAGGCGGGGTTGCAGTACTTTTTAAGATTTTAGAACGTCTGAAAATCTTATTAATTATGAGTTTTTTAATAAATAAAAATCATTACATAAAAATTGAACATACTCTCAAGTAAATCGTAAAGATAGAAACACGATTAAGAATGATTGGCTCGATACTATTTCTAATCAAACATGACACTAAATTACAATTTTAAACGTGTACCTACTGCTAAGAGATTTCATCACGAATATTTATAAAAGTTATATCAATAGATAGAGCTTTTTATTTTGAAGTAAATGTTGAAACCATATTGTATAATTTCTTTATCAGTTTTCGCCAAGAAGAAAAAACAATCAAAATTTAGGCATTATTTCGCTCGCCGGACAGTCGCTGTTGTTCGTCAAAACACACAGTACTGCAACCCCCCGCGGCTTCGCTCCCGTCAATTAAGTATTCATTGCACATATCGAGTTTTCATTGTTTTTAATATATATTCTGCTATTCTGGTGGGAGACAAATCCAACGAAAATTGGTTCAGCAGATCTCGAGTTATAAGTGTTGTAACAAACCCGTCTTTGTTTTATATACAGGGAAATATAAGATATACTAGAAAGCACTTCTAAGTATTGATGTTACCCTGGTACTAAATATTCTCAAAATTGCCACTTACGTTATAAACCTGCTTAAAAGTTAAATTCATATTAGCTAACTCATTGCATCTATTTAGTAAAGGCCATTTCTTTCTTCTTCTAGTGCAAAGCGTCTCGATTAGGGCATGTAATATCGGATGATTTTCGATTCCGGAACTGACATACGATACTACGGGTTCGATTCCGGAATTCCGGAACCGATTCCGGAATTAGAAAAAAGTATAGTAATTAAAATAAAAACAGTAAATAGGCATTTAAGTGTTTTGTGAAATCAAATCTTTATTAAAAAACTAAATAAATCGACAAAACTCTTGACTGAGATCAATTAAACAGCCTTCTATTAGGTTTTTCTTAATAAATATAACAAAAAATAATCAACTTTTTAATAACATAGGTACATTATAGGAAAATCAACGTGTGCTAGCTATTTGTAATTGATTGCAATTACAAATAGCTAGCTTATTAAATAACTATCTAATAAAATTATGATGTATATAAGATTCAAAAACTCACAAAGATCAAAATAAACAAGTTCTCCTCTTCTGAGATCATGAAAATAGGTTTAAAGATCAAAACTTAAAAATAATTAAAAAACTCTAAACTTACGTTGTCGTATTTTTTGGATATTGAGATCTTTAAATCAACAAATACTAAAAAGAAATGTAAAGTAAATAAGACAAGAATCACTTTTTCAAAAAAGATAGCTCTTCTTGATAATGTGTTCTCAAGAGTATCAGAGCATCTAACATTTTACCTGAGAGCGAGCTTCGTTAGCGGTTACAAAATACTCTTTCACTCTCAACACTTGTAGGAAGAACACATAAAATATAATTGTATTTATAAATTATATTTTAGGTTTATTGTATTTATTATATAATTGTATTGTAAAAATATGCAAATTCTATTATTGTGGTAACTTATCTTACAATAATTATATGAGTATCGGATTGCGATATTTACTTCAGTTCCGGAATTGTAATATTGTAAAAAATCATCCGAAATTCCGGAGTTACGAAATCTCGGAATTTCGGGATCCATGCCCTAGTCTCGATGTTGCATCAGCAACGTTATGTTGCTCTTGCTTCTAATCAACATTCAAATTTCTACGACTACAGGAATGCCTTCACGACACGCCTCTTGTAATGTAATCCGATCGTATATTTCATCAGATTGTAACTATTTTGTAGGAAAGTTTTTTTTTTTTTTTTTGTGATTTTGAAATTACTTATTTTACCTAACTACCTATTAGATACCTACTTTTAAAATTAGGTAAAATTGCTGAAACTTTGAGATTTAGGCAGGTCTAATATTCCTGCTAGGGCCAGTCCCTGCAAGGATGGTTTGTTCCAAAAAGTCACTGTTGCCCTGGAACGCAAAGGGCATTAGGAGGAACACGGATGCGTTTCAGTCAGGAAGAGTCAGACAAACCCTTCTGCTCAGTATTTCGATAATTTAACGTTAAAAAATAGAAAAAAATGTTTAATATTGTATTAATATCAACTTAGGCCATCGTTGTTGACAGTAAGTTCTTATACTAAGTTAACACATAAAATCAAGTCACTACTTCAGACAAATACCACTTTTCACGTTTTGTATTAATAAAGGTGCATAAGGAAATTGTCACCACTGTAGAACAAACCTAGTTCATCTAGACGAGGACAACACTATTGTTTATATTGCCACCTCGCTCACACCGGAAGGTGTCTATGCAAGGCGCTTGACTTGTTTCGTCATTCACTACGCCCAGTTTACGTAGGTCCCTGTCAAGTCCCTTCTACATTCATCTTTATCAGAAACCCTATAACATTAGATGTCTGATGAGGTCTCGATAAAATTGCTACCAGGCTCGCAGCAATATCTAGGACAGCCAGATCACGCGTTTGCCAATAGCATCAGCCCTTCTACGAAATTCTCTAATATTTATTATTTGCTACACTTTATGATGTCCTTTAAAGATCAAGGCCTTAGGTATTTTATATAAACAACATTTTGATAACTAGAAAAATGCAATACTTTTTTTACTAAGTAAAAAATCCAGTACTTACCTGTTGATAAGCCCCAGGGTTTTCTAGAGCTATAGGGATTAAATCGAAGCATTTCAGACTCACTTAAGTATAATGAGGCCAAATACCGCGTGTATCTGACATCGACGCACAAACGATTTCCATGGGTCCAGGGCATAAGTCTAGGGTGTCCAGAATCATGCTCCGGACCCATGGAAATCGTTTGTGCGTCGATGTCAGATACACGCGGTATAAAAAAGTCAATCTTTAAATATTATCAAAATGCAACTAATTAATGTAAAAATCATTGTGTGTCACATGAAAACGTTTTTATCAGGTTGTTTGTTCACTGTCCTAATTATGAAGCAAACGGTACCAAACACCAATTAAAACTTGAGTAACTTAGTGAAACTTAATAAATGAAGTTCAAATTATTAGATGACCCATTTTTACAGTTATAATACTGAAATCCATTGACAACAACACCTATGTTTGGGCGGGAAACGCGCCTGCAGGCTGCAGCTGATGGCAAATAAAACCGCACCGCGCATGCGTCAACCGCATTTGCTGACCTAACGTCGCCCAGTGCAGTCGTGATACGAGTCACACGTACAGTTGTTGACAGTTCAGTGCAAATTTTGTTGTTTAACCAGTGATTATTTTTTGGAAAAAAGGTAGGCTTTATTTTATTATTTAGAAATTCCTTTAGGTAGTTATATATACATAATAATCAAAAATACATTTTACATTTATTTGCCTTTCTAACCGAATGAAACAAATAAATAATTTTAGCTAGGGTTTAGTGGTAATTACAATACTTTTGAACTTAATTTAATTAATTTACACATTTTTCACCCGTCTGTCCTTCCAAAAGGTTGGTACGGTTCAATCTCAATATTTTTGACTAAATACTAAAAAAATAACACTGTAATAAATCTAAGTCTAAAACCTATACCTTTTGACCCTCTGCAGGGCGCGTTCCCATATAGCATTCCACTCTTTTCGGCGTGTTTCACTTTCCGACTTCCCAAAAAGGAGGAGATTCTCAATTCTGTTGAATGTTTCTTTTTTATGCTTGTTATTGTTACCTCATAATGTGAACTGACAATCGAACCTACAGCCCCACGTTCAACAGACGCGACCTCTAAAAGCAATCTCAAACATAACTGGCCTGTACATCTGCCCACCTCTTCCGGGAACACAGGCGTGATGATATGTATCACGAGTCACATCTAGGTGGATAGTGATAGCAGTTCATAAGGTCATCTCACTCGATCATACTGACTGAAACAAACTAACGCGGGAAAGTCATCCGGGCTTCCAGACGTACATATTATCTCTCAAATAGATTTACTGTCTACTCAGTGGACCCGGTGAATCATAACATCGCGGTATCTACAACGTAGTATTTAATGTTGAGTAGGTATTTGTCATACAAAATAATAATTTATTCACAATCATTAATTAATTTATTACAACAAACTATGTTAAAACTCCTAACTAAAAGCGTAAAAAAATTCGTCGACTGAAAGTCAGCCCCAAAAGACTGGCCGTACGTTGCCATAACTTATACACATCTATACTTCTATACTAATATTATAAAGAGGTAAATTTGTTTGTAAGTTTGTATGTAGGGGGTAATCTCAGGAACTACTGGTCCGATTTGAAAAATTATTTCAGTGTTAGATAGCCCATTTATCGAGGAAGGCTATATATCATCACGCTAAGACAAATAGGAGCGGAGCAGTAATGGAAAATGTGACGCAGACGAAGTTGCGCGGGTTAGCTAGTATGATATAAGTTACAACGTGCGGCCACACACACATAATAAAGAGTATTCTATTCTATTCTATTCTATTCTATGGCAATGCCTATCCTCTGTCCGAGGCAAAAGCCAGCTTTTGGGTCACGCGAAGTGTCAACTAAGCATTTATCAGACTCAATGTTTTCTCATAATCTGCAACATCTGTAGCTACCAGCATCTGCTAGCATCTATACCTATCTACTACTTGGGATTCCTGTCAAGTGTGAATAGGTTACGTCTAGCCATATCTTAGACCGCATCATCGCTTACCATCAGGTGAGATAGTGGTCAAACCACAGAACAAATTTTAATCTGTTCTGTGGGTCAAAGGTGTGCCTATTAATAGTAAAAAAACGTCTAAAGGAGCAAAGGATTCTAGATATTTTTCCGTTGCCTACCGTACTTCTTTCTGGGAAAAAGTGACGCTTAGTATAGTATAGAGGCTTATTCGACAGAGTAGCTTACGAAGTGAAAATGATCGAATCAATACTTACGAACCCGGATAATTACCTTTTAGAATGAAGATTACATTAAAAGTTAAACCCGTAAAATTCAGACATATTCAATATTTAATGGCAAATGATCTTAGCAAAGTTGGCTTGAAAACATTGCTGAGTTCATCTATGGCTAATTGGCTAAGATTAATAGTCTAGTTTCCATCATCCACAAATTGCAAAACTATTTTGTCCGTCAGTTAGAGTATTGAAAAATAATGGACACGTATTTTTTGGTTTGGTAAATCAATGAATATTGACAAAGATAAAACGCATCAAAACTCGGGAGTGAGGGCTCGTGACGTAGTCACAACCCGCTAAAAATTATGGCATGGCATGACGTAATGAGAATTTTAAAAGCGTCGTAACTTCGTCAATTTTGGTTCCCGTAACAAAAGAAAAAATACGGGTCAAACATTTTTTGAAAATCTAACTGACGGACTAATTAGATCTTTTCAGGACACACGCCCATTTTGATTAAACACCGCACCGTTCAATGAGCGTTAGCTCTATTCGAGCGGCAAATTATAGTCCAGCTGGACCCCCAGCTAGGTAATCACAAGATTTACGAAATGTTAATAACACAGGTAATCGCAGGAAACCTCATTAACTTTGCAAAATAAACTGAAATCTATCTGTAATTTAAAGTTGAGTAAGCTTTGGCTCGCTAAGGATTTACTATCTAGGAGCTACCTTGATGGATTAGGTACTTACACAAGCTAGACATTTTAAAATGTGTACACGTTGCATAAATGAAGGCTTGTTTGGTGGTAGAAGAAGATGATTCTTCGTTTTGACTTTAAAGATGCGAAATTTGGAATTTAGGTTTCTTTATCTTAATTTTTTTTTATTTGACGTGGGTCTCGCTCTTGACTTTAGTCTTGGTCCGAGATGACAGAGACAAAGTCTACGATGGAGCGAGCTTACCCAGAAGGAGCCTGTTTACTCTAAATTTGAAGAGATTAGGGTTGCAAGCGTTCGGAAACACAGACGCAGGCAGAGTCGCAGAGAGTTCCACTCGTTTGCTGTGCGCATTACAAAAGACGTTTGGAAACAGTGCGAATTCGTGGAATAGCAACAAGGTAGGGATGATAAGTTGCAGTGCGTCTGGATGTCCGATGGTAGAAGGGGCCGGTGGAATGAGGTCGTGGAGTTCTTGGGCACACTCACCGAAGTACAATCTGTAGAAGACCGACAAGCAGGCAACCTTGCGGCTATGAGCTTCATCATTATATTAACCGAAACATGTCCACTGCTGGACCTATGCCTCTCCCAAGCGTCGCGCAACAACCGGTCCTGACGGGTCCTGTATCTCTCGCTTACATCGGCTACCCGCAATCCTCACCAGGTCATCGGTTCTTTATCTTGAAAGCTCCTAAATTTCAAATGAGCTAAAGAGTGAAATGGGCTTGTGTCCTGAAAAAATCTAATTAGTCCGTCAGTTAGATTAACAAAAAGTATTTGACTCGTAATTTTTATTTTGTTACGGGAACCAAAATTGACGAAGTTACGACTCTTTTAAAATTCTCAATATGTCACACCTTCACATAAGTTTTTTAGTGAATCGTGACCTCACGAGCTCCCACTCCCGAGTTTTGATGCGTTTTATCTTTGTCAATATTCATTGATTTACAAAAACAAAAAAATGCGTGTCCATTATTTTTCAATACTCTAATTGACGGACTAAATAGATTTGCAATTTGTGGATGATGGAATCTAGCCTGGGAGTCTTTAAGAGTGAATAGGTTACTTCTAGGCAAGCGTGCTCCACCTTAGACCGCATCATCGCTTAATATCAGGTGAGATAGCGGTCAAACGTTTACCTATCAATAGTAAAAAAAATAAAAATTTAGTTTGTAAGTTAAAAATATTTTAAAATCGCCAAGGATCCCCACAAGATGTGTCGTAATCATACCTAAACAATTTCCCAGGTTTGGCCAGGGTTTGAACCCGAGGAGACACATTGTGTAAATTCCTCTTTTGCGACTCCTCTGATATGGAAACAACGAAGGAAAATCTAATTAGGAAACCTAAGGCTCAAAAATTCGATGAGCCAGCCAAGGATCACGCAGGCGAAGCCGCTGGCACAATAACACTGTCTACCTTTCACAAAGATACGGCCCATATTCCAGTAGGCACTGGGAACAACACAAGTTGATATAACTATGCACACACTAAAATTTGAATGAACAACAAACAAGTACCTTGCATTTATCAGTGACGCAATCCCTGGATGCGTGAGTCTGCCACTAACTAGTTCAATTCGCTCTTATCATAATTTCCTCACTCGCTATAGGTACTCAATGAACTTCTACCCTCAGATCAGCTGCAAGTTTGTTTCCCTTATCAAAACATATGACGACATCATCGGTCATCTTTCGTCATTCTGGCAGTGAACCAAATTGTAAGGGAGTGTCGCCAAGAACTTGATATTTTTTTATTTGAGATGGGTTTGCTCTTGACTCTAAGTAGTCTTGGTCACAGGTGATTGAGAAAAGTGTACGATGGAGCGAACTTGCTTAGAACATTACAATGATTAAGTTTTATTCGTTTCTTTAATAATTCTTTGACATTTGGAGGTGCTTTCGAGTGTTGTCACTAAGCGATGTGATGTCTTACATTTTCTTTCATTTTTAGCACTGAATTTTAAAGAATTATTGCACGATATGAATCTGTTTAATATTATCTTCCCGCCTTTATGCCATGTTACTTAGAGTGAGCGCGCAACGATTTTTTCTTATATTTATAGTCAAACGACATGCTGTCACTGATTCGCTTTTCTTTTCTCAACATTCCTCAAAAACTTCATCCACCTTCTCAAGTTTTTAGGATTCCGTACCCAAAGGGTATCCAACTAAGCCTGCGCTGTCCGTCCGTCCGTCGGCGCGTCTGTCTGTCTGTCAGTAATAATCAGTAAGAATGTGACACTGGTACTCATGTATTTGGCACGTCTAGTAACAAACGTACCTAGATAGATCAATTTTTCCACTTGAGATATGTTTTTCTTGTAATTAATTCCATGGAATAATATGTCCATTGATGTGCCATACGATATGTTTCCATAGTAAATAATGCATGCACGCATTGCAGTAATGCGTGCATGTTATTTGACCTTAACATTACGAGTGTAACCGCTTCCTTAATACCATATTCGGATAGTTTCTTCACAGCGGAAGCAGAAAATAAGATTAATTTAAAACATATCCGACTTTTCCAGAAAAAAAATAAACGGGTTGCACTCCGGGAGTGTCAGTGACATTAACGTTGTGCATTTTTGAATCATCCGTACCTTACGAATTTTCGATCAAGTCACGTGTCCTGACACGAGTTTGACATTTTATACCCATTCGAAGAAAAGTGCTCAAAGACACTTAAGTTTTCACTTAAAAAAAATGTGTTCTTTATGTTCCTTTACATTACTGCCAATGGAATCAATCTAACTTAAAGATTTTATTCTAACTTGGTTGAGTCTCAACGGAAACCTTAAGGAACAATACGGTCTACCACTAAATCAAATTATAGTTTTAATCGTATAGGAAATTAAGCTTTTAGGGATTCGATAAAGTCTAGAAGATTAATTTTAAACTTTTCACGAAACTGATAAGGTAAATGCAGATATTAACGACCTATCAATTTCGCAGGTATCGACCATCGGAAATTCGAAACCATTACTATTTACGGTAAAGAGATTGGACAAAACAGCCATGCGTGTTTATTGAGCATGGCATACATTTTTATTTATATATTCGTACGTGTGGCAGACGGCAGTCCTTAAAACAGACAAAATTCGTTAGTTTCTGTAAATCTGTAATAGCAGTGAGCTCGCTGTCCCATAAAATTCCTAGTTCCCACAGGAAAGCATTTGCATTTTCTGCTTAACCCTAGATAGCTAACGTTCCTGGACTTCTATGATAAGCTAACCATTCGACTTTTTGACGACCATTTTTAAAACGTGTTTTTTATTTTAAAAATATGTTATTTTAATTAGGTTTATTATATTTATAGGAAATATGGGATATAAATTAAAGATAATTATAAAAAAAAAAATATTTATTTAATTTTTAAGTATTAAGTCACAAATCTTAAATGGCACATGCTTCATTGAGATCAATAAGGCACAACTTCTTACAACGACTAAATTAGGAACTATTGTTTAAAAATTTCTACTTTTTATTTATAGTCTAATGAAGAAAAAAGATTAAAATTATCCGTGAGTATCAAATTACTTAGATTTTTTTGGCACAAGTTGGGCAAAAGTCAACCGTATGTTCGCCACAAATGGGAACTCTGCAACTATTATTGCAGTGATTCTTGGTCATGCGCCTTTTCTTATAGGAACACAAACTGCTGCTTTTCCTTTTCCTTGTTGAGGCATTTTCAAGTATTGGACCTGTTCCAGAACCAGATTGCTCAAGATTTTGACCTTGACCTTCAGCGCAATCCTCATGGTTCAAACCCAAGGCGTCTCTTATCATGTCTTTCATTCTACGAGGCATTGTTGGTATATCCAGTCGACGTTTTAGCCAAGGTTCAACGAGTTTTTCATGCAGTTGTTTCATATAGCTCCTTCGTGCCAGTGGGCCAGTGGTTTACCTCCAGACACCAATACATTATGGCAGAAGATGACGTAGAAGTTGATACTCGTTAAATTGAGCATACCATAAAACTTGAACATGGGCCACCGGTTAGTCTTACGGTTACAAGACATATTTGAACACATCTAGTCAAATGTGTCTACGCCACCTTTTGTGGCATTGGAAAATTCTATAATGTGTGGCTTTTTCGATGTTGGGTTCACAGTACCTTCTTCGTCATCAGCCAACAAACCATCCTCATTTTCACTATAAGAAGAAACATCATTTGTGTTGACTTATCTTCATCATCTAACGCCCGAACTATGTCGTCATCCTGTGATCAATCTTGCAGCCATTCTTCACTATCAGCGAAATAACTAAAAAAAAAAACAGCAAAAATCAACTCAAAGCACGTAAGCTAAAAGTACGCATAAGCTAACCATTCGTCAAAATGACGAGTATGCAGTAGATATCTCAAAAACAAAAGTACTTACCGGCTAAACGCAACCACCACGCGACGCAGTCTAGCGGACCCTAAGTTGGCGCGAAACCGCAAGTGTGTAGGTAAAACAATGAGAACGGGAGACGGAGATATTTATTAGATGCTCGTCATTTTGACGAACGTTAGCTGTCTAGGGTTAAGAGTTTTTATAAACTACATTTATTCGGTAAAGATTCATTCCCAATGTTGAGGAAACGATACGGTCTACCATCCTAATCACAGCTTTTAATCTTATGGGTGGAAATTAATTATTATACTGTTTAGTACCTATTCGATAAGTTTGTTCAAAGTTATGCTCGAAACTGATACGTGGTTACGGTCTGATAAGAGTTGCCAGGCTTTCCTAACAATAATATGTAAAATTTTGACGAGACGTCTGATAAAAGTCTGCTTTGAATGAACCCGACTTCAAGAAAAGTAGATCAAAGAACCAATACTCCTAGAAAAGTGTGACCTTAGTGCCAATTCTACTAATTTTCACATTCATGCATTTTGCTATTGCAAAATGTCAAAAAATAATTAAAATTAAGGCTTTTTTGACAGTTTCCGATTGACATGCAATTGTGAAAGTTGTTTAAAAATTAGTAGAATTGGCCCTTTTTGGTTTACAAGCTATTATCATGTAAAGAACTATGAAAACTTTCTTCTTTCACATTTTGACAAAGTTACCAGGAATTCATAACTTTAACGGTCTTATTTTCAGCAATGGCTCGAGTATGCGTGATCGGAGCGGGTGCGGCTGGCCTGTGCGCCGCCCGCCACCTACTCGAGGAGCCCTGCGTCAGCCAGGTAGACATCCTGGAGCAAGCACCCCAGCTCGGAGGCACCTGGGTCTACACCGAGGATGTTGGCTACGACGACTTTGGCCTGCCCATCCACACCAGCATGTACAAGAGTTTGAGGTAGGTTTAATCATCTTTTGGTATTTATATTCAATATTGGCGCTAAGGAAGTCTCGGACCCGATTCTTAAGTTTTTGAGTAGAGTAGAGTTGCACCAGCAATTTTCACAAACCGCATTTCAGCAAACTGTTGTCTGAATTTTTTCCCTGTGTAGGTATAGCTTATGGCTCTCTTACATGGAACCTCCGTGCATGGAACTTAATTTTCCCGTCTGGAAAAACACGCATCCTACAAACATTAAACGTCCTACAAACTACTGTGATTTTGAATTTCATAAACCTCTATTTTTTTAGTAAACACCTTTTTTTGGATGGAAGATCATCAAATGATTCTGCACTCTGGGCAGAGAGGAAGAGTCAGACTTTAACTGACTATAATACCCATACGTTTTCCTCCAAGAGCCGCGGTAGCTCTTTCGAACAAATTCTGTCACAGCTAGTAAACCCCACCATAAGGACCAAGTAGTAGAGAAAGACCAAAGATTATTTCATAATATAGAATCTAAAGCGTTCATCAAATTGTTTTGACTGTCTGGCAGTCTGTCTGTCTTCGTTATCTCCATTGAATAAGTACAATAAAATGTTTTTTTATCGTAATTTATGAAGAAATTCTTCCTACGCCAGCATGGCAACAACAACAAGATCCCAGCTTACGACACGTTCCTATCGAGGGTCGGAGGCTATCAGGGCAGCATAGCTTGCTTAGATATTTACGAGCATTTCGTACATTCTAGAAATGTGTGTTTAGAAACGTGATTAGGTTAGAGAGTGTTCTTTTTCTACCATCATGAACGTGTAGGTACCGCAGAATCTTCTGAACCTATGTTGGTACATTCTTAAAACTATGGACATTTGAAAATCGATATCCATTTTACCAATTCTAGAAAGAAATCCCTAAGAAGTCGTGGGCCGCACGTAGAGCACACTCAACACTGTAGCCTTTTAGAGAAATTGTTTTGTTATAGTTTACGACTATGCTTACCTACCCAGCCCCAACATACACGATGTTTACATGTACACGTCCGTCTAAATATTTCCATACCGTTCTGTTTTCTCTTCCGTAAATATTCACAATTTATCGAAACTGATTTACGATTCCACGTGGTTCAAGGTAGTGATTACAGGCTCCAGATTGTTTGTGACATATTAATTATCCGTTAAATGTAGTTTCATGAAGATAATACGACAAACAACCAGAGGTCAAACAACAGTGAAGAAAAGAGAATTATTATAAACAGTCCAATGATAAAGCAATTTATTGATCTGTTTCGTACCTGTATCTCCTGCATTTTCATATGACCCTGGTATTTGTTGTGATTACAACATTGTTGTTGCCGAATTAACAAATTGTCCAATTAATTTAGAAACCGTAAAATTATCTCTGCTTTGAGTGAATTATTTCTTCATTCATGGGTCAAAAGTTCAGTCAGCACTTACCTACCAATGTTTTTAAAGTCAGAAGGTTTCAGGTTTCAGGTTTCAATAACGTCACCATTATCATTTTATCATGTAATTTACTCACAAAGTTATATTTATCTCCGCAAAACAAAGGACATCGATAAGGTTAATGGCTAACTAAATATGAGTCTACGAAAACTCAAACTTCTTCTCTATTCCAGGACTAACCTTCCTAAAGAAATAATGGGATTCCCAGACTTCCCTGTACCGGAGAGCGACAAGTCTTACCTGCCTGCTAAAGATATGTTGGCGTTTCTGAAGCTATATGCTGACAAACATGGTGTTACGGAGAAAATTAAGGTAAATAATGTTTCATACTCCTCAAGAATATTGGTCAAAGAAGTAGTCAGACATCAGAATTTTCAGTTTCAAAACTACAGAAGTTCAAGGAAGCAACAAAATAAATGCTGGGTTTCTATTTCAGTTTAGCCACCATGTGCAACTAGTGATACCCAAACAAGGTCCCTCAGGGGAGCTATGGGATGTCACCTTCAAGAGCATGCTCAGCGGGGTCACGGAGACCAGGGAATATGACTACGTGTTCGTCTGCAACGGACATTATAATACGCCGTTTATACCTCGCATACCAGGGTTGAAGGAATTCAAAGGTTAGTAGGTAAAATTCATCCAAGAAAAATCCAGGTGAAAGACGCAAGATGTGTCGCTAGCAAGCATAATAAGTCTTACAATGCTTAAATTGTCAGATGCACGTCGAGATTAAAATCTCATCACTAAGGTCGAAAGTAATCGTAAACCCTTAATTCTACGAAAACCTTATACAAATTCGCAACTCCTCTTCATGTAAAGTTTTAACATACAATCCATCCCGCAGGAGACGTCATGCACAGCCACGACTACCGTGTCCCAGACATCTTCAGCGACAAACGTGTGCTAGTCATCGGCGCCGGGCCTTCAGGCATGGACATCGCCCTGGAGCTGACCAGCGTCTCCAAGAAGGTCATCCTCAGTCATCACTTAAAGGAACATCCTCGCACGGTGTTCCCGGAGAATCTGGAGCAGAAACCTGATGTGGACAGGCTTGAGGGAAACAAAGCTTGCTTCCTAGACGGTAGTGAGGATGAAATTGATGTGGTGTTCTTGTGTACCGGTGAGTTGACCTAGTTTTTAAGAATGCCAACTATGTTAGTTGGTTAGTTGTTATAGGTACCGCCAAAGTTGAAAATTATGGGCTTACCAATATGAAAATTGGTACCTTGCGGGAATTTAAGCAGAGTTTCAAAAGTGCCATTAAATAATGTTTGAAAGGTTTATTTCAACGTAATTTGGTAGCTGTTATTTTCTTACTTGTTTCATCTGCAAGGAACTAATTGCTAACGCTAAACAATCATGTCAGACCTAAGCGATGGATTGGTTCACACTTGTCTAAAGCGGGAAGGAATGGAAAGAAGAGAGGAGAGGATAGGCCTTTGCTTCAAAGCAAAGGCAATGACTTCAAAGTCAGACGAAACAAGCTGTTAAAATAAAATAAACAGCATAACAAAACCTATTCCTTGGAATATATATCATCCACTGCTGATATATCATAACGATAAATAGTTATTAATACAAGTAATATAAATATCAACTATTGATTAACTGGTTATTTATGTAGGTACTCTTATGAATACACTTCTCCCTTCTTATGCATTTTGTATTATAACTAACCACGTCTGCTACTCCCCAGGTTACCTGTACAACTTTCCGTTCCTGCACGAGTCGTGTGACATCGTGGTGGAGGACAACTGCGTCGAGCCGCTGTACAAGCACGTCGTCAACATGAACCATCCCAGCATGTGCTTCATAGGCGTGCCCTACTACGTCTGCGCCTTCTCCATGTTCGATTTACAGGTAAACACTATCAGCCACCTTGCTCTTTATACATTCCTAGTACTTACCTACCATCCACTGTTTTGCTTGTAGCCAAAAGTTCGCCGTGAAAACTTGCGTTAAAGTCATCAAGCCACTTGAATTTCTTCAAGGGTCCTGTGTACTTCAAGCCACTTGAATAAACGGGCTGAGGTGTTTCATAAATCTCTTCATTCAAGTTCTAGCCCGTTAACTTTGATTGAAGACGAAAGATTCATGAGTTATAAAATTATCACAAAATCATTGACGAATCGAATGGCGATGCTTGAATCTATGGGCGCCAAGTGGGGGGAGTGCCCTTGCATCTTCCTGGTTTTCTATAATACGTGCGAAAAAAAAATTACTTTGTCAAATAACCCGACCGCTAAAAACGACTAAAAAGTTCCAAACAAGACGCTTTTGATGCAGTTGGTGGCATCAGATCTGTGATTAAATTTTTGTGAGTTTTATTTTTGGATTCGCCTCCGCAAGCCCTTTATTTTGATTTTGATACCCCACTTGAGGTTTGAGGATTTAAAAAAAAACAAATATTTCGCCAAAAATCGACCATTTTAATCCTTAATTTTGATACCCAATGTCGCTCTCACGACTAAGACAAATCTATTGACATTTGACATACATACACTCGAAAAACATAACCCTCCTGCTTTTGCGGTCAAGTAAAATTAATGCAGCAAACGAGAACTTGGCAAATCCGAGGCAAGGTAAGGTACTTCGAGCTCCCTTCGCTCGGCCTGGCACTCGTCTTCATTGGCTCCATATGTGAATGGGGAGAAGAACACCTATCCTGTTCGAGGTGGAGTTTTGAAGCTCCCTGAAATTAGTCCTGCTGGCGCCCGTGCCTGAAACCTTTTGTAACTTCCTGACCTTGAATAGCAATATCTTTTCCGGCTCTCATGGAACCAAACTTCTTAACCCTAAACTCCTATTCCTCAGGTCCGCTACTACGTGCGCTCGATGAACGGCACCTTCAGTCTGCCGACTCCTGAGCAGATGGCGGAGCACTGGGAAGAGGAGAAGCGGGACCGAGCCGCCCGTGGGTACACCAAGCGACAGGCGCATATGATGGGGCCGGACCAGGTAAACACCATCAACTTTTTTTATTTATTTAAGCACTTTTCCCTGTGGCTTTGCAGTGTTCGAGATTAAAAGCCTATGGACTCAGCGATATTGTAGCTTAAAGTTTTTTTTACATCAGAGAACTAAGGGAAGTTTCGGAGATTACTTCTTACATTCAGACTTACTGTACTTAATCCGGCGCTACGGTCGTAAACGGTCTTATTTCATCATCGGAAGTCTGTGTGCGGGTTAGAGGCTAACTAGGTAATATAATGTACCGGCTAGGTACCGTGTGAGTGCACGTGAAAGGGAACGTAACCTTTACACGGTCGCCGTATAACAGACCAGCTTGCGGAAGGCGATACCGGAGAGGTGTGGTAATCATTTGGGGTCGTTGGCATGACTAGAAAATGTCTGCTAGATCCAAGAGACGTTATAGGTATATGTCAATCTTTTGATTAGGTATTACCTAATATAAAGATGTGCTAAATCAATTTATAGGAAAGGCTTGGCTTTGAAAACGTAAATGTTCAAAGTATTGCATAGAAAATTATATATAAATTCCTCTTTGTCGATTTCCGCATACAAATCGATTCACCCGTTGAAGGGCTACGGTGCCCCAGACAGATACACAGACATACAGACACGCAACACCCCCTCTTTTTTGGTCGAGGGTTAAAAAGAGAGATAGGTTAAATCATAAGTTAAAATCATAACTATGCCGACTAGGTCATCATGAGGGTAAAGGAGCTTCAACTTCTTCATTTGCTTGGCGTATTAAATAAGCGTTTGCGACTGTCTATCCATGTGTCCCTGGTGTATAAACCTCTTCATCCGATCTAGGCCGACTACTACGTCTCACTGGCACAGGAGTCAGGCACGGCCCCACTGCCGCCAGTGTTCACCAAGGTGCACAATGACAGCAGCCAGAAATTCCTGGACAACCTCACAGATTATAGAAACGATAAATATTGTATCTTGGACGATGACAATTTCATTTGTTACTAACATATTTTGTTCATCGTATTATTTCGCTTTCGACGTAGCGTCTTCATGCTACCATTTTTTGTGCAGGGATTCTATTCTAAAAATTCTTGTATGTCTTTATTTAACCTCCTATACATATCGTTCAAGTCTAGTGATATAATAAGCTTATTATAATCATTTATGTAAAAAAGTCTTACCTTTAAAATTCAAAATATATTTTGCTAATAGTTTCAGTCTTTGTAAGTATTTTAATTATTCTAGTCTAGGTTTCGAAACAATAAAAGTTGCCTGAACCATTTTGTTTCCTTTTAGAGTAGATAAGTTGAATATTTTCTCTGTAGGCCCCAGATTGACATGCAGTCATATAAATGGGTATTTTAAAATCCAGTTTTAGAAGTAAAATGAAAATACAAACAGTGATTTATTTACATAAAGTTTATTATAGAAATTTTCAAACATGTCCATTAATTGCAGCCTTTTGATTTTTCTTGTTCTTCGTAGCAAATCAAATCAAATCAAGTCATTTATTCAAATTAAGCTGACTACCACCCCTTTTTGGCCAAAGTTATACAAACGCCCCCCCCCGACGACCCCCCCGCGACTGGTCCTCAAAACGCCCTCCCGTCACCACTTCCTAGTGTTTTAGCTGGGAAGAAGTAGCTAGCAAACTTCTATAGTATTGGTCGCTTTCTCAGTGGCCATCCCTTTTCTAGTCTATGTTCTATTCATGATTAATTTTAGTTTTCAAACTATCTACTAGGTATTTAGGTACTACTGCAGTGCGATTCTGTACACATGTCGTAGTGAAGGCTTGGGTGAAGTGATTGATTGATTACTTGGATTGATAACTCACTTCGTGATCACTAGCTGTCATGTTTACCTACAATCGGTCTATTCTGTCGTCATCTCACCCTGTATACTTAGGTGGAGTGAACGACAAGTGAGCTGACATTCCATCTTGTTTGAATGGTTTGACAGCTCACTTGTCGTTCACTTCGTACCTATAAGTTTTCACTTCGACATGTTTACCTACAGCCGCGCGGTCAATTCTGTGGACATCTCACCGTGATCACTTAGGTGGAGGGAACGACAAGTGAGCTGTCATGCTATCTTGTTTGTATGGTTTGACAGCTCACTTGTCGTTCACTTCATCTAAGTTTTCACTTCGACATGTTTAGAGAATCGCACTGCTGAATCGATCAGCTGTTGTCAAGCGCCTGTCTATTACAGCTCTTGACGAAACGCTAACCTGTGTTTTATTGCTAATTGAGCAATCCATAACCGGCTTTGCAGATAGCATCTCATTATTTGTTATCTATACTAATATTATAAAGAGGTAAAATTTGTTTGTAAGTTTGTATGTAGGGGGTAATCTCAGGAACTACTGGTCCGATTTGAAAAATTCTTTCAGTGTTAGATAGCCCATTTATCGAGGAAGGTTATAGGCTATATATCATCACGCTAAGACAAATAGGAGCGGAGCAGTAATGGAAAATGTGACGCAAACGAAGTTGCGCGAGCTAAATCATTGATCTCTCCAACTTTGCCTGGTACAGTTCGAAAATACGAAAATACCTACACAGTTTATTAGTCACAGTCATCATTATCATTCAGCAAACAGACATCCACTGCTCGACATAGAAATTCTCTAAGCATGCCAAATCGATTGGACTTCTGTTCCCGCTTCTAATGGCTCCCGAGGCAATCGGCAGGTCATTGCTCCACCTTGTGAGCCAATTCTACTTTCCCAACTAAACCTACCAACCATCTTCTTTTTCTAGGATTACTAACCATACCTACCGCTCACCAATTGTCAGCTTGCCTCTTCTGCTTCTCTGTACTCCTGGTCCGACCATCAGGCAATCAGTCAACCGTTGTCATACTTCTGTAGTCACCTTTTCTTGAATACACCAAACATTAAAGGGCCTTTATCGATCATGCATGTCCCGTTCCTGTGTGACCTAGTAACGCCTACCCGTCTAATATCGGTCAGTGTACCTAGATTTCCGAATTGTCTTTGAAAATAATTTTCGTCTAGTCCAATTCAGAGTTAGATACCACCCATAATCCCACTACAAGACTTACTACTAGGGTGGCAAAAGTTCCTGTCACTCCAGAAGAAGAAATATAATGTAACTAAATAAACAGGTCAGGCTAATTTCAGATTTACTCAAAAACTGTTCTGTTCTAAAGTTTCAAAAACAGGTCCAACAGTAAGTGCTTATATTGGTATTTACTGGTATTTTACATAGCAACACTATTCATTGAATCGAAGTATTAGAATTTAATTATTTATTCCTCAAAAAAAAATTAAAATGATTGATGAATAAACTTACCTCGTTAAAGGGTGAATGTTATTTGACTTCCAATAAAAAAACAAAAGTAAGAATCATTTATTTTTCATATACACAGCAATCAATTATATACAAATACCAGGAGTTCAGAAACCGCAAGCGATCGCAGAATGTTTGATTAAACTAGTATAGTCCGTGCGCCACGTCTTGATACAATCGGCACTTGTTTCGCACTACTGACTGACTCGCCATTTACTTCAAGAAAACCTATTCAGTTGCACTTTAGATCAACCTATTTGGAGGTTATCGAATGTTTGCCTTGGCTCGATCGTTCACTGCGAGTATTGATACGTCTTCCTTAGTTTATTCAAAACAAGGATAGGTTAACTGACCAGTTTGCTGAGTACTTCCTCTGTAGTAGCCATTTGTTACTGTTTATCGTTTCCTTTTATGATGTTTTATCAGTGTTTTTTTTATGTTTACCTTGCATTTGACCGGTTTGTTATGCACTACATTATGTAGATCGGTACTTATCCGATACCTTGAAAAAATTAACTTATTTGCAGGCGCTCCATAATTTTATTCCTAGCAGCTCTAAACCAAATTGCGTAAGGTCTACCAAACCAAACTCAAATTTGCAACATTAATGTTAGGTACCTATAATTTTGTGTTAGCAATAGGTAGGTACTGTGAAGGTTGTGTCCAGGGGGTAAAATACTTATTGGTTCAAAGCTTTATAAGAATTGCAAAAGGATTGGAACAGTCACTTTTGAATTATGAATGAAAAAGAATTGAAGTGTTTTTATTGGATTCCTTGTATTGATTTGAAGCCGGGCGCATGTCGCCAATATAATTCGATTATTGCTGCATTTTCTTGTTTAATTTCCTTACGCCCCCATTTCCATCATCACAGTACCTATAACATAGGCAGTCACAAACCAATTTTATGATACAACTAGCTGACCCGCGCAACTTCGTCTGCCTCACATTTTCCATTACTGCTCCGCTCCTATTTGTCTTAGCGTGACGATATAGCCTTCCTCGATAAATGGGCTATCTAACACTGAAAGAATTTTTCAAATCGGATCAGTAGTTCCTGAGATTAGCGCTTTCAACCAAACAAACAAGCAAACAAACTCTTCTGCTTTATAATATTAGTATAGATTTAAAAATATCTCATAATGTACTTTATGTCGTCACAAATTGACTTTGTCACACAAAATGAAGTTTAAAGAATTAAAAATTATAGTTTTTTTTCTTTTTAGTGCAATTTGTACTTTAAGATTTTTGGAGCTCTTGAGAATCAATGTATGGAGAGAAATTATTGAGAGAACAATAGATTTGGTGCTCCTCGGAATAATTTAAAACATTACAGTAGGTACGCACTACCACTTCTTATGAGTCGTAAAATCTAATCACTTACAGACGAAAGTGTTCCCTTGTTTCCCGATGGTGAGATCATCATTTTCCAATCTTTATAATAATATGTTTCTAAAACATATTTCAACTTGTTCCAGGAAAAATACTACGCTTCATTAGCAAGAGAAGCGCAAACGAAAACCCTGCCGTCTGTGATGACGAAAATCCGCGATGAAAGCTCGATACGGTTCCTACACAACCTGAAGCACTATCGACAGGATGTGTACAAGATCATTGATGATAATACCTACGAGATCATCAGTAATGGCAAGAGGGAGGTTATTTGTTGAGCCTTGTTATAGGGCGTAAGTTAGTGTTAGTCCATAATCTAGGATAGATATATCACTTTTAATAGGTTTAACAGTCAAGTAAATAACCCTATTTACTTGAGTGTTAAACCTAATAAAAGTGATGATAAAGAATAAAACATCTAATTAGTCCATCAGATAGATTTGCAAAAACATAATAACAAGTACTTTTTCTTTTTTCAAGTAAACTTTGTCTCTGTCATACTCACTTTGTCTCTGTCATACGCATCTCTGACCAAGACTAGAGTCAAGAGCAAGCCCATATAAAGTAAAAAAAAAACTGTTGACAACTCGTGTTTTTGTTTCGAGTTTTATCTTCGTAAATATTTATTGATTCGATAATACGTGTGCAATATTTTCGACGATAAAACTGACGGTAAAACTTTCCTGATGATAAAACTTTCTTGTCTTTTTTTTGAGATGGGATTGCTCTTGACTCTAGCCTTCTAGACAAAGTCTACAGTAAAGCGAGCTTACCAAGAAGGAGCCTGTTCACTCTAACTTTGAAGAGATTAGGGTTGTAAGCGTTCGGAAATACAGACGCAGGCTAATGAAGTGTGTTATGTTAATAATGGTTTTTGTGTACTTACTTTAAGTTATTTAATTAGATTTACTGTTAAAGTCGGACGTGTATTAACAAACATTTTACAAGTAGGTACCTACATTAAAGTCTGGTATGGTAAGTGTGCAGTTTCAATAAAACTCCAAATTCAGCCAAAAATATTTTATTTAAGCGTATTTATAATCTTTATATTATCAATGCTGATATATTATTAATCTTTAATTCTAATATTTTTATGGCTTTCCCCATTCTATTACACGCTAAGATTGATTGGAATAATTCATAAAATTTACAACAGTCTTATATTGTATGCAATATATCGTCCGGGTATTGCTTCTAAGGCTGTTTTAACTTTTAATGAATTAAACCAGAGTTAGTATACGTACACTGGGCCGAGCCAAATATCATTCATCAACAAGTTTGTACTTATTGTAATAATAACATCGCTTCACATACTTTAAGTTTAAAAATTAAAATGTTACTTTTACGTTTAATATAAAAATACCACATTTTTCAATATTGTTACCGAAATTCGCACTTTTGTTTCTCTAATATATTTGTCTCAATTTTGTCACCAATATATATATTTTTTGTCAGTATGCAAAAATATAAAGAAATTAACTTAAATCTTACAACAAAACTTACTTCTAAAGCTATTTATTCGTTAACAAAAGTACGACGCACGCCAAATAATATAAAATTGTGTTTAAATTAAAATAAATTGAAGACTTGGTTATTTAAACCTTAACTAACTGCCAACTTACACTCATTTGGCCACTTTTTCTGATAATTACCATTCCCTTGCTGTTTGGGTTCGTATAACAATATTACAACATTCTAACATTGAGACGGTAACAGCTGAACCATTTGAAACATTTCCTTACTCCCTCTGGCGTCTCGTACAAAACCTACCCTACACTCCTACCCTTGGTCGACCTACCTACATCCCTGTCTTTTCAGTCCCTTAAACTTCAAGATATGAATAAAAGGATCAAAAGAGGGCCCAATCATACCCTGTCGAAATAATATAGTTATGCACTAATTAAAAATATATATAAAAGTAGATTTTACAGTAAAATGGCAACGTTTAGGAGTACAAGCAGATGAAATGAAAATTCAGAACGAAACGTAAAGTTACACATACCAACTAGATCCAAACTTATTTATATACAATCTTAAGTTACTACGGCGAAACGTAAACGAGTAGCATCAAGCGTCTAGCACCATTTCGATATAAAAGTATACTTCAAGTAACATAAAATTATCAACCAAGAAAACTATAAAAATTATTGATAAAAACAATAATATAACAAACGGCTCCACAAACCTCACGCAAGACATTTTTATCTCTCCGAAATTATCCAAACAAGACTAATGTAAATCACTGGTAAATTTTGAATAAAAGAGGGGACTAGCTGAAAAAGTATTGCATTTTAAGATAATAGACATTTATACCAAGGAAAACTACGTAAAACTACATAAAATCTAATTGAATAATATACATGAAAAATACATCTATACACTGAGATTACAGCGTTACACGTATAAAAAATAAAATCACATGTCATCACGTTCGGCCGCACCAGTCGACCAACAGCTAACAGTTCGCCTCGCACTCGGCCCATCAACCAGCATCACTCAACATTCCACATGGATACCACTAAATATAACGTAACGAGGGTAACTTTATAAGATAATTCGAGTTTTATTACGTCAATATAAGTCGTCTCCTAAGGACGGGTGAATGTGAAAAAATTGCCACAATTTGAGCCTCAAAAATCTACATTGTACTTTAAGACCTGTATAGGTGAATCTCCAAGCTACGATCAGTAAATGGAAAAAACACATTAATATTGCAAAAATCTATTTAAACACGCTAACACCGAGATAGATAAAACTGTGTACTTTTAAATTACGGCGCCACGATACAGTGACTGTACTGCGACTTTAGAAAATAAAACATTACAACGACCAAAATCGTTATTGCACTCTGTAAAATATAACTTGCAATTTTTATTACATTTTTCCTTCACTCGATTACAATGACGTAGATGTCAAAATACTAGGGTGACAGTTCCGCTTAGGAGGTCGGTTTGTTCGCGAACGGTATGTCTGGTTCCATTCGCAGGGTTTGCGGCGTCGGGTCGTAGTGTCCTGCTAGATAGTACACGTCATTGTTATCGTAGACCGTGCTGTACTTGACCGGGTCGTCGCCCATGCGCTCCTTGTACTGCGCGAGCGGCAACACCTCGCATTTGTGAGATATTGTTTGGACATCGTTCTCGTCCGTGTGTGGAGATTCAAACAGGCCACCCTGGAAGAAGGAAAGGTGTTATTAAAGCTTTTTGCTTCCTATGGTAGGGGGGAGCCCAAGCGGGGATTTACTAGATTCATTATAAACAGTGCCATTTTAGTCGTCTTACACATTAATTAAAAATATATATATTTATGAACATTATGATTATAAAAAAAATGACGCATGACGTAGTTTGAAACATCCAGGAGCGAGCACAGTCTGAAACTTATGGTCCAAGGAAGGCGCGGAATGGAACGGCGACATTGTTTTGATACGTAAACATTGTCAACAGGGTGTTTCATAATTCTAATGCATTATTTATTTTTAATGAATTATTTTTAAAAAGTAATCATGCCTAGAGGTACTTTATGTCAGGTGTAATAAGTGGGCAGCCTCTGTAAGACTAATAAAATGGCATTGTGTATACTTGTCACCGGAAAATGGCAGACTTCGTTAGATTGTAATAAAACTTGATTAGATTATAATTTCTCGATATATTATGAAAAAAAAAAACGTTTTCGATTCAATAATGTCCAATACATTCGTGTCTTATTTAGAAAAAATAGTTTACAATTTCACGCGATATTTTACAATGTTACGGTGTTTGCCATTTTCTGATGGCATCGTCAAAGCTATGCCGCGTCGCCTGCCATGCGTGCGCTACGTACCGGGTAGTGCAGCGTGTCGGCGCAGCCCACGGTCTCCTCGGGGTGGTAGAACCACTTGACGCGCACGGCCATGGCCCCGCGCGCCTCCCACAGCGCCACGATGCGCCCGATGTACGGCCGGTCCGGCCGCCCCGTCGACAGGAACACCGCTGCGTCGCCAACCTAGAAAAAAAACATTTTATTCAAGGCTTTTGCAACTTATGTTTACTTGGTATCAGCACATTTTGATGGGCAAGACAACAGATTTGTATACTTTTAGCTGGACACACGTGGTGCAATAAACTCACCAGTCAGTAACATACTATGAGGCTCATAGTATGAGCCATCAATCAGTAGGTAATCTATAAATAAATCCATGTTATATAGCCGCAAGAGTTTGGACATTGGTGATGTTGGTGATGACACACATGTCTCGGTAAAGAACGTTTCGTCGTTTGTTCTGCGCGTGAACTCTCCCCGGTTGTCGGATGGCCGTCCCATTAGCACTCTTGTTCATTCCTGCAACCTTGGTAATCTCCGTTAAGATTGGCTTTACTCAGGAGTAATTATTATTTGACAAGGACTTTCTGCGGGTCTAAAAAAATTCCCAAGCAACCTTGAACCTAATGCTTTAAAGATAAAGATAAAAGTAATGATTCTACTAAAGTGGCCTTTTTAGACCCAAATTTCGTGTCGGATTGCCGCCCCATCAGCACTCTTGTTCACTCCTGCGTTCTTGGTAATCTGCGTTAAGATTGGCTTTGTTCAGGAGTAATAATAATAATTATTTGACAAGGACGTTCTTCACTTACATTCAAGACCTCCTCGCCCCTCTGTATGGCGCGGTAGAACAGCTTGCGGTGCCTGGGGCGCGCCGTGCGGCGGTAGGCGGCGCCATGCCAGCGCCACAGCGCGCCGCCGGGCAGGAAGGCGGCCATCTTGCTGACGCCGGCGCCGCCGCCGTCCGACGACGTCGACGACACCGTGCGCCGCTTCACCTTCTGACGGAGATACAGGAAGGGGGTTAGATGATGATGAGCGCTCCTTGGGAGAAAAAGGCTGGATTCACAATAAGACTAGATTCTGCCAGCGGCTTCGCCCGCGTGGTCCCTAGGGAACATACTCCCGGAATAACATAGCCTGCGTTATTCCAGATTGTAAATCTACCTCTGTGCCTACTTTCATGAACGTCCTTTCAGGCTTTCTGACGAGAAAGAGTAACAAACATCCATCCATCCATTTTCACAAACTTTGGCATTTATAATGTTAAAATAGTAGGATTGCTTTTCCCGTGAAGGCAACACAGCAGCGGGGCAGCCGCTTCACGTAAAATACTGGTATTCAGCTGAATCTGGTTTAACTGGAAGGCGACCCCAATGTAGAGAGAATTCAACCAACCTCATAAACGAAACGTTCAACACTCAACGCAATTCTAACATAATAGGACTTAGTTTTACAAAATCACATAGAATATCGTATAGATTCACATACCTTTTTAGTGTCACTGGTAGAAGCAGTAGCTGCCTCGTCTTCTAATCCTATTCCACTATCTTTCAAATTGTCTTTACTCTCTTCCTTCTTCATCATTTTACCCAAATTGCTAAAGTCCAAAACGGCTGTTTTGACCAAACTCTTCTTGGACAACACCGCTTTCTTTATCACAGTCTTCATTTTGTCTTCTGGGGACTTCTCCATTGCGATTAAAGTGGAAAGCCTGTCATTGGAGTCCACTGAGTCTTCATTAGATTTGTTCGAGTCAATGTAGTCTGAAGAAGACTTGACCCTCTGTTGATCGTCACCAGATGAACTAGAATGTTCCTTGCAGCTCGAGTGATGTCTTTTCCTATGTTTCCTGTGGTGTTTCTTATGATGTTTCCTGTGTTTGCAGTGTTCCTCACAACATTTATGTTTCTTCTTTTTCTTCTTTACGTATTCCACTGAGTTGGGATCGTCCTCACTGGAATGACGCTTTATTTTGTCTTTTCGATGCTTCTTGAGTTTCTTTCTGTCTTTTCGGTCTTCATCTTCTTTTGGAGTCGCGACCACCGGCTCTGCTGTAGGTGGTTTAACTTCAGTACTTGTACTCGCAAGGGGTACCAAAGAAACAACTGCGACTTTCTTCTCTTCTGTGCTTACACCGCTAACGCTCGTATTTCTTCTTCTTTTGCCAAGAGTGAACAACGGATTTTCATATTCTGTAAAATAAAGAATATAAAATTTAGAAGATAGAACTTAAAGTACTAGGGCGACATTGCATTGCAGGAAGTAGTTGTTAGTTACTGACCTACAACAGGGTAGTTTGGTTCCAAGAATCTTATGTCCTCGATGGCTATCCTGCCTGAGTCTCCGTCGTCAAACTCCACGGCTACGAACTTGTCGTCATGAGGATCTGGAGACGAGACGGCCACGGTGCCAGGGTACAGGCAGCGGTACTGTTGTGACCAATATGCGCATACTCTCGTACCAGACGGTAGCTCTGCTACTGACGATGGACTTACTTCCAAGATCTGAAAAGAGTGAAACATTGATTAATATGAATTTGAACATTATATTGTAATTCTTAATTACACTATCTTTGGTTTCAAAAACTTACAGCATCTCTCAAAGTTTCTTCTCTTGACATAATGTGAGGTTTGTTCCCCCGTTCTCCATCGAGTGTGATGGCGTACACGTCAGGTGCGGTCACCGCGCTCAGTTTGCCTGCATAGAACAGCCCTCCCATCGCAGTAAGTACACGAGGCGACTGGTCCACTTTGTCTTCTGTTAAAGTACACTTTGACACCGGTGGTGGCGCCGGCGGCTCTGCGGGCGTCTCCTTCGCTTCCTCTTCAGTCCTCTCTTTTGATTTGTGACTCTTTCGTCTCTTTTTCGCACGCTTCCTCTCTTTTTCACTATCACTTGATGCACTAGCTCGTCGAAGTGCGAACTCTAGCTCAGGTATATCATCCCGCGAATGTTTCCGAGCTAAACGGTCCACTTTCTCTCTATTCTTCTGTCGGACTTCGTTGAGACTCTCCATTGATGAGCTCGCTGACCGGTTAAGCGCCCATTCGGCTTCCTCCGGATCCGAACATGCCTTCATTATGGGTTCAGCTTTCAACTTGGGTCGCACTTTGCTTGTCCGGTTGACCTCCTCTCTCGAAGGCTCTCCTCTTGTGCACAATATGCCACCCTTGAGCTTACCTTTTGCCAAAAGAAATCCGACAAGACTACTCTTGGATTTTGGCTTTTTTGCTACTATGGTCTCTGTGGAGTCTGGACTCGACACCTTTCGTGGTCTTCCAACTTTGCGTTTCTTGGAAGACCCTCTGTCTGAATCAGGGGATAATGCTGGAGTGGATGGTGCCGGTGATGCTGATAACGTGGGTATCGGCGGGTTTAAAGCTTTCAGCTGAGCTTTCCTCTCATCAAACTGTCTTTCCAGTGCTAATAGCCTCTCACGCATGTCTTTTTCTATTGCACTGGCGAGCGCATGAGCTGACCTTACATTAGTGTTGTGCGTACACGTCACAGAATTGCAGGAGCAAGCGGTGACGCGTCTCAGACTTGTCTCCAATTCCCCACCGCTACTTCTGCCTTCATCTCTTTCTCTATCTCGCTTGTGTCGGCGCATTTTTTCCAGTTTGTGTCGTAACCTTTCTTCTCGGTCACGACTTCTTACTTTCCGCCTTTCGCCACTTGAATCACCATCTCTATGTCTATGTTTGTCTTTTTTATTTATAGAAGAATCTGCTGAGCGGCTTCTGTCGGTGGGACTTAATAAGGGTTCACTTTTAATGAAGGGACGGGAAGAAATTGGCATATTAGCTGGGGGATTTTCAACTACTTCCTCCATAAACCTCTGTTCTGCTAGCGCACATAATAAGCCCAAGCCATCAAGGGAAGGTTTGCCTTGTTCACTGGTACTGGGATCTGTCGGAGGAAACTCGAATCGCCTGTGGGGCTCAGCTTCAGTTCTCGGTGGTGACTTGGGTGATGTCTTTATTAAAATATTTAATTTAGTCGGCGTCCTAGTATCGACGGTCAATGGTACCGGATCTAACGTTGGCATACTAGTTCCTGGTGTGGTGCGTTCGAACTGCTCAATACTGTTCGAGAGAAGTTCCAAACCACTCACATCTACTGGTGGTCTGGTGTTATGTGTAGGATGTGGGATTGGCGTCGTTCTCGCCGTGTCTATCACCAGGTCATTAGAAGCATTGCTACTCGAGTTGTCTAAACCATCATCTCTTTCTATTGAATCTATTGATTTTTCAACAGCTCCAACATTCGCTAGACCTTCCGAAGAAGATTCCTCAGCATTATCAATATGCGGATGTTGTAATAATTGCGTGTGAGTTTGCATCATATTGTCTTCAGGGTAGTGTGCAACACCAATACATGCTACGTCCCTTTCATCTTCATCCGCGTGATTCGGTGATTCATCATCCTCATCGATGTGATCAGTTTGGTTGGACGCGTCCCTGTGCGCCGGGAGATCAGGAGCGTCAGGAGGTGGCGTCGGTGGGGCCGCGGGGGACGTCGCCTGACTCCGACACGCCTGCTCTGAGTAATCAGGCTGGTAGTACAAGTGTGTCGTGATCATCGGCTGCTGAACCGGTTCAGGCGCATAACTCGGCTGCGGTTTCTCATGCTGTGGTTCTGGTTCGATTTTTATTAAATGTGGCGTGATGAGCGGCTGCATGATTGGTTTCCTCTTGTCTGCTGTATGCGAAGGGTGGGGTTGTGGTTGAGGCGCCGGCGCTAGGGTTACCAGGCGTGTAGAATGCGTGTGGGTATGTTGTAAGGTCGCTGTACTGGCGAGGAGGTCGCCTGGTAGCAGTTGTAGGTGGTGCGAGGGGTGTGGCGCTTGCGGGAGGAGCAGCGGCGCGGACTGGTAGGGCATGCCGCCCCAGACGACCGCGTGCGGCAGGTCGGGCGGCGCGGGCAGCAGCAGCAGCGCGCCCGAGGTGGGCTCGCGCACCAGCTGGAAGCCGCCCGACATGCCGCCGCCGACAGACCCGACGCCACCGACACCGACACCGCCCACCATCATGCTTTCCATTGACACTTGAGCTGGAAACAGATTAGTTGTGAATAAGACATGTGTATTATGAAAATATAATAAATAATTACATGGAGGCATGACATTAATTGGGCTTTTGGCGTTGATTTCAAAATGCAAGATGCATAACTCTATGTCCCATCATTAATTTTTTTCTATCTCAAACAACTAGGGTACCAAGGCAACATAACAATAGAGCAGCTGCTGACATCCACTATTAATGACGAAGACCACGGAGTAAAGAATCAATGGAGCACTAATAGAGATGAGAAACTCGTTGTCCTGTCTACGGCGAGATAAACAACACACGGTATCTGGAAAAAGGCACATTCGTCCGCATATCAATACTCCATTAGTTTATTTAGTAGTCCGTGTGTGTGGCTCATCACTTAGTCACAATACGGCATACGAGCCGGTCGCTTAATATTCAGCGGGCGCGCTTCCGGAGACGAGCAGGTATGTTAATGTTTTCGGTGGGAAATTACTCTTATGTCGTGTTTCCAATGGCGGTTTAATGTAGGGAAAATATGCAGCGGAACTATGAATTTAAAAATAAATTGAAAAACGAATAACTAGTTTCTTTTAATTTAAGTACCTACCTTCAAGCAGGCATTATTCAGACTTTGACACTTTGCCTATCTATCTACATGGAGGTAATTAACATTTTTCATCGTTACTTCATTCATATTCATAAAATATATAGCTATTTGCATAAAATGTGTTAAACATATTGCCTGTTTTTCGACTGTACTCCACATAATAATATATACTACAAAAATACATATATTGTTCTACAAGTACCCATCACAATAAATTACAGAATAAAAACGCAGGAGTTATAAAAACAGTAATTAAAATTTTATAATGAATAACGATTAAGTACACCCATAATAAAAGCTTCGCAAATGTAAAATTTATTTGTCTGTTAATACTCCAAACATGGACAGTAAAAATGGTTTTCCTTTAGTAAAAATAATTCATATTTATTTTCATATTTATTCATATTAATATTTGTTTCACATTAACTCCAGAATAGATACATGCCATCCAAACTAACAACAATAAAATGCCCAAAATCGATCAATAAAAAAACAGGCAACAAAAAAATTTATTGATTGATCCATTGATTGCTTAAAATTCATTTTGAAAAGCCTCGCTCTGCTTCGAAACACATCATAATGACTTGCGTTTTACTGTTCCAATTAATCCATTATTCTTTACACATCCCTGCCGAGGGCGAACGAGATGGTGAATGCAGGTAGGTACTAGGAATGCAAGAATTAAAAGGAGACAGAACGAAACCATTAGCATCGCTTTAATTTTTAAACGTTTTTGTTAAAAGCGGCCGGTTTTTTATACAGGTAGTTTGATTTAGTTTAAATTGAGTGATGCGTTGAATGTGAAATAGTTTCGGATGTTTACGATGTGAAGTATTTTTTCTGGGAGGCGCCTCGGTGAAATAATGTGGACGTACTATCTAGTTCGTTTTTCGTTTTTGGAATTTTATTTATTCTAATGGAAATTAAAGAGTTTCGCTTTTTGTTAATTAAATTACACATTCACTTCGCTTTTAACATCTTTGGTACAAAAACAAATCATGGAATCACGTTCCGTACACTAGCTTTTAGACATGACGCCTCAAAAATTACAGTCCAAAGTCGGGAAGGCAACCATTCTACAATCATTGGATTTCAATAAGAAGAAGAATTGTCGCACTGACCATTTCAAGCAGTGAGATGCGTGTTTGCCTGGAGGAGGTACCTATTAGTGTTGGATGCTGGGCCCGACCTGGGTGATTTTATCTTAGGTATGACTATTGAGTCGGGAAGATTGCTACATTGGTACAGTTATGTAGATATGTAGAAGGAAGCCAATTGCAATGTTTTCGAATCGCAATGTTAGAACTTGATATCGGTTTGGCGATTCACATCACAAAAATAGGTACCTACCTACTCGTACCTAATAAAATGCTTAACAACCTAGTTTTTTTTATATGGTGCATCATTGGTTAGGTAGATATCTACCAAATTGGATAAAAATAAAAAAGAATTAACTGTTAATTGATAGGAAATTGGATTTCACATACCTATAAAATCCCAAAGTTTAAGTACTATGTTCTATCATTAGAAACCAAGATGAAAATTTCGAATATTTCAGTAGGTAGTTACATTTTAATGTGTACATAAGTAAGCACCAATTAACGAAGGTACACCAACCCTACTTCAGAAAAATTCAAATTCAAGACGTTTCATTACTGCGACAAAAATGACAAAATCTCATCAAACTGTCAAATGGCGAATAAGATTTAATGCAGGATCAACCTTAAGGTTACACTTCATCGGCGATATTGTATGGCCTAAATCCGAATGTCGACTGTTACCAAGTTGTGGTAGGGGTTGTTAGCGGTGGGTAACGGTTATTGTTGGCAGACTAAGCGTGTAGATGCTTTTAGTTGTAGTCACGCTCCATTTTCACTACTTACTCCGTGGCAAGAGATGACGAATGTTCAAAATGTCTTTAATTTTGACAGTTCAACACTTTTGCATCTTGTACGTTGTCGAGCACTCAAATGGTTAAAACATACTTAGTAGGTAGGGTAGGGTGGTGTAAGTTTGCGCAGTTTTTAATAATTGGACCATAAAAATAAAACATACGGATAAATCAAAGGGTTATTTATTTCTATTAAATTAAAAAGTAATTGGCAACAACTTTTAATATTGTTTATAGAGCAAACATAATCAATTTTTCTTTAATTAACAAAAAGGTAGATGCCGGGACTTGCGCAACTTTATACACCCTAGTGTGTAAAATTGCGCATAGAAGGCGATAAAATTGCGCATTATTTCATAATGGCAAATTACTTGCATGAATCATATTTAAATTTTTAAATGCCCCGAAACCTAAATAATCAGTACATTTTTCGTGCCACCACACCTGGTACGTATCGCACTCGATCCAATCTTCAACAATAGGCTCTTAACTTGACATAAAACCGTTCAACCTGTGGCCTATTGAACCCCATTGCTCTCGCTATGCTCATGGAAGTTGGTTGTCGGAGAGATATTTCTGGGTGGCGTTGCATAAATCCACGGAACCACTCTTTCCCAGCAATTTTTGTATTTGTGTTAAAAAACCGATGTGGCATTTTATGCTTTTTAGCATATTCATAAGCTGCGCTCCTTAATTGTTTGGCTGTCGAGCCGAAAAACATTTCATCCAGGGTAATCAAGTGATTACAGAAATCTTTTACTACTTCTACACTAAAAGTAACTAACGTCATCTACCTAGTTTAGTTACACATTGCGGTTGCAGCAACCGGTATCTTAATGTTGACTCAGCCATTCCTAAAGACAAAGCAACTTGTCTCTTGCTTTCTCCTTTATCGATACGCTTACAAGCATCCTCGATAATAGAAGGTGAACAAACTTCACGGGCAGTTTTGCGTGGTCTTCGTGACATCCTATAAAAAAGTAAAGTGCTGTTAAAAATGATTGGATAAATAATTTTCATTAAATATAAATTAATATTCACCATCAATGTGTAAGTCTGCACGCGCAATCTTATCTATCCTCTAAATGCGCAAACTTACACAGTTGGCATTCAACGCAATGATCCGCATACTACTGCCATCTCTTAGAAGATGAATGAACTACGTTGTCTCTCATCGATATTTCGAAGCTAAACACAAGTGAAACAATCAACAAAACAGTGTAAATACTACAGGTTTTTTATCAGTTATACTTGCAGTATGTCAAAAAATTAGATCAATGTGCTGTTAAAACTATGAACTCACCTGGACGTGCCGCTTTCCCTCGTATCTCAATTATTTTTGCGGAGCGTGTGAGCCGATGCTAGGCAATCAAAACACAACTGAAGTTGGCAACAAGTATCTCGCGGATGTCTTGTAACCACGTATGCGCAATCTTATCGCCCGCGCAAACTTACACCAACCTACCCTACTCTTGTGTGGATTGTGAATTGGTGGCAGTGTTTTACGCGATGTAGGTGCAGTCGATTGAAATATTTTATCAACTGAACTACGGTATACGCGATTATAATTATGAGTGATGGTATACAAAGTGATCGTATCCAGTGGGCTGCTCTCTAAGGCCGAAGTGCGTAGTTTCGGCCTTCGTTAAGTGCATTTTCTACTCCGTATCGCCAACCAGTGTCAATTCTACTAATTTTCACATTCGCATCGCATCTCAATCGTCATCTGTCAAAAATGTATGAAAATCAAGGTTTTTTGACAGTTTGCGATTGAGATGCGAATGCGAAAGTTCATAAAAATTAGTAGAATTGGCCCTAAAAGGAAGAAAGAATGACATTGACAACACGATTTGTGTTTTCCGTGAAATCTTGTTGTTAGTTTGAGTTCGGGATTAATCGTAATTAAGTCCGTATCACATACGGAGTAGAAAATCCCATAACTAAGGCCGAAACTACAGATTTCAGGATAAGAGAGCAACCCCCAGGTATCTACGGCAGTAGCGGATGTTGTTCGAGAGGGTCACCGCGGCCCTGGAACGGAACGCAAAGGGCATAGGAGGAACACGGGTTTTAATTAGTCATGGCAATTATAGGAGTCTGACAGTCCCTCCTGCATTACCTAGACCGGGAGGAGTCATTTGATGAATTCCCATCCTTAAAAAAAAGGTATCTACGGCAAGTGTCAATTTAGGCTTGGTTTATCAGTAAGGTACATCTATAAGAATCAATCATTCATCAAAGTCATACAAATTAACAAGCAGTGAATTTTGATTGATTGAAATACTGCTCGTCAGCTCGCTTTGTTGATTTTTCGCGGTTATCTACTTATCTCGGTTATAGGAAGTGGAAATGGCAATCATATATCATACCTATATATTATGGAATGTCCAACTGACCTAAGCAGGAAGGTGGTAGAGTAGATACTTACCAGAGAGGGCCAATTCTACTAATTTTTAAACAACTTTCGCATTCGCATGTCCAACACAAACCGTCAAAAAAGCCTTAATTTTCATGTAAGTATTTTTGTCAGTTTGCGATTAAGATGCGAATGCGATGTGAATGTGAAAATTATTAGAATTGGCTCACAGATAACTGTTAAATAACGGTCATTGACCCACGCACATTTATTGATTTTCTAAATATCATGAAAAACGGTTAGTAATTCATGACGAGGACATACGAGGACGTAAAGGATCAGGATAGAAATCGATTCAGGACAGCTTTAGGTAGGTATGTCTTTATTTCTGTTTTTGATACCTACTTATTTAGAAAATCAATAAATGGTCGGGTAGGTATCCACGAAGAGATAATTAGGGAGATGTCAATGAACTTTATTGCAAGTTTATCCGGTCCATATCATAGTTCGATAGGTACTACCTTTTAGAAATTATTGAATAAATATTCCGTTTGAAATAAAGAACAGAGTTGATTGCACCTAATAACTATCAAATTATAATTTTCTTTTGAATTTTACCTCGCACCTATTAAATTATAATTTCCTTATCAGATATTTGTATCAAAGCCACCAATTAAGGTGCCATCAATCATTGTAGCGTTGTTTCTTCAACGTCGCGTGAATGTCGCGCTGAGACGCGCAACAATCGCCATTACCGCACCACTTGCCATTACCAGAAAAACATGAACGCAAAAAAGTCATTCACAACACTAAAAAGATCGAGGCGGTGAAGATGAAGCACTGCCTTTGGAGGCGCGACGGCTTCTTATTGGCCGAGACGGTGACGAGGCGGAGTCTTGTGGGCGGAGCGATAAACGTTAGGGCTGCACGCAAGTCGACTCCGGTTTTATCGATAGTTTTTTTTATGGTGTTATAATTTATGACGTGGAAGTGACAGTTCCGTTCGTGGGGAACGATTTGGCGGATGGATCCAGGCGATTCAGTTTTTTGCCTCAACCTAAGACGCATGACGTCATTTATTCAAAATATTCAACATAATATGAGAAATAATCAGCGATTACTGTATCGCGAGTATTAGTTAACGCGTTCATAATTTTAAGTGGTTTGTTAAGAACCGGTTTGTGGATTCATCTTTTTTTTTAAGAGCTGTTACATTTTATTTTTATGTTTTGAGAGTTTAGACCGGTTTTTCGGCGAAATAATAAAGGATGGGAAGATATAGTTTTAGTGGTTTTGAAATTGCCTTGGACACTTAAAATTGTCGTTTAGTGCACATTCATGATAACATGGAGAAACGTATGTAGTACCTACAGTCAACAGATAAATTCGCGGAAAGGTAGGTACCTAGATAGTTCGTTTCCATACGTTTCTGCATGAAAATAACAATATATGATTTTTAAACATTTACCTATGTAAGTAGGTACTAGCTGACCCGCGCAACTTCGTCTGCGTCACATTTTCCATTACTGCTCCGCTCCTATTTGTCTTAGCGTGATGATATATAACCTTCCTCGATAAATGGGCTATCTAACACTGACATAATTTTTCAAATCGGACTAGTAGTTCCCGAGATTAGCGCGTTCAACCAAACAATCAAACAACTCTTCTGCTTTATAATATTAGTATACCTAGATTTAATGCGGTCTTTGTTACCTTTCTTTATAGGTACCTATATTCATCTGCATAGCCTTTTTCCAATTAGGTAAGTACTTACCTACGTACCTACCTAGTAAGCGATGGAACGATGAATTTTCTAAGATGAAACGGATTAGCAGTTTCTCTAAATTTCCTCAACACAATATCATTGTCAAGCTACATAACACTATTGCGGAATTTGATTGAAAGAGTAACCGGGTCCCTAGAACGCAAAGGGCAAGAGGAGGGACAAGGATGGTTTTTAGTCAGCAGTACGATTCTGACACTCCCTTCTGCGTCACCCAGGGCGGGAGACGTCATTTGATGATATCCCACCCTTGAAAAAAAACATAGTCCTACCTACGTACCCAGTAGATAGTCTACGACTTTTCCTATCAGACAGAATTTAGTCCTATTCCATACCTACAGAGGTAGTTTTTTTGCTTGTTCACCAATGAAGGTCAGTGATCAGAACTTCTGACTGACTCCATGACAGTTCAAAATCATTGTAAGTATTTGTAGAAGTAAGTAATTGATCTTGCACATATAACTCGATCCTTGGAATGCATCCACCATTCTGCTCAAATCAAAATCAATGGAATAGGTAATCCGCTAAAATTGTCCTAGTCTGACCATGCAACAATGAAATAACAATTTGAGCGACAGGTAGGTCATTGGTGCAGTTTTATCGAATAAAATGAAGCCATAAAATTAAATATGTCCCATACAATTATTGATGCTCGTAAAAAGCTAATGCTTCAAGTCCGTTGTAAGAAATCGTGCAAAAACGAGTTATTTTCCCTACAAAAGTAATTTCCGTATGCATGACATTAAGTTGGATATGAGTGCAGTAAAAAATTGGTTAATCTATCTATATTATTAATGAAGAATATAGTGCCCCTAAGTCAATACAAAATAATACATATTACCTAGGTAATATCTAAGTGCATATCTATCTACGTACCTATATAATGAATTACATTGTGCTCAATAGACAGGTGTTTAAAGCCATCTGCATTAGAAATAAATAGTACAAAAAGCAGACAATTGAAAAGGTGCGACATAAAAGAACAATGATAAAAAGCTTACTATGGACTAGGCGAGCAAGAAAATGAGGATGTTACAAAAAGTATGACATAGAGGAATTGCACCAGTGCAGTAGCTACCTATAGCTAAAGGGCTAATCTACGCAGTTGCCATGAAAAAAAAACTATATAATATTCAAGCTGGTCGAAAAACCATAAGATAAAATGAAAAATATGGATTAGTCATGCAAGAAATTGACGATATATAAAAAATGGAGGAATGGAAGAAGGAACTGCCTCATCTTTTGATAGCAGAAAGTACGACAAAGCTGCATGTTTACCAAAGAGCTTGTTTAGTTACCGTCGAAAATATAAGCCAAATACTTATTGATAAAGCGAGCAAGAAAATGAGGATATTATAATATAAAACAAAATGGACATAAAGAACTACACCTTATCTTTAATGGCAAAAGGTATAAAGAATTGCCAAAGACCCAAATAAACTCAAGAAACTCAACTCAAAGAAACTATGTTAGAAAGCAGATTAAGGACTAGGCTTACAAGAAATTGAGGATATTATAAAAAGGTTGAGATGGAGGAACTGCCAATCTCCAATAGAAAGTCCTGGCAAAATTGTCTAAGAACCAATTTAACAAACATGGTCGTGCGTCTGCCTCGGGCCTAAGCTGCGAATAAATAGTATCAGTGAATAAGAGGTGAAGAAAAGGTGAATAGATAGGTGGAAGTATTAATAACCTTACTAAGTTTTGCCCGCGGCTTCGCTCGTGATCCTCCAGGGACCTATCTTAGTACTTATCTCTGTAGCAAAATTCATCAAGATTGATTCAGCGGTTTGTAGGCGTGAAATCGTAACACATTCTATCACTTTCGCATTTGTTAGTTACGACTATGATCTTAAATTCCTCAGAAACCTTCATATTCCAAGAACGAAAGATACTAGGACAGCAAAGCTATACAAGCTATTAAGCTAAGCTTGTAAATCGTGCAATTAGAAACCACATTCCATCGAAATTCATTCAACTCGATCGTATTTCGTCACATTCAGCAATTAACTTTTGTCGTGGAGCGTACCCTCGGCCCATTCATTCAGCCAGTACAATCAGTACAGGTGAGTGCGAAACTCAACGCCATTTTAATGGCCAAAGGGATTTCATTAATTTATACCTAATGATGAGAAAGAGATAAAAAACTTCGGCCGCGCTAAAAAGGGCCGATGTGACCCGAACGCGATCGGGTTACGAGCGGCTGTTTTGTGCAGTTTACGCGTGGTTCCGCATAAATTATGGCAAAAACTGTTTGTGAGTTCACGAAATTGGCAAAAAATATCGAATGGTTGCACTTGATTGGTTTGATGAGTGTTTGTTAAAAGTCTCATCTTTGTTTCATGAGCTCAAATTTGTTAAGCCTACTTGGAAAATTGGCAAATAAGGAGTTTAGCTAAATAAGTAATAAGTACCTATTGGATTTTAAACAAGATTGTTATGTTTAGCCAATCAGGTAATGACGAAACCTAGGCAAATTACGGCTGGAGCCAGGCTACCAATTTAAAATAACTGAACACCTTTATTTAATGCATACGCTATAAAGAAACCTCGAAAATAAAACAAAAAGAAGTAAAACAAAAAAAAAGCGCCAAAGTAGCCACGCGCAAATCTGCCGTCATTATAAAACCCGACCAATTTCAATAGTCATCGTTATTCACGCGATCCAGTACAGCAAGCAGCCATATTACTTGGCTGGTTAACCGAAACCGGTCAACGACGACTATTGACCGGACGAGTACAGTTGCAATGCTGCTACCAAAGCAACATGACTGAAGAGGTGGTATATCTAAACGGACGGCATTCTCACTCAGAATTAGGCGCCTTTTTCCTTAGACCTATTTTGTATCTCTTTTTAGTTTCAGAAAAAAGAAAGGGACTGATATACCGGTTTAGGAATTAGTGTGCCAGTGATAAATTTTCATTTTTGGCCGGGGTCCGATATCGCTGAAACGGCGGTCTCGCAATGCAGTTGGCGCGTAGCTACCAGGGTCGCAGATATCAGTAGGAGGTGACTCACCGGGGTAGGGCCAGAGAGGCGCGGGCGGCGCGGCTTGGGGCGGGGCCGGCCACGCCAGGGGGGCGGGCCGCTCGTCGCACAGCACGTTCGCCACGCCGACCGTCATGGCCGCCTGCGCCGCTTCTGCACAACAACACAGTGACGTGGCGGCTGCAACGCGCGACACGCGTAACAACGCATGAGTTATTACTTCACTCACACGAGCAATAATTACAACTCTTCTATGTCAGCTTCCTAGTTTTCCGAACAAATTGAAAGCTTTCGTTTAAAGAGAAAAGTTAAATTCCTCATTGTTGTTTTAACAGACAAAATAAAATAAATTAACAACCATTGTTCGATCAACAAACTTTAAATACATAGGTAGGTTTTGAAATAAATCTAGTTTGCTTGCTTTTACGACTTGAAAAAATGAAATGGCTACAACAAAAACTTAAACTACGAAAGACCCTGCTACACCCATGTTGCGTAGGTAGGTACAATATGGAATGAAAATCCCTTTCAATTTGTTATTGAAATAGGTAGGTAGCTAGTCAATCAGACGAAGAATATATTTCAAACATAAATTAAGTAATAATAGGATGCATCTCAAACTCATTTTACTGAAATTTTTATATACCTATCTAGAAAGTGTTTCTATCTAAGTGTCAGAAACTGAAATTTTTATATACCTATCTAGAAAGTGTTTCTATCTAAGTGTCAGAAAAATAAGTCAATACGTAGATCCAAACAGCTACCTACCTAGGAATATTTCATAAAACCTCTTTCTGTCTCTGTTAACCTTAGTACCTAGATATCTTAGCTTATTTTATTATTTAGGTAGGTATAGTTGTGGTGGTGAGCAATGGAACTATTTCAAAATCTTACAGATTAGATGTCGCTCTCACCTTTTTCATCATTATCTGCCTAGCCTTTTCCCAACTAGGTATATTGGGGTCGGCTTCCAATCAAACTGGATTCACTCCCACCTTTGTATCCTACTAAATCTTTGGTCTGAACATGAATATTCAATTTGATTTTATGAGCAGCCATTCTCCACATTTCAAGAAATTGTCAGAACTTCCGAATCTTACTTAAAATTTATTATTCACCATTGCGTTTTATTAATTAGGTAGTAGTTTAGTAGTACTTAGGTAATTTCTTCAGTCAATTTGAAATTATAACCAGGTGAACATAAAAAGGGAGTAGGTACCTACCTAGTCGCATGCAAATCCCCGCTTACTGCAAACAACGCTTTTATGCAAGTTTTTATGAAAGACACAATTATCGTATGAATTAGGTAATATGCAAACGATCTCGACGAACGCACTCGTAAGCCAGCTTTCTTATTATCAAACGATTCTGAGAAGTAGGTACCTACCTACTTAATACGAGCAGATCGCATGCGTGATTTTTTTTTATTAAGATAGTGATCGTAATTAAATAAGACCTAGGTAGGTAGGTAAGATACGATGATAAGAGAATTAAAGAAAATACCGGCTGTAAATATGTCGAAGTGAACGCTTGGGTGAAGTGATCACGATGTTCTGTCATTCCATCTTGATTAGGTATATGGATTGTCAGCTCACTTCGTGATCACTTCGCACTGCTGAGCAGTAGGTATTCTAGTAAACGACGAACTTTCGCGGTCCCCCGACGCGACAACGCTTGGAAAATAAAAATATTTAAAATATTAGTTGTAGTTTTTAGAGTTTATTTTATGTAAGTATGGAGTTTTTAAAATGTTTATAAAATTCTTTTAATGTTCGATAGCCCATTTATAGAGGAAGTCTGTAGACTACATAACATCACGCTCAATAAGTGCAGAGCATTAATTAAAAATGTGGCGCAGACGAAGTTACGCGGGTCAGCTAGTTTCATATAGGATTGTCCTGGGTTAGCAAATAAGTCATAGTTAAAAAGATTACTACTGGTTAGTGTAAGTGGGCCGTGGACTTAGGTAGGTACTTACATAGGTATTAGGTAACCTGTTCCTAATTTACTTAAACCTTAATTGCTTACAAGACATGCATGAAGGTATATATATACATTTACGAAGAATTATATCTACGCGAAGATCCAAAGAAGCCCAGTATCAAGAACGATCATTGATTAAATTACTTAGATATCCCTCATGGAAATCAATTCGAAATAACGAATGTGTTTTAATATAACGATATAGGTAAATCAAGATAGGCGTCAGTCGGCCTTATCTAATTGATTAAGAATACCAAATGATCAGAAGTATTTCTTGCTTCAAAAAATTCCATCATTGGATCGTAAAGTCAAACATTTTAGAAATCCCACGTATCTTTGTAAGTAGGTAAGTATTAGGAACCCATAAATGATAGAATCATAATCATATTCCTGAACATGACCTTTGCTTTTCTTCCTTTTTTCAACCAACGTTCGCATAGGTAGGTACATGAAAAAAGCCTCAACTTCCATACGTTTTTGACGGATTGAAAGACACATAATACTTAAGTTTTATTTAGTTAGTAAGTTGTTTTTCTTTTAATTTTGTGTTTGTCTTTTCTGGTGGAATAAACGTATTTTTTTTTTTTTTTTCTTTAGATTGCGACTGAGATGCGAATGCGAACTTGGCAACAAGAACAATCTATGCAAATACCAATTTATCAGAAAAAATATTCCTCTCCAAATCTTTATCGAAGTTTAAAAAAGCAAACTCAGCAAAACTAAAAAGAACAACGCATAAAAAGTACTAGAATCACAGGGACTCATAAAAGTGTTGGAGTCACCCCATCTGCTCATTCCGATTAAAGGATTAAAATCAGGTGAATGGGCTGCTATAACATCCCCATTGTTGCGATTTACTGCGGAGAAGAGGGGTGCGTGGTCAAACAGACCGCTTTCGCTCAGCGGAAAATCAGTAACATGCCGTACCTTTGGGAATTGGACATACCTACAAAAGCTATCAGTGAGACAAAAACATCTCTAAATTGGATAATGATGGCGATAACTTTAAAAAGTTGGAAAAAGAACTAAACACTCTTTAGACTACTTAACTTGACGCCCGCGCTCAATGATCCAACAATTATAAGGATTAAGTGCGAAAACCAAATCATCTGATAAAATACCATCTAGAAATATCAAAATCCCTACTAATATTATAAATGCGTAAGCTCGTGAACTGACAATCCATATAATCAAGATGGAATGACAGCACATCGTGATCACTTCACCCAAGCGTTCACTTCGACATATTTACAGAATCGACTGAGATCGACTGGCAGTAGCTATTCCTATCATAAGTACACCTTAAACTAATTCCTCCCAACATAGCCCTACATACTATCTGTAGTAGGTATGTGACCTGACCGGGCCGCCCAGCTGATCGCAACCGGTCCGGACCGGTTTCCGACTAATTTATGTTGTAATTCATTTGGACTCGTTTTAAAAACCTTATGGCCCTTAGTGGACCATTGTGGAAATGCGTCTTGGCCCACATGTTTCCTAGAACAGTTGTGTTGTATTTTTGTTTCTTGTATAAACTAAGATCCTGTTCGTCTAAGTTTCCTTTCTTGCTTCATTTTTTAATATAAATAAAACGTAAATGGATAAATAGCTAATAAGTACCTATAGCTCATAAAGTGAAATGTCAAAGAATATGATCTAGGTACTTAAATTCAGTTTAGATTTGAATTTTTGATAGAAGTTTTCCTAATCGTATGTTGTTTTACTACCTACTTACCTCTACGTAAAACTAGAAATAAAGCAAGATGATATAATATGTAATTTTTCCGCGAAACTCACACACATTTTTGGTATTTTATTTTTATTGGAATTCGCTTATCAACAAGAAACAAAAGAGAAATAAAAAAACAACTGCTATTTCTCTCGAAACAAATTCCCACAATGAGATGAAATATCGGAGCGGCAGCGGGGCGAGGAGCCAAAACGAAAATTATGAAAGGAAGCACGTGCTGCTACTTCTGTCTCGCTCCTATGCGTAGCGCTGTCCCACTCAGTCACCTGGCGTACTACAGAGTAGTACAAAAACGTTGAATGCCTCAGTCTTGCAAAAAAGCTTTCCTTATCTTACAAAAACTCCGCGAAAATACGAAAATACTTTAATTAGCGCTTTTAATAATTGAAATTAAGATTTTAGCCACTATTTGCCGAATTAACTACCTATTTAATTATAAAAAATCAATAAGAAAACATTACAAAAGTATCTATCAACCTATTTATTAAACAAAATTTACATTTACTTTATCGCGTCAATAATCTTGATACGAGACGTGTACGTTTCATCTATGCTTGAATTACACTGTGTAGTGTGTATAGTGTGTATCCTATCAGTTGACCTTCACCGTAACGTCTCTGTCTAACACTAGCATTCCAAGCGCAAGTGCGTCTCTTTCACTCCTACAGCTATACTCGCCACGGCGCTCCGTATAACTCCTCGTGCTTACTGTGAGCCTAGTATCACGCGCGCTGAAGAAAAGGGTTTATCCGACGCCGAATGACCCGGATGCAACTAGGATTTTCCGAGCAAAGAAACTATTTAGTTTTTCGCGACACAAACTTTATTTTTCGATAGAAAAATCAACCACTTTTTTTATTTATTTCGTTTTATTTTGATTCTTGATTGATATTACAGGTGAATGTCACATCAAAGCAATTTTTTTATTTTGGGCAAAATGTACATTGGTAAGGTGGTAAGTTACATTATTTTTCACGCTAGGAAATCTAGGCCACAGTAAATAGCGTCCCCTATTCTAGAATTAAAATAGCTGCACGTCGCATCGTCGCGTTGCGTGGTCAGCGTAGTGAAGCGTAGCGTAAATAGACTGAAGCGACGTCGCTCGTGGTTTCTCATACAGACGAGAATAGGTGCTTGCTAGGGAATAGCGAATGACTATTAATGTTTCTATTTGTGTGAAAACTTAACTATGGTCATTTTACTTATTTACAATTACTAAAGTACATTTTATTATAACTTTATTTTTACACGCAATTAATTTAGAATGAGCGCACAGTTTTTAAGTTCTTAAGAAAAAGAAAATTTTACCATTTTAACGAAGATTGCTTTTTGAAAATAGGATTTAAGGCTTATTTTTAATAACATTGCAAAAGTTGATAAAAATGACGTCATTCATTGGCAGCGCCGCGCCAGCGCCAACCATCTCGATCGGACGGACCCAAATTCGGGTTCGAGAGCGTACGACGATCGAACTCCTACAAAAATCTACCAGGCCACCATGAATACGCGGAGTTGGTTGTGTATTAGTGCGCCGAACAACTTGTTGTTTCCGATGATTCAGGCGACTTTACACTTTAAGCAGCTTGAAAAAGGTAGAAATTCGTACAGTGATATTGTTTGGTTTCAAGTTGAAAGTTCAGAAAAGTGCATGGATAAATAAAATAAATAGTTATGTGCAATTTGCGAATGTAGGTACATGATTTAATATTGGCATCTATTTATAAATAACGGGCATATAACGGGTAATAAATAGGATAAGGATTACTGCCTGATTAGAGCTTAATTTCCTTAGACATAACCAAAGTTTTACAGGAACTACTTACTTATGTAATTGTTAAATGCCTTTGTGCCTATATCTATCCTCAATTAGCTATTGTTTAACAAAGCACTTAACTTCCCTTAAGTGGGACCAAATTATCTAAAATTACAATAAAATTATAATACAAATAAATGTCAACATGCACATTTAATAGCAAAGTCAACATTTTTTTATCCAAACAACATGGGCTGGGGTGAGATACGGCACCCTTTTTGCGCCACCCCTCAAAGCACAAAACTTAGTTGAAATATAACATTTACTGCCTGGAATAAGGGTATACAATTCTATGACAAAGTTTAAGAGGGGTTCGTTTAGTTTATTTGAAAATTTTAGGCATGCATTTACGGAATTGAAAACTTTATGGCAGTGCAAATTTCTATAAATACCACAGGTTTACGAAGTTAGAATGAATAATGACTGCGTTTTCAACTTTTCATGTCTTAACTATTCCGAATAGTGAAAAGGGTAGGTATATTTGAAAAATAAATAATTAATCGTAGTAGGTGAGTAAATTGTTGATTTATTTGTCTTGCTAACTTTTTTAAGAAACTAGTTTTGAGAATAAAATAGCCTCAATTTATTTGCAGGATTGTCCGCTAGGCTTGAAACCGGCAATAATTCCTTATTAATCAAATTAGCGCCTCTTAATAGAGATTATCTTATTTATTTATTTATTGTATATACCTATCGTTTGAACAACGTTTGAATTAGAAATTAATTAATGTTGCTAAATAGTGTATTAAATTGCTAAATAATATAAATACTGTGTTAATGCACATAATAGATAGAGACGTCGACAGTAAATTGTTATAATCGCCCATTGAGAACACACATTTAAATACCTACATGATCGTTAGAAAATCATTATTTTATGGCATAGATTAGCCCGCGACTTCGTTCGCGAAATTTCTTGTTATATTTTCTGTTTATAATATGACACTCACAAATAACGTGGCTTTCTGTTGGTAAAACAATTTTCAAAATCGGTTCAGTACCTAGTTGCCCTAGAAGTTAGAACCTAACAAACTTTACCTATTTAGTAAAGTAATAAAAATACAAAGTAGAGAACTATATCGATTAAACTAAGTATTGAAACACGTATCGGTTCGATCAATGATGATCTGAGTGCCAATTATACCTACTTATTTTCAAATGTTGTGTCGACATAAAAAAAAACATAATTTTTCATAAATTTATGACAGATTGCGACTTAGGTCCGAATGCGAACGTTGCTCAATAATTTGTAGAATTGGCCCTTAGATGTGATGGATACGTATATTTTGTAATTACAATTTCATGATACTTAATTGCAAGAATTACCTAGGTACATAACTAAAATGTTCAAACATTAACAATTTATTGCTTGAAGAACAGCTCAATTTTATCATTATTGGACATTTTGTTTTATAACAGCAAGTTACTAAGGTATTACATAAAACAAGAATTCGATTGGGTTATCAGGATAACATAATCAGTCTAGAGCTATTAACCAGAGTACCTAGCATTGAGAGCTAAATTAGTGTTAACCGGCAGGAGTCCGCCTGTTTATTATATCAAACAGTAACAGTAATATTCAGATACCGTGAAATATTTCTTTAATGCCCCAAATCATGGCGTTATCTATGTCTTGGCGTTTTCATATTCATCCATTTCGGATATAGGTAGGTACATACTTTTCTGACTACAAATTATATTCGAATCGATTCATAATCAAAATTAAATTAGATAGGCATATAAACAATAAAATGTGGGCGATTATAAACGTCTGTGTACTTTAACTATTTATACGAGTATTTGTTGTCAGATAGATTTTTTTTGTTTTTTTTTTTATGGAGATTTCAGAGATTTCTTAGTTTAAAAAGCTCCTCAATACCATTTTACAAACAAGTCATGCATAAGTCTATCCGTTATTATTTATCTTGTAATCATAACGTCAAATCAGTCCTAGTCTCCGGTTATATCTATCACTTGATTGTCTGTCTAACTAATCTCTCAACCGACTCGAGTCTGGTCGACTCTACGAACGTCGACGGATGGATAGAAACGTCACGGAATGTACCAGGGGCGCAGTAGCGAGCAGGCGGTATGTGCGATCCGCTCGACAGTCTAGTCCGCTGACTAGGATCGAGCAAGGGTCGCAGTGCGGGGGAGACTGTCTTGTAAGTCACTTCGAGGGTTGTCACTTGTCAACTTCAAGTTATTTGATTTTTCTTCTCAAAAAAATTCGAACTAGGAAAGTTTTCGTCCACTTACATTCTCAAAGAACTTTAACGTAAAATTAAGTAAGGTGTTAAAGGCTTTGAATACGACTTAACAATTATCTAGGTACCGAATTCCAGGATTATTTTAACTTTACTAAACGTGAAGAAAAAACATTATAAGTGAAGTTTGAAGCGAGCGAGTGTTAAGCGTAATTGGCACGCGGCTTGAAACAGATAACAAAAATCCAACTGGACACAATACCATACAAAAACCTGCAATCCTACTCTATTTCTGCAACAAAATATTTGTACATAACTAAGATCCGAACAACCGCTGAAATCACAGTCAGTAAGGTTATCTGCCAATTGCCATAGCGTGGTTAGTAAAAAACTATGCAATGTCATAATTGGCGGGCGTTGCCAGCCCTGGGCCGCGGATTGGCGGGAAGCGCGCCAAATGTTTGCGACGGGCGGCGGTCGGGGGCCGAATTGCTGCGACGTTATTAGAAATATTCTGCTCGCTGGCTGCAACACGGAGTCGCTGGCGATGGAGACATCTCCGGGCTAAGATTCCTTCATTTATTCAATCTAGAGATTGAATAAATGAAGGAATCCCCATCTACTCCAACCCATCCCAGTTTCGTAGATCACAAATTCACAACTTATCAATCAACAATTTCAATATTTTTTTTAATTTTGAAGTCAGTATTTAATGAGGATCCCGGAAAAGACTACCTACTCATCTCACTCATCTTATTTCACTTTTTTTTAACTATTAATAGACATAGGTACGTTTGACCACTATCTCATGACGGTGTGGTCTAAGATGGAGCACGCTTGTCTAGAAGTAACCTATTCACTCTTGACTTAAATACTCCCAGGTTGTAGCTATCAGGAAACACAGACTCAGGCAGGGAATTCCACTACTTAGCTGTACGCACAATGAAAGCATTCCCAAAACGTTTTGTGTGCAGTACCTATAGGTGGGATGGGATGGGATGTCCACCATGTATCGGTGGCGCGTCGCCGTACTTTTTATATTTTTGGAGATAATGTGTAGCATTAGTTTTTCTTCCTTCAATGGCCATCCCACATCAATTTCAATAAAAACATACGTAATTATTTCCCATATTTCTTATCCAGCTACGAAGTCCGTTAAGTTACCCGACACTACGCCAGCTTCTCAGGTAAAATCCTTGAGTAAGTAATACGGGTAAGATATTTTATGTTCTCCTCGTCAATAAATAATTACTATGAGTGTTTCTGAGAAGCCATTCGAATTAGTAACACAACCACTCAGATGGCGTCATTGAAATAAGCGACGTAATGTTTTTGAATGTCCTTTCCGTACAAAATAGTATGTTTTAATTCACCAATTCAGCTACTTATAAGCGGATATAAAGGCCACTTTAGTAGAATCAGCCAGCACATCAAGCTACCCAGAACGTCGAAACTGACAAAATTTCCCAATCAACCTTGAACCTAATGCTTTAGCGACCAAGGTGAAAATGTAATTTGATAGATTATGTTTCAATAATATATTACAGTGCCCGGCACGTAAGTTGGCAAAGATTTTCGTAGTGGGGGAAGTTCGCGCACGCACAATTTCATACTTTTTTACATGCGCGAACTTCCCCCACTACTCCAAAACCTTGCCAAGTTAAATGCCGGGCACTGTATGATCGACAGAGTTGAGCTTTCAGTAAAAAATATATCGTAGGTGCTATTCACACAAAAACGCTAGTGGCAACCCTGCTTTGAATAGCCAATTAAGTAAATACACAATTCATTTCAGCATTCCTACCACTGAACGTATCAAAATACAAGGAATTCATAATGATCGTCACAGTTAGCCCACTTGTTTTCGACCACTTAATTTGTGGATATTTATCTAATCCTTATTATGTTATAAGCAAAATTAACCCTTATTCTTACCAAAATAAGGGTAGATTTACCATTTTCGATTAATTTACATGTGCATAAATCTCATGAATTACGAAACGTATAACTACTTCAAATTCGTGTTGCCCTGGTACATAAAAGTCAACTTTGTAGTCATTTTGCGGGAAAACAAACAATGGTTGCATTTCCTGGGGGGTTACAAGTAAGTAGGTAAGTTTAATTAAGTAAGTAGGTAAGTTTAATTAAGTAAGTAGGTAAGTTTTGGGATATCCTGTGATGTGACCATAGATTTTTTATTCGAATCTGTTTCAATCTTTGAAATATTTAGCTAACTTAGTTAAGCTACGGAAAAATATAACAAAACACAATAACTCCATGTTTACCCACCAAAAATTTTCGATACCTATTAGGTATTATTTAGTTAGTTTAGTAGTTAAGAAGATAACTTTTTTATCCTTTAACATTCTCGGGCCTGTTTACACCTCCTGTGATAAAGCATCCTATAACCAACTACCCTAATAGGCAGATTATTTCTGAATACAATTTCTTTCTCTTTTATTAAAATAAACTGAATGATACTGAATAAGACGTGGAGATATACATTCCTAATCCTAATACTCCGACGAACTATTCCAATAAAATAAAACAATCTGCTCCTCTTACGTTTGCGTACAAGCCATAATTTCCATGTCAAATAAGGACAGGAAGATAATTTTATTTGTGTACTTTATGCAAATGCTATTCCGCAACAAAACGTAACATGAAAAGGAAACATAATTTGGGAAGTCGCATGTCGAACACACATCGACCACCACGCTTAAACAGCGTGCTCCAAGAATAAAAACAAAATAAAAACCTATTAATATTTTTTATTGTTTCATTCATGTATTATAAAAGCCACCGCGAGTGCAGTTACAGTAATTGTAAAACCGTGATTAGCATGTAATTGGTTGAGCCGGTGCGTTTTTGCAGTGTAAATAATTTTGAACGTGATAATATCCGCTCGCTTTCGCGATGTTATCTGTGTAGAACGGGAGCGAGGTCCGTATTCCGCGCATATTTTTTTTTTTGTTACAGCGTTTCTTTTTATTTCGGTACAAATTAGTTCCTTACAGTACCTCGATAAAGGTGGTTTTTTTTTTTAGATTTTTATCATTGAACTTAATATCATATTAAAATAATAATGTAGATCGTACTTAAGAGGAAAAAATATAAACATTTGAGTTTTTCGATAAGTTGAATTCTGTTACTGGAGTGCTAAATAGCTAGTGATAAATAAGTGCGTATTCTCTATCTACTCTTGATAACAAAATAAAAAGGTACCTAAGTTGTTAATTAACTTGGTTAATACTTTATTGTGCCACGGACACCTTCTTCGTAAAAGGGCTAGTCAAAATGTTAAGTGTATCTAACATAAAACTTAACGATGTATTGCTTACCTATGTTACACTTATACCTACTTATTACTCTGGTAAACGTGTTTAATTACGTCAAAATGATTACTGTCCATATTTTCATAGAACAGTTTTTATATTACCTATTACAAAGCGTTTAATTTAATGGATGTCAAATATGTGTTTCATCTAAATGCAAAAGTAATTTAATAAATTAAACCACATAATACTATTAATTTTATAAAAAATGCAACAACAATAAGATTAATAGCACTTTTTATTTTCGAATATTTATAAAAACATGAATGCCAATTAATATAGGTAGATGTGCTTGCGGCTGAATTGAAAACCCTTGTATGTACCTACGTAAACAAAAGTTTATTGAGAAATAAAAATAGCTTTTTGCTTCAAAAAAATAAAACTATAGGTTTATGAAGGCTGTTGCAAGCCAAAATAGTAATAAAATTGATCGTAATTTAGAGATTGAATTAACAAACGTCGTTTACGTCGTCAATAATATAAGCATTCACGTCGGCGGCAGGTGTCGGCTAACGTCCTACATTTATTCACTGTTCAACCCCTCCGTATCGATTTGGTCATGCAATGGCGTATTTGTAAGTTTTATACGGTTTATTTTTATTATATTGCCACTTTATTTTGTACTGGGTTGTAAAACAAGCAAATATTGTAAAGATTTTCTCAGAAATTATTCTTTGAGCACTTTTTATTGCATATTATGGCGTTTCATAAATATCACTCTGTGGTATCTCTCTCACATTTGTTTCATAAGCAAAATAAGCTTTCGTTTCAGATAACATAGACGCTGTAATAACTTCTAATAAACAGCATGATTTAACGAACTCCGAAGTATTCAGTGTTAATGATGAAGTAATTGAATCATCATAATTAGATTTTATTCAAGCTCCAATTCGCAATGAAGTTTACTGCGTGTAAAATATTATTAATATATTCTGTGCACGATTGTTGATACCATCTATAGTAAGGTATTCACAATTATAACGGTCGCTAGATTGTAAAATATTAAAATAATAATTGCAATTTACAGCCGAAACATTGTCTGCCACAACGTAATTATTGAAAAACCACCTGCTTGATGAGTTAATTAATATTTTAAATGAGGTTAATCAGTTACAAATTACATAGCTACTATTAGAAATACATATGTTTAATAGAATTTTTAATTAAAAAAATTGATCCAGCTCTCAAGCTAAGTCTAAAACAAAGTTCGTCTACAATTTGCCTTAGCCGCGAAACATGCAGATTTTCTAAAAACAATTATATTAGTTACCTATTAAACGATTAATGAATTCAGGTAAAACGCAAGAATACCTCGTGGCTTGCAACATAGGACTCGTTACAAACAAGCCTGTAATAATATCTGATTAGCATATAATTGTCGGATACAGACGCGCTTTTATGCCATAAATCTCTTTTACAAAGGCCAATACGCACATGCACATAATTATAACCATACTTATTGACCATAAATTAAATGTCAAGCTATGTTCTCGTGGAACTGTAGAAGAAAACCTCACTTACATAGTCATAGCGTTCCACTTGATCGAGCAAACGTTTTTTTATTATAAACAGGGAAATTGCAGCCCGTTATGAAGTAACGACTTTATGAAATTCATTTGCGGGACTAAACCCGTTTGGCTGTTTGGGATATGCATGGTTGTTAGTATAGACGGCAGGCCTATTGTAAATAGGCCCGTACGTTGCAAAATATAAAGGTAGTATTCGTTTGGAGTTGATTTCTTGTTAGTCTAACTACCTAAATGCAATTTTACATTATTAGTACCACTACACATTTATACTTTCCGACCAGCAACGGGAAAATAGAGTATTATTGCTAACCCCCTGTTGTCATTCCTAAAGTTTTAATCCAATGCTTTTCATATATTTATGTTATGAATCCACATTTTTTTGCTAAATATTTACTAAGTTAAATCTAAAATTGATTGAAGACTCGTCAAACGTAAATACCCAATAATAGTGGCAACACAAACACCACGTCAAACACGCGATCAAACACGGTTGCAGAACAGAAGCTAATTTGAAATGATGGCGATTCGAATTCCCAAATACGTTACGATTTTCACATTCGATCGATAATGTCTAACACGTCGATGCCTAACGGCGCCATTCAAAACGGTAGCATGTAAATGCCGAATTCAAATTGAGATCCTCGAATCAAATTTAGTGAAGAAAGATTTATTTGTCTTTTATTAACATCAAATTTGTTCTGTTTTGTTGAAAGGATGTGTAATAATCAATGTGAAATTAAAATCGAGTACTTAAGCACAGAAAAATATGTAGGCCATGAAACATGGTTTATATTTATTTAATACTTTCAGCAGTTTCAGCACACAAACGTACAGAGGGAGACTTAATATTTATTGAGTTAAAAGTTTGATTACCAGTAGGGTTTTTTATGTAGCAATCATCATACAATAGTTTCTATAAATCTGAGAAGATAGTTTCGAAAAGCAAATTCATAATATCTAAACGACTTTCAGTTCCTGGTTACTTATTATAAGAAAATCTTCTAAGTTTGCAACAATGTAGCGCCTTATTATTTATGCTTGCACATAAATAATGTACCTTAGGCTAGGCACATAGACTGTTGTTATTTATTCATTGGATGTAGCTATAATTCAAGGTAGTATCAAAAACGGTGCTCGCGTGATCGAAGCGATTCGGCGCGATGCCGCGATAACAGCGCGATTTCATTTCAAACGCGCAATCAATTAAACTAGACATTTGACTTACGAGTCCGACCATTCGATTTTGTTTTTATTGGTTTCAGCGGAACGAAGTAGGTATATATCGATTTTTTATTCGAACTTCGAGCAAATAATAACAGAACACGGAAGCTTTTGCAATAAACTACAGAAACTGGAGCAACCTGTAATATTGACCAATAGGTAAACACAAACCAAATTGAGCTTTAGTTTGATAGGCCTAAGCTTACTTCTCGGATAGCTGGATTTTCGGCCTTCAATAAAGTTTAATTTACCTTTTTTTCATTACCAAGCGCATCTTAGTAAATACATAGAGGTACCAGGCCAACAGAGAGAGCAAAGAGGTTGAAGCAAGCCTCGATGGCTCGCAGTCGGTCGGCGCTATCGATATTGTCTGCCAATGACAGTGAAGATAAAAACAGGCTGTTTCTACAACTAGGTACACAGACTGTATATTATTATCTATCCGTGTTTTATATTCGTCGTGTGATAAGAAAGAAATAGCAATCTGTGTCTGCAAACTTGAGTCTTTATCTTTTGTCTACATACAAAATAACTTACCGATATCGTGCATGCGTTGTTGGTTGTCTTTTTGAGACAACGCTGCGAGGAGTCCGGCATCGCCTACTCGTTGTCGGGCGACCGCGATCCCGACGGGGATAGAACCTGCGATAAAACGCAAACAATTTTAAACAAAAAAAAAGAGTGACTGAATATTTTTAACCCTTATTTATTATATCCTAGGCAAATTCCCTATGACCCGAATTCTATCCAAACTTACATATTAAAGCTAAAGCTACACAAACACAAATGATGAATAGTAAAAAACCTGAATGACATTGCCACCTAATAAATGGTTGACTATCTTGTACAAGTGTATATTTTGTAATTTTAAAACATTGTTTTTATTTTAATTGGAAGAAAATGACGAGAGGCAGCATTTTCATCGCAGTCTCGCATAATACGGTACGAATGTACTAGGCAAGCATAGCATCGTAGAAGGTAGAAAGCTTACCGTTGTTTAGCGACGCCGGTATCGCCGGAGGCGGGTGGTCTGGCTTGTTACCAGGCGACGCTTGCTCAAGCTTGACGGCAACCAGTTCAGAAACTTGGACATGTTGCGGTTCCCGTTTCACCTGAACTTGCACATTTTGTCCCGCAACCCCAAGCCAGGTTACAGGATTTGTTCGACTACAACCACTGTCTCCGTGCATCACCTATTGAAGAAAATGCTTTCATAAGTAACATAGTAACTAAGCCGATGCCTTTGAAATAATAATTATAAAAACCTATGCTAAAAAATAAAAAAATCGTTTCTTACAAAAAATAGAGCAGTATTGATATCCATTTTCGCTACCTTTTTAGGAGAATTTGTGAGGCAAGTGTTGCATGACCGTTTTGCCTGTTCGGTCTTGATAGTAAGCGGCTGCATAACGCCAATATTGTCCAGCATCTGCCGCTGGTCACCAGGACAACATAAAGAATCAGGAAGACAAGCTTTGCCGAGTTTGGCTTCTTCCATCTTATTATGATCCCTGTCCATGAGAAAAAAAAAAAACTGAATTAGGTACTTTTTTCGGCAGTGAGCATAAGTTTGAAATAAAGCGTTTTTAGTAGCTTTTTCCATTTTCCAGTACCTGCATAACCAGTCGTTGATCCCATTTCCCAATTAGGTCATCCCAAGTCAATGAAATACTCTCCATTTTAATAATTTTCTAAATAATCTTTATTTCACTTGTTCACATCTATATGTTTTAATCGATGTTCAAAAATTTCCACTAGTCCTAACCTACCACCACAATTGGATACCTATACGGAGTTCACGGAGATCCCCCAAATTTTATAAACTTAGTTATTATTATTTTTTTAGATTTTTACTCCGTGCTATGGATGATAAAATAAATTAAAAACCTAATAATAAATCACATAATTATTTTAAACTTATGAAAAGCATTAATAAGTACAACAAATGTCCAGTTAACACAAATGGCCATGCATTAGAAAACTGAAGAGGGTATTTGGAAACAATTGGTTGGTGGTGTTCAAATTTAGTCAAAAATTATAACTTGCATCGTAAAACTCAATTTGAAATGCTTAATTCAGGAATCGGAGGTATCAAACACTGCATCACGATTCTCACCGTAGCGAAGTCTGACACATCAATCAAGTTTCCAATTTGCGTTCACCAAGATTACCAACCAATCAGAGACGCGCTATTTCACTTCACGATTCGTAAGCAAAGTCCTTTGAACACAAAAGCATGTCATCATCAAACTTACTTGTCGGCGAGGAGAACTCGCTGCGAGCAGTTGAGCAACTCCAGTTGTAGCGGCGAGTACGGCGAGTTGGGCGGGGGAGTCGGCACGCCGAACGTGGACAGCGATGTTGAGAACAGACTCTCCGTCACTGGAACAACTGGATTCATTACCCTTTGAGTTATGTGACCTTAGTACATCTTAGTATTATTTAGTGCTTACACTACGATTGGTACTGGCTGTTTTCCTAGTACTTAGGTCTTTCATACAAGCACTAAGGTATTTCCATCTCCCTCTAACCGGCAGGCGTTTATAGCCGGCTCATGTATCGAAACTTGATGAGGCGTGTTTGTTTACCTTTTTATTATGAAATCGTTTTATTATTACAGCAAAATTACGACACATCTTAATAAATTCTCCGAAAGGAGCAGAAGTGAACATTACTCTAATTTCGTCGTTTTTGTTTAAGCGCCATGCAAATTTTGGGGCAACCGGCAAACATGACTCAGCAGACTTTCATTGACTCATGCATGCGAACGCAATTTGATATTGCAATTCATCATCTTCTGATTCAAAGAAACTACTTACATAAAATTGATAAGATGACAACAAGGAACAAGGTTGTCAACAACAAGCAAATCTTTGACGGGCTTCAAAGAATAAGCTTGCATTAAATTTACACTTCCAAATTTGTAGGTTGCTTCAACTTTGCACTACCAAGACAAATCCCATACGTTCGTCAAAGCAAGCCAGCCAGTCTTTAAAAACACGAGCTAAAACCGGCTCAGCGACTAACAAAATAAACTAAACGGGAACTCTTTGGGCATTAGCGCACAAAGAATCTATTTCTGTCGAGGCCCAAGGGATCTGAGACCTTAATTACTGACTGTCACTCGACAGCCGGCTAACTCCTTGCGCACACATGTGCTCTTAGTTATGTATGTCACATACTTGTCATGAACCATCGTGTTTTGTAATTAGTTAGGTAGTAGGTACTGCACCACTAATCTATACTAATATTATAAAGCAGAAGAGTTTATTTGTTTGAACGCGCTAATCTCAGGAACTACTGATCTGATTTGAAAAATTCTATCAGTGTTAGATAGCCCATTTATCGAGGAAGGTTTAGGCTATATATCATTACGCTAAGACAAACAGGAGCGGAGTATTCATGGAAAATGTGACGCAGAAGAAGTTGCGCGGGTCAGCTAGTAATGTTATAAAGAGGAAAGTTTTGTTTGTTTGAAAATAGGCTCCAAAACTTCTGGACCGATTTGAAATTATTTCACCTTAAGAATCCTACATTATCCCTGATAAACATAGGCTACAGAATATTTTCAAAAAAGTTAGGGATCCGTATAAAAACTTCCGATAATGTAACCCAAGGTGTGAAAAAAATTGCTTATCGTACGCTGTGGAAACTTTTGACAATAGAGCAATGTGATATACCTACTACAGTTTTATAGAGGACATCAACATCAATATGTACAAAAAAGTCTAAAAAAGTCTATCTAACTATCATGGTTAAGTCACAATGACAGCTTTTTGTTCAAATTATTCAATCAAAACCCGGGTGGAATGGAATAGTGGTGATTTTGATATCATGATGATCCTTATCCATTTAAATTGTTTGATAAGTAGTTAAGGTTGGTTATCTACATGTTAATTATACTTAAAAAAATTCAAATCGGACCTATCGTTTAAAGGTATAAAAATAGATAAATGATCTAAGTAAGAAAAATGGGGAGGTTTGAGCGAACTGTCCTACGTGTAGCTTATTATTTACACATTACCCTATTAAGAGGGTAGAGGGGAGATGAAGTTCGTGAGGTACCAACTTAACCCACGTGAACAAAGTCGCGGGCGAAGTGCTAGTTTGGTCATAAATAAACCGTGTTTTCCTATATCGAGAAGGTCGAAATAATTACCGTTTCAACAAGAAACTTATTCAAGTTATTGGAAGTTAGTTTTATTGGCTTCACGTTTTGCATTGATATCGTTTTCCTTTTAAACCTATACAAATAGGTATACCTACTATGTAACCCACCAATAATCTTCTATACTAATAATATTATAAAGAGGTAAAATTTGTTTGTAAGTTTGTATGTAGGGGGTAATCTCAGGAACTACTGGTCCGATTTGAAAAATTCTTTCAGTATTAGATAGCCCATTTATCCGGGAAGGTTATCTATATTAATATTATAAAGCAGAAGAGTTTGTTTGTTTGTTTGGTTGAACGCGCTAATCTCAGGAACTACTGGTCCGATTTGAAAAATTCTTTCAGTGTTAGATAGCCCATTTATCGAGGAAGGTTATAGGCTATATATCATCACGCTAAGACAAATAGGAGCGGAGCAGTAATGGAAAATGTGACGCAGACGAAGTAGCGCGGGTCAGCTAGTAGGCTATATATCATCACGCTAAGACTAAAAGGAGCCGAGCATTAATGGAAAATGTGACGCAGACGAAGTTGCGTGGGTCAGCTAGTAATATATAAAATTCTACCGTTACTGAGTGACTAACAGACAACGCACAGCCGAAACGGCTGGTCGTAGAAAGCTGAAATTTGGCTTGTTATAGGTTCCTTGGAGAGGGTCGGAGAAAATTTCATGAAATTCCTACGTGAACGGGAAGAAACAGAATATATTATACCTACGCGAACAAAGTCGCGGGCAAAAGCTATTCAATTATAATTAAGGGCAACAATGGCTTATATTTTTTTTTACTGAGATTGGTGGACTAACGAACTTACGAAAAGATGTCGTAGCATTCGAGATCGTGGGGCGTATCTACTGACAACATTGATATGAAATCTATGGCTGACATCCTAAAATCTACTGCTTGCTTCTGAAATGAAATAGTTTTCTTGGTAAGCAGAACTAAGATTTTGCAGTCATAGTTTTAGTAATTTAGTACCTTATCGTTCTACTACTACGGTTGAAACAGAATTACCAGGCAAACATATATTATGTAGGTAGAAGAAAACCATTTTTAGGGTTTCGTACCCGTAGGGTAACCAACGGAACCCTATTACTAAGCCTCCGCTGTCCGTCCGTCCATCCGTTAGTCTGTAAGTCAGAGGGCTGTATCTCAAGAACCGTAGGTACTTAATAGGCAGACAGGTGAAATTTTCAGATTGTGTATTTCTATTGCCGCTATAATAACAAATAATAAAAAAATAAGGTTTTTTGTACGGAACCCATCGGGTGCGAAGTGCGAAGTGCGGCCAAGTGCGAGTCCGACTCGCACTTGGCCGGTTATTTTTTTTCGAATATATCAATATAAATTATAACTAAATACACAAGCAATATCCCCCGACCATACCTATCAATTATAAGTTTTTTTTTTGTAAAGAAATAATTTTCGTTTGTAAGTTTTGGTATGTTGTCCTCCATTTCACGGGTGTCAGTCAAGTTCTCGCGCCGCGTAACTAATCGCCTTAATTCGGAACTTCAAAGCCTTGCTGCGATTTTATACGCATGTCTTACCTACCTACTCGAAACATATCTTAACATACAACATATACAACCTTTCAAAGTTTTTAACGTAAGTCTTACAGGGACGCCCATGGCATTTTTATAAGGGTTCCGAATATCCGTGAAAAACGTAACCCTTATAGGATCACTTGGGTGTCTATCTGTGTGTCTGTCCGTCCGTCTGTCTGTCTCTCGGTTGGTCAGTCTGTCTGTCTGTCTACTACCTACTTACTGTAGGTACTTCTGTGACCCAAACACGGACACGTTAGGTAGGGGTCACTTTTGTCACAATAAGTTTTTCAAACTGTATCGTGTGACATACTTATCAAATGAAAGGGTTTTAATTATATTTCTTTCCATAATTTTAATGCTAAAGAAAGCGGCCTCCTTACTACAGCGCTTGCACGGTAAGTAGTGACAACAGCATCCTGAAAATTATAGCTGCCAGACCGGACTGTCCCTTTCAGGGACACTGGGTGGGGACAGTCTTAGGTATAAATATATAAATCTTTTATATAAACTAGCAATACTAACCTACTTCGTAAGCACCATTGTTTCTAACACCAAAATACTAACTAAATTATGGACTGTAGGTATGTAGTCTGAAATAAAGATTTATTTATTTATAGCTGACCCTCGAAACTTCATCTGAGTCACATTTTCTTAATGCTCGGCTCCTTTTAGTCTTAGCGTGATGATATGTAGCCTATATCCTTCCTCGATACATGGGCTATCTAATACTGAAAGAAATTTTCAAATCGGACCAGTAGTTCCTGAGATTAAGTAGGGGTACATACAAACTTACAAACAAATGTTACCTCTTTATAATATTAATATAGATTTTATTTTAAAATAGTACGAAAGTGATTAAAAAAGAATGACAAAATTGACCATAATTTCAACTTTCAAGTCAAACATCGGCGCGAACTACTTAAGTTTTTTTGTAAGTACCGCCATTCGATGTTTACTTATTTACTCCAAATAAGTTGAAAACCAGTTAAATGCCAGTCGTGCTAGAGATGTCATTCCGTATTTAGAAGAACCCGGCTGAATCCTCACTCAAACTGATTATTTCATATGAAAACAAATGTCAGACAAACGCCTACATCTTTTTAAATTTTAAGCACTAGTGTGCAACAGTATTTTTGATAATATCCTTTTTCAGGCTTTTTATATTTTACTCCTGACGGACATAATACCGAATCACCGCAGGATAAATTCTGTTTTAGACGATTGAACTTTTTCATTTCATGGTATCCGCATAGTAATCGAGGAATGACGAAACTAAACCGGGCCATACAACTTCAAATAGGTAATTTCGATTAATCAGGCTGGTTCCAACATTTTTATCAAATAGACATGAATGTCTGCGGAAATGTTCGATCAAAAATAAGTCGCCAAAATATGCCATGAAATTCTATGTGATCAACCAGTTTGCACTTACCTGTCTGATCAAATCACTTGAACGTGTATGGCATAGCATTAACATCAGCATAGCTTTTGCATTAAAATGAAATCAAGGTAAATTCCCCAATACCACTTGTTTTGATATAAAGCCATCACATTCAAAATTATTATTGTTTAAACTTCTCCAAGAATGTTATGCATCCCTGATAGCAACGATCTCTGCCCTCAGGAGCGTTTACACTCCAAACATAATGTTATATCGCAGCTAAACCACCGGTGAGCCGGCTGTCAGAAACGTCACGTCAAACATATCCTCACGCCTGTCGCCCGGGGGGCAGGCAAGCATCACGCGATGTGTAACCCGGTTACGAGAACAACATTTAACTCATACATGCATCTTTTGTTTTGTTTTTGTTGTGTTAAAAATGATGTAAGCGGAAAGTCCTACCAACGTATTTATGTTTGCCTGGTAATCCAAGATCAATTTTGCATTGTAAGTAATTGAGCATAATGGTACGCATCTCATCTCAATTAGATATTTCACTAATTAGTAATTTCATATACGTGATAACAATAATTTAATCAGAAACATGATTAAAAAACTTCTCTACCTATTTCTTGCTTAAAATCTGAACGCACGGTACCTACAGTTTATTTCAGTTTCAGAGCGCGCTCGTAGTTTTAAAACTAAAACAAAGGGTAGCCTTATTTAAACTGCGCTGCTGTGTCAATGTCCTATGAATAAAACCTAAGTAAAGTACCTAAGTTAGTTAACAATTAAGCAGAACCGTGCAGTTTGAACCCACCTTTGTGTATCGTGGGTCGGTTACCGGCCTGGGTCGGGAACAGCGAGTAGAGCGGGAACCGGGCCACACCTGTGGAACAGATATTTATTTTAACGAAGCTTCTCTAACCCTGTGTTTGTTGTACAGTAATAATATAAATTATAAACGTTAATTGAACGTAAGTAATTAACGTTTTCTACTAATTGAGACAAACAAAGAAGTAATTAATCGTTGAATTAGTAATACTTATTACCTACTTATTTTATGTTGTTTGTTACCCTTGTGATATTATTTATAGATGCAAAATGTTTTATAGGTACTTATTTTATTATTATTTCTCTTTTTTAAAGAAAAATGTACACAAGTTTCAAAGATTCGTTCTCAACGGTACAAATATTTTGAGCGTAAGAAAAATATTAGAGATTCAGTACCGAGGGTACTAGGCTGCCATACCTTGCTGGAGATCAGTGGGCGGGCGGGAGCGGGCGCCCCCCGCCGCCCCGCCCAGCATCGCCTCTCGTGTTGAACCACCTCACCACCTGTGAACATAACAACACTTTATTATTGTGTCCATAACAAACAAAATAATTATGTTACACGCACACATTAAAATACAGGAACACACATAGGAATTTATCTAACGAAATAGGCAAAGTAATAAAAAACTTATTTTATGAAAATGGAAAATTACGGCTTCCCATAGATTTATTTATTGATTCGCCCGTGTATTATTAAAAACCTAGTAGGCCAACCTTTGATACATCAGCCAACCTAATGCCAATGTTTTTAAACCAACGCAACTGTCCTTGGAATTTTGAATTCTGGCTTACCTATCTGCGCAACTTACTTTAGTTTAAAATAATTAAATATACTTTTTTTAAATAAATACGAATGCTGAACTATTACCAATCCGATCGATCACACGATATTTGATTTACACGTTGCTGTAACAAGCAATAACTTAACGAATAAAAATATTGTAAACAAACTAAAATTCCTAAATTAGCAGTGAGTCATCATCATCATTATAGGCGCCAAGAAATAACACATTGAGAACTTGATAATAATACTCTTTTGATATCTGTTGCCTTGGTACAACGAATCATCGTTCACTTTCAAATATAAAAGAATTAATTCGGAGGTGCAAATTTATAATTATGGAGGTGCATTCTTGAGAAGTTAATTTTTTCAAACATTCAAACCTAAGATTTAAATTAGTTTTATTTTCCTGGATTATTTATTATCCAGTAGGTATTTAATTTAATAAATTTATTTTTCGAAAAATAAATAATTAAAAATATAATATTTATGTAAGCAACACGTATTATAAAATTATAGGTCTAGCCCAGTCTAGCCCAACGTCCTGAAAATTGGTAGGTATACCTAACCTATGTATGGCTTGAAGTATGTTATTTGACATCATGTACGGCAATTACCTAAGTATTCTGCATTGCTAATTGTTACATTTTAAAGTTTACGCAGGTGTTCACTAGATATATATTTTTACAAAATCAACCTTAGAATTTTATAAATTTTAATGTCCTCTTCGTTTTGATAAAGCAAAAAATACGGTCCACGTACGTAATACGTATTATTTTGCTTGCGTATCCAATCAAACCTAACAGTAAAAAAAAACTGTAAAATTAAATCAAATAACCATATTCGGATAATTATGCTCACTCGTCGCCATAACCAACGATTCCCGATGCACCAGAACTACAGTAAATACAAGAGGTAGCAATTTGGGGAGGTCGGTCACTGATCGCAATGACGTCACAGATATCGAACAATACTGACGCGGCGTGAACAGTGAATAGAAAGTGTTTATACGCTTTGAGTTTTTTTGCTGTGATTCGGAGATCGATGGACCAGGAGTTCAGAAGAGACAGATGATTTAAATTTGAAGTTACGTTTTTCATTGAAGGTTTAAACAAAGACAGCAGTTAACTTATAAGTGATGAACTAGCACCGAATTTTATTGTTGGTTTGTAGATGAATGACCTAGTTTCCTAGTAGGTGGTCGATGTTAGGTTAGAATTTGCCTTGCCACTGCCAGTATACACTATCCTGCAGGATTTAGCAGAAACGTTTTGAGCTTGGCTTTACGTCAAATCCGTTTCGTATGTCTAACTATCTTAGATGCGAAATTACTAGGGTGGCTATAGCTATGTTTAGCTATATGTATTAGGTAGGTACCTATGATTAACTTAAACTGAAACCTTGTCATTTCAATGCGAGCGGCCACAGCTTGTTGCGCACACGTTTTACTACCTCATTCTTAGTTTCGATTAAGATAACTTAAATATACCAGTGTTTGAAAAATAATAAATTACAAACAACCAATTAGTTTCAAATAAATACAAAAATAATCTAAAAAAATCTAATTTATAATTTTCCGCTCAATTTTCCACAGCGGCTCGTTACGCGATAATAAGAGGTGTTTCTCGTAACATTCTTCTTCAAAACAAAGCAATACGATTGTGAGTAGTTTAGAGGCAATTAAATTATCATTTAATAAGGAGAGACTGGCCTAGCGGAACAAAACTACGCCGACACGGAGTAGGAGAGAAATGGAGTGATAGGTACCTTGATAGTTATCACTCCATGTCTGTCCTACCGTAACACTACAATTAATTAATTTAGTAATTTTATAGGTTCCCTACCGAAGTAAATTAAATAAGTCACTTATGAAAATGACGTGCAAACAACGTAGCGTAGGTATTGTTAAACTACACATGGAATCGATAGCGAAAATTGAAGGATTAACTTGCTCTGAATTAAAACAAATATACTTTTTAGTTAATAGGTACTATGAAGCGAAACTTAGCAAGACCGAATTACCTGATACCTACTTGCCAGAAATGAGAAGTGAAATGATTTTCGGCTCTAAACAGGCGTCCGAACAGATACTTATGTATTTAATTTACTTTAATTACTACGGTCGGGAACCAACAAAATTACATTAGCTAAAAGCAGCAATATTTGTAAGCGCACCATAGAACTATGCATTGATATGATTATAGCCATATCAACAATCCATGCCAACATCTAATAAAATAGATTCAGGACTCTCTTGATAATCTCGTTATAAGCAATCTAAACTTATAACACGCATAAACTAGCTAACACGCTACAAAGAAGGATGTAATGGTTTTTTCTATCCACAGATCTAAGCGCTCCACGTACTAAACCCTCCATGTCTACCCGATATTATGGGAACGAACGTAACGGTTTGTATGAAATATAACAATAATGTTGTTGTTAAATATTTCCTCTAATTATCATATTAAGTGGATATTTCTAAGATGTATTGTGGCAGTTCGCAGAGCCGCCCACAACAAGGTACGAACGCATAACATAAACTTGCACAAAATTATGGAATACTTGCAGTACCTACTAATTACGCGAGTGTTCTTGACATACAGAGACATGCAGTGACATATTGCAGGATTTTGTTTAATCTAGTTAAAGCTTAGGTACTCATTCCTAAAACTGTATTTTAGCAGTAGGTAGTACTGTTATAATGTCTTAGTACGTGGTTGAAGGTAAATGAATTAGGTACGTGAAGGTGTCTCGTGCATTTTATATAATTTAGGAGAAAATTCCCCATTTTTTTGTTTATTTGTGATGGGATCGCTCTTGAATCCAGTCTTGTTCAGAGATGACAGAGACAAAGTCTACGATGGAGCGAGCTTTAACTAATAAGCCAATGAATAGGCTAGTTTCCATCATCCACAAATTGCAAAACTATTTAGTCTGTCATTTAGAGTACCTATTGAAAAATAATGGACACGTATTTTTTGTTTTTGTAAATCAATGAATATTGACAAAGATAAAATGCATCAAAACTCGGGAATGGGGGCTCGTGACGTCACGACTCAGTAAAAATTATGCGAAGGTGTGACGTATTGAGAGTTTTAAAAGCGTCGTAACTTCGTTAATTTTGGTTCCCGTAACAAAAGAAAAAATACGGGTCAAATATTTGTTGATAATCTAACTGACGGACTAATTAGATTTTTTCAAGACACAAGCCATTTTATAAGTAATTTAGGAGATTATTCCCTATTTTTGGTTTATTTGTGATGGGATCGCTCTAGAATCCAGTCTTGTTCAGAGATGACAGAGACAAAATCTACGATGGAGCGAGCTTTAACTAAGCCAATTAATTCTTGATTTCAAACAACTGCGGGGCTGCTTTCTAAGTCCGAAGTCTTTAGTTTCGGACTTAGTGGCGCGCGTTTTATGCTAACTACACCATTTGGCAGTAACTGTCAAATCGTTTTGTCATTCATTCTTACTGGCTAGGTGACGAATTAGAAATCGTTCGCAACTAAGGTCTACGGCTTAGAGAGTAGACCCCCTTTTTATGGATGGGAAATCATCAAATGACTCCTCCCACTCTGGGTGAAGCGGAAGGGAGTGTCAGACTCTTACTGAATAAAACCCGTTCGTGTTCCTCCTAGTGCCCTTTGCGTTCCAGAGCGCATCTTACATGATTCGCTCAGCAAAAGCATTCAACAAAATTGTTAAAGATGAACAGCTTTCAATAGATTTGTTTGCAAACAGCTTAGCAACCATTAGTTCTGTCTTATCCAAACATTATATGAGTTCTGTTATTTCATAATAGTGGTTGCACAGTTCCCTACGCAGGTACTCACTTTTTATGCTAAACTTAGTAGTAGTAATAGTTAATTAATTTTGCAACTGTACAACAATACCTACTCTTTTGTTAACTGTGGAGGCTTGTAAATGGCTTGTTGTGAATTAGCTTACTATTAACCCCGCATTAATAGCTGTAAGCCACCCTAACATAATAAAATAAAAATAAAATAAATCGTAAAGATAGAAACGCGATTTAGAATGATTGGCTCGATACTTTTCTTTATCAAACATGACACTAAATTACAATTTTAAACGTGTACTACTAAGAGATTTCATCACGAATATATGTATATAAAAGTTATATCAATAGACAGAGCTTTTTATTTTGAAGTAAATGTTGAAACCATATTGTATAATTTCTTTATCAGTTTTCGCCAAGAAGAAAAAACAATCAAAATTTAGGCATTATTTCGCTCGCCGGACAGTCGCTGTTGTTCGTCAAAACACACAGTACTGCAACCTCGCCTTAAACTCAGGTGCTAATAAAATTATACCTAATTCTAGAACGTTTCCCAAACTGTGGGTCGAGACCCACAGGTGGGCCAATGCTGAAATAGTGACAAAATATATGGAAAAAATACATCATTTTCATTGAAGTAGCACTCCTTGTAAACGAATAAGTTCCTAAGTAAGTCCCTCATTCATAATAAAAGTTACGCCTTTTTTCTTCATGACGGCCAAGAGGTGAGGCTTGATGATTTGGTAGTGTTTGTTAGGTGGGTCGCGGTCCACTCAACTTTGGGAACTGTCAGTCGGTCTGTCAGTCAGTCACTCAGTAACGGAAGAATCTATACTAATATTATAATCTATACTATCTTAATATATATAAATTACGTGTCACGTTGTTTGTCCGCGATGGACTCCTAAACTACTTAACCGATTTTAATCAAATTTGCACACCGTGTGCAGTTTGATCCAACTTGAAAGATAGGGTAGCTTACATCTCAATTTTTTGTTGCAATATTATTTAGGAGCGGAAAATGTGACGCAGACGAAGTTGCGCTGGTCATCTAGTATATCTATAGGTAGGTACTAATATTATAAAGAGGTAACATTTGTTTGTAAGTTTGTATGTTTGTAAGTTTGTATGTAGGGGGTAATCTCAGGAACTACTGGTCCGATTTGAAAAATTCTTTCAGTGTTAGATAGCCCATTTATCGAGAAAGGTTATAGGCTATATATCATCACGCTTAAACAACTAGGAGCGGAGCATTAACGGAAAATGTGACGCAAACGAAGTTGCGCGGGTCAGCTAGTACCTAATATTATAAAGCAGAAGAGTTTGTTTGTTTGTTTGGAAATTGGAGCGGAGCAGTAATGGAAAATGTGACGCAGACGAAGTTGCGCGGGTCAGCTAGTTTTATTTATTAGGAAGGATAATCAAATGTTTTAGTCAATTTCGCATAATTAACCAGAAAATCACGTCCTGTAACAAAACATATCTCTTCCCATTTCCGAACAGCGTTAATAAGGACAAGGTTCAATTAACAAAAAACTATTGTTAACTCGCGAACGAAACAAAAAACGGATCAAAAGAACTAATCATTCGAAATTGTGAAATAAGAAAAAGTCGGACGTCCTTCGTTTAACAGACACGGCCCGGGACGGTTTGGAAAAACGTAACAAAAAACCTGGTGTCCTATTTAACAGTGAGAAGAGATGCTGGGAATACATTAAGTTAACCCAGGGATGGAGAACCTTTTTGGTAAGCGTGCTCTTTTTAAAAAGGAGGAGTTTCTCAATTCGTCGTTTTTTTTATTAAGGGCGTCAATCTGAAACTGAACCGATGGAGCAGCTTTGGTAAACAATAAAACTACTTCGAAGTTGCTATATAACTCTTTATCTGCAATCCGAATGTTGAGAAACAATCGCAATTCTTTTTTTATTTTATTAATTTATGCCTATTAATAAAAAGTGGTAAGGTTGTAGGATCTAAAGAAAGAAAAATGTTTATTTGGGACTCGCACAAAATGGTATAAAACTATGATTTGCCCCACAAATTTCGGAACATTGACCGTAAAAAATACCAGGTCGATTAATAAAAAAATTAGTTTGATTTAAACGTGTAAAATTCATTAAAACTAACAGTACACTATTACTTAATATTAATTACATAGTCTATGCAAGGGCAAAAAGGTCCCAGTCTCAGCTTAAGCTGCGAAATTAAAAAAAAAAAAATCTCTGGATCTACAGAACCGATTTTGAAAATTCTTTTACCAATAGAAATTACTACACTATTTGTGATTTAGATAGATCCCTATGAAAATTGTTTTGGATAAAAGTTAGGCCTAAGATTATGTAAATTAATTTTATTGAGAATCCAAAACCTTAGTGAATGACCATTTCAGACTGTCTGCCTACCTAGCTACCTAATACTATATTCAATTCTATAATACTTTGTTTTCAGTTAAGTTTGGAAGTGGGTTGGTTGGTTGCTAAGTTATCTATAGGTACTAATCTACACTAATATTATAAAGCTGAAGAGTTTGTTTGTTTGCTTGAACGCGCTCATCTCAGGAACTACTGGTCCGATTTGAAAAATTATTTCAGTGTTAGTTAGCCCAATTATCGAGGAAGGCTATATCATCGCGCTAAGACAAATAGGATCGGACCATTAGTGGAAAATGTGACGCAGACGAAGTTGCGCGGGTCAGCTAGTAAAGAGATAAGTTGGTGAATTCTTTTACCAATAGAGAGCCACGTTATTTGTGAGTGTCACAGACTGTCAACCCAAAATTAACCACCTAACGGTGGGCACGGTTCGGTCTCTATACGCGAGCCCGAATTGCTTTGCCGCGTACCTCAGGTTCGCCATCCCTGTGCTAACCCATTTGAAAAGTTACGGGCATCGCATAAAAGACCGGTATTAGGACCTTCCCGGAATACCGGCGCGGTTCTCGAAGGCATTAGATTAGAATACCATTTTGGAATAGTTCGTGAAGTTAATTTAAGTGCTCTTGTCTCTCTTTAGAGCTGTGTGTTCTGAGATCTGTCACGAATTGGTGCGGTGTTGCAACGTTTTGCGCCTGAAAACTTGTGTTAGGGCTAGGCTGCATAACGGCTAATTCGCTGCGTTTTTTAATGGTGAGATTTTGTGAATCAAACTAATGCAAGCGGCTTTATTTGCGGTTTTTTCCCGCGACTGATTCCCGTAGGTGTTTTCGAGCGGTTTCGCGGTATTGCGATTAGACGCGGCGGGAAAAACCGTAGTGCGGCCTAAGCCTTACGACTGTTTTTTTATGCTGAAAAAGAGATAACTCCTGATTAAAAATATACGATTATATGTATTTAGTTGCCTTGTTGCTATTTCACCAATTCGCACTAAGCTTTTCCAAGCGTCTTTCATAACGCGCACTACTGGTCGTAGAAAGCTGAAGTTTGGCGTGAAGGTTCCTTGAAGAGTGTTGGGAGCACTAAGAGAGGATTTCCCTTTCTTTTTTTTTCTACTTGATATGGGTTTGCTCTTGACTCTAGTCTTGGTCAGAGATGACAGAGACAAAGTCTACGATGGAGCGAGCTTACCCAGAAGTAGCCTGTTCACTCTAACTTTGAAAAGATTAGGGTTGTAAGCATTCGGAAACACAGACGCAGGCAAAAAGTTCCACTCCTTTGCTGTGCGCATTATGAAAGACGCTTGGAAGCGCTTAGTGCGAGTTGGTGGAATAGCAACAAGGTAGGGATGGTAAGTTGCAGTGCGAAAATTCCTACCGGAACGGGGAAAAATGGGACATGCGCATACGAAGTCACAAGCAAAAGCTAATTCTAGAGTTGGTTTGACGCTAATCTCTGGAACAGCCAGTCGGATTTGGAACTCTTTCTGTATATGCTAGCCACATAGGAAGCCTTATAAGCTATTATAGGAACGAGAAAAACTAAAATAATAATAAATAATATAATAATATTACACACACACACAAACTATACTAAAACCTTCCTCGAGAACCACTTTATCCATTGGTGAAAACAGAATGAAAATCGGTGCAGTAGTTTTTGAGTTTATTGCGAACTGACAGACAGACGCGACGGAGGACTTTGTTTTATAATATGTAGTGAAGAACAAAATTTATCCGCCCACAAAGTGGGTCCCCAGCTTAACAGATCAGTGCCGTAATTTTAAGCCTCCTTTATACCAAGTTCACGCGTGAACGAACTGAATCACAATGAGATCCTCCTCAGAAATATTCCTAAAAGTATTTTCTAATTTCCTGTCCTATAAGAGGCAAATGCTAAAGGTCCTATCAAAAAGAGATTTAAATATTAGTTCAGGACTTTTTTATAAACGCGATAAGTATCTGAAGATTGAAAACGGCGGGATCTTAAGATAACAACCATTTGATTGATTGTGCATGATCTTACGAACAGGAAAATGTCACTGGAGTTCTAAAATTAAATCCATCGTTATATCAGAATGTTGGAAACAGAACAGGGGACCAGAATCTTGATATCCACGGGTAAATCTTCTGTCTAGTTATAATTTAGACAGCTCAACGTATGGTATCGCACGATCAATTCTAGTTATCGTAAGATCTCCACGCGATCGATCGCACGATATTATCGTGTGTGGGTTTATGCACTAATGAATGATAATATGAAGGGCAACACGATTGTTGTTGAAACAAACAATCCATAGCTAATATCGTAAGCAGAGATAGTTTTGGATAACTTTGATATTATCTACAAGATCTCTAATAGTTTAAGACCACTTCCTATTGTAGTGAAAATATGTTCTACGGTTAGATTCTTGGTGTCGATTATCGTTGTCAAGTCTTCTTTCATAGTAATCGGAAAAGATATGGGAAATTTCTGCTAATTATCTCTCAACTACAAGAATTTATGCGACACTGCGATCCAAGGTGGTCCGGTCCATTCATAACTCAAAAAGACAGGTAAGACAAATTAATTTAACAAAACTGGCAATAAAATTTTTAGTACATGCCGTATTTCGCGTTTACGTCTCGAAACAATAGCACAGACAATAGTCTCTAATAAACGGTGACCAGGAGGCCAGGAGTAGTGAGGATGTAAATGCGTGAGGTCTAACGCCTTTGGAGTGCCTCGTAAATGTTCAATTCAAATGCCTATTCTTCGACGACAAAGAACTTCTCTTTGCTCACACAAAGAGTATTGGATTAGTTGCTAGCCTGTGTTGTTATTACGAATATGAACGTGATTTATTTACTTATTTCTCGTGTGTCCCTCGGCAAGTGTGTAATGGAACCGCATTTATTTCGAGACTACTCGTCGAGCTCTGACTATTGCGAAACTTTGCTTTCGGTTTTTCAATGGCGGAATTTCCAGCTGTTCTGCAATTAATTTAAACTGATTTTAAGTGCCTCAGTATATTCTATCCTTATATAAATAACGGAGCAAAATAGTAACTAAACAATACACGTAGTGTTTTAAAAGTGACCTCAGTACTCACATAGTACTGAGGTCACTTTTAAAACACTACGTAAATGAATTGCAGAAATTTGACGAAACAGCTGGAAAATCCGCCATTGAAAAACCGAAAGCAAAGTTTCGCAATAGTCAGAGCTCGACGAGTAGTCTCGAAATAAATGCGGTTCCATTACACACTTGCCGAGGGACACACGTAAAGCTAAAGCGAACTCATTTTAATTACAAGCAGCCAGGCGGGCGCGGGCGATATCCCGGGAATGTGCCCTTTATTACCAGGGGAGCATAGTGGGCCAACAAATATCATAAAGACAACAAATACACGGCACGGCAGCAGAAAATATTAAGGGAAAAATTACGCCAACTATTCTGTAGGTCCTACAATAAAGGGGAAACTTCGTAGACGGGTTCTATTTTCAAACTGTTTTTTACTTCTCTTTCCAAACGGCATGAAAGTGATAAGTCCTCTCCGCAATACGGTGAATGAAAGCATCTCTTTGTCAGCAATGAGAAAATGCTTTGGACGGATGAAAAATTGAAAATACATCTATAAAGGTAAGAACAAACTTTGTATTTACCTTTATATAACCCGACGAGGTGTATGAATGTTGTTTATAAGCCTTTTAATACGTTACACCTGGGTGGTACGTATTTATGCAGATAGGATTACTTATGCATGTATTTCGTCACGTACCTACGACCTAAATGACTGGACCAAATTAGTGTACCGTAGAATTCATCTGCATATGCAACGAATAGTTACATTTTTGGACTCCTATTTTTAGAATGCGCGTTTTTATTATATTTTAAATTGGATGTTTGATTAAAGTTAGTTTTTGAAAATCTGGTGTAGAAAATAGGAGATTTCTTGTTACATAGTTGATCTACGTAGGTATAGTTATTCTCTATCACAGCAAACCGAATTTTACTAGACTCATATTTTGGTAAACCGAATGGTTTGTTTTCGATTGTAAATAATATTCCCATCGTATTTGTAATCATATTCGTATCACCAGGAATGCATGAAACTCATAAAAGCTTTTATTAATATCACAATAACGAAAATCGATTAATTCGGCAACACGAAATGCGGGCGACGGACGAGGTCTCTCCGGGGTTGCTATGCGACCCCTACGGGCTGCGTGCGACCCCCGTGGCACCCCTGTCCGAGCGAAGATTATTTATTTGTTTATTTTTTGGGGCACTTAGGATATATTGTTATGTTATCGTTTTCATAACAAGAGACTCCTTGAGTTTGGATTTGGGGTACTTAAGACAAGTCAGCTAGTTTTTGGTGACTAATGATGAATGGTTCAGCAATTACTTTAAAAGATGACTAGACGAGGAAATTAAAAAAATATTTGAACAAATCTAAGATTCATTGAGTTAAAAAATAAAACCGACTTCCAAACAAAACACTACAGTACAAAGTATAAAATGACTTCGGAAGTCGGTATTTTCGGTTTTGTTTCTTGTGTTTTTTTTTAACACCTACTTCCGAAATTAAATCTTACTTATACTTTGCAGTTTTTTGTTTGGAAGTCGGTTATACGTTTTGTAAAGAAACTTTTTATTTTTCACTGTTAGGTGGTGAAACTTGGAGTACGTCATCGTGAACGTAGAAATTGAAATAAGCAAAAATGCTCATAAAATAAAAACTACTGAGCAAATCCGAATCAGTCCGGAAATCGGGTCCAAACGGCAAGTATGCTGCATCGAACTAAAAAAAAATCACAGAAATCGGATCAGAAACCTCGGAGTATTCGGGGTACAACATACTACATAAGAAAAACACCCGCGGAATAGGGAATATGCATGCGATTTTTTTACTTACAAAATGAAATACTTATTAGCTCTAGAAAACAAGCATCAAATTATTTTTTTAATACCTTCATCAGGGATGAAGTTATAAAGCTTCAAAGATTACAATTTGAATGAGAAGTCCGATATGAACTTTGACGCCAAATTCCATGACGCTTACACAGCTGCCATATAAAACAGCGTTTTCGTGAGATGGACAGAAATATTTGTTTAAAATAGTTATATCTCTTTTATTTTCCAGCAATTTTGAGTCTATTTTCACTGTTGGTATTATATTTTTGTATGTTTTTTGATAGAATGTATAGATAATAAATATTTTTTTCATGCATATTCCCTATTGAGAACCTTCCCCTTTTTGGAAGTCGCTTGAAAAAGATTGATGGCCAGTAAATGGTAGGTATAGGTAGTAGCTAAGTAAGATTTAACCGAAGGACTAAAACAAAACATGTATCTAATTATATCTATTATAATCGACTGAACTATCTCAAAGCATGCCTAGATCCGTCTTTACTTTAATTTCCCAAATTGGTGCGAATTACAAACACGACGTCTGCTAGGCGTCTAGCATCATCACATTCATCACTTAGCTTTATCTTTTTAGTCAAAGACGGTACGAGATATACATATCTCATGCATATAACCCTGAAGGTAGGTATTAATTAGGTGGTGGTGTGTATGAATCGCATAATAACCTAACACGCGATACGGGCTCACCTATTAGGTTAGCCACCAAAGTAAGTCTAAGTACCGATTCTACCTGTGTACCTAGTAGAAAAGAAAGGAAATATCTATTAGACTTCTACCCAGAGAAATATTTTATTATATTATCTATACTTCTACCTATTGGGTAAAATAATAGATGTGCATTGTCTTTTTTTTAAGGATGGGAAATCATCAATTGACTCCTCGCGCTATGCATGGGGGGAACAGGAAGCAGTGTCAGACTCTTACTGACAAAAACCCATCCGTGTTCCTGCTGCGTTGCAGGGCCGTGGAGACTCTTTCGAACACTTTCCGCAACCCTAGAAATAGATGTAGGTGCCTAGTGTGCCTACTAAGTTATTTTAATCAATTTCCTTTCGTTATACTCATCAAGTGAGCATGATGTTATGTTATATTATGTTATGTTCTCCAAATCAATATAATTCAAACTCCGAATGCAGATGCAGTACCAGGAACATACCTTTCAGCAACTGATCAATCTCGCGTGACATATCACATGAACGAGTGTCGAACAGAGAGCTTCATCAGGCTCACTCTCAATTGTGACGCCGTTTAACCTCAATTGGTTAATTCACACTTTGCTTAGCGTCAATTAAATATAATTACTTGATTACAGCCGGGGTGGCTCGTCATTGTTATACTTGTTTTATCACGCCGTTCGCATTTGTTCTTGCCTATTGCTGTATTGTTAACTTTCTTTTCAGGAACCCATAAGAATGGCCCGGGACTAACAAATTAAGCAAATTCAAATAAGTAATATGGTTGGCGCCAATTAAACGTGCAATAAAGTAAATTGATTGTTCCCTAATATCCCTTCGTAGACACTCGAACTATTAATTATGAACCTTTTTATATTACTTACAAAAAAATGTAAAGGGCAGTTTTACGTCATTAGGTATCTCTGTTTTCGATAAATGCCCACACGATAGGAAGAGAATATGTGTATGTGGCTCAATGACCGTTTTTGCACGGGTATCTGACGTTTAACATATGAGAACAATAGGGTAGATGACTAAAAAAATCTAATTAGTCCGTCAGTTAGATTATCAAAAAATATTTGACCCGTGTTTTTTCTTTTGTTACGGGAACCAAAATTGACGAAGTTACGACGCTTTTAAAATTCTAAATACGTCACAACATCGCATAATTTTTACTTTTTTTTTAGCCCCCACTCACGAGTTTTGATGCGTTTTATTTTTGTCAATATTCATTGAATTACAAAAACAAAAAATAAATGTCCATTCTTTTTCAATACTCTAACTGACGGACTAAATAGTTTTGCAATTGGTGGATGATGGAATCTAGCCTATTCACGGTTCTTACAGTGCCGATAAACTACTGTAATCTTTCATTCTGAGATTGATAACATGATGACACAAATGAAGATAATAACAAACCTACTTCTAGAATGATAATCAGTCATTTGAGAGGAGGAAACAGACTTCATATTTTATAGTAAAGATCCATGGCTCTTGTTTGTCCGCAATCTCACCTGATGGTAAGCGATGATGTGGTCTAAGATGGAGCACGCTTGCCTAGAAGTAACCTATTCACTCTTCAAAACTCCTAGGTTGTAGTCAAAGACTATTAAACCACTTGACTGCGCATACAGTGCCCCGACGCACGAAAACTATTAGTGTTTTTGCTCAGATGTTAGTCAGCGGCACTAGTAACCATTTTAGTTGTGACCAATTGTTAGACCTGTGGGCATGCTAAGTTTTTACAAATCGTTTTTTTTATGCAATTTATAACGCATAAAAATGCCTTCATACCCGGTGAATTTGTGTGGGAAACATTCCAAGACCTTTTGTTACAAAAATGATGGCATAACTTTTGTTCACGAGTACCTAGCGCCACCAAGCGGACATCGCGGGCAACAACGTCACCGTCATCGGCGACGTGGAAGCTGAGCGACGTGGAAGCCAGCGCGGGGGGAAGGGGGGGGCAACGCCTGCCTCGACCTGACCATCTTCCAGCGGTCATTCCATTACCATCACGGCGACTGAGTACTAGCTTGTTAAGACACTATTGTACTTATACCTAAATTCAAATATAACCGTTTTATCATCATCATCGTCAGACTTTCCATTCAAAATTAACTACCTCACACACCAACTGATCAACCTCCTGCACATAATTTGGTCCTACGAGCCGGATCTACGACTTCTACGAGGAGACTCGAGCAGCCAGAGGACTCGAGAAGGTCACTATACCATCTTCAACGAAGAAGACACGAGGAGAACACCATCTGCAGGTAACGGTCAGGTCAGTTCCTTCCTAAGTCTGTGCTGAGTTTGTGCTAATATTGTATTATTTCTCGAAATTCCAGTTGTTCGTAGCGAGTGTGTGTCTACCTACATCACAACGGCAAATATCAAACCGTGAGTACTTGATTTTTGTCTCTCACACAACCACCACAATGACGAAAAAAAGGCATTCTCTCGTTGACACCGAAAGCAATGACGATATTATTAAGGATTTAGTAAAAAAACGCGGATCCCTAAAAGGCAAATTAACTTTGTTCTCAAAATTTGTGCAACTGTTAGACGGTTCTAATCCGTCAGAACTTTATTTAACAGAGTTACAGGAGCGCTTGCAAAGGTTAGAAGCGCTGTTTGAACAATTTTGTACCATTCAAGACGAAATAGATTTGCACATTACGGGTACTCAAATAGATCAAGAATTACAAGAAAGAGAATCATTTGAAAACCAATATTATGCTATTGTGGCCAAATCTAAGTGTATTTTAAAAGTCAATTCCTCAGTTCAAAGCGATAGCAATAATTGCAAGTCACGCACACACGGTATCAAACTACCTACAATTGCTTTGCCGAACTTCGACGGTTCTTATGATCAATGGCTTGAGTTCCGAGATACATTTTTATCAATCGTTCACAATAGTAATACTCTTGACAACGTTCAGAAATTCCACTATTTGCGCTCAGTTCTATCAGGTAATGCACTACAGGTTATTAAAGCTTTAGAATTCTCCGCACAAAATTACATCGTAGCTTGGGACTTACTGGAGAGTAGATATAATAACAACCGTTTGCTAATTCATAATCACGTAAAAGCGTTATTTACTGTTCAGGCAATATCGAAAGAGTCAGCTTCCCAAATACGCAAACTCATTGATGCTATTTGGCGTAACCTTCGTGCGTTAAAGACGTTAGACGAACCTACCGACACATGGGATACGTTAATTATTTATTTAGTCGTCACAAAATTAGATTCGTCGACCGAGCGCGAGTGGGAACTCTTCAAAGGTACCCTCACAAACACGTCTTCTAATAAAAAAACATCGTTGTCTGACCTAATGACCTTTCTAAAGGACCGCGCGGATTTTCTAGAAACAATTAAACCTTCTAATAGCAAACACTCGGAAAGTACTCAGAATAATCACACAAAAAATTCGCCGTCAATAAAAACACATAGCCATGTTTCTACTCAGAAAGATGGAAAGAAATCGGCAAACCACACAAAATCGCCACGTTACAAATGCAATATGTGCAGCTCGAACCATCCCATTTATTCATGCGATAGCTTCCTTCTTTTATCATCTAAAGATAAATTAAAGTTTATCGAAGAAAAGAATCTCTGCTGCAACTGTTTACGTGCCGGTCACGCATTAACTGAATGTTGGTTCGGGCCGTGCAAGCAATGTAACAAAAAGCATAACACATTAATACACAGTGAATTCGTTGACGCTAACGAACCGTCCACTGTTTCACACACAGTACAAATAGTGGCTCAGCCTGAGTCCACTACAGGAATCACACACACAAATATAACGTCTCATACCGCATCTCACACATCTCACACGCCTTACAATGCCGATAATATTGATACGCGCTATTTTTATGATCAAGTATTATTATCGACTGCATTAGTGGAGATTGCGGATGACAAAAATAAATATCACACTACCCGCGCTCTTCTCGATAACGGGAGCCAGCATTGTTTTATATCCGAAAAACTTTGCAAAACCCTAAACATTCCAACGATACAGTCCACTATGCAAGTTATTGGAGTAGGTAACTCCGTTACACAATCCACACAACTATGTGAAATAAAAATACGATCCAAAACAAGCTCATATAACACACACATTAATTGCTTAGTTTTGCCTCAAATCACATCACAATTGCCGTCACTGGGCATCGATCATAACATTACAATTCCCAATAACATACAACTTGCTGATCCTGACTTTCATTCAAGTAATGAAATTAATTTATTAATAGGTGCCGACAAGTTCTGGGACTTGCTAAATGAGGGTCTAATACGTTTGCCTAAAGGTCCTTATTTGCAAAACACAAAGCTTGGTTGGGTTATCTCAGGTTCAGTTCAAAAACAATTAAAACAAAGTTTAAATAATTCTCGAACACAATGTAATTTCACACAAGCATTAGACGCGGAACTTAAACGTTTTTGGGAACTTGAAGAAATTAATTGTAATAAATCAATTTTTACAAAAGACGAACTCACATGCGAAAACTTATTCAAAGACACCACTATGCGTGACGATAAAGGTCGTTTTTCCGTGCGTATACCACTGAGTGAATCAGCTGATGAGCTTCGCGACAGTTTTTCTATAGCCGAGAACCGGTTTTTGGCACTCGAACGTAAACTAATCCGAAGTGCGCCGAGCTACAGAGAGATGTATTGCAAATTTATGGAAGAATATTTAAGTTTAGGACACATGAGCCGTATCACTGAATATTCACAACCTTATTATTTTTTACCGCATCACGGTGTCTATAGAGAACACAGTTCGACCACAAAACTTAGAGTGGTGTTCGATGCGAGTGCTAAGTCTACGTCGGGCAAGTCTCTAAACGATATACAGTTTATTGGGCCGACGCTGCAGAATGACATATTTGCCGTTTTGCTACGATTTCGGCAATTTAAATATGTCGCATGTGCCGACATCGAGAAAATGTATCGGCAGATATTAATTCAGCCAGACCAAAGACAATTACAATTAATTCTTTGGAGGGAGAAGCCGTCTGAACCTCTTGGCATATACCAACTTAACACCGTTACCTATGGTACGGCATCCGCACCTTATTTGAGTATTCGATGCATTAAACAACTCGCGTTAGAATGTAATGATGACGTAATTGCACAAGTCATTAATGACGACTTTTACGTCGACGATTTGATAACGGGACATCAAGATTATCACAAATTATTAGAGATATGTAGTAATGTTTCTAAGGTTCTAGAATCAGCTTGTTTTCCGTTGAGAAAGTGGATTTTTAACTCGAAACCTTCCCAACCCCAAATCGAGTCTACCTTTAAAGACTTATCGCTAGGAGACTCGTGTCACACGAAAACATTGGGATTAGGGTGGTTTAATTCCTCAGATGAGCTGCATTTTAGTACAAAATGTAATCAGGATGTAAGTCGTGTTAGTAAGCGTAACATTCTTTCAACTATAGCGCAAATATACGACCCTTTGGGTCTACTCACGCCGATGATAGTTATTGCAAAAATCATACTTCAAAAATTGTGGTTAGCTAAGATAGGTTGGGATGATCCAGTCCCTAAGCCGATCTTATTAGACTGGCAGAATTTTGTTAGTAAATTGCAGTTTTTACAAAATTTACGCATACCCCGTTATGCACTAGGAGATAACACGCATACAGTTGAACTACACATTTTTTGTGACGCTAGCCTAAACGCTTATGGCGCGTGTGTCTATCTACGTAGCTATACAGATACACAAGTAACAACTCGTTTGCTATGTGCGAAGAGTAAAGTATCTCCCACAAAACCGGTTTCAATCCCTCGATTAGAGCTCTGCGGAACGGTAGTAGGCGCGAAACTATATAGAAAAGTAATCAGTTCGTTGAGATTAAACTTAAATAATGTATATTTTTGGTCAGATTCTACCGTTGTGTTAGGATGGCTTAAAATGCCACCAAGTCAATTAAAACCATTCGTGCAAAATCGTGTCGTGGAAGTGAACGAACTAACGGGTGATAAACCGTGGCTTCACGTACGCGGTAAACAAAACCCAGCTGACTTACTATCGCGCGGAATGCAATTGGATGATTTAAACTCGTGCGATCTGTGGTGGCACGGACCGCCATTCTTACACACTCTTGGAATGGAAGGTAGGCATAATGATAATTATAATATTAATTACGATGAACTACCAGAATTAAAATCCACTAAAATCGCATTGGTGAACCAAACAACGCCAAGTTTATTCCCTTTCGAAAGGTTTTCTAATTTTAATCGGATGCTCCGAGTGGTGGCCTATTGTATACGTTTTGCTAATAATTGCCGACATAAAGCCAAATCACAGCGCTTAATAGGTTGTCTGTCGGTCGATGAGCTACGTGTATCCAACAAAATTTTAACGCGTATTTCACAACAGGAGTCTTTCTCGACAATCTATGACGACGTCATAAATAAACAACTTTTAAAGTGTCCTCGCAATATCTCTAGCCTAAACATATTTTTAGACGAGCACAACATAATCAGAGTAGGAGGTAGATTAGAAAATAGCGAATCATTTTCATATGACAAAAAGCATCCCATGTTGTTATGCGGTCGGCATAGGTTCACGCGTCTTTTGTTTGAATATGAACACAGGGTATTATTGCATGCGGGGCCTCAATTGCTACTTGCCACGATAAGAGAAACTTGGTGGCCTCTCAGAGGTAGGAACTTAGCTAAACAAGTAGTGCATACCTGTGTGAAATGTGCTCGTATGAAAGCCAAACCTTTAAATATTCAGATGGGTAATCTACCACCCGAAAGATTGAAACCCGGGTATTCATTCATGTACTGTGGTGTCGACTATGCAGGGCCATTGTTCATGTTGAACCGTTCAGGAAGGGGTGCAAAGTTAATTAAATGCTACATATGTTTGTTCGTGTGTTTCACAACGCGTGCTGTACACATAGAATTGGTCACAAATCTCACGACTGAAGCATACTTATTGGCATTAAAACGCTTTATTTCGAGACGAGGTAAACCTGTGCAGATCTATTCTGATAATGGTACAACATTCGTAGGAGCGTTAAAGGAATTTGCAAAATTTATAGTCGATAAAGAGAATGACATTCAGGATTTCACTAGTAATAATTCAATTAAATTCACATTTATTCCGCCTTATTCGCCTCACTTTGGTGGTTTGTGGGAGGCAGGTATCAAGTCCTGTAAATTCCATTTAACTCGTGTCGTAGGAAATGCACACTTGACTTACGAGGAATTGAGTACTGTGTTGGCACAAATCGAGGCTGTCCTCAATTCCCGACCCATGTTTCCTTTATCGTCCGACTCCTATGACTTTCTCCCTCTGACTCCCGCTCACTTCCTGATTGGCCGACCGTTCACCGCACCAGCCAGTGAAGACCTGACGACAACGGCTACGCAGCGTCTACGTCGTTACGACCGTGTCGAGCAGATGCGTCAGAACTTCTGGAGTCGATGGTCCAAGGAATATGTTTCTGAACTCCAGATAAGATCAAAGTGGCAAACCAACCAGGACACCGTCGCTCCTAACACCTTCGTGCTCGTGAAGGAGGACAACCTGCCTCCCCTCAAGTGGCGCCTAGGCCGGGTGCTGCACACATTCCCGGGCAAGGATGGCATAGCCCGAGTTGCAAACATAAAAACAGCAACGGGTATAATAAAGCGCTCATTCTCGAAGATATGCCCACTCCCACAACCCGATGAAGACAATACCTCAACGTCTGCTTCATTGGAACCAGGTGCTTCCAAGGCCGGGGGCATGTTCACGAGTACCTAGCGCCACCAAGCGGACATCGCGGGCAACAACGTCACCGTCATCGGCGACGTGGAAGCTGAGCGACGTGGAAGCCAGCGCGGGGGGAAGGGGGGGCAACGCCTGCCTCGACCTGACCATCTTCCAGCGGTCATTCCATTACCATCACGGCGACTGAGTACTAGCTTGTTAAGACACTATTGTACTTATACCTAAATTCAAATATAACCGTTTTATCATCATCATCGTCAGACTTTCCATTCAAAATTAACTACCTCACACACCAACTGATCAACCTCCTGCACAACTTTTCATCGGAGAGTAAAGACTACGCAAAATATTTTTGATTTGAATAAGATGATGAGCCACTGCAGGGGTCTATATAAAATGGTGGTTAGGTGAACGAGCACACTGTGAGAAGCGCGCGTTGATGTCTTTTGGAAAAGTCTCTTTCTTTCATTAGGAAATACTTATATTTTTATCCCTTTCTTCCCCTTTGTATTTTTATCGTAAAAATCTGTGCTGTTACGTTTAATGATTGAAGTCGATTTATCGATGATCATAAAATTACACTTAACACAATTTTTAATCAATTCACATACTTACATTAAACACTTAACTACTTTTGAGGAGGGTCTCAGTTTTTTCATCTGTGTGTTTGACATAGTACTTACATGTTTTCATTTTAGATTTTCGATGATTTCAGAATTAAAATAAAAGTGGAAAGATAAAGTTAATAGGGAAACTTTGTTTAAACAAGATATAGCGCTGTTTGTTTGGATTGAGTATTTTTATAATGTTAAATTCCATTTTATCGATATCGACTATTTTCCTTTAATCAAGTAGCGCCACCACTAACCATAGGCTACCTATGCAACTTGACCTTGAACGGACCAATTGCAGCCGTGCGTTGTTCCTCGTCCCCCGGCCCGCTGTAGTGAGCCGCGTACTTAGAAGAAATCGGCCTATACGCTCTCTAGTGGTTATATACTCTATGGTTGTAGTTATCAGGAAACACGGTCTCGGGCACTCGAAAGTTTTTTCCAATACCTAATGAAGTTATAGATGACGAAAGAGAAGCAAACAATAATCAGTTTCACAGGTTCAGATTTGGACCAGTCATCGTAAGTTCCCATTGTCTGCCACTACAAACATTTTAACTGCACTCCACGAGAAAAGTTACAGTTCAACATTAACGGAATTTATGAGCGTGACGCAGCGGAACAAGTTTAAGTCAGACTTTAGTTAACTTTACGAATACTTTACAAATATTGCTTAACTTTAAGTGTGGTGTTCGTTGAAACTATACGGGGAAAGTATTAAGATATAAGTTTTTCTTAAACATCGATGAATTTGCTGAAGGTAACCTTTCTTTTTTTAACTATTGTTAGGTATACGTTTGACCGCTATCTCACCGGATGTTAAGCGATAATGCGGTCTAAGATGGAGCACGCTTGCCTAGAAGTAACCTATTCACTGTTGACTTAAAGACTCCCAGGTTGTAGCTATCAGGAAACAAAGACTCACGCACAATGAATGTATTCCCAAAACTTTTTGTGCGTATAGGTGGGATGTCCACCATGTACCGGTGGCGCGTCGCCGTACTTCTTGTGGTCCGATGATGGAACGGGCTTGGCGGAATTAAATTATGCAATTCTGTCGCACAATCCCCAAAATGCAACCGATAGAAAACCGACAGGCCAGCAACTCGGCGTCGAAGACTTTGGAGTTTGGATTCGACGAGCTTATCATTGCCGATCATCTTCTTGTCTCGTTCTTCAATTGACTCGAGGTCATCAAGCTAGTATCTGGCAGATCCGTCCCAAAGATGAGAGCAGTAAGTACCTCTATACACGATCGAACTTGCGTTTGATACAGTTTAAGGAGCTGAATCGTGAGGTACAGTGGACAGTACGAGTCGTGAGTACAGATGAATGTAGCGTGGTGATCTCACCAATGTACGGTGGGCGAACGAAACTTGTCCCAATAGTCGATGAGCTTTGACTGACGGACCAATAACGTGAAGCGTCATAGCTGTCATCGTCAAACCGACCAATGGTGAGTGTGCTCACGACTTATGCCGGTCATTATAGTACAATCGCCAACCGTATTGATGAAGGGATTACTTAGGTACACTTATTCAATTCCATTCGCGTATCACTGAATGATTTTGCTCACAATTATATGGTTCAGTTTCGATCAGCTGCGTACAGCGTCTTAAGAATGATAAGGCGGCAGCAGGAGAGTAGCGCTCAACTCTATCCATAGCACTCGCATGATAATAACACATTTGTTTTAGTCCTCATTTTAAACTTGTTTGCCGCGAAAGCTGAATAGACGCAGAAATTTAAACGGATGCATACGCGTCTCCATACAAAATCGTTGTTTTCTATGGGAATAAGCTGAATAAGTGTGGTAGTCCCTAAAGCTCGTTGACTTCTCTGCGTGAGATACCTATGCCCAGCTGTGGGATCGATATTGAAAAGCCCGCCACCCTATTCCCAACCACTGTTACTCCTGAGATCCAGAAACAACAGTAGCGAACAGCAGGAAATCGCCGAGTCAATGAAGTTCGACGAGTCCGGGAGAAGTGATTCAACTGTCTAGGATCAGTAGTGCGATTCTGTTAACATGTCGAAGTGAACACTTAGAAAAAGTGAACGACAAGTGAGCTGTCAAACCATACAAACAAGATAAAATGACAGCTCACTTGTCGTTCACTCCACCTATAAGTGATCACGGTGAGATATCGACAGATATACTGGCAGAAAAGAAAAGCGGAAACGTTACAAAATAGTATCTATGATTCTCCATTAATATTGCAAGGCAGAATATAGGTAACATAAATAATAAAAACGAAAAACAACAAATAATGAAAAACGTTAGACTAAAGTAACTGGATTGATTGATAATTATGTATTGTTTGGTTTTGGTATGTTCATGTGAAGAGGAGGCATGAAAAGCATTTAACTAAAAGAGTTATGGATATATTGGATGGATGGAGCCGCACGGGACGATCTTTACGGTTAAGCAACGCTTGCCAAGGTTGGTCTGTAGACGGATGACCATCTTAACATACTGAGTTTCCTCCATACCTCGGAAAGCACGTAAAGCCGTTGATCCCGGCTGTCATTTGTAGATCTTGGCAGTCGTTACGGATTGTCAGAAGACAGTTAATCTGACTCCAGTCTTGCCAAGAAGTACTGTGTTACCCAGTAATGGGTTGTGGAGGTCTGGTAGGCAGCCGCTCCTCGTAAAACACTGGTATTCAGCTGAATCCGGTTTGACTGGAAGCCGAAACCAATGTAGTTGGGAAAGGCTAGGCAGATGATGATGATGGAGAGGGAGAGGAAGTCGAAAGAAAAGATGGATGGATTGTGTGAGGAGTGATATGAAAGAAAAGGGAATTAGTAAAAGTTTGTCGGCTGGTGGAATAAAACAACGTGTTGCGCCGACCCCAAGTAACATGGGATTAGAGCAGGAAGATGATGATTGATATCGGCCAGGTGGTAATGAAATGAACAGCTCAAGCAGATAATTATAGAAATCAAGTTTCCGATGTCTTGAAATCATTTTTTTCCTACTCCACCGCTTTAGGGGAGAGGTGTGTCAATAGTAACAGGGAGGCAATTGTAACATAATATATGTTGTTTCACGACACCTATTGACGAATAGCGGTAGCTCTTGGTGGCAATCGAAGCTTTATTTGGTGCTGTTTTATCGACCAAGCTTACTGCTAAAACAGTTCGCGCATGTGCTCTCAATACATGACAGTTTGAGATACAGCAAATTTAGTAAAAATTTTGTCCAGCACAGTTTCTGTTATTAAAATTAAATAAACTAGTTTTACAATATTGCCGTGGTAATTATCAGACAAGTTAACATCTAATCTATACGAGCAGGTATGTGAGTTGTTCTTATCATAGATTTTTGTTAAATAAGTCATCTTTGCAAAATGGCGGTAGTGGTGCAAAAGTAACAAAACAAGGAAAGGCAATTGTAACATGTTACTTTTGACACCCTCTGTTTTTCACATTATATAATTAAGTACATTCAATTTAATATTGCTGCAGATCATTGGATGAAAAATCATCCGGGACAACGAATGACCATATGATTTACCGGGACTTGTTAAAGAAGCTATTTCTGTTGCTGCTACCCCAAATAACATAACTCAAGGGTTTGCATGCTCTGGTATATGGCCATATAACAAGCACATATTTTCTATATTTGATTTTATAAATAAATAACTCAACTATATTGTGACCAAAAATGATTGCGCTGTGATCTTTTATTAAAATAACATGTGGGATTGATTTTTTTTTGTTACTATTGACACACCTCTCCCCTACTCTTCTAATTAATTTCGTTGCGGGATCCAAGACAGTTGAATCTTTTATCCGGGATTCGTCAGGCTTCATTAGCTCGGCGTTTTTCTGGTGGTCGCCACTGTTGATTCTGGCTTTTATGAGAAGCAGTGGTTGGGAATGTGTGGCGGGCTTGTCTCTCTAAAACGATGTCTTGTTTCACACTACTTATTCCAGACAATACAGACGGACAAGCAATCAAGTACGCAGTATATTGAAGTTAATCCTAAAGCCCTAGAGTTGTTGATGCGTCACTAGTTAAAAATAGACTGTCTGGTCAAAATGGCGAGCGATGAAAGTAATCAATTTAATTAGCTGAAGCGCAATGAAGCAGGATACAGGAAGAAAGGAAGTGCTAGAGATAGCCAGACGATAACAGGAAATCTTTCTGAAAATAGACGCATTGGAGGATCTAGAGGTGGGGGAGGGGTTACCTAAGGGGCTCAAGCTATTTAAAGATCCACATTTCTTTGTAGTTAGCCTAACCCAAGTCATTGAGGAATTTACGAAAAGTAATCCAAGGTGTACTTGGAGAGGCCTCTGGGCAGCAGTGGACTGTTATAGGCTGATGATGATGATGATGACTCCAAGGAGGCCTTATAATGCGTTATGCTAAATCAAATGTTATGTGCTCTTTATTTACTAACACCCACTATCAGTGGTGACAAGCCCCCCAAGCGAAAATTCTGGATACGCCCCTGAATATAGTAAAGATGTAATATCTAGATTCAGACAGTCGACGACATTCAGAAACTATTGACGCAGATAGTTGAAATGAGAGCAATATCGAAGGATTAAGGTTCAAAATAACTTCTTTTAAAACATGTCGCATTGCACTAGCCCTAACTACCTATGTGAAAGTTTGAATAAACTTGGGCAAGCCGATATTTATGAAAAAACTTGAAATATCGAGAATGAAAACCAAAACATATCTATTCCGTGATTCTAATATTATAATGCTGAAAAGTTATTTTGATTGTTCGAAAGCGCTAATTTCATCATTAGGTTCGAATCGTAAAAATATTTTAGTTTTGGATAGCCCATTTATCGAGTATATATAGCATCACGCTACGACAAATAGGAGCGGAGCAGACGCAGATGAACTTGCGCGTGTCAGTACTCGATTAATGAGCTATGTATCTAGCACTAAAATGTTTTTCAATTCGAAGCATTCAGTTCCTGAGATTAGCGCGTTCAACCAACGCTGCTGCTTTATTTTAATATATTTATTTATTTGTTTTATTAGTACCTACTCTTTTATTTGGTTCTCCTTTCGCAGGTATGCTCGAAGAGATTTCTTTAGAAAGAAGCATCACCTTTGTACCTATTTTTCTGTTTCCCTTTTTATCTATTTGTGTGTGTGTACCGTGTTTAACGTCTTTCATAACGCGCGCAGCAAAGGAGTGGAACTCTCTGCCCGCGTCTGTATTTCCGAACGCTTACAACCCTAATCTCTTCAAAGTTAGCGTGAATAGGCTCCTTCTGGGTAAGCTAGCTCCATCGTAGACTTTGTCTCTGTCATCTCTGACCAAGACTTCAAGAGCAAACTCATCTCAAATAAATTATTAAATAAATAATTTCAGCTGCATTGACAAAATCGCACAAAAATACCTACATTGCACCATTCCAGTTACAACAAAAATAACTAATATGAACAATGTGCGTTATTTATTGTTTCACGGGTACATAACGAGTATGTAACGTTATGAGTAACAATAATATTTATTTATCGCTTTCCCGGAACTCGTGATAACGGTTATCAGCAGGGCTGCCACGTGCGATGATTATGCTTTTATAAATAAGTTATTACTTATGTTAAAACAATTTATGTGGACCATAATAGATAAGGAATTGTTTCTTCTTGGGTGTCTTTTCTTCTAGTTTCGTGATGGTTGCCTCTATGGTTTTTTTAATAGACTTTTTGGGTAAGTAGGTTCTTAAATCACATGCGTTGTTATTTAGTTGTTTGAAGTATGTTTTTTTGGTAAAGAATAACCATTCTTAACTAACCTATACATTTTTTTTGCATTTTATTTGTTTCGCAATTAAATGTAACGTGTCGAGTGCGTTCCGAATCCGACTTCAAAACTCGGAGTGATAAGACACCTGGAATCTATCTAGGAGTTATATCAATTTATTCTTTCTTATGATTTTATTCCATCATTTATCCATGTGGAATTGTGATTTTTCTACTTTCCCTACTATAAAATCACTGCCTAGTCTACAAATCCCAAAAATATCGACTCTCTTCACCCACATTGATTTAACAATTGTCAAAGGTAATCGCAGCCCTAATTGATAACGACCATAAAACGTTCGTCTGTCGCCGGACAGCCCTGCGGTGATAGTATGCGATATAATATAATATTAAACGAGTCGAACGCGCGACACTCGAGAACGCGCCTCCTATTGAAATATACCACGAATTTACTCTAACATACGTTAAGTTTTCGAAATGGAGTGCTAAGAAGCACATATTGAGAGAGTTACATGATACAACAACTAGAGCCTTTAAAAAAAAAATGGGAAATCATCAAATGACTCCTCCCGCTCTGGGCGGAGCAGAAGGGAGTGTCAGACTCTTACTGACTAAAACCCATCCGTGTTCTTCCTAATGCCCTTTGCGATCTAAGGCCTCGGTGACTCTTTCGAACTAATTCCGCAGCCCTGGCAGACACTGACCCTAGCGGGCCCCGTCTACTATGCTGACATCTCTTTGAGGCGCGCGTGGAACACAACGCTCCGTACCTACCACAGTACCGTACCGTAAATACCAGAATTTTTCCTCTGATAATGATAACACAATGTTCTGGGTTCAATATACTTACTTTTAATATGTACTATAAATATCCGTCTCTTCAGAACGTGAATTCTTTCATCAGTAACCAGACGGTCGATTCTGTCAACAACTCACTGTGTAAACTTAGGTAGAGGAAGCATTAAGGGAACTGTCATTCTATTGTATTTATAAGGAGTGTCAGGTTCGGTGTACCTACACGATGAGACGTTCACTGAATCGCACTGCAGAAGTAGCTATTTGGTAATCGCGGTTGAATGACAACTATCACACAACAATATCATTTTCATGGTTCTTGCATTATTAGCGCTCCATTTAGTCTTTCTCCGTGTTATTTGCTATACGTATATTTGCGAAAATATCAGCTTGCAAGCTTATAATTAATCCGAAGCTGGGAGTTCCGTTGCTCATGTGAGTAACTTGATACTGAATCAGATTCCAATGGTTAATGAAAAGCCATATACGATGGAATTTTATATTTAATACAGCCACGTGGGATGTGATCGATAGGAAATGAATGCTAATATTACGTTGGTAGAATTCATCATCTGCCTAGCCTTTTCTCAACTATATTGGGGTCGGCTTTCAGTCAAACCGAATTCAGCTTAATTCCAGTATTTTACGAGGAGCGGCTGCCTACCACACCTCCACAACCCATTAGGGAAACACTGTACCTACTCCTTGGCAAGAATGGTATTAGATTTTCTGGCTTCTGACAATCCGTAACGACAGCCAAATATCTCCAAATGACAGCCGGGACCAATAGCTTAACGTGCTTCCGACGCACGGAGGAAACTCGGTATGTTAAGATGGTCACCCATCCACAGACCAACCTCGGCAAGCATTGCTTAACCTTGACGATCGACCTGTGCGGCTGTTATTATTTAGCCACGAGCTCATACGTTGGTAGAAGTATTTCTCTGTATAACTACATAGACCGTAGGTGTATCACTGATGCCCACATCGTCGCATCCAACGTGATTACGATTATTAAGGAATTCTAGCAAAAATACCGTTTCCTTAAAATACCTTCGTTATCAAAAAGTGATCAATCTCTAAATATCCTTCTTGATAAGAAGCTTTTCCGTCGTCTTTTAATATTTTTTTACCTGCCGAAGTAGGAAACTCATTTCCTTTCAGTTAGCTGTAGGCACACAAAACGTCTCCCGAATACCCTACAAGAGGCGAAGTACGTGTACACACACCTCTACATCTATCTGTGAGCCTAGTACTAGATACAGCTAAGCACCGGCGAGACACGAGCGAAAGTCCCTCGCTACGCTATAATTCGAATACCTACCTACCTACGCTACTGTACGGATAGCAGATTAAGTTTGCTGTGATGTTTCAATTTAATAATTGGTTAAACTGTTAAAAGCTTCTCGACGAGTAAACAATGTTGCTATACGCATTTATGTAAGTATCTATTTACATTACTAAGTAGCTAAGAACATGAAATATGTTAGCGACAATTATTATGATTTAGAATTTTAACTAAAGATGATTGAGATTATGAAGTTAAGCTGCAAATTATTAGGCAGGGTATTACCTCTTAGTCTATAGTAAAAAGGTTTAGGTACTTAGGTAAAAGAGGTAAACAATCTTATCTTATCTTAACAAACACAGCTTATAAGTACTAACGGATCGATTGATTCAGTATTTATATTGGTTTTTAGTTGTATTTTATTTTTAAACTGATTTTTTTTAATAAAATGACACATCAAGATTGTTTACCTTTATTTGAATACCTTGGAAACCTTTCTAGTAGTGTCCATTTTTAAAAATTAAGATGTCACAAGTAGCAAGTAAGTAAATAATTAGATATTGTTTCCTGTTTCTCGTACAGCAATAAACTTTACGCTAATGCACTTACATTTATAGGAAACTACTATACGATTGTAATAATATGTGTCTTCTAGTTAGAATCATAAACGCAAGAATATAATTACGACGAGTAAGTCTGGACAGAAATGTCAGTTTAATTAAAATGTTTACGATTTTGCTGCTGAAAACTAGCGATTTGCAATGTTTCTGAATCGAACAGTAATCGATTCTCGTGCCAGAAACATCGCAAATCTGTGAGTATAGGTAATTTTTTGCAAGTTTAGCAATGTTCTATTTCATCACTAGCTTTTCTCGATTTAAGATAACATTTAAAAATAACCATTTCTTTATCACAGGACCAAAGTTAATCCTATAAAACAGAATTTTAATACATATATTTTCAAACAATAAATTAATTTTACGAGAAAACCTCTTTGAACTCTTAAATTCTATGAAAACGTGTGAAAATAATGCAATTACACTTTTTATAGGAGACGAAACAAAAACGAGTTTGTGTGCGAACGTTACCATCTCCCTGTGTAGTTTTTCAGCGCAGTGAGAGTGGAGTGGGATTATACATAATTGTGTGTTTATTTAGGGTTTCCTGCCAGACGCTGCCTGCCTACTACTGCTCGCCTGTGCCGCCCTGGTACTCGCTCACGTAATTATATCTGGTGGGGCTCTCCCCTTGCCGTTTGCCGTACGTAGGGCACTTTATTATATGTCGTTTGTTGCGCTTAAGGTATTTTCTGCTTGTCTGGATATTTTCTCGAATTACTCAAAATAACAACACGTTACCTATTATTTTGTAGAATGGCAAGTTTTTCGAATGTAAAAATGGATTAGGATATATTTGCACCGATTATATTATCTACGGTTACCTGTAAGTAAAGGAAACTCACTTTAAAACAATATATACAGAAAGTGTAAGAGCTTAAAAGTTGGGGTCCAAGAGCGTTGCCTTGTGGAACTCCGCCCCGCATTTACTCAACGCGCTCTGCTCGGCAATTAGTGCAGTGGCGTTTTCAACTTCCAACGAATTAAAACTATTCAAAATATACCTTGGAGACGTTACTTGTGTATTTTTTTGTAAATAATTCGAAACAAACTAGCGCAGTATCTGTCTTATCCAATAAAACGGCTTCCTTAGATCGATCGTTTAGTAAGTGATTAGAATCAAACTTGCGCTTACAATTTACAATAGCTTAGTAGAATCATACGTTAGCATTAAGCGAGCATAAAGTTTGATAACTTTTCCTCAATACGGTTGTGTAGTATAGCAAAGGAAGTGAAAAGCTTATTTACTTATAACAATGGATGTTGCGTCCTCCATGTGTGTGCTAATTTTTGTTTTTTTTTTTTTTTAAATGGTTGTGTGTATTGGTTCCATGAAAATGAAATGGAATCTTTTAATTGAAATAATAAATGAAAAACCTTTTTGAACACTGTTTTAAACATAAATCAAACAAATCCGATGATAAATAATTTAAATATGCAAAAGTGAGAAACGAACGAAATAAGCTTGCGGCAAAAAAACATTGTAGAAATTTACAAACATAATCAATTTTATTGATTGATTTATATGTGATAGGCGATAAAAAATAATAATAACATTAACATCGAGCTATTAGTTAACGTATTGCAGTCAATTGGCTCTATAAAGGCGACAGTATTAACGTATCGTATGGAATTGTTATTTGTTGAATGTTGAGTACAGATATTTTGAGTATCATGCGCTAGCTGACCCGCACAACTTCGTCTGCGTCACATTTTTCATTAATGCTCCGCTCTTGTTGGTCGAAGCGTGGTGTTATAATTATAGCCTTCATTCAGCCTTCCAACCTTATAAGCATTTTTCAATTTGAACTAGTAGTTCCTGAAATTAGTGCATTCAACCAAACAAAGAAACAAACTATTCAGCGATATCGTTATTATAGATTCAACAAAAGTTAATACCTACTCATGTGATACTGTATGGATGAGTTAATCAAACATCGATACCTTTCTTTCTGTTTCGATTCGACTCCCAGACCCCTTAAAAATCCTTCCAAAAAATCTCCCAAAAACTTAAAGGCCCCTCATTACACGGACCACATTCATCTCCCTTTCCGTATTCATTAATGTGTAACCTCCAGTGCTCCACTGGATCCCTGGTACCGTACATTAACGATTTTTAATGCGCCGTGTAGCGTCGGCGGCTAATGAAGCAATCTGTCTGTCTCCGTCATTATTCATTATATTGTGCTCGTCGGACGCCGTTTTATTCCGATACTCCGATATTCTGTCTGATCGTCAGCCAGATTCTAGATAGCGGAAAGGATTTAAATTGTTTTCATTTAATGCGGGGAAGTATTGATGTAATTTTCTTGTCAGTGGTTTTGTAAGACAAGTCTTGAGCTAAATGACGATCTACCAGCGAAGAAGATTGTCGCAAAATTAAAAATGTATCGGAATTGACCTGCTTTAACGAAAAGTTACGTGGGCATCACTTTCCTTTTAACATTTCGAAAGTTAATTTCGCTAATACCTCCTTATTACACTTCAAACGATATTATGCCTAAATACGGCAGTGATTTGCAAAGAAATCAAAAATAGAACCTATTGAAAACAGCTTTAGCGAAAATGAGGAAATCATTAGCAAGTACAGAATTGTATGAAAGTGGGTGGTTAGGGATATCAAAGACGAGAAATGAATAAAGAGCTTATAAGCAATTATAAGATGTTTATAACAAGAAGCACACGAGAAAATCACAAGCAGCCAGAAAAATACGAATCGATTTATAAAGTAAGTAGGTATTGATATAGAAGAATCCGTGGCCATCAATACACAGAGACTCCGTTCGGTATGTGTCCAAAACTTCAACTAAAAACTTAATTCAAATTCATAGGCAGCGCGTTAGGATAGGACCGGCCGATAAGGCGGCCTCCAAAGTCCTTCATAAAAAATATTCAATACTTATTATTCGTGCTGTAGAAAAAACCTATCGTGGCATGGGAAGTAGGAATAGCAGACTAGTGATGTGTTATTAGCTTTTAGGATTTTATCGATGTCTGTTGTTAGTTGTAAGTTGTAACGATGGCTTTCATGTGCTGCGTGAAGCGTCTGCAAAATACACGACGATTTTTTGTTAAATTCTTTTTACGGCAATTATTGTTAAATAATTAGATTCTTTATCTCTATCTAGTCCTGCCGTCCCTTGAGATAATAATTAAACTGACATGAGAACTTAAAGATACACAGCATTTGAGTTTGTTCAAATTTTCAAAATACAAGCCGAGTAGTTATAATGAAATATTGCCGCATTCTCAGGCGTTTCAATTGAAAACCTTCATAATCTGCATAATTTTCCAATAATATCGAGCTTTAAAAGCCGTCATTTAAAAACGCATCAGTAGACATATCGATTTAATCATCGATAACTGTATAAAAAGTGATCTGATTTACGACGAATCAAGTTGAGAGTATGCAAAAACTGAACTTGCCACTATCATTCAACATTCATTTTTTGCATCACCATACCTGTACGACTGGATAGCTGGTTGAATTGGAACTGGTTTCGCGAAATATGCGATCACTGATCTTCTGGCTATATTTTTACAGCATTAAAAAATACTAACGTTGTTAGACTAGTTTTTCGATAGATTTGAAATATTAAGCGCTTCGAATTTATTATTTGGGTATTATCCTGTAAACTTTACTAAAAATCTTCGAATATATCAACAACTTAAATGTAGAAATGGTGCTTTGCGTTCTTTAATAACTTACTAACCGTTAAGTGTATTGATCAGCTATTTTGTTCTATTCCAAGCCAAAGATTTCATCACCAGATTTATTTCATAATAATGGGAACGTCGTTTTACTACAGGGACATAATGAGGTAGACACTATATCTACCTATAAATTAGGTATCTACCTACGTGGCGCGTGGGCGACATATCGACACATTCGACACGCGACGCACATCCCTTACATTTTTTGTGAGGCTTAGGGCGCTACCTGGCTCCTCGCTCCTCGAAGGTAGGCGTTTCTGGGAAGCGTCGACACTTGATAACTGCGATAAACTCACGGTTACACAACGCGCGTTCCCTATGATAACTGTGCCTTATTAAAGCTTTATTGGAAACTGCTTATTGTTCATCAGAAACATAATTTCTGAAATTATAGACTTTTATTTTCGAGCGGATATAAGCGGACGGAGAGCTCTAGGTACTAGGATAACAAGACTAATAGAATAACGCAATACCTAGTACATACAAAGGGAACTAACTACTTGGGCCGACAAGAAAACAGACATCCTAAGATATAAATGTAGGTAGGTACTTAAAAACTAACAAAACGCAGTTATAAAGAATCCCAAATTTCCTATAATCAGTTGTTTATGAGCCTTTAACACGGAAAGGATACCGCTCGGCTATACCGGTAAAACCTAGATTCCCTGGTTTGCATGAAAGTAAACGTTCCAGTGATTTAGCTATTTCCTTATAATTCTAACGCTCTAGTAGGTAGGTCTTGTAATTAATCTGTAAGTAAAAGTAATTCTTCTTCCGGCGCTTCTCAATTAGTGATACTATTGAAAGAACATTGACATTTTCTTGAAAATTATGGCTTGTCTAGCAAAATTATCGAGGATTTCTTAGTCTATATTTTTTCGGGCTAAGTATCTATTCATGACTGAAAATGGACGCCTCCGCTAGAATATAGCTGTAGATATTACTATGTCCCACTAACTTTAGGGTTCATGAAACATGGATATCTTCCAAATTACAATAGGTATGCCTAATCAAACAAACTCTCTACTAAACAGAGTGTGTTGATTAAGTGCAGATCAAAGGGCCGCTCGCAGCAAGCTGTTAACTCGTCCTATTGACTAACACTGGCATCGAACGTCACTCCATGTCCAACGACTGCCGATGTTGACACTCCACATATTTGACTGAAGTGCCCTCGGTCAAACTGATAAGTGAGGATCGTAAGGAATCTCTACCCAATTCCTTATCGCCTGGTAATATTAATTTAGGCGTTCGAATCGACGTTACCTTTTTGTTTAATTAAAATTAAGCATAGTGTTCCTTGCGCCCTACTAAAGACGTTCTTGGTTTTGAGTTCGAAAATAAGGAAACTAAAGAAGTTCTTTAAAATTTTATTGGTACCAATTTTTACAAAACCGGCCTAACGGTAGCCAATTTCCTTTAATTTCATAACATGGTCAGAAATTCAGAATTTTATCGACAAAATATGAAAATGAAACCATTTCCCGAATCGACACTATAGTAGGGGCAATAAAAAATTGCGTGGGTTTGCACAAAAGTTGAAAACAGCGGGGTCGGGCTACAAGATCGATGGTGGGTGCATTTTTTATGGTAATGTACTCGCCCCGGGCCACCGCTGTTCAGCGCTGCCCATTGTACGAACTACATGCGGTTATAATACCTGCACTGAAATACGGACTGCTAGTACTTCCAACTATGCAGCCAGCTTCCAGAGTGACCAGAAATTCACAACTTAAGCTGGAAATTCTGTGTCTATATATATGTTTTATTCAGAAAAGACAACTTTTGGTCCACAGTATCTGTTAGTAGCACTTAACACTAAATTAGTACATTCGGTAGACATTTATAACCAGTTATAGTATATCACTTTTAATTGAAATGTAAAAGTTTTAATCGGAAATAATATGTGAAAAACAAAATAAAAATTAAGTTTGTCAGTAATTTGACATGTCAATTATTAAATAAAATAAAATCTTTATAAAATTTAAACTAAATAGAATTTCAATAAACTATACACATACATAATGAAACACACAACGACGTCGTCTATACCTACTAATATTATTAAAGAGGTAGGTAACATTTGTTTGTAAGATTGTAAGTTTGTATGTAGGGGGTAATCTCAGGAACTGCTGGTCCGATTTGAAAAATTCTTTCAGTATTAGATAGCCCATGTATCAGGGAAAGGATATAGGCATCACGCTAAGACTAAAGGAGCCGAGCATTAATGGAAAACGTGACGCAGACGAAGTTGCGTGGGTCAGCTAGTTTTAGATAAAATTACGATAATTTGTCAGTTGAAACGGATATAGAGGAAACAATAAGAACTTTATAATCTGAGAGTAGCAACCTTCAAATGAGTTATCGAGAAATTCCGTATCGCGGACAAAGTGTTTAATCAATAATTACTGCTACTTACTGTACTATGTAATTTGAAAAGGCATCAACTTAAATTGAGTCTCTAATGCAGCAAAACGTAAACTTAGCAACATAAGCTAATGTTTAATTATTGTTTACTGCTAATTACTATCTACAGAGCAGCAGTAAAGGCACGTTAACTTAGACCAGCATTTGTGGTTACTGCGAGACTTGTAGTAATTACACTTTGGAGTATAGGTATGACTACAGTAAGAATGGCAAAGCTGAGTATTATTGTAACCTACCTAGTCGGTACTTACTTGAGGTAACAACTAAATAGTAATAAATATTATATTCCACGTGTCTTACCTACCTGTATCATAGGTTTACAGTCCACTGAGTATAATACTGACTATTTTATCAACACAATCTCCTCTATGCCTTAACGATACATAAATGAGTCTAATGAAACTGACGCAAAACTGTTAAAATACAAACAATATAACGTTAAGCAAAGCTACTTATATTTAATCAACAATACCAAAGCACTAATTAAAACTACATTGAAACATTCGCGGGATTAAAACACTCAAACGCAAACAGGTATCTGCAATCTACATTTTGCTACAACTTCTAAGTAAAATAAATTATTTGCAAAAAAGCCCGATATCAATTAAGATTGTCCGTTTTTGCTTTCTTTAATTACAGCAGGATATCAAATTGTAGTGGTGCTATTATGTAATAATTCAAAAATTACGAGGTTTAACGTTTGCTTAGCCATTCCCCACCTGCGGGCTTATACCCCCATCGGCTGCGCAAGCTCAAATATCAAGCATCCGATTAGGCTTGATAAAGTATCAATTAATAACGAACAGGCTGCGTTTACAACGTTGTACACTAATACTTATTAAGGGAACACCTGTCTGGGAGGAATAGGCGTACATTGGACACTTGTCTTTGATAAAATTATTTCTACAAATTAGCTTACGTGAAGATTTAATTTTTAGTTCTATGCAGCTAATGCGTTAGCCGTATTGGCTGTATTACCTAAAGAACTTAAAGCATTTTAACATTAAAGAGTTTGAATAGTTGTCAGAATCTATCGATGAACATCATTCACCGCTCATCATTCGATTTCATCGATTATGCTATCATGAGACGGAACTCAGAGCAAATTCTGGCAGCTAAGTCTCAAATACTCCGTAATATAGTTAGCGATGCACAAAGTCCTAGCAATTTATCTAAAGAATGCAGTGTCACGATAATCGTGACAGCAGATTAGAAGGTGTAGGATAAAGCCAGTTGTTTGTCTTATGCTGAGGCTAAACGCTAAGGACTAAGACACCGCCTACGCAGTAGACCTACGACGATTGGACGGTAAATAAACAACAATAACCGACTTCAACAATAACTACAAATATTTCAATTAGGCATAGCAATCATAATAATTGGTTGCCGTCTCAGAGTTTACCATAACCGTTAATATACGTAAGAATTAATAGGTAGATACTCAAAATAATGAAAAGCATAAAACAGTCAAATTGAAAATCTTCTCTTGGTAAAGCCAGTTTGAAAAAAAAACCCTTCAGTCCTACCAATATTATAAATGCGAAAGTTTGTGAGTATGTATGGATTTTTGTTACTCTTTCACGCAAATACTACTGAACCGGACCGAGTGATCGGGATTTGCACGGGAATAACGAGAATTTATACGCGGACGAAGTCGCGGGCGGCCTCTAGTAAGTAATAATTATCGAAAACAGCACTGAACCCATTGTGGCTTGTAAAGTCTCATGCGTCACACACAAAGGAGTATTGTGAGTTTCAACGGAACCTCAGTCGCAAGTGACCGCAACTACAAAGTTGTAATCGCGGCTCCGTGCCCATTCCCCGAGGCGACTCAGTTTCCCGCCGCATTTGCATTTACTTCATAGCGCCGGAAACCAGGCTCGTTCGGACTTGTTGCTATAAAAATGCAGGCACTCCAATTAGAATAATTTCTAGCTTTACTACATGAAATAATACACTGCAACATGCTAACCGAAATCATGCATGATAAACTTGATTACCTGCCTGATTTCGAACGAGTGACAGTTTGAAAAGAAAATGGCGGATTGGTTTGCGAAAGGAATGTTGACAACATTGTAACTGATACGAATAATCATCATTAACGATGATGGCGGATAAAAACAAGGAATGTATCGATTACGTGTCATGCAACGCAAGTTGATTAAAAGGAAAATTGTGAGTAATCGACAGGCTATTGTCAAGTCTTTGTGAAAGCCTGTCATCGCGCTAGACAGCCTTTACAAACGAGACAAACTTTTAATCAGCGACGAACACGCAAAGGATGGTGATTCTAAATGGTTTCACAGTTCGTGGCGCTACGTTTAACTCATCAGGGGATCATATAAGTGCGATGATATATGATTCACAGATATATGAAGTAGTGGGAGAGAAAATAACGAAGGGTCACCACTCAGACTGATCTATCGCGCTACACTGTAATTGCAATTAAAAGTTTAGAAGCGTCGTAGTTGTAGTGTAGACTATTTGTGTAGTGCCGACCAGCCGACCCCCATCAAACGGTGGTGTTTCACAAGAATGTCACAATAATTCGTAACTTGATGCAACTAACATTTCATTGCTTCTTTAAAAACTGGCTTCAGTATTTTATAGTAAGGTGAATCGACTAAAAATTGTGAGGTAGTAGTAGAAAGTTCTGCAATTTCAGTAGTGTCCGAACCTCTGGGTTTCAAATCCTACTTAAAGGAAGAAGAACGTTTAAATTATACTCAAGTGCTTAGATCATGTAAAGACTTGCTTACAAAGTTACAATCAGATAACATCATCGGTGAAATACAACCTGGTCATACGAAAGATTAGTTGCACGCAAATGAAAACCTGAGTGTATTGCGTGTATGCCCAGCATAGGACCAAAGTGTTTTCCAAGAGGATCGGCAGCGTGACTGCAATTTTAAAGAACTAACCTTTTTTCAAGGGAATACTTAAGCAGTGACATTTAAAGAAACCAGTCAATTACTAGTTACAGGTACGCCACGTTTTCCGTATCGCAGGCTGCGCGTGATTCACTGAGCTGCACTCAGTGCCACTGAGTCGATTCTTTGCTATTTCCGTCCATTAGTGTAACGTTGTTTGTGACTAATGCTACAACTCATTGTTGCCGATAAATTGGAAAATTTGTATTTTTAAAGCTAATTTGTTTTGGCTAGAGGAGGAACCACTCTTTGTTTAGAAAAATATTATGAAACTGTTTAAGCATTGCATGGTTTTTAAATCAAAGGTAATTCAAGTTTAATTCTTTAGTCTCCTAAACCACAGTCCTGGACAAATAAAAGTAAGTAGGTAACTAATTACTAATTTATTATTTTCTTATCTTCAAGACTTTCGAAACTCACCCAACGATACCAACTAACTGAAAGTCGTACCTACAGAACGCCTAAAGGAAAACCTACACAACTATTACTCATAGACGAAGGTACGTGTATTGCCTAAGAAGGGCCATAGGTGGTTGGTCACGATGGCCATAAACCGGTGCTACCAGTAGAATGACAAGCGTTTACATCCGTGACTAACATCCAAGTCATCTCTGCCTACTGCACATCGAGGTTCTTAGCAGATATGATACTTTTAGCACTGGCAAGCAATAATGTCGTCACTTTTTGCAAGCTAAAATTGCAAGTGACAGAAAACTGAAAAGTGGCCGATAGAAATGGCGTAATTATGCTCGATATGACTCAAATCTTAAAGTCCAAGCGACATCTGCAGTCGCGGAAGTAGTTAAGTTTTGGTTCAGTAAAATATTATATTGTGTAGTAATAATTATGAAGCATGAAACCTGTCGCCAAAATACAATGCAAGTGCAAGATTAAAGTAATCGGAAAATAGCTAATTGACGATTCTACAAGTGGCACGTCTGATAAAGCCAAGATACCAACCTACTGGACACATTGCGTAACATTGGCTATTCGATTAAAACTTTAGCAGTTGATTTTTCTGCGTTATGGACAGAAATATTATTAACTAATGTCCTGAGCTTTTTCGGTACTTAGCAGTGCCCTGGTAGAAAGCTGTAATTTTACCAAGCCGCCTGAATGAATATGAAAATTCAATGGCGCCTATGTTCATAAAATTTGGATATACCTATACACTCGTCATATGAGGTTTAAAATCAAATACAGCAGTAGTTTTAATATCCGATGCCTGAAGCAGAAAGGGGATCAGAGACCTCGCCAAAAAGCATAGCCCAGAGCTTATTAACTACGTACAATTTTGAAGGGGAGACGAAAATCTCATTACAGTCGCCCCCTAATGGAGAATTCGAGTTTAGGAGTAACTTACGAGGGCTTAAAGTATGTCAGGATTAACCATAGCCATGATGTTTTACCTGTAACAGAAGAAATTAAAAATTAGTAATGCAATGTTTGGACCGCTGATCTTGTCCAAGGTGTTCTTGTTGATTAGCAGTGAGAATATAGAAATGATATGAATAAATAAATTAGTCTGAGAAGCCCAAAATGGAAGGAAACACTTTAACAGTCCAATAAAACCAAGATGTCCGTCCGTCCATACGTGTGTACTTCCATCACGTATAATTCCCATCGTTACTGCGGCAACAAAACCAGGACTACATAATAGAGAGGAGCACATGTGGCGAATCGAATTACCCACACATTAGAGCTGTTTAACGTTTTATTTGTTTTTTAAGCGCGGGCGCCTGCGCGTCGCTTTGCTTTATGACCGGTAACTTTGGGCACTACTGCACTAGTCTGGGTATATGAGGTCCTGGTACAGTGGGCTCAACTTAAATAGAATCATTGTTTGGTAAACCTTTTCATTTAAGTTTGGAACTGTTACTATAAACGGTAATAAACGCCAAGTTGTTAAGTTCAGCAATCAAGAACTTTTAACGTGTTTTATTCTTAACCACGTAATTAAATTAGATACATGGTGATTGACTTGGTGCACAGTACCTACTACAAAACTTGCATTTAGAAGAACTATAAGTTAACCTACTACAATTTGCTAAACGGAAGACCCTTCACCATGGATAATTTCATGAGCAACACTACACATGTTTCTGTTAGAATTTTTAAACTGTCTCATTTCCAGTGTCGCCACTTCCCAGCTCGCAAAGGGCTGTCCCGCAGCGGCAGCGGCGCGACAATTACCGAGGTGACACATCACCGCGACGCGTCTTAAGCACTGCAATCATTTCGCCAGTTTTCTTCACCACTGGCGCTAACATGCAAGGTGTGAGCGACAAGCGGGTCGGGAAAAATTATCTTATAAAGTACGCTGAAGAATACCAACATAACGGCAAACATGACTTAGACAAAAGTAATAACGTAATTTAATTGACCTGAAAAGTGATCCCGGCCTTTGGAAAAATTGACTTTCTATTAGCGATAACCATGGCCAGAACTCCAGAAGTCATGGTATTTGAAATCCATCACTTGGCATTTCGGTAACGCATGTATCTATATACATTCTGAACTTTTAGACTATCATTTTTGTCATTAGAATGTCACTTTGTCTAGCTAGTCTATTCTGTAAAAAACCATTTCGATATCGTCTTCACCTGAGTGACTAAGCTTACAAAGTGAACTTTATTTCACACATTATAAGGTCTTTTATTTATATGAATTTGAAACTCACCTCGGATTCCGCTGTCGAGACACGAAAATGTTGTTACAGAATAGCACTGCAGGTCCTATGGTCGGCACCTCCGCATTATTTAATTGATGTCCTTGTTTGTTATTTTAAGGATAGCTGCTGCATCCATTACAGCTTGTATACTAGCCTCAGCTTCTAGGCCAAGCAAATAAATTAGACTTTACATCTATCGCTGCTCCTATAACTTGCGCCACCATCGTCTGGTCCCCTGGCGCTCGTCGTAGTCCCGCCACTACGCGACATTACTCATCGGTCAAGTGCGCCTCTGGGACAGAAAGGGACAACACTACCTCTGTCTCCGTCTACACACTCGATCCAAATACTACGTGTTTCTATTTGGACTGCAACGTGAAAATTACGTCTGAGAGTTGAGTACTTTTTAGTCTTGCAAAACAGAGATCATCGCAAGTGTTTGAATTAGCCAATCTTTCACAAAACGTGAAGTAAACATGTGCTTTTTATTGATCAAGGTTCAATTTTGATTATTGTCAAGGATATTAGCATGTCGATCTCAAAACACCTACAGGATATAATTTCAAAGACTGCTTTTCCTCGCCTTGTGCCATAACACGGGATCTTAATCTTGAGGCATCGTTTATAAGCATTCGTCCACAGACAAGCCCTATACAAAGTAGGTCGAAAATTCCGCAAAATGTTGCCTTGTTTCAACCATTTCAATTAAACAGTTCAGTCTGTCTGACATGACATATCTGACATGGCCTGAGTCTTCGTTTCCGAACGCATAAAACCCTAATCTTTTCAAAGTTAGAGTGAACAGGCTACTTCTAGGTAAGCTCGCTTCATCGTAGACTTTGTCTCAGTCAAGAGCAAAACCATAACTTAAAAATAAATCTCTCATCACACCTATCCATGTCCCAGGATTTGGATAAGCTATACAATTCATCACATGAAACCTAACGACGCTCATTACACTAACAAAGACGAAGTGCATCTATTTCCACTGCTCATCTATCTGCAGCAGCTATTTGACTGAAATAGATGCAACTATGTAGGTCTTCCGACATTTACGATCAGTATTCGTCGAATAGTCTATTCCATTTCGACGTCATCTGCTATTTATTGGTCCACGATAGGTTTATTATGAGTGTACAATATGGCGGGTGTCTATGATGTGGGAGTATTTCCTTGAATGCAGTCTCTTCCGTCTAGTATCGTCTACCAATGCGTTTTTTGTCCCTCTCTTGCTAGAAATCCGTCAAGTGAAAATTATATTTCCTTTTTCCTACTCCTCCGCTGTACTCTTCTGATTAATTTCGTTGCGGGATCCAAGACAGTTGAATCGTTTCTCCAGGACTCGTCAGGTTTCATTAGTACGACGTTTTTCTGGTGGTTGCCACTGTTGATACTGGCTTTCAGGAGTTGCAGTGTTTGGGAAAGTGTGGCGGGCTTGTACCAAAAAAAATAAAATTGCAACCTCCGTTAGGCAATTAGTCATTTTTGTGTCTGCCAACTGTCTATGCCACTTCCACATTTCAATCAATTAGTATTTTGTATGAATTATATCAATGCTCGTAACTGATCCTTTTGATATCATAGTCAGCTTCCGACAAACAATTCATAGTTCAAAAATTTCTATCACAATAGTTATATGCCCGTTAAAGTCAATGAGTGGGTCAAATAAGAATATTATATTCCAGTTTGAATAAGTGGTTAGCAATAAACTTAACATTTTGAACGTAACAGATTGGCATGTAGGTGGCAATTTATTTCCGGCTGTCTTGGTTTTTTACTTTGCTCTTTGTAGACGTCAATCTTGTAGATAAGAAAAATAATATGTAGATATCAAAAATGTCCTAACTATAGTCACTCAAATCAATACAAAACCTCAGCAGACAACAACGTTGCAAGACTGTCTTCAAAGGCTATAGAAGTCATTACATCAGTGATTCACAGTATGTTAACTGTAGAAGACAATGTTGCACACATAGATATACAAATACACTGTCTAAACAATCTAGTAACACAATATCCAATGATGATGATTGCTAGTCTTGTGTTCAACCATACTGCAGTTCACAAGCAGCTATGCGAGACTGGCAGCAATAGTGGTCGTTTGTAACCACGGGCCTGATGTGTTAGCACAATACGATGCTGCCCAAGTTGCCACAACTATTAGCTACCGTGTAGTCTTATGGTAATAGGCGATGCTATTGTAGATACCTTGGTGTGGTACGTCAATGTTCCTAGCTGATATAATAGTAACTACAATGTCTTACAATACGGGTGTGCCGTGTGGCTATCATAAAAAAATATAAATACATGATATTGGTGTCCTCATTATACATGTTCGATGGTTTTCTTTCACAGACCGTTTTAACAAATGGTAGAACTTTTTTATACAAAACAAGCCTTTTATCAAGTTAACTAGTCGCTACTCAGGGACAAAGCGATTTTTGGGCGGATGGGACCATTTCAACCCTTTCTGTGATACAAAAAACGGTTAGGCGATAACCGAGGGATAGACAAGGAAAGGGGACAGGACAAAATCGATCGCATTAGCATATACCGACACTAACACAAGAGACGAGGGTGTAGTCTCCGATGACCATAAGACAATAGATTTTTTGCACTGCTGACGAAAAAAGAGCGCTAGAAAAAGACGGAGCTAGTATTTCCAGCGAATGACGTAAGGCGAATGTGCGTCAGCGCGGATTTCGCTATGAAATCGTAATTGGATCCAGTCGCCTGCCAGGTCAGCTTTACGTGGGCTATTGTCTCATTAGCGGCTAATTAATAGGTACGTGTTACAAATGTACGGGTTGTATAGCGTGCGTACAGTCATGGTATTGTCGAGTTACGGGGCAACGTTGATGGTGGGAATGCGAGAGAGCAAAAAAAAGAGGATTCACTCCGAATTTCAGCAGTGTTAAGGATGATTCTGCCAAAATACAGGCTGAAAACCGTAATGGCTACACTTTTCCGCCAAAAAGTCTAGATACTGTATAAAACAGTAAAACATGTGCCGAGCGTAGCAATTTTTTCTGGAACCGAGAACCCTAAGTGCGCGTCCAAATGAGAATGAATGAATATAGGCCACAGCGAGGCCAAGAAAATAGGAATATTTTTCACGAGAATATGTTCATTTTACTAACAAAAAACATTATCATTTTTTTGTTAAACTTATTTTAGACAACGGAACATAAACTGCTTGCCTAAAATTGGTATACACCCAGACTTTCAAGGTTTTAGAAGCTTATCCGTTGGTAACAAAGCACTAAAAATTCCGCTTTTCGTTTATCCATTAAGTTTTTATGTTACACCATAAAGTCGAGCTGGGATTAAGGTCAGAATAAGTTCGAAGTCTGTCAGCAATTAAAGGCAGGGTCTTTGGAATCCCACGTCTGATGCGTGGGCTCGGTGAGCAGGTTCAGTACTGCGTTATTAGAGGCACGCTTTCTAGCGAACGACGGTAGAGCGGTAGACGTAATAAAGAATTTGAACCTTCGAAGCTTCCATTACCAATGTTTTTGTTTACGAATTCTCTGTACCAATTACTATCACTGTAACAAAATCAGCCACAAATAAAACATTACCTCCGTATTTCAAACGTGGACAAAGGATTAATAACAGTGCGGGCAATTAGAACTTTTTGTGAAGGATATTTACGATGCCAATTAAAAGTGAGCTTACTAAGAATGATATTATGATACGCGGTGTGTAAATCTTAGTCCGATGCGGTACGGTAACAAAGCAATAAATACTTGTGTAATTTACTGCTACAGTCGAGAATTAGCATAGACACCTTGAGCGTGATATAGATTTGATCCTATTTATGTAGCGGCACGATTTTATCAGGGCAAGGACTGGCTCGGAGAACGCTCAAGTTTCAACCGCTCACCTGACTGTGGAATAAAAGAGAACAATCTCCGGACAGGCATTATCTGCCAGAAAAATTATAAAAAGAGATACAGATTGCAAAAGAACAGAATCTATATCTGATCCTATAGCAGAAAGTTAATGCATAAATTTCGGGAAGAGTAAAACAAACAAATTAAGGTAATTTCAAGAGGTAATGATACCAGGACTGCATAATGCATAAAGCAAAACATTTTCATTCTTCCCCTTCCAGGAACGAGCAAAGCACACAAAATGATGACAGTGTTCTTTCCACACCTCCAACAATTCATTAAGATTGCATGGACAGTTGGTTCGTTCCCAGCGCGGGTGTTACGTGACCATTCGAAAGGACTTGGAAACCTACAACTAGTATACAAAAAGTTTTCGCGTGAAATGTCGACTAGTAGCGAGACTTTACACTTAAGTGTTAATAAAAGATAAGAAGAGGAATTCATGGAAGTTGGGTACAATTTAATTTTTGGATTTAATTTTGGTAATCAATGAATTTGAAGTACGAGTATTTAAGGGTTGTATAATCTTTTTTTCACAACTGCTAAAGATCAACTGCGATAGTATTATTTAACACCTGGCTTAATCTCAATATGTTATATTTAAAAAAAAAAACATCCATGGAGGCAATTTTTGAAGACTTCCTGAATAATGAATACAGCAAGAAGTTTGACGTAAAACTTGACTAAACAAAAACTCGCCTCCAAAGTTCCCCAATGTAGAAATGCTGGTTGTAGGGAAAAAGACAAAGAAACTATCCCATGCACTCGAAAACTTAGATATAATGAAGATTGAAGCTAGAATTACTGTTCTTGTGAACACCCACCATTAGTTCGTATTCATGGCTTCACAATTTTATGAGACCGGCATTCAAATTGTTTTCAAATCGCTGGCTCGTTAAAAAGCTGAAATAAAAAAACAGTAAGTGTGATATTTAACATTTGTTTCTTCTTTATTATTAAATTAACTTTGGCTTAACAGGTAATGTCTTTAAAACCTTACTCACCTACGATTGAACTTACTACTTCTCTTCAATAATTTACTCTTTATAGGCTCATCGTAATCTGTCATGGTGTAACAATAAAGAGATGTATTTGTATTCATTTCCATATTTCTTTGAGTATTTTAACGTGATCGTCCTTTATATTCCAAACTGTTGCTAGATCCTTATCAATAACATCATGTATACCTTCATTCACGTCTACATTTAGACCACTAGTTTCTAACGTTTAATTAAACTGTATCTCAAGTTCGTCCTGCATTCTTTGGGAGCTTGATAGCACTAGTACAAAACTAGAGTTAATTATTCCGATCCGGTTTAAACTAGTAGTGTAACTTTGTACTCCACTACACCATAATGTATAGTAGGTACGTATCTTTATTGATAAAATGCAGTCTCCCCTGTTTCTGATGGTGAATATGCTAAATTTACGAATTCTTTTGACATAACATCACATTACGAAGCAGTTTAGATTCAGATCAAAATATGGAAAATATTTTAGAAGTTGGTGTTACTTGACACTAGGAGATAAGATTTCAGATTCTTATGTAAAGGGGACTAATGGAAAGTAGAAGAATTAATGGTTTTTAATTATCAAAATATAGAAAACTTTAAGCAAAAAGAGAGAAGAGGGCTAAAAGGCTGTATTAAATGATGGACATGGAATCATTTTAATTTGGGTTAATAAACAACATAACACATTACAGACATTTTTTTACATGAAAGTTACCGAGCCTAAAAGCAAGACTACTAAATTAATAAAGATGAATCATAAAGATATAACAAAGGAGAATATTACCGACACCAAGAAAAAAACGACTGACATTAAAACGTTTGATCATAGATTCAAAGCCAGAATATTGACGATACCAAAACGAAAACAAGTCCAAATGAAATGCGTCTTCGCCGTCAATTTGAATGAATGTGTCGTGTCCTTCCTATCGCTGCGACCTACATAAGTAAGTATCATGATTGTTCGTATAAATTATAATGTTTTGAATGAACACTATTTCATAACACATTGTTGAACAAAACAATTTGCGTAACGTGTGTACTACGTCTTCCTGTTATCGTCCGGCTACTCTGTTGTTTAGATATTAAACAAGCGTATTTATATTCATAGATTGTTTTGGACTTTGGTACCTATAATGTTTAAAGAAGCTGCGATTTATAAAGTCAAAAATAATAAGCCTAGTGACAGTGGTATCAATGAAGTTTCCAGTCCATTCATTCATTTTATGAAAAGCAGCATGACATTACGGAAGACCTCGCGTTTCATGTTCTTAAGTTATTGAACTTCGCTATACGGTAATTTGTGTTGTGAGTGTGACCTAATTATGCACGTTTCCAATTAAAAGCCACGTATTATAATCAATAACAGTTTTGACTCTCGATCTCGACAACATTTTGAACATCCAACCTTCTAAATTACGACGTTGTTGCGAACGCCTACATTGATCTAGAAGAAAGTTCCGCCTCAAGCATTTCTTCTCGCCACAAACGTGCGGTACCCTCGGCTCAGGGACGACTACTGAACCGGAGACCTCAGGTGCTCCTTCTGGGTTCAACACGCATGCGCACTGCGTACCAGGTCTGCATGCAACCAACCAGCAATATTTACGGTGCGCTAAACTCCTGCCACGGATAATTGAGCTTTAGCTTCGTAGACATAAAGAAAAGATTCCATTTAGTGAAGGCTACGTTCCCTGACTTCTTTATAACCCTTCGTAGATGTTATGCAAAACTGCGACCACCTATTCGGGACGTTGTGATCAGGTGATGGAAACAACGTGATAAGCATCTCGGATTGTAGGTTCTATTTGAACGAGGACGAACACTGAGCCTTTGTCGAGAAGTTTTCGTTGAAAGCTTGCTATCAACTGGGGAATTACGTGAAATATTTTGAGAGGAAAGAGGAGATATTTTCTCATTTAGGAACAAATATATTAAAGTAGATGACTATGAATTCTGCGCCACATTTGGTCGTGACTTAGCGGAAACGTGGGACAGTGTCAAACTAAGTGGGAAATAGGTCATAACCACAGGCTGATGTCATAGCAACATTCAATATAGCTCGGTCGTCTGGGGCTCCGAGTATATACGCCGTAGGAGACCAAATGTAAATATTACATGAATGTGAATGAAGCCGACCTTCGCTAATACAAATGAGTGGCAGCTCCGAACCTTGGGACTTGCTGAAATTCTAATAAGTCTAAATTGTCAATGGGTTGCGTGAATTGGAATAGGAGCAAAGGACGCAGATGACGTAGATTTTTAGATGTCACGGCGTAGACAGATATTGCGCGTATTTTGATACTTTTCATAACAAAGCTACCAATTTTATTAGCATCAAACTGTTTTGTAGAATACACCTGAAAAGAGTTCCTCCTAATTTTGTCATGTTACAATTTGTACTGCATGATTTTGTACGGTAAATTAAAATTTATAGGTATAGAGAAAATCAATTTCCAAAATTAATCTCAAAAGCGACGAAGCAAACGCCTCGTAAATTCTCCAAAATTAATTTCAGTCAACACTATCTTTTCTCTGCGACGCAATTACGTCTAAAAGCAACCCAATAAGAGGGTACCCGGATACCAGGGATGCATAAAGCCCAGCTTCTACCAACAAAAAGGGGAGCAAATTGATTAAGGAATAGCTTCTCTGTTTACATTTTAATATTGCCCATATAAAGGTAGGTAGTTTCAAAGAGCCCTTACAGATTCATGTTTACTTAGTCAAAGATAGACGAAATTAAATGCAGAGTAGGTTACTTGCGTGTGTGTGATCCGCGTTTTTCATTGTGAATGAAAAACGGGGTCAATAAGAACCAAACCTAATGTCATTATTACTTTTGAGTTTAGAACCATATTAGAATCATAATGAGAATCACACAATAATCTGTCAAATTTCACTTTCATCTTTATCGCTAACGCATTAGGTTTAAGGTTGATTGGGAAAATTTGAGTGACGGGTAGCGTAATGTACTTTCTGATTCTGCTAAAGTGGTCTTTAGACCTTCTGGTATGGTCAACGTGAATAATAATCAACTGTGACGGTGTTTTTCTTTTCTATTTATGTTTCCGAAATTCCGTAAGAAAAACGGAACCTTAATACTTTTCGGATCACTCGACTCGAGTTTTTGTCCGATAGTCTGTCAATCGATCTGTGTATCACAGCCAATCCTTTTTAGGGTTCCGTACCCAAAGGGTAAAAACTGAACCCTATTACTAAGACTTCGCTGTCTGTCTGTCTGTCTGTCCGTCCGTCCGTATGTCACAGCCACTTTTTTCCGTAACTATAATAGCTATGCTGTCGAAACTTGGTAAGTAGATGTATTCTGTGAACCGCTTAAGATTTTCATACAAAAATAGAAAACAAACCAAAACAATTTTGAAAATGGGGTCCCCATACTTAGAACTGAAACTCAAAAAAAAAATTTCATCAAACCCATACGTGGGGTACGTATCTATGGATAATTCTTCAAAAATGATATTGAGGTTTCTTATATCATTTTTTTTTAAACTGAATAGTTTGCACGAGAGACACTTCCAAAGTCGTAAAATGTGCCCCCCCCCCTGTAACTTCTAAAATAAGAGAATGATAAAACAAAAAAAAAAATATATGATGTACTATGTAAACTTCCACCGAAAATTAGTTTGAACGAGATCTAGTAAGCAGTTTTTTTTAATACGTCATAGGTAAACGGTACGGAACCCTTCGTGCGCGAGTCCGACTCGCACTTGGCCAGTGTTCTAGTTTTCTACAAGACGATGTCTTTTAGCGTTGAAATATGTATCTGCTCTTCTTGTTTTCACAATAGATTCACAGTGAATGGTGACGGGAACTACACAGCTTTGTATAAAGACCTGTCTACATCCTGTCTCGATCAAATGTTTTCATAACACAGAATTGGAAAATACCTACCTCATTCCTAATTGGAGGTCTCCGATGGAATTATTGCGCAGTTCTGAGCCTGCCTGTGTTTATACCTAATTTCTCATTGAGGAAACTTTGTAAGCATATGCGGAAATATTGACTTCAAGTAACAATTATTATGCATAATATTAATTCTAAACATCCTGTTTAGTTTATACGTTGGAGGGATTATAGTTATGGCTAGCAATACAGGTCAATGTTCTCGGGACGCGTATTGGAAAGATTCTGAACAACAAAGAAGTAGGAGATGTGAAGTAGTACTATATTAATCACTAGCTGACCCACGCAACTTCGTCTGCGTCACATTTTCCATGAATGCTCGGCTCCTTTTGTCTTAGCGTGATGATATGTAGCCTATGGCTTTCCTCGATAAATGGGCTATCTAATACTGAAAGATTTTTTCTAATCGGACCAGTAGTTCCTGAGATTACCCCCTACATACAAACTCACAAACAAATGTTACCAATATTAGTATAGAAGTATAGATAACTAGCTGTCGCGCGCAACTTCGTTTGCGTCACATTTTCCATTACTGCTCCGCTCCTATTTGTCTTAGCGTGATAATATATAGCCTATAACCTTCCTCGATAAATGGGCTATCTAACACTAAAAGAATTTTTCAAATCGGACCCGTAGTTCCTGAGATTACCCCCTACATACAAACTTACAAACATACAAACATACAAACAAATGTTACCTCTTCATAATATTAGTATAGATATAGCGTACGAAGTCGCGGGCAAAACTAGCTTTTTCTCGCGACTTGGTACGCGCATAAGTATCCCGTTTTATCCTCGTTCCCGTAAGAGTTTCAAGAAATCCTCTCATTCTTAGTGCACCCCAAAGTACCTACAAGCCAAAATTCAGTTTTTTACGACCCGTAGTTTCGGCTGTGCGTTGTCTGTCAGTCACTCACTCAGTAACGGAAGAATTTTATATCTTAAAGTTTTAAAAAACTTTTTACAAAAAAAGTTTTTTTATTTTTCACTTTTTAGTGGTGCCCCACACCTAACAACACCACTACAAAATCGCAGAAAAGCAAAATACGCAATTTCGATTATCGAAGAATCATCTAAATAGTCAAATTCCAGCGATTTCGATTTTAAATCCAAAGTTCGTAATCGATTTTGATATGATTTAAATGGGACCAATCTGCAAGTATATCCTTTCAGATAAAACAATTTTTTTTTCAAATCGGTTCATAATTGTCGGAGTTATGAGGTAACAAACATAAAAAAAAAACATACAACCGAATTGATAACCTCCTCCTTTTTGGGAAGTCGGTTAAAAAGACTTCTGCGGAAGTGGCCTTCAATTAAACCGTTAGCGACATGATGGCCTGATCACAAGTAAAGGAGAATTTTCCTTGCTTTTGTAAGACATTCTATAAAGCCCTTTATTTGTCACTAAATTGGCTACCATTTCGTAAATTAAACCAAACCACGATTTACTCTAAAGATTCCAATTCTCAACATTGTTCCAGTGGAAGTTGTAACTGTTTGACTTTCTCGCTACTTCCGATTGTTTTTCTTGCAACTTAACTTGGAGGAAAGCTTAAGTATCAATTGTTTATGTTAACAGAGCTTTGAATCTGGGTGTACGAGAAACTGTGTGTAAACAGAAGTTAGAATTCGCACAGTTTTACAAGTGGCAGCGTTTAAAAGTTCATGAGTCTGTGTTTCTATTCTTGATAGGTAGTAGGTACCACCTGAGAGTCTTTAAATCAAGAGAAGTCTGAATAGGTTACTTTTTGCGTGGTCCATCTTCGTCCACATCATCGTTAACCATCAGGTGAGATAGTGGTCAAACGTGTGCCTATCAATAGTAAAAAAATAAGTGTGGGTGGTGTTAACATAACCGCGGCCCCTGGAATGCACGGAGGAACACGGATGGGTAAAGGTCAAGTTGGTCAGTAAAAGTCTGATACTCCCTTCCGCTTCGTCCAAAATGGGAGGAGTCATTTGATGATTACCCATCCACTAAAAAAAGGGTGGTGTTAACAAAACGAAATTATGGATGAAAGAAGATGAAACTAATATATTCTATGGAGGAGCTCGTGGCTAAATAATAACAGCCGCATGGGTCGATCGGGCAAAGCAACGCTTTCAAGGTCGGTCTGTGGATGGGATATATTGAAAGTAGTAACTAGTAGTGATATTATGCCAAGTAGAGGATTAAACGAGGGTACAGATAATTGAAATAGAGACAATACCGTTGAAACTGTATCCGTTGCTAAGGACACATCAAACGTTAGGACGATATTTGTAGAACCATGCTTAGTAGAACAAAAGACAAAGTTATCTTAGCAGAAGTTAGAACTTATCGCAAAATAGAATCATTTTCCTCGTTACCTGTTGTGACAGAAAGGATAAAAGGCTGTTTTCCTTACAATATCGGATCATCCAATGATTCAAGTTTCGGAAAAAGTTTGTGAAACAAAAAATTGTATCGACAAGGACGGCCCACGTCTGTGCGAAAACTTGAGATGTTGCGAGGTTCACTCCGACTATCGTCTTACTCGTAACGGTCGCAACTTTGTTACAAGCAGGTACTTTGTTGCCAGACACACATGTGGCTACAAAGGAATATAATTTGGAGGAGGTTAAAATCATGTCTTCCGTAACAATAGTATTTTTTGCCGAAATTCTTCTAACCAGGTTCAACACTGGGTGGTAGTCATAAAGAAATGACGATATTTGAGAACTATCTAGGGCTTTCTTTAAGGATAGGAAATCATCAAATGACACCATCCGCTTTGGGTAAAGCAGGAGGGAGTGTGAGACTCCTAATACTGATTAAAACTCATCCGTGTTCATCTTAATGCTCTTTGCGCTCCAGGGCCGCGGTGACACTTACGAACAAATTGCGCAACCCCGGCAGAGCTATCTAAGTATCTAGGGCTAGCTATACAAAACTAATTTAAATCTGAATGGCTACCCACAAGTTTATTTCTTATAATTATTTTGATTTCGCTTCTAACGTATTCTATCTTCTCGAATTCTACGCCATGATTTCGTCCCCCCACCCACACTACCATAGAGTCTGCAATACTGTTTCCTTAATCACTATTTCGTACGTATACCTTTTTATTTATCGTCACAGCCCTATTATTTTTAGTTTGCCGTTTAATTAAAAAAGCTGTCAAGCGTAAATTGCACTCTCGCACTCTCGTAATACGGATTTAACATCGCCAGCAATTTGTTTGAGGTTGTATTCTGTTTCATGGTAGGTATTATGTAGCTATTAATTACTTTTATTGATTTGACCACAGCACACGCTATTCGTCGATGGGTTTAAATATACACTGTTCATAATATTGGTAAGTATAGTCTGAGTGAGAACTTGTTCGAAATTTTACTTGTCGTCATTGTTGGGTTGTCATCTTTCAAATTGTTTAATAGTAGATATTAATTTTTAGTGGTTACTAACTAGTGAGTCGTTAGTGATGTTAATATGCTGAATAACTTCGGCAAATTCGCCTATTCCTTCTGTTTTTGCATATTTAAGTCAAACTCTGTAGTTTCAAAAGGTTTTGTGTCATCACCATCACGTTTTGTCTTTAGTTTCGTCGAAGACATCGTTTTCTCGTTTGGCGAACTAATTAACCTTAGTTTTTATTCGTGTGAGCTGTTCTTTCAGTGGCCTGTTGGAAAACTCGCCTTCTATTTAGAGTACATTACATTATACAAAAGTACTGATCTAACGTCTGTTTCCTTGTAGCCATCTACGAATTTCCTTAAATTTTTCTCATACCCGGTCCAAGTAAGGAAAAATGAAAAGCTAGGATGATGTACCTACTCATTCCATGACACAATATATATATATATATATATATAAAAAATCTTTAATATCAAGTACCTAAACCTTTAAACTGAATTGTGAAATAGTTGGACAGTTAATGTGGATCAATTCTACTAATTTTTAAACAACTTTCGCATTCGCATCTCAATCGCAAATTGTCAAAAAAGCCTAAATTTTCATACATTTTTGACAGTTTGCGATTGCGAATGTGAAAATTAGTAGAATTGGCACTCACAGAAAGTTGACAAACTTATAAACGTCAAGCTTAACTCTAGCAGTAGTATCTCTCTCCGCCGTGTGACGTCATCGTTATATTCGGACCGACAGCATCGATATCACATATTGTGGTCAGTGTATGATGGCAAATATTATATTAATTTTAGGGTACGGTGGTACTCAAATAACAAATATTTCATACTTAATGGAGCCGTGTTACATAACTCTTTCTGGTGCAAGTGGGCCTTAGCTGTCATACTAAACCTTTAAAGGCACTTTTGAACTGTCAAGGAGTTGGACATTTAGTAAAAGAGTGTCCGTGGAGTTTCTTGCACGTTCTTCTCCATAGAGATCTACGTTTTGGAACGTGCAAATAGCTTCATCTTTTTGGACCGACCGACCTTGACAATTCAAAAGTGCCTGTAAATGGTTTGATTGAAATAAATGTTTGAGTTTGAGTCAGAAAGTTGAAGTTTTTTGATTTCTAAAACTTCTAAAGGTCAATTACCATCATAACAGCCTCTGTACACATGTTAATCAAAGGATATTGTTCTACGATCGACTTTATTGCCTGATTTTCAGTTTGCTCTCTGCGGAGTGACGTCATCGTTCTATTGGGACTGTGACCGCATCGCGTCGCTATCACAGGCGCATATCTATCATAGTCAGCGCGCATAGTATAGTAGCATGTAGTTTGTATTGTGGGCTGCGTGCTATACAAGCGAATGTATTGTTTTTATTTAAATTACAAACGGAGATTTGGGAGGATCTGTTTGTGTTTGTAGTTTGTGGTGGGCACACAAGTAATTTTGTATAGTTTATAGGCACTTACAGCTAGTAATGTTATGAAGAGTGATTCGTGTCAGTCAGCAAATCAAAATACTTTAGCGGCAACATACTAGCAACTGCTTGTTTAGTTGCTTTCTGCGGTCGGGTTTTTGACAAATTCTTAAATATAAAAAAAAAAAAAAAACTTCCGTTACTGAGTGAATTACTGACAGACAATGCACAGCCAAAACTACTGGTCGCAGGAACTGCACGTAACGGTCCTTGGGAAGTTTAGGGAAGCTCTAAGAGAGGATTTCCCGTAGGAATTTACTGTACGAAGTCGCGGGCAAAAGCTAGTTTCTCACAAGAATAACCTTTTTTCTCAATGCATCTATCTAGCTAAGTACGCTTTCCTAAAACACTGGTTTATTTTCTAGGTATGCCATATTCCCGTACAAGATACCTAGCGTAGTGTCGTAGTTGGGACAAGAATACATATGAATAGAATATATGTTTATATAGATATAGAAGAATTTGAATTGAAGATTCATCCTGCTGAGTATCTAGCTCAGTATAGACAACTCTTCAGTTTGAAAGCTGCACAAAAACAAGAAAGTACACGAATTTGACAGCGCCGCTGCTTAGACCTAAGGGCGATTTTCGTAATCCAGATATTACTAGGTACTATTGACGAGTGGTGTACCCTTGTTATCTTTAGCGCATATATTCGTGTGGTCCATATTACATAGCTGCCTATATCCCGACTACTATCACACGGCTTACGGACGTATTCCACAGTCATCTGCCTATAAGCCTTTTCCCAAGTATATTGGGGTCGGCTCTCAGTCAAACCGGATTCAGCTGAATACCCGTGTTTTACGTGGAGCGGCTGCTCACCAGACCTCCACAACCCATTACCTGGTTAACACGGTACTTCATGGCAAGTCAGATTAACTGGCTTCTGACAATCCGTAACGGCAGCCTAAGATCTTCAAATGACAGCCACCAATGGCCAAAGGCTTAACGTGCTTTCCGAGGCACGGAGGAAACTCGGTCAAAATTCAAAAATTCAAAATTCAAGCATTTATTTCAATTAAACCATTTACAGGCACTTTTGAATTGTCAAGGTCGGTCGGTCCAAAAAGTTGAAGCTATTTGCACGTTCCAAAGCGTAGATCTCTATGGAGAAGAACGTGCAAGAAACTCCACGGACACTCTTTTAAAAATAATATTTTTTTACAAAGATTTATTTACATCGGGTTGAAATTATACATACATGTGAGAACGATGTAAAAGACGAGCAGGATAAAAGCGTCCGGAATAAAAGAGGAACAATTCAAAGAAATAATTTAAATTAAACATGGCAGTTAAGAAATGACCAGTCCCGACTGACGGCGCCCGTTCACGAACATGACGCATGCGCCAGCACCATTCGGCTCAACCATTTTGAAGGGAGCCAAATGATCCAACACATACGCCACCATCAGCTAGACTTTTGAGTGAGCATGACACTCCCAACCGCCAGGGTACATTCAAGTCAAAAACATACCTAAAACTGATAATTAAAGTTAAAGTTAAAGTTAAAGGTACACAGTACTCGCACATGTGCTGTTAATGGCTGAAATTCAAAATATACAATGCTAAGTAAGTTGATTCTAACAATGCAAATTTTTCTTACAATCTTCAGCCGGTCCAACAATGTTTCCGAAATATTTACAGATTAGTTTGGGCTCCCTAGTGGCTGTGGAGCAGGACCAGCATTCAGCCAAGCATTTTTATCTTCAATATAATCCCCCAACTTATAATATGCTTGCCTGCATAGTGTGCGTTTAATACAAGACTTGAATTTCGTCTCATTTAGTTCTAATATATGGGGAGGTATCTTATTATAACATTTTAAACAGTAGGTACCCCATGAAAGATGAGGCTACTTTAGCCAGTCAAAGGCTGGTTGAACTAACTGGTCCCTATTTCTAGTACCATAATTATGTCTCTCGCCTCTTATGTTAAGATGGTCACCCATCCACAGATCAAACTTGACAAGCATTGCTTAACCTTAAAGATGGAGCCGTACGGCTGTTATTATTTAGCCACGAGCTCCTAACGTATTCCACAGTGAAAGGTCTCTATTGGAGTATCTAAACTGCTCGTCTGTGTGGTCTCCAATATATAGGTGAATTTTTAAAGTGTGCCTTCAAGAATCAGGGCCAAATCCAAAACTATGAGGAGTTTCGAAAAACACTGAAAGGAGTCTCGAGCCCTATTTTGATGAAAAGCAAAACTGTATCATTAGATATACTTGTTATAGTTGACTTTGAAAAAAAAAACTGGCTATGGAATAGGGAATATGCATGAAAGTTTTTTATTTGCAAAATGGGGGCCGAGTCACCCGCGTCCGTAGGAGAATACTCTTTAGCGAATCCTTAGACGTGGTCCCCGGTTGGTGCTAAACAGGTGACATTAACCGCGTCCGTGGTCCAGTGGTTATTATACCACCTACTTCAGACCCAGAGGTCCCGGGTTCGATTCCCAGCGGGGGCAAATCTTTTGCTCGGTTTGGTTGGTGGTAGGACTTGTTCTAAGTCCGCCTGGCAAGCTACCACCATCATGTCTGAGTCTGTCGCCATAACAACAATGTTAACAGCATTGTTGTGTTCCGGCAGTTAGAGGTATGATAGCCAGTTCCTCTGTGTAAGAGGATTCAACAGCATTGTTGTGTTCCGGCAGTTAGAGGTATGATAGCCAGTTCCTCTGTGTAAGAGGATTCCGGGTGAAACTACCTTCCATCTTCGGCCTAATCATCACTTTCCATCAGGTGAGATTTGGGCCAAGAGTTTCCCAGTTTTGAATAAAAAAAATAAAAAATAAATTAAATACTTTTTAGCTCTAAAAAACAATCACAAAATTGTTTTTTAACCACTCTGCTCGACAAGATTTTGACATATGACACACCAGCTGAGTCGACGGGATTTTACGAATTACGTCATCAAATTCAGGAATAACAGGCAATCGAATTTACTATGAAAAATTACAATTAGAAAGAGAAGTCTGATATGAAATTTGACGTCAGATTCCATGACGCCTAGGTGTACAGATGCCACACATTACATCGTTTTCGCGAGAGGGACAGATATATTTGTTTAAAATAATGATAACTCGTTTGTTTTTCGAGTGATTTTGATTCTATTTTCACTGTTAGTATTACAATTTTTTATGTTTTTAGATAAACTGTGTAGATAATAAATATTTTTTTCATGCATACCTATTCCCTATTACACCTTTCGAAAGTGTAGCTTATAAGGATCTGGGAAGTAATAACACATGGAAAACTAAAGGAAATAGGTCAGGAATCTATACAATATAAAACTTTTTATTACGTAAGAAAGAAAGAAAGAAAGAAAGAAAGAAAAATATTTATTCAGGACTCGCACAGTACACATAAAAGTAAAAATATGTAAAACTAACTGTAATAAAAATAAGTTGACATATAGGCTACATCCTAACAATGATAATAATTATCTGTGCGAGGCCAAAAAAGGTCCCTGTCTCAGCGTATGCTGCGATATTTAAATAAATAAATATCACAGCGCTGGTATTCTGACAGGGCCTGAAAATGATGCCACGGGCACACATACGGAACGTACACCATATAAGTTACAGAAAAAAATAGATGAAGAAAACATTGCATAGGGTGACACAATGGGCGGCCTTATCGTTAAGAGCGATCTTTTCAAGATAGCCTTTGGATGGATTTTAAAAAGAAAGGAAATACAGTACTGTAGTTGGTTAGGTTGTTGGTCGGTTTGTTAGAGTTTTAAGCGCGAAATAACAATCAGCGAAGAGTCTCGAGAGAAGAAGTTAGTAGACGGGTTAGTGATTTAATCATTTACTTGACCAGCAGTGCTATTCTGTAACAACATTTTCATGTCTCGACAGCGGAATCCGAGGTGAGTTTCAAATTCGTATAAATATAAGACCTTATGATGTGTGAAATAAAGTTCACTTTGTAAGCTTAGTCACTCAGGTGAAGTCGATATCGAAATGGTTATTTACAGCAGGTAAACTTTAAAATACCAAGTCGATCTGTACACTCTCCGCTATTATTCAGTATTCCAGCTGAACACATGTGTTTCTTTTCGAACGGTACGGTGGGAAGGCTAGCTATCGTTAGGGCCAACCACCCGAGATTGATGTATCAGCACTTTAAACTTACAAAACGCCCACCACTTCATACTTTCCTAGTATCTATGTTTCCAAGGAAGAAGAAATGTTCATCGTGCCTTAAACTTAAACATAGATGACGTCACTGGTCTACGCTTGTACACCCGACCTCCCTGTTATCACCAGTCCAAATCTATTAGTTAATCAAAAAGTTGCCAAAAGTCCGCCAAGCATTATGCCTAACGCCTGGCTTTCTCTGTGAGGACATGATACGTCATCCGCCGCACAGCCGTGCATTTTAAATGCACCACTGTAGTAGCTGTGTATGTAGAATTTTAGATAGATATTCTATGGTAGCTTTTGACTATAAAGCCTAATGGGTTCTTCTCTGAGGGAATACGTATGAGCTCATCGTGTGATCGAACTGCATAATCTTACTGACAGCATTTCGATTTTATTGGAAAGCTTGTGTAGGCGGAGTGATCGAATACGTTGTATAATCTGAAGAGGTTTCTGTTAAAATGATTGCGTTCTCACTTCTGTGCTGATTTGGTTCAATAAACATGCTATTTATGTATTTTGGTGTTCAGGTATTGTTCAAATTACAATAGCAGCATTGTCAGTTTTACAACTTGAATAAAAAAAAAACAAATTAATAATAAATTCGCAACGCAATGTAAGTTAAATATTGATCGTAAATTAGTAATCGACTCGTATCCCGTCATTGATAAGAACGCGAAATATTCTTGCCAGCAAATTGACGATTCTAAACAGATCATTCTTCTGCCGAATCAAACTTATCAATTCGACACAAAGCTTCCTTCATTGACTGCACAAAATTTATGGCCAGCCTACGCGTCCATAGCAATGACCTATCTGCTGACTGATCTATGTGGTTTCTGATCTCCATACAATGGGTGGGGTCGGCGCGGGCGCAGCGCGCATTACTGCGGCTGGGTGCGCATGCGCACCGCGCGCCGCCGCGCAGAGCCGAGCGACACCCGCCACGCATCACAACGACGCACATTTTCCAAGAACACGTATAAATAAAGTCGTCGGAGAATTGCCGCAATTTACACAGCCTTCTGTGAATCAGCGATAATTATGAGATAAAAACTACGTCTAGAAATTTTATCGTCTAGGAAGCTGACGATGTGAATTATGATAGAGCTCAACTGAAGACATTTGGCGAACCAGTGATAGCAAGAGAGCTCGCAATGAAAAAGTATTCAAGTAAACAATTCACAATAAATTACAAACTAAGTCACGACGCAGCAGCCTGCGCGGAGAAACCTGATTCAAAAGAAAAATGAACGAGTGTTGAACAGAACATGCGCGCTCTTTGGGAAAAGCGGTGAATGAATGTTGGACTCCCATCTAGAGTGAGCCACTTCGTAGATCACTGTTTATGGGACTTTCTCACGATCGAGCTAGAAAAATCTGGTATGAGAGTCGAGCGACACGACAGATTAGTGATTAAGCAATACACTAAGCCAAGGTTCACACGAAACTAGCTCTGTAGAAACTAGAAAAATGGCAATAATGCGCAAAGTCCGTGGTCCAGCAAATCTAGATTTAAATTCAGCCATTTTTACGTCTCAAACTAAGATAAGTGGCCGTTTTCCCCGCTTAGCAGTATGAAGCTTAATTACTGTTAAATTAGCTACTGGAAAAACAACCTCAGATGCTTGAACATTTTCGAGATAATTCTCAGAAAAAATCATAGTCATGAGTTCAAACTAGTTGGAGTTTATTTTCGATGCAATCCACGATAATCAATGTGGTGACTAACACACGATTCGGTGTTGCCATCATCGAACCTTTGATCATTGAACATTAATAAGTTCTTACGCTATAAAATTATGAAAGCACATTCATGTTTATAATACGTTAATACGATGTTACACGCAAAAGATTTATAGTTATTGAAGAATAGCCATGACAACAGTTGCTGAGGCAAACGTCTGCTCCACTAACTTCCAAGAAATTCACGATGGAACACTAACTATGTGTTTGCAGAAATGATTAAGTTCTGAGAAGTGTGTTGTTTTCTTCACAATATTATATCGGGTACGAAAGTAAACAGTGCTAACAATGATATCGAATGAAATCTTTTGATACGGCCACCCAAAGAAGATATCTCTTCGCAAGTGAAGAGTCGCTCTTCAATACTTTTCATAAACACCAGTGAATTAAAATGAAAAAATTGTGATGTTTGAAGTTTTAACGAATTTATTGTGAAAAATATTACGATTCCGGAAAGATTCAGCTTTTGTTTGTGTATGTGATAGACTGATAGCTTAGAAAATGATTGATACAAGTTTAAATTGATAGATTGAGTTTTCATTCATATTTCTAAGAATGACTTGAGTTAGAGAAAAAAATGATTTTGCTGAGAAGTGTCTGTAAATTAACGAACGTCTATAATTTCAGAGAAACACTTCGAATGTTAGAATAGTTAATTACGGGATTGCTACCATGTACCTTTTTATTTTCGAGTTTCCGATATTTCGGCACTGTTGCAAGCGCCATGATCACGGAGTAACTGAAGATCTTGCGGGTGGGATGTTATTGGCAGACATATGGGTCTACCCTCTTTCGTAGTCCTTTATTACGACCATCTCCGTATCCCGTAATTTATTAACTAATCTTATGTTAGTGACCATGAAAGTTTAAAACAATTTAACACTTCGAATGGTCAGTACGAGTTAAAACAGTTAAAACAAAACGTCGCACTGTTGGAGCCTATTAGAAACCATGTCACGTCAGCGTCTACGCACTAGAATATGTCGTTATTTGCATCCATGGATCAGCAAATGAACAAAGAACCACCATTCTTATTGTCCTTACTATCTTAAAATACTTATTCTTCATTGACACAACTTTAATAAACAACTCCTTGAAAAATTGGAGCATCTGCGTCTGTTTGTTGATCTTTGTCTAATATTGATTAGTGATTTACAAGTCGCAATTGGAGCACGTATTTGGCGTACTCCTCGGCGGCCTAACTATGTGGATTGATTGCCTTCACATTTAGGGAGGTGTGGAATGAAAGATTACATTGATTTAGTTCCATTTGCTCTCCGAAGCAGCCAGAAGTTATGTTCTATATTCCATCCTGTCTGTAGTTTCTTCAGTCTGACTACAACACTTAATAAAAGTCACAAGGCTAGTAATATAAGCTATAATTCACGGGAGAGTATCTCCGTAAGACGCAGTAACGAGGCGGCCAGATGTGTGCCGCACTTACGAGATATAAAGCGCACATGACGCGCACTTTTATAACTATAGCGTCATCTATATGACAGTCCGAATGTAACGCGGGAGGCCGACTACCAGGGTCTTATAGAATCGAAGGGATAGCGTTGAGGGTTCGGGGTACCCAAATCTAGGGTGTCAAATTCGAAACAAAATTATCGATTAAGACTTTCAGAAGGCTCGTTCGTTAAAAGTGTGGAAAAGACTAGAAAACTTCCTCTATTCAAAACTGTTTTGTAATAAGCTCTTTTAGCCCCAATTCCAAACTCATGCCACGAAACAGCTTGCAAACTAAATTCGCATTTCTGAATAGATTTGGTCGAAACTGCAGCGAGCCAAAATTTCATCCGGACATTTCGTTCTCCTGTTATGTATTTACGATACCACTAATATGTATATTAGGTATTAAAGTATGCGAAATACCGCTGCAGCTGCCAATGGGCGACGTAAAGCGAATGGACGTTTTTACAGCTCAGCGTTTTAGTGCTTAGTCGGGGCTCTGAAGTTATTTACTGGTGGTTACGTGGAGCAAGGCATGGGAGGAGCGGTAGGCTGAGCGGGCAGCGGGTGAACCTTATGCGAAGTTCACTGTGCGAAGATATTAGTGTACGAGACTTGAGAGTACTTCGTAGTGCAAGTGTGAAAAATATTTGTGGATCCTTACCATAAACAAATGGCAACGGCCATTAAAAGAAATATCTAGCGCTACAAGTGCGCTAGATATTTCTTTTACTGGCCGTTGAACAAAAGAAATACTGAATTATTCGAAACAATAAATTAACAACTTTCTAATTACTCATTGACAATAAAGCAACAATCTTCGAAACAATATCATAAAATATGGCAATTCTAAGAAGAGATGTAACCAAGATAAATGATTGCAAAACGATTTTACCATTACAGTTTAGCGGGAATAGTAAATCGAGACCAGTCGTTAATGTCAAGAGGTTAATTTGAGCACATTCCAGCGGAGATCACGAACATGTGGACCAGTTTAAATGAAAGTACCTAACTAATCGAAAAGGCAAACAGGTTTACAAATTATCGAATTTACGGCGATTTAAAATGGCTTTCATATTGGAACGATGAAATATTGTGACAGGAACAACTACAAAATCTGCCAAGTATTGGATTTACAAGGAAATCAATATTCAAGTTCTTCTACTGAAACTTGTGCCTTCCTAGAGGTACATAGAAGACAGCAAAAAATTTACAAACACTAGCAACACACAACACATATAGCACATATGCATAGTACATACACGAGTACGTGCTAGTACATATTTGCTTCAATCCAAATTCATTAGTATGTTAAGACAAATTCATTCTTTATTTTCTAGACCGAAAATATCGATATTAGTACACTGGAAGGACTATCAGGATTACATAAAGTCGCTGTAAGTTCCTATTCTGCGCCGCGTTTTAAACTAAAAATTGGTGGCTATGTCGGCCCCGTCGCCCGCATCGGTCGGACCGCAGCGTGTTATTACGGGCCGGGCCGACGCGACGTATTGCCTAACTTTACAACATGTTGTTATTAAGTCATTTTGTTCTATGCCCCTCACCGACCGTGCCCAATAGTTCCCTCGCCTACTTCTCAGATTCTTAGCTCCAGTGAATACCGTTTATTTGTGGTCCCATTTTTAATTAGTTGAATAATTCTATTATTTAACATAATTAATTTTTCTTTTCCATTTGCATAATTTGAGTTTTTATATGCATTGAATATCCACGAGTTTTGATAGTGTTTATATACGGTGTTGTAAACGCTTTTCGTAAAACATTTGTTTGGCGAAATTTACTTATTTTTAGTAGAATTGGAAGTTAACCGTGCTTGACAGCAAGAACATTATACGAGAACTCGCAAAAAATCAACTCTGATTTGAAATTCCCTACCGGACGACAAAAATAATGAAATGCTTTCACACTGCCAATTTTGGTGCGAAACGCGGAACACTAAAAAGGCCCGACTTGAGTTTCACAGAGTATTAACAATTTATCACGCCCGAGATTCTTTGTTAGTTCATTTATCTAAAGTGTTCGAGTGAATTATAAAACACGTTGTGTTTGTAAAATTAATTTAGCATTGAGGTTTAGAAGCCAATGGCCGTGCTGGATGAAAGTTGATCAGTTAGACCTAATTATTATGCAACTCCTAAAATATTACAATCGATACCTGCTAATATAGAGTATTTTTAAACATTTAGAGGCAAATTTATTGATTTTATGTGAATGTTTCGAATTGAAACTTAAAACAAACTTGCCAAGGTGTAAAGGTTCATTATTGTTTTTTTCTTCTATGAAAGCAGAGTTTGTAAATCGAGGTACATTCATGATTTGGCACTAGATACCAGGATGTCATAACTCGTTGGATGCAATTCAATAATCACTTAATGTAAAAACATAGCTGTTCAACATCGAGCAGGATCTTCGTATTCTTGGAAACGGGTATATTTCACGAGTTATCCGAGGAGGCGAGAAGGCGTCTAATAAAAAACCCAGTGGACGTTATGTACGCCATGTTTCCTGCGCGATAAGCCGCTGATGGATCACTTCCTATGGATTAGGGATGCTCGATACAAGCTACAATGCACACTGATTCCAATTATACTAGCCAGCGTCCTGGTGCCTTCTGCTCGCCTGGTACCTCATATAGCAATCAATGCGATTCAAATTGGCCTTTGACGTGATTCCATTGTGTAAGTTGTTATGATTGTTTTTTTTTTATTGTAAGAAGCATGAGTAAAATTAAAATATTCGCTCTATGGTAGTTGAGAAACTTTTTTTGATAAACTGATAATTAATATCTAAATCTAAAGGATCTAAAGAACTTGTTTGCGTTCATATAATCAAAGAAATGGATACTCTTGAGAAGGTTTATTTTTACGAAATAATTATATAATAACGGTATACTTAATACAGATAGCACTAAAAATTTAATTCAGTAAGTATGGTCTAATAATAGTCAATTTAATATTACGAAATTACGCCCACACGCAATGTCAATAATTCTTAACTGACGCAAGTATTTCTCCAGTCTTGATAAAAGTTATCAATAAAAACATTACGCGCATTTGTTTACTCTAAAATATGGTGCAATGGACTTTGTCGGCCAAAGGGAACGGTTTCCGTCCACAGCTGCTTATCTTTACTTGCATCGTACGTATAAGCGTTGAAAGCAAGCAATGGATATACTTGGAGATGTCTCGATTTGGTCAAACATATTTCGCGACGAATTACCTGTAGGTAATGTAGGTATATGCATTGTATAAAACAGATTACGTTATTAAGATTACTTTTTAGTGGCTTCTCGTCACGCTAGCAGAAATGTCAGTAACACGAGTAAAAACTGATGAAGCAATTAGGGGAACTATTTGAGTGCAATTTAACGCGCCATTTACAGAGAAAACGAGGTAAAGTAGCAGATGCTCTTGCTGACGAACATGTGGACAGTGTGTGTTACAAGTAAAGAGAAAGAAAAGTATTTAATGGAGTCAAGTCAATACTTAGTTTTTTTTTAAGATATTCGTGAAGGGAGCAGTTTTTTATAAAGATACAATATCGTTTGATGGCAATCGTGTGACAGGCTTTTAAGATGGTAGGACTAGGCAAGCAGGAAAAATGAAGGACCAGTCACTAACAAGAATAAGAAAAGAGCTGGAGGAATTAGTGGCAGAGACTGAAGAATAGAAGAGAAAGCAATACGCTAAGAAGGAAGAGAATTCTAAAAGGATGAAAAAAAACAACAATGTTCTGACCCCCACTGAAAAAATTGTCATGTTTAAAAGTTGATGATAAAGGACCCACAAGTACCACGCTTCCTGCAAATTTTTGCTGTAGGTAAGTAAAATACATATTGTTTACAAACTATTTATGAAATTGCTAGGGCCAAATGCCATCTTTAGGAGCCATAATTGCTTGCTTCATCTGCGGTAGGGAAGGTATCTAATTACTAACGAATAATGCATTTTTAGTTAACAAAACGCTAGCGCAAAGTTATTTAAGTTATTCCAACCGTCGATGTTAAAACCAACAATGGTTCACACCTACCAAAAGTTTGTAGTTTCGACAGTCTCGAGTATTGTCTTAGCCACATGTTTGTACAGTCGAACTGGCTAAGTTATGCATAACTTAACAATATATGACTTTTTTACACTTCATCTATACTATACAATATTGTAGAGATAAAGTTTGTGGGTAATCTCTGAATCTGCTAAACCGATTTTGTAAATTCTTTTACCAACAGAAAGCCACGTTAATTGTGAGTGTTATAGGCTATATTATTATTAACCCGAAAAATAACGCCCAACGAAGAAGGCACGGGTCAGCTAGTCTATAATAAGTATCTTGAAGTAAATTTAGATCGACGATTAACTTGGAGAAAACAATATAATTACGAAACCTATCAATGGGACAATAAGTAGGTACGCAAAATGTGGATAATCAATAAAAAACGCCAATTCTCAATGGTAAAATATTTCTGCTATAAAAATTTCTATCTAAGGGTAAGTATATAAAACAAGGTCGGGTTAGTTACACCATTTGTAACGCAAAAACGGTTGGGAGGGATTTTGAAGATCTTTGGTTGGTTGTATTAGTCTTTTTTTAGGGTTCTGTACCTAAAGAATAGCAAACGGAATCCTATTACTAAGCCTCCGCTGCCCGTCTATCCGTCCGTCTGTCTGTCAGCGGGCTGTATCTCAAGAACCGTAATAGGTAGACAGCTGAAATTTTCACAGATTGTGTATTTCTAATGCCGATGTCGTATACCAACAAATGATAAAAGTTTAGTTTATGACACGGAACCCTTCGTGTGCGAGTCCTACTCGCTCTTGGCCGGTTTTCTACTATTGATAGGCCACCTCACCTTGCGGTCAAAGATGGAGCCCGCTTGTCTAGAAGTAACCTATTCACTCTTGACTTACAGACTCCTAGGTTGAAGCTATCAGGAAACACAGTCCCTTCTTTGCCCCGAATAACTATTAAAATATTGGAAAAAATAAAGAAGCACAGCCTTACAGCTTTTCAAAACACTATTTCATATCGATTTTGCATATTTTTGTAAACTATAAGTTGTTGCTTCTCACGATTTTTTGATAATAGCTATATTATGGTAATTTTTTTTTAATAACAAGAAGATTTCAACGCGAATTCATTTAATTTTCTTTTAGTCCGTAGCGAATGAACAATTTATAGCGTTGTTTATTTACGATATGTAGAAGAAATTGTATGATAATATTTTATCGTTAATTTTATGGTTTATGTCGTAATCTTATCTAGAATATAAAATATGTTGAGTCGCTTCTTTTAGTTACTTTAAAAGAAAATAAGACAAACCCACAGGCTGCTTTTTGTCTTTAATGTTATCGGTACTTTTATTTTATTCCTTGTGGCGAACAAGTCTTGACAATTTTGTCTAATTGCTCTACAAGTAATAATATTTAATTATGAAGACAATAAATACAGATGCACCTCTTTTTCAAGGATTATTAATCATCAAATGACTCCTCCCGCTTTGGGAATGTCAGACTCTTACTGACTAAAACCCGTGTTCCTCCTAATGCCCTTTGCGTTCCAGGGCTGCGGTAACTCTTTCGAACAAATTTCGCAATCCTGGCAGGAACTGGTAACCCTGGAACTGGCGTAAAACAGTTATGGTATAAACACAGACAAACTTGAAGATGCCAAAGTATTTAAAATGAGATGAATCTTTATCAAAGATTTATTGGTATAGACCGGTCCATCATGACTTTTTCTCCGGCAGTGATAAATTAGGTATAATTCACACCTCAAATAGCTCAGAAAAATACTGTTGAAGTTTTTTAGTAAGTATTCTTGCTAATTATCGGTTCTACTGCGCCTGTTTAACATCACGTTTATATACCTTGGGGTTACACTTTTTCAAATGTTTGCTTTCATAACGTGCCGGTCATCTCATGTCGTCTTCCTTTACCGTATTGAGAGCAGACCGATTTTGCTTGTATGCATTTCAAACTGTAAGTCATCAGAGAAAAACTAAATTCAGAGATTATAGAGTGAGAGCTCCGAGAAGAACAGTGTGTATGTGTGTGTGTTACGCTTTCATGCCTAAACTAACGACCCGCTTTTGATGAATTTCTGTAAAGAGATAGAAGGGAACTTGAACACTTATAAACACTACTTTAAAGCGCCCGGTTTAGGCGCTTGCCTTGTGACCCGGTGGTTCGACTGCCACGGGAAGCATACTTTGTAAAGTTGTTTCCAGTTTGGCTAGGACATTGCAAGCTTGAATCACCTGATTGTCTGAAAAAAGATGATTCCGTGCTTCGGAAGGTACGGATAAGCCGGTGTTCCCGGCCGCCAAATGGCGGTCGTTAAACCATGTCAGAGGCCCTTGAGGCGGTTTAGAAACTCTGACACTAGGGTGTGTGAGGTCGTTACCCACAGGAGAAGAAGAAGAGGAAGCAACCGGCCACAGGCAAAAACGCTAGTTATTTAATCTATCTATACTATCTATACTAATATTATAAAGCAGAAGAGTTTGTTTGTTTGTTTGTTTGGTTGAACGCGCTAATCTCAGGAACTACTGGTCCGATTTGAAAAATTCTTTCAGTACTAGATATCCCATTTATCGAGGAAGGCTAAAGGCTATATATCATCACGCTAAGACCAATAAGAGCGGAGCAGTAATGAAAAATGTGACGCAGACGACGTTGCACGGGTCAGCTAGTACCTAATAAGCTAAAATTTAAACTAAATTGGACCTTGTTCCCGATACCGGTGGGCAACTATTTTTTACATTTTCAAATGTTTTATTTTTGTATTTTTTAAGAAATATTAAAAAAAGAATGTAGAAAAGAAGTTTTAAAAATGAATTAACAGAATAGTAAGCTAAATAGAAATCAGTAGTGTTATCTACAAACGAGGCTAATTTCTCAGAAGGCTGGGCAGCATGGCGCCTCGTGTTGCTGCAGACGATAGGAAAGCGGCTTTATCTCCGTTGTTATTTACACTAGCCTGGTTATCAGCGTTATCAGTACCGCAGGGGGTGATGGTTGGTTTAAGACGTGATGAGATTTGGTGGCTGACGTCTTAATTGGGTTCTTGTGAGCTGTGAGAGTTAATAAGGTCTCAAGTTGGACGTATTGAGTGTTTTTGCCCGGATTCCGTTAGTTGATATAGCTCAGTATAAATAGCACTGGGATCAACTAAGTATAGTTACTGTAACCTAGTTCCAAAATATAAATTCACAACTTGGTAATTCTTTGACCTAACTCTTTAACCCTTTCAGACCTGGCGTCCACAATTGAGGACATAAAATATAATTAAACCTATACGTATTACTTTCGTTCATACGTACAGAAAAACGGTTGTATTCATTTGTTCACATAATAAATCAACAAAAACGGTACAAGTAGCGCCATCTTGTATCGTGTTTTAACATCTTTTCGTCAAGTTTCATCCAGTGATCGTACGTGTTTCGACCCATTCAGGTAAGCTGTTTTTTTTATTCGAAAATACTAAGATTTTGCGCAAAATTTGCATTTTCATAAATATGTATCAATAAGTTATATTACTAAGATCATGTATGATTTATTTTATGGCCCATTTATTGTTATTTTATATCAGAATAATAGATTTTTAGATTTGTCCTCAAATGTGCTCATCAGGTGTCAATTGTCTTTTCTGCGTAATATTCAAATAGTGTAACGATCTTTGAAACCAAATACGTATATTTTATAAATCTAATTTTACGTTGTTTTTGCAGCATATTTTTATTAGAAAAATATTATCTAACATTTCTTTATACATATTTTTCAGAATAAGTATTCAACGTATAATGTTTCCACGAAATGCCTTGGATCTTCTACGTGACGGAAATCTCTCAGACCTAGACTTATCTTCAGATGACGACGATGGGAATGGAGGTAGTCTTGCTCGAGACTCGCGATCTGTTCGATTCGGTGCAGATGCAGTTAACCAGAATCAAAGGGAGATCTTCCCTCCAGACTCTGATGAAGATGAAACGGATGATATTCCTCTCGACGACATTTTCGTTCGACCTGATCCTATACACGAAATTCCTGACAATTTTGATGGAGTATTTGAGAGTCAACCAGGAGCAGCTTCTTCAAATAGAGATATTTTTGTGAATTTGACACCAAAGTCGAGGATTAGGTGGAGAGGCACAAGAGCTGGAAAATACTATCCTACCAGACTGGTGTCCACCAATAGCTATTGACCCTATTGTCGAAGCTCCAGTTGATTATTATCACAGATAAGTCCCGCAACAGTTGTTCTCATTATGGCTGAAATGACGAATTCATACGCAGTGAAATCACACAAGCCTAGATTTCCAGACTGACCACGAATTACTCGGAGTCCCGATAAACAAACGACTCACTTTGCTTCACTTTCGTCGCAGATTAGCAGAATGCTTAGTTTTGCGAAGTAAACAGATTGGTGTCGCTAAAAGAGGCCGTCCGAGTGGCAGTAGCCCGGTGCCACCCGTAATTATTCCACGAAGACCAGGAGAAATTCGCCCTGCGAGTGAAATGCTCGTGACGGGGTTGGGCACTTTCCTGCACATGATGACGGTGCTGGAACACGCTGCAAAATGATAGGATGCAAGGGAAAATCGCGTGTAAAGTGCATCAAGTGTAAAGTGCACTTATGTCTAACAAAGGATAAAAATCGCTTTTTAGCATTCCACACCTATGCTTTTCTATTTCTAGTTTTTTTTTTTTCAACTAATACATAATTAATTTATATAATAACAGTGCCAAAGGAAGATCTCATTTCATTTGTATTTACTTTATTCCATTTTCTAATAAAAATGTAGTATGCTAACAGTGGTTATTGATTTATAAAAATACTACTAAACATGTATCGTAATTATAATTAGAGCCGGTTGTCCACATTTGTGCACATAAAGAAAAACAAGTTTTTCTGAAAAACTTGGCTACCAGGATTTTTTTTATTATTTTTTTCCTAGTTCTTATTGCCTATTATAACACTGAAATTTTACTTAAATACGTCCGAGAAAATAAAAAAAGGCAGGTCTGAAAGGGTTAAAGAACTGAGTCTGGAAGATTTAGGTAGTATATTTATGTATTTATATATTTATTTGGTTCTTCAACAATATATGTTGATTAAAACCGTAAGTTAATAATCGTAGTTTAATCAACATAAATATATGTCGATTAAAATCATAAGTAATTTATCCAAGTTATTCTGAGTGGCCGCTAGTACTTTTTGATCAGGTTTGAGATAAAGGCAGCCTGACACCGCCCGTCTCCCACTTCCTAGTGTTTTAGCTGGGAAGAAGCGGCGCATCAGTCAAGCCAGCAGAAGGAAACAAAGGCGAGTATGAATATGAATGTGAGAGCGAGACCAAAGGAACGATGGATTAACTACGTTGAATACGTTTTAGCCACAAAAGAGGTAATAACTGATTTAACTACAAAGGAGAAGTTTAGAAGAACATGCACCGACCATTAATAAATTGGGATCGAAAACAAAATATTGGAACTGTAGTGTTCGTTATCAACTTAACATTAGTTGAAGTATGAAGGGTGTAAGTAGGGATAGGAACAAGCCTCTTCTGATTGTTATAAGAAGGAAAGAAACGCAACACACAAAGCACAGTTACATAACAATAGAAAACACAAATATTAAAATGAAAACACATAAAGAAAAAGACAGAGTGTATGGCAATTACTGAACGAATGAATTTGCCAGACTAACTTATTAAAAAAATAATTGGCATGGACAATCCATTATGCGGTGTGTGTCTCTAAGCTGCACCAAAAGGGAGTCCAACTCAGTATGTGTCAGGCCAAAATATACCTGACGCTGGTATTATTTGATACTGAAGGCTAGATTCTAGCCTTTCAAGCATTTGCAAATGTACCAAAACTGCACCATTTAGTTGCTCTTTCGATTTAGCAGAAACTGTGAAAACGTTGAGACATCGACAGCAGACTAGAATTAATAATACTCGGTTTAAAGTTTTCTTTTGTTAATTGTGTAACTTGTTCTGAGAAAGTTAGCTAATATTTCAGAGAATCGTTTTTGAACTGAGATTAATTACATTTAAGTGAATAATTCGTAGATTTGCCGTGAATTATTCCCCTGTAAAAAATCTATTGCGCGGTTTTCATGCAGGTAACACTATATTTGCGTAAACATTTAACAAAATTCCACGTGAAGCTACCGAATTTCTATGAGCCATATTCCACAAAATTAAGTTACGCCAAAATTTTAGGGAAAATTTAATAGAAATATCTAGCTCTCGCATGTTCGGGGAGCGAAACTGACATCATCCTGTCCCAGGGGGCTGAGAGCGCGTGCCGAAACAGCTGATTGCCGAGCGACCACCATAAAAAATCGTATAAAACAATCCCCAGCCAAACTTCAACCTTATCCCAACAGTTCAGACTCTAATGTCTCATGCTTCCACCCAAACGACCCTTAATATAAGTGCTTCTAGACAACTCTCAACTCTAACATACAGCAGATGGGTCTAAAATCGTTTGCTCACTTTTTTCCCCGTCCACGTCACCTCCAGAATAAAATCCGCAGTGCCATAAAATTTGGACTCTAACACCGGAGTACACGACTAGTTTTTGCTCGTTCGGGATTGTTAACGAGATAAAACAGAATGGATTTTGTGCATTTCACTTGGTTGGAGGCCGGTGCGTGCCTCGAGCGATCAAGTTCTGCTGCATTCGGCCCGGCTGGCTAATAAATGAGAATATTCCGTACGAGAAGATGGATCGTCCGTAATTGTTCAGCTACGGTGTTACTGGTAAGAAACACAGAGATTTTACGCTACGTGATTCAATGAAACATCGATGTTTTGATTGCAGTATAAATATGTAGTAGAACAGATAATATAATAAGGTGTGTTATTAATATAAGTAGAGCTATTAATGTAAGTTTGTAATTATAATGCTAAATTAAGTGGTCTTACTGTATCGAGGTGGGCACACAAGCCCAGTGCTGAACAAGTGGTTCGTAGACCACCGCTAGAGAAGATTGTTCGCATCACGCAACGTTTTTTGTGTATTATAACTCATTTGGAACCACAAGTACAACAAAGAATAAAAAATAATTTAATACAGTTTTATCGTGTTTTCTGCCGTTTCTTTTTACTAGTATCTTAACAAAACAGACAACAAGGTTTAAGAAATCAAATCAAGTTAGAACCACACTGTCGAAAGCGTATGTTTCCCGAAAACATGACACAATGAATCTGTCTCAAATTACTTCATGCCTGTTTCTAACTCATAAAACGCACAATAACGGCAAGAGAGCCCAACAATCCTCAAAGACTAAATAGCATAAGTTACTACATAACATAGAAACTATTCTGAGGAGCCGAAACATTCAAAATTGGAAATTCTAGTCACATTCACTCCAAAGTTGACAGACAACGTAGAATGTGCACGTGGCTTTGATATTAATATGCTTACGACGAAATAGAAAACAGTATTTTAACGCATAGAACAATATTTATAAGGATATATAATAATAAAGCAATAGTACACTGGATCCGACCCTTAAATGTGATATCTCTAGATCATTCACTCTAAAGTTAACTTTGAGTTAAGCCTCCGAACAGAATGGTCTCACCCTCTCTTATATGATAAAGAATTAAGAACAATCGGTGGATAAACAGTAATCCACTTTTTCCTACTCCTCCGCTGTACTCTTCTGATTAATTTCGTTGCGGGATCCAAGACAGTTGAATCGTTTCTCCGGGACTCATTGAACTTCATTAGCTCAGCGTTTTTCTGGTGGTCGCCACTGTTGATTGCCAGAATCGACAGTGGCGACCACCAGAAAAACGCTTCAGGAGTTGCAGTGGTTGGGAATGTGTGGCGGGCTTGTCCCAAACAGTAGCCCGGACAACAAAATTGAATTCAGAATTCCAAAGGATGCTCAAAATGGGCATTATCGCGTCATTTTACGTCAAAATTTCGCCTAGGGCATTCATGCTCTCAATTTAGTTGATTATCGAGCCGGACTAAAAATTGAATTGATTTCGTCGATCAGCACACTTATAATTTCGCCAAAACCTACAGGCTACTTCGAAATTTTGCTACAACTACAACATCATCGTAACTTTATGTCCTGTGTATTTTATATTACGCATTTAGTCTAATGCGTTGCTTTAGTTAAGTGAACATTTATTGTACTTATTTTAGTCCCACGCTTAAAGTTAGCTAAACTTATCTCCCGAGTCCTCTTATAATTAACTATCTCATTACGATCAAATGAAAGTTACTTAGAATAACTGGAACCTACGTGACTCAAATCAGGGACAGTATAAGTGGTAGAAGCTGCAGAAATTGCCTCATTGCTCTTGTAGCTTGTAATGCTGCAATTCTGCAAAGCGTTGCGATTTATTCGAACAGATTAGATTGTACGCAAGAGTCATTGGCTCCTGATATACACAGTAATATTACTGGTTCTATTTGCTCTTCTGCTAGTTGATAATTATGAACGAAATGTTCCCAACAAGCCCGGGACTAGAATTGTCCGGTCCTTAAGAGGGTTTTGGGATCACCCCTGTTACAATCATGTGTTACACAGACACTTCTAACTTACCTACCAAACGTTTTGATTTGGGTATTTTGGCTTATGAACAGATCTTGAAACAATATACATTGAATATTTTGACGCTGCTCATGATAAATAAACAAAAATCAAAACTAGTAAACTCACACACTCCGTGATTGTTAATTCGTACGTTTATTTAGAATTAGTTCTAGACAGGCTATTCAAATTGTTTTGTTTGTTCTTAACTTACCTATCTACATTATTATAAAACTTTATGTTTGAGTTTGAATTCACACATTAGACCCAAAAAGTTAGCAGCCGTTTTAACCGCAAAATTTCTAGTAACTCACGAAAGCTCATTTAACATTCTGGATTCTTCTGACACTCATGATTCATCTGGATTGTCATTCTCAGTAACAAGCAGATATTCCCGATAACGCCGGGTTCCGTCACGGCACGGGAGTGTTGACGCGACGAAGAAATCATCAATAAAGCTCCGTGACACGACTTTCTATATACCTCCTTCATTTGCATTTTGCATGCGTAATCAGGAATTCTGGCCAAATACGCTATTGTATTGCAATATACTTTGTTTCCATTATACAGATCTGTCATACGTCGTACGTCGTAAGCTTGTTATAGGAATTTCAAACAATAGGTGTGCGGTTTAGTGAGGCTTTTGATGGCAAAGCTGCGAGTGCGAAGACCTTCTAGCAATGCGCCGCATTTATTAATCACATTATTGATTGACGTAAGAATTGAATGGTGTAAGCATTTTTACTGAAAAGCTTATGGCATAGGTAGACAAACTGAAAAGTGTCTCGAGAGATTTGTATATTTTGGGCGGTAGTGTCATTAGAGGATGTCGTCTAAATAACAAAAGGGTTTACACATAATAACACGTTATTTAGTTTACATAAATTACTTCTACTTTAATCTGAAAGTACCCGATGATAAATTCATGGTGTATAAACATAACGCAAAGCAGTAATATCGAAATAAGACACACTAGCCACTTGGTAGTTGTAATCTGGTAAAACCCTTTGGACATATCCATAGTGTTGACAACGTGGAAGTAGTTTTCTCTCTTAGAAGGATTGTTTATATTCTTTTGTTTTGACGACACAGACGCCAGCAGCGAATTCCATTCCTTAGAATTTGCATTGCAACAAAGAATAGGTATACCTTCATTGTGTTTGTCCCTTTAAAAAGGGCTTCAGGAATGCAAGACTTAATATTCTGGGAAAACATTCCCTGGGCTACGTTGTAGAAACTATATAATAGGATATCCTACGATATTAAGACTACCTGGAATCGGAACTTCTTTGCCAATGACAGTATGAAGTTTGAATACTAAAATGGCAACTTATCTCGCCGCTTGTGTAGGATGCAACGTAATATGAAAAAATATTTTGATTTATACTAACTAGCATAGGATTTATGTGTGGCTTACAGTTATTTATGTCGCTAAAAACGTAAATAATAGTATGTGCTTCGAAATTACTCATGCAAACATGCTAAGTAAAGCTTTTAACTATTCGATTACAATCTAACGAACTATTTTGTTATTATTATGGTTGTACGTTTAGTACAATGTTTACCTCGTTAGAAGTTATTTTCAGGTTCTTGATTTTAGAATTCTAATTTCAGTGCACCGTCGAAGTTTTAGTATTCATCAAAATAGTAGGAGATATTATGAATTCGACAAGATCTGTATTATGAGTATTATCAACGTGAGTATTAAAGGATCCTAGCCGGAAACGAGTCGATAACACGCGTCTATAATAACCGTCGCTCCGGAAACTATTGAGTCATCATCGTTCACATCATTATGCGTTGGTGTGGATAACACTTCGTCACTCTATTAATTCGTGTGTTTAAAATTATTCCTTTTTAGTTTACTTTGGTTTGACCGTCCGTCCTAGTTACTTCTTTCTTCATATTGCATGAAAATTTAGAGAAGGTAATGTTTTTTTACTATTCATAGGAACGCGTTCGACCACCATCTCTTCTGATGGTGAGCGATGATGCGGTCGAAGATGGAGCACGCTTGCCTAGAAGTAACCTATTCACTCTTGACTTAATGACTCCCAGGTTGTAGCTATCAGGAAACAGACACCGGCAGGGAATTCCACTCCTTAGCTATTGTTCTTCTTGATTTGTTTTTTGAAGTCATACAGTGGTGGTTAAAGTTAATGAACGTGCATTGATTTATTCAATAATCAATATACTTATGTTATGGCGAGATTCATAGGCACAATCTTTACTTTAATAGGTAAATTATGCGTTGGTAGTATTCAGTAGGTAAGTCCTTGAGTTGGTTAGTCATATCATATCACCAGGTAAAAGTTATACCTATACACAGGTCCCTTAAACAGGAAAAAATACCTCGTATTTTTAACCTCAACTACCTATATTCGCGTTTACCTATTCCCGAAAGGTTGGCGTTTTACAAACTTCAGATATAATACTTTTTTAAGAAAGACGCAATGATTCTTTCACTATTACATCTAGTCTGGACTTTCCCTCTGCTGGGCAAATGCCTCCCTCCATTCCCCTATTATTCCTGTTCTGTGCCACTAATTGTTTTTATATATGTGACAAAGTCTCTCTCCACAAGCGAGCATATACAAGTTTGCGTTACCAAAATAATTATTTCTGAAGCTCTAATGGGACCTGCTGTCAATCTGTATCATTCATGCACACACCAACTGTCACGATCAGGAGTGTGTGTGTTTACTCAGTTCCTCTTATTAATACATCAAGGGGAGAGTGGCTGCAATTTCGGACTTTGTTTGTTCCCCTGGGAACCAGTAAAGCGTGGTCGTTATCTACACTAATATTATAAAGAGGAAAACTTTGTTTGTTTGTTTGTTTGTTTGTTTGATTGTAATGAATAGGCTCAAAAACTACTGGACCGATTTTAAAAATTCTTTCACCATTCGAAAGCTACATTATCCACGAGTAACATAGGCTATATTTTATTTTGGAAAAAAATAGGGTTCCGTAAGATATTTGGGTTTTTCGGACACAAGGTGTAAAAATCAACCAGAAAAGTTACTTATTTTGCGTACGCTGCCTAAACTATAAAAGATAGAACCATGAATTGTTCTAATTAATTGTAGATCTTATAAATATCTACAAAAAAGTCCGCGACACACTATACCTATCTATGTCGAGTGAGGCACAACAACCACTTTTATATTTTTAAATCTTGATTTTTTTTTGGACTATATTTAAACGCGTTTATTTTACTCATGCTATTAATCCTTATCAAAATAAAGTATTTCATCACTAATTACAGTTTATGTAGATAATATTTGGTCTTTGAATGATTAAAATCGGACGTTTGGTTTTGAAGTTATGGCGAAATTAAAATATTACGATTTCTGCTGCACGGCCCGTTGCGAAGTGGACGTCACCAAGGCCCCCGGGTGCGCGTGCGGGAGGGGAGTTTAGATCTATGAGTAATAAAGTGTCCTCCACACTATTCCCAAGTTGCACGAGGCGAAGTGCTCTCCGAAGTTGACCGAATTCCGAAGTAGGTGTCCACACACTCGAGCAACTTCGCGAAGAGCTCAGTCGCCCGTTCCCCCGTTCCCCTCACGATAGGCATAATGGATAACGTTCATGTGGCAACTGCCGTTGCAATGTGTACTCTCGCATAATACAATTCCTGCGTATTTACTATGGCTGACGCGAACCGAAGTGAGCCGAGTAGTGTGGACAGACGCTTCGTGTTCGAACTTCGAGTCCTTTGACTCGGGCGCAAAAACCGACAACAACTGGAAGTCGCCCGGGGCGAAGCAAAGTTGCACGAGGCGAAGCGAAGTGCCCTTCTACACTATCGTATTCGCTCAACTTCGATCAACTTCGGGAATAGTGTGGAGGCTACATAAGGTACACGCGTGGCTCAGAAGACGCGAGGTCGGCTCCCTACGCAGCGGTCGTGCGCAAAGTCTAATAATATTCGTGCGATTTTTTTTAGATTTCGTTCTTAGAACTATACCTACGCAAAAGTTCTTCTCAGAGCTAAACAACAGTTCTTCTCAGAGCCAAACAACAGTTCTTTTCAGGGCTAACCAACAGTTCTTTTCAGGGCTAACCAACAGTTCTTTTCAGAGCTAGAATATTACACGCTATTAACATTTTCTTAAACATTTGAAAATGCCTAAGAGAGCCAGGTCTCAACTTACTAAACATAGTTCTCAAGCACGGGCAGCAAGAATACGCCGTATGGGAGAATCTTCACCTGAACGTTCACAACGCCTTGCTGAACAAAATCAGAGACACTCTCTGGTACGCGCTCGAGAGTCGAGTGTCGAACGTTCGCAACGCCTTGCACAACAAAATCTGAGAACCTCTGAGTTATAATATTATAAAGCAGAAGAGTTTGTTTGTTTGTTTGGTTGGTTGAGTACGCTAATCTCAGGAAATACTGGTCCGATTTGAAAAATTCTTTCAGTGTTAGATAGCCCATTTATCGAGGAAGGCTATAAGCTATAATAATATGTATATCATTAGGCTAAGTCAAAAAGGAGCGCAGAATTAATGGAAAATGTGACGCAGACGAAGTTGCGCGGGTCAGCTAGTCAACTTTAATAAGATGGTAGAGATGATGTGTTTTTGTTATCTCTTTTTTGCACATAGTATTTACCTACTACTTTTTTCTTCAGTTCTAGACCAGGAATTCTCGTTGGTTCCTATTAAAATTACAGTGGAAGTTTAGTCACTGTGATCGTGTTGTCACTTATCAATCACATGTTTGATATTTCGACTTCCGTTTTTTACGCTATGTTGCAATTTAGTGAGTCAACTGTATCGTGGGAATTTGTTTATCGAGCTTCTACACTGCGGAATTGACGGCACAGCGGTAACTTTCGTAAATGCTAAATTTTTGCTCAATATAACTCATATCACTCATCATACTACAGAGTTCTCTTCAGAGACTTGATATTTTTATTTATGCTCGTCAACATGTGTAGTTTTACACTCCTTAATGGAATTAACAAAAACTAAAGTACTGAATTCATTATGAAAATAACATAAAACACTGCCAACTTTCTCCTTTTTCTAACATCCAATTCATTGTCAATCTATTTTCTTCAACATCATGATAGAAAATTGTCTACTTTTTATGTTCTAACACAACATCGCAATACTGCAATAAAGCCTAGTGTACGAGAATTCTCGTGAAACCAGGAGCAAAAAGTGTTTCAAGTGGTCATTCTCCTTTCCAGCAAACTTGCAAAAAACATTAAGCGTAGATAACAAATGGCTACTGTACCGGAACCCCGCTTGAAGCGCTGTATCGCTAGATACCGCGCAAACCTTATCACGCCAGGAACGAACACGTCCGATTAGCAATATCACAAAAAGTTATCGTTTATTCCAGTTTTTAAGATGAGCTTTTTAAGAAGAGATGATAGCTGAGAGCTCACAGTAAGTTCAAGCGAGTCTTGTGATAAAGGATTACTGCGAAATCTCCTAAGTTACACACATCCAGGAAAGACATTTGACTGTTTCCCCTTCTGTGACTTTATTGAAATGGTTGGTAGGACATTGGGGTTAAAAGAGTTTCTTTGTATTTGTTTTTTGACACACAAGAACCCTTCTAAACGAGTCTTCAAGTGTTCGGGCATTCCTCGAAAACTCGCTTCATATGTCATAAACTTGATTGCTGCAGCGCTGTACGGAACACTTGCTCAGTAAATTGCAGACTTATTTTGCGTTGGTTTTATAAATTGAAAATGTTATCTTGTTCACGGGATGTCTTTGTTTCTCTCAGAACGTGTGGTTTCCGATCCAGTTCAATAGCATTGGCAGCCAGGCGTGTACGAGGGGAGCAGGACTGGTAGGGAGCGAGCAGTCGGCTTCACCGGCGTGCCTGTATTTAGCGATATGTGTTCACGAAGCAAGCTGAATGCTTGCTCCAGTAGACACTTTGAATGTAACGAGGAAATAACTTTGTTTCTAGCTACTACTTTGAAGACTACGTTTTGGTGCAGCATTATCAACAAAACAATAATTATTGAATTATGACGTATCATTATTCATAAAAGATCCAGATGTAGTAATGTCAAAGTATCATCCAAGTATTTTAAACTAGAGCAAAATTAGTTTCTCCAAGTTTTCCCGTCTGAACTATTGTTATTGTTTCTCTTGTTAATTCCAGATCACAGACAACACAACAGCTATTTCGAGAAACGTTTAAACGTTCTCTTTTGTCAAAAGAAATCAATTCTTTGCTGGCTTTAGTTTCATAAGCACGTTAATATGCATCGTCTTTTTGTGTTCGTCTTTTATTCCGAGAACATCTTGGAGAAATAAAATTAAAACTCCTTCGTCTCAAGGAACTTTTATTTTTTAACTATCTGCCCGCGGCCACGCTGGTCTGGGTTCGAGGTTAGTGGCTTTTTCTTCTATTTCTTTACTTCCTGTCGCCGTATTAAGAAGTTGTGTGCAAAGTTAAGTCTGCAGTCTGAGCACCGGAAATTAAGAAGTATCGATTTAAGTGGAGAAGTCTCTTGAGTGCCAGTTCTAATTGTCACAGCGAGACGTAGATATGCCCGCAACAAAAAAAAACTGTTACTAAATGGAAGTTGGGTGTCTGAAATTGCATCGTTTCAGAAATAGGGAATACTAAATTGGGTTGTTGTATTTTCAAGGAGCTTAGAGTAGTTTGCTCCTTTGGGTCCATTTTGTCTCCAAACTTACAATTACCAAGTACCTTTCCCACTTTACAATATCGAAGGCCTATCCTCAATTGGCGTTCTAAAGCGAGTCTCTTTCCAAAGTATAGTTAGTGTTCACATCGTCAAATCTTAGCGTTACATCTCGATTATGTAACGTTAATTGAATTGCCGTATGTGGCAAGTGTGGCCACATCGAGCATTGCATCAAAAGGTCGTTGGCTGCACGTGCAGTGATTGGTTGTGAGTGGAGAATTCTTCGAGTACGGCTGAATCATTTACTGATGCTGCTGCTTTTAAAACTTAATGTTTTGATATCTTTTAGTTGTCCCAGAAAGTAGAGGTTTGCATCTCGAAGATACTCAGTGAGAAGAAGGACTTAAGTGCCCACACAAATATCTAGTGCCTAGCTGATTAATATAATAAGCCTCCGACAAGATGGACCGATGACCTGATGAGGGTTGCGGGCAGCCGAAGGTTGCAAGACGCACAGAACCAGTTGTTGTAGCGACACGCACGGGGAGCCCTATATCCAGCAGTGGACGTCTTTAGGCTGATATGACGATGAAGATGAAATCAACATCAGGACCTTAGAAGAAATACAAGCTTACAAAACAAAGTCTTCTTTCCTGTATTAGTGATCAGGACCAAATCTAATGTACCTACATTGGCTATCTCGCTCCTTTTTTTTTAGCGATGGGAAATCATCAAATGACTTCTCCCGCTCTGGGCGAAGCGGAAGGGAGTGTCAGACTTTTATTGACTAAAACCCATCCATGTTCTTTCATTGCCCTTTGTGTTCCGGAGCCGCGGTATCTAGCTATCTCACCACTGCATTTTCACAAAAATAGTTCTTTGCCCATGATAGTTTTAATAATGATACTCTGAAATAGATGTTTGTCATTTCTTTCTGCATTCTTGGACCCGTTATCTTTAAGCCTCTTTATTAATAATGATGATCATAATTGGCGGCAATGATCAAGTTGCCTAAAATAGTGTTACAAAAGCAGGGGAAAATGACCAAACTTTGATTGGTCTGACTTCTGGTCGCCAACATAATTATCTTAAACATGACTAGTCCATTTAAAGTTCCCTATGGTACCTTTTTCGTATAACCCTTCGTAGATACCCCTAAACATTAAATTATGAACAGTTTCTCCTAAGGTACTAGAAAACGTAAAGGATCACAATAAAAGTCGATTCAGGACAGCTATAGTCTTTATTTCTGTTTTTGATATAAAGAAACTCAAAAAATGTGTGTGGGGTTTATGACCGTTTGTGCACAGTTTAAAGTTTCTCTCCTTTGTTTTATACAACACGAGTTTAAATATCAACTTGCCGTTACCGACGCGATAAAAACCACACAATTTGGTCTTTAAGTGGAAAAGAACGAATCATCTAGGTATGACTGCTGTTTGGAGATAAATTTATCATCCGGGTTTTCCATATCTGTTGCCTGGTTTAAAAATAGAAATACAACGAGCTTTACTATGCCGGTAGTTCCCTAGACGGCTACCTACAGCCAGTTAGGCCACAAAGTAACTCATTTTGTACCTCTTACACAATGTAAGTTAAATCTACTTTGTTTGAATGACGTAACATTTCTATACTTAGCAAATTTACGAGGCGTGCAATCTACATTTCACTTTTAATTTGTCGCAGCAATGGCGAAAACTACTTATGACAAAAGTATCAGATCTTGAAATTTTATACGCCCAAAATGTAAACTACCCTATGTTACGTTTTCATCATCACTACATAATAAACAAACAGTATATTATATTTCTATCTACCAACTTAGCACAGGTACCAGGGTAGCAAAATGGTAATGAAGCATGGAAACATTGATGATACCGTTCGTTCTATCATTCCATTTTGGTAGGTATATTCCTAGCTTGTTTTTCCCGGGTCTACCCAGATTGGTTGTCTTTGCTTGCCGGCTTCCAAAAATACCTCCGCTGCGTTGCCTACTGAAGCTGGCGTTGGCTATTTAGCGTGCTGGCATGATTCCAGGCTCCGTACCAGGGGTACACACACTGCCATTTTTCGTTCCATCACCAGTATTGGGCTTGACGTCACCTTCCTACACCACGATTATGTCAGAAGACTAGTCTCCGTGATGAGCTAACTTAATCACTAGATTTTTATCATTTTCGTCCCACATTTCGTCTTTCTAAACGCGAGAAACATTGCGAGCTATGTGTAGAAACCGCTTTAAAACAATGTTTCGGAATCTTTCGCAACTTGTGACTATGATCACGCCTTATTTTAAAATTTTGGACTTGATGTTGTTCCCGAATATGAAAGTAACGAAAGGATTAAGTAAATTAAACTGGTTTTAAAGTTTGCACGGGTGACTAAAGTATAGTTAAAAGCAGTAGAATAGTTTACGGAAGCGCAAGTAGAGAACTCGCGGGTGCACGATTAGGCCTACAGTTTGGCGGGCACCGGTGTACTCGGCCAGCACCAGGCGCCGCTTCTAACGCGAATTTAACATACAAAAGCAAGTCAGTAGAAATAAAATCACATCCTTACCTTACTATCAGGTCCCAATCCAGTTCGTCGAAAAAAATCCAATTGATAAAACACAGTTTTACACTGAATTTTGAATCAACACACATGCAACGAGTGCAATGAACTGCTGGGAACTGCAATCGTTCTGACGATTTGTTTTATTTATTCTTTTAACTCTGAATTGTTAAAAACACAAGATAATAGGATCCACTTTTTATCACTATGATGAGCCACAAAATTCGGTAACGGTGCGTCGAGTCCGAAAATTTTCGTTAAAATCCTGTAAACCGGAACCGGTTTATTTCATGTTTTAAAGTATTTTTAAAGTCGTAATTTAATACGACAGCACAATCTCGTCCCACAAGGAAATAGTAAAACAACGACAACGAGCGGCGAAGTGCTTCCGCATCCCCGAAACAGCTGTTCGGGACTAGTGACGCCAAAAATCGATAACAACCGGATTAGGACAACCGTAATTACACACCACACAACTTTTCACAACACAGATTACCGGTTTCACTATCCTTTTAATGCATGCCTTCACTGTATCAGTTGTTGTAAAAATAAGGTTTAGTGATATTAATTTTATTCGCAATATGATTCGTTGGAGAAGATAAACTGAAGGACGAAGAATTTTTTAAAGGAATGTATGTGCTTTTAAAAAATCACTTTTTTTTGTTTTGTTTATGATGGTGATTGTTTAGTGAGCACGTCGGAGCTCGCTGCACGGCGCACGCGGTCGCGCTATGGTCGCGCTCGGTCGCGGACTGGCGCGGCGGCGCGGGGCGCGGGCGGGGCAGGCGGGCGAGGGGCGGGGCCGGCCGCCGCCCGCCAGCTCGGAATGCTATTGTAGGCGAACTTGCCCGCCACTTTTTTTCTCAATTCTGGTCAAACAAGTTTTGTATACAACCTGCATTGTAAGGATTCCGCCATTCTTCGTACGAGGCAACGGTCTTTCTAAACTTTGTGAAGTATACGGTTTCGCTGAAACTTCAAAATCCAAGAACGTAACAGGATATCTAAGGTAGGTAACGTCCACCGTTAACTATAAAATGCTAAAACCCACACTGGAACGAGTTATTCTTTGAACAAAACTAGATTCTTTATCAGAAAGCTCTGAATACATTTGACCAGATACTTATAGCTGATGATGATAAACCAGAAGTAGGATATGATTTCAGAAGCTCATCCATAACAGCACCCACATCAGCTATCCATGCAGCAGGTCTCGAAAAGAGAAATATGTATGTACCTAGCTTCCTCAACATTCCTAACATAGACTGGAGTTCCCAGTGGAAACCAGACGAGGATACAGGACCGTCACCTACCTGCCCATCAAGATTAACAACACAGATCAGAATCCAATAAAGTTTTCTGTACGAGACATGAGTTGACGTGACGACGAATGGTTGTGTGTTGGGAAGCAGAACAACAAATAATTTTGATGGTATCGCATGACTGTTCTTGCTGATTATCATGCTAGCACCGAGATTCTAATTAATTAAGTAGGCTGGTAAATATTTCAGTCACACCCCGCTAAAATCAGTAAAGTTGTTAACAGTTTACATGCAAATATCTCCAAATTTTGTTAGTTTTCCAAACATCGCAGAGACTACACCCACCAACCAGGCAGGTACTTATTATTTGCCACGAGCTGAATAGAATTCCAACATTCAAGGTTAGAAGGGAACTTCTAAACGAAGTATTTGAAGAGCGATAAACGAACTTCCAAGAGGTCGGATAGACTCGGCTCCGAAAGGGACAGCCTAATTGCTCGCTCCCTTAGACAAAAAGAGACGGTACGATTTATTTTATTTATTGCCATATCAAGTTGCGTCGCGGGTTCTGTATCTCGGTTGTGTGTGAGAGAGACGAACATTAACATACTGTTCCCCTTGACCTCGACAGCGGGAGATGCTGTTGATCAGATTTTTTGGAAATTAAACTTTTTAATTAGCTAACCCGAAACAGGTTTACCGTATAAGAAGCTATTAATGAAGTATTGGGCGAAGCTAGGAAGATATATTGTGAAGATTATGACACCTACCAAATTGGGAGTTCTGGAACTATCGCTCTTGATGAAGAGCAATAAAATAATTCTGATAAAAGTTTAAAAAATACGGCAGATGAGGTTAAAAGGCCAAGGGTCAAGTAAATAAAACGAGATGTTCTGTAAAGAAGCCTTATCGCAGAAACCCGCTAAAGTCACATGCAACGTTAAAACAAAGCAAAACCATTTGCCAGTGATTTGTGGTTCGCAAGATAATAAAGATTCAAGAGATATGCTGAGACTTGGAAGGAGATTGGTTTTTTTCCCGCATGATTGAGGAAATAGAATTCTCACAATAATCTTAGAATAAATTAGAAGGATAATCTTTGTTTTTTATAACTCGGTTTTGAATATTTTTTAACATACCTGTAACTTGTTTTCTTGCTGCGGAGTGTAATAATATTCTAAAGACAGTAAACAGACACCCACAACAGCTAAATAATATCGCAAACTCATGTTCGCTTCAAAATTAGGTAGGTTACGTTGCAAAAGCCGCGCTAGTTTGCAAATCTAACAATTTATTGTTCAACAAATAGCACATCTGTCAAACTTAATCCTGCTTTACATTCAGCGGAAAATTATTGTAGGATTAACAACTGGCGAAATAATGTTTTTACTTGTATCTTTTTTCTGACCAGCTCTTAAACATTATTTTGTAAGGGTCAAAATATTAAATTTAATAGGGGTTTTCAGAATATTTGTAACTTACAAATCCAATACTCGAGTTACCTTTATGGAGTAACTCTTCGAGAGCTTACTTAGGTAGGTACTATAGTAATTACTTACTATACTATAGATAGGCTCTCTAACAGTACCACAAAAGTGGAAATTATATTTATTTTTTCCTACTCCTCCGCTGTACTCTTCTGATTAATTTCGTTGCAAGATCCAAGACAGTTGAATCGTTTCTCCGGGACTCGTCGGGTTTCATTAGCTCGGCGTTTTTCTAGTGGTCGCCGCTGTTGATTCTGGCTTTCAGGAGTTGCAATGGTTGGGAATGTGTGGCGGGCATGTCCAAAATAAAAAAGACTCTCTAACAGCTTCTAGTGAGGAAACAATCTCTGTTCTGTTCTTCTGTTCAGTCTTTCCTTCTTTATATAGTTCTTCTTCATCTTGCTGCTCAAGAGATCTTTAAGTTCCAATAGATATAACGATAGTAATTTCCACATTCTTCTTTTACATTTTGTTATGTTGTAGTAGTTCAATCACGTTAGTTTATGCTTGAAATTGTTATTAGTTTAAATTGTTACAGAGTACATTTGGTAAAAGAATTTTCCAAATAGGTTCAGTAGATCCAGAAATTACCCCTTATAAGAAGTTGTAGGAGGTAATTTCTTGGGCACGCCACAGTAAGTCTTTGAGGAGTGGCTAGAGCGGCGCCACGGCGTCCTCACCTTCGGCCTGACGCAGGTACTCAACGGACACGGTTGTTTCGGATTCGGCAGGTGGATACGCCCGGGTGTCATCACCGTAAGGATCGCCCGGAGGACACGGTGGAACATACGGTGGAGGTCTGACGGAGCACCACCGGGTCCTTGTCCAGGCAATAGACGGCGGCGACCTTTCGCTATCAGCCCTGATTCAATCTATGGTCCAGAGCGAGGAGGCATGGGAAGTGGACATCTCCTTCTGCGAAGCAGTAATGCTAGCGAAGGAGGAGCCGCCCCAGGCGGGGCCAAAAGAAGAAGACACCCCGGGCGTCGGGAGCCGCAGGGCTATTCCCGGCCACAGAAGGCGCCGGCCTGCGGATGGCGAGCGTTTGGTGGCGTGCTGTCCGATTAGAGCCAGGCCCGGGTCGAGTTTTGTTCCACGCGCGCCTCAAAGAGATGTCAGCATAGTAGACGGGGCCCGCTCGGGTCAGTGCCTGCCAGGGTTACGGAATTTGTTCGAAAGAGTCACCGCGGCCCTGGAACACAAAGGGCACTAGGAGGAACACGGATGGGTTTTAGTCAGTAACAGTCTAACGCTCTCTTCTGCTTCGCCCAAAGCGGAAGAAGTCATTTGATGATTTCCCATCCACAAGAAAAGGGGTAATTTTTGGATTTCTCAAACTCACAAACTTTACTCTCTATAATATTAGTATAGATTAGGTATGCTCCTAACATTTTTGGTCAGCTTGATGTATTGCTGATTGCCTTTATTTTAAAATTTAACACAACGCGAACGGTCTTATCATAGATATAAACAAACTGGTTTTTTTTTATATATTTCTATGGGTCCTATGTTCCAGTATTATCAGCGTCGCTAAATAGCTGCATGGAACCTTTGTCATTAATTATAGGTACATATTAGCAACGTTGTTTTAGGGTAAAACGGTGAAAAGACGATAGCGCTGCTGTGGATTCCCGGCTTTACCCATTGTAATGGAAAAATAAATTAAACTTAATTTTGATAGTAACTTAACTCGCAGGGGTTCTAAAAGCTCTAAATTTGTCATGCAGTATAAGATTTTTAATAATATCATGTAGGGTCATGGCAAGTTCTTCTTGCAACTCTAAGCGTCCACGATAGAACACTTAAGCTTAGACAATGCACGAATAATTTTATAGTAATCTTGTGGTAATCTAACAAAAAATACGAGGACTAGGTATGAAATCAACTCAGCTGGCCAGCTTTTGGGAAATTTCACGCTATGTCGTCTCACATACCACCCACAATGTCTCAAGACGAAAGTCCAGTGCTTCTTGCCAGTGATCACATACGGAACTGAAACGTGCTATTCGCTGTTGTATATTAACAGTGGACCTCTTTCGGCAGAAATCATGATGATGACGATGATTACGAACGGTCTCTTTGTGTATTATTGATCGAAGCTTGAGGATGAAGCGAGTTGAATGAATTTAGTTCATTTAAATCAAGTAAGAGGAGGAGAGAAATATAGATAAATGCATTCGCAACATGTCATCACTACAAAGTGCAGTAGAACAATAGAAATCTAAACAGAACATGATCTATGTTGAAATGAAACCCGAGCTTAAACATCAAAGCAAGATTCAGCATTACCATTGCACAATAACAGTAATGAACACATACTCAAACATTCAAAGCGTAATCATACTGCATCAAAGATAGAAGGGGTCGTTTCATTCAATAAAAATCAAATTGTCACCACCGACGAGTCGTAAGGTCGTAACTGACAAGTAATTCTACAGTTTAGCGTCAATCCAGTTCAAACAACCGGTTATTTGGTTCCAAAGAATAGAATGTCAACAGGTTGTACCGAGAATTCTTACAAAGCGGATGAAAGCTAGACATTACGAGGTACAATTGTACAAATATAAAATGATACCTTTGGTTTTGTGAACGAAACACGTGATGTTGAAGTTATGTTTAGTCTGGAAGTCGGGATTGTTCAGTTTGTTGTTTTTGAAACGTGAGCTTTAGGACTAGCGAGACTTATTCTGGGCCTTGAGTTTATTAATGTGTTTGAAAGTTTGAAGAAACCAGCTGGCGAAAATTTTCCCTTGGTTCGATTCCAAATAGATTTGGCACAGGAGATGCTGACGGAGCTTCTTCTAAGCCAATTGATCATCTCAGATATGCTCGTGAAGAAAATTGCTTTATCAATTCTGTGATGGATTCAGGATAAACTTACTGTTGTCAAATGAAAAGAAAATAATCTTCCTGATGTTACAGTGACAGAGAAAGTCAGCGACGCGCCGTGAAAATAGTAGGTTTGAAAAAAAATGGATTGGGAATTGAGATTCTTAGTCAAGCCTAAGATGGAGCACGCTTGCCTAGAAGTAAGCTATTCACTCTTAACTTACACACTCCCAGCTACCTATATTATAGCAAACTTACGACTTTTTAACGATTGTTAAAAGCTCGAAGCCTGAAGATATTAAACAACAACAGATAAGTTGGCGCCAACCGACTTAAAACAGATTACTCCTAAGAGTTCCATATCTCAAAGATCTCATTAAGTTTTTTTGTTTGTATTTACAAGCACCAAAAACTGCTGACCAGATACACCAACAAAAACTACAATAGATGAGTCAGCCGTTCTACATAATACAAAAGTTGCAAATGACAATCGTGGTGTGCTCGGAGGGGGCCGGGGAGCGCACAATGACTGACGGATTGACGACCATTGTCGCCGACAAAGGACGAGACAAATCAAAGAATAGCCCCTCAGTGGATTCCCGGGAACCACCGTTACGGATGGGATTCCCCCTTCGTAATATCTCTGTATAGTTATTTAATTAAGTGCAATGTTGAGATTTTCGCCATTTGATGGCGAGGGCTTAAATTTTCTGTGATGAAGATAAACAATGAGTGTAGAACGGTATTACGCGTTGCCCGGGAGTTTAAGCGCGACCCTAATGATTCTATACATCACCATCAAATTGCAAATGAAAAAAACGAAGCAAGATTTATATTTCGTTTGAATGAAACAAAAGAAAAGAAGGCAATATAAGCGAATATTTTATTATCGCCCCGAGCAAATTACGACAGGAGAAACCAAAATGGAGTATAGTAGGTACTAACCATAATAGTTTAAAATAGTTTAAATGTAAGTAAAGCAATATTTACCTATGCTTATTTATTCGTAAGAGTGGAACAATGGGTGTTTGTGATTCCATTAACTTTAAATATCAAGCATTCAATATTTAAAAGTTTTACAACATTGGTATTTTTAAACTGCCGCCGTTCGTATTTTGAAATCGATTTACCATGAATGAATAATAACAGTCTGTATACGTACAGACTGTGTATACCTAGTATGTACCTGCAGAGGTTTTCATAAAACATAAAAATATCTACACTAATAATAATCTTAATATGATACAGAAGGCATTACTCCTCGATACGGCTCGTATTGTGAGGAGGTGCCTTTCTCTGGAGCCCTAAGCACCGGTAGCTTGGACCCTGCTCCCGAACACCGGCGGACTACTATTTTTTATATTTATAAATGTATTTCCTAATGTTTTTTATTTATGATATATTTAAAAATGTAAATTTTATGTTTAACAAATAAATAAACGAAATGATACATTTTAAAATATTATAAAGCTGAGGAGTTTGTTTGTTTGAACGCGCTAATCTCAGAATTTGAAAATTCTTTTAGTGTTAGAGAGCACATTTATCGAGGAAGGCTATAGGCTATATCATTACGCTAAGTCAAATAGGAGCGGAGCATTAATGGAAATTGTGACGCTGTGGCGCGGGTCAGCTAGTACTAAATATTCAGATTTACGCCGAACAAAATAAAAACTAGTATTTAACTCATTCAATATAACGTCAAGTCAATTTAACTTTTGAACCAACAGCCATTAGCTCCCGAAAAAAAAAACTAAAAGAATCAGGCTTGCAGGAAATTGACCAGCAAACCTTTCCTCTGTTCTACGGTCCGTGCCATGAAAAGCTGATATTACCATAATAACAGCCATCATTTGTAGGCACGAGGGAAATGTTTCCATCTGAACTTAAGCCGTCCCCGAGCAAAACGCAGCGCTAGCCGTTTTTTGTGCAGTTTTTTGGAGCTATCTACTCTTTATCCAAAAGAAATATCAACTAATAAAAAATACATTAATTTTCTACATAATCTTGGCTTGAAAATGGTAGATTTTATTTTTTATTACTGAGTATAATGTTTAAGTAATCTCCTCACAACGAAACCACAGAAATGAGAAAAAAATACTGAAAACATGCATTTTCTCGAAAACTAACGATTATTTTGATTTTGTACTTACACTAATGGATAGGCAATTTAATTATGAACATTTTGGTAGAAGTATTTTTTTCAAACGACCCAAAATTAGATTTTATAACGATTAAATTCAACATTCTGAGCGTCTTCGCTATTGTATCTCTTGCGCTGTTATTGAGGGAAAAAATGCTCAAGGTTATTTGCTCAGGGTACGGCCTTAACAAATTACGGTGTTGACGGTTATCGTATCTAATCAAAACAGATCATAACCTAGCTTAACTTGTACTGCGGTGTGCTACTCCAAGTTTTTTTGTTTGACAGAATTTTGTCGGTTCTGTTTTGGACTTATTCCTGTAACTACCACGTTCACGTAACACCGTGATGCACCGAATTATTTCCAGTTCATTATTTTGCCGATTATTTTGATTGAAGTTGAACCTACTATTTATTTTGGTTGAAGTTGAAACCAATTTTAATTAGTGGTCTAAACTTTCACCAGCTTTGCGGTTTAACTAGTATTTGACGATTATGAAAGGGAGTCCTAAAACTAATATTAATACAGACCTTCAAAAAAGTGGGCTTCGGAAATAAAAAGTAAGTACCTACCTACTTAACATGAATCGGTATCTGCAAAAGCAAGCATCATCCACTGCCGCATTTAGCGATAACAATAAGACCCAAAACACGAACGTGTCACTTACCTACTAATGAAAAATCGGTAATTTACGGTAATTAAGCTTTTAGTGCTTCACTATTGCAAGTAAAACCTGTCGGCGGCGCGCGGCGGGAGAGGAATCGATTCCCGGCGCGGCGCGGCGACGCGGCGACGTTGCCGCTCTGTCGCGCGTGTTTTGTTTGGGTTGTATGCAGCGGCAACAGGCCGCGCGCGCCGCTAGCCCCCCTCCGCCCGTGCCCCGCCGAACGTCATCGTTATAAAAAGTTTCAAGCCTAACTTACTGCAAGGCAACCGCAACTATTGCAAGTTTTTTGTTCGCTTTGCCATGCACAAACTATTCAGACTGTAGCATAGTTTCGGTAACTTCAACCTGAGCTATTTCCACGTGTATCGTGAGTCGTGACTACTCGTGTTCGGACGAGGGCGCAGTTCGGCCCTCTGTCTGCAAGTTCGACAACTTGCATCGTGCGCACGTCCTATGACCGTGACCTATATATTCCACCCTGTCAATGGCGAGGCATTGATTACTTGTGTCCCGTTTAGCTTGCTTACTTACTAGAATTTTGCTAGGTTTAAGCGATGATTTTGGGGACAAATTTTCTAGTCTACTTTTGTAAACTAAGTTCTAGATACCTTTGTTTTAGGTAGGTACCTACTAACCTAATTAATTAATGGAGAGGAGGAGAATCGGCTTCCTACTCGTACTTCTTGCAATGAGGAAATGAAATGAACTTAAAAGTTACTTTCCAATGTTAAACTTTAGAAACCCACAGACAGTAGGTTCCTACCACGCACCACACTACTCCCTCCACCACCTCCTATTGGTTTAGCTGGAAGGAAGAATTGGCACAACCAACTTACCTATGCAGCTTAGCAACCTGTGGTGTTCAGCATTCAGCCCTCAAAACGAGGTGAAGAGGAAGAGCTAGTTTCCGAGGACCGGATTCTCCTTTTCGAATCGAAGGACAATTCCCTAGATCGTTTGGGCCCAGTGGGTGGCATTCATCAAACCACCCATAATACAGAAGTATGGGCACTTGGGGCACTCCAACATGCGGCTCATACTCTGAACAGGGGCACAGCGCTCACATTGAGTACCATTCAACGAATCTATGAAACCCCATTTCGCCAAGTTGACGTCCGAGCTTTTCATGAAGAATCTCATACTTACCTAGACAGTGGCGTAGCTAGCCCCAAAGGGGCCCTGCATCAAAAATTTTTGGTGGGCCTGGTTTTAGAAGTAAGTATTATTTTTTAAGGAGAATAGCGAAACTTCATGTATATGTAGCTTTGCATCCACACGTCGCAGCACTTGTAGTCCGGGGGCCCCGTATCTTTGATAGGGCTGATACGGCGGGAGCTACGCTTATGTACCTAGAATTAATTAAGTACCTACCTAAGAATTAACAACAAAATAAACTGTGTCAAAGTAATGACACTTTATAGTATAGGTACTCATATATTGCTTTTTCTGCCAAAAATCAGTGCTAAGTTCGGGTTCCAGTTTTCCCAGGGTTATTCCAGGAAAATTTCCGATGGATAACGACGCCGATGATGATTATTATAAGCTCACGAATCCCTGGGAACGAACTCTTTTTCTTATTTTCTTAGAGGGCAAGTGTGGCGACGCGTATATCTCTGATAACAGAGTTACGCGTTTATGGATAACCTGATACCTACCTGCCTACTGGCTCACTTTTGCTATCCAGTAACCTAAAAGTTATAAATGATTTCAAAAGGAGATGGCCAATTTACTTAGGGCACTCTGCCTAGCATCTAAAAATTCATGTACATTAACGAATTTTGCTTTATTTTGAAATGAGTATGCTCTAAAATTAATTGTTAAAGTTACATAGTTCAGTAACTTCAGATTTCTTAGAAATTAACAAAAACATGTCTTGGTCATGATGTTTTTTTCTTGTTTTGAGGAATGGACCTATCTGCTCTTGACCTCGATCACGCCCTGATGGAAAGCGATAGATGAGGTCTATGATGGAGCGAGCCTGCTCAAAAGATGCCTATTCAATCTTGTTTTGAAGGGAAGACGGTTTGTATACTTACATATGTGGATTTCGAAGGGAACACAAACAGGGCAGAGAGCACCTCACTGTGGCTGTGCTTGGGATATCGATCAAGTGCGGATGGTATTCCGGTACTAAAAAGGTGATGTTGGGATCAGTTCGTGAAGTTCCCGCACCCACTCACCGAAATAGGTAGGTACCTGCAGTCTATAGAAGACCGATAAGCAAGCAACACTATGCCGATTAGCCAGGCTGTGATGCTTAGTCAAATAGTCACCAATGTCGCCTGTAAGCCTTTTTGCTCTGCGATCCACTGAGTCCAATGCAGCAAGCCGGTATTTTGCTGAGCCATCCCGTAAGTGGCTGCAATACTCATACGGGAACGGAATTGTGCTTTGTACAGACTCAGAAGTTGTCCAGATGTGAAGTATCGCCTCAAACTATTAAGAATGTTCAGCCCCTTGGCTGCAGTCCGCGCTTTTGACTAGCATGGGTACTAGGGTGAAGCAAAGTTGAGATTTGACGTCAACTCCGAAAACTCATCACCGAAAGATTTAACATATTATTATTCGGATTAGTTCTGGTCAAGTTAAATGCTAAGACCCAAGCGTGTCTTCTTTCCGCCAAAAGGTGCCAATTCCACCCAGCTGCGTCTTTCCGAGGTGTAGCCGTGCCAATAACCGACCCTATTGAGCTTCTTGGGGTTACTTTAACATCTGCCCTCAATTTCGGCCCTTTCATAGAGGCAAAAGCTCAAGTGGCTGCAAAAATGTTGGGGATCCTGGCAAAGGTGAGATGGTACCTACTTCACGCCTGAACAGCTGTTCAAACACTCATCTTTGGGCCGGATCTACCAGATATCCGCTTGATGCTTGATGAATGATAGGCTCGTAGAGTCGAAGCTCCAGTCTTTTTTTTTGGGAAAAGCCCGCCACACATTCCCAACCACTGCAACTCCTGAAAGCCAGAATCAACAGTGTCGACCACCAAAAAAACGCCGAGCTAGTGAAGCCCGACGAGTCCCGGAGAAACGATTCAACTTTCATGGATCCCGCATCGAAATTAATCAGAAGAGTACAGCGGAGGAGTAGAAAAAAATGCGACAAAGTTGCATAATTTAATTCCGCCAAGCCCGTTCCTTTATCGGACCACAAGACGAATGGCGTTGCGCCAGCGGTACATGGTGGACATCCCACCCACACACACAAAACGTTTTGGGAACATACATTCATAGTGCGTACAGCAAAGGAGGGTAATTCCCTGCCAGAGTCTGTGATTCCTCATAGTTACAATCTGGGAGTCTTTATGTCAAGAGTGAATAGGTTACTTCTAGGCAAGCGTGCCCCATCTTAGACCACATCATTGCTTACCATCAGGTGAGATAGTGGTCAAACGCGTGTCTAACTACAGTAAAAATAAAGAAAAGTTTCTGTTACAGATGCTGAAAACGAAGGAAGGAACCCAAACACTTACCGTATAACGTAGGGTGGGTACTGGTTATTGGTTCTCGGGGGAAATAGAAATCCTAATAAAAATGAACGACTCATCTTGTAAGTCGTCCATATAAACTCAAAAGTAAAACTACTGCTTATAACAAAAGTAGTAATTTTTAATATTAGCTTAGCTCACATTTTATGAAGTAACAAAATATTATGAAACCTCACGTAACTAGGTAAAATAAATAATATTTTTTTCTTAACAAGTCAGCATATTGTGTAGCGCTTAGAACAGTTTCTGTACGAACTCTCTGAAATCTCTTTAATTACACATAAAATATGTTCCCACAGACAGACACGACGACATCACAAAGCTTTTCCTAACTTAATTGTTTTATTGGAAAACAATTGAATAGAATAGAAATACTCCTTATTGTGCATATGCTTTCACCTACAATATAAAAATAAACTACCTAAATGGAAAATGGAAACGCATCGCTGTGTCGCATTTGTCTGTAGGAACCCTAAAACATTGCAAACAGCGTAAGATTGTAAAAAATCTTGATTAGGTATGTTATAACTCTCTATAATATTGCGAATAGTAGGTCTTAAAAAAGCCACTGTCTTTAATATTCTACTAAAGTGGCCTTTTCAGACCCGCAGATCATTACGAATTCAATAAATTCCATCAACATTCAATAGTTTACAATATACTTGTACGTGTGTTATCTAGAAAGATTTTACAATCTCACGCGATTTATTACAATCTTCCGGCGTTCGAAATAATCCGAAGACAGTCATAATACATCACGTAACATTTAATTTCGTGAATGAGTATCAGTACTTATCACAATGTTTTTATAACAGTAGTGAATATAAAACAAAGCCAAAACTAATCTAATCAAGTAACAAAACCTAACATCGCACTTAGGTGCGATGTTAGGTTCTCCTATAAATAATAAAGGTAGGATATACAAATATGTACGTTCTGGTATACATTTCATATTTTGGTAACATAGCAATAAAATAATATTAACCATGACCCAACGACATTTGCGTAGGTCTAAAAGCTATAAAATAATACAGGTGTTAATGCAGCGTGCTGACATAATGAAAACTAGCAATATATGTCTCCGGATAGTTGCAAACTCAGTAAGATAGTAATTTCTTTTTAGATTAAAATTTCTCGATATATTGTGAACTGATCATTTATAATACCTACAATAAATCCCATCCAAGTGCAATAGTTTCCAATAAATCCGTGTCTTATTTTGAAAAATGGGTTTACAATTTCACGCGACATATTATAATCTTACGGCGTCGGCAATGATCTGGTGACACATTATACCTCAGTAATGTAGGTAGGAGTACTCAAGCACCAAGCTTCATCCAATCAGAAATCAATTAGATTTCAGATTCAGCAAAGACTAAGTTTATTAAAAACCTATTATTGAAGATTGAAGCTAAATCACGCAAAGTAAATACTTCTAAGTACACATGGGAATTGGGACCCGGCACATCTTCAACTAAATGGAAAAAGGAATAACGTTAATCCGGCGCAAAAATAAAGAAAAAAATCGCCCATAGTGTCACCCTACGTAATATTTTTTTCATGTATCTTTTCTGTAAGTTATGTGGTGTACATAAATGGGATGGGGGGTGTACCTACAGGAATGGTGATATCCGCAAGAGAATCAAGGCTACCGACATAGCTCTAAGGATCACCGAATTGAAGTGGCAGTGGGCAAGGCACATTGCTCGCAGAACTGATGGTCGATGGGGCCGAAAAGTTCTAGAGTGGCGTACGCGTACTGGCAGACGTAACGTTGGAAGGCCTCCCACAAGGAGAACTGGTGACCTGGTGAGGATAGCGGGTAGCTGATGTATGCGAGACGCACTGGACAGGGTGTTATGGCTACTCTTGGAGGAGGCCTTTGCCCACCAGTGGACGTCTTTCGGCTGACATGATGATGGCAACCAACCGACTAACCTTCAAAGTTAAGGTTCGAGAACACATTCGGCAGTAGTATCGTCACAGCGTTAAACTGTTCAAGTATATTCGTATGCTAGTTTAGTAATCTTCTTATTATTGTATAAATCACGTGTCACGTTGTTTGTCCGCGATGGACTCAGGAAAACTACTTAACCGATTTTAATCAAATTTGTACACCGTGTGCAGTTTGATCCAACTTGAAAGATAGCTTACATCTCAATTTTTTGTTGCAATATTATTTAGGAGCGGAAAATGTGACGCAGACGATGTTGCGCGGGTCAGCTAGTTTTATATTTAAAAATGAATTGCTGTTCGTTAGTCTCGCTAAAACTCGAGAACGGCTGGACCGAGTTGAATAATTCTTAGTTCGTTTAGTTCGCCAGAATACAGGGAAGGTTTAAAGCAAAAAAAAAGGGTAGTTGACGGAAGCGAAGCCGCGGGGGACAGCTAGTTTGACTATATACGAGTATTGTAGTATTTTATTGTATGTATAGTTTATATGTATTTATTTATCTTTGTATTATTTTTACTATTAATCGTGTTTCTGGTTTCTCTTTATCCATTTTTCACTACCACTATTATTCTCTGCATCACCCAAAGGTTGACTGGTAGAAAATGCCTAAGGCATTAATAGTCCGCCTCTGTACATTTGTGCGTAAAGTATTAAATAAATAAATAAATAATAATGATGATAAAATGATGGTGATGACATAATAAAGAATATGTTTTCTATTCTGTACTGACGACATAACCAATTTTTTAAATTTGTACTTATATAATGTAAGAAACAGTAAAGCTGTATTACCAAGTTAAAGTAACAATGGAAGTAAATAACTTTCTTCAGGAGTTGATAATTTCGAGGTTTGGGTGACGAAAGGGTCGAGTAAGTCTCGATATAGGTACGGCTACTTACATAACATTATACCGCGTGTATCTGACATCGACGCACAAACGATTTCCATGGGTCCAGGGCATGATTCTGGACACCCCAGTGTTGGAATTTTTCGTCGGTTCTTTTCTCATTTTTTTCAAGAGTACTACAAAGTATCAGCTCAGCTGAGCTGATATTATTTGTGGCTTTATTCAGATTGCTCTTTTTGGTGAAAGTAGTTAATTAATTATTTCTTTATTAAAAATCTCATTGGGTTAGGTCAGAATAACGATTATGAGCAGTCTAAAGTAAAAAAACTCTTGAAAAAAATTAAAAAATGAGAAAAAAGCCGACGAAAAATTCTAAGTCTAGGGTGTCCAGAATCATGCCCCGGACCCATGGAAATCGTTTGTGCGTCGATGTCAGATACACGCGGTATATACTTCGATTTAAATAGTGCGTATTATTTATTGTTAAAAGTTCGAAACTTTGGAAAACATCGGGTGGTTCGGGTGAAAGTTTTTGGGGAAGCTGTATAAAAAAGTAAAAGAAAACTAATTAATACAAGTTTACATTAATAACTTTTTCCTGTAACAAAAATTTGGTAATTTTTGGTACAGGAAAAAGCAGGGATAACTTTCATTCTTCGCCACTGGTAAAGTTCTATAAACTAACTTCATAACTTACTCTTAAAGTAGAGAAACTTTTCTTTCATTTAACGTCAAGTAACGGGAAGTTTTTAGTACATTGACGACTTTTTACAATCACAAACAAACAGTCTTCATTACGGAAATTCTTTTCTTTAAACTTTAGTAGTATTACTTTAAGTATTTCAACATTTTCACTATTTGTCTTGAATAGCTTTCAATAGTCTTTGATTAATAAATTGTAGGTAGCACTGGTGCACGTCTTACAAAGTGTAGGTATCTTAGGGTTCCATGTGTAAAGGTTCCCACTAACGAGCGCGAAGCGACAGACATCCTACATAGAATTTTAGGTGTCTATGCTTACCTATTATCTGTATAGTCATTTCTATAAAACGCGTTGCGTTTGTGTTCGAGAGCCTTTACTTGGGCCCAGCTCATTAACATTTCTAATAAAGTACAACACAAAGTCGATGTCTGTCTCAGTATGTTTTTCCCCTTACTAAATCAAACGGATTTTGATCCAATACACTACCAGAAACGAAGAAGATATTTTGTGCATTTAATCACGGGGTAATTGCAAACGCGGTAAGATTGTAAAATATCTCGTAAAATTGTTAACAATATTTTCTCGATAAAACACGAATTGAATTTGGATAGGATGTACTTACTGAAAATTATCGGTTCACAATATTTCGAGACATTATAATATATTAAAGATTTAAGTATGTATTACAATTTTACGGAGTTTGCAATTTTCCAGTGACACATAAATTGTATACAAGCGAAGTCAGATCGGATCGTAGTAAATATTCACTAACTCACTATCTAATCATATGATCACAAGTACAGAAAGGCACACTTTGTTTCCATAGGTAGACACCGACTCCGAGTTATGAACAAATTAAGGGCTGATTTTTCAATTGTCAGATATATTTTAACTGAAGAACAAAATGGCTGTTTGATATATTTTCTATGCAAAAGCAGCTGTCAAATACACTGCTGTCTGCTGTTTAACTTCGCTGATAAAATTTATCAGACTATTGAAAAATCGGCCCTAAGAGACGCAAACTAACATTAAAGATAGAGTACACCGAAGAAGTATATAGCTAGTCAGCGACGTGAATGATCTCAAAACCAATTTCTAACTACTGGCATTCTCGAGATATGGACATTATGGCTTCAACACACGGCAGAAAGATCACAGTAAGTATGTTGTCACATTGGCATACTGGACGCCGCTAACCCTGCTTGATTTACTATACCATACGTTTGGCAGGAAGAATCAGTTTCTTTACATCTTCTACCTCGTCGGATATAATCACTAATCATTATCCTTTTGGTATTTTTAACCACTTAAAATGTTAACACCAACTTCCGCGCGAGTTTTCAATGCCAGCCTTTATATAAACAACAGCTAGCTTTTCTTCAAATTGAACTGGCTAGCAGACGACTGTGCGGCGATCTCGTTCAGCAACATATCTTGCATCTTACTTCTCACGACCAGCCTCCTGATCGGGTCCAGTTGTTTGAAGTACGGTGCTAGGGATTTCAGGAACATCACATCGTAGTCTTCGTTTGAGGATAGTTTCGCTATCTTCTCCGGGATGGGTTCTTCTTCAAACGATTCATCGAGGTACACCTCCACTTCGTTACTCCTCCCTTCTCGTTCCGATTCTACTTCGAACTCATATTCGTCATCTTGTATCTCTTCTTTCGCTTCAACTGCATCAACACTGTTTTCATCACCCCCATTGGGTTTGTTACCTTTGCTCTTGGCCGTATTTTCATGCGTGTTAATAAACTTCAACATCTCAAAATGCCTCCATTTCCCAGTGTATAGTTCTTCGGAACCGAACTTCTTGATTTCTTTCTTGAAAAGATCGCGGAGATTCTTCCATTTCACTCGGAGGCGTTCTTCTGTGGATAGAAATGGAATATTTAGAAATATTAAAATGTAGATAGAACTATGTTTATCAGGTAATATGGCTGATAAAATTAGACACGGTTCTGAAAAAGTTTAAGTTTCAATAGAAAAAAAAAAGATGTTGAGTTTCCCATAAATAAGTAGGTAGGCTATTGTAAATCTGTACAAACGGTGTGCTGTTGAATACTAGGATCAATGTTATCATAAGTGAATTAAGTGGATCCATCGACTAAATAAGATGCGGGCCAATTGTGTGACAAAAAAAACAGCCGAGTTGCACATCGCACTTATTATTTTTTGTTAGTAATCGTTAATAATAGGGGTGCCGGACTAGCGGATTTCTATGAGAAACAGAACAAGCCTTTATAATTCCAAAAACATTAACAATCCAGTCGTGAAATCGTAACGATAATTAGGTAAGTAGGTAGATACCTAATCAACTGTCAAAAATATAGAGCTTGTAATTTTTAACAGAATGTGATTAAATTGAGGTAAGAATGCGTCCGTTCATAAAATTCTCCCTTAGGAACCATGTAGGGGAGACCGGGTATAAAAGTAACGGCGGGTCGAAAGTAACAAGTGTTCTATAGGTGTACCCAATCATCAAAACACCACTTCACTGCCGTCAGACGATTGCTGGGGGCATCCCTCTCCCTTGGAAACTTTAATACTAACTAAAATGATCAATATCAATATGTAGGTATTATATCAACTTAATTGGCACTATTTGTGCTACTTGCTAATTGTTGGTGTTATAAATTGACTCTACAGATGTTTTTATTCAAGGACCAAAGCGTTATCCACTAACTGTTTACTACATTAAAGTCTAATGCTGACGAATAAATGACAAAATCCTTTATTACAAGTAACACACACAAGTAAAAGAAACTTATGACTTTAGCGCCTACTAACGCCATCTACATTCGTACAGCGGCACTAAGTAGGTACCAGGACCGCACGTGGTACATAAACATGTCACACTAACCTGGTAGCTGCATCACGTCGGCTATCTCCATCCAAGCCTTGGCCATCCGATACCGGTCGTTGTAGCGATCATGATTCGGATTCCACAAACACTCTCTCTTTTTAATTTCTTTGACAAGTTTCTTCAACGTATGATCGGATAACACCATTTTTTGCGGCATGTTGACGAAAGTTTTTGAAATAAAATCGCGTCGCGTCACAACGGTCTGTCCGCGCGGCTAGAGTTCGCCGCGGCTACTGGCGGCTCGCGCCCGCCCCGCGCGCGGCGAGCGACTCGGACGATCAATGTGCGGTGAGGTTGGGTGCAGACGCGGCGTTCGCGCGTTTCTTTGAAAGTCGATAAGTTTATAATTACAATATGGTAATATTAATTCTAGTTAATTTTTTACTGTCATCTCTCTGTCAAAATCAAAAAAATCTGTCAAAAAAAATTGTTTTAAAAAAAGAAAGAAAAAGTATTTATTTTCACAGAACTGCCATGAATATTAAAATCCTAAAGTACATACAATTCTTCTATTAACAACTTTAACAAACTAATTTTTTTTTTTAATTGAATAGTTTTTTTCATCTTGACCTGTGGTGCACAGACTTTGTATATGACTAAGATATAAAAGTCCATATTCAGGATTTTCGAAAGTGCTATGGAGCGCAATTTACCTTCAAGGTGTTGAATTAACTGCTAGGGTTGCGGAATTTGTTCGAAAGAGTCACCGCGGCGCGCGGCCCTGTAACGCAAAGGGGATTAGGAGGATTTGATTTTTTTTTGATCATCCATACTTAAATAGATGAGGTTTTTCTGACTCACGCAGAAAACCTGAAAAACTAAGAGAGTGTAGAATGCAAGAGCGAGCGAAGCGAACTGGTACATTTTTGCACCCTACCTATGAAAGGTTTCATTGCGTCACCTGTATAGCCAGGTTTCTTTTTTAGCACAGAACCTCAAGCTGTTTTCGGAATTAAAACTAGCCTACTCCTAATAATACTTCTTTCAAAATCGGTCCAGCCGTTTCAGAGATTAGCCGGAACAAAACGACAGTCTGACAGATAAACAAAAATTAAAAGATTGTTTCTTCGTTATAGCAAAAAAGCTGAAATGATAATACAAATACTTCATTCATATCGAAATAAATATGATTCACCAAAAATCTCAGACTTGTAACTAAATCTATTCTCTAACTGCACAAAATAGAATCCAATACATATCTAAACCGCAACAAATAAACGTTTTTCTTTTAGGACGTGAGACGCTAAGTGTGAACCCGCACAAAGCGCGCGATCACGCGACGCGACGTTGCCGCGCTGTGCCGAATATCGCGGTATATCGCACCGCAGGGCGACTACGAGTAGGTGGCAGCGGCCGTCCGCGTCTGGAATCTACTTACTAATCATTTACCGAACTGCAAGATACCTACCTTAATTACTAATGAATCATTAGAAATAACGTTTTAAAAGTAAAAAACTAAGTTATCTTTCTTTCGTTGTCATCCACAGTGCGTTTCTTATATAGTACAGCGGTAAAAGTTTCACCTGAGTTTGTAGAACTCGCAAAGTAAAATATAAATTGTTTTTAAATATAATTTGGGATGCAAATTACTCTAATACTGAAAAACAGTACCTTGACTGTGTTTACAGAAAAAAATCGCGTCTTTCGACCAAATAGTTTTAAACCAAACTTTGTTTATCTCTTTTGTAAAAGTGACATCTAGTGAAAACTCGTAGAACTAATAAGATCATTTGGTTACCATAATTTCAAGAATATTTGCTAATACAGCGCCATCTAGCATACACACACCACAACCCAAGTAAACTAAAAACCTGTAAGTTCTTGACGAGCTCGATAGAGTTCACTTAATTTTAAATTAAATCTGTTTACTATCTATCAAATGCCATCCCACCGCTGGCCAAACGTCTCCCTCATGCATAACTTGTTTTTGAGTTTTTATCCGACTACGGCGAAACAAAAGGATAATTATATGATTTTGAGTGGTATACAGTACGTTAACGTATCTATGTGTATTTATACAGAGATAGCCGTGCCGTAGCAAGAGGATAGCCGGATGCCACTATAGTATGCCCACATAACCCTATATATAAAAGTACTCTGTGCACATAACTGAACACTAAACTGCAGTAAGCGAGCTAAGCTAGCTAAGCTTAAGCAAAGAGGTACCTATACGACCGCGTGGTCGTATACCTCTTTGTTAGTTCCGCCATCCTCTGCTAGTTAAGATTGAAGTGGGTATGGGTACACCTACATTGTGATCACCTATTTGTTTTTGTCTATCCGAAAAGTATTGGATACACAATTACCATCCTATTCTTCTATGCTGGTAATTCTTACTTCCTACTAATACTTTGTTTCAATGTGAAGATATGTAAGCCAATTATTTACCAATCACGCCTCAAAGGCTGAACGAATTGGAATGAAATTTGAACACCCAGTAAACCAAGGCATTGTTTTTAGAATTTCAGACCAATAGTCAGTACGCAATATTTTTGGATACACTGATATAAAGTTTTTAAAATACTGCTTTAAAAATGCGTTAGGGCAAATATTTTTTTATGGCAAACTTGCTCCGAGATCAAGGTGGATCAATTTTTCATGCCAGTGTATTACTATTTTGCAACTCACTGAATCAGAATTTGATAAAAAATATTTTGCGACTTGTCTAAGGCCTTTGACTGCATACACCATAAACTTCGTAGGGCAACAACACAGTGAAATCATTTTAAATCTGCAAGATCTTCAACAACTACTTAATAATTTTATATTAATAACAAATCAACTACTTATATTAAGATGACTTGATCCATAGATCTTGAATGATTAAGTACAGGTGTGTCACAGGGTACATTCTCGGGCCAAAGTTGTATAATCTAGTTTTATGCAATATGCACATGAATAGTAAGCATAAGGCTTACAATTCATGTAGACGATTGAATGGTTATGCTTTCCTTGTAGTTGTTTCGTAGTTCTAATTATCTAAAATCCTACGTTTGTTTTAAGTGGATCATATTTGTGTCGAGGATATATATATGGAAGGGTATTGAAAGTCTACATCTTCTTCACATTTTATTTAGAGACATCGGTATAAAATATATGAGATATAAAACAGCACAGTCGTGATAAAATTAAAATATATCATAATATACGATAATATAAAACACGTCAATATATTTAAATGAACATTTAAAAGTGTAAGATTTTTATTGAAATGTGGGCTAATAGAGTGAGGACAGCTTTTGGAAATTAAAAATGAATTAAAATACAATTTTCTGATAAAACTGACCCCAGAAGATACAATATAAAATTAATCTTAATAAATAAAATCTAAAATGGTATTTTGGACAATAGGCATAGAATTAAATATTTTATTCACTGTGATATTATTAAAGTTTATAAAATTTTTCATTCGTCAATCGAAAAAACTGCCGTAAACGACGGAAGTATAGAAAAATTATACAAACATTTTATATTGATTTTTAAATTTATATTTTTACTTTTAATCTTAGAATTATTTTATCACAGTGAATAGAGCTTAGGTGTGGGGATTAAAAGTGTATGTATGTAGGTGTCGAGAGTAAACCCCTAAAGTAGGGTTTAGTCAAGAACAGATAGGTATATGCCGTGTCATAACAACGGATATGGTAACATTAATTACATATGTATGTTAATGATAATATATTGTTATATCCTAACACTAACTAAGTAATGCATTTCACATTATTATATACGTTTAATATAATTATGACCATCAATTGAAACATACAAAGCGGCGGAATGTCTCATACAATACGTTGTCAAAGGAAACAAGATGGACTGCAAAAACAGACCAATCATTACTACTTGAACATTTATAATATTATAGCATTATCTATCTATAGCATCCATAAATACTTTTAATACAGATATAAAAGTACTATCAAAATAATAACCTAAATCCTAAGTAAATCCGTGACAGATAAAATTAAATAGAAAGTAATTACGTATTATTTTTCAGTTAAAGATAATTCTGCTAGAGTCCTACCGGTGTGGTGTCGCAATGAACCTCAGAATCAGTCAGTGGTGGCTCTTGAAAGTTGTTAGACCACCATTTGATATTCAACATAGCAGAAATAACAAAAAATATAATTAATACCAAATGTAATATAAATCCTATAATCTCATCTGAATTAAAAGTCTCAATTCCCGACAGCTGTATGACAAAGCTTTAATAATATATATTTATATAATGTAAATAAAACATTTCCCTTAAATACATATGGTTAAACCACGTTAACTTTGGCACGGCAATTTACTTCAACTAAATGGCTAATAGTTTAACAAAAGTTATATATTGTATTTTATAATATTACATAATAAATTCTTTAACCACTTTAATTCGGCTATGATCGATTAATCATACGAAATGCTTGGCTTTAAATTCAGATCTTCAGTGAGTAACTTTGAAGGTGTAAAGCGAGATCTACAGCAAACTTTAGACAAGTTCCTTTAATTTTAAGCCAAACAATCAGTTGTTCAAACTTAATAAAGCGTGTAAAAAAAACACCTTTGGCAACGTTCTTTAAGCGAAATCGAGGCGCTAAAGCTTATAATGCAGATTAAAAATAAAGTTACATCGTTACAAACTATAATTACCAGTTATAATACAATACACTAGTTTGTTCTTAATCTAACACATCAACGAACATAATATCTTTAGTTATAATATAATATGGAATACTTTGTGGGAACCACTGGCGTACGCCTAGCCGATACTGTGGAGAAACAATTGCTATTTGTGCTTTGTGTGATATTATTTAGACAACTCATCAAATATAAAATGACAATCAGTAATAAAATGCAGTTAATAGTAACTTCACAGCTAGAAAAACCCTCAAATATCAGTACTTGTAGTAGCTGGGTGGTATAAGTTTTTTTATGTTACAAGTATTCCTTATCTCTTCTTTCCAATCCACAAACGTTCGCCAGTCGCTCCCATAACTTAAATAAACATTCATTAAACATTGATACCAGTACAACATACAATGTCTTCATTATTACTCCTAATCAATTAACATATAATAACAGTAATTCCTTTCCGCTCAATGCAGTAACTTTTGATATTACACTACATTTTTGACAACTTCAACTCATACATTCTACATCCACCCGAACTCAATTCCAGTATGTCCATGACAAAGAATGTCTTGAAATGAACCATTAATAGAAAACAGTGCCGAACACTGTAAGCCCATCACCATGTGGATACCGAAAATGTACGAGATGAGTTCATCGTTCAACCAGTCACAATCCGAAGATATCCCAGAAAGTAAACCTTACAAATAAAATTATATTTACCTTAACAATTTAATATCCGAAAATAAACGAGTAAGAAGTGTTTCTTTCAAAACTAATAAGCATTCATAAATCGCTACATATTTTGATTTTATCTGGACCAATCATTGGACCCCACGATGGAAATGAATTCAATCCGTACCCCAAAATATTTATTAAAAAAAAACAAGTAGTTGTGTAGATATTGCACCAATTAATGTAAATAATCAGAATTAAATAATGATATCATTGAAATTTATTAAAGAACACTCTTCTCAGTCTCTTAGGGTAAAAATTCCAAGGTTTTCTAAAATATTGAAAGTAAAGTGTAACGTCCCTAATGAGAAACGGTGAAGTAATATGAATATGATATTCCACAATCCACACATAAGAATACTGAGACTATATTATACGATGATGATACATTGGTCTATTTTATTTATCCTCGTTAATATAATAAAACATCGAGACACAACATCGAATGTAAACACGAACAGCTATTGTATTGATATTGTATTAGTATTCTTTATAATTATTAAAATGTTATGTAATTGTAACTCTACTTAGACATTAAGATCAGGGTCTGGGACATAATTATATTGAAGAAGGAATGGTCAGGTGTTTGATGACACTGATACTTTCGTATGTAGCATCACAGGAAACGTACTTTATAGTAAAGAAAAGGAAGAAAATGAGATGGTTCACAAGGATTAGTCGCTGCAGCCGATGGGTTTGTCTCCTTCCTCATCTTTCATACATTGAAGGGTCGCCAGTCAGTTTACTTGTCACTTTGTTAGGATGAATACGAGTCGCGTTTAAAATTATCTAGTTCTTACATTTGTAAATGAGCATAAATGAGGTATAAAGGAAGTTTGGAAGAAAGTGTGTGATGAACAGAACGATTCTACTCATTGTATATGTTTTTGAATACATTACTAAGCTCTTTTACACTTACTGCATGCAACCAGATCAGCTATACTTATAGTACATGGTCATAATCATGTGTTCTATAAAGTTTATTGTTAAGTAAAACTGCAGTTTTATTATTTTATTTAATCCTTTTGGTACACACGGACGGTAAGGCTTTCGAATGATTATTTTAAATATTTTATTACAGATCTCTTTTATTGAGTAGTTTGTTTAGGAGTTACTAAAAGTAGAAATTAATAACATTAATTTTGAGTTCAGGTTGTAAATTTTTCAAAAATATATTACTCAGAAATTATAAATATTCCGAATCTAAAATTTGATGAGTTAAATATAAAGAAGCAAGTAATATAAAATGATAGAATGAGAGCTACTTGTGAATAAATGGTAGGTTCTAATTAAAATGATATGTAACTAACATTGTATATATACCATAATTTTACATACAAAGATGATAATTATGTAGACACATTACAAAATATTTACAAGTTAAATTACAGTAAGGGATACGTGAGAACAGATAGGAAAATTTTATGAAAGAACAGTAAGGATATTGAAGAATACGAGTAAGTCGCCAAATGTACAACATCAGACATTCGTTCACGCGATCCTACCACTAATACAGACACACTCAATGGTGGCGAGCCCATTAAATTAAATGGTAAGTATATTTAAATTACTTATAATAGATTCCACTAAAATCTAAATACTAGAATGTTCCAAGTTACAATTTAAGAAAATAAACTGTGTGTCTTAGGTTATACTTGTGTGGTGTTAGTGGGTTTTGTTACACTTCTGTTTGTCGAAAGTAAGTCTGACGTCAGTGGACGCGCAGTGGAGTCGTAAAACTATAAGAAAACGCGACTGGGGATTTAGGTATGTCCAACAGTGTTGTGTATGAATTAGTTATCAAGTAAGGTCATGAAAAGTTTCAGATTAAAGTAAAACTTTCAATTCATCCTCAGGAAAATGAGGAAGAACCCTTTTAAACACAATAAGTACATCATCTTATCTATGATCTCAAACTTTTGAAACTGACTGCCATGAAAGTACAAGAGACATTTGAAATTGAAGAAGAAAGTGACAGTAAAGGCGCGCGTCTGCGCAGCGGGGTCGCCAGACATCAGAAAACTATGGTCAAGAGACACAAATCTAGTATATTGAATAATGAGTAAACAACAACAATGCTGCGACACCGAAAAGTATACGAGTGTTAATGATGTGGGCTACATGAAGCCCACGGCTCCCTTACATCGAACAGCGGCACACGAACGCTTAAAATACGTTAGTCTACTGGTCGGGACTTAGCTTAGGTGTCGCTGGTGGCTGATGGCTGCTTGATCAGGTCTACATCGCGCCCCACACTGGCCTGAGTCTTCAGTTTTGGTTTATCTACAACTTTATGGTCATGTCCATGCTTATCATGCCCCTTGTGCTCATGTCCTGCCTTATGCTCATGACCGGCCTTGTGATCATGTCCAGCTTTGTTATCATGTGCGGTCTTGTGGTCGTGTCCAGGCTTGTGGTCGTGGTGGCCGGGCTTGTGGTCCGGTCCGCTCTCAACCACGCTGACTCCGTTTTTGTGGGTCGTCGGTTCAGGGTCCTCCTCGTTGTCCGCACGGTATTTTTGGTTGTAGTAGTGTAGGCAGATGCATCTGAAAATTGTAGTGTTGTAGACATTAATATTGGTTTACATAGCAAACTAAACAGTTTGACAAACTTCAAGTTGAGCGTAGAGCTATTTTTAGTTTCCACTTTATTTAAAACGTCGTTTACACCGCTTTGTAAAAAATATTAAGGTATCTAAAAATACGACGGAGTCAAGGCTCTGCATTTGAACCAAACTAAAGGCCTCTCTGAATGGCACATGCTACAGTCAAGGCAATTATAAATAATACAGAAAAAACGCCTTAAGAATAAAAATGAGGGCAATCAGTTACAGCTATAGCTATTAGTGAATAACAATGCAGTGCTGGGTTCGCTTTGTTTATTTGTTTTGTAAAACGACCCCTTGAACGGACAGAGATTGAAGTGGCGGCGACCAGGCCCTTTTAATTCAAACGTAATTAACTAAACCAAAACGGCCTCCACCGTTTTATATTAAGAATATCGTGCTTAGGTTACATAAAAGCAGCTTTGAGAAAAACGCTCCACTGCTATTTCTTTTAAAGTCATATTTGCGAGAGCTTTTCTTGTCTTTTTGGTGGTTTTAATTGGCAGTTAAAAACGTGTTTTCTAGTGAACACGTCAAATATCTGTGTTTGATTATGTATCGGCTGAATCGCACTGCAGAATTTTAGATTTTATTCATAGGGTGAGGAAGTCAGAAATATCTACGAGTTACCCTTGAAACCGGATTCCTGCTTATCGGATCGTAAAAATTACATACATGTAATGTTACTAGAAATGGCACGGATAAAGCCATCAATCTCATAACTGTCAGAGCAGGGTCGCTCCTGATACCAGGCGAATATGAAAAGAAAGAGTTTTGAACGGCGACTCTACCGTAATAACTTTCTTATCTTTAGGACATTTTTCCATGGCGTCGCGTCGTTGGCAAAAACAGCGGACTGGGAAAATCTTTTGCTTAGTGGTTTATGTAATCGCTAAAAGTTGTCCGTTTACATTTTATGAAAAGCCTTATATTTTTTCAGTTTTTGTAAAATATCTGCCATATTATATGTTTATCGTATTCAAATATTTTCTTTTCTTGATAACTATAAAGTCGTTAGTTCAAGATTGAAAAGGTTGCTTAAAAGCAAGCGTGCTTCATTATCAACCACGTCAATCGTCATCTCTTTGCATCAGGATATAGGATATAGGATATAGTGGACAAACGTGAACCTATTAATAATGATTAAAAACAAGACTTCCATTGATATTAGAATCACTGAAAATATCTCGATAGCTTCTTGGTCCTCATGGAAATTACTCCTAATTGCAGTATAAAATAACCTTCTGCGCCCCATGGTACCCTAGTAACTTGCCTTTCAGGTAGAATTAATAGTATTGTGCTATCGTCAAGTATTTCATTTGCCTAATTGCCTGGGGTCAGTTTATCGTTAATTTTACTAAGTGATCCCACTTTAATTGTAGTCTTCACGTCACCTTGTTGTGGGTAAGTCTTCCATTTTGTAAATAAATGTTTGCCGTTGTGAAGTTTTCAAACCTTTTTTGTGTTCTATCTTACAGTCGAACTTCCGTTTGTTGTAGCCAGAGTTAGGAAAAAAACAGTGCATTTTTATATTTTATCTTCAATTCTTAAAACTTTAATTATACCTAAAGAACAGCTTACTCTATTTTATACACGAAAAGGTTTATTTAAAAATTCATTCTAAGTAAACCATATTTTTAGGGTACTTTTCATGTCAGTAAATGACCATTTGTAGATCCTTTAAATCAATACAAACAGTTACGCCTAATACGATTTGAGGTATGCTTCCATACAACTTGAGGCATGCTTTCATACATTTTATCACGGTAACGAAAATTCAGTATAATCTTTAAATTTGATGCCAACGGGTAGAATCATGTAAGGATCACGCCATTAATCACATAACAATCAGTAAAATTAAATTTTCATCTTTATCACTACAGCATCAAGGTTGATTGTTGTTTGATGTGCTGGTTGATTCAACTTAAGTGGCCTTTATAGATCCGCTTATAAATCCTACTCCCCTTTAGGTATGGGAAATCATCAAATGACTTCCCCGCTCTGGGCGGAGCGGGAGGAGTGTCAGACTTCTACTGACTAAAACCCATCCATGTTCCTTCATGTGCCCTTTGTATTCCAGAGCCACGGTATCTCTTTCGAATAGTCCCGCGACTCCGGCAGGCGTCGGCCCTTTCGGGCCCCTCTGTGTGCTGACACTCTTTGAGGCGCGCGTGGAACACGAACGCGCCGTCGTCATGCAGAAAGAGACTGGCTTATCTTGTTTCAATTCTGGTGGGTCGGAAGAGTTGTTTGCTAGTAATTGGAAAGTCGAGTAATCCAAGTTGCTTCTTATTGATAAATGATTATTATTTTGTAAATAGGTTATAAATAACAAACGTCAATCTCTTTTTGGTCATTTTAAACTAGAAGAGGCCGGTGTTTCCAAGCTGACTGCTCTGACAAGAAAAACCGAAACAAACTTAGAGGTCAAAGTATCTTTTAAAGTCTATACAATCGTACTGGTCAAATCATATGAGAACCGTGTAGGTTTATGTCTGAAGTGGTATTTTGAAGAAAGTAACCAGTGCAAGCATTTGCCAGTTATCGTGTAGCTCAAACTTATAACTTTAAGGAGCTCAACGACCTGACGAACAATATCAAAGTAAGGACATTTGTGTAGGCCACATAAAGAACTTAAACCGCCAGACTAACATTAAATGAAATGAACCCCTAAACATAGCAATCTACATAGTCCTCATATTCTCAATACGTTATATAAGGATGCAGATCAGTGTCTTTAAATAAGACAGTCTCAATCTTCAGATAAGATCACTCTCTGTTACTAAGTGATGCACAATCAATCAATGTTTAAAAGCCTCGATTGCCATCGCAATGACTTAATTCATCGACTGGTTATAATAAAAGAAGTTTAGATGAAATTCGTTCAAAATAAAGTTTTATTTTCTCTAGACGCTTTCTCGCTTATAACGCAATTTTGGCTGGGTCCCTTTGAAATCGTTTAAAGCGGGTTTTACTTTATTTCTAAATTCGATACTTGAGTTGGTCGCGATGGAAAATATCCAGAATCAAAAATAATTACAGGATTGAAATTAACTCGAGTTAAAAATAATCAAATATGACTACCTACTTTAAATTACTGTTCTTTGGTTAATTTAAAGATATTTTTAAGTTTTAGGACACAGCACACGTCACAGCTGTTCAGATTCCCACAGTAAACTTGACAACGTAACTTTACAAATTAAAAACTTATAATGAGCCTGTTATCGATTGAGTCCCACTAACTAACTTACTATTTCTTTAAGAATTAGTAAGGAAGTGACCTAGAGACCTTTAAATGTCACCAGTTGTGAAACACGTCAATGATGTGTTCGTTAGCCTGTCTGTCCTTCTGTTTTAAGGATTAATACATCAGTGTACCCTTTTGTAGAGATCTCGATATTTAATGGTTAATTGTTTGCGATAGGAAACATTTAATTTATGTCATCCTGGTACTCCACCAAAAACTTCTAATAGACTAAATCTATTTTATAACTAGCATTAACTGCTGTTATACTGTGATGTGCTGATGTGAAAATCTGAGTGTTCTTTGTATTGTATGTAATCCTGGTACCCACCTCAAAACAGCGCCAAGCACACCAGCCCCAACCAGCGCAGCACCGGCTCCCATAAGATAGTAGCGATGCTGAGCGGCCTCCGCTCCTGGCGACAGTTGCACCAGCCCCACCACCAACACCACGATCCCTAGCAGAAGGGATCCCACTACCGCGTGCAGAGCTGCCACCTGCGCATACTAAACACATTTGAAGAAACTTTAAAGACAAGTGTTAAACATTGATCTCCTCTAGATTAACACCAATTACGAAGGAGGGAAAGAAGGAAGGAGAAGAATGTCATAGCACATACTTGGACAGTGTTCCTGATACTACGGAAGTACTCTTACGGGTCAGGACATCAGACAGTCAAGCAGACGGAAATGCAATTAAAAAAAAAACTAAAAGAAACTTAAAAATCCGTGAAAGTACTTCCTACAGAAAGAGAGGGAAGGTGACCCACACAACACACAAGAAAGGGACAAAGATACATCATGCAAGGGGTATTGGTTACCTTGTTAGTGGTCAGAGCACAAAGTTAGTGGCACCGGCAGATATCTGCCATGTTTGAAGCTGTCAACATACACGACTCCAGAGAAGCCAACACTTTAGAGCCTGAATTTAATGTTTTACAGCTAGTTAAGATATTAGTATTATGGAGAGCCAATTCCTATCACCTCCAACATCGTTATATTGACCTATTAAACATGCAAATTTATATGAATAAAATAACTTCTAACGTATTCTTCTTTGAGATTTTTTTATTATCTAACTTCCCCTTTTACAAAAAAAATGCTCCCCTTCATTAGTCATCAACAACAGCTATGTCAAAGATGTGACAGGGTTAGACTGTCCTTTTCTGAAGTTTTTGTTTAAATTAATGAACAGATGCCTTCTGGCCTCTCCTGAGACCCTGCTGTCAACTGCATTGAACAGGTGAACTGCTTGTTATTATTTTAAATCTTTTGTTTGACCACCAATCCAAAAAAATAGTATTTAGAACGTTCTCAATAATAAGAAACCACTGTTTAATTTGGCATGCTCTAAGGAAAAAATACTAAGTAGTATCGTAGATTGATCATACGGGACGTAACAGCGCAGGAAGAAGCATGGATGTCGTATCTCATATATAAGAATCTCTGATCTCGAGGTCTTCTTCCCGTGCTATCACGCACACCTGCCAAAAGAATATGCAAGCCTGGTAGCCCACCTTGCCACAAACGTAGAGTTCATTCCTCAGCCGGTGATGGTCTGGCGAGGGCGTCGCATCAGCGTCGATGGGGCGGCCGATCTGCAGAGGCAGCTGCGATGGTCGCCGCCCCCCTCCGCCGCGCTTCTCATTGCGTCGTCTCTCATGGCGAACCGCCACCGCTGGCATAGCACCAATCATCTTCGCTGTACAACACCAGGCCTTCAGAGGCGTGATGGAGGCCCATGCTTAGAAGTCATACTTTTAAACACGGGCCTCCTCCACTCTTTGCATGATTAAACAGTTTTATATACCTACCAGATTCTTAGCAATCAAAAAGCCTAAATTAGCAGCCATTGCTTCACAATCTCAACATCTCAAGGGGTGCGGGTGGGGGGTGTTCATTATAACACCTCTTCAGATTCTACACTATACTATATTTACTAGTTTATTAGATCCAAACAAAGGTCTTCCTTCCCCGTTAATTGGCTTCCTCCATCCAAGTTCATAGTCCCACCCACGGTCCCACCACCCTGATCGTTGTAATATTCAATCAATATAATTAAAGTATCTTATAGATAGTACCTGATGGCGGAAGCTTATTGTGATATAGTATACTTGTATTGGCACAGAAGCTTTACCGACCACTGTCATCATCAAGCTAGCATGGCACTGATGACAAGTCAACATAGAACACAAAATAAGCAGGTAAGCTTGATATGTAACCTACCTCATGTCTACCAGGCATTCATAACACGTTAGCAACACAAATCATTCTCTCATCTAGCAGTACCCAGGACCGAACTCGCTCCCTAGCTGCCTCACATACATCAACACACACTAAAACGCACGAATGTCTATCGCTGTCATACTTTAGTGGGCATAAACAGAAAATATGGGCCTCCAGCTTTTTATCTTTATATAGAAATATGGAAACTTTAATATGTTGTTTGAGAATTTCCTCAAAGGAGTTGGCGAACTCCCTTTTATAAACGGTTAAGTTTTCTGAAACTTTAAGGCTACAGGAAGGTGTAAAGTTTCAAAGATTGCCAACAAAGAGACCATGAAATTAGCTGTTTATTTATTATATTTTATTTTATTGTACAACTCATAACAAGTACAGGAACAACGTTGCTGCTGTCGCTGTTTATAAAAAGGATTTGCTTCCGACGACAATGATAATTATCGTCTGTCCGATCATTTTCGAACTAAGGAGTCGGCTTCCAGTATTTAACGGATGGAGCAATACCAATATTTACAAGGTGCGCCTGACTATTTGACCTCCAGAAACTAGTAACTGAATTGAAAAGACTCGTTGTAACATATTTCATTCTTCACTCACTCTTTTGTTTCACGCTCACCATTCAGAGTATGATACTAAACTTTCTCAGCTTCTATACCTTCGGAATACCTCAGAAAGCGATGTCACTACAATGAAAGTATAGTATACTTACACCGCTGATTATCTCTTGGCTGTAGTAACGACTGGAGCATATCTGCAACAAGCAAGTTGATGTCAAGGGGAATCCAAGATGGCGGCAGACAGAACAATATAAAGTAGAACGACTCGTAAAAAATTAACAATAAAAACCATCTTTATGTGAGTCGCTCGTGTTATGGGTTTAGCTACAGTTTTATGAACAATTATATTTATTTGTTTCTTCATGTTAATGTTGTAGTTTTAAGTGGAAATTGAAGTTTGACAATAGAAGTAACTTTCGCACCACGGGCTGTCATGCAGTCGAAGTGCGGGTCGCATAGCACGGCACGCAAACATCAACGACACTATCCGACGCGCTCTGGTCGCCGTCGGCGTGCCAGCCGTATTAGAACCCATTGGCCTGGCACGCGACGATGGCAAAAGACCGGACGGTATATCTTTATTTCCATGGAAGATGGGTAGGCCTTTAGTGTGGGACACTACTTGTGTCGATACTCTTGCGCCATCCCATCTTCATAGCTCGTCGTGATGTGCTGCTTCTGTGGCTTCGGCTGCTGAAAACCTCAAACGGCGGAATTATAATAGCCTTATTGGCAACTACATTTTTGGTCCGAGTGCTCACGTCCTATTTAAAGATTTAGCAAAACGCTTAGTTGACGCTTCGCGTGACCCAAGGGCTGGCTTTTACCTTGGACAGAGGATAAGCATTACCATAATGGCAATGCCGCCATTACAAACTGTCGGCATTGCCATACAACGTGGCAATTCCGACAGTCTTTTGGGCTCGCTTCCAGTCGATAGCATTGGGGAAGAATTTTTTTACGCCATATTTTAGTTGAGCTTTATTTTCTATTTTAATTGTAATATAGTTTGTCCTCTAAATAAAACCTTTTTTAGTATTCGCACACTATATCGGTAGATTTAAGTTACTTAGTAAAAATCTGGTAAATAGCTGATAAATACCTACCAAGTAAATACCTACTCTAGCAAAATTATGGCTTTGAATAGATCTTTTCATCAAACAGTCACCTGAGCTTACCTACAGATAGTTAAGTGGAAGTGGACAGAATGTTAAAGGCGGTTTCTTCCACAATATTCCAGGTGACGTTAAGACGATCCCGCAACATGGCAGGCACTAGGTAGCTAATGCACTTTGTGAAGTAAACAGTCTGTCTGTAGACGAAGTACTAGGTACTCACCTCATCTCAGAAATAAAATAATACCTCCTCGTACCTATGTTGTTTTGATGTTCGATCATAGCTTTGTTTGGTTTTTCGCTCCTGAATCAATTGTTTGTTTTTATTTTACGTCCGATCCCAGCACCGATCTACTATTTGTACAGGAACAAATAGATTTTTGTTTGGAAAACGTCGAAGTTTTCGTTAGAATTTTAATGAAAAACGTGAAATCATTTTTGAATTTGATCGGAACAAATAAACGCTCGACACGGCGATATATATATCGTCAGCCTGGTAGGTGTGGACTTCAATGTGATTTTCGTCTCCATCCCGTTTTATTATTTTTTTATTCCCTTTGTCAATTCGATGTAAAATTGTAAGTTACTTTCCGGAAAGTGATATTTTATGAATTTCAGTGAATTTTCACAGTCGTTTTTTCATTTGAAGATAGTGTACATTACACTATCTTGAATTTCAAATGTTATTGATTCACTTTTAAACTGCAACTTTTTTAACTACCTAACCTTAACCTAACCTGAGCTATGCAATAACTTTAATTAACTTTATTTGCATCCATGGTGAATTACATGTTGTCCGTGTTATTTCTCATACATAGAATAAGTACAATATTAAACATTTTTTGTGATAAGACCCAAAACAGCAAAATAAACAGTATGTTAACATATCACAATAGTAACAGAATTTATTACAGTTGGCAGCCCTCAACATTTGTCTTGTAGGAATGTGCTGGAATCCGCCATAAGTGGCACTATCGAGAACGTGAATGCGATGCTGAATCACTGGCTCAAGGAGAGAATCCAGAGACATACAGTCTACATAGTTTCATTATTAAAACTAACTTTTACCAGTGCCTTCTCGCCTGTAGTCTCTCCCATAAGAACCGAGCATGTTAGCAGGATAAAAAGACATGTATCAATAGTGTAGGTAGCTAACTAGGTTTTTTTTGTAATCGGGCCAGCAGTGTGATTCATCAGCCGGTTCTGTAAACATCTCGAAGTGAAGAGAGACGTCGTTCCATCTAGATTACTTGGATTGGTAGCTCACTTCGTGATCATTTCACCCAAGCCACACATCAACATGTTTACTACCGGTCGAATCTGTAAACATTTCTGTCAATCCATGTAATCAAGATGGAATGACGGGTCACCTCGTGATCACTTCACCCAAGCCTTCACTTCGTTATAATTTGGGGGAGGGAGGCCTTTGTTCAACAGTGGGACAGTACAGCTGGTCTATGCTGTAAACATGTCGAAGTGAACACTTAGGCGAAGTGAATGACAAGTGAGATGTCAAACCATACAAATAAGATGGAATGACAGCTCACTTGTCGTTCACTCCACCTAAGTGTACACGGTGAGATGTCGAAAGAATCGACCGGCTGGTCGAATAAAATAAAAATCGTTTAGAATACAATGACCAGACTAATATGCCCTTCTACCATCGGACATCCAGACGCACTGCAACTTACCATCCCTACCTTGTTGCTATTCCACCAATTCTCACTAAGCGTTTCCACCTAACCAAACATCTTTCATAATGCGCACAGCAAAGGAGTGGAACTCTCTGCCTGCGTCTGTTTCCCAACGCTTACAACCCTAATCTTTGCAAAGTTAGAGTGAACAGGCTACTTCTGGATAAGCTCGCTCCATCATAAACTTGTGTCTGTGATCTCTTGACTAGTCTTAGTACTTGATAGTCAAGAGCAAACACATCCCAAAATAAAAAATACTCTAATTCTCTCTAATAATGAAAACTACAATAAACTCCTATTCTCCATTTCCATCCAGCCATGTTTTGTCCATTTCTACACGCACAGGTATATCAAATACTACCCACATCATATTTCAAGTACGTTTCGCAGACTCATTTCTGATAAGTGTCGCATGACATTTATATCGTATTTCGTACCCACGTAAATAAAGTTCGGGTGTAACGCAACACGATACAGCGAGAACTTCGCCGCGAAGAAATTGTACGCTTTCGACGGAATTGCCCCTTCGTACGGATAACGGCATAGAGCACGGAATAGCCGGTGCCGGCTAAATTGTGCACTGTCACAGCACGCTTGTTTTTACCTAAACCCATTTCATTTGTGTCCTTTCCAGGGCCGCATTTAAACTTAGTGCCGTCCCTGGGCGCTGTAGAAAATACCGCCCAACACTGATCTAATTTTACTTGGGGCTGATTTTTCAATAGTCCAATAACGTAACGGTAAAAGTTATTGGACTATTGAAAAATCAGCCTTTAATCATTTGATTTCTTATTTTTTTTTATAAAATAACTAACCTATTGCAGAAAATTTATTATATACTTGCACTTCACTCGTGACTTCGTTCGCGCTGGTTTAGTAGGTATTCCACGAACTTCTTCTATACCTTTCACCATAAAGAATAATGTGTTATTCCGCAGCATACGCCATATAAGATTTTCTTTTTGGGTTTTTTTCACAATAAATAAAACAAATGCTAATGCTATTAATTTACGCGCATGTATTTTGATATGCACAGGTTTGTGCATTCACATGCGTCGGCAGTGCAGTTCCATTGTGCATCCAACCATCATCTGCCTAGCCTTTTCCCAACTATATTGGGGTCGGCTTCCAGTCAAGCCGGATTTAGCTGAGTAACAGTATTTTACGCGGAGCGGCTGCCTACCAGATCTCCAAAACCCATAAACTGGGTAAACACGATAACTTCATGGAAAGACTGGAGTCAGATTTACTGCGGTTTCTGACTATCCATAACGACTGCCAAAGATCTACAAATTACAGCCACAAGCCTACTGTCACTGTCCATTAGTATCTATGAGTACCAATTCGGCGAAACTCACTAGCCTTTTTTTTAAGGATAGGAAATCAAAAATTCAAAACCCATTCGTGTTCCTCCTGAGAGGAAGCCCGGGGCTAAATAATAACACACAGGTCGATCTCTAAGGTTAAGCAACGCTTGCCGAGGTTTGTTTGTGGATGGGTGAACATCCTAACATACCGAGTTTCCTCCATGCCTCGAAAAGCACGTTAAGCTGATGGTCCCGGCTGTCATTTGGAGATGTTTGGCAGTCGTTACCGATAGTCAGAAGCCAGAAAATCTGACACTAGTCTTGCCAAGGAGTAGGTACCGTGTTGCCGCTACTCGTAAAATACAGGTATTCAGCTAAATCCGGTTTGACTAGAAGCCGACCACAATATAGTTGGTAAAAGGCTAGGCAGATGACGTTCCTCCTGCCCTTTGCGTTACAGGGCCGCGGTGACTCACTCACCAACACGCTTGATTTTGTATGGAACATTTTGAAAATATCGCGTCTAGCAATGGCCTTCGCGGATTCTCCGAGCTCTGTGGCTAACAGCATGGGATTAATGTACAACTGTGTCGGGCGACGGTCGCGAAATGATTGCGCGCCGCTCTTCTTTTGTTCCAGCAGCTAAACCGGACAATAAAGTGAAATTGTGCTCGGGATAAAGTGTTTTGTTCTACTTGTAAGACGAGATATTTTGTCACGAAAAGTGGTGCAACTAGGATTTCTGATGTATTTTGGTGTGAGTTCCATCAACCATATAAGTAAAAATACATACTAAGGCGCCAAAAATCCGCCATTTTGTTTTTTTTTATTTCAATTGGGTATACTAAAATCCATCAAGCCGTTCAGGCTGCAGACCGTGCCGAACAATTATTCATATGAGTACACATACATACTCTCGAAAAAACACAACCCTCCTTCTAGCGCAGTCGGGTAAATAGCTTTAGCATGCTAATGTCGGTCGGTGAATATAAGTTATAAGTTGAACTGAATGAGACGAAATTTAAAATTGTAAAAAACATTGACGAAAAAATGCTTAATTCTGGTCCGCTCCACAGCGACTAAAAAGCCCGAACTTTGATGAAGATGTGAAAACATTGTTGGACCTGCTGAATATTGTAAGATTATTTTTGCATTTTATAGACTCATTCAACGAATGTAAACATGATTTTGTGAACACTGACAAATGGTTAAAAAGAGTTTCTTGCACATTCTTCGCCATATGACTCTTTGGAACGTGCAACTGCCGCGCTGGAAATAGGGTTGGTGAGTGTGTTTTGCTGCAGAACAGCTTGCTGCTCTTGTCGCTAGCGTGGCAGAATTAGCTTCATCTATTTGACTGACAGACCTTGACTATTCAAAAGTGCCTGTAAATTGGTCTATTTGAAATGAAGGATTTTGTATTTTATTTGTTGGTCTTTGACCCCATATACAGTTAAAAGTATTAGATATATTCGTCTTGCTTGGATTTCCTGGAAGAAAACTCAATGGCTGCTATTTCTTGCTTAAACTAGACAAAACTACACTTGGTGCCAAATAAGTTGGCAATAGCGGTCCGCCCTGTCCCTAATATTTCTCCGTAGGAATCCGAACGACAAGCTATGTGTCGTTTTCACTCGTGACAAATGTTGACGGCATCGATTCCGATTAACGGATTTTTATTTCTTCTTTGACTTGAATAATGTTTGAATCTGTAGAATAAACGTTGCCCTACACTAGGAATTTCTCCTGTATCGTGGGTGCGTTCACAAACATACAAACTCACATACACGAACAGCCAGACACGCAACAACTAGGTATCCGTAGGCCATACAAATATCTATTCTGCGCGTGAATCAAACCCGAAATACGCAGCGCAGCAGCCGATCTGAGCGATCGGCTCTAACCGTGCGGTCAAAACTTTACCACATGGCCTAGCAACATAGTATACCTACTCTTTAAGATGGCAAAACCAAACTCTTATGTTAAGTGGCTACATTATAGTCTATCAGGTTACAATCTTGACCTTTTAGCTGTACAATACGCCCTTGGACTGAAGCTAAGGGGTTTCTATAGAATAAAGAACGCCTACTGAGTTTGTATAGCTTTTATTATGTACAACCTATGTTTGAACACGGGTTTACGACAGGTTTACATATGCCAAGAATACAGACATGCGTCTGAACTACCTGAGAGGGGTCATGGTGTATGGTATACGCATGTTGGTAGCTAATTGATAAAATACTTTATCTAGGGTACTAAACGTCTTGGACTTCATTTCTAGACCTTTGCTTGGCTAATTCAATTTCATGGCGAACAAATTGCATTTTTTTATATCTTGTTTTTAACTACACTCCAACTGTACAGCAGTTATTTTTTCATATTTCATAGCTAAACAATTTAAAAGTTGTTGGTAGTTAGCACTCCCACCCTTAATAGCTTAAGTACCCATTTTAATTCAGCCCAAATTATAGTACGGTACACACTACATTAACAAAAAAATTCTCTGGCTCTATATTTAACAACATGAACCATCTGCCGGGTTATTTCCTCGACAGTTGAGTTACCTTCCCCGTGGTCGTCACCCCTTGCGACCAATTTATGAGTGACAGCCACCTCCCGGATATTGACGTTTAACCCCTCACCTGAACCCTTTGCTGATTACTGCGATAAAGTTATATTTATACCTAAATCACGGTCTTATAGGCTCAGGCTGTATCTAACAGATATTTTGGAGGAACTGGTATTAGTAGAAGTCTTGACAGTTACCGACCGAATCCGGTAAGGCCTTCCTAAGTATCTAAACACACTATGCCGAAGGTACAGCGAACTTCGGCATGATCACGCCTGCAAATGCTATTTGAATTACTGACAACACATTATGCCGAAATTACGTTGCGTTGCGCTAAATGCCTTGCGCGTCGAATATAACAATGTTTTCAGGATGATGTTGAAACTCCCTCGTTTCTGTAGTGCCTCGGGGATGTTTGCCCAATGGCGTACAGATGGCTTCCATGCCATCATCAGGAAAAAGGTGGCATCGCTTGTGAGGAGGATTCGAGGGAGTAGCAATAGCATCCTGAAAGTCGTGGCTGAGGACCCGAAAGCTCCTATGCTGAGGCATTTCATGAGAAGTCATTGTCTCCGCATGAAGTACCTCGTAAGTACATGACTCATTAATTATTTTTAAACTTGTTTTACTAACTTTAGTTTGTAAATTGTACTAACAGAATTGGTTCCTTATGTTGTTCCCAATAAAAACAATTTGTATTGTATTGTTACAGCGTACAGCCGAACTTCGGTCGGGCGTAAGTTCAGCGGCAACGTATTCTGTAAGAGCACACACAATACGCGACCGAATTTCGGTTCGATTGCCGACGAAGTCCCCAACAATGGCAGGCAGGCAATGCCTGCGCACGTGTCCGCCTTGTGATTATTTTATTTCGCCTCTGTCTGCGTACGACACACGTGCTTTGTTGTGTCATTAAAAGATACTTACACCATGTTTGATTCAGAAAAACTAAATATCACGGTTGAGTCATGATCGTGTTTATGGATCAATCATCTGTCTGTGACAGTGAGCGGCTGTATGTCCGGCAGTTTAGATTACACGAAATGACGCCACGACAGCAATCAAGTCACTGAATAGACAAAGTTAAGCAGTTGAATATCTGTCGCGTAAGTTCGGCACTTATGGTGTGTCATGTCAGCCGAATACGTCGGAACGTAAAATCCGCCGCAGAACTTCAATCGCGTACCTTCGGCATAGTGTGTTTAGACACTTACTACACATTTTTTTTTTTTTTTTTAGGGACGGGAAATCATCCAATGACTCCTCCCGCTCTGGGTGTAGCGGGAGGGAGTGTCAGACTTCTACTGACTAAAACCCATCCATGTTCCTTCATTGCCCTTTGTGTTCCGGAGCCACGGTGTCTCTTGCTAATAATCCCGCGACTCCGGCAGGCGTCGGCCCTTTCGGGCCCCTCTGTGTTGCTGACTCGCTCTGAGGCGCGCGTGGAACACTAACGCGCCGTCGACACGGCCTGTCGTCACTAGACGGACGGACGGCGAGCCACCCATAGCTCGCCGTCCACAGGCCCGACTTACTACACATTCAATCTTGAACGCCATCCACGATCAAAATCAATTATCTGTGTGCCAATTCTACTAATTTTCACATTCGCATCTCAATCGCAGTCTATCAAAAATGTATGATAATAAATTAAAGGCTTTTTTGACAGTTTGTGATTGACATGCGAATGCGAAAGTTGTTTAAAAATTAGTAGAATTGACCCTCTGTTCCATGGATCGAGTTCGAGATTGACTGTATACGGGCGCCCTTAGGACTTATCGACCGAATTCGTTCGGTAAGTTTGTCGAGACTTCCCGTCCTAGTTCTTTTCTTGGTAAGCCTTATAAATGACTTCTAGTCAGTCTTAAATACTTTCGATGCGACTAGACAGTTGTGAGGATTTACTTGATTTCAGCTTGATTATTTTTGCTCTTTGGAGGCAGGTAAAATGAGTACACTAATTACCGCTGGAGGTAAGGAAACCTCAGTCGAAACTTAAAACTTTAGTGCTCTAATGAAGCAAACAGGTGTAGTTTGTTAAACAAACTTAACAAAACTGGATAGCGAAGTAAATTAAGAAGTAGAGCAATGAAGAGTAGGTGCTCTATTGCAATATTGCTAAAGAAGACGTCCTCATTTACAGCTATTTATAGTTATTCTTTGGGAAACCATCATCCTGTAGAATGAGAGCTATGTAAATTTATCAATTTACCGCGGCAGGCTGGGACCGTAATAAAATATCCTTTTAACTTGAACACAGAACTTTTTCAAATTGCCCCGGACGTAGGTCGGTCCAACTCCGGTAATGAAACACATTGTGATATTGTCTACGAGCGAGCCTACGAGGCTACGTGTCTACTGTAGTGCTACGCGCTACGCCACTAGGGTCGGATAGTTACGTGCTACGTAGCTACGAGCGTCGGATGGCTACGCGCTAAGATGGACGGCTACGCACTACGCCTACGAGGGTCGGATAGTTCGAATAAAACAGGTGACCGACATAGTTACATCCTCATAGTTATTGAGATGTTTTTGGCAGAAAAGGTTCTATTTCTTTCATGTTCCCATATTTACTGTATGTTTTTTGTTCATCAATATTTAAAATGAGAATAACGAATTCTCCGTTCGCAATTCATTAAAATTATTTGGAATACTAATTGTAACTATAATTCCAAATATACTAGTAATTAGTTGGGACATTTTTTTTTATCGATTTTGGGCAACCTAGCCACACTATTTGGAAGTTATGAAAGAAGGCTTAATTTTTGTAATATTTGAATTCGACTTGGTCAGCCTATTTCAGGTAGGTAGCTACACTACTAATGCTAAATATAGACCTTAGTGCTTATTCTACCCGCCGTGATAGGCGCCGCGGGCGTCAGAGGCCACATGGTGACTTCCGGCCATAGTAGGTGCGGGCCTGTGGACGGCGAGCTATGGGTGGCTCGCCGTCCGTCTGTCTAGTGACGACAGGCCGTTTCGACGGCGCGTTAGTGTTCCACGCGCGCCTCAAAGAGAGTCAGCACACAGAGGGGCCCGATAGGGCTGACGCCTGCCGGAGTCGCGGGATTATTCGCAAGAGACACCGTGGCTCCGGAACACAAAGGGCAATGAAGGAACATGCATGGGTTTTATTCAGTAGAAGTCTGACACTCCCTCCCGCTACACCCAGAGCGGGAGGAGTCATTGGATGATTGACCATACATAAAAAAAAGTGCTTATTCTACAATTATTTAAGCAACTTTCGTATTCGGATGTTAAATTGCAGTCCGTCAAAAATGTATGAAAATTAAGGCTATTTTGATAGTTTGGGATTGATATACGAATGCGAACACTGTTTAAAAATTAGTAGAATTGGCCCTCTTATTACAGTGCTAGCAATGGGTGCCTAATATTAAAAGGATTTTACAATAAAATACTTGTCCTTTTGTAATAATTACTTTATTTAATAATAAATGTGTAATAAATCGAGTGAAATAAATTATATTTGCCTAACGTGGAATGATTTGTGATTCGAGATAAAATCGCCTCGCTGCGGGGAAAGCGACCCTTGTGAGGCTTTACAATTTTCAAGTTAATAGCTAATAAACTCCGTAATGACCGTAAATATACCTTAATTCCTTTATTTTTACAGCTAATGTTTAAACGGCAATTACCCTTAATAAAATTAAATGAGTTTTAGTTCTAACATCGCTTTCCTCGCAGTGAAACCGTTTAATACAAAAGTACTTCGTTTAATTTACAGAAAAACTATTTAATTTACATAATTTTTAATTCATACTTTAGTTAGATGACTAGATTGAAAAGAAAAGAATTAGTACTACGTAGTTTCTTTAAAAAATTGTATCGATTAGGACAAATTCGAATTCTTTATTATAAAGTTACTATTCGATTCTCAATCTAGTAATTATATTCTTATAAACTTATATTTTGGTGTTTTTTTTTTGTATTTCAGATTATTTCTTATAGTTAGTATCACTTTGTGACGAAAACAACAACCAGTATAACTTCGGACTCGAAAAATTAATTTTAAAATGACAACGATTAGGTAACGATTTACAAAGGATGCATGATAGAAGTTGCTGTCAAAACTTGTAATCACACCAAAACGTATAGACAATTTTAATTAAGTACATTACTTATTGCTTGCTTGCTTGTATGGCACTGTAGTTAGTCAACAGGACGCATCACTATCCAATTCAATTAAATACATTAAAGTGCTTTACGAGTGTATAGTTTTATTTAAAAAATGCGCAAAAGCGTTCATAAAATCTCTCCACGACACCGAAATGGCATAAAATAATCACAACTAACACGTTTTGAGCTTTAACACGACACCAAAACATTTGGACAACGAAACAACTACAAATTAACAACTAGACATTTATAAATCACAATTAGGGATTTAGATATTTTATTTTGATTTAGGATTTAAGCTTTTAGCGAAGCGCTGTTGCGCATTCGTCTGCTTATGCTATGAATTCGTTCATCTTTTGGACTAGGGAGTCATGAGTGGTGAAGGTATTGCACGCCACAGCACGTCGAGGGATGATCGCATGGGATGTATGTACACGTGACACTTACAGCCAAATATATCAATTGAATTATCCTATCAAAATTACCTAAATATAAAAGTATAGGCACAAGAAATTTCATAATTAACGTGTGCAAACACTATATTTTGCGCTATCATAATGTGCATCAGAATGTATGTAATATACAAGAAATTAATTATTATTAAACGTTATTAAATTATGGGCTTAGTGATGCATTGTTACAGCGTGACATTATTTAAGTATGTTGACTATACTTAATGGTAAAAAAAAACAATAAAATTAATGACTATGACCGTAGCATTATGCGGCAAATGAAACTGCCAACATAATGCAGTACCATTTCTAATACTATAACACAATATAAAACAGCCATATTTTGTACTTTGTAGAAATAGTAACTTTATATAAATCTGTGTTCGCGAATAACAATGCATTATTAAGCCTTGAAATTCTTCTAATATAAGGATACGTTAAAACATTTTATAAATATTTTTTTACAAATAATACTGTCACCAATATCTTCTTGACAAATATTAAAGTAAAACGCACAAGTGGAACATTTCAATTCATTTGGATCTCCCTTATTTAATACGACACCAAGCTAGCTTTTTCTAGACATTCAGGCGACAGAATATAAATACACAATTATATTTATCGTCCAAAAGGAGAATACTGAGCTGTTAAACACTTTAAACATTACCAGACATTCATATTTTCATTTGATTCTACTTTTATATTAAAAAAAGAAAGATTTAAAAAAACTTCAATTTTGTACTATTCGCTTCTGGCTGCCGTTGTAATACAGGCGAAGTGCCTTTCATCTTTTGTATATTTGTCCGTTACATAATAAAATTACTATAGTTACTTTGTAGTCATAATACTTATAAATATATCATTCTACCTTTGTGCTTCATAATAATTTTCAAAAGATGGTTGTGCAAGTGGATCCTACCGACGCTACTTTCATAAGTTCGTATACAAAATATTGCACAGAGAATTGTTATTCTCCAGCCACTTCGCTTTGGCTTTTATTACAACGACAGAAGATTCCTTCTTCTCTGCAAAGCTCAGTATTCTCCTAATAAACCTTACTACCTACTTATCAAAAATTACCGAAAATTGTGCCATTACAAATACACAATATTAATATTCGTGAAATATTTATATAATAAGGCAATGTTTTATAGACAGCACTTACAGTTAGAGACAGATATTAGATACCCGCTATTAGGTACGAAATAATTTGCGAATTTGCTGTTCTTTGGCAAGTTGCTGTCAAATTGTTAAAGTTTATACGTTGTCTTTTTATATACCCCTTTAATTTATTACAATTAGGGCCGATTTATCAATGGTCAGATAAATCTTATCAGAGTAGTAAAAATGCCGGTTTGACAGCTTTTGCAAAGAAAATAAGTCAAACAACCATATTTATTCTTCAGTTAAAAATTATCTGACTATTGAAAAATTAGCTCGTAGGATAATGTTGACAAAGAACATCAAATTCGTCTAATAATAAGGGAAGAGTAAAAGAGAAGAGTACTAGGAGAGGAGTAATGGAAAGGGGTGTAAACCTAATAATTTAAAGTTTGAGCATTGTGAAGCTAAGCTCGTGTGTGTAAGCTTAATATTAATATCAATGTTTAATAATGTGTACATATTTATATAATTTGACATCTCGATTATATTGGAAAATATTTCACAGCCCCAAATAAAGTAAACCTAACGTCAACCGAGAATCTCCTAATTATAGAACGGTGGGACTAAAGTAAGTCTAAGTGCAAAAGTTGCATATCTTAAAATCGACCAAATGTATACAGGGTGTAAGGGACAGCCTTCCACAAATTAACAGGGTGCAATCAGCTCCTTATTTTGAATCATATTCCAGTGGAAATTTCCTCAGGTTTTTTTTATTATTTTTTTTTCGATTTTTCAATTTTTTTTTGCTTTATTTCAATGTAAAGTTACATTATCTGTATGCAGAACTGCATTAATGTAAATAACACAGCTAAAACGAAAAAAAAAAAAAATCTCATGAACGACGCATGAAATCAGCTGTTAAAACGTAGCGCGGGCGCAGCTATCCTTTCGAAAGCTCGCTGCGCTGCCGTTCGATACATTGCGAGTGAGGTAATTAAACAAATCAGTTTTATTGGATTCCCATAAAGTTCCTGAAATAATTTCATGTACCGGTCAACTTAGTACGATATACTGAAATCACCCTATCAGTTTGAGGAGGGCTGTCCCTTACACCCGTTATATATACAGGGAAATTGAAAAAATACCCGAAACCTCTTAGGCAGTGAAAGTACACATGATTATAAGCAACTTTTGTTTTGGTAAAACTCCGAAATCTCGAAAAAAATATCTGCTGTTTCATACATTTTCATTGGCTAAATACTGCATTTTGTATGAAACAGCTGATATTTTTTTCGAGATTTCGGAGTTTTACCAAAACAAAAGTTGCTTATAATCATGTGTACTTTCACTGCCTAAGAGGTTTCGGGTATTTTTTCAATTTCCCTGTATAATGTGTATTATTAAGAATCAGAATTAGATGCGAGCATGTCTTTCAAATCTTTCGTTATCGATGTAAGAAAGTTTAGAAAAGAATCATTCAGTCAATTTTAAGAAATATGACTTGCAACAAACCCAAAATGTTTAACTAGGTAAATCGAATGTTATAAATAAGCATTGCCATGATACTTTTGGCACAGATCTGTGTAAAAAGAAAAAAAGTGCACAGTGAGTGCTCTAAGATATTTGGGATTCACTTATACATAAATATAATTTATATTTTAGGAACTATTCAGATACACTGGGTAGAGAGAAACATCAATCTTCATCCAGGATATATTTCTAGGGTTTTAACTACTTTTAATGTTCATGCTCTCCGAGTGACGCCGCATTTATCAATCAAAAGTGCATTTTACTGCAATCCGTAACCTGCTTTTTAAATGGAAATTGCAGCTAATTATGTACAGATTTATATTTCTATTTTTAAAATGAAGAGATTCAATTATACATTCGAAAAAATGTCGATACTACTGGGATTTAAAGATAATCTGATATTCCAGTCTCTCCCGTATATCTAAACAGTAAACTAGTTAGTTATACAGTTAAATAGAAGACAAACAAACATACAATATTATATAAAATCGTCAGGTATATAAGAACAGTATATAACAATCAGTCTCAAGCCAATACATGCGGAATTCCAATGTTAATTTAATTAAATATACACGATCACTCGCTCACAACTGCAGTCTCTATGAGAAATAAATGGACAGAACAAAGAAATGGCTTCTACTGTTTATTTGTCCCTGGTACGATTGAAAGACAGCGATATTGTTTTGACTATCGCGTAGTATACACGCTACGTTTTTTATTGTAACTGCGTATTTTCAGCTTCAACAAATAAACAGTTAAACTGCCGTCTGCTGCTTGTTATTCTTTGTTTCGCCACAAAACGCCGAAATAAAAGAAAAGTTCTGCGTCACGCGACCGCAGCCATTGATCACAGTACGAGCGCGGCTCACTAACCACTGCAGTTACGAACGAGCTCACCATACAACTTACTGCTAAAGTCTACCAAAGAGTTGGTCCGTCTGTTAAAATATAAAGTAGAGTAGCGCTCCCCGAACACAAATCAAACATCCATTGAAACGTCGAAGCGTCGAAGCTTTAACCAAATAGTAGGACAGATACATAGAAACCTTGTTAACGAAAGTAGCGGTAGTAGAAATACTATCTCACTCACAAGAGACACAAAGTTCATTTCACTTTGCCGCGGTCCATGTAAGAGGCGAAGGAGGCAATTTTCGACAATTCTCTGATTCCGAGCATATTTGAGATTTGAGAACGGAAGTAGAGGAAATGAGCACTAACTGTAACAGTTCCTGAACCGCTGGGGGAACGAGCACGAGGTATATAAAGTGGGCCAGAGTTGATACAAATGTATTTACACCCGCCTAGCGTCATTACGAGGCAGACATGGGATTTGAGGAAGTGTTCTTTTAGCTGCTTCTTTGTGCACAGTTTCTTAGTATCTTATAGCCACAAATTAGCACCTGGGGCCATAACATTTGGCTACAGAAACAACAGAATAATCTCATTTAGGCGAAGGAGCTCGGAATCAGCGAATCGTCGAGTTAGGAGGCTCATATGCGCGACATGATCATGTAGCGGCCGTCAGCAAGCAGCTCGCGCGTGTCAGAGGGCGAACCGGGGCTGAGCGAGGGCGCCACGGACGGCGACGAGTACGTGTCCTTGTTGAACTTGCCGAGCCGCCCTCCTCCGCCCTCCGACGCCACCGACACCTCCTCTTCCACGATCTGCTCTAGCGGCAGCTCGCGCAGCACGTCGCCGTTGAGCGCCAGCGCGTTCACGAAGCCGTGCGCGCGCTCGGGCGGCGGCTCGGCGTACGTCTCCGTCACCACGTCGGGCTCGGCCTCGCATGCGCGCGCGCGCCGCATGTTCTTGGTGCGCATGCCGCCCGTCTCCGCGTCTCGCTCCAGCCGGTGCCCCGAGCGCGAGCGCGTCAGCTGCCGCTGCACATAGTCCTCCAGCGCGTCCTCCTCGCTCTTCATCAGGTACTTGTGCAGGATTATCAGAAAGATTCCGATCCCCACCGCGAACATTCCCGAGCATACCAGCTCGTTGAACCAGCTTACGGAGCCCACCGTGCTCCACGAGGTGACGTTGTCAGGCAGGAAGCCGGAGCCCAGCAGGAACAGGCCCAGCACGAGGAACACCACCCCCAGGTGGAGCATACCGACCGTCGAAACCACCTCATTTTCAGTTGGGTGCGGCTTTCGGAAGCGGCGCCTCTCCAAGCTGCCGGTGGAGCAGTGCGGGGACGTGACGCCCGACTCTGAGGACTGTAGCGAGTAGCGGCGCTCGCGCGCGCGCTGCTGCTCGGCGCGCCGCTTGCGCTCGCGCCGGATGGCCAGCGCCGAGTGCAGCCCCACCGCGTGCATCCTGCAAGCACGGGCACGGGTGAGTGGGGGGCGGGGGGGCGGCGCGGCGGGCTCGACCCGCGCCCGTGCCTGCCGCTACCAGGGAGGAAGGAACTTGACGTGTCTCTGTGCGCGGCTGACGAGAGAAACTCTATTAATGTACAACACAACTTAGACTAGCGCCTGCCGTATCAATACAATGCACTACTTAAGGTTAACATCAAGTCCGTTCCTACACACACTTATACTAACAACAGTTTATAGAACAAATATAATTTCGCTGAATATAGTGTCGCACATAATAATTATATTGTTTTCATTAGTATCAAGAAGCGTGTCACGTCGTAAAACTTTAGAATCATCCCTGGGAACATAGCTAATGTATTCGAAAATTGTCCTAAAATATTAAATAAGTTGATGTTTTCGCTGGGCGCTGTACAAGTACGTTTGTAGGACACTCGAAGAGGGTCACAGATGATGGTCCCTGCTACATTATTCACGGAGTCGTCTTCGTGGAAGGGAAACTTTGTGCGAGTCCAAATATTACATTAACGACATTAACTGAAATATAATTTACAGGCCGACTTAGCAACAGAGTTTAATACTGTTGGTGTTTTGTTAGTTTATCAAATATAAGCTACGAATTACTTGATTAAGATGTTTAGTTACTGAACTTTATTAAACCTGCGCTGAGCTACATTAACCTTTCTTTCATTATGTTGTTCGCGGCAAACTAACTAGCTTCTACGCTTGAGTTGTAATAGCACAATTCACAAGACTTTAATAGAAAGAAAAATCATGCTATGGGCGTAGACATTGGGAATTTTGTTTTATTTATTTGAGCCGTTATTTTATAAATTGAGTTTTTCAGTTAGTTATATATGTTAGACCACACGTCCTAACTAGAACGTCCTCAACAAATCCTCGTATTTACACAAGATAGGTACTTGAATTATATTTTGTAACGCCAAGCGTTTCTGACGTCACACAAATTCATACAAACTCGTACAAAGCTTCTGCTGTCCTAGTACGACACATTGAAATGTCCCGGTGAAAGCGGAGCCCTGAATGAGGCACGCCTGTTAGTCTGAAAAGCGCTTGAATTTCATAATGCTGCAGAAATGTTTGTATAAACACGGCGTTGTAAAGGGCTTAGTTTCCACGTCGGTTATTAACTTAGTTACAGTTTTAATGATACAGTGATAATGATGTAACTCAAAGAAAATGGGACCTACATACTTATTTATTTGACATATTTTATGATTAATTTCTGTGACATCTATGTTTTTTTTTTTTTTTTCTATTATTCTATAATGTATCATCCTGCATGTTTAATTCACATGTATACACATGTTTTGACAAATAACAATATAGAAAAGAAAGAAAGAAAATCAACCAGACTGACTGAAATAATAACTCAGAAAATAAAATACAAGTAGGTATATATGTCTATGCGCGCAGTGGTGACTTTTGTCATCGTGACAGTATATCTCTCTCTGTTGCACTTTACAATTGCGGAAGAGAGAAATGTACTGTTTAATGTTCACGCGAACAAAATGTCACCACTCACCGCCCATTGTGCGTACAGGCTTAAGTGATTCACAGGCTACAGGCGTTCATTCTTGACCCTTTGCCCGTTCTCTAGTAGTATATGCTACCCTAGTACCCTGGATCCTTGCCAACCACTGCAAGACTGTTAATCATTTCCAGTGCTGCATAAATTAGAGCTGCGAATGAAATGTTACGGTCGCTACATATAGCTGTCATTTGTTTTGCGTATGTTTAGTACAGCTTGCAGAAAATGATAAATTGGATGATAAATATTTAAAACTGTGTACTTGAACTGATTAACGGTCGTAACACCTCTCTTTCTCAAGGTTAGTAGAAAAACAGCATGGCATTTATGCTGAACTGAACTGGACCTAATTAAGCACCCATTTTTATTTTTTTTTATTTAATAACAAATATTTATTTTTTTAATATTTTATTTGTAATTGTTTGTCCTTAAAATAGTTATGCGCCATTCTGTTTATGCCAACGGTCGAGCGGTATTGACAGGAAAGGCAGGCTGATGAAATGATGGAAATAGCAATATAAAATGTCACTAGTCCAAGCGTCAAATTCAAATCAAGGTACATAAAAGCCCAGTTTCTTTCATGTCGACTACTTGGGTCACGTACTTTCTTCAAGTTCCTTCAGGAATAAATTCATTTACGCCGAGAAACTTTTGCTTTCCCTTTAAAAAAGCCTTTTGACTAAGCTTTTGGTTTATTTTGAAAAATACAAACCACACCTATTCAAATCTCTCTGAATTCGCCAAGCTCTAGGTACAAAGAAATAATGACGACCTACATTGCATGCATCAAGGAGCAAGACTAGAGTCAAGAGCAAGCCCATTCAAGTAAAAAAAAAAAAAACAAGGCAGTTGCCGACACGAGTCGTGAGCACAGATGAATGCAGCAGGGTGGTCTCGACACTGTAAGATGGGCGAACGAAACTCTGCATTGACTAACGAACCAATAACGTGAAGCGTCAAGCTGTCGTCGTCAAACCGACCAATGGAGAGTGCACTCCGGTGTGCTTATTATAAAATTATAAAATTTCTCGAAACAGCGAGCCAGCTACTGAAGCACAGATCCCCCTAATTGGCAAACAAACAGAGTAACTGCAGCCTCTTATTATTATGCCATCTACTAACAATAGGTCTTCAGTAGTTGCAACTTGCTTTTCAATAGTCTTTGTTCACAAGATACTGTGAAATATAATAATAATATCCTTGGACATTTCACACAACCCAAGCTAAGTAACCTAATGCTTGTATTATGGTAACGAGATGGCTGATAAACTACTTATATACATTTTTTTTTGTAAATACATACATTTTATGCAAAGCCTGCAATGCCTTGTTGCATTAAGTCCGCCCATGTACCACTATTGTGCATAAAGTCTAAATAAATAAATATTATAAATAGAAAAACACCCAGACTCGGAACAAATACTTGTAGGTCGTACAAATATTTGTTCCATGCGGGAATCGAACCCGCGACATGCTGCGCAGCAGTCAATCGCTCAACCACTGCGCCAACCGTGTCGTCATCAAAAGGAGGTTGCAACAAAAGCAGTAGCAAATTTTCTGGTTGACCAGGCAAACATAAGGGGCATAGCTATTGTATTCTGATCTGTAATAGAAAAAATCGGTTTCATTTATTGAATGAAAGTGGGACGTTGAACTTGTATGAAATAATTTTAGTAATTTCGTTGGTATGTGATGTGTTAAAAGAGCTTGTTAATTTTTTACAGTTCGATGTACGTTAACGAATGTCAGGCATTTCGCATTCAAGGACGATGCATGGCTTTGTTAGATGTCTTGTATGTATTGAAAGAGTTGGAAAGCTTCTGATCGTTCAGTTTCAAAAGGAAATGCATATCTAAACCGTCTCTTCTATCTTGACCCCATAAACTGTCGTATAACTTGTAGGTAAATTGAGGTTTATTTTATATAAGAGGCTTTTGGCCTGTAGTTATAACACATACCAGCCCGTAATTAGGCTAAAGAAATATATTTTACAAAAGTAAGGACATAACTAACAAAACAGTGCATTATTAAAAAGTAACAAAGGTAACCATTAGTTCCATTTAGTCGCCTTACAGTTCAATGCTGAAAAGCTTATTTAATTAATTGTAAACGTTACCCGGTGGGGTCTCAAAGCAAACTTATAAACCGTGGACCACAAAGCAAGCAATTTTATCCCTCTGCGAGAGTGGGCCTCATCGCCTTTGCCGCGCAGTCGGGCAACTTCGGCAACTTGCTCAGCGCGCGCAATTAAAGTCGACCTATGTAAATACCACTTTGAAAACTTGCGAAAAAGCTGACTTTATTCTTTATTTTCTTTAGATACTTGTAGGTACGATGGATTGCCTGGAATAGCTAAAACAAAGACCAAAGCAAAAGGCTGTACGTAAGTTCTTTGTTACCGATAAAATAGGAACGTGGTCTGTTTTCTGCGGCTTAGCCATATGTAGGAATTTATGGTGTAATATTCAAGCGTCTATGCTAGGTGTGCACCTGGTTTCGTTTTCTAGTTCGAGCGAAGTGTTTTGAGAATATTATCTTCTTCATATTTTTGTTTCGCAAAGGTCTTATTTCGCCAGTTCTATATTAACGGATGTAGGTAGTCTATTGTCACGTTCGATGAACAAAGCACTTTTCGTAGTTACCTAAATGGAACCAGACAAATAAAATAAACACATCCATTAAGCGTTCTTCCCCAACAACATGTCACAAACAGTTATATCTTATTGGCAACAGCACTTGGCAAGCTGCCAACCTCGAGGCTTAGCGTGAAGCCTGTTGCGAGTACCAGGGACCCATAGAAGGGGAGGGGTATCTAATATCTGTCTAGACGGAAAGTCTTTGTGCAGTCAAGTGGAATTGGACTGCACTTGAAGCCCTTTGGCTTATCATTGATCAGGATGGGAAATGGTGTTCGATTTTAAAGACTTTAGGAGACAACCGAGAAATTGCCAGTGGATGCAGTTGAGACGCTGGTGATCCTTAGTTAGTTCGACCCGCTTGTTTTTGTCTGCGTCTCAAATACAGCGGAATAAACAATCTAGTTTGATACTTTAGTATCTTTTAATGGTGTTTCCAGATACCCACTAGAAGGTTCATTAACCCTACTAATAGGTTCGCCAGCCAATGTTGGCATCAAAGTAGGTTACTATTTAGGTTAGGACTTCGTACAGCAAACAACTTTAAAATGCTGTGCGAGGCAAAAGGGGTCTTAATGAGATATTTTAATTTTGTTTGGGTTCATGTTTCGTTTATTTCCTGTTTGTATCCTAAACAAATCATATGTTGGTATCGTTATTTCTTTCGCCCAAGTTGTTCACAACCACGCCTTTCCATACTTTGCAGCACAAAATGTAAATTCAGGCTTCTGTGCCGTACACACTAGTCTAATGGCCTAGTTGGCGGGGATCCAAAGCGTATTGTTTTTAACGGCACTACTACAATGCAGAAATACTTAAAAGGCACCATTACAAGGTATGGAACCTGCTCGTTGGTTTTTTGGTCGAAAACTTGGTCAGAATGTAGATTCAACTCCTGGTAATTGTAATAATCATATTAGCCACCTAATTTTTATTTAACAGTAATTTCCAACATTTGCCGATGGATGCGAGACGCACAGGACCGCTTGTTGTGGTGAAAATTTGGGAGGCCTGTCCAGCAGTGGGCGCCTTGCGGCTGATGTGATGACTATGAATTTCCAACAAGCAACCAAGACAACGTATGAAGACTGGATATGTTTCTAATAATTATGTTGTTGTCATACTATATAATCTTTCCCCTAACTCCCTAAGCCCTATCTATCTGTGCACTGCGTCTATCCTCTTTGTCTTGTTTGACTGTATGTCCCTTTTACTTTGGCTCGGCCTTTCTTGTCCCCATTCGAAATCATGTCCATCAAGTCCATCATCGAATTTAGCACAAAAACATTTACACATAAAATTGTCAATGCACCCTTAAAATCAAAATAATGACAGTCCATTTCGCGGAAACGTAAAAAAAAGACAGAATAGCCATCCACTTTGTAATGAAGTGGGCCCCACTGCCGGCACTCATTAGCTCTCGATGGCCCATCAATTTATCAACACTCAAGCGTATAAAGGGTGGATCTGGGAACATTTGTAATTAATTGTGATATTATCCGGAGGGCTGTAAAGTGACTAAAAAGTGACTCTAAAGTATCGAATTCGTTTAATGTTCAATCGACCTCGTTGAAAGCTTGGCGGAGTCTTTTTAGATTGTTAAATATTATCAAAATGTATTTTTGGATTTTGTTTACACAACAGTGTGCTATTAATAAATGTGTCTTTCTATCTGTTAAGATTTGATGCTGCTTACTTTATACATAACATTGTAAATACTATAGTTTCTTTTGACTTGTTCGATATCCCACATTTATTATGTGCACAGCCAAAATGTAGAACTCTCTGCTAACGTCTGTGTTCCCGTCCACATATAACCCGTCAACCTTCAAAGCAAGAGTGAACAGGCATCTTCTGGGCAAGCTCGCTCCATCTTAGAACTCAACCATCGCTTTCCATCAAGCGTGATTATGATCAAGAGCAAGCCCATTAAATAAAAAAAAGACAACGCAATTATTGAAATGGCCACACAAATTACTTTTAGCATCTACGAACACTTTTTCTAATTAGATACCACACTCAACTTCAGTTAGCAGCTCCCTACATCTCCACAACCGCGTTCAATTTATTTAAATCGACCAAACTTTTAACTGAGCCGCCATTTCCAATTACCGGACTATTGATTACCGTAAACAATTCAACTCTGACTCCAGCCCCGTTTATTTTCTCCTAGCCGTTTATTACTCGCTGAGTGTTGAGTTCATAAAATAAGAGGAGAACATTATAAATCATAGCTTATTACTATCGGAGTGAGCAAGATGAACGGTTTGTTTGATGTAAACATACGAAAAATCTCAAGAAACTGTGCGCCGAAATAGCTGAACACTCAGACTGTGAGACGCCTAATTTTAAACGTTGTACGTTGGTACGGTTTGCATCACAAGCTATGATACCAGGCTTGCAGATTCATACTGACGCTATAATTTTAGTATTAGACTAGCTTTTGCTCGCGATTTCGTACGCAGATTTCCCGTTTCTTCCCGTTCCCGTAGGAATTTCAAGAATTTTTTTAGATCTCCCCTACACTCTCCAAAGAATCTACTCATATGCCACTAATTTTGAAACAACTTTCGCTTTCGCATCTCAATTGCAAACTCCAAAATGTATGAAAATTAAGGCTTTTTTGACTGTTTGCGATTGCGAAAATTGTTTAAAAATTAGTAGAATTGGCCCTCTGATAGTTGCTATGAGTCTACAGACTCCAGTATACTGTATTCAAACTGCAGTTGGGCAAGCTGATTTTGTGCGGTCCCTGAACAAGGAATGGGCGGAGCTTTTCTGCAGTTCGTTACATGATTTGGGATGGTCATGTTCTGATTTTGTTTGACATTTTTAATTTTATTTTTTCCTAGGATTACGATGTAGAAATATTGTGGTCACCATTCATCATTTGCCTAGCCTTTCATTGGGGTCGGCCGGTCCAGTCAAACCGGATTCAGCTGAATACCAGTATTTACGTGGAGACGCTGTCTACCAGACCTCCACAACCCACTAACTGGGTAACACGGTACTTCTTGGCAAGACTGGAGTCAGATTTACTGGCTTCTGACAATCCGTAACAACTGCCAAAGATCTATTAATGACAGATTAACGTGCTTTCCGAGGCACAGAGGAAACTCGATTTGTTTAGATGGACACAGACCAACCTCGGCAAGCGTTGCTTAACCTTGAAGATCGACCCGTGCGGCTGTTGTTATTAAGAGAGACATGAGCTCCTCTAAAATATTGTGGTAATCCTCGGATAAAAACAAGGTTAGAGGTTAACGTCACTAGGATAGCATAAATACGTAATTACCTATCACCTTGCCTTGCAGTAGTACAATCGGCTGGCTGTTATTAAACCACAAGTTGGTACAAGACAACGTGACACACACTGCTTAGTTCTGTATGCATAGACAATTCTATGCCTAACAAGCGTTCTCTATGAGCATCCATAACACTCAGCAGTGCCGTCAATCTATGTCTTATGTTATGTTAAATGCACTCAGTATAAGAGTCAATGACTATCATTTCTACAGCTATGATTCAAAAGTTGCTTCTCTTACATGGCTTCTATTTGCCCTAGATACTTCTAGTGCCTTTGGTTCCAACTAGTACTATGCACATAGATATAATAGTAGAAAGACGCTACGATTGGTCAGGAGACCGAAAGTCTGACAACCAGTGCTACTTTTTTTTTTAAGTAAGTATGAGAAATCATCAAATGGCTCCTCCCGCTGTAGGCGGAGTAGAAGGGAGTGTCAGACTCTTACTGACTAACCACCCATCCGTGTTCCTACAAATGTCCTTTGAGTTCCAGGCTCGCGGTGACTCCTTTTTTTTTTTACTTAAGTCTACGATGGAGCGAGCTTACCCAGAAGGAGCCTGTTAACTCCAATGGTTTACTCTAACTTTGAAGAGACTAGGGTTGCAGGCGTTCGGAATTACAGACGCAGGCAAAGAGTTCCACTCCTTTGCTGTGCGCATTTTAAAAGACGTTTGGAAACGCTTAGTGCGAATTCGTGGAATAGCAACAAGGTAAGGATGGTAAGTTGCAGTGCGTCTAGATGTCCGATGGTAGAAGGGGGCCGGTGGAAAGAGGTCGTAGAGTTGTTGGGCACACTCACCGAAGTACGATCTGTAGAAGACCGACAAGCAGGCAACCTTTTAATAAAAAGAAATTAAAAAAAAACGTTTATCCAACTATTGGGTCGTGGAGGTCAGGGGTTCTAAAAAGGCTACTTTCGTAGAATCATTATAATCATAATATTAACACACAACAATCTGTCAAATTTCATTTTCGTCTTTATCGCTAACGCATTAGGTTCAAGGTTGATTGGGAAAATTTGACACTGACGGGTAGCGTGATGTGCTTTCTGATTCTGCTAAAGTGACTCACAGATGGGCAGTTGTTCCCTGTAAATACTGGTTTTTAACTGCGTCCATTTATACTGGATGCCGAACCAAACGTAGTTGGGGAAAAGATGGACAACATTTTGAATTTCTTGGGTCAGAATCAGCTACTGGTACAGGTTATGCTGGTAAATAGCCTGTCCCAAGTATGTTGGTATCGGCTTCCGTTCTAATCATATGCGACCAGCAGTATTTTACAGGGTACGACTGTCCAGCTGACTTCCATAACTCAGCTACTGGATTATACGTACCTCTTGGATAGACTGCGGTCAGACAGGCTACTACTGATGGATAATGCTAAGCTATCCCAAACAAACGAATCGATGTAACGAAACGGATCGATGTAACGAAAAGTTTCCCCGACTTTATAAGGTTAAAGGCTATTAAAATTGTATAGGTATTAAGGGTTGGTTAGGAGTTTCGTCTCGTGGGGGCAAAGTTAGAAATAGCTGCATTAGTATATTCTCCCATGCATTTGGGAAATGTTTCAAGTTTTTATGGTTATTGATTGTTATCCTTAAGTTAAATATATGGCTACTAAGAAGCTTGCAGATACTTTTATAGACCATTAATGTCTAAAATTTATATCGGATAAATTAGATCAGTTATCTACTAGGATCCCATAACCTATGACAATGGTATTTATACGTCATAGTGTAGCGTGTCTTTTCTTCCATCCATAACTATGCAGTTCAAGCAAAGGGTACAAGATAATTATTACAAGGGATACCTTTGAAAATCCTTCATTACTTCTCTGTGACTAAATTATGTGTGGCCAGCATAGTGTGATCAAAACAATTGAAAGGCACAAAACCCGCTAACGCTTATCTCTACCTATTCAATTTAAAGCATGAAACTTGGCCAAAGTATTACGTGAACAAGAGTAATGGTAGTGAAGTATTCTGTGGCTAGTCAGGTGTGTAGAACTAGGTGTCGCCGACAGATGGCAGAGTACTCCTGGCTAGCATTGGCCCGGAGCCAAACCAGTGCTTACCACAGGCCTGTATGGACTAGGAGAGTAGCCGGGCTAAGCAGTGGATGAGTGGGTTTCGATAAGGTTGTTGGAACGGTAACAAATGGATGATTTTTTTGCTGCGATTGCCAGATTCGATGGCGAATGATATTGGGAGGGTTTTTCCGTTGGGATTTTATTTTCGGCGTATTTTTTCCTCCTTGCGTCGTCGTTACTGAAAGTTGTGATTCCCCCGATGTAAAGTCATCTTATTTAGCCATCTGTGCCTATTCCTGGAATTTTAAAGTGCTCCGTGGAATTTTCCTGTCCATGAGCGAATTTGGTCATCATCATCAGCTTATAATATACAACTGCGGGACATAGGCCACTTCAAGTGCACGCAATTGGCTCGATCACCGGCAACTCTCATCTAGCTGCTACCAGCCACCCTGCGAAGATCGTCGCTCCACCTAGTAAATTTGGTGCGACCATCAAATGGACTGTGATCCCTCAAACGCATGCCATTGACCTTGCGAGTAGTAATTAGTTGTTCTAGGGTAAGTATGTCTATCTTTCGATGTTTCACAGTTTTAATTTCATATTTTTAGGGTTCCGTAGCCAAATGGTAAAAAACGGAACCCTTATAGATTCGTTATGTCTGTCTGTACGTCCGTATGTCACAGCCACTTCTTTCCGAAACTATTAAAACTATGCTGTTGAAACTTGGTAAGTAGATGTATTCTGTGAACCGCATTAATATTTTCACACATACTTCGAACTGAAACTCAAAAATTTTTTTCGTCACACCCATTCGTGTGGGGTATCTATGGATAGGTCTTCCAAAATGATATTGAGGTTTCTAAAATTATTTTTTTCTAAACTGAACAGTTTGCGCGAGATGCACTTATAAAGTGGTAAAATGTGCCCCCCCTCCCCTCTTAACATCTAATTTTAATTGCATATGACACAATACTAACACAACTTACAGTTATTGTTGTTGAGCTACGCAACTGGATTACAAAATAAAGATTCTTGCTCCTCAAAATCGAGGCGAAAAATGTTTCACCCCAGTTTCCCAGGTAGTAGCACAACCATAGCACAACATTTGTTTCCAATCATCACGCGACCGAATATATTAGTAAACATTTTTATACTAATTATTAAAATACATTTCAGTTTCAATTCGAGTGAGGTTTGAGTGAGGTACGAAAACATGCACCGAAATTAATTAAAACCCATATTTTGATACGTAAAAGTGCCACACGTTCGAGTGTGTTGATCTTTCATTTAAAATTGAGATATTAAGTGTTGACTTTTCGTTCGTATTGGTTTATAAAACCAGTGTTCCATTGCTTCCATCGCAATTTTCCGAGAGCCTATGACTCTCAGCTTACTTTCCTTGAAAGAATTTAATTTATTCGTACTCGTATTAATTACGTTGTAAAGAACTACTAGCTGACCCGCGCAACTTCGTCTGCGTCTATATCGCATATAACCTTCCTCGATAAATGGGCTATCTAAAACTGAAAGATTTTTTCAAATCGAACCATTACTTCCTGAGATTAGCGTGTTCAACCAAACAAACAGACTCTTCTGCTTTATAATATTAGTATAGATGTATAAGAGATTGAACGTTTACATACATAAAGGAACAAACAATTCTTCCTCTTCATCATACGTATTAAGTTTAGATTGTTTGGTATTCTTGCAACCTGCAGTGCGATTCTGTTAACATGTACAAGGGAACACTTAAGCGAAGTGAACGACAAGTGAGCTATCAAACCATACAAACAAGATGGAATGACGGTTCATATGCCGTTCACTCCACCTAAGTGTACTCTGTGAGATGTCGACAGAGCTATCGTTTTAAATAACCAGGCTAAAACTAATTTAACTGACAGCCAAAATTAGCCATCAAATTATATAGCTTCCACATCAATAAAACATCGTTTAGTATTGAAAAACAGGCCTAAATACATAACCGGGACAGCTATAAATATTTAACGCTGGGGCAGATCTAATGCTGGGTGAATGATCAAAACCGACTCATAACCCGGTCCGGCTGATTGATTCAACTTCTAGTGGTTTGTTTATACACCAGACACATAATCACCAGATACATTTATGATCCCAAATATTTGATACTAGCTGACCCGCGCAACTTCGTCTGCGTCACATTTTCAATTATTGCTCCGCTCCTATTTGTCTTAGCGTGATGATATATAACCTATATCGATAATTGGCATATCTAACACTGAAGAATTTTTCAAATCGGACCAGTAGTTCCTGAGATTAGCGCGTTCAACAAAACAAACAAACTCTTCTGCTTTATAATATTAGTGTAGATATAGAACAGAGGGGCCCGAAAGGGCCGACGCCTGCCGGAGTCGCGGGATTATTCGCAAGAGACACAAAGGGCAATGAAGGAACATGGATGGGTTTTAGTCAGTAGAAGTCTGACACTCCCTCCCGCTACACCCAGAGCGGGAGGAGTCATTGGATGATTTCCAATCCCTAAAAAAAAAAAAAAAAGTGTAGATATAGAAGTATAGATATTTAAATGTGTTTAGATTTTGCTACAGCGTTCGAAAGAGTTCGAAAGAGTCACTGCGGTCGACAAAAAAACCTTGTCAGAGGCCCTTGAGGCGGTTTTGAAACTCTGACACTAGGGTGTGTGGAGTCGTTAGGCCTTCTGCCCATACTATGGCCTTCTGCCCACACTATTAGAAGAAGACTGCGGACCTGGAACGCAAAGGGCACTAGGAGGGACACGGATGGGTTTTAGTCAGTAAGAGTCTGACACTACAAATAAAAAAAACAACAAAATAAGAAACATTTTTTTCTTTAAATAATTCGTGCTAGATGCTTTTAAATTTTACTAATTTATTTCTATACCATGATTATGCATGATTCTCAGATATGTATTTTTTTTTAAATTCTTCTGATTCTGATTCTGACTACCTCCTGCTCCGCCCAGCGCGAAAGTAGTCATTGGATGTTTACCATCCTTAAAAAAAATGGGAGAGACAGCGATTTTTCTGATGAGCTGTCTATTAATGTGATATAGTTGAGAAACAGTACAAATAAATGTTGGAAATCTAAATGTACACGTTTAAAAAGGCCCTAGACTATATCTGTATCAAATTTCATTTAAATCGGTTCAATAGTTTAGGCGCGATTGCGTACACAGACAGACAGAACTTAAATACAAAATTGGAAGACCTGCAAGAATATGGCCTATAGAATTTGTCCATGCGTTATCAGTCTCAGACAGAATGCGAAAACGCAACGTTGGTATAACATAATCAAATAATTGATATGATGTAACAACTATTGATATACCAACTTGACAATAATGAATAGTACAGAGTTCTCAAATAATTGATATTATTTAAGAAAGTTCCTACTTCCTCACAAGAAACCCCAAGAATATAATGAAACAAAATTTACTAAGCTCTGAAGATATTTAAACGCTCAGTGTGAATAATGCACAAGCAGATTAATTTAACAAGACAAAAGACACTCGACAATGACTCCATCGAGATCATTTTGAGGCTATTTTAATAAGGAATATTCTGCGGCAATGTGTAATGAAGTTTATCTCACTGTTTTGGTGAAGATATGTCACCGTAAAACCGAAAAATTGCAGACTGCGTAAGATTGTAACAAATATCAACCACATTATATTTTTTTCTAAAAATAATGAAAACAATATTTTTGCCATACCGGAAAATGGCAAATCCCGTAAGAATTTCATAAATCTTTTTTAGATTTAATTTATCAATTTTTGTTGTGAACATAATTATCATTTTGAAAACAACAAATCCCATCTAAATTCAATAGTTTCCAATGTATGCGTATCTTTTTAAGAAAAAATAGTTCACAATTTTACGCATTCTTTTATGAACTTGCAGCGTCTGCTATTTTCCGGTGACACATATAATAAATCCCATTCAAATTCACTAGTTTTAAATACATCCGTGTCTTATCAAGAAAAAAATAGTTTACAATTTCTCGCGATATTTTACTATCTTACGACGTTTGCAAGTTTTCAGAGGCATAAAAAACAGCTTACCTACAACATAATATTGTATGTAGGTGTATACATGGGTATATGTACGTGTTGTGGGTTTCAGTTAAAAATAGCCGGTCCCGTCCTACCAAGTCCCATGTTATCCCTTCGGTATCGTAAGTTGTGAGTACGGGTAACAACTTTAGGGGGCTGGTTCCTTCCCCAACCTTTTACATAAGTAACTTCGTAGTCAAATTCTTGGGGTACTCCATACAGAATCGAATTTTCGTATACGAAAGATGTGGACATTATATTTATTTTTTCCTACTCCTCCGCTGTACTCTTCTGATTAATTTCGTTGCGGGATCCAAGACAGTTGAATCGTTTCTAAGAGACTCGTCGGGCTTCATTAGCTCGGTGTTTTTCTGGTGGTCGCCACTGTTGATTCTGGCTTTCAGGAGTTGCAGTGGTTGGGAATTTGTGGCGGGTTCGTCCCAAATAAAAAAAAATACGAAAGATCATTCTTTAGTTCTTGGTTGAAAAGGAACAGGGAAATAATTCATGTGAAAATAATGTTTTATAAGTGGTATCTTTTTTATCGGTCTTCCAAAAAACGAGGAGGTTCTTAATTTAGTTTTTATATTTCTTTTGACATAGACTAGAGTATTTGATTATATTGACTAGAGATTTGTAAATTGATATCTCCACGCATTCCTGAGAAAAAGATTCTTGACAGACTGGCAGACAGACATTGAAAGAGACGGAAGGACAACGAAGTGGACATAAGGGTTCCGTTTTTTTTCTTTGAGATACGTAACCTTAAACATACACAACACAACAACAACAACAGGCTACTTCTGGGTAAGCTCGCTCTTTTGTAGACTTCATCTCTCTCATCTCTGACCTGACCTTGACTATAGTCAAGAGTATACCCATCACAAGTAAAAACAAAATATACCTTTTTTTTTAAAGTTACTTTGCACCCTTATAGGAATTTCTCCTGTGTCGTGGGTGTGTTTACAAACACACAAAGTCACATACACAAACAGCCAGACCCGGAACAACTATCTGTAGGTCAAATATTTGTTCCGTGCGGGAATCGAACCCACGACACGCGACGCAGCAGCCGATCACTCAACCACTGTGCCAAACGTGCCGTCAATTGTATTGTAGTTAGTTAGTCTGGAAGCCGACTCCAACATATTTGACAGATGATAAGATGATAAGTAATATTGTATGTGAAATAATTAAAAAATCGGTTAGTTAGTCTGGAAGCCGACTCCAACATATTTGACAGATGATAAGATGATAAGTAATATTGTATGTGAAATAATTAAAAAATCGGTTAGTTAGTCTGGAAGCCGACTCCAACATATTTGACAGATGATAAGATGATAAGTAATATTGTATGTGAAATAATTAAAAAATCGGTTAGTTAGTCTGGAAGCCGACTTCAACATATTTGACAGATGATAAGATGACAAGTAATATTGTATGTGAAATAATTAAAAAATCGGTTTTGCAGTTTTTTTTTTTCATAGGTTTGCTCTTGACTCTAGTCTAGCTCAGAGATGACAGAGATACGACGGAGCGAGCTTACCCAGAAGAAGCGTATTCACTGTAACTTTGAAGAGGTTAGGGTTGTAAGCGTTCGAAAACACAGACGCAGGCAGAGAATTCCACTCATTTGTTGTGCGCATTATACTATAAAAGAAGTTTAGAAACGCTACTGTCATTCACTGACCTTCGTCTATCGCAGTTCCACGTTATATGGAAATGGACATAAAATCATCAAACTATTTATACACGTCGGGATGTTCCAATCGGACAGTGAAACAATAAAACGTTTGCGTTACATCGCTGTTTATGTGTGCCCAGCGTGCGTCACCACGCTTCCGTGTAGCGTTGTATTGTGCTATAGTGTGTTGTGTCGTAAACAGTAGAACTGGGGCGTTAGAGCTCTGCTACACGTGGTGAAATTGTAGCGATGAAGCGGATGTTAGCTTGATGGTGACTGATTTGTTTAATGTAAATCTTTAGATGCAAAACGGTATATAGACAATCTGTGATCATTACCTACATAACGGCTTCTAATTCATCGACAATTGTTTAGAAAACACTTTACACAAACTCGGTTTTCAATGGTAACCCCAGAAATTGATTGATCAGAGTGACTTATTTTCACATTCGCATCTCAATCGTAATCTGTCAAAAATGTACACAAATTAAGGATTTTTGACAGTTTGCGATTGACATGCTAATGCGAAAGTTGATTAAAAATTAGTAAAAATAAAACATGTACTGAACACGTTGTTTTAGTTGATCCCATATCAAAAATACTTTATATTTGTCACCGGAAAATTGCAAACGTCGTAGAATTGTAAAATATCAGGTGAAATTGTAAAATGTTAAGCCGCAGACATATTGGAAACTGTTGAATTTGAGTGGGATTTATTGTGCAGAATACGATTTTTTCATAATTCAAATTTTTTTGTTAATTTTTTTTCATATACCGATAAATCATTATCTAATAAAGATTTAAGTATTACAATCTTACGGAGTCTGTAATTTTTTAGTGACATATTCATTTAAAGTTCACTTCCTGAAAGATCGCCCTGGACAAATAAAGACAATTCACACCGTCAATCCTTGGTAGATTTTTCACGTTTTACAAAGCGGCGACTATCTCCGGCTTCAATTCTGTAACATCTAATAAACTACGCGCCGACTATTTTTATTTTCATTCCGCTCGATTGGCCTTTGATTAAATTTTAAATTAAATAAATCCTTACAAAGTCTACTACAGACTTGAATGTATGTGTAAGTTTCCTTTAAATGTAGTAAACTATAATAAGGCTTCATGGCATTCATTCATTTAATACGTAATTTCTGAGTATCGCCCTTTGAACGTACACTCCAAGTATTCTGTGAATGCGCTCATTGAAGGAATAGGTACTAGGAAATCATACGAGTATCTACAGAAAGCTTGATGATTTCATTGCAATTTCGAACCACCTACATGCTCTCTCCTACGCTGATGAAATAACTCTCAAAGTTTATTGGTCAATGGAGTACCAGGAAAAATTAGTTATATGGATGTTCATTGCTTTGAACTCGTCTTTTTGACACATAGCAAAATAGAACATGTAATTAATAACATTTTATTTCATTTGCTTTTGTAATCCATTTGTAAAATCGTTATGGTTATAGAGAAATTCGCAAAGTCATAATATTACCCGTTGTTTAAACTACTTCCAAAAATGAGGAAGTTCCCAATGCGGTTACAATTTTTTTTTTATTATGTATGTACCGCGTGTATCTGACATCGACGCACAAACGATTTCCATGAGTCCAGGGCATGATTCTGGACACCCTAGACTTAGAATTTTTCATCGGCTTTTTTCTCATTTTTTTCTCCGAGGTTTCTGATCCAATTTCTGTGATTCTTTTTTAGTTCGATACTTGCCATTAAGTTCCAGAAAAAGTTTAGTTTGGTGGTTCAGTAGCTTTTATAATTATGTGAGCATTTTTAAATATTTCAACATAACTAAGGTTAATCCGATGAAGTCCACCTCTACATTTTGATTCAGTGAATTCACACTAATATTTCCGCAGTTCAGGGAAATGACAAGTACTTGGAAACGTACCCGGACGACATAAAAGAGCCAGTAACATAATTCCGTGATATCCGTATCTCCTCTATACATGTGTTCCAGCTTTGATGAGAAGTGCTTTATAGTTCAACTGACTTCGTTTATATGAGCTCGCATTGCAGCTTTGCAATAAAGATGGCGACGGCCAGATGGTGAAAGATCGATTTCGAAACAATGAAATGATATAATTTCCACTAGTGTACGGTAAAACGTAATAGAAAAAAAAAACATACACAGCGTCAAAGTACCAGGGTCGCATGGGTATGAGGGAATGAATGCGGCAGCCGGCAGCTCGGCACATATCCGCGGGGGCGGGGATACGTTTTAAAACCAATTGGAGCGTGGCTGAGATCCCTGAGGGTCGCATCGCGGTATGCGCTCGACGCGAACTCATAAAATTAATATTGCACTACTTTTAGGAGCACTTTAATTTTAAAAGAATATGGTAATATTATGAACGATATTACGTATGTAAATATATCTAAGCTTCATTTACAACAATAGTAATAGGGCGCTCTAAAGTAAAGCTGTTTAGGTGTCCGACGCAAAGCCAATAAATACGTAAAGGAATAAAAATTAAATTAAAAATTATGAATGAAAGCTTAATTTTTCTCAATTCTTTTTTTCCATAATCAATAACTTGATAATATAAGATATGTTTGTGCAGAAACAAAATTGAAAATATTGTTGTTTAAAATAAAGAAAAATCATAATTAAAACATGCCATTAACGCTGTAAAAATGTGCGAAATTCAATTTGCTTAAACTTCATTTTACGGAAGTTTTTTTTTATAAAAAAGACGTAGGAACTTAGATAAATACTGTCTAAATCCGAATATCAGCATTATATTATTATGGTGGAAATATGTTCAAACTGCAAATGATTTTGGTATTTCGTTTGTATGGACAATTCATACATCGCCGCGTCCTTAAGCGTCTTTAGGTACTTTTTTCTTCCATTTTATTAATTATGCGACCATGTTTTGCCGAAATTGTAACGAAAATTACACACCCTTTTTGCTTGTAGAACGTGCATCTACCCTCTTTGCGGAAAATTGCCTACCATTTTCACTCATTGACCGTATATTGTTATAGCTTAGGTACAATAAACACAATTTACCATCACGCACCGTGCTATGTCCTCTGTCCACGACACGGGGGCAAAGAACTCATCAATTAATAAATTACAAGAGACGACTTAGCAATGATTAACGTTCGTGCGAGTTAAAAAGTATTTGAGGCTTAGGGATGCATAATAATGAGTTATTAATACCTACTTATTTATACGTACGCCGTATTTCTTTTTAGGTTTTGTTTTATGTTATAAGGATAGTATCGCCGTCTCCAACTAGGTAGGTAGTAGAATCCTCCTACTAGGACATTTTTAGACTAGAAAATTAATATTAGCACTTACGCCAATAACTTCCCGCACAAAGCCTTATAGTTTCATGAGTGATATTCAATTTTAAGGTGATGCTCTTTTAATTTCACTGACTGAATATAAAGGAATCAAAAGTAAACAATATTTAATTTTGATCGTCTGGCTTTGTTAATGTCTCACTATTACGACTACGTTTTCAAATGCAGCACTGAACATAATTGCAGACTTAACCTACATTGCTGACATGATTCTTTGAACACTAAGCGCTTTAATATGACCGAATGTATGAAAAATAAAATACATATTTTCAAGCACGACTTTTTTCCATGAAAAAGATAAGGGCGAATTTTCGTTTTCAAACATTTTATATGTACAACTTTTAAAGTCGAGATTCTTCTTTTCACAAAAAAAGCTCGCGGCGTAAAAGAACATTTAACACTCTTTGTAATCTTTGTTACAAAGGAAAGTTGGCAACACTACGGTGGCCATAGATAAAGGAAATTGCTCGCTGTCGCGCGATAACGGTTCGGAAGTGATAGGTATCGTCCGCCCGATCAGCTGCGAATGACGGCGGACACCCGCGGATGATAATACTGAGGTCTCAGTACCAGGCGTTCATAAATTGTAGGGAGTATCTTTGGTATGTACCCACGCTGCTGATGATGAATCGAAGGAACTTTTAAACCCGGTCTGAGTGACATTTAAAGCGCCTTTTTTCCTCGTCTAGCTTTATATGTTACCATTCAGTGAACATTATCCATCGCTTCAAATCGCTGCGCTGTAGGATGTGCCAGTAGGTAAACCAGATACGTCAACCATTCACTTTGAACTGACATTCCGGATTCCCTTTACCGTCAGAGCTCAATCAACGTCACATGCATATATACACATTCTATCACGGATTCAGAATCAACCAGAACTTGCCATTTCGACTAGTGTAAACATTAACAGGACTTTAACAAAATTATTTATTGTATTATCAAGCGGTGGCTAGCTTGCAAATACGCGGGATTTCAGCAAACAGCGTGAAGCCGTGAACGTCCCGGGAGAGGTCAACGACCGATTGTCCCAGGACCCGGGCGAATGTCAACCACTACAGAACTTATTGTACTGTGTGGAATTTACATAACGAATAGTTGAAGTTCACTACGACGTGACTCGTTGTGGGTCCTGCTATCCTAGTATCCAGTTTGGCAGGATGTGACTCGAGAGTCACTTGACCTTTTTGTTATTGCGAATTTTCATGTCATAAATAATAATGGTTTCCTTTCACTTATTTTTTGGTCGCCTGCTGATTAATGAGCGATGTTAGAGTGGTGTACGTCAAACTTCAGTATCAGTTCTACATACTTTGAAGGGATCATCAAAGTTTTATCCTTTATTATTTTATTGCACACTTCAGTGAACAGTATGGTTTAGATAACCATTGATAGCAGTGAATAGGAGTGATTCGACACGTTTATCGAAAATATAAAGTGAGACTAAGATCAGTATTACTCAAAAGTCTGATGTTGACACAATTCAAGTGGGTAAGATATGACAGGCAATAGTTTGAAGATGAGGACCATCAGAGAGACAAAATGTTTTGTTAATATAAATTTAGAGTAGTTTGAGGTGTAAAAGTGCCTAAAACTCAATTGTATTAATTATTTTTTGACTTTTTTTTACTTTATTGTGAGTGTTATTTATCAAGTTTCTGATATTCATTGTTATCAACATGTCTCATTCGCCTTTACTACACGATATTAGTTAGGTACCTACAGTTCGTCGAAAATAATGACCAATGTCTTGTGTAGGGCGTTCGGGACAGACGGGCCAACGAACGATATACATTCAATGATAAAAGCCTACAAGTCATAATTAAATTGGATACGCGTCATTAAAAAATAAATTGAACTTGCTGTCTTGAAAACATTGTTTTACTGCAGAGCAAATTATACTCATTTATTTATGTCTTCTAATTAATAAAAGCAAAAGAGTGGAACACTGTAATGTAATCTCGTCAAAGTTAGAGAAAACAGACTCTGTCTTTGTCACCTTACATAGACTAAAGTCAAGAACAACACATTTCAAATAAAAACAAATACTCTTACTCAAGTTGTCGAGAAATCTACGAAGAAAAACTTCTTTCAATAAAGAAGGATGTTCTTCGTCTTGAAAGAAGAAGAAAGCTGTTCTATGGAAAGAACAGCTTTCTTATCTGTAACTAGTTAAAATATTTGAAACTATTTTTTATTACGCCCATCAAAAGTAGTCGAACTTTCTACCTGCATCTGTGTTTCAGAACGCATTCAATCCTAATCTCTTCAAAGTTAGAGTGCACAGGCTTCTTCTGGGGAAGCTCGCTACATCGTCAACAATGTCTCTAGATTCAATTAATTTATTGCATAAAATATGGTGGGTGGTGATATGACATGAAGTTCTTAATTATAAAATACTAGCTGACCCGTGCAACGTCGTCTGCGTAATATTTTTCATTACCACTCCGCTCCTATTGGTCTTAGCGTGATGATATAGCCTTCCTCGATAAATGGGCTATCTAACACTGAAAGAATTTTTCAAATCGGACCAGTAGTTCCTGAGATTACCCCCTACATACAAACTTACAAACAAATGTTACCTCTTTATAATATTATAGTATAGATAGTATAGATTTCACACAACACACAACAATATCTCACATTGGACCAAGATAACATAGCATGCAGTATAAGATTTTCTTGTCACCTCCGACCTAGACCAGAGTCAAGAGCATATTATACATTGAGATGTAGTAGCTTACTTAAATAATAAATAAAAAATCGAAGAGGCGGTAAAAATATTGAAACTCTCGCTGTTAAAATATCTTCTATTGGATATAATATAAGTAAGTAGATTATGCAAAACGTCGATAAAAGCGGATGAGGGATTGCGAAAGACCGCAGTTCACAGCGACACGGGGGATGAATACTAATCTGTTACACGAACAAAAGAACTTCACATAATTCACCTAGTGAGCGAGATTATTCTGCTTTTTTGTCATAATCTATCGCTGTGAGGGAATAAACCGTTTTCGGATTAAGTTTACTCGTTCGGAATAAAAGCCTTTTTTTACTATTGATTGCACATTACATTGGATTTGTGAACACAGGACAAACATAGCAAAGTATTTTAAAATAAAGCTGGTGCTATACACTAGGCTATTTCTTAAATATATTATTTGGGTAATTTGGAACGCCGAAAGTCATAGTTTTTAGGGTAACCAACGAACCCTATTACTAAGACTCCGCTGTCTGTTGATGGGCGAACGGATCTCATGAACCTTATTAGGTAGACAGTAGATTTTTTTTACAGAGTATGTAATTCTGTTGCCGCTATATAAAAAATAATGATAATACTACGACGGAACCATTCATGCGCGAATTCGACGCGCAATTCGGCCGTTTTTTTTTAACTTTAATTTTAAAGTTTATGACAGCAAAAATCTTTTTTCTATAGTGAAAGATTTCTTTAAGGTCTGTAGTGGAAGTTATTCAAAACAACGGCTTCACACAAATGTGAACAATTTGACTTCCTTATTTTTTTTTTCTGAACGGCAGCCTAACAGAAGTGCATTAGCATTCCAAAATAAAATAAAATATGACATGCTTAAAAAGCTGGATTTAATCCTTAATTCCCGCCCACATAATATATTCCATTTACTGCCTTAGTACCAAGAACTCATAAGTCGACAGAGCTTACCTCCTACAGGTGAGATACACGACATCGTTGGCTTAACCTCAGCTGAGATAGAACCTAATAATTCAACTAGCGGGCTGCCAAGCCGTGTCTTGGCCACTTGGCTGGAGCTGCCAAGTTGTAATAACTTGCTTGGCGGAGATAAGTAAGGAATTAGTTGCTTGGAACAAATAGGGTCAAACATAGTTGGGGCCGTCAAGTATAAAACGAGAGCGTTTATGTATTTGATGGGGAAAATTGATATAGAAATCATAACTTGGCGGATGAACTGACCATGATAACCAGTCGAGTTGACTTGAGTTTCACTTTAATATCATAAAGAGTTAATATAATTTGCTTGTTCTTGAGAGGTAATCTCTGGGAGCAGTGACCCGTTTATGAAATTATTAACTTAAGTTTATTAGCCAGGAAAATCTTCTAAAAGCTTTTCGAAATTCCTGGGACTACCTCGGCCATAGAAGGGTTGGTGGGAAGTCACAAAAAATGCTTGGAAATAAAAACTATTCAGCCCCTAGAAACTTAAGAGTGTGTATTCCGTCCACTAGCGCCGCCAATCGTTTTTTATTATTTGTGGTAAATTTAAGACACGTAGGTAGATAAAAAACCGCTCTGTAGTGCACTAAAGAAATGTATCTATTATTTTTGGACAGCTATTTTTAATACATAACTCATGGCTAAATAGCCAAAACGGCAATTATTGCTAAAAGTGGCCACTTTTAGCAAAAATATCGACTTTGGCAACTATTTATGTTCTAAAGTACAAAACATAACTCTCAAAACATAATAAATACATTTCTTCAGTGCACTACAGAGCGGTTTTTTATCTACCTACGTGTCTTAAATTTACCACAAATAATAAAAAACGATTGGCGGCGCTAGTGGACGGAATACACGCTCTCTACTAATTTTCACATCACTTTTCTGAATCCCAAACTGTCAAAAATGTATGAAAAATGCTTTTTTGACAGTTTGCGATTAACATGCGAATGTGAAAGTTGATAAAAAATTAGTAGCATTGGCCCTCCGAACATTTAACCATGAAATGCCCTCCTTTGAACAATGCCGCCACTCAGGCATCTAATATCCGACGCCAATAACATGCGCGATAAGATACCATTTAATATAGTATTGATACGTCAATAAAAATGATGAGCTGAACTACCTATGTATGTACCTAAGTATAGGTATGTAAATACTTATACCAGAAAATGAGTAACAGAAGTTTTAGTATTTTTAACGCGTAAATATACTCGACAGTCTAAGGACTAATAACACTTATTCAGATCCCTTCGCGTTTCGCTGATAGATTTTGGTCACACTTTTGCTTCTATCAGTCGCTTACAGTGTCGTAAGAATGAGAGGGCGTCAGCGGCAGAACAGCGCTGAACTCTATCTATAGCACTCGTATGATAATAACACATTTAATTGTGCTTTATACTTGTTTGCTGCGAAATCTGAATAGATGCGGAAAGCTGAACGGCTGCGTACGTGTCTCCATACAAAATCGTTGTTTTCTATGGGTATAAGGTGAATAGAGCTGAATAAGTGAGAGTAGTCCCTAAGGCCAACTAAGAGCGGAATTCACCAATGAAATTGATCGCGAGCATCATCTGCCTAGCCTTTTCCCAACTACATTGGGGTGGGCTTCCAGTCAAATCGGATTCAGCTGAATATCAGTATTTTACTTGGAGCGGCTGCCTACCAGACCTCCACAACCCATTAACTGGGTAACACGGTACTCCTTGACATGACCGGTGTCAGATTTTCTGGCTTCTGACTATCCGTAACGACTGCCAAAGATCTCCAAATGACAGCCGGGACCAACAGCTTAACGTGCTTTCCGAGGCACAGAGGAAACTCGGTATGTTAAGATGGTTACCCATCCACAGACCAACCTCGTCAAGGGTTGCTTAACCTTGAAGATCTTCCAGTGCGGCTGTTATTATTTAGCCATGAGTTTCTCAAATATTGATCGCGATTAAAACTGCGTTCAAGAGTTCTCAGTGTTCATATTCCATAGACAATAATGACACTGATAGCTCGTTGCGTTGACGTGTTTCATATGCTGGACGCTTTCAGTTTCATTGATGAAATCCGCCCTTAGCTTCTAAAGTACCCATCACCAGAAGCTATAAATTTTGTAGCGACCACAAATAATTCCAAATTCAATAAATCCAATGGAACATACGTGTATGTAATACTAAACTTACAAATATAGATAGACCTAGATAACGCAAGTATCACGATCTGTATGTAAACCAAGCGTGCCATTTTTTGGCTACCTACTATAAGACGTCACAAGCACTATTTAGTGATGGGAAAATCAAATCGATTCAAAGCTGACCCGCGCAACTTCATCTGCGTCACATTTTCCATGAATGCTCCGCTCCTATTTGTCTTAGCGTGATGATATATAGCCTTCTTCGATAAATGGGCTATCTAACACCTGAGATTAGCGCGTTCAACCTAACAAACAAACTCTTCTGCTTTATAATATTAGTATTATTTTAACATTTCGATCATCGCTACCACCGATGAAAAATTGGTTTAAATAAGTTATTAATTTAAATAAATTAAGTAGGTACTTTTTGTTTTTGTTAGGGACTCGCAATATCTCAGATTTTTTTAATGCAGGATAAAAATGTTGTAAGCACCTACATACTTAGGAATAGTTTCTTTCTGTTTTACAAGCTGTCTACATTTTAAAGCCGTTGTATACTTGGTAACGCTGGCTTACTTCGCAAGTCAACACTTTAGTTTCTTTTTAACCGACTTCCCAAAAAGGAGGAGGTTATCAATTCAGTTGTATGTTTTTTTTATGTTTGTTACCTCATAACTCCGAAAAGTCAGTGAGTCGGTGTCAAAATACGAAGAAACTAACAAAAACACCGAAATTAAAGTTATTTTTTACTTTGTAGTGTTTTTTTTTTGGAAGTCGGTTGTATTTTTTTGGAAAAAAAATTTCTTTGCATAGTCAACTTCTGCAGAGTAAAGAACAGAATATTAAACTACCCTAGCGTTATGACTCACTGTGTGAAATAGTTTTATTTTTCTTTCACCAATTTGTAGGGTTTAGTTAGTGTGTAAGTTTCAGTGACTTGAGTGTTTGTTTTGCCGGTTCAGGTTTAAAGTATGAGCCGGATTGAAAGGAATGGATAGAGAAATATTTTTTGAACTGGATCAAAGTCTACTAATACATTTTTGGCATGTCTCCCCATGGCTTGACGTTTATCAATGCATATCCTTGGTTATGATAACGATATTCATGCATGGCTGACATTGTTAATTATTATATCGAAAGTTTCTTGCACACCTCACTAAACATATTGAATACTAGCTGACCCGGCGAACTTCGTTCCGCCTAACAGTCGATTCTTTAATTTTTTTTTTCTATAATAAACGTAGCCTATGTTACTCCTTATTACATCAGCTACCTGCCAATAAAAGTCCCGTCAAAATCGGTCCAGCCATTTCAGAGATTAGCCAGAACAAACAGACAGACAGACAGACAAAAATTGAAAAAAATGATATTTTGGTGTATGTACCGTATTTATATTCATTTACATGTAGTAAAAAACGGTTATTTCAATATTACAAACAGACACTCCAATTTTATTTATACGTATAGAAGTCACCGGAAAGTGACAGCCTCCGTTAGATTGTAATAAATCTTGATCAGATTATAATTTCTCGATATAACTATTATGAAAAAATGGTTTTGTTTAATAATATATCCCATCTAAATTCTATAGTTTACAATACATCCATGTCTTATTTAGAAATAATAGTTTAGTTAATGTTACGGTGTTTGCCATTTTCCGGTGACAAATATATTTTGTAGTCATTTTGTTTTATTGGTTGTACTATTTTCAACATGTAAAGTGCATTTTCTCAGAATAAAAAGTGTAAGTAATTCAAATATAGTTTTATAAACGAACAATTTTAGACCTTTTTATAACATGAGTATGAAAATAACTTACAGTTTTATGTGATTTATGACCCAACAAGCAGGCCGGGACATTAAAAGTTTAACTAGGCTGCCAAAGTAACAAAGGTCTACAAACGTAAATATGTGTTTCCTGATAGCTTTAAATCGAGAGTGAATAGGTTATTTCTAGGTAAGCGTGCTCCATCTTAGACCGCATCATCGCTTAACATCAGGTGAGATAGTGGTCCAACGTGGCATACGTTTGACCAGTATCTCAAACATGGCATACGTTTGACCACTATCTCACCTGATGAACATTAAGTAAAAAAAATCGACAAATAGACACAATAAATAATATTCGATTGCGGCTCCCCTACGGGTACGTAAGATCCGCTATTGAACGTTTGTACAAGCCAAATCCCCGCATCTGACTACAACATACTAGAATTGCCAATTACACATTTGCGCATCCGATATAAACCAGATATTCAGGTGTCCATAAAGATAACCAACCTAATTGCGTAGCTAAATCGAGAAGGATGGTGGTGATGATATATAATGTATAAATAGTACACCTAAGACTACCTACAGTACTGTCTTTCCTTTATTCTTTAAAATTCATCAAAAGGTTGTCTTGAAAAGATCGCTTTTATGGCCGCCCATTTTTGGGCCTGTGGACGGTGAGCTAAGGGTGGCTCGCCGTCCGTCCGTCTAATGACGACAGGCCGTGTCGACGGCGCGTTCGTGTTCTACGCGCGCCTCAAAGAAATCAGCACACAGAGGGGCCCGAAAGGGCCGACGCCTGCCGGAGTCGCGGGACTATTTGAAAGAGATACCGTGGCTCCGGAACACAAAGGGCACTGAAGGAACATGGATGGGTTTTAGTTAGTAGAAGTCTGACACTCCCTCCCGCTCCGCCCAGAGCGGGGGAAGTCATTTGATGATTTCCCATCCCAAAAAAAAAAGGCCACCCGTTTTGTCGCCCTACCTAATGTTTTCCTCATCTATCTTTTCTGTATCTTATATGACGTATGTAATAAAGAATATTCTATTCTATGTATCCTGACGGATTTCGGCCGTTCCCAGACTAGTTCGGCGCAGGACATATTATAGTACACAAAATATGTGTGCGCAAATTCAGGTGCACTCACTCTGTCACGTGCGCACCGAGGCCCGGGGTGTCACACCACCAGCTTCCAAACTTCGGGCTGTTACAGAGTCATTTCTATTGAAAAAACCCAATAACACTTTTTGCCCGACTTAGGAATTGAACCCAGGATGCTCGACGGTCACGCTTGCGACGACAAGGCCAACGGAGCAGTTGATGATGAATTATCTAAACTGTAATTTTAAAAAAGTCAAATTGACTGATTAAACTGTAATTGTAAAAAAGTCAAATTGACTGATAAATAAAAGTATCAGAAAGGGAACCGAATAAAAAATCCTTACCGAAAGGTTTTTTGTTGTTACAGCGACAGAAAAAATACACACTGCGAAAATTTCAAGTAGCTTCCTATTTCTTATTAATTTATTATTGATAAGCTTGCGTTTCACCACAATATCACTTGAGGGTCAATTTGACTATTTTTTAAGCAAAATTCCCAATCATATCACAGTAGTAATCTGTCATAAAAGCCATAATACATTTTTGACAAGTTGCGACTACAAACCTTGTTAGTAGAATTGGCATTCAGATGCTAAGCGATGACGTAATTGACGATGGAGAACTTTTGCCAAAAAATAACCTTTGGGCGAAGCAGGAGGGAGTGTCAGACTCTTTCTGACTCTCCCTTCTGCTGCGTTCCAGGGTCACGGTGACTCTTTCGAACAAAATTAGCAAGGTAAAAGTAACCAACTAACTTTTTTTTTTTATACAAACCGGGGAAACTCTTGGCCCAAATCTCACCTGATGGAAACTGATGATTAGGCCGAAGATGGAAGCGAGTTTCACCCGGAATCCTCTTACACAGAGGAACTGGCTATCATACCTCTAACTGCCGGAACACAACAATGCTGTTAACATAGTTGTTATGGCGACAGACTTAGACATGATGGTGGTAGCTTGCCAGGCGGACTTAGAACAAGTCCTACCACCAACTTATTACGGTTCATGAGATATTAGTAAGGGTTCCGTGGTTGAGGAGCTCGTGGCTAAATAATACAAGCCGCACGGGTCGATCTTCAAGGTTAAGCAACGCTTGCCAAGGTTGGTCTGTGGATGGGTGACCATCTTAACATACCGGGTTTCCTCCTTGCCTCGGAAAGCACTTTAAGCCGTTGGTCCCGGCTGTCATTTGTACAGCTTTGGCAGTCGTTACGGATGGTCAGAAGCCAGTTAATCTGACACCAGTCTTGCCATGAAGTACCTACTGTGTTACCCAGTTAATGGGTTGTGGAGGTCTGGTAGGCTGCCGCTCCGCGTAAAATACTGGTACTCAGCTAAATCCGGTTTGACTGGAAGCCGACCCCAATATAGTTGGGAAAAGGCTCGGCAGATGATGAGTAAGGGTTCCGTTGGTAACTCTTCAGAACAAGCTAGCTAAATAAAACAGAATCAACACTACAAACATTATTTGTGTCTATTTTATTTCTACAACCGTACTTGGATACAATTATATTGTTTGGTAACTGTCTTCTGTCACGTTAATCAACAAAGGAAAGAAAACAAAGAAAGATAAATTTATTGGGAAATTGTTATTTGCTTGTCCTAATGAAACAACATGATGTTTGTAAGGAAGCCTTTAGAAATTATTTTTCTTTAGGTTATCTATTTTAGCGTAAGACCATACCTACTCAGATTTGTGTTTTCTTAATAACGTTGTTAATTTTGTTTATGTGTATGTATGTATCTATGTATTTACTTTAGACTGTATTTTTTTTCTTCTTCTCGGTTTGTCTTTTCTTTATTTTGCACCTACCATGCTGTCTCTGCACCACCCTAAGGTCGACTGGTACAAAATGCCGTCCGCCTTTGTACAGTGTCTTTACTTGTGCATAAAGTTTTAATAAATAATAATTTCATTAGTTCTTGCGGAAATGAGACAACTGCAATGCATTAATTAGTTAACAGAACGTAACGTAAAATGTATGTACCTACACTGATAACTCCGAGATTTCTGATCCGATTTCTGTAATTCTTTTTTAGTTCGATAGCATACTTGCCATTTGGTCCCGCAAAAATTGAATTTAGTTTGGCTTAGTAGTTTTTATTTTATGAGCATTTTTACTTATTTCTGTTTCTGCGTAGACCAGGAAGGACGGTGTCCAAGTCCACCACTTAAAAGTGTAAAAATTAAAATTTTACAAAAAAATATATAATGACTTCCGAAAAAATATACTTTAAGTACATCATCTTTTGTTAACGACGCAGTCTCTATAAGATCTGAATAAATAACATGATTCATACTTACACCGTGCAAAAATCTTGTTAACCCATCAAACTAGGCTCAAAAGTCAAACAAACACACAGTTCTAAAAGCACAACTCACAAAGTTCACGTAAAGTTCACTGTCCCCAAAAATGAAATACCAGGACCTCATAACCCGTCCGTAACTTCACCTAAGTTCTTAGCTCTTTCTAAGTGGTCCCTTTTAAACATGCAACAATATCACTGGAAGCAACTTTGTGCAACTATGTGCCTGTACTAACTATGTGCAACTGAGGCCCACATCCGTACGATCAATGGCATCTCAACTAAATTCGGTCGGTACCGCGTCATAGCGAACCAATAATATATAAAACATTGTTCAACATGTTGTGCAGTTGTTCAAGAGCTATAGCTTCCGTTCTTGAACTATAATAGTTTTGGAACTGGGTTATAGCGATTGATGTGATGAGAATTTGTAAATACTAGGGTTTTGAGGCTATTTAACTAACATAACTTCACGTCTGTACTCCCAGTAGAGTTAGGCAGAGGTATGTTTATAGTTTACCTGCGTTTCACCAGTTTTGGGCGTCACAAGTACTAGGAGGCCAGAGGTTTTCAACCACTCACAAATACTGACTCTGGGCTCAAGCCTACAAGCTAACAATTCGCTACCTATTCATTTCTTGATGGCTGATAATATTTCGACAATCGGTAGGTATAAGCTTACTTGTAAAAACGAAATAAAGTTCCTCAAAGATTCAAGAAGAACTTCCATTGGTCTTTAACACAAAGTCTCAAAAGAGCCAAATCGACATTTTAAACATTCACAAAAAATTTCTTCGAAACAAACGCTAAAAAGTGGAAAAAATAACAATTGCGGAGTTGTTTCAAAAGTTCAACATGCCACAGCAAATCCTCTGACCTCTGCGCAAACATTGAAACAGTAGGAATCAAAAGAAAATGCAAACAAATTCTTGACACTGTAAAGTTTTTTATCCACAGAGCTTGGAATGGCCGAGGCGTTTAGAGGAGACAGCTAGCAAAATTCGTGGCGCCGAAAGCACGTTTAGCGCTTTACTTTATTTATTACTAGCTTCTGCCAGCGGCTTCGCCCGCGTGATCCCTAGGGAACATGTTCCCGGGATTAAAAGTAGCTTATGTGCTATTCCAGACTATAATCTATCTTTGTTCTAAATTTCATTAGGATCCGATAAGCCATCCTGGCGTGATTGAGTAACAAACAACCAAACTTTCACATTTTCATTTATTTTTAATTTTTTTCTATTGATTGTAGCGTGATGAAAAGTATACTATAACCTGCTCAGGAGTATGAATAATAATTGTACCAAGTTTCGTTAAAATCCGTCGAGTAGTTTTTGTTTCTATAACGGTTATACAGACAGACAGACAGACAAAAATTTTACTGATTGCATTTTTGGCATCAGTATTGATCCTTAATCACCCCCTGATAGTTATTTTGGAAATATATTTCATGTACAGAATTGACCTCTCTACAGATTTATTATAAGTGTGGGAATGAATGGGTAATTAAGTGGCAACACAGCAACACAGTAGATATGAGGGATGTCAGAGGATTAAGTGGCAACACAGTTAGACGTGGTGTGGTGACAGACGGTGGCAGGAAAAAAGACGGAAAATTCTTAAAAAAGATGAGTTATAAATTGTGAGCTTTTCTTTTATTTAAACAATCCCACATAAGTATAGACTAGACTCCCGGGATAAAAGTAGCCTATGTGCTATTCTAGACTATAATCTACCTCTCTGTGCCAAATTTCATTAAAATCCTTTCAGGCGTTCTGACGTGAAAGAAAACTCTCGCATGTATAATAGGATTTATTAAAGGACAACCAATAAAGCATACACCAAAGTACATGTTAAAGTACGCATATTTTTTTAACTTCCAATAAAGAGGAGATTCTCAATTCGGTTTGTATTTTTTACATTTTATAGTGTGGCCTTTTGTCGTCCATTTAACTTCTTTATGTCATTGATAAGGTAGCGAAAGTTAATGGTGTAGTGCAAGAAGTTAATTTTAACTTTAAGGCTAAAATAGCGGTCTTTTCGCTGATACCTATCAGACAATTTTAGAAAGAACTTAACAGTAAAGCTTGTTTTGTATGGGAAGTGTTCACGATGTCGCTTCTACACGTAGATGCCGAGAAGTGTCCTTCCGTGCTCTGTGGTGAAACAAGAAGCAAAGACGAGAACAGAGCTTGACCGTAATAAGCAGTTTTTCATTTTCAGTTAAGTAACTCTCCTTGCATCATACTCCTCAGTGCTGAGGGTTATGACCTCCCTTCTGCATCACTTTCACAGTTTTTTTTTTTTTTTTTATGCGAAACGGGGAAACTCTTGGCCCAAATCTCACCTGATGGAAAGTGATGATTAGGCCGAAGATGGAAGCGAGTTTCACCCGGAATCCTCTTACAGAGAGGAACTGGCTATCATACCTCTAACTGCCGGAACACAACAATGCTGTTAACATTGTTGTTATGGCGACAGACTTAGACATGATGGTGGTAGCTTGCCAGGCGGACTTAGAACCGAGCAAAAAATTTGCCCCCGCTGGGAATCGAACCCGGGATCTCTGGGTCTGAATTAGGTGGTTTAACCACTAGACCACGGAGGCGGTTAGTGTCACGTGTCTAGCACCACCCGGGGACCACGTGTAGGGATTCGCTGAAGGGTATTCTCCTACGGACGCGGGTGACTCGGCCCCCACGGCTCGGCTCGGCTCGGCTCGGTTCACACGTAACATGTTTCTGTCCCTGGTGGTGTGGAGGGCGTTGTCTCTCACTCTCCCTCGCAGTATTGGTACGTTAGTCCGAAACGCTTCCCAAGGAATATGGAGCATCTTTCCCAAGCACCACATCTCAAAGCGTTTGCGGTCTGCAGCTTTCAGTGTCCAAGTCTCAGGGCCATACGAAAAGATCAAAAGACTAGAGTCCGTACCAGTTTGGTTTTGGTTTTTACGGAAATTTTACTATCGCTCCCGATTTTACCAAGCTGCGACATGGCGCTCGTAGCCATGCCAATAGGCTTGTGTCCTGAAAAAATCTAATTAGTCCGTCAGTTAGATTATCAAAAAATATTTGAACCATGTTTTTTCTTTTGTTACGGGAACCAAAATTGACGAAGTTACGACGCTTTTAAAATTCTAATACGTCACACCTTCGCATAATTTTTTTGTGAGTCGTGACGTCACGAGCCCCCACTCCCGAGTTTTGATGCGTTTTGATCTTTGTCAATATTCATTGATTTACAAAAACAAAAAATACGTGTCCATTATTTTTCAATACTCTAACTGAAGGACTGAATAGTTTTGCAATTTGTGGATGATGGAATCTAGCCTATTCTGGTGCGCACTTCCTTCTTGCACAACCCATCATTACTGATGTTAGAACACAGGTAAAAAACCATCCAATCTAGAGATAATTCTTGACATTTAAAAAAAATGATTTAATCTGTGCTAAGCATAGCTTTAGAAGTACAAAATGTTATACCGTTCTACAAGAAAAAAATACTACCTAAAGGGAAAGTTCCCGACTTTGGCTGAACACAAATTAGCCAAGTTTTTGAAAAGTGTTCCCGTTTCAACTGTTATGAAAACGAAGTGTGTACTGCTTGCTACCCCTCAGCCACCATTAAAGGCGTTTTAGCACAACATTATAATATTTCAAGGTTTAAGTACAAACAAGGATTTATGTCTTTTCTGGGGTAAGAATGGAATTATGTTTCTATTTGCACGTAGCCGGTTTTAAGGATGGATGCAATATTTTAGCAAAAGGTCCTATTGGATGCCAGCTGGTTTTAACGTGGAACCCTGGTAGCCTAATTCCTAATATAAAATTCTTCCGTTACTGAGTGACGTACTGACTGACAACGCACAGCCGAAACTAACGGTCGTAGGAAACTGAAAGGTATGTTCTTTGGGAAGTGTAGAACACTAAGATAGGATTTCCCGAAACTTTATATAATCTGTCAAACATATTCCAAGTTTTTGAGATGGTTGGATAAAACTACAGATGGATTAACGGTCAGATATAATACCAGGGGGGCAGAAAACCAAAGAGTATCTAATTAGAGAGGTGCCATTTCCACCTGCAGAATCATGAATCAAGTATGTTAAGAAAAGTTCAATGAAAAAGTTACTTAAGGTCAGGTATACCGAGCGAAGTAGGTGCACGGTTCGTTGCGCGTGAAGTATGGAAACGTTAGACACGTTTCCATACTTTACGCGCAATGAACCGCGGCGGCGTGTAGCCGCTGTATTATATAATCATTTATTATTAAAAGAATTGAACTATTTTGCAAAAGTTAACCACAAATTATTCTTCTTTGTGTAATTGACTTCTATTAGATATAGTTTTTCGAAGTAAAACTTTCATAAGCTTCAAGAATAATAAGAAAACCATGAAAAATAGTTTTTTTTGCTTTAAACAATCACTATTATTTTGTTTGTTTAATATTGATTCAAAGTGATGGAATATTCGGAAAATTGGGAATACCTGGCCTTAATCTTACGTTCCCAAAATATTGAAGAGATTTATTTATAGGTCAAGTTTCCTAGTAGTTATAGTTTTATTAACCAGAAACACGAAGTCAATCAATAATTCATGCTCCTTGGAAATACTTAATTCAAGGTTAAAAATAACTACACGGTATTAAATACTCACGTTATAGTACGGTTTCCTAATGGTTTAATAACTTGAATAGAAAATAGGGTCAAATGAAAAGTTAGCTAGAAACGTAACTTATTTCAGAGTTATTGAAAAGAACCCTACAGCAATGGAAATAGGGGTGAATGAGGGTAAAACAGGGGTGGATATAAAAGTTCAAATTAATTGCAGGGGTGTAACAATTAAAAAAACGTGACATTGCTACTGAAATATGAACAAAATAAAAATTGTTTTTGTTCATTTACCGAATAGGGTGAATTCAGAAAGGGTAGCTAATGAAGTTTGAATTTTGTGGGTTTTCGTTGTGAAATAGAAAATAAAGATTGTGTATATTTTCCTTTTGTACATTTTGAGTTCGTTTCATGGGTGCCTTTTAAAAAAGTGGTACTTATTCAAAATTGATATTTCATAATGTGTTGTTTCTGTATTTTTTAAAACATCGTTGGACAAACTTTGACCACTATCTCACCTGACATTAAGCGATGATGTGGTCCAAGATGGAGCACGCTTGTCTAGAAGTAACCTATTCACTCTTGACTTAAAGAATCCCAGGTTGTAGCTAGGTATCTGGTAACACAGACACAGTTTGATTGTCTGTGGCTTTACAGAAATAAATTGTCTTACGTTTATTCTATACAATGAGAAATTAATTTGAAAAGATATGTTGGCGCTCGTACGCTCTAGATGCACGAAGGCTGCAAGCCGCGCGGTCAGCCACTCCGCGGCCAACCGCGTGTCAGCCGCCGGCCGCTCCAGTTTAATTTATGCAAACGCATGTCATTTAATGGCTGTTAAGTGCGTACAATAACTAGCGGTTGCATATTAAACTGGTAAAGTGGCCAGCCGCGCGTTCAGCCGCCCCTGCGGTCAACCGCTTGTAAGTAGGAGCGCTTACACTTTAAAATGCAGGAACTTCAGCCGGCTTTTACAACAGACTACTGTGCTATTCTTATTTCTAGTTTACAAGAAGTTCCATTTTAACCACCTTCGTTCCTCAAAACCCGAGTAACTTCCAAACAAAGTTTAAAAAGCCGTCCATCTATCTAAACTTCAGTTCCGTTCTAAAACTAGCTTCAACCTTGAACACTGCTCCATCTTCAGTATCAATAGTTTACAACAGAATCGATCTCTTGTCAAATCTTGTTAATACGTCTACCAGGGACCCAGGGTGCTAATGGAATGCAAATATTCAGAAATAGCGATCGACAACCGCCGATTGTGATGTTTACATGTCACAACCGCTAACTGTTCATGATGCCCTGGTACCCAGTTTGTTATGAAACTATTGACGGGTGAGATAGTTGTGGTCTTTTGAGCCGGAAGCTGTGTATCTATTGCGTTTAGATAGATTTGAAAGCACTCAAAACTAATCTGAAAATACATACGAAACAACGAGGAATATTAGTGAACGGCCAACACTTTTTCCTAGTGTAGATGCAGCACGTGCACACGAGAATTGGGTGTTAACTGAACTAGGTCAACGTACAATTTCTACTTCCATTTTCGGAAGAAAAAATAATTGCAGCTCCATTCTGCAATTCGCTGTTGATAAATAAGGAAAATAATATTTTTAGTGGGAACAAATGACTTGGTTTGTTGGTTTGACGTCAAGGCAAATACATTTATTTTTAATGGGTCATTAACACACATTTACTAGCCCTACAAAGTTTACAACAAAGCTAAAGGTTAACCGAAATGGGAACACTTGGTACTAACTAATACCTAAATATTTATCGATTGAAACAATGCTGTGGATGACGTAAATAAAGGTGTTTGCTCACAGGCGCGTTGGTCAATATTGAGCGAAATCGAGCGCCTCCCCAACCCTTAGGTTGTGGCATGTTTGTTCATATAAATCGTGATGGGGTTTATTTAAGTTGTAAAAGGGGAATTTTTCCTGATTATGTAAGTGGTTTTACCCTTCTTGAGAAAGTTAAAACGTGACGTTGTGTTCGAAGTTTAAAAGGTCGTTTGTATGTTTAGGGAAAGATTTTCCGGCCGCAACAACTGAAATGTTGGTACTTACCTCCGATTTCTGCAATCCTAGTAATAACTAGTAACTAATAAAACTTTTAAGTAACGAATTTAAATGAATAAATTGGGCCAATGACACAGGTGCGGGGAGTTATTTACTGCGAATATTGTGCTTATTTATTCCAGGTTTCATATAAATACAGTTTTATATAAATATGTAATTTTTTATGTTCCTTTTAAAATTAGTCGCTGCATAAATCATCAAGATATCGCAATCATGCGTCACACAATTCACAACTTATTCCACAAATAATGATATACAAAATAATTGTTCCGATAAGCCGGTGAAATCCGGTCGCTGCCAGCCGGACGTCCGGATCGGAACGATATCGTGCGGACCGGAGCGGAACGGAAGCGAAAAATCACTGCGCTGCGATCACGCTTTCCGGATAAAGCGAAATGAGCGAAACGAGCTATTATCGGGAGCGTGTACCACGGTTTACATGCCGATAATGTATTGTGTTTCATCTTCTGTGGCTGTGCTTCAGTCGAGATAGTGACGTAAACAACTTCTTTCCAGCAGCTTGGTTTACGAATTCTTTTTGGTTAGAAAACAAAGAAACGACTATGCATCATCAAATCGTTGATCAAAGTATTTCTGCTTTCCGTCTGTATTTAATTGTTTCTCTAACAAATGGAAAATTAATTGACATTGATTTGATGAATGAAAATGCGTTTAAGCGTCGATTTTAGACTCTGATAGTCTTTCTATTTCTGAAATAAAACAATATTATGTGACCTTCATAGGTGCAATTCTTGTATTTTCAAGGAGCGTGCGCATTCGCATCGCAGTCTGAGCGCAAACTGACAAAAGCACCTCTAATCCTAATTTAAATTTCTTCCGTTACTCATGACTGACTGACGACTGACTCAGTAATTCACCGAAACTACTGGGCGTAGAATGCTGAAGGCATGTAGCGTCCTTGGGAAGTGCAGGGAAGCACCAAGAGAGGATTTTCCGAAATTCTTCCGGAACGGGCAAAAACGTGACGCGCTCGTACAAAGTCGCGGGCAAAAGCATGTTTTCGTATAGTAAGTAAGTAATATATCTTGATAAGTCTCCACATTGATTGAAATTCAAGTCGCTACTTGATTTTGAACGCTTTGGATGTAGATAATCCCTACTAAAATAACATTATAAATGCGAAAGTAACTCTCTCTGTCTGTCTGACTGTCTGTCTCTTCTTCATGTCTTAACCACTGAACCGATTTGGAAGAAATTTTGTGTAAAGAAAGTTTGAGACCCGAAATAGGACAGGGTAGTTCTTATCCCAGAAATTCCACGGGAATAGGAACTACGCGGGAAATAGGTTATATATTTTCCGGGATTATGTTCCTAGGGACCACGCGGGCGAAGCCTCTGGCACACGCTAGTATTTTAAAGATGGAGAAATGAACTGTTGGCATTGAAGAAATTAGACACGTCTTCAATGTCCATCAACATTTTAATCTTTTTTTTTTTTCGGGACAAGCCATCCACACATTCCCAACCACTGCAACTCCTGAAAGCCAGAATCAACAGTGGCGACCACCAAAAAAACGCCGAGCTAATGAAACCCGACGTGTCCCGGAGAAACGATTCAACTGTCTTGAATCCCGCAACGAAATTAATCAGAAGAGAACAGCGGAGGAGTAGAAAAAAATATACATAATTTCCACTTCCCCCCTTATCAAGCAGGAGACAGATTTGAGTTAGGCCAATAGACACCAAGGGACATATACAACTGGTTTAAGCCGAGTTGCCAAGCACCACGGATTATATACACTTCTGGACACATCTATTGGCCCACCTTGTATTTTCAGTTTCGACCTAAAATTTTATATTAGGTCGAGCAAAAAGTTTTTATGCAGTTTTGAACCTGGCACATTCACAATTTCATTCAATAGTCTTTTTTTTGAATTTCGAACACAGAATTTAAAGAACAAAAGACAATTTGGAGCCTGTTTGTTGATATCAAACAATTGAATACTAAGAAAACTTGGTTTTATTGGTTTACTTGGATTTAATTCTTGAAAAAGTGATTGATATCTTTGGTTTTGCAACAAACATTACTTATTCTTAACATTTAGGTGAGGTTCTATCAATAATCTATGGATTATTCTTCACCTGAAGTCGCTGCCCAAGCTGTGGCACTTATTCAGGCCGGACACAGCCAAAGAAACGTGAGTGCTCAACTTAATTTAAGTCGATCTGCGGTCCGAAATGTTTATCGGAGGTACCTAGAGACTGGCGGCTTTGTTCGTCGCCAAGGAAGGCCACGATCTCGGGTCACAACTGAAAGGCAGGATCGATTCATCGTGACGACCAGCTTGAGAAATCGTCACCATACCTCCATTGAGATACAAAACCAACTTCGCGACTTCCACGGAGTATCTGTGAGCGCTCGAACTGTTCGGAGAAGGTTAAAAGAACGCGAAATGGTACCACACAAGCCAGCTAATGGGCCCAAACTAACGCGAGCCCACCGAACAGCGCGCCTTCATTTCGCACGCAGTCATTTAAATTGGACACAGCAAGATTGGAGCCGTGTACTCTTTTCTGATGAGTCTAAAATTGTGTTACATGGCAATGATGGAAGGAAGAAGGTCTACCGACGTAAGGGAGAGCGTTTCGCACAATGCTGCTTTGAAGAGAGGGTTGCTTATGGCGGTGGCTCATGGACTGTCTGGGGCGGTATATCCGCGAGCGGCAAAACTCAACTTGAGGTTGTTACAGGACCACGGCTGCCAACATTAAATGCTGAAAGGTACATTCGTGAGTGCTTAGAACCTCACGTGATACCATACGCGGACTATGTGGGCCCAAATTTCCTTTTTATGCATGATAATGCAAGAGCCCATGCGGCCGGCATCGTCAGGGAATATCTTCGGGATGTGAACATCACAGTTATGGACTGGCCAGCCAGAAGCCATGAATCCCATTGAGCACATGTGGGACGAGCTTAAAAGACGTGTTAGGGCTCGTCAGCCAGTTGCCCAGACGATGCAGGAGTTGAAAACTGCCATAGAAGAGGAATGGGAGATGATCCCTCAAAATTTCATAGAGCGGTTGATAAACTCTATGCCTAATCGTATGAGAGCTGTGGTAGATGCCCATGGAGGCAACACGCGTTATTAAATTAAACATTTATTTGATAAAACATGTTTTTTATTCAAAAATCAATTGCCTTTAACAAGGCGCATATCCGACTTGTTAGGCGTAGCTCCAGGTCGTATGGTATTCTGAATTCAAATTTAAAACAATACGATCGAAAAGATGGTAAAATGTATCAGGTTTAAAACTGCATCAACAATTTTTGTACAATCTAGCAATCATATTTCGGTAGGGGCCATCGAAACCTAAACTCTAAGGTGGGCCAATAGATGAGTCCAGAAGTGTATATAAGCACTGAAACTAATGGGTCCTAAATTGTGAGCTACTTTTGATTCCAGTAATAGGTATGGCAAAATCGCCTGAACGCACGGAAATTTGTTCTGTTTTCTACAAGGTCCGTATAGTAAACTACTCCAGATATAACCTGAGTACTATCTAACATAATATTACGTTTAGTCTGCTAAAGAATACACTCCCACAATCAATTAAATGTTATGTCTCCGGACCACAATGTAGCAGTGCCGGATTAACGTAGCAAGAGTAGCAAATAATACGGGCCCCGCGCATTGGGGGCCCCGCACTTGGACTTACAGAAACATGTCGTTATAAACCAGGGATCTATGTCACACACTAGTCCTTGTTATCTCCCACTATACTGCTACAGCTGTTGTCTGCAGATGAAGCCATTAATTTGGTTTGGTTTGGTTATTTTGTTATGGCCCAAATGGAAAGAACAAAATGATCATCAACCACAATGATAAGCAATTTGTAAAAAGTGATGCTGGTACCATCATAAGAGAACTCAATGTAGAACATCCTGCTGCTAAATTGACGGTGTTGGCTAGTCAGTTGCAGGACTCGGAAGTTGGTGATAGTACTAACTTTTTTATAGTCAAAAGACTCGTTTTCTTATCAATAAATGATAAATGATATTTATTCTGTAAGTAGGTTGTAAATAACACTTTTACACGGCAATCTTTTTTGGTCATTTCAAACTAGATGAGGCCGGTGTTTCCTAGCTGACTGCTCTGAGAAGAAACTTCGGTGTTTCTTCTCAGAGCTCAGAGGTCAAAGTCTCTTTTAAAGTCCATACAATCGTACTGGTCAAATCATACGAGGACCAAGTAGGTTTATGGCTGAAGTGGTATTTTGAGGAAAGTACCACACAGATTTGAATGGACCTGTCCAGGCAGTGCAAGCATATGCCAGTTATCGTGTAGATCAAACTTAGAACTTTAAGGAGCTCAACGACCTGACGATTATGCTACCATACCGTCTGAAATCTAAACAGCCCTATACCTACGGCTCCATTTTTTTTGCCTACACAAAGTAAGGCAAAACAAAAAAAAATGGGTTCTGGCGCAACATATAATTTACATTTTAAAATGTAAATTATATGTAGTAAAAAGGTACGTTAAAACTTAGACGAAATAAACCACAAAATTCAATGTATATATAAAAAAAAACTATTAGATCTGAACGTATTGTTTGTTTGTCGTCGCTCTGCCAAAACTCACACGGCTCCATTTTATTTCGCATTCGAACAGCGACTCATAAATAAACCGTAAACCAAATCGGCAGATAAATGCAACACTTACGTTCAATATTGTGTTCAGTTTCCGCAAACCAAACCGCATCAATATATTCTTTTGTCAAGGTTTTAGTATCATTTGATTATTTTTCTATTGCGTCGAAATTTTTACGGGTTTCCTCAAATGCTCACCAATCTCGGATCTTAACGAGACATACATTGGAAAATGATGGACTTCGTTGATTTGAGTGAAAAGGAGTAGAACTCTGCCTGCGTCTGTGTTTCCGAATGCTTACAACCCTAATCTTTTCAAAGTTAGAGTGAACAGGCTCCTTCTGGGTAAGCTCGCTCCATCGTAGACTTTGTCTCTGTCACCTCTGACCAAGCCTAGAGTCAAGATCAAATCCACCACAAATTAAAAAAAAGTTACCAGAGACCCAAAAGTACAAATTTTTAAGCAATTTTCACATTTGTGAATGCATACGTTGCTTAAAAATATGAAGGATTGGCTCTCCACGGGTAAAAAAAGGCCACTAGCAGAATCAGAAAGCACATCGCACTGCTCGTCTAATTAAATTTTCCCAATGAACCTTGAACCTAATGCGATAGCGATAAAGATGAAAATGAAATTTGACAGATTGTTCTGAACTTAATATTGTGATTCTAATATGGTTCTGCTGAAATGGCCTTTTAAAACCCCCCCATTTTATTTCTCTCTGTTTTAAGAGATTATTAGTGTGGAGTCAGGGCGTTAGCAATAGCATCAATTGCTACCGGCATGCATTCCATGCTCACCTGCGGTACAAATGCTATCCAATGAGTTTCATGGTCATAATTTCACCCTTAGGGCAACATCTGCTGCTGCACACTGACCTACTTAAGCTTCGCCACATCAACCGGTTTAGCATCATCATCTTTTTTTTACTTGGTATGGGTTTGCTCTTGACTCTAGTCTTGGTCAGAGATGACAGAGACAAAGTCTACGATGGAGCGAGCTTACCCAGAAGTAGCCTGTTCACTCTAACTTTGAAAAGATTAGGGTTGTACGCATTCGGAAACACAGACGCAGGCAAAGAGTTCCACTCCTTTGCTGTGCGCATTATGAAAGACGCTTGGAAGCGCTTAGTGCGAGTTGGTGGGATAGCAACAAGGTAGGGATGGTAAGTTGCAGTTCGTCCGGATGTCCAATGGTAGAAGGGGGCTGGTGGGATGAGGTCGTGGAGTCATCTAGCATCTGGCGTTCTCCCACAGCCCGCACCAGGGCATCAAGTGAGTTGAAGAGTTCCTATGGAGAATTTAAGTAACCAAGCCTCGCCATATCCCACAACCCGCACTAATGCCCATCAGGGGTGTTGAAAAGTTCCGTAGGAGAACTTACATATTAAGTAACTAAAATATTCCTAAGAAGAATAGCCAAATTTAATTGGTACTCTGCAGGGAACATAGTACTTCCTCCATTGCCACGAATTCCATTGTTCTAGAAATGACAAAGCGAAATACAGGAAAAATAGCAAAATATATTCACATTCCTAAAATGACATACAAAAATGCAATTCAGAACCGTTTTAAAACGAGAATGCGCTAGATACATATCAAATAATCCTGCTATAGAATTTCTGGTTCAAACGGGACGATATATTCACAATGTCTACATGGCTATACCGAACTCCATTTGGTTTAAACATGCAGTGCTGCCTGGCGATTGCTGGGGGCTGTACAGCTGCAGAGCTATTCATGAGTTGGGTTCAATTACTTCCGAAGTACTAACTGCAGACCTGTTATCCCGAGGGTGTTTTGTACAGGTGGAGTTCTGATACCTATTCTTTGGCAGTATTGGGTCCCATTCCCATGTCACACATGCAAAATGAACGTCGAAGTTAAACTAAACCGACACGGGTTTCTAACCGAGTTGAAAAGTTGTGTTGAGAATGCTAAGATGTCAAACTTAAGTATTCGACTTTTGATATGCTTGTCTTCAAATTCTAAATAAAATTCATATACCAGGAGATAGTATAAAGGAAAAACGTGGAATAATAAAAATCGTAATTTATACAACTGTGCGTAAAACACCAGCGCTAACATCTATTAAAATAAATCTGAACAAAAACTCTACTTAACTTTATAACCTAACAAACTACTAAACGACGAAAACGATGCATCAGTAAATATTTACATTTATTTAATTGTTCGTTTCATCCGCCATGATGCTTTGACTTCGAGAGTCATTAAACTGATTCCACAAAGGTTGCTTTACGAGCTGTGAAAAATCAGCTCTTCGGCCTTCTGCGCGCCTGGTGCTCACAGGACCGAGTGGAAAATGGGCACAATAAGGAATAATGCTTTTGTTTGAGTATCTTACATTGTTGTCCGCAGTTATCGCAGGTTTTGGCTGGGCTATTTAGTAATTGTTCTGTATGTTATGTTGTTGCAATGAATAGATTTTCTATAACTTCCGAGTGTATCTTGTTTCTTTTTTTAACATTAGAAAACGTACTCTTGAATGTGTCAGTTAAGTAAGTGCGAAAATACGCAGGTTATAAAATGGCCGATTTACAACCAGCTGTATTCGACCGTATGCTTATAAAAAGTCGTCGATGCACAGTTTCTAACGACAAAGTCTTTTCCTGTTCCGGCACTGATAGAATTTTGTTCGCTGAAGCTAAGTGAATGCAGCCGATTACGTTTCTGCCTTGCGGCTAGCGGCAAGCCTTTTATGCTTGAACTTTGCCCGCTTCTACGAGATTTTTGAGGAGATTTTTTTTTTGTCGAAGACTCTGAAATATCATAAGGAGCAAACTTCTCCTGCAATATTTTTAAGAAGTTTATTTCAAGTTTCGCTGTTTAAATTACAACGTCAAATAGTGTGGAACAAACCGAGTTCTCCTAGGATGACATACTTTTGAGTACCTATTAAAAGTTGACCACACCTGTTTATAACCCAGTGCCAGAAGTTCATCATGAGCAGGTGTGTTTAATTTTTAACCCTCAGACGTATATATATGTCATCCTAGTACCACTCGACTGGTTCCACTATTTTTAGATAAGAGAAAGTTGTGAAGTTTATAACCTATCTACTATGGTTTTATCGCAACGTTATCTCTTCGAGCGTGTAGTGGAAAAATGGACATCAAACTGATTTGATATGTTTTGGTCGTGTTCGAAAAATTTATTAGCGAATTATTATCTTGCATCTGTTTTACGATAAGTGTTTGGTAGACTAAAGTCACCGCGGCCCTGGAACACAAAGGGTATCTGGAGGAACACCAAAAGCCAGCCAAAAGAGTCTGACACTCCAGACTCTTTTTGGCTAAAACCAATTTCGGGTTCCTCCTGATACCCTTTCGCTCCGCCCATAGCGGAAAGAATTATTTGACGATTACCCATCCTAAAAAAAAGGCTACAAGCATAATTAAATCATGGCCTGGTGGCCTCAAGACAAGGCCATAACATTTAGTAAAAAAAGAAAAAAAAAATAGTGTAGGAGACAATGTTCGGCCTTGGCAAGACCATGTTCAGGACACGTGCCAAATCTGTCTCCTTGAAATTAATGTTCCAATATATAATAACATCACCACTTGCCCTCTAGACAATTCTGACACAAGCCGTTAACCACTGATACTTTCAGCCATAAGCTATGAGCCACGAGCCACGCTGATGGCTCGTAAAGTAAGGTATGCGCACAATAAACGACTCGTAACTTTGTTTCATGGGCTATCATCGGATATGGCAGACAAGCTAGGCCTGTCTTGTGACGTCAGAGATGATAATTAGGTTAATTGTATTTTGTTGAGATTTTTTTCTAAGCATGTTCGGTTAGAGTTTGGCACGGTTGGCGGAGTGGTTGAGTGATTGGTTGCGCTGCGTGCCGCGAGTTCGATTCCCGCTTGGAACAGATATTTGTTTGGCCTACAGCAAGTCTAAAAGGCCAAATTAGTAGAATCATATTTTGATTATAATGTTAATAATCTGTCATATTTCAATTTCATCTTTATTGCTAAAGCTTTAGGTTCAAGGTTGATTGGAAAAATTTGACAGTTTTGAGTAGCTTGAATGATTGTGATCGCACCCACGATACAGGAGTACCGTGTTACCCAGTTAACGGGTTGTGGAGGTCTGGTAGGTAGCCGTTCTACGTAAAATACTGGTACTCAGCTAAATCCGATTTAACTGGAAGCCGACCCCAACATAGTTGGGAAAAGGCTAGGCAGATGATGAATAAGGAACATTATCTGGACTCTTTTAATTTTCCGACTTACAGCCAAGCTTAAAATAAATTAATTCTAGGTCCTATGAAAGGTCCCATCCTATCCTGATCTGTGCGCAGCCCTTAGGGAGCTACGAGTAAGCTTGCAGCGCTGTACAAAGCTGCTATGCATCCAATTAATATAATCACTAATCGCCTTAGCATTGTCAGAGAACAGTGGAGGCAACCTGACTGGAAGCAGCTTATTTAATTGAATAGTATCGTGGTGGAGAATGTATTTAATTTAACAGGTACCGATCTGATATTTAATTCAAGGCGATTGGCCAATAGTAGTATGCTCCGTGGTCTAGCGGTTTAGGCGTTTGCCTCATGACCCGAGGTCGTGGGTTCGATTCCCACGGGAAGCATACTTTGTAAAGTTTTTACCAGTTTGGCTAGGACATTGCAGGCTTGAATCACTTGATTATCTGATAAAAAGATGATTCCGTGCTTCGAAAGTCACGTATAAGCCGGTGGTCCCGGCCGGCAAATGGCGGACGTCAATATATACCATGTCAGAGGCCCTTGAGGTGGTTTAGAAACTCTGACACTAAGGTGTGAGGGGTGCTTCGAGGACAGTAAACATGTACAGGCAGCATTTAAAACTATTGATCTGCATAGCCTTTTCCCAAATATGTTGGGGTCGGCTTCCAGACTAACTGGATACAGCTGTATACCAGTACCTATTTCACATGGAGCGAATGGTTATCTGACCTCAGGTTCTAAGGCCACTATAGCAGAATCATATTAGAGTCGTAATATGAAACACATAACAATCTGCCAAATTTAATTTCCATCTTTATCGCTAACGCCTTAGGTTCAAGATTGATTGGGAAAACTTGACAGTGACTGGTAGCGTGATTTGCTTTCTGAATCTGCTACAGTGGCCTTATTAGACCACCTTTACAAACTAGTAAGTGGGTAACACGGTATTTCTTGGCAATACTGGTGTTAGATTTCCTGTCTTCTTACAATCCGTCCGTCCGTAGATCTGCTGGGACCAACTTAGGGTGCTTTCCGAGGCACGAAGGAATCCCGATATGTTAAAATGGTCACCAATCCACAAACCGACCTCAGCAAGCATTGTTTAACCTTGAAGATCGACCCGTGCGGCTGTTATTATTTAGCCACGAACACCAAGTGAACGAATCCACCAAACGTCCTAAATTGCTTGTCGTACCACGAATGATATTTTATTCAACCAAAGAAATACCAGCACGCAATACCGAACACTAATCAGTTATTCGTCTGATCGATCAGAAATACCCTCCTGCCTACTACGACATGAATGCGACGCGATGAATCAGCGGCAAATCTTTCCATCGACGCGCGACTATGATCAAAACGAAGTGGTTTAGAACGGCGCCTGTAATGTACTGCGAGTACGTCAAATAAACGCTTTTGAAAGGCAACTGGTGGATGAGTAATGGATTGTGGGAACATCGGGTGTTAAGTAGAACTAGACAGAAAGGCTCATGCCATCATAGCATACTGATATGCTTTGGAAAGACATTAATAATAATCTGACATCGGTGACGGAAAACATCGTGAGGAATAAATCTGACCTCCAGACGGGTAATCTAGGAGGTCCAGTTGTCTGCAAGGCTTGCGAAATTTATTCAAAAGAGTCACCGCGGCCCTGGAACGCAAAGGTCACTAGGAGGAACACGGATGGATTTTAGTCAGTAAGTGAACGAAGGTCGACTTGAGAAGGTGGTTAATTCAAACATTGGACTTTATATTAAGCGCGTACAATATATATCTATATCCACAATGCTTGCTGTTCACTCACAAAACACACACATTCCGAGTCTTCTCACTATTCCCCTAGGGGAACAGGAGGGAACTGATTCTACCTTGACTGGTATCTCAGTGGCGTCTTCGCCGCCTGTATATACAGGCGGGTCGTTTGATTGTGGCGTTACCACGTGGAGTCAGGTCCGGGAGTCTAGTCCGGTGTGTATCGCGCTGCTAGCGAGAGCTGCCCTTAAAACAAATTTTACATTTTTGACCTAGTCGAGCGCCGGGGATTCTTAACACCGAGATTCAGGAATCGGCGCTCATCTAACAACGCCATCTATTGACAAAATTGAAAACTAATTCGAAATAAACGAAAATTAACGTGAACAGTAAGAGTCTAACACTCCGTTCTGCTCCGCCCAGAGCGAAAGTAGTTTGATGCTACCCACACTTAAAAAAAAATCGTCTGAAGTCGTTACCCCGTCTGGAGCAAACGTGGTGATCAAAGACTACTATAGTATACTCTCTTTGTTGCTGGTACATCTTTGTAAACAGTCTGGTAACAATTTCTAGAACTAAAAACAATTAATAAGCCGGTACTTAGTTGACACCATTTACTTAATCCAGCTAATCCCACTTAACTATACAGTACTTACACTACAAAATTAACATACAAGTGTTATTGCTTGTCCAACTTCCCACAATAGGCCAAAGGGTTCATTAGGATCCATGACCTCCTAATCGTCGCATAAGTCCTTAACTAACTTGACTATTGTCACAGTGCGTCGCTTGTCAAACGTGGTTATAGCGGCATGTGTCGCACCGCGCACGGCATCGCGCGATATCTTGAGACACGTGCCACCGAGTATTTTTGGCTACAGTACAAACACGAGAGCTATATGGACTTATGTAAGTAATGTTTTGGTTACGTGTTGTGTTTATGCAACCCATTCACAAGTGTCAAGACACGCAATCACAATCGTTTGAGGTTGGTTTGACACACAATGGCGGTAAATGTCGCTCGAATAGGTGTACTAGCGGAAAACTCGGGACCTCTCGTGGTGGGGAAGTACTAAGCCCAGCTCCCGTCAACGTACGAGGCATTGTGTACATAAACTTGAAAGCCAAAATCAAGAGCGGCGACCACCAGATAAATGACGAGGCAATGATGCTAGACGAGTCCCGGAGAAACAATTCAACTACATGGTGGACATCCCACCCACACACACAAGTTTGGGAAGACACTCAATAGTGCGTACAACAAAGGAGTGGAATTCCCTGCCGGAGTCTGTGTTTCATGATAGCTGGGAGTCTTTAAGTCAAGAGTGAATAAATGACTTCTAGGCAAGCGTACTCCATCTTAGACCACATCATCGAGATCTTAACATCAGGTGAGGTAGTGGTTAAACGCGTATAAAAATTTAAAAAAAGACTACCCTGGATCCGGGAGGAAATTTATTAAGAAAAGCACCAGCAGAGGAGTTAGACAAATCATTATTTCCCTGCATACCGAACCAGGTGTAAGTAGCCAATTGACTGAAGTTGTCAGATGGGTGGAGAAGCGACTGCATACCAGACGACACTCCTGGATACTCCAAAGCGTTGGAAGTCCTCTTATAAGGTAGACCGATGACTTCGCGATCGCTTTGGGAATCCGCTGTATACGAGACGCACACGACCGGTCGATGTGACGACTCGGTCTTTGTCCAGTAATGGACGTCATTGATGGTAATGATGAAGTTATCAAGTTTGGGGGTTTTTCGGTTGTATGTAAAGCGGCTAACTTCACTTGCGTGACGCACCGCCGCGTGCGCCTTTAACGAGCTATTTCCAGTTTGTTGACGTGTAGTTGTCGTAACTCACACGAACCGATCTGTACTCTTTATTACACAATGTACGGACAAATTTGTGGTTGTTTGTCTTTAGTTATGCCGTGTAGGAAGTCAGGCGGCTTTTGGAACCAGAAGAACTAGATTGGGATTTTTTTTGCCGGATTTGCCTTACTAGGTTCGCCCCCTGTCCCAGTTTTATTTGCAAAGTAATCTAAATAAGTTTTTACTTTTATTATACCAGGAAATTATATTCGCTAGCAGTTTTTGTAGCGAGTTTCACTGCTTCAATCAAAAATGTCACAAAATGCAGATGCTGTCATAATTATAATTATATCGGACTGTATATATGATACGACTATCTTATAGCAGCATAAAATTGTGCTACAAATAGCTTAATGCAAGCAGATTTTTCTCATTTTGCAGCACCCAGATGAAAAGAAAATTCTATCCCGGGAAATGCAAAAAAGCTTACGAAAAACTCCTCTATTTTGCAAGCAAAGGCGGAGCGCTCAGCTAGCGTATTTTAAATATAAAATACAGTTATTTTCAGCTAAGTATGTCGATTGCTGAATATTTTACGGCTCGTTCATAATGTTAATTAACATGCTTGAAATAGTTTTATAAAAAACAATTTATGGCACAATTTAACTGCGAATTAATTTGTGTTGGGATAGCTGCTTACATACTCGTTATATTATGTTCTTAATGTGTTTATAAGGTTTTTAACAAATACCCAGCTATCTACAGCTGTACTTATCTCTTACCACATTATAGAGGCACCAGGAGACATGCTACTTTCAGCAGCAGCAATAAGATTAAACGGCTTTTTGGAAGCTCGACACGGCGATTGACAAAAAACACCGACAGAAATCGTACAAGTCTACACTGCGTAGAAAGTCGGCAAGACGCGATCAAAATCGCGTAAATACACAATTCTGTTCTCTTATCAAAACACAAGAAGTCGCTGAAATAATTTGATTTGGTTTTGTACCTAGCTTTATAGTAACTTATTTATTAATTTCAAAATAATTGTTAATTTTGATAATACTCGTCTAGTGACAACCACTGATTTTGAAATATATTTTATCTGTGGATAATGCAGTGGACTGCAACATCACCACTTACACTTTGTTAGCCTTGTGTATTATAAAATATGTTGTAGTTGTTTATCATCTCTTAATAAATAAAATAAATATTAAAATACAAACCGCCGATGCTACAAGTACCTGAGCTGATGTTATGCCCTAAATGGCACATTAAAAACAACATCACCAGCGTGTAAACGCTTGTAACGCGACGAGCAAACTGCAGACCATCACAAAAGGCTTACCACCAGTACTGCCATAGCTTAGCGAAGGGGTTGTTTGAACATCCCTTATCAGCCGCCCCCAGTCGAGTGTTTGTGCTCATTGTTCTATGATACGCCTTGCTAATACCGATTATGAGGAGCAGACTGACTAAATGATGGAGTGGTTTCATACATACTCAAGCTTTTGTTACTATACTGGTAAGTTGAAACTAAATCCTTACTAGGTACTAGTTGAATACTCCTTTAGTTGTGTTTAAGTTCATAGTAGTCAAAGCACCCGAGTTATGAGTACACGAATGTGACCGTTCTAATTTCCATTTGGGACATAATATTCCGTACACAGTACGACTTAACTAGTAGAACAATCAGTTGATTTTATTTTTATCCATCAAGATGTTGGATGAGATACATATGAGAACAACACCAGCCATGATTAAAATAAGCAATTCTGGATTTAGTATTGCTACCGGGGCCTGTGTGGCCTGGGGAGCCACCCTGGCCGCAGAGGCCACTTGAGCACAACAATCTGTCAATTTTCATCTTTATCGCTAAAGCGTAAGGTTTAAAGTTGACTGGGTTGACGGTTGACGGGTAGCGTGTTTAGCTTTCTGATTCTGCTAAAGTGGCCTTTTTAGACCCGCAGGTCTATTTACAAAATGCAGAATTCTGCATTCAATTTTACTTAAATACAATATCTCGAAGAAAAATCTAAGAACTTTTTTTCAAATTCCAAGACTCAAGACATGAAGCGACTTTAAACAAGCTTTATGAGCACTTTACCACTGATGCACAGAACCGAGAAAGAATAACGATATTTGTGCAGTGTTCTACTCTATGGACATATAATCTATGTACATATACTCTATGGATGGCCTAACTCAAATCTGTCTCTTGCTTGATAAGGAGGGAAGTGGAAATTATATTTATTTTTTCCTACTCCTCCGCTGCACTCTTCTGATTAATTTCCATGCGGGATCCAAGACAGTTGAATCGTTTCTCCAGGACTCATCGGGCTTCATTAGCTCGGCGTTTTTCTGTTGGTCGCCACTGTTGATTCTGACTTTCAGGAGTTGCAGTGGTTGGGAATGTGTGGCGGGCTTGTTAATAAAATATACTCTATGGATATATACTTTATGTACATATACTCTGTGGACATTATACTCTATGCACATATACTCTATGGACATATACTATATGTACATATACTCTATGAACATATACTCTATGTAAATATACTCTGTTGACACGTCTCTCACGCTCGCAGCTTCCCACGAGATTGTGAAGCACTCTTCATAACTTTTTATAAAATGGCGACAGTATTTTTTTTGCGAATGCAGTGACTATTTGGCCACGGTGAAATAATTTGGTCTCCGCCGCGTTCTATATAATTGACCTACTCCACGAGTAACTGGGGTTTCATGTTAGAGAACCCAATTTTGAGTTCAACTCGCCTTTGTACAATAACTATACTTATGTAACAAAATTATAATTTGGAATGGATTACAATAATTAAAACTATATTAAATAACTGTTTTGGAGCCCTGACCACCACCGCACCGGTAGCTTGGACCCTCTTCCCGATACCGGTGGGCTACTATTTTTATATTTTTAAATGTTTTTTTTACATTTATGCAAATAGTAAATTATGTACCTGTATAAATAAAAATAAATGGAACAATATTACTGACTAGCATTTGACTGCGACTTTGTATGAGCATATCTCATTTTTAGGGTTCCGTAGCCAATTGGGGCAAAACGGAACCCTTATAGATTCATCATGTCTGTCTGTCTGTCCGTCCGTATGTCACAGCTACTTGTCTCCGAAACTATAAGAACTATGCTGTTGAAACTTGGTAAGTAGATGTGAATGATAAAAACTATAAACAAAAATACAAGAAATACTTCTTCGACTACGTAAAAAACTTAACATAATTTGAGATTTATTTTGCATTTGTGAACACGTAGCAATAAAAGTAAAACCACCTGTATACGTTAATTTGAACCAGTTTTGTAATGAGCGGCCTAGTAGCGCGCAACTGATCCAATACGTACTATGACAATTTTTCATATACCTACAATTCTGCATTCTTGCTAATGGATGTACTTTACGTCTTATTCAACTTTGTGCAAAATGTTACCTATTAAGATACCCTCATTGTTAGTTGTTAAGTATTAGTGATTAAGGTGTATTATTATAGTGAATGTGAGTACCAATACAAACCAATCTTGGTTTAATGGTACAATAGAAACTTAAAACTGTACCAAACTGTATTAAAGAATAAATTTAAAAAAAAATGTATTCTGTGAACCGCATTAAGATTTTAACACAAAAATAGAAAAAAAAAATACATTTTGAGGCTCCCCCTACTTAGAACTGAAGCTCAAAATTTTTTCATCAAACCCATACGTGAAAGTCTTTGAAAATGATATTGAGGTTTTAATATATTTTTTTTCTAAACTGAATAGTTTGCGAGAGAGACACTTCCAAAGTGGTAAAATGTATCCCCACCCTGTAACTTCTAAAATCAGAGAATGATAAAACTGATAAAACTAAAAAAAAATATGTGATGTATATTACCATGTAAACTAACAGCGAAAATTGGTTTGAACGAGATCTAGTTAGTAGTTTTTTTTTAAATACGTCATAAATCGTATAATACGATAATGATACGGAACCCTTCGTGCGCGAGTCCGACTCGCACTTGGCCAGTTTTTGCCTGTTCCCGTAGGATTTCGGGACGAATTATACCTATATATAAAACTTCGTCTTGAGTCATTCTATCTATTGATGAAAACCGCGTTAAAATCTGTTGCGTAGTTTAAAAGATTTAAGCTATAAGAAAACAATTTATTTCATCTATGTAATGTTTTCTCCTTCTGGGTAAGCTCGCTCCATCGTAGACTTTGTCTCCGTCATTTCTGGCCTAGAGTCAAGTGCAAACCTATTTTAAATAATAAAAAAAGTGTAAATAAGTGACTATGAGTGACCGCCAAATAGAAACAATCAATGATGAAAGTATTATTTAACAAAGTTTGAGCAGTATTTCTAATTTGAAACAAAACTAAAGTACAAACTTACAAAATGTTTTTTCCATTTTTAACCGACTTCCCAAAAAGGAGGAGGTTATCAATTCGGTTGCATGTTTTTTTTTATGTTTGTTACCTCATAACTCCGTCAATTATGAACCGATTTAAAAATTCTTGTTATATCTGAAAGGGTATAGGTACTTGCAGACTGGTCCCATTTTAAATTTTATTAAAATCGGTAACGAACTTTGGATTTTAAATCGAAATAGCTGGAATTCGTTTACTTGGATTTTGCTTTTCTGCGATTTTGCAGTGGTGTTGTTAGGTGTGAGGTACCACTAAAAAGTGAAAAATAAAAAACTTTTTACAAAAAAATACAACCGACTTCAATAAAAAAACACTACAAAGTAAAAAATAACTTTAATTTCGGAAGTCGGTGTCAAAATACTAAGAAATTAACAAAAACACCGACTTCCGAAATTAAAGTTACTTTTTACTTTGTAGTTTTTTTTTTGGGAAGTCGGTTGTTTTTTCTGTAAAAAGTTTTTTATTCTTTTAATTTGAATCGGGGTATCGTTTCCTCTCGATCTCATATATGTTATTGGCAAACTTTTGTAGAGATTCGCCCAAAAAGATTAGTAATATGGGTCGTTGAGCTCGTCTCGCGGCTGCTACCGTAACTTTAACCAGTGATCGCTTTCACAGCCACTGCCGGTCGTGGATGGAGCCAAATATAGATAATTTTTATCTTTTATAAAACCTTACCCTACACTACGATTTTCTCCTGTATCGTGGGTGCGTTCACAAACATACAATTTCACATATACAGCCAGACCCGGAACAAAAATCTGTAGACCATACAAATATTTGTTCCGTACGGGAATCGAACCCGCGACACGCAGCACAGCAGTCAATCGCTGAACCACTGCGCAACCGTGTCGTCGTATAATGCAAGTAACACGTTGAATTCAGCCTTTCAGAGTTGTACTTTCTGCTATTCTGCAAAGTTTTTCAGAATAATACATAGTCCTTATCCTCTGCACAAGCTAATATAGCCTACAAGTCTTAGAACTAGGAACGTTTTTAGGGTTCCTTACCCAAAGGATCTAACGGACGGAACCCTATTAAGGCCTCCGATGTCCGACCGTGTCTGTCCGTCCGTCTGTCTGACTGTCAGCTGGCTGTATTTCAAGAACCGTAATAGCTAGAGAGTTGAAATTTTCACAGATAGTGTAGGTATTTCTATTGCCACTATAACAACAAATAACAATAAGGTTTATGGTACGGAATCCTATATGTGCGAGTCCGACTCGCACTTGGCTGGTTTTATTAAATTTTTGATATTGTTAGGTTCAAGTTTGACCACAACCGCATCAGATGGCAAGCGACATTATCAACCTTCAGCTGTTAGACCACTGAATTACCATTATACTTAAAACACCCACTTCAATCACCCTTTAAAATTAGAAACAAGCCTAAAAATACCTACAACATTTTATAAAACTACCGACGAAAATTTGATTCAGTGTCGCTAGAATGTCCGACATGCCTACTACATAATTATCCAGTAACGAAACTTAAATTTCTATCTAAAAGCGACCAATTAAAACGATATACGAAAAACATTGCACCTGCTAAATCCATGTCAACAAACAGCAAATATCTTTAAAACAATAAACGCAAAGGGTCCGCATCCATACATTCACCGCCGCAAACAGGTCAGCCTTGTCACCACCACTAATGAGCCGTAACACGCTGCATATGCATTGCGGCCACGCGGCTAAAACGCCACGCCAGTAATACGCCGTTAAAACGCAAATGCGCGCGATGTTCATTAGTCGACCATTAGGGTTGATTTCAGTCGCTTTGAGCTGAAGTCTGGCTGTAGGTACACTTTAAAATGAATAAATATTTATGTCTATTGCTGTGGGTATGGTTTTGAGTGTGTAATATAAATAATTGTATAGAATTATGGTTGGTAAAACGTAGTCAATTTAATCGTCACGATTCATCTACAGTATTAAAGCTTGATATTAGGCAAAAACAGTTACCGACAGTTTAAATTTTCAAACGAAACATACACGTATTATCATAAAATTTTACTACCGAGCAATTATTCCGCTTTTCAAGCAAAATTTTGCTGAAGTGCCAGTAAAACGGTTTTAATTTTATATTCTCGTCTGGCAACCCTAAGCAGCTGTCGGAACTGGGTCACTGCACTCTTGCGCAGACTCCCGTATGATTTACTACCAAAGTTTAACGATTCGTTTATTTTTCTACCAAGTACTTGCCTCAAATATGAAATAGACATCACTATTAGATACAGACGGATTTATTACTTTGATATGAATAAATTATGTTCTATTATTTTTTGCAATTGATTTGTGCTATTTATTGGTTTTGAATTAAATAGGCTGTCATTTTTAGGACATTGACTCTGAATGAATCTGCCGAGACTGGGCGGCTACTCTCTAAGCCCGTAGTCCGTAGTTTCGGGCGTATTCTACTCCGTATCACCTACGGACTTACGATTAGTCTCAAACCCGAACTAAGAATGCCATAACACAAGTTTAATCTTAGCTTGGATGTCAGAGGTCGATAACCTATGTTGCGATGCCCATACAATTTTTAACAAATATGTTTGTAAAAATTGCAATTGCTTCAAAGTACTTGTAAAAAATTGTAAAAGTGGAAATAAAGTTTTTATTTTTTTATTCTTAATGGTTAGATGGCAACGCACGCAACTAAGGCCGACTTCGGGCTTAGAGAGTACCCCCTGCTCTTGTCCTCGACAACGTCAGACTGCCTGGTCTGTGATGGAACGAGCGAGCCCAGATAATTTCTGTTCACTTGCATGTATGAGCTACGGGTAACGGTTTATAATAAACATTGCTGATTATTACGTGCAGGTCATTAAGGAGTTAATTTCGGTAGGCGTCTGCAAAGATTAAGCAAAACTGCCATCCTAAACTTACTGCGCTAAATCTAAGATTAATGATAGCATGTTTAGTCAATCTGCTAACCACATGAATTTTTAACTTATAGAGGCATGCGGGAACGACTGCAAAGTCCTGCAAACCTCCATTGAAAAGGGAGGATCTTCCGACCAAACGGTTATTGTGTCTGGTGGGTAATAGTTTTTTTTTTTAAACGTTGCCACACACTAGGAATTTCTCCTGTAGCGTGAGTGCGTTTACAAACATACAAAGTCACATACACAAACAGCCAGACCCGGAACAACTATCTGTAGGCCATCCAAATATTTGTTCCGTGCGGGAATCAAACCCACGACACGCGACGCAGCAGCCGATCGCTCAACCACTGCGCCAACCGTGCCGTCAACGTCAGTTGATATTCAGTGTCATATAGCTGTCGCCATCTGCTGCCAACCATTTTCTTTAAATTATCAATCAGTCCATCGTACAGCAGGGCGTCCTCCACTACCTTTGCCCATACGCGGTCTCTAATTGCACGATATTTGTTCAAACTCTGATACCGCTATGCAGGCTTTCGTTCAGTAGTTCGTTGCTGGCCATATAGATGTCGCTGGATTATTTATTTATTTATGTACACACAATATAGGTACTTAAAAAGAAAATTTTGTATAGAGAAAAGAGCACAAAGATTACTTTTTGTTGCGGTACAAATTTGCTCAGCTAGTTCTTCTTGTAGCCGCATTGATGCCACTACAAACTTAAAGTTGGTGTGACAGGAACCAGTAGTCTAGCGCGAAAAACTTTTAGTTATGTTTGAACTTCGAGAAAATATGACCACACTAGCTTTCGCCCGCGACTTCGAAAGCGAATATCCCGTTTTTTCTCGTTCCCGTAGGAATTTCGGGAAATCTTCTCCCCTACGGAGTGTAAGGAAGCTACATGCCAAATTTCAGCTTTCCACGACCAGTTGTTTCAGCTGTGTGGTGATTGATCAGTTAGTCAGTTTCTGCTTTTATAGATATCGATTCAGAAACTGTTATTTATTTATTTATTAAAACTTTATTTATTTATTTATTTTATTAAAGACTATGGAAGACTTACAGCTAAATACAATGGTGATATGTAACAGTATGATAATTACAGGTCTTCACGTCTAGAGCTTGTCTGGTATAAATGTACTGTGGAACCAATTATGCACACTGACAAATAATGCCAAAAAATAAACAAAAAATAAAACATTTCAAAATATGAGCAGATCATCACCTATATGTAATAGTTGCGACAGGTTATTACTCTATTTCCAAAACCAATTAATGAGAGCCAAAATGTTAAAATTCATGATATAAAGTGTAAAGAATTTAAGTTCTAAAGAAACTCGCCGAAAGAAACCCTTTAGCTGAATTCACACTTGTGTTAAAAATATCAAAGTCGAACTGTTTGCACACCTTATTAAAATATCTACTTACACGCACAACGTACGAGTTTTGTCTGTACTTAGTGCACAAGTAAAGACACTACAAAGGCGGACTTATAAATGCCATAGGCATTTTCTACCAGTCGACCATAGGGTGGTGCAGAGACAGCATGGTAGGTGCAACATAAAGAAAAGACAAACCGAGAAGAAGAAAAAAAATACAGTCTATAATAAAAACATAAATAAATACATACATACACATAACCAAAATTATTAAGAAAACATGAATCCAACGAATTACCGCTGTAATGATTCTTCCAACTTCTTGCGAATATGCTCACGAGCCTCACCTTAAAGGACACATCACATTGATGTGTGCCTTGCTTATTGTATCCAGCGAAACACCAGGTCATTGGTCCACCTTGTGGGAGGCCCTCCAACGCTACGTCTTCCAGTACGTGGTCATGATCATGGCCACTCCTGAACCTTTCGACACCATCGAGTATCTGTTCAGCGGCTATGTGTCATGCCCACTGCCACTTCGGTTAGTGACTTCTGCGAGTCATCAGTTCGGGTCTTTTCATTTCTGATTCAATTATACTGGGAGTATCGCCGTTTCCTGCTTTGATTCGAAGTCTTGTAATTTAATCGTCATGAATTCAAATGATTTTCTTCAGAGCTTTTAAACTAGACTATCAGCTATGAAATGTAACGGTCGGTAACTTTAACGTGTCGTTACTGTAACGTGTCGGTAACCGTAACGATCGTCCTTCATGATGCATGTGTTTGATAGTTACAGTATGATATCATCAAATTATGTATTTTTATTCATGAATGAACATTTTATAGCGTGGGTGTCTTGTGGCTTTTTTACAAACTCAAACTCAAACTCTCAAACTCAAACATTTATTTCAATTAAACCATTTACAGGCACTTTTGAATTGTCAAGGTCGGTCGGTCCAAAAAGATGAAGCTATTTGCACGTTCCAAAGCGTAGATCTCTATGGAGAAGAACGTGCAAGAAACTCCACGGACACTCTTTTAAAAATAATAAATTGTTACAAAGTTTTCTTGACATCGTGTTGAAATTATACATACATGTGAGAACGATGTGACGAGCATGATAAAAACATCCGAACTAAAAAAGGAACAATTCAAAGAAATAATTAAAATAAATTAAAATAAACCATGGCAGCTGAGAAATGACCAGTCCCAACCGACGGCGCCATGACATGCGCCAGGCCCATTCGTCTCAACCATTTTGAATGGAGCCACATAATTTAACGCATACGCCACCATCAGCTAGGCTTTTGAGTGAGCATGACACTCCCAACCGCCAGGGTACTTGAGTCTATACAATGCAAACACACATTTATTTAAAAATGTTGGTACTATTGATTTATCAAATAAAGAACAATAAATCAGTGTGTGAGTTAAATTAAATATAAAAGTCATTAAAGACATCTATAGATATACTAAATATATTAATACAAACATTATCAATAAGTTTGACTTTGTTTACTACACCTTAGACTGTCCTATGGAGCAGGACCAGCATGTTTCCAAGCATTCTTATCTTGAATATAATCATCTAATTTGTAATATGCTTGTTTACATAGTGTGCTTTTAACATAATTTTTAAATTTTCTTTCATTTAATTCTAATATGTCACAAGGTATTTTGTTGTAACATTTAATACAGTACCCCATGAAAGATGTTCGTACTTTGGCTAATCTATAAAATGGCTGATCTAGTTTATTTCTATTTCTAGTATTAAAATTATGTCTATCACTAATTTTGCTAAAGAGATGTCGATTTTTCCGTACATACATAATATTTTCATAAATGAATTGACATGGGACTGTCATAATATTAATCTTTTTAAAGACTTCCCTAAGAGAATCGCGTCGACGTAGATTATAAATGGCTCTGACAGCACTCTTTTGTAAAATAAATATGGATTCAATGTCAGCAGCCCGACCCCATAGCAAAATACCATACGACATAATGCTGTGAAAGTAACTAAAATAGACCAAACGCGCAGTTTCTACATCTGTTAACTGTCTTATCTTTCTAACAGCATAAGCGGCTGAGCTTAGCCGCGCCGCAAGAGATGTTATGTGAGGTCCCCATTGCAATTTCTCGTCTAAAGTGATTCCCAGGAAAACCGTCTGATCAATAAATTCCAGTTTTTGTCCATTCAATACGATGTCACATTCGTTACTTTTAACATTTGGTAAAGTAAATTTAATACATTTGGTTTTTTTTTCATTCAATACTAAGTTGTTTGCCGTAAACCAATCTTGAACTTGATGAATAGAGTTATTGACATCATCAAGATTTTGTGACCGTCGTTCTATCTTAAATATCAATGATGTGTCATCAGCAAATAACACCATCTTTGGCTCATTTTGAAGCAATTGGGGCAAATCGTTTATGTACACTAAAAAGAGGAATGGACCCAATATTGAACCTTGCGGAACGCCCATTGTCATTTCAGACCCCAGTGAGTTCACGCCGTTTACCTGTACTTTAACCTGTCTGTCTTTCAAGTACGATCTAATCAGATCAAGAGATGTATTCCTAATCCCATAATGCTCCAGTTTCAACAAGAGTGTTTCATGGTTAACGCAATCGAACGCCTTCGAGAGATCGCAAAAAATTCCAATGGCGTCTTGCGAATCTTCCCAGGCATTAAAGATGTTCTTTATTAGAGTGACACCGGCGTCAGTTGTACAACGCCCTTTGGTGAAACCGTACTGATGTTCATGAAAGATGGAATTTTCATTAAAATGTAGTAACATCTGGTTAAGCATTAACTTTTCAAACACCTTACTGAGAACCGGCAGGATTGAAACCGGCCTGTAATTGTTGGGTTCTTGACTATCACCAGATTTAAACAGTGGAACGACTTTACTGTGCTTCATGAGATCAGGAAATACTCCCCGGTCTACACTAGAGTTAAATATAAGAGCTAAGTGGGGAGCAATAGTTTCAATAATAGATCTACAGACTTTTACAGACATTCCCCAAAGATCTTCTGTTGATTTAATTTTAAGATCTTTAAAAGCTTTTATAATGGCTAGGGGGTTTGTATGTTTAAACTTGAACTCTGATGGACAAACCTTGACATTCTTCCTAAGTAAGGCAGCAGAGAGCGCGGGTGACGAGTTAAGAGCTTCTGTAGTTTTACGAGGAATATCAGCAAAGAAGTTTTCAAATTCCTGAGCTACCTCTGCATCTGAGTTTATGGGACCATGTACGGATTTTAAATTAAATTCAGTTTCACGCTTTTTCTTCCTACCTGTTTCATTATTAATTATTTTCCAGGTAGTTTTTATTTTGTCATCTGCTGATTTTATTTTATTACTAATAAACAGAGCTTTTGCTATTTTGCATACACTTTTAAATGTTTTTGAATATTTCGCGACATACTTATGAAAGCTTATATTATTCACATGTTGCTTAAGGCCATATAGTTCGTATAGCTTTTCCCTACTAATTCGAATGCCCGTAGTTGCCCAATCACTGAATATAAACTTTGTGTTAACACTTTTTGACTTTAATGGAAAACTATCATTATATTGAGCGTTTAGTATTGAAAAAAACTCGCCGTAAAACTCATTTGGGTCTTCTGTGTTATTAAAACTTTGAACACATAATTTACTGGCCAAAGTATTACTAAATTTTTCTAAATTTTTATCTGTTATTGGTCTAAATTGAATTTGAATTTTTTGTAAAGGTATGTAGGTACAAAACGTTATAGCTTGTCCACTGTGATCAGAGGGCAACTTATTAACAATCTCTTTATGTAAGTAATCACAATTACAAAATATGTTGTCTATGCAAGTCGCAGAAGAAGCTGTTACTCGGGTAGGTTCAATAAAAACATTTGATAAATTATATGATTTAAACAGACTCAATAATCTGATACTATTTGAGTTAGTTTCTAATAAGTTAATATTAAAGTCGCCACATATTATTATTGTTTTATCGCTGGTACAAACTTTTTTTAACACATCTTCCATTACAGAATCAAACACAGATAGATTCTGGTAACTTGGAGGTCTGTAGACACATACAACAACATGCTTATCCAACTCAACACAGGACAATTCAATGGTGTGTTCAACTGACAGTTTAACAATGTCTTTTCTTTCTTTAGATTTAATGTAACTTTTAATTAAAATTAGTGATCCTCCATGTATCATACATTGTCGGCTGAAATGGCTAGCTACATAATAATTATCGAAATTAATGGAACCTACTTGGTGATCTTTTAACCAATGTTCAGTTAAGCAAACTACATCAAACTTGGTTTGTTCTAAAAAGATTTCTATTTCGAGTAATTTGGAAGAGCAACCTTGAATATTCTGATTAAACAATTTTAAAGTGTGTTGCCCCCCCTTAGGATGTTTACCTGGAACTATATTACTACTGCCAGAAGATACCTTGTTACTATTCGCTAATAATAATTGGTTATTAGAAGAGGTAGCTTCTGTTGTCTTGCAGTTCAGTTTAAAAAATTATCCGGAGCAATTTCCACAGCTAAAATTGAGGAGTTTAAAATGTCTGGGGGTTTAAAATGGGTTTCATCAGGAAGAGAATACTCTCTCTGATCGGAAGTGGCCTCAAAGAATGTTGACATTATATGTGGGTCCTCCTTCGTACAACACAAAGAATCACAATAATAAGTCCCTACGCTGTTAGAGCAACTAGACAACATAGGCTCGTCACCTAACCTAATATTTGTTATACTACCTATAACATCGTTAATATTATATGCTATCAGCATAGCAATCTTATGTCTACAGTTACCGGACAGAGATAAAGTTCCCTGAGTTAATTTAAAACCACTAACAAATTTATTAGTGTCAAAAAACAATAATTTGTCACTATGACAACATGTCAGCAAGTGTAAAGTATTGTTCAGCTTTAAAATTTTATTGTTTTGATCAGCTGATAAACTATCTGAATAAGGAAAAGCACATAACATCAGCTTTCCTATGTTTAACTTTAATAAGGAGTCAACACCATCCACTATGTCCTTTCTGGTAATACCAGTACTATTCCCTAATAGAAGAACCATTTGTGAATACTCATCAAGATTTGAATTTATGATCCTCTTAACCATTTGCTTAAAACTTATATTGTGATAACTATGGTTGGTAAAACTATGGCTTAAGTAGTTATGTAGTATTTTTCCAAAGCCAGACCCTAATTCATCACAAAAAAAGATAGATTTATTTTCTGGTGTCTTGATACAGGTTTCTAATGGAAGAGCCAACACCGATGGTGACATGTTAAGTTGGGGTTGCGGAGGTGGTGAACGGTTGATACAGCTGCATGAGAGATTATTAGTCAAAGACTCACACCTCTCAGCATTGTACTTCACCAAATCCAATAACTCCCCCGCCTCTAACAAGCGTTCACTAAGTTGCTGTTGTGAAGTCTCATATTTTTCATAAATGGTTTTCAGTAAATACTCCTTATATAATAAATCATTTTGGAGACACTGAGTTTCTTTGTAATAATTTTCCCTACATCTATCTAACTCTTCAGTACAACTATTTAATCTATTAGAGAGGCTGACTCGGTCTTTTCGCAGTGAAATATTTAATTTTAGGAGATTTTGTTTTTTTATTGCTCTCCGAGACCGTTTAATTATTTTCTTAAGTTTAATATATTTCTTTAATTTATTATGACTCACAACTATGGGACCTAGTGGTATGGTATCGTCACCTGTCAAATCTATAGTTATGGCTGGCTCACACACTGATTTAGAACGAAAACCTACCAACTCATCAAATAACATATTGGTGTTAATACACTCTCCACTGACCTTATCGGCTTCTGCCTTAGATAGCGCCTTATGGGCATCACAGAGTTCTTGTTCCAGTTCCGAAACACGGTTCAAAGTGACTTCAAACATATCACTGCACTTTTGAAATGTTGATACTTGATGTTGGAGTTGAGTGTGTTGGTCGGCTAAGTCCATGTGCTGAATGTGTAGCTCAGCCAACTCGTTCTTGAGGCAGGTGTTTTTCTGAACCACATTTTGACTTTCCACCTCGCCTTCCGCAATTTCCTGAAGCAGCTTTTGGTTTAGCGCTTTAGCCTCTTTTAGTTCCTTCAAAGAAGCTCTTAGTTTTGCTTCCAGCTCCTTGATTGTGGCACTGCGGGTCATCATTTTGCTGAAATATGCACAGTTACACAGTTTAATAGCAGTGGATGAAAATTTTTAGTAATAAAATTTAGTAGGAGGTAGTAGGGGAAAATATTAAATAATTAAATTTAAGGGATAGCTTATAGAGTTAGTGAAATTATTAGGATTACAAGGCAAGAATTAAATGGGAAAGTTAAATAAGAAAATATTACTATGAATAAACACTGCTTTCGTTATTTTTACCAAGTATAAAACTGGGTACATTGAAATTTGAGTAACAAAGATTTATCACACATTAGTCACAAGTTAAATTAACAGTAATTATTAATGTAGATCTCGTTTAGTAGTGTATATGTGCAGTAAATTATGTAGTGTTACTTGTCTGGGCGAATGTTTTCGTCGTCGATTTTGCTTCCACCAGTTGTCAAGCAAAAGGAGACATAAACCGTGCCGGTGTGTGATGGACGTTGCTCAGAGGCCTGAGCAGTATTTCTTGATGTTCTGTAGGTCTGTTAATATTCCCTACATTAACATAATTGAAACAAAATACTCCCCGGGTTCGTCGATCTTTTTAAATCCATCACCGTCGTTGCGTTGGTTTGACAGCTGGTTTTATTTTGTTATTTTCAGAAGTTATCAATACAAAAAACACTGGACAATTACTTGCAAATGTTATTATTACGTTGTTTTAACTATTATACACTATTTTAACTTAATTTACATTTACAACTGACAACACTGCAACTTTCGAAATGTTTTTGTAATACTTCAACGTACGTTCAATTTTTCTGTATTGTTTTTATTATTTAACTAAAGGTTTCTAGTTACTACTCAATTAAGAAGTAAAGATTGTTATGCTCACTTCACAATTTTAAGTCTGACACTATACGTGAGGACTTGTAATTGGCTCTCTGTCGTTTATGTTTGTTTATTATTTTTAGTTTGTTTAAGCTGTAAGTCCTCCAAGCTAGATACGTGAGTGGGGCGTGTCGGGAAACTTTTAGATTAAAGTCCGTTTCATATAATAAAAAGTTTAATAAATGTTCACAAAAGTTCATGAAAGTTCTTAAAAATTATTAAAAATAAAAGTAGAATATAAGTAGTAAAACTATACGCGATGAGCGCGAGTGTCTGTTCCCACCGATGTTAGGTTGGAAAAAGCCCAGGGACTCGTCGTTACCGTGGGAAGCGCTACTCATGGAATTTGATGCCTCGCGCTTGTTTGCAAGTGTGCTGAGCCAGCATCTTGGCATCGTAACACCTCCCCTGCCAGATGAGCAACTATTTGGTGACCTTGACGCCAAAAGTTGCGGCTCTTCTTTCATCTTCCGATAATTCGGTGTTAGTTTGTGTGGTAATGTTAATTCTCCCAGCTCGACGGCGGCGAATGACATAGATGATGCTTAGTGCACATGTGCCAAATAATATAAGTATGTAGAATGGAATTGTCGTATGGTAGATTCCGATAGTGTCCGGTGTTTCAACTTTAATTTCATCTTGTGAAGTGATTTGGTTCTGTATTTTTCGAAGGCTGGTTAAATCCGTAGTCTTCAAGGTGAAGCTCCGTGTCTTTACTGGTGTTTCATAGTGTGGAAGAGCCATGAGTTCTAATGGTTTTCCGACTAATTTATTGTCCAGGTTTATTATACTAAGTTCGGGTGTTTTAATCTTGCAGCCTTGAGGGACGCTGACCAAAAAACTGCCTTGTAACATTACAAATCGCTCTTTACCGCAGGATAGTTGAACCTTCGTACTATTGGGGAAGGTAATTATGTAATGATAGCTATCCAACTCAATCAGGGCCTCCTTAGTCAGAGAGATAGGCGTGGGTTTGCACGTTCCATCTATCTCCTGAGATTGTATAAGTTTTTGAATACAGTCTGACCTTGATGAGATCCGGTGGACAATCTTCTGCTCGCATATGTGCCAGGAATTGACCTTCGGGCATTCTGCCTCTATATACACATATTCCTGAGAATTGGACGCTATATAAGGTGCAGTTGGTACTATAATTAGGCTGTCCTTATTTGGAACGGGACATAATTCATATAATTGATAGTCTGTGCTAAACATAATGGGGAACTTTAGGACTATTACAACTGTCGACTCTGTAAAGTATGAAGCTAGGCTAAGAACTTCGTAATAATCTCTGATGTATATGTCAATTATTTGATCAGATCTATAAGTGCGTTTTAATTTGTTTATGATATTTCTTAAATTTTTAATGGAAAGTACGGAATGATGAACTGATTTATTTTTACTAAAAGCCAATATATTCTCTATTCTGTCAATTTCGCTCAATAGTTCTTGAACATTTTCGCTTAATATTGCAAAAAGTTGTACAAGGTGAGCGTAGTGAATAATTCGCTCATTATCATTAGTCATATTCATGACAAAAGTAAGAGCCCTTTCCAATTTAACCTGATTTAATGAAATGTTTCGGATAATTTGATTCTGCTGTATCGTCATCTCTTTATATAAAGTAATATGCTTGTTCAATGATTGCGACAAAATTTGATCATTTTTATTTAAAGTTCGTAATGCATTTTCAAATTTCAGGGCGTCTTCATTGTCCAAATTACCGGAAATACTTTTGATAAGTGTGCCTAAAGGATTGATCAGACCTCTTTTAGTTCTAAACGGCCTAAAGGTATCTAATTGCATTATAACTTTATCTAACTTCGCATATAGGTGCCTAGTTTGATACGTAAAGAGGGAGCTGTCTGTCTGGGATAATTTATAAGAAGTATCTGTAAGTTGGGATTTTATAGCGTTCACATGTAGCTCGATTTCTTGAAGGTTAATGTCTTGTAAAAATATATGAAAATGGGATATAATTTTGGTAGCACCCAGATTAAAGGGTAGTATACCCGGTCCATTATCAAGCCTATCGAGGCGTATTTCTTGAGCACCAACTACGAAAATTGGCAGCAGTAATAGGTACCTGAAACAATGATACGAAAACCATCATTTTTTCGGTGGTCTCTTCAACCGTGATTTTGCGACCGGGCCACGACTTTTTGCGGTGTAAATATGTATAGGTAAATTCTTAACGACTTTGTCCTGAGTAAAACGAGGTGCTAATTTTTGCCTACTTGCCATTGGGTTACGTACGTGAACTATTTGATTTGGTTCACAGTCTAAAACTGGTTCCCTATCGACATTACGTCGAGTTATTATATCTTCGCGGCTGGATAATGCAGTATCATGAATAATTTTATAAACTGTTTCCATTTGACCACGATGTTCTTGAATATAAGTTTGAAGATATCGGTCCATCATATTTAAACTGATAGGATTTCGAGGGTCGAAGTGACCAGAAATAACATCAAATGGCCTGCACTTTGTTAAACTATGGATGGAATTATTATAAGCAATTAATGCGTACGGTATAAGATTTCGACTGAGTTCATTTTTGCGCTGAATTTTTAGTAACCGTAGGTGTTCCAAAAGCGTGTTGTGGAAACGTTCAATGATACCATTCTCATTAGATGCATATGCACTAGTCATATGATGTTTTATATTATGCAAACGGAGAAATTCTGACATGACTTGATTGTTAAATTCGGTGCCTTGATCCGTTGTTAGATTTAAAGGGAAACCGTGATGTGTACTAAAGTGTAAAAGTGCTTTTAATATATTAGGTGAGGTACAATCGGGTAAAAGGTAGGCTTGAGCGTACTTGGAAAATGAGTCTATAATAGTTAAATATTTGTCATGGTCAACGGTTAGAACATCCGCGTGTGCTAATTCAAACGGTTTAGTTGGTGGGGGTACAATTCTGAACTGTGGGCGCACTGGGTTGCGGTCATATTTTGCGCATCTGCATATGTTACATTCGTTAATAAATTTTGTAATTTCGGTTTTCATTTTGGGCCAAAAAAACCTTTCGGATAATGAAAGATAGGTTTCCGTAATTCCGCGATGATTAGTCTGGCCTTCATGATATTTTTTTATTATATCTAATTGGTTCGAGAGGTCATTAATATTGGCTACTTCATGTTTAACTAAAACTAAGTTTACAGATGAACTTTCAAAAGTTTGTTGCAAGATTGGTATTATATCGAGCATTTTTTCGATGGGGCTAACTAAAATAGCAGTACGGATTTTTGGATCAACGTGAGATTTTATAATGTTTATAATATTACTATGCAAATTATGTTCGCTAATTTCTACTGAAGTTCTTTGCATAGACTGAAAAGGTTCGGTTACTATTGGTCTAGTTTTAGAATTACCGCTTATTACTTTGATTACCAGCTGTCTCTTAAACTTATTTAAAGGTTCATCGGATATCGGAATATCTAGAACGGGATTTTCTGCGCTAGTGTGTATGGTTTGAGAACGTGGTGAGGCTGTATGTACTTGTGCTTGGTGTATGATATTTTGTGGAGCCGAATAAGCATATAAGGCGGACGATGAATGTTGTGTTGAATGCTGTGTATCTTTGAATGGAGGTAAGTTTGCTGTAAAAATAGGTGACGAATGTTGCATTGCAAGATTTGGTTCTATGTTCGTGGGTGAATGTGCAGTAAGAGTAGATGATGAATATATTGGACTGTTGCCTGTAGCGGTGAGAGTAGAGTAGGAAAGTGTTGGACTATTTTCCTCGGCTGATAATGTAGAGGACGTATTAGAGTGATTAACGAACAAAGACTGAGTTTCATTATGATTGATCTGAATACGTGAGAGAGCATCTGCATTAGTATTGATTTTTCCTTTTTTATGAACAATAGTGTAATCATATTCTGCTAACTTGAGCCTCCATCTTGTAAGACGTGAACCAGGCTCTTTTAGATTCATAAGCCAAATTAAAGGTTTGTGGTCGGTAACTATTTTAAATTCTCTACCAAAAAGGTACGGCCGGAAGTATTTTGTAGCCCAAACTATTGCTAACAATTCTTTCTCGATAGTAGAGTAATTAATTTCGCTATTGTTAAGAGTTCTAGACCCATAGGCAATGGGTTTGTCCGAGCCGATAGGACCTTGAGAAAGGACTGCTCCTAAGGCCACGTTAGATGCGTCTGTAGTTAAGATAAAATCTTTACTGAAATCCGGGTATATTAAAATGGGGTCATTTGTAAGGAGAGTTTTGCAATGCTCAAAACAGCTTAAATATTCTGGAGTTACATTAATTTTGGCACCTTTTTTAAGACACGATGTAAAAGGTTTAGTAATGCGTGCAAAATCCGGTATAAAACGTCTGTAGTAACCGAGTAGACCCAAGAATGCCTTAATTTGCTTGGGAGTTTTCGGGACTGGATAATTTAGGATGGCTGAAATTTTATCCGGGTTTGGTTTGACACCATCGGTGGTGATAATATGACCGAGATAAGGCGTTTCATGTTTGAAAAATTCAGATTTATCCATCTGAATTTTTAAATTTGAATTTCTAAGTCGGTCGAAAATGGCGCGTAGGTTAACTATATGTTCTTGCAAGGACGTTGAAAATACCAAAATATCGTCCATGTAGGTAGTACAGTTTGGGAGTCCGCGAAGGACATTGTCCATAACTCGTTGAAATGTTGCCGGAGAATTTTTTAAGCCCATTGGCATTCTAATGTACTCAAAATGGCCTTGCTCTACACTAAATGCTGTTTTCGGTATATCGGATGAATTTAGCTGAATTTGTAAAAATCCAGATTTTAAATCTAATGTAGAAAAGTACAAACACCTGCCTAACTTGTCTAATATGTCGTTAATGTTGGGAATCGGATACTTGTCATTTATTGTTTTCGCATTTAGTTGCCGGAAGTCAATGACTAATCGCCACTTAACTTTGCCAGATGCGTCACTCTTCTTAGGCACAATCCATATCGGAGCATTCCAAGGCGATGAAGATGGACGAATTATACCTTGCTGTAACATAGATTCTATTTGATTTTGTACTTCTTCTCTATGTACGTAAGGGTATCTATAGGTTTTACTATAAACTGGCTTATCATCTATGGTTCTGATATGATGTTTGATTTCGTTAGTGAAGGTAAGTGGTTCCCCGTCTAGGTAGAAAACATCGGCATATACTTTGCAAAGATTAATTAAATTGACTGTCTCTTCGGCGTTTAAATGTTCTATGCGCAACTGCGATAAGACTTCACGTGTTCGTTCGGCGGTATAGGTACGTGAGGTGGTGTCAATTACGTGGCTTATGGGAAAAGTTTCTTCATTAAAAATTTGTGCGCATATTGGATTTTCTATAGGTATTACAATGTCGGTATCCCACGGGTTTGAAATTTGTATCATGGTATGATTATTTTCGGCGAATGATATGCATTCGGTAATGTTACACCCGGAAATTGATTGCTCCTCAATATAGATGTCTCCCTGTGCAATGTTAGTAGGTACCCTAATTAATTGAGTAGTTTGGGCCGGTATAGTAATTTCGTGAGAATTTAAGCATTGAGGATTGTAATATGAAATGATAGGAATTTTTGTGAATTCTGTCTCTAAAGCATGAGTAGCAAGGTCGATTTTTGCATTCCACTTTTTTAACTGTTCGCAACCTATTAAACCATCAAAGAAGTTATGGAATTTGTAGAGAAATAATTTTATGGGGACATTGTCATTTAATTCCTCAAAGCAAGGGACAGTTAGCGAGTAGTAGTTTTGGGTGGTCACGTGCGTATTTGTAACTAGGAATGGTTCATAGTCCAGTGGAATGTGGGGGTAAAATTTTTCGTAGGCTTCTGGGCTAATGAAAGACTCGTTTGCCCCGGTGTCAATCAAAAGTTTAATTGGGGGATTTTTAATTTGGATATAGGGCAAATGCCGTTTACTTTGCACGTTCAACTCTATACGGGGGCATTCTTTTCTATAGCTGGGCAAAAATTTTGCTCTGCAGTGCCTTCAACGGGGTTCAGATTTGGATCAAGTTCAAGGCCAACCATACAATTACGAAGATAATCTGTATCGATAGCAGGATCAAAGTTTTGGACATTGGGATCGTATTCGTGAAAATTTAAGGTTGTATTATCGTCTAAGAGTTCATTGAAATGGGTTTCTCCAATTTGTGGGAGGTTTGGTGTAAGGTTACGTTTACCATTGTAGTTCATGGGCGGGAGAGTACGCGCGACTGGGTGACTAATACCACTCATAGGTGTTGGGGTATTATATTGGGGTGCTTGGTTTATTTGAGGTACTTGGGCAGCTCGAGGTGGGATTCGGAATCCAGTAGACATATTGGTAGGGGGTGCCCTAAACATTTGTTGGGTCTTTGTGGGGTTTTGAGGTCTGGGATAGGTTTGCCTGTACTGTTCTAGTGGTACGGGTAGTGTGCATAGCTGTGGAGGATATTGAGGACCAAAGGATCGAATTTGAGGACTGGGGTATGCTTGGAATGTAGGGTTATAATTAGGTGGCATGTATGAACGAAAATTTTGCAGTTGGTGAGGTGAATTGCGAGCAGATGAACGGAAATTTTGCTGTGCGTTAGTAGTATTAGTTGCTTGTTCGTAAAAATTATATAGATTTTTCTTCGCGGGTAGAGGTTTATTTCTCTTTTGTAAATAGAGAACATTTAATTCCTCTTGGGCAAATTCAAGAGCACTTTCGAGAGATGAAGGTCGCATGCACCTTACCCTAGAACCTAGCGGTTCGTCTAAACCCCTCAAGAATGTCTGCAAAGCTAAGTTTTTATAAAGAGTTCTTTTTGCTTCCACAGTAGTTTCTACAGATTCGTGCAACTCGACGTACGTTATTATAGTGCACAGTAAATGCTGAACTTTTTCGTAGTATACTTGTATAGTATCATTGCCCTGAACTAAAAGAGATAGATCGGTATATAACGAAGTTTCGTCCCTGTGGTCTGAAAAGCTGTTAATTAGCGTGGTTCTTATGCCCTGCCAATCACTAGGAATTCCATTAGTTGCCAAAGTACGTGCAGCAGTACCAGTTATCTTATTCAAAATTCCATTAATCAGAGCCAAATTCGAGAGCCTACTTCCTGGTTCCGTACTGACATAAGTGAGCACTAACTCGTCGCATAAATTCAAAAATCTGGTCAAAACATTAGGGTTACCATTAAATTCTGGAACTAATCTAAGGGATTTATAAATCCTATCAGTTAAGTCTGACGAAGCCATCTGAGTCGTCTGACTCAAAGGTACTGACGAAATGTTACTTTGTTCAGTCATGGTTTCTAAGTCTAAGTCGTTTAAGAGTTCAAGGTTACGATTGGCGTCACTTCGGGTAATCCGACGTTGAACTCGCCTACTAGGACTAAGGTCCCTATTACTACGTGGGTGAAAAATCTTGAAAAATTATAGTACACTGCGTAAAAAAAATATAGCATCCAATTAGCAAGAATATAATGTAATTCACTTACATTTGTACTATTGCTGGCGAGCGTCGATCCATCGATTTTTGGAAGTCTCGAAGTCCGCAGCAGCAGCTTTCCCGACTGGCCTCCGTAGGTTCTTCGTCAGGACGGTCGACGAGGCGATGCCCGATTTTTGGGTGATTCACACAACGACAACACTTTCAAAGTCCTTGACGACTTCCGACTGCGCCAGATACGTGAGTGGGGCGTGTCGGGAAACTTTTAGATTAAAGTCCGTTTCATATAATAAAAAGTTTAATAAATGTTCACAAAAGTTCATGAAAGTTCTTAAAAATTATTAAAAATAAAAGTAGAATATAAGTAGTAAAACTATACGCGATGAGCGCGAGTGTCTGTTCCCACCGATGTTAGGTTGGAAAAAGCCCAGGGACTCGTCGTTACCGTGGGAAGCGCTACTCATGGAATTTGATGCCTCGCGCTTGTTTGCAAGTGTGCTGAGCCAGCATCTTGGCATCGTAACAAGCTGTAATAAATAAATAAATAAATAAATAAATAAATAAATAAATAAATAAATAAATAAATAAATAAATAAATAAATAAATAAATAAATAAATAAATAAATAAATAAATAAATAAATAAATAAATAAATAAATAAATAAATAAATAAATAAATAAATAAATAAGTACGTTATTTTTATTTGGTGCAATGCATCAATGACGACCTTTGTAGTTAACAGTGTATTTCAAATAGACCAGTTACAGGCACTTTTGGATTGTCAAGGTCTGTCAGTCAAATATATGAAAGAGCAGCAAGTTGTTCCGCAGCAAAACACACTCACCGACCCTATCTCCAGCGCGGCAGTTGTACGTTCCAAAGAGTAGATCCTATGGAGAAGAACGTGCAAAAGCTCCATGGACGTTAATGTAATGAATAGTCTAATGACTGAATACAAACAACCAGTTTTGTAGGCTAGTTTCCACCATCCACAAATTGCAAAACTATTTAGTCCGTCAGTTAGAGTATTGAAAAATAATGGACACGTATTTTTTGTTTTTGTAAATCAATGAATATTGTAAAAGATCAAAACTCGCGACTGAGGGCTCGTGACGTCACAACCCGCTAAAAATTATGCCAGGGCGTGACGTATTGAGAATTTTAAAAGCGTCGCAACTTCGTCAATTTTGGTTCCCGTAATAAAAGAACGGGTCAAATATTTTTTGATAATCTAACTGAGAATCTCTAATCTAATTAGATTTTTTCAGGACACAAGCCTGTTGTTCACTATCCCGGTAGTAGGTATGTCCCTAGGGAACATACTGCCGGAATATATATAGCCTATATGTTACTCCAGCCTTTAATCTACCTCTGTGCCTAATTTCATGAAGATCCTTTCAGGCGTTTTGACGTGAAAAGGTAACATCCATCCATCCATCTTCACAAACTTTCGCGTTTATAATATTAGTAGGATAGGACTCCGTTGAAAAAGAATACAATGCTGTTTTAAAGCGCGATAACTCAATCATCACAATCGAATAACATGGAATATTAGAGCAAATAAGTCTCTTATACCCATTAATCATTATAATTTTATGAATAGATCTTCCAATTGCATCACAAAACAAACAAAAACAACGTCGATGCCTTACATTTTCATCTCGCTGAAATCCGCATTCAAAATGAAATTAATTACACTTAACCTTGGTTTATCTGGCAATTGATCTCGATCACCCGGCGACCGTAGCCGGCCGATGCGCGGGCGCACAAACAAACAGACGGACGCGCGATCGTGCCGATCTATAAAATGGCTTGGACATTAACGATGAAATAACAACGTAAATATAGATCGTGGCATCACGATTACGTGCAGAGAGACTAATTGTAGGTAGACTATTGTTTGATGCTGTGATGCGGGTTCGAACCACACGTGGAACTAATATTTTTACGGCTTAATATTATTTATTTTTGGTGATAGTTAGTAATATGAGATACTTTAACTTAACTGCCTCCTTGGTCGAGTTCCCACGGGAATCATAGTTTGTTAAGTTGTTTTCCAGTTTGGTTTGAACATTGCAGGCTTGAATCACCTGATTGTGTGATAAAAAGATGATTTCGTGCTTCAGAAGGCACGTATAAGCCGGTGGTCCCGGCCGCCAAATGGCGGTCGTAAACCAACCATGTCAGAGGCCCTTGAGGCGGTTTAGATACTACTAGAGGCCGCCCGCGACTTCGTCCGCGTATAAATTCTCGTTATTCCCGTGTAAATCCCGATCCCTCGGGAACTCCGGGATAAAAAGTAGCCTATGTGTTATTCTGGGTTTCATCGTAATCGGTTCAGTAGTATTTGCGTGAAAGAGTAACAAACATCCATACATACTCAGTTTCGATACCTACTCGTTCATGTGATATGTCACGCGAGATTTATCAGTTGCTGTATGGTATGTGTTCCTGGTACTGCATTCGGATTTTGGATTATATTGATTTGGAGAACAACCTTATAACATAACATTGCTTACTTGATGATACTCTATAGTTTTTTATATTTCTGTGATCCAGGTTGTCTGGAAGAACTCGCGGAATGCAATAAGGCCGCCAATTGTATGTCTTTAGTTTAAGAATTTCTGTACGTATTTTAAATTTGGTGTGCAATAAGTATACATATAAATAAATAAATACATACCGAAAGGAAATTGATCAAAATAACTTAGTAGGCACCTACATCTATTTCCAAGGTTGCGGAATGTGTTCGAAAGAGTCTCCACGGCCCTGCAACGCATAAGGCACCAGGAGGAACACGGATGGGTAAGTCAGTAAGACACTGCTTCCTGTTCCGCCCAGAGCGCGAGGAGTCATTTGATAATTTCCCTTTCTTAAAAAAAACAAGAAAATGCACATCTATTTACCCAATAGGTAGAAGTCTAATGGATATCTCCTTACTTTTCTATTAGGTACCAAGTTTGTGAGTATAAACTTTCGCATTTATAATATTAGTACGATGACTCTAGGGTGTGTGTGGGGTCCTTTGACTTTAGTCCAGCCCACACTATAAGAAGAAGAAGAATAATAATAAATTAATTGTCTTTCACACACATGATACAGAAGAAATAAAATTTACACGAAGTATACATACCGCGTGTATCTGACATCGACGCACAAACGATTTCCATGGGTCCAGGGCATGATTCTGGACACCCTAGACTTGGAATTTTTCGTCGGCTTTTTTCTCACTTTTTCATTTTTTTCAAGGGTTTTTTTACTTTAGACTGCTCATAATCATTATTCTGACCTAACCCAATGAGATTTTTAATAAAAAAATAATTAATTAACTACTTTCACTAAAAAGAGCAATCTGAATACAACCACAACGCGAGTCCCAAATAAAAACATTTCTTTCTTTTCTTTCTTTCTTTCACAAATAGATATCAGCTAATCATCTGAAAAAAAAATGATAAATGAGAAAAGAACCGACGAAAAATTTCAAGTCTAGGGTGTCCAGAATCTTGCCCTGGACCCATGGAAATCGTTTGTGCGTCGATGTCAGATACACGCGGTATTACAAAAATAAAGACTGGTGTCAGCCAATCCGCTGGAATGAAATCAAAATTAATGTGTGCCGACAAATTTAATCGATTTACGATAATCGGTTTCCTGATACGATTTAATTAATCATTTTGCAGTTGATATTTGCGAGTCGATTCAAAAGTAAGTTCAATTACGATAAATTAGAAATTGAGCTTTGTACACTGTTATGTAGGTCTATCTTTAGCAATGGTTTTATGAAATCTAAATTATACTTACGTGGGTCGCATCCTCAGAATAGTATGTTCTTATGTGGGTATCAGAATTCAGAATGATATGTTTATGAAGAGCATGGCAGTATCGTAATGATGCTTCTTCTGGGTAAACTCACTCGATCGATCATCGACTATGTCTCTGTCACCTCCCTCTGACCTAGGGCGGCCACTCTCTAAGCCCGATGTCCTTAGTTCCAGGCTTAGTTGCGGGCCTATTCTACTCCATATCACATAACCACTAAGAATTAATGACAATAAGATTTGACAGTTAGTTCGGATTCGGGATTAATCCTAAGTCCCTAGGTGATATGGAGTAGAATAATACGCCGCAACTAAGCCCGAAACTACGGACTTCGGGCTTAGCCACCCTAGATTAGAGCCAAAAGCAAAACCATCTGAAGTAAAAAAATACACATGTCTTTTTTCACTTGAGATGGTTTTGCTCTGTTTCAATTTATATCCGTTTTAATTTACAAAAAAAAAAACATTTCAAGTACTTAACACTTCTTTCATCTAACAGCTTTGCATGCGAAAGCTCACTCATTTTCATACACAATTGAGCGCGCAACGAGCTGAAATAAACGGACTTCAGGACAGTGTTAATAACAGCGATAGAATCTCTAACAATTCAGTGAGTGCCATGAATATTTAACAAGAGGCCCTCCACCTGCCCTCTCGTGACCATAACTATTTAGACCTGGCTGACACTGAAATTATTCACTCAAATTCTATGGAGAAACGGATCGATGACATCAAATTGTTTGCTATCATAATTTCTGGGTCAAATTTTGCAATATGTATTTATTTTATTAACTGACTTCCCAAAAAGGAGGAGGTTCTCAATTCTGTTGTTTTTTTATGTTTGTTACCTCATAACTCCGTCATTTAGGACCGATTTGAAAATTCAGTTTATTGGTCCCATTTAAATTTTATCAAAATTAAAAATACGAAAAAGCTAACAAAAACACCGACTTGCGAAATTAAATCTTTCTTTTAAATAACCTTAATTAGGCAGTGGATTTAGCTGACTCCTACCCACTTCGTTGAGCGGTATTTTTCGGGTTAATATTATATAAGTAACGTAGCATATAAGCATAATCTTTACTACATCATTACTAACAACTTATGGGCTATTACGTCTGAAATAAAGATATGTTAATTTTATTTATAGCCTATGACACTCACAAATAATGTGGCTTTCTATTGGAAAAATAATTTTTAAAATCGGTTCTGTAGATCCACAAATTATCCCCTTTTTTAAGGATGGGAAATCATCAAATAACTCCTCCCGCTCTGATTGGATCAAAAGGGAGTATCAGACTCTTACTGGCTAAAATGTTTCTCCTAATGCCCTTTGAGTTCCAGGCCCGCGGATTACCCCCTGACAGATTGCCCCCTACAACTTCACAAACTCAGAAACTTTACCTCTTTATATATCAGTATGGATAACCGAACAATATGTTGCGGAAGCTTATTACTGTTAAAATGCCCATGCATGTTCCTCTACTAAATCTGACACTAATATTACCAAATTAGTACCGTTTTACCCAGTTAATAGGCTGTGATGGTCTAGTAGGCAGCCCCTCCACGTAAAATACTGGTAATTGCAGATTATGTTTTCATACAACAGAGCTAATCTCCCTTGCATTGTTCAACCACACCTGCTCGCCACTAAGAATCTATACTAATATTATAAAGAAGAAGAGTTTGTTTGTTTGTTTGGTAGAACGCGCTAATCTCAGGAACTTACTGGTCCGATTTGAAAAATTATTTCAGTGTTAGAAGCGAAGAGTATCGCAATAACGTGGAGTGAAGTGCAGCGTGAATCTCAAGACCACTCGCGATGAAGTACTACTGTGAACGCCCTTTGCCCCAGCTAGGGGTCATAAGACCTTAAGTCAAGCTATTTCTTCTGGTATCAGATCCTCTTTAAAGACCAGGGAAGTGTCACCCAAATGCTCCTGAATCTATACTACTAGCTGACCGGCGCAATTTCGTCTGCGTCACATTTTCGATTAATATACTCCGCTCCTATTTGTCTTACCGTGATGATATATAGCCTTCCTCGATAAATGGGCTATCCAGCACTAAAATATGTTTTTAATTCGAACCAGTTGTTTCTGAGATTGGCGCGTACAACCAAAGAAACCAACATACTCTTTAGCTTTAATGCTATGTTTATTTAAAAGTAAATAAAAATACACAATTATGCTATATATACTTAACATTAAAATAAACTCCTAACTATCACAAAATTTGTCCACATCGGTTTCGACTGGAAGTGAGCCCAAAAGACTGGCGGCATGCCACGTTGTATGTCATTGCTTATCCTCTGTCCAAGGTAAAAACCAGTCCTAGGGTCTCGCGAAGTTCCGGCCCGTAGTGTTGCTCGACGAGGTGGGCAAGCTCTTCGAAAGAGTTATCGCGAACCGCCTCGCCGGGCACCTAGCGGGAACGGGGCCGGATCTTGCGGACAACCAGTTTGGTTTCCGCAAGGGGCGCTCTACGGTGGACGCCGTCATGCGCGTCAGAGCCCTCACGACGGGGGATGCGGTCTCCCGGGGTGGTGTTGTCTTGGCGGTGTCACTCGACATCGCCAACGCCTTCAACACCATGCCCTGGAGCTGCATTGGGGAGGCACTCCGGTATCATCGGGTGCCGACCTACCTTCGTCGTGTTGTCGGGGACTACCTGTCCGACCGGGCAGTAATCTACCCTAGTCACAGCGGTGAGTGGAACCGGCGAGAGATGTCGTGCGGTGTCCCACAGGGTTCGGTTCTGGGGCCGCCCCTGTGGAACATCGGTTACGACTGGGTGCTGCGAGCCGACCTCCCTAGCGGCGTCAGCGTCATCTGTTACGCTGACGACACGCTGGTGCTGGCACAGGGGGGGTCGTACGCGGAGGCGGCCGACGTTATAACACGCGGGGTTGCGACAGTCGTAGAGAGGATCCGGCAATTGGGTCTCGAGGTGGCGCTGCACAAGTCCGAGGCCATGTGTTTTCATGGCCGAGGCAATACGCCACCGTCGGGATCCTTGCTGACGGTTGGGTTATGGGTTTCCATCGGCGTCGAGTTGACGCTGAAGTACCTAGGGCTCGTCCTCGACAGCCGGTGGAACTTCGTGGAACATTTCCGACGTTTGGCACCCAAACTGGAGCGGGCCGGGGCTGCTTTCAGGCGGCTCCTGCCCAACCTGGGGGGACCAAACGCCTCCTGCCGGAGGCTCTACGCGGGGGTCGTGCGGTCCATGGCCCTCTACGGGGCCCCGGTGTGGGCGCGTTCCTTGCGGCAGCGTGCTGCCAACTATCTGAACGCGCCCCAAAAGGTGATGGCCCTAAGGATGGCCCGAGGGTACCGCACGATCTCGCGCGAAGCGGTGTGTCTCCTTGCCGGATTGCCGCCATGGGATCTGGAGGCGATAGTCCTCGCGCGCCTGCATGATTGGCGCGTGGAGGTACTACGCCGGGGGGAAACTCCGCTGACGCGGCAAATTGTCGTGCAGCGGACAGACCTCCGGCGCGATCTCATGGCGTCATGGAGACGACGACTGTCGCAACCCAGTGCAGGGCACGCCACGATAGTGGCGATAAGTCCCCTCTTTGAGGAGTGGCTAGAGAGGCGCCACGGCGTCCTCACCTTCCGCCTGACGCAGGTCCTCACCGGACACGGATGTTTCGGGAGGTACCTGCATCGAATCGGGCGGGAGGAAACGCCCGGGTGTCACCACTGTGAGGATCGACCGGAGGACACGGTGGAGCACACTGTGCAGGTGTGCCCCGCTTGGGCGGCGCACCGCCGTGTCCTCGAAACGGCGATCGGCGGCAACCTCTCGCGTCCGGCCCTGGTCCAAGTCATGGTCCGGAGCGAGACGGAATGGGACGCCGTTGCCTCCTTCTGCGAAGCAGTCATGCTAGCGAAGGAGGTGGCGGAGAGGGAGAGGAGACCCTCTCGTCCCGGCCGCCGTGGTGGACGCCGCGGGCGTCGGGGGCCACCTGGTGACCTCCGGCCACCGTAGGCGCGGGCCTGTGGACGGCGAGCTATGGGTGGCTCGCCGTCCGTTCGTCTAGTGACGACAGGCCGTGTCGACGGTGCGTTAGTGTTCCACGCGCGCCTCAAAGAGAGTCAGCACACAAAGGGGCCCGAAAGGGCCGACGCCTGCCGGAGTCGCGGGATTATTCGCAAGAGACACCGTGGCTCCGGAACACAAAGGGCAATGACGGAACATGGATGGGTTTTAGTCAGTAGAAGTCTGACACTCCCTCCCGCTACACCCAGAGCGGGAGGAGTCATTGGATGATTTCCCATCCCTAAAAAAAAAAAAAAAAAAAAGGGTCTCGCGAAGTGTTAACTAAGCTTTTAGCTTGTTCTCTAAATAACACACAAGCACTCGGACAACACGGTCCCAGAGTTTAGCTTTATAATGTACTTAAGTATAGATTTTACGGTTTCACCAAGTCTAGACAACGCTATAAATGCTGTGACCTTTTAAAACAGTCGGTTTAAATTTGACAGCAGTCGCTTTTTGATTGATGTTAGTATTAGTTCTAGAATAACTTATCAATTTCTGCAGTCTAGACCAGTAAGTTAGCCTAGTCATCTGAGTTAGGACTGTGACAGTAATTTTTATCTATGTTGTCAAAAGGCTAAAAGTTGTGCACCAAAAATAACTACACATCTTTATTCTTAACTAAATTTGTTATGATTCGATGCATATCTAGATACCATCTATACTTCTATACTAATTTTATAAAGAGGTAACATTTGTTTGTAAGTTTGTATGTAGGGGGTAATCTCAGGAACTACTGGTTCGATTTGAAAAATTCTTTCAGTATTAGATAGCCCATGTATCGAGGAAGGACATCGGCTACATATCATCACGCTAAGACTAAAAGGAGCCGAGCATTAATGAAAAATGTGACGCAGACGAAGTTGCGTGGGTCAGCTAGTAAAATATATTGTAAGAACACATCTGCAATGTGATGCTGACGATGCTGTAAACACCTCACCGAGTAAGCTTTGGTGAAGTGAACGCCAAGTGAGCTGTCAATCTATACAAACAAGATGGAATGAGTGCGTGACAGTTCACTTCAAGCTTACTTCACCTAAGTTCACATAGTGAAATGTTGACAGAATAAACCTGCTGAACATGCTCATTTCGCCATCAAACAAATCTTTTAAATTGGTTCTAAGACCCTGAAAACAGTTGCGAGGCGAAAATCCCACAAGTGTAGAATAAGGCGTTCTTTAATATCTATGGAAAAATGTAGCCGGATCGCGGCCGCATTGCCGCATCGCGCCTTACGCCTTACCGCGTTTTACGTTGCAATCTTAACGTGCATTAAACACTAATTACATCTACCCACACAGTAAGACTCGCAGCAGACTGCGCTGCTCTTGCGCAGATGTGCGCTCCGTCCCTTACAGCGAGTATATTTAGCGCGGCTCTGTTTAGTGTCGGATCGCTCAAACAAACGCATTGTAGCGAACCATACACTCGCCGATTTATTGCGAACTAATCTAGAGATGGATTACAGGAAAAGTCTGGAGAAAATTATTCACTTTGAAAGAATACGTTATTAGGAGCACTATACAGCGTCTGTTAGCCGAAAGACAAAGTTTTGTTTTCTTTTTTGAGATGGGTTTGCTATTAACTTTAGTCTAGGTCAGAGGTGACAGAGACCTTTGTCTTCTTCACCTCTGACCTACTCGACGATCAAGTGCGTTTACCCAGAAGAAGTTAGTTCAGTCTAAGTTTGAACAGATAAGGGTTGATGCGTTCGGAACAGAGACGCAGGTAGAAAGTTCCACTCCTTTGCTGTGCGCATTACAAGAGACGTTTGGAAACGCTTAGTGCGATTTGGTGGAATACAAACAAGGTAGGGATGACAACTTGCAGAACTTTTGATGTCTGATAGTAGACGTTTCAGATAGCCGTTACTAAGTATTGTGTGACCGTGTGACCGTTAATAATGTTACTGAAAGTAAGAGAGATCATCAAGGAAAAGGCTTTGAAATCATGATGTGAAGGAGAAGAAGGGAATTGTGGAAACGATTTCTTCCAATGTATAACATGCAATCATTTTCTCCTCTCAAATTTTCATTAATTCCAGTATTTAAGTCAATGACCTTACCTTATACCTTAAAATATCGCGGAAACGTGACAGTTTTTGGCACTTTGTTGCAAATATTTTTTTTGCTTTTACCCATATAATGTGTGTCACTATTGTATAACATTTCTTAGAATCTCCGTTTACCTACTTAAGTTTTATTTTATTTTTCTTTATTTGAGATGGGTTTGCTCTTGACTTTAGTCTTGTTTAGAAAAATGACAGAGACAAAGTCTACGATGGAGCGAGCTTACCTAGAAGTAGCCTGTTTACTCTAACTTTGAAGAGATTAGGGTTGTAAGCGTTCGGAAACACAGACGCAGGCAGAGAGTTCCACTCCTTTGCTGCGCGCATTATAAAAGGCGTTTACGCATAATATTCTATTTATTTAATATGCATGTAAGATCATGATGATAAAAAATTCAAAATGTTTACTCGTATAGAAAAAAGTTCGAACCCCTTTGGACACTTTACTGATTAACGTGGTCGATCTTCAGTGAATCCACAAAAAACGTCGATATATCATAACAGCAGAATAGATCTTATTACTATTTGCCCGAAACAACAAACAACACATTACTTAGTCCTTCGATCAACTAATAAATAAACAAAAGAAAACTTTTCTTACTATATATACTATAATTTACTGGCTAGCGAACGATAAGGCTCTGCACACAATATCGACAATCCATTACCTTAATGTCAGCGGTTTCGGGTGGCGGGTGTCGCTGTCGAATGTCAAGTGTTGTTGCGTAGAATGCGATCTTTGTCTCGTATGTTGCTAGCTTAAAATACTCATTTTAGTCATTATAAGGTACCAAATTATACAATGTACCTAGTCATAATTATAACAATACCTTTTTCTATGCCCTAACAGGGTCTACAATGGTTTCTTAGATATAAGCTTATTTTTAACATATTTTGTACCTTGTAGAACGCAAATAAACACCTAAATATGAAATATATACTATTTTTTTTACCAAGGTAGCTTCTTTTTGGGACAAACCCGCCAAACATTCCCAACCACTGCAACTCCTGAAAGCCAGAATCAACAGTGGCGACCACCAGAAAAACGCCGAGCTAATGAAACCCGACGAGTCCTGGAGAAACGATTCAACTGTCTTGGATCCCGCAACGAAATTAATCAGCGGAGGAGTAGGAAAAAATAGTAGCTTACTAAGGTAGCTTATAAACCCTGAAACACAGACCGTTCGTAAGCCCTTTGCTCAGGACTTTGTACGCACACATTCCATTTTTACCGTTCCTGTAGGAATTTTGGGAAATCTTCTCTTAACGCTCCTCATCACTCCTCAAGGAACCTACATGCCAAGTTTCAGCTTTTTACGACCAGAAATTACGGCTGTGCTTTGTCTGTCAGTCACTGAGTCACTCAACCATTCACCAGTACCAGAAAGTTTTTCGCCAGAAATGACGCACTAACACTAAATAAAAAAAAATAACTTGTAAACTAAATATAACCTATTCTATTCTATATTCTTATGTGGCAAACAAAGCCGATTGACACTATGTTAGAACCAGGCATAACATCTCTGGTCACACCACAGACAAAACAGAACACAGTTCAACATTTGTCTATGGCGTTTCAGAAGAGTTGTATATAGATTGATGGATGGAAAGCTGCTGAGAGTCATTGGCTACTTTCCACCCCTTTTTTTTTAGGGATGGGAAATCATCCAATGACTTCTCCCGCTCTGGGCGGAGCGAGAGGGAGTGTCAGACTTCTACTGACTAAAACCCATCCATGTTCCTTCATTGCCCTTTGTGTTCCGGAGCCACGGTATCTCTTTCGAATAGTCCCGCGACTCCGGCAGTACTTTCCACCCCTAAGAAAACGCCCTGTGACACAGACCATGGGACCGCAGTCTTTTATAAAGTTATCAAATAAAACGGAGTTGGACGGATTGGGTCAAAGTTAGCAAACTTTTGAATTGGAAATTGCTGATTATAATATTGGGTGACAGTTGAAACACTTGAAAAAGTTTCTCAACATTTTTCATCTAAAAGACTTGTGAAATTGGTGACAGTATTTTGCGAGGCCTTTAAATAGTCTTTAACTTTAGTTTAGCGAGTCGACCCTTAAATACACCAATTAATCGTTGGTAAAGTAAAAGTTTGCTCATACATGGTTCTCGTTACTAGTGTACTGTCCAAACATATCCTCCAATCTGCACTAATATTATAAAGAGGAAAGATTTGTTTGTTTGATTTGAATGGGCTCCGAAACTACTGGACCGATTTGGATGAAATTTTGTGCAAAGATAGTTTGAGACCCGAGGAAGGACATAGTTTATATCCCGGAAATCCCACGGGAGCGGGAACTGTGCGGGTAAAACGGGAGTGAAGCCGCGGGGGACAGCTAGTAAATGATAAAGTAATTTATATTAAAAAGTTTTTCAAAGTATGTCGTATGATATATGAATAAAAGGGCTTTCTGTGAGCGTTTTAATTATATTTTTTTTTCATAATTTTAAAACAAATAGTTTTGAAGTTATTCAAGAAATTAGACCAAAAAATTAACACCTTATGAAAAATTTCTAAGCCAAAAATTTTGCCGAAAATGCAGATAATAGCTTTATACCTAAATATTACAAGGAAACCTATAAGAAGTCTATAGTGATAAAAAAATAAAATTTGTTCGGAACCCTTTGCACGCGAGTTCGACTCGCACTTGGCCAGTTTTTATTTTTTAATAGAGTGACTGCTTATCTATGCTCTACAGTATCTGAGAACATGCTACTGCCAATGTCAGATTCTCTGGCCGCGTGATCCCTAGGGAACATACTTCAGGGATAAAACGTAGCCTATGTGTTATTCCAGACTATAAACTACCTCTCTGCCAAATTTCATGAAGATCCACATAACGCCTTACATCAATCAGATTGGGTTGCTAAAGATGGCTGCCAGGAGGAAGCTACATTTAGCCAACTTAATGTTTGGCATAAATGCGTCCATGAAACCACACTATTTATATGAGAAGCTAACTTGGAAACAGAGCTACTTAAAAAACAAACTTCGATCCATGGTAAGTCCGCTGACTGTGCCTGTGCACAAAACTGCTTCTTTCAGGGGGTGCTTCAGGTTTGCAGCCACGCGTTGTTGGAATGATCTCCCGCCACCAATGAGATGCCTGAAAACATTACAGAGTTTCAAGTACCAATTCAAGAAGTTACTCATGCTTCAACAACAATCATCTTGAGTTTTTATTGTAGTGTTTACTTCTCTGTACTGTACCTCAGGGGTCACGGCCATCAGGCTTTGGCTGAGATATCCAACGCTGCGGGCTGTTTTTGACCTTGGGTCACCACTTTCCTTTTAGGCTCGTTTTGATTCCTGGTTTCTGTGCTCATCTTAATTTTTTCTTGGATGGAATTTCACCTGTCTGTAATATTTTTTTTTTTTTAGGAATTTAATTTAAATTGATTTGACATACATAATATACAATTGACTACACTGATTTATTTACTTTATTTAATATTTAATTTGTATACATTGTTTTGCAATTTCATTTGTTCGTAAATTTATGAGTTATAAGTACCCAATTTGATAGAAAGATAGAAATAATAACTAACCTACTAACCCTTCTTAGTATTACATCCTTTGCCTTATCTCCAATGTATTGATTGTATCCAATGTATTGATAAATTAATGATTAGTATATAATTGTTTCCCTTAAGCTTGCTCTGTGAACGCATTGGTCCGTGTTTGTTACATAGTTATTTATGCACTACTCACATTGACACGCGGAAATCACTCACAAAATTTGATAACACTTTATTCAACACACAATTCAACAACACTTAACAAAACAAATTACGTAGATTGCGTAAGCGTAAGTCAGATTTCTCATTACTTAATATGTGTAATGTCAACACGCATTCCTTCGTTTGGCAGCCATTGTGGGCGTGCGCGCCACAGAGTACATTGTGTGCGGCGTGTGCGCGCCATTGCAATATTGCATAGATATTTTAGTCTTGTTTGTCTGTGGTACACAAAGATAATGACTGTATTTTAGCTTTGTGCGCGCGCACCACTATTGGTTGCCAAACAACGTCTACGCAACAGTCGTCAATTTTATCACTTATGTTTTTATTTATTCGTTAGTTACCTATTTGTTTATTTATTTATTTTAATTATTATTACTTTTTATGTGAGACATTATGTATTGTATTTATTTAATTATTTTTTACTTTCTATACTGCTCCGATCGACGTCGAACCGTCAACGCCGGCTGTCACTGAAAACCAGCGCTGTGGCTCTGTCTCGCACACGAGTGCACACGAGTCCCAGCATTATGCTGAGAGATGGCCGTTTTGCGCAGATTTGACGCATATCTTCCTAATTTTTTTCATATATCATATTTAGTTGTAATTTTTTGTGTAGGTAGTTTTGGTATGCGTCATGTTGACCGCAAATAAACTCTTTTTCTTTCTTTCTTTCTATCCTTTCAGGCGTTCTGACGTGAAAGAGTAACAAACAAACAAACATCCATCCATCCATCCATCATTACAAACTTTCACATTTATATTAGTAAGAAGTAATATAATAATATGCTTAATAATAATATGCTTAATAATAATATGCTTGGACATTTCACACAACGCCATATAGTCCCAAGCTAAGCAACCTAATGCTTGTGTTATGGTAACGAGATGGCTGATAAACTACTTATATACATTTTTTTTTTGTAAATACATACATATTATAGATAGAAAAACACTCAGACTCGGAACAAATACATGTAGATCGTACAAATATGTGTTCCGTGCGGGAATCGAACCCGCGACATGCTGCGTAGCAGTCAATCCTAACTAATGTATTAAATGTGAGAGTTTGTTTGTTGGTGATGCTTTTACGCCTAAATCGCTATACCAATATACTCAAAGTCAAAAGTCATTTATTAAAATGCACTTTTAGAACGTCAACGTTTACAAGTCTGCCCGTCACCACTTCCTAGTGTTTTAGCTGCGAAGAAGAAGTGGCCAACAAACTCCCCAGCAATACATCTGTCTGTTGCGTTAGTAGAACTTGCATATATGCAAAGTATTACAAAGAAAAATAAGAAGAATGGGTAACACATATTGTTGAATTTTGGGACAGAGATGGGAGCATGGAGACGGGTTGTAAGATACTTTCTTTCTGGAAAAATCTATATCAACGCGAGCGAAGTCGCTGGCAAAAGCCAGTATATTTTGTTTTTTTTTTTTGGGTATATCAAATATCAAATCAACAGCGAACTGCTCGTAATTTACAGCATTTTGTAATGTACATATACCCGTGATACGCGAGTGATTGCTTGACGAATGGTCTCTCCCACTCGCTGTTATTCGCGTGTAGGCGAAAATTCCAGTTATTCGGGCTTTTCCAAAATAGACTTTTGGTATTGCGAATGTAAGATACTTAAAATTCATAGATTAGAGGTCGAATCAACCTACCCTTCGGCATAACTAGTTATTTCTGTAAAAATCAGTATTACGATACGAGTAGGTACTACTAAATATATCAACCTCTAGTCAAACTATTATTTGTTCCTTATCGTCCGTAATATTCAATTAGAAGCAATTTTCATAGATTTTTTTTTTAAGTTAGTTACTATGATACCCACAGGCCACTCGTGTAAAGGATTGACAGAACGCCTTAAAAAGGGTTACTTTGACGTCTGTAGTACACCGAGCGACCCTGCGGGCAAGCATATTGCTCCTCACCGACAACGCTCTGCGCTCCCTCTCTATATCTAAGTCATCACTTAGGTCGCTCGTGACAATATGGCCTAGGTACCTAAAACTATTCACAACTTTCGAGTGTTACGCCGTTGAGACTTATGGGAGGAACACTGCGCGGCTGCTGCTAAGGTACCTTACATACAAGAATCTTACTCTTTTTCGAGTTGTATATTAAGCCCCTACTTTTTTTTTTTATCTATCATTTTCAAAATTCGTGAGAGCCAGCACCTTCTGAACGTCAAGTTTTCCAAAACGCCCGCCCGCACCACTTCCTAGTGTTTTGGCTGTATAGAAGAAGCGGCCAACAAACTCCCCAGCAACACAACTGTCTGTTACGTTTCAGAAACTACAATTTTACATTAATTAGTAAGCAAAATAATTAATTCATGACACAAAAAAAAAACACTATGACACTAAAACAAAATACACACTTGAGCGAGTGTTGACGAATGTGGATTAAATAAGTATAAAAAAATATCATACATCCTCTGGTTAATGTGAGTTTCGCTTTTCGTGGAGTGTCGAATTTAAATCATACTTGCATCATCACATCAGCCGAAAGATGTAGCTGGTCCCCAAGTGTCGCCATAATGGCCGGTCCTATGCGTCTCGTATCCATCGGCTACCCGCGACCCGAGCGAGGTCTGAGGTCTATCGCATGGGAGACCTTTCAGCGCTGAGTCTCGGTACGCGATCACATAACTTTTCAACAGTCATACTTGCACTCTCTGCAAAAATGGTCTTATCTAACCTACACTATTAGCAAGTACATGATTACAAATCCATAGATACAGTTGCCATCTTCGATTCGAAACCGTGACCTCGCCTCACCGTACTTAGGTAACGGTACAAGACAGTTAACTTCACGGCAGATAATCTCTAACCAGGTCAACTAATGCGTGAAATTGTCCTCAAAACATAAGGGTGATTACACACGGCCGACAAACGTGAGCGGTCATAAAGCGCGGTCGTAACATGCGTGGTGCGACCGTGAGGATCGGAAATGTGTCGGTTGTAACACATTCAGCGAGTCCGGTACATTTCATATTGTATTGCCTTTCAAATGAGTTTTTATGAGCAACTGGTTGAATACGCTTGAAAAATAAATGAATCTGTTTCTATATTGAGCTTTTGAGACTTGAGACTTCGCTTTTCTTTATACGTCGCTAGATAAGGGTCTTTTATATTTTGATAGACACAAAAATTGATTTGTCGAATATAAATGAAAAGCTCGTGACTCCAGACATTCCCAAGGCAATTGGAACCTTATACATATTTGCTTTATGCCTACTAACAAGACACTATTTTACTACAAAAAATCATTTTATTTTCCCACAACAGAGAAACGAAAACATCGTATTTTGTATACTTACTGCAAGAAGATTATTTTGCTTCAAAAAAACAAACCATATTTTCCAAACATAAAAAATGTACCAAGCCTGCATAAACACGAAGAGTCCCAGCGCGTATGACAATCAATAAAATTGTTTTTAGGGCCCTCCAGGCTCCAACCGTCAAGCCAATGCTTTCCTTATTCATAAGAGAATGTTACCAAAAAAAGTTAGGCGAGATTTTGAACCAACGAAGTCCAAACAAAGCCAAATAATGTGTCAATGCAATATTTGAAATGAAAAACTCGATTTTATATACAAAAAAAAGTACTAGGCTTGCATAAACACACGAAGAGTTCTCGTAGCGTATCACTGTGCAGATAACGTAGAGTGTAGCACATCAATTGTTTGGAGAGCCCTCGAGCGGGCCCATCGCACTGTTTGCACGCCCATCGCGAATGACACTGATTCCGATCATAATGGCCCCGTGTAACCGATGGGGCTTTGGTTATTTATAATTTATAGGGCATATCGTTGTTCGTAAGTAATTGATTATTTTGTGGGTTACAGCTATTTAATGCTTGTTATAATGTTCCAACAGTTTTTTTTTGTTTTTCGACATATTGTGTATTTTTTGCTAAGGACAATTTTTTTTTCGTAACCAAAGTAGACGCAGGGTAGAAATAAATTTCTTTCATGTTAATAAAATCGTTTCGTCCGTCATATATTAAAGTTCTTTAAAAGTGCAGTTGATAATCTTTTTAATTTCTTTTTACTTCAGCTTTACATTTAAAAATGTTAGTCTCGCTACTTATTTTAAATCTAAACCCTGAACATGAACTCATAAAGACATCGAACCACTTCGGAAGAATTTCATATTATATCAAAGATGGAAGGAAGGTGAATACAATTTAACGACTTTACGGAAATATTTATACGTAAATTATATCAAATATATATTAAAGTCACTGTCAAAACAGAAGCTTATTGCTTAATTAACTGTGTAAACATTGTGACAGCTACACGCGCGGAGTGTAGGGCTCACCCTACACTCCGCGCGTGTAGCTGTCAATGTGAAAACGAATGCAGCCAAAATAGCTAATTTTACTCAAAGGAGACGTTTTCTATTTTACACTTACTATCCGCATTCATAGGTTTTCCATCCATGATAAATTCTACTCTAACAATGATAAAATGTAAATTTTAATCTTCGATAAAAAATCAATTTTAATCTATGATAAAATGTAAATTTTAATCTCTGATAAAATATAATTTTTTACTTATTGCAAATTGCAAAACTATTTAGTCCGTCAGTTAGAGTATTGAAAAATAATGGACACGTATTTTTTGTTTTTGTAAATCAATGAATATTGACAAAGATAAAACGCATCAGAACTCGCGAGTAGGGGCTCGTGACGTCACGACTCACTAAAATTATGCGAAGGTGTGACGAATTGAGAATTTTAAAAGCGTCGTAACTTCGTCAATTTTGGTTCTCGTAACAAAAGAAAAAACACGGGTCAAATTTTTTTTGATAATCTAACTGACGGACTACTTAGATTTTTTTAGTCATCTACCCTATTGGCGGTCGTCAAATAAACCATGTCAGAGGCCCTTGAGGTGGTTTAGAAACTTTGACACTAGGGTGTGTGAGATCGTTAGACCTTACTGCTCACACTATAAGAAGAAGAGTTCTAGTATCTAAATAGTATAAAACAAAGTCGATGTTTGCTTCCGTCTGTTTCTCCGCTTAACGTCTTCTGAACCACGAACCGCAACCGAAACCACCATCTTTTGATACTAGTTTCACTAATAGAGACAGCGATGTTCTAGGAAGGTTTGTATATACAATTAGGACCTGCTAGTCTATTCTGTAAATAACCATTTCGATATCGACTTCACCTGAGTGAGTAAGCTTACAAAGTGAACTTTATTTCACACATCATAAGGTCTTATATTTATACGAATTTGAAACTCACCTCGGATTCCGCTGTCGAGACACGAAAATGTTGTTACAGAATAGCACTGCTGTGCAAAGCCGAGGTAGATCGTAAGTGGCATAAGAAGATACTATATCAGTCTTAAAAATCATTTTAAAATAACTCTTTTACAGTTTCAGTGGAAAAAAATACCATATTTGGACAGTGTTTGCTTCTGCAATCTAGAATTTCGATAACACTAAGTTTTGCCGACCCGTCTTTCTTATGTTTCCAGTTACACGTAGGTATTTGTACATAGATAAATGTATGTACGTATAGAAGTGTCAGGGGCTTCCGCACGGAGTCTTTATTGCTGACGCATTCCGCTACCGACCGCATCGCATTTACATTTGTATTTAAATTAAATGGATTTATAAACGCACTAGTGCGGTTATTTTAACTATGTAAGAACTTGAATAAATCTATCGTAAGCTTACTTATATGGGTGTTTTATTTGTATTACTTACTTATATTATAGGTAAATGTGAAAGTTTGTGAGTTGCCCAGTTAAAGCGTTGTGGAGGTCTTGTAGGCAACCGCTCCACGTAAAATACTGGTATTCAGCTGAATCCCGTTTGTCTGGAAGCCGACCCCAATATAGCGGGGAAAAAGCTAAGCAGATGATGATATGAGTTTGTGGGAACACGCTAAAACTACTGCACAAATTTTGATAAAACCAACCGATTAAGAGCGGACGGAGAAATTAGATATATATATTGAATTTTGTGACTCAAACACGGACGGGTTACGTAAATAAATATTTTTTTAGTATGGGGGTCACATAAGGAGTAAAAACTAAAAAAAATAATTTAAAAATAGTATTTCAAACTGTATCGTATGACATACCAAATGAAACAGCGTGAGAGCTTTAATTATATTTTTTTCATAATTTTAAAATAAACAGTTCTGAAGTTATTCAATAAAATACCATTCACCCTATCTCCGTGACTATTGAGCCTAAAATTTTGATAAAAAAATGCAAATAATCGTTCTATATTATAAGAAGTCTAGTTTAAAAATAACATGTTAAAAAAATGAAATTGGTTTGGAACCCTTTGCACGCGAGTCCGACTCGCACTTAGCCAGTTTTTTGTATGTTGATGTTTGTAAGCACGCTCTACCGCTGATCACAAGACAAGTTATGGTGCATTAGCATAATATCCAAGATGGCGCGTCATCTACATTGTGCCATGGATCAGCTGACGACGCCACATGAATGGCAAGTGGGACGATATTCCAAGTCGACTGGCGTGAAGTTATGACGGTGTTGCCAGGATATAATGTTGTTGTGAGTGTTGCTTGTATGTTTAGTAAAAGTTTCGTAGTTAAGGAAATTTAGTTTACGTTTATAATTTGCATGCATGCCAGTTCTATGAAAAAAAATTAAATTGATAAAAATATTGTTTTTAATAAAATCGCTCTTCCTAAAGTACTAAAAATCGTCGGCTAGCAATATCGCCAAACTAAATCTAGAACAATAGCTATTGTTTGGAGCTTCGTCTTGATATGAACATTGAAGCCTAAATGCCAGTTAGGAAGGTTACAAGGCAGGCTACGAAAGATAGCGCTACGGCGTAGGCGGGTGGCTACGACGCGGCTACGCCGTAGCGCCCTTGTGGTAAAAATAGGGGTCTGAATCGATCGGATGGGTTACAATTTGTTGCGGAATTCAATTTCGTTAGAAAACAAATGTTTAAGGTTTCTGCGCAAATAGGCTCTGTATATAACTGCGAAAGTAATCTATCGATTAGGTACAAAGAAGTTAAGTTGTTTGTTTTTAAGTGGTATTCTCTCGTAGTAGAAATCCAATTACGACTATTCATTTCCGGATAGAAAGGGACTTTTTATTGACACAAAGTGAATGTAGGTTACATTTAATCATGTAGCATAGGCCTCAGAATCTATGCCGCGGGAAAATGCAAGCTGAGCAGTTAACCGCAGCAATAAATACTGTTTTTAAAGAACTGAAGTCCATTCATAAATGTATGAAAAAAAAATGATTCATTAAACAGCAGAACGATTTTTTATAATTATTAGTGCTGAAAGAAACGTAATTAAACTAATTTTATTTATAGTCTCGTGTGGTTAAACACTCTAGCCTGTAGGTAAACAATCCACTAGTGTTAGTATTTTCAGCTTCAGTTCATGAAAATATTTCCACGTTTTTACTTCAAGGTGAAGCTCATTAGTTAGTGAAAGTATTCTTATAGTTTGGTACCGTTTATAAGTTCTTATTTGTTATTTCAACACCGACGTTATCAGATCTGAGCAATCAAAAAACGATTAGTCTCATTATTTTGCTACTATTCATAACTAAATTCTTGTTAACTACACAAAAGGTCGCTTTCCTGACAAGCTGGCTAATGATTGATAACATACTGTTATTCATTTGTTAGACAAAAGTACTGTTTATTGTTAGATGTACTAGGATATAATGATTTATGGTCAAGAAGCGTAAATCTTATAATTTAATGTAAATATCGTATAATTTAATGTTAGATTACCACCATCATGTCTAAGTCTGTCGCCATAACAATAATGTTAACTGCATTGTTGTGTTCCGGCAGTTAGAGGTATGATAGCCAGTTCCTCTGTATAAGAGGATTCCGGGTGAAACTCGCTTCCATCTTCGGCCTAATCATCACTTTCCATCAGGTGAGATTTGGGCCAAGAGTTTCCCTGTTTTGCATAAAAAAAAAAAAAAACAGTCATGGAAAACAAATATGTCACTAGCACGCTACAAAAATAGGAAATATTCGTGATAGATAATTTGAACCATAGCAAGGTTTTTATTTAACTGCATCATTGCTTAACATCAGGTGAGTTAGTGGTCAAACAGCCTATCAACCTAGCCTATGTTGATAGGCTAGATGTCTATACATCTACTTTTAACCGTAATGATATTGTAGATACTTTGAAGCAGTCTCATGATTTCCTGATAGATAAACCAAAGCACAGTACTACAGTAGTAACACAAGTGATAAAGTTTCCTAAAACCGTAATAGGTGTAATCATGTCCATACGGCGAGTGTTATGTCATAATGATGGATGACCTTCAAGTCTGTCGTTGACAGATGGCGGTAATGACGCAGCGAATCGGGACGATGGTCGCCAGACGCTGTGGGTGTCTATGGTGTTTGTGAGGGGTATGGGGACAGAAGGTCGTTCATATGAAATACTACCACTTTTCTAAATGGTACAGATTTTGTAGGTACCTGCCAATTCTGAGATTATGTTTCAAACTTTTCTATTTTGTTTGTTTGAATTCTGCTCGTATTTTGTTATCGTTTACTTGGATCTCTTTTAAAATGTTTTTTTTGCAGTTTTCAAACCGACTTGGAATAATAATATATATATTTGCAAAATCTTATTTAGTAGATTGCATAAGTCAGATAACTTGAATTAGTTATCACAAAAAGTACCTGCCGATGGTTGGGCTTTATGAAAGTAATTATGGCACTAAAGTAGGTATACTGTATCATAATAGCAGTATTCATTTCTAGTAGAACTATGGAAAAGAAGTCCTGATGCGCCGACCACAAATAATTTGGTGTAAGACAATAATGATAGTTGTCTAAGTTAAATAATAAGTTGTTGCAACGCGGAACCTAGAACGCAAATTACAGTTTAACCTAGGTAAACTGGTTTTGTAAAAGAAATGCCAAAATCGAACAGGTTATTTTCCTCATAAAACATGTCACGATCACTATCTAACAGCTAAATCCCGGAACGAGTCACATTAGCGTCACCCAGTAATCACTCCCCGCGATAAGTCCGCAAAAAGCGGGATTAGTTCACCTCTATACCGACTAAAGGCCGGCTGTAGATTGGACGAGCTCGTCGATAAATGGGATTAACGCATTTTGACACCCTTGACTCGTGAATTGGGCAGAGTTCAAGTTATATAATGTTACATAATGTTAACAAATTAGTTTTATGTAGACAATGAAACAATGAAATGTTATTTCAATCAAATATGAAACTTAGTTAAGTAATGAACATAATATGGATGGAGAGGGAGAGGAAGGCCAAAGAAAAGATGGATGGATTGTGTGAGGAGCGATATGAAAGAAAAGGGAGTTAGTGATAGTTTGACGGCTGATAGGGCAGAGTGGAAAGAAGAAACGTGTTGCGCCGACTCCAATTAACATGGGATAAGGGCAGGAAGATGATGATGATGAATTAAACGTAGTTATTTCGTTTTTAGGTCATTTTTTATGTCAACAAGTGTGTTGCCAGGAGCCATCGCGTCTCGAGGACCAGACGGTGATCGCGAGATCTACTGCACTTCTTCATATAGAACTGTAGTGCTATTCTGTATATACCTCACGGAGACAACTACGGTGAAGTGAATTATAAGTAAGCTGTCGATCCCTGGCATTACCAGGCATGAAAAGATTCACTGGCTATATTTACAGCTATATTTCCTCGGTGAGATTATTCAAAATAAATCAGTTGGTCCTTAGCAGGTTTTAATGGAATAAAATAGAACATCAAGTTATTACGAAAATTTTGTACAGACAGTTGAAACAGGACCCAATAACATATTAGTATCATAGACGAAACAAAAGTCACTATTTCTATCTACTATATATATATGTATAAATCGCTATTTCCACGTTCTACTTTCCAGACATTATGTCATATCCTTAAACTGATAAACTTTTTCTCCTATTTTGTCTTAGACATTAGAAACCAACCAGGGCAAATGTTACTGCCGAGCCGTCTTACAGACAATGCGACAACATGGCGCCTATAACTCCCATCTGTCTGCTCATCTGATATAATTATGTTAATGAGGCATTACACTATGTCCTTAATCCGTTCAATGGTCTGGTTCTTTCCAGATTTCCACTACATACAGTTTCTGACTACATAACATAAATAATATGGCTTGCATTTCCCGAATAGTGTTATTTATTTGGGACGAGTTTGCCACATTATTTCTAGGATCGACAAAGCGGGTCAAAAAATTCCACTGTAGCAGAATCATATTAGAATCATAATATTAATCACACAACAATCTGTCCAATTTCATTTTCATCTTTATCGCTAAAGCATTAGGATAATGATTGATTGGGAAAATTTGACAGTGGCGGGTAGCATGACGTGCTTTCTGATTCTGCTAAAGTGACCTTTTAAACCACCAGAGTGTCGTGTCAAAGCAGCTCGACGAGACTGCAAGATATGACCTTGATGAACGAAATCAATCAGACAAGAACATCGGAGGATAATTTGTACTTCCCTCCTTCTCAAGAAGTAAGTGGGTCCCTGAGAAGTTACACTGAGGTATACCTTTAGGACAACCAAGTTCCGCCAATTAAGTTTGAGACAGATGTAAAAGGGGTACTCCATCTACCAGGCACAAATCCAGTCTCCATGCTGGGACTGACGAATTCTAAATGGAAAAACACAATAAAACTTTGATCGACCTGAGAACCGAACCCAGGACTCTGTGCTTAGCACTATGCTTACGTCTACTAGGCAAACGAGATATTCGGACTATTAAAGCTCTTGGGCACATCACCAGCCGACAGCGTTGAGGATGATTTTTGATGCTTTATTTTAGTTAGTTGTGCGTTTAGTGTGTTTGTTAATTTTAGTTGTTATTACTGCCAATTTGTTACACTTTAATATGATATTCTTGTTAGAAAGGAAATAGTACAGGAAATTTGTTATTTTGTAGTGTTAAAACACAATATTTTGTAAGTCCGATGAAGGAGAGGAAATGTATCATTAAGCTTGCGTTTCCGAGAACCATTGCAGTATGTATTAGTCATGTTTACGTTTTAAGCTTTTTGCTTTCAATGAATGAAGTATTTATGTCTTGGTATTTTAAGTGACGTTTTGTTAAAGTTAATTATTTATCGACGCGTTACGGATTAAAGTCAACTCAATTGCAGCGAATGGCTGTCTGCGAATTGCAGAAACTGACTGTCAGTCAGTTTCTGCTTTTATATTTATAGATTGAACAAATAAATAAAACCTATGTGCAAGTCACGTTTTTTGAGAAAGAATTCAATTCGTCGGAATTCTTTTTTTTTAAACCTACGCTTCTTAACAAATATCTAAATGACTGTGACTATATCCCTTTCTCGGAAGTGAATCCGAAAGAATTTTCGCTTCAAAACGCAGACAACAACTGTGTTTATTACTTTCCTTCGCAAATACCCTGTTATTCATGTTACTGGAAATTGAATCAGTGAATCAACTCGTTTTATTTTGCGGCAAAATTTGCGAGCACCCAATTAGAAGATGAACTGATTCGCAGCGGAAACTGTCCTGAGTTGATTAGATCTCTTTTTAATTGATGTCTTATTTCAACTGTACGTTCGCGTTATTAGGCAAAAAAAAACAAAATTTTCCGACGTAGGCCGCAGTGAGGTTGGTCCCTTTAAGGACCTATCGACATTGAAAAAAGATAATTATGTATGCAATCAAGTACATTAACCTCTCCCTAGTATCCCTTCGTAGATACATGAACAATAAATTATGAACGGTTTTTCATTACTAGAGAACTTAAAGGATCACGATAGAATTCGTTCAGGGCAGAAAAGGTTCAGGACAGCTTTAGGTCTTTACTGGCTGACCCGCGCAACTTCCTCTGCGTCACATTTTCCATGAATGCCTATTTGTCTTAGCGTGATATATAGCCTATAGCCTTCCCCGATAAATGGGCTATCTAACACTGAAATAATTTTTCAAATCGGAGCAGTAGTTCCTGAGATTAGCGCGTTCAATCAAACAAATCTTTCAGTGTTAGATAGCCCATTTATCGAGGAAGGCTATAGGCTATGTATCATAACGCTAAGACCAATAGGAGCGGAGCAGTAATGAAAAATGTTACGCAGACGACGTTGCACGGGTCAGCTAGTAATATATATTATACGTATAGATTTCTGTTTTATATTAAAAGCAAGTCAATAACTGCATGTGGGTCAATGAGTGTTCTTGCTCATTTATCTTGCGCCTACCATAGTTTGACCTTAAGATCCTAGCAGAAGAGATGCAGATTTTTAGTATGGATTTCAACAATTTTGACGTAGGTTTGCAATGCAATGGTGTAAGGTGAGAAGAAAATTTAAATATGGGCAATAAATTCAAACCGAGTTTAGGTTAAAACATGCTCATGTTTAACGGAGGTGCAAGCTAGCCTTCTACGACTAACCTCAGAAAAATAATGAGCATCTCCCCTTTAAACCCTTTTCAACAAAGTAAAGCTTAAATAATGCAACACACGAGCAGGTATTATTATTCGTCTATATTCAAAACAGTAGTTAGTGGTTCAAGTTATGTACTTAACCGTAACACAAAGGCGAGTTAACAACCTGCAGTAACTGCGTCAGAGTAATTTAACTAACCCAGTTGTATTCAAGCACGATAGATGAATACATACTTATATACTATAGATAAGATCTCTAAAGGAATACGTATGAATCGCACACCCTTAGCTTTCTAAGGAAAGGCTTCTGTGTTTTATGGTCCCCTGGTACCTCAAAAGATTACAGACCTTAGAATAGTTCATATCGGTATTGCTACCATGTACCTTTTTATTAGCGAGTTTCCGATATTTCGGCACTGTTGCAAGCGCCATGATCACGGAGTAACTGAAGATCTTGCGGGTGGAATGTTATTGGCAGACTTATCGGTCTACCCTCTTTCGTAGTCTTTTATTACGACCATCTCCGATACCACTGTCCACAAACTCACTTTTTTCCCGCAACTGTTCTCGACACACAACACTAATCGCGACGGTCGATTAGTGTTGTGTCCGTCGATCTTGATCGATCGACTGATCGTTAGTGACCACGACAGTTTAAAACAATATTACAGACCTTCTTTTCAGTAATCGCTTAAGATATCAAAACCACGCATGTACATTGTACAATTATACATTTTAAAGATAATCTCCTTGACTCAATAGTGCCCGGTTACTGAGATTTTTATCGGTCATTTATCTGTCCGTTAACGTCATTTGCCATAACGCCAAAAGTACCTCAGAAACCGAGCATAAGAAGATGACCTAATAGTACTTTAGGTGGAACGTTGATGGGCCAAGGACTAGGAAAGCATGACACTAAAGAGAGGATACCTAACTCGACAGTGGGTATGGTGACGATGAAAGAAAAAAGCTTCTGAGATAATCATTTAGATTTTCTCCTCATGATTCTAAATTGCCTACCTGTCACGTGATCATTTTATTTTATATTCTACCTAGCTGTATGAGAACCAGAGAAAGTTAAACATGATAAAAATACACAAAGTTATCTAGTGAAAGATGTTGCAATAGTTAAGCTTAATATGTATATATGGATTTCTTAATTACTAAAAGGTTTGAGTAATTCTTATCTTTGTTTGTTTGTAAATAAATGAGTTATCAAATCAAAAGACACCTTGGATACAAGTTTCCCTGTAGGCAATCCTTTCTCAAAATCATCTTCTACCGCAAGCTTCAATATAAAACAGCAGATATATAAATCTGTGGACGATGAAATTGATTGAAAAGCTGTACTGCGCATATGATTCATTCTAAAGGTCTGAGTTCACCGCGAGCCCTGTTGCACAACGCAGGCGCGATTACCGCAGGACTTTTTGTATTGCATCACGTAGGCAATACTTTGGGATATCAGATAAAACATGATATCAACCTTTTATTTAAGGCAAAGGCTAAACAATCTGATCGGTTTTCAGGTAGCTAGACAAAATATGTCGATTTAGGTTCACTAAGATATAATTTTAAAATTTTATCTCTTCTATTGTTTTCTGACCTACATTAACTGTCTAAAATACAACGACTAAGAACAGTGAACTTTAACTAAATCTAAACGAAAAACATCGATTGTTATTCTGTACGCAGTTTACAAAACAGACTTCGCATATTTGGAGAGCGCATTAAACAGCGCGTGGCCGCGGAATGCGAAGCCGCGGTGACGTTGTGCGTCAAAATATAATAAACGATCAGAACTGCTAATCACATGGGACTCGTAAATCTGTGAGTCATCGGGAACCGCCGGGAGGCGTGCCTAGTCTGACAGCGACTGATCTAGGACGATCTAACAAAGGAACGCTCCTTTCCTAATGGAAAGTGTTTTTCTTTTGCGCCGTTAGTTCGGCGACGCAACAAAGGGATTTCGACGTATTTGGAATTCTTTTTAATCAGGCTTCGAAACGATTGAAGTAGAACGTGGATCTTTAGATCTATTTTCAAAGTTGAGCTTTTAAGTTTACGGCGGTTAATGCTGCTTTACGATGTAGCTTCGTAATAATTAATTATAGAGACAAACATTTGTAAGTATATATCAATGATAAATGTAGATTGTCTGGCTAACAGTTTAACACCCTCCTTTTAAAACTGCGAAGTAAAATTCGGACGCAGACGCGCAAAAACGTTGTCGATTTAAGAAAAGTAATTTTCTGTTATGCCCTCTATAATAAGAATTTTCACTGAAGATTTTGCTCATAATACCGTCGTATTTAATCCTTTCTAAAAAAAACATTATTTAAAAAAAAAAAAAACTTGAACCATCACACCTGAAAATCAGGACCTGCCTCAATTAACGCACCTAGTCTGTCTCAAACAAAATATGAGCGTTTAATTGTTAAATAAAAAGCTAGAAATATTTACCTGAAGCGTTTGTTTCACTGCGGCCGGCACGTTACCGGCAACTGCATGTCGATATCGGTCACAAGAACTGCACTGGGCACGGGACACTGGCGCGGCACGACCTCCGGCGGGGACAGTTCGGCCGAGACTGCCTCGCCCCGGTCCGGGCGGTCGATACGCGCACAACAGGTTAGTATGCGTGCGCCGCCCGAGTCTGTAAACACTCCCCGACGTGTGCAGCCCAACACTAACGGACCGTGATCCGTATTGGTCCGTGTCAACTGCAAGGTTTGCACCCACTTTCAAATGTTCCCGCTTCGGCTTCGGGATGATAACATAATGACGTTTATAATGGAGCTTTCTGTTTAATCTTTCGTTTGATCGATTTCTTGAGTCGGTATTAGAACCCAATTTTATTGAGAAGGTTTTAAGGATCTATGAAAACCGACTAGACTTAAAATAACTCGTTCGGTCCTCTTCTCAGCAAGGAGGTGTCAGCTTTTTTTTCTTGAAAATAAGCAGTTATAATAACAAAATGTTGTCTTCATTGTTTTGTTTTTCTTCCCTGTTCTATTAGTCTTTAATTAAAATAAATACATTTCATCCTTCCACTCTTGGTGCTTTCCCTCCCAGCGCACATGACTTACAAAACTATTGTCTTCCTGTACCCCGCAACAAATAAAGGTGTCAGAACAGGGCACATACAAACGCGTGTGTTTCAGCGGCGGGTTCACACGCACAGTAATTACTGAAAGTAACTGAGCCGTCAAAGTGTTTATGTTACGTTACAAATGTACGCACAAATGACATTTACTCGGTGGTAGAACTTACAACGAGTTATGTATGTACATCTACATATAAGGGGATACAAAGAGCAAATTGCAATGGCCTATAATAAAAAATGTGACGCAGACGAAGTTGCGCGGGTCAGCTAGTTTCTTATAAAAACTCTCGGATATTCAAGAAGTCTAACAGGTTTATCAAAAATGTACTTACCATCTAAGGCACTCTAAGGCCCTAACTTCTACTCCCGGGTCACATGTTAATAAACGGTCCGGTCTCAGGTGCCGTGCCGGTGCCGTGACGTCATCGTTTAAGAATTCCAACAACGCAAGCTTGACCTTTCGTACCTACCTTTCATTTATGTACCTTCCAGGGCGTTCTACGGGGCAAGAAGTACACGGGTGACTTTAATTGCTCAAAAATATTGGTAAATAATAACGTGAGGACAATATCTAACAATTACCTGCAAATGCTGAAATATATAATGATACGGATAGCTAAATGCTGATAGCATTTAGCTATCCGTAATAAATATCTTTATTCCTTTACCTTTTTTTTATGATGGGAAATCATCCAATGACTCCTCCCGCTCTGGGTGTAGCGGGAGGGAGTGTCAGACTTTTACTGACTAAAACCCATCCATGTTCCTTCAATGCCCTTTGTGTTCCGGAGCCACGGTATCTCTTTCGAAAAGTCCCGCAACTCCGGTTTATTCCTTTACCTTAAGCTAAGAATTATCACTTTTAGAACGTCCAGGATTCAAAACTCCCTACCACATTTTGGAAAGAATTGGCTTTGTAATTCCCCAGCAACACATCTGCCTATGTTGATGTCAAACCATACTGAGAGATATGGAGTAATTTAATAAGTTAATTAATAATGGAGTAATCATGGCTTATTGTAACTGTGTAAATGTAAATAAACTATCGCCGTAACATTTGAAAATTCGGGAACCATATAGCAGAGCAACTGTTGCCGAGCAGTGTCAGTTTAACTCACACTTTGACAAAATAAAACTGCGTCATCCTTATCCTGTTTGTGTGTTATAGTAGAGGTAATGTGACAAAATAAAATATAGGAATGAAATTCATTCTACATGAAATATGGGAATTAACCGGGTCACAGTCCCATGGTGGTACATGGAACTGTGACCCGGTCTGCGCTGATTGGTTAACTATTGTGTCTGCTGTGCGAACAGTGAACCTTAAATGAAAACTGATGTTTGTCAATAATGGGCTGAACAAGTTTCGATAAACTTTGGAACACGCGTAGAGTTAAGGTTAGGAAATATGGCTGCCGGGATTAGGAGTTTGTGTTACGATCTCGTGGGCTTTCGAATTACTGATGTGGTGAAATTCCTTTTCAAGAAACCGGAGGTTACATTGACAGACATACATAGGACAGTTCGCTACCAACTTGGCAGGGCTTAATCTTGAATTATAGCAATCAGAGGCAGCTGGTTGATGAAATTTTATCTATCTGGTCCCTAATTTGCCAAACTGTTCCCCATTCGTTTTGTATGGTATTTTCCACTACTTAAAATTTTGAGAAGCGATTTTACTGAATAACGAATAATAATAATATGAACAATAATGAGTTTGTCGATGATCGTCATTGCCAAAATGCAACAGCTATAGATAGTTATGCGTAGCCACCCCTTACCACGTATTGTTTATCTAAACTAACATCACGCCATGCCACCCAGCTATTCCAGGTAGCCACAGATCTCAAGTATCTAATGGCCAATTCTAATAAAACTATTGTTTACCAAAACACTAAAGGAATTAGATCGACAGATCGCTGTTGCTGGCCAACTGTGAGGTCCAGAAACAGACACACACATGTACACTTGTACAGCCTTCAATTTTATTAGTATATAAGCTCGTGTAACTTAATTTCAATTGTTCATTGTCATCCTAGAGCTCATGCCGAGCATACGTGTACCTAATTAAATAAATATTTTTAATACAAATCTTGCGTGTTCATATTTGACTAGATAGAGTATCTATAATTTAGAAACTATGTGATATTTGTGTTACGCGATTGATACTTCAAATTAATTAGATGACAGCTATTTGAATCCCCGCACAGATTCAGTCATTGCATTTGACGACGCTATTTGGCGCTCACCACAACTGTTAGCGTTGTGTTGGTACCCCTGATGGCCGGACATGAAATCACAGCGCAGCGGATTCATTGTTGTCTCTATTAAACGTTGACTCAGCTTGGATCATGGCCATGACATTTTGTTTTCATAAAACTGAATGTATCCGTCAATGGATGGGAGTAGCTAGCAATAGCAATAAAGTTTGTAAATGTGTTAATCGTAAATCGTAAGATACAAAACGTTTCCGTTACTGATGAATTGATGATTGACTGACTAACCGACTACGCACAGCCGTAACTACTGGTCCTAGAAAACTGAAAGTAGATTCATTAGGGAGTGTAGGGAAAGCGCTAAGACAAGCTTTCCCGAATTTCCTACGGGAATGAGAGAAAAACGGGATATGCATGCACGACGATTTGTATATATGTTACAGTCAAAGTGATTAAATTAAATAACGTTTAATTCGACCAACAAAAGATCATAGTACACATTACACATAATAAAATAAAAACAAATACACTAACAATGATAAATTATAAATTCAAATTCATTCATAAAAATAATCCGGGCATTATTATATTATCCAGCTAATATGTATAATATTATCAACTCAATTCGGACAAAATCTGTAGCCATTTTATATTATATATTGTAAGACTTGGATAAAGTAATAAATAACAAGAACAGGTGTAGATTGTAAAGTTTTATTTCGTTTATCTGGTCAGTGGTTACGAACGGGACACTATACAAAAAACTTACTCATTTCTCCAAAAACGAGGGTTTTTGGTCACATCTGGGTATGCTCACGCGTGGCAGTAGTAGGGTGGGAGAACACCACAGGAAACCTCAAGGACTTACCTTGACCTCAGTTTTACTGACCTTGAGGTCATGGTCAAAGTACCGAAAGACAATATCCTCAATTCTCAGGAGCAGCACCAGGTCAATATTCAAGGATAGTAACCTTGGAGGTCATGGTCAAGTGACCTTGGGAGTGTCTAAACTACCAACCCCTTAACTTCGACTGTAATAACAATACATTTTCTTTTTAGGATACCTATCGAACATTCGTAAAAAACGGAACCCTATAGGATCACTCGGGTGTCTGTTTGTCGGTGTATCTGTCTGTCTGTTTGTTTGTTTTTTTGTTTGACTGTCTGTCCGTCTGTCACAGCTAGTTTTCTCCGGATCCACTGGACTGATTCAGTTGAAATGGTACACATGGACTTTTGTGACCTCCACAACCCACTAACTGGGAATGACGGTACTTCTTGGCAAGACTGTAGTTAGATTTACCGGCTTTAATTTCAGTATCAATATCTACCTTAAACACTAAACTTCATAGACCTACCTATCTATCTTATAAGTACTTAATTACTTACTTAAATGAACTTAAGAAAATTAAAAGTACCTATAATATTAACGACTAGCTTCTGCCAGCGGCTTCGCCCGCGTGATCCCTATGGAACATATTCTCGGAATGAGAAGTAGCTTATATGCTATTCCAGACTATAATCTATCTTTGTTCTAAATTTCATTAAGATCCGTTAAGCCGTTCTGGCGTGATTGAGTAGCAAACAACCAAACTTTCACATCTATACTATAATATTATAAAGCAGAAGAGTTTGTTTGTTTGGTTGAACGCGCTAATCTCAGGAACTACTGGTCCGATTTGAAAAATTCTTTCAGTGTTAGATAGCCCATTTATCGAGGAAGGCTATAGGCTATATATGATCACGGTAAGAAAAATAGGAGCGGAGCAGTAATGGAAAGTGTGACGCAGACGAAGTTGCGCGGGTCAGCTACACTCGGTTCCAAAAATAACGGGTCAGTCACATAAACCCGAATATCTCCCGAACTACGTATGCCATCCTAATGAAACGAAGACTGTTCAATTGAGAATTTAATTATACAGATAAAAAATAAAATAAAACTTAGTTACACCCACAATATTAATCTTAAATTAAAAAAAAACTAAAGTAGTCATATTTTTCTTAAGATTACATTTTTTTTATGATTGTTGTTTTGCTGTTTTTCATCACTTTCTTCATTTAATACTTTGTATTGCCTCCACGAGCTCTTCTGACAGCTTCCAGGCGATTAGGCATGCTGTACACCAAATTTCGGAGCCGGTGCTGAGGAATACCTTCCCATTCCTCCACCAGTGCTTGTATGAGCTCGGGAAGCGTGATTGGTGGGGGGTTTCGAACTTTCACGCATCTCTGAAGCTCGTCCCAGGCGTGCTCGATGGGGTTTAAGTCCGGGCTTCGCGCTGGCCACTGCATGAGTTCGATACCGACCTCTTCAAGGTAGTCATGTACAATTCTGGCGGTATGGGGACGCGCATTATCATGCATTAATATGCCATGCCGGTCCATCCTGGCCATGAAAGGACCTACATGTTCATTGAGGATCTCTTCCACGTACCTCTCTGCATTTAGAGTTCCATTTTGAATGAGCACCAGCTCGGTGCGGGCCTCAGCAGAAATCCCAGCCCAAACTTGTACGGAGCCTCCACCGTACGCCACTTTTTCCTCCACACACGCTTGATGGAAGCGCTCCCCTGGTCTTCTGTACACCAACTGCCTACCATCATGCTTATAAAGCATGAATTTAGACTCGTCCGTGAACATTACCCTAGACCAATCGTCTAGTGTCCAGTTTAGGTGTTCGCGCACGTATCTCTGTCTTGCAATTCGATGTCCCCGTTCCAGTTTGGGGCCATTTGCGGGCCTCAATGGTTTCAAATTTGCTTCAGCAAGACGTCTTCTTACTGTTTGAGCGCTTAAATTGCCACCTCCAAAGCGAATAAAGTGAGTTTTTAGACCAACAGCAGTTTGAAAACGATTTCGGAGCATTGTAGCCACCAGTTGTCTGTCTTCCCTGGCCGTTGTGCATCTTGGTCTGCCATTTCCTGGTCTTCTAAGGTGTGATCCGGTCTCTTGGTACCGCTGGACTACCCGCTGAACAGTCGACAAAGATACACCAATGTTTCTGGCTGTTTCACGCTGGCTCCGCCCAAGTTCCAAAAAAGTTAGGATTCTGGTACATTCCTCTAGCGTGACTGCCATGCTTCACCTCACAGAATAATAATTATGCACGTGGAAGACGTTCACGATAATTTTTTTTGTGACAGAATAGAAATGGAAAGCATCCATAATAACATGAAACAAAAATTTTGTTTTTAAAAATAGTCATTTTTTTTAATTTTGTTTTTCTAATGAAGTTTTTTTCATCAACCAGTTTAAATAATATTCTATTAGAAGCGCAACTAAAAATTCTTTATTCTGTTTTTTATTTCATTGATCTAGCTTTTACAGTTCTGGAGGTATTTCAATTTTTGTGACTGACCCGTAATTTTTGGAACCGAGTGTAGTTTATAATATTACTCGTTTGGTGTAAAGCGAAATTATAGCCATCTTCCCCTCGACAGTTATTGCAAACTGTCGTAAGCCGTTTTACGAAGCTACTCGCTAGCCTCTAGGCGCCAAGCAAGCCGCCTGCCTGTGCGTTCGCGTGCGATTATTCACGTGCGATGGCTTATTATTAGCGTATTTCATGTATAACTTTGGTGTTTCTATACCGATTTCTATGATTCTTTTTATGGAATAGTTAATAATAATGTTAACTTTTTCAATTAGGGATGACTGAGAGTGTTATAAACGTAAGAGTAGACAAATATAATCAGAAAGCTTCGAACTGCTAAGCTATCGGGAGTTACACGTGTTATTGTGCGTCAATCATAAAAGATAGACATATGCTGTCGTGGGATATTTTTTATATAATTTTAAGGAGAACATTTCTGTGATACATGATTTCTGTGTAGCTTTAACCATTAAGGTTGCACACGCGAAGGAAGCTTAAAAAATTGAGTAACTTCTCCCGTTTTCCCAACATTTCCCTTCACTGGTCTGCTCCTATTGATTGCAGCGTGATGAAAAGTATACTATAACCAGCTCAAGAGTATGAAAAATAATTGTACCAAGTTTCGTTAAAATCCGTCGAGTAGTTTTTGTTTCTATAATGGTCATACAGACAGACAGACAGACAGACAGACAGACAAAAATGTTACTGATTGCATTTTTGGCATCAGTATCGATCCCTAATCACCCCCTGATAGTTATTTTGGAAATATATTTCATGTACAGAATTGACTTCTCTACAGATTTATTATAAGTACTAGCTTCTGCCAGCGGCTTCGCCCGCGGTATCCCTAGGGAACATATTCCCGGGATGAAAAGTAGCTTATGTGCTATTCCAGACTATAATCTATCTTTGTTCTAAATTTCATTAAGATCCGTTCAGCCGTTCTGGCGTGATTGAGTAACAAACAACCAAACTTTCACATTTATAATATTACTCGTTTGGTGTAAAGCGAAATTATAACCATCTTCCCCTCGACATTATAATTATTAAAGGATATTGCAAACTGTCGTAAGCCGTTTTCCGCGACCACAAAAATAATCCTTATAGCATGATTCAGCATTCACGCGCGATGGCTTATTATTAGCGTTTTTCATGTATAACTTTGGTGTTTCTATACCAATTTCTATGATTCTTTTTTATGGAATAGTTAATAATGTTAACTTTTATTAATGTGAATTAGGGACGACTGAGAGTTTTATAAACGTAAGAGTAGACAAATACAATCAGAAAGCTTCGAACTGCTAAGCTATCGGGAGTTACACGTGTTATTGTTCGTCAATCATAAAAGATAGACATCTGTCCTTGGATATTTTTTTTATAATTTTAAGGAGAACATTTCCGTCATACATGATTTCTGTGTAGCTTTCACCATTAAGGTTGCACACGCGACGGAAGCTTAAAAAATGGAGTAACTTCTCCCGTTTTCCCAACATTTCCCTTCACTGCTCTGCTCCTATTGATAGCAGCGTGATGAAAAGTATACTATAACCTGCTCAGAAGTATGAATAATAATTGTACCAAGTTGCATTAAAATCCGTCGAGTAGTTTTTGATTCTATAACGGTTATACAGACAGACAGACAGACAGACAGACCGACAGACAGACAGACAAAAATTGTACTGATTGCATTTTTGGCATCAGTATCGATCCCTAATCACCCCCTGATAGTTATTTTGGAAATATATTTCATGTACAGAATTGACCTCTCTACAGATTTATTATAAGTATAGATATAGATAGATATTTTTTTTTTTTACTTGGTATGGGTTTGCTCTTGACTCTAGTCTTGGTCAGAGATGACAGAGACAAAGTCTACGATGGAGCGAGCTTACCCAGAAGTAGCCTGTTCACTCTAACTTTGAAAAGATTAGGGTTGTAAGCATTCGGAAACACAAACGCAGGCAAAGAGTTCCACTCCTTTGCTGTGCGCATTATGAAAGACGCTTGGAAGCGCTTAGTGCGAGTTGGTGGAATAGCAACAAGGTAGGGATGGCAAGTTGCAGTGCGTCTGGATGTCCGATGGTAGAAGGGGGCTGGTGGGATGAGGTCGTGGAGTTCCTGGGCACACTCTCCGAAGTACAGTCTGTAGAAGACCGACAAACAGGCAACCTTGCGGCGATGAGCCAAGCTGTGTAGCTTGGTATCCAACAGTTTTACGTCACCAATGAGCCTCTTAGCTCTGCGTTCCACCGAGTCAAGCGCGGCAAGCTGATACTTAGCTGAGCCATCCCAAAGGTGGCTGCAATACTCCATGCAGGATCGGACTTGTGCTTTATAAAGAGTCAAAAGCTGCTCAGGCTTGAAGTATCGCTTCACCTTATTTAGGATGCCCAGCTTTTTGGCCGCAGTTTGGGCTTTGCACTCAATGGTGGCGCCGAAGTTGAGACTGGATGACAGCTCCATGCCTAGGAGCTCGAGCCGATCAGTCACTGGAATAGATGCACCCCGAAAAATAGGAGTTTGGTTGAAACATCTCCTTTTTGCGGTAAAGAGACACGCCTGTGTTTTGGTGGCGTTAAAAGAGACCAGATTGTCGTCACCCCAGTGGGAGACAAGGCTTAAGGTCAAATTTGTCCGCTCTACCATGGCCTCTCTCAAGGAACGAACTTCATCTCCGCCGGTTGTGGCGCCGGACAAGTATCTCTCTGCAACCGTACTGTCATCTGCGTACCCAACAAGACCAGGCTGAAGTAGGTCATTGATGTGCAGCAGGAAAAGAGTTGCAGAGAGAACAGACCCCTGAGGAACACCGGCATCAATAGCCATGAGGTCAGAGGAGCAGCCGTCAACAACTACTCGGATCGACCGTTCTCTAAGGAAGTCCGATATCCAGCTGCAAAAACCAGCTGGGATGCCATATGCAGGAAGCTTGCTGAGCAGACTTGCGTGCCAGACCCTGTCAAAAGCCTTCGAGATATCGAGAGACACAGCAAGTGCTTCGCCGTGTCTCTCGATGGCTTCGCCCCAGTAGTGCGTGACATACACAAGAAGATCGCCAGTAGACCGTCCCCGGCGAAAGCCATATTGACGGTCACTGAGGAGATCATTGTCTTCAAGGTAAGTCAGCAACTTACTGTTCAATACCCTTTCCATAACCTTGCAAAGGATGGAGGTAATGGCGATTGGTCTGTAATGAGCAGGGTCTGCGCGGTTACCCTTTTTGGGCACCGGTTGCACATTTGCCAGCTTCCAGGATTTTGGCACCGTTCTTTTTTCAAGAGAGAGGCGGAACAGGCGTGTCAGCACAGGAGACAGTTCCGGCGCACATTGCCTTAACACTTTTGCTGGAATGCCGTCAGGCCCGCTGGCCTTATTCACGTCTAGACTGCACAATACTCTTCGGACCTCTATATTGTGGACTGCGATCTCCGGCATCGAAGAATCACAACGAGGTAAAGTTGGTGGTTGCTTAGAGCCAGCGTCCAGACGTGAATTGCTTGCAAAAAGAGATGCAAACAAATTTGCTTTCTCATTTGCAGAGTGAGCCAGCGACCCATCAGGTTTCATCATTGGAGGCAAAGTGGGTCGACAGAAGTTCGTTTCGACGGCTTTCGATAGGGACCAGAACTGCTTACTACCCGGGGGGTGTGATGCTAGTTTGGCCCCAATACGTCCAACATGGTCAAAACGTGCCCTTCGTAGAACCCGCTTGCAGAACTTGGTGGCAGAATTGAAGGCTCCCTTCTTCTTGCGAATCCTACGTGCTTTGACCTTTCGGTCGCGGGCCTTGATCCACGCTTGGTAAGCAGACTCTTTACGGGCCTCAGCGAGGGCGCATTCTGCATTATACCAAGGCCGCGATTTGTGACCGAGAGGAATATCGGAGAATGGAATAAAATACTCCATCCCCTGCCGAATCACGTCCGAAATCACGTCAGCACAGCACGAGGGGTCACCCGAGGAGAAGCACACTTGCCGCCAAGGATAAGACGCAAAAAAGTGCCGCATCTCATCCCAATCTGCTGACTCGTATCGCCATACTCGTCTAGTGCCCCTAGGGCTCTCATCGGGAGGAGAGCAGTACGATACGGATTTCACCAGACAGTGGTCAGACGTTCCTAGCGGAGCTGAGACCGATACCGAATGACTATCCGGATCAGTTGTCATCAGAAGGTCCAAGCAATTGGGTGTATGGGCGTCAACATCCGGTACCCGCGTTGCCACATTCACCAGCTGGGTTAGATCTAGCGTTAAAGCAAACTTGCGTGCCTCTAACCCGGCGTGGTCAGTTTTCTGGAACGGGAACAACCACTCTTTATGGTGGGCGTTGAAGTCCCCCAGAAAAATGAGCTTCGCTGTTGGGTATCGTTGTTGGGCTACGTCAGTCGACTCCACGAGGGAATTAAATAGCGCAGTAGTTTCCTGATCACCGCTGTGCGATCGGTATACGCCGATGTAGATTGACTTCTCCACGCCAGTGTCCACAAGCAGCCAAATGGCAGAAAAACCCGATTTCTCAAAGCAACGGAGACGACGACAACAAATGTCATCGCGGACGTACACACAGACCCCAGCTTGCTTCTTGAATTTGTGTTCTAGAGAGTAACCCGGGTAGTTGAGGTACGCCACGTCCGACGGGGTTGTTATCTTCGTCTCCGTTAGGAAAAACAGGTGCGGCTTCTCGGTTTCTAGGTGGTGATGAACCGGATCGAGATTGGAGTGCAACCCCCTGATGTTAGTGAGGTGCACTTTAATTGGGAGGAAGTGCAGCCGTTGTTTCACCATATTTTTCTTAACTTTGTTCATAGATGTAGTGTGAGTGGGTGGGGAAAAAATCAAACTGTCGAGGCGCTGCTCAGTAAACCAAGTGGAATACTAAAGCTAATCAAACCTATGGGGAACTCATTTGGAGACTGCGGGGACGCCCGAACCCCCCCGGATATGGCCACCGGGTCCTCCCATCCAGTCGCCGGCTGGCACGGTGGAGCATACCGGGATTTTTCGCAAGTTGGCGGGGCAGCCTTTGGCACGTGGCTGGCGTGCTACTCGGGCCCCCTACTGACTGCGGTCGGCCAACGGCTGGCACCGTGCTTCGGATCCCGCTACCCTCCAAAATGAGTCACCCGGAAAGCCTTGCCAAGCAACCAAGACCGGCTCTGAACAGCGCAACTGACAATCTCTTTTTCCCCCAAAGGCACTGGGACTCCCGCGCACCGACGGAACACAGCAAGCTGCTTGGCGCCGGACTCCGGCGGGAGGGTGGTCGCGAGCCAGGCGGCTCCTTACGGAGCCTACCACAGCTTGAGTGGGATCGTTTAGCCGTACCACAGGCAAGCCTGTGGTGCCGTTGCCCGGGGTGGACCGCTAGGAGGTAGATCCCAAACCACCCCAAAATATAGATAGATATAGAAGATAATTTCATTAACGATCATTTTCCATTGGTTGAAATGAATGAATTCAATTACATGCTCTACGACAGCGAGAGAGAGATAAATTTAATTTAATAAAAACAATGCTAATTAACAAAAAACACCGACCTCAAAATGCCCAAAAAGAAATGAAGGAAACTTTCCAATTTGTGGTGTTTCTTCTAATTGTCCTACTTTTTTATTTGCTTTGTTTTTCTTTCTATTATTTCCCGTAACGCAAACTGTTGTGAAAACATTTCCATTTTAGACTTGGAAACCTCACTTTTCGAATTAATTTTCCTGTTTAACAGGTTACCATTCATTTAGAGCAAGGCGCAATATTTTGAAAAAAAAAAATATTTTTTTGAACCGGTCCTATCCTAAGTCATTATGTATGAGAAAGTATTTGTTTCTTTGTTTGTTTCCTATTCACGCTTTAACGTCTGAACGAGTATTGGTAAAACTTGGCACACAGCTAGATCACGACCATTTTATCCGAACGAAGCCTCGGACGGCAGATAGTATAAAATGAATTATGGTCTGGTTCATAAAATCTCTGACGGAGGGTGACCTACCTGTCTCCCTGAGCGCAAACTCATCGATACATACATTCTACTCATCATAACCTACGGTATGAGAACTTGGTCACTGACCGCGTCTCAAAAGTCGAAATTCAAGGTTTGCTAACGGGCGATGGAGCGAAACGTTCTAGGAGTTAGGCTCAGTGATCGAATACGTCTATTCTTCTTATCGTGAGGTTACTAAGGTCTAACGACTCCACACACCCTCGTGACAGAGTTTCCAAACTACCTCAAGGGCCTCTGACATGGTATGTGGTGGTGGTGTTTGGTGGTGGAATACATAACACCACGATTCGATCCTAAACAGGGATCGCCGATATGGGCAACAAATCTGGCAAGAAGTGATGAAGTGGTGAGTGGTGTGTGTGTGTGTGTGTGTGTGTGTGAGTGGGGAGTGGGTAGATCATGTATGTACGATGCAACAGAATACAGGGCTAGTCGTTTTGCAGTTGAGCTAGAGGACGGGCGTCGTCACCGATGAAAGCTCAGGAAACGCTGGCGTGATGACTTGGAGGCATTCAAGACGGACTGGTCGAAGACAGAAACGCACCGAGAAGATTGAAAGGCTATTGGGGGAGACCTTTGTCCAGCAGTGGTACAAAATAGGTTGAAAAAAATAATATCTTAGGCAGGCTCTTTGAATTGATCAAAAAAACAAAATTTACTGGAACAATGACATTGTGTAGTTCACCCACAACCTCAATCCAAAATCACTCTCTAACATTAATGAAAAGGTCAACACACGGTCAATCTTAAAGCAAAACCAAGTCTGGAAATGATCCGTAAAATCTCGCAGATTTCGAAACATTTGTAATATCATTCTATTCTCCGGAAAGGGTCATGAATTCACGATGCGATGTCTCAAAAATAGTCCGAACTTCAGCGAAGATCTTTTTTCATTTCACGTTCCATTACGCGTTGTGTCAATTATACCGATGACACTTATTGATGGCTCTTGAATCAATAGCACAATGGAATGGAATCGAATCTTTAGGTACTCATACATTTTTAGTGACCACTCCATTTTCGAAGATTTATTGGCTTAGGAATGTATCTCTGGAGATAAAAAAATTGATTATAGGAGACGTCAAAAGATGATTAGGTGCTTGTACCTTCCAATCTAGTCTGTATTTGAAGTGAAAAAGGCATCTGGGAACATTTTTGGGACCTAGCAATATAAAACCTTGAAATGACCTTACTAAAACCTAGTTTTTACCCCACAATAAACAAGATAACACAGAAATCTAAGATTATTTTAACAAAATACTGATATTACAAACTCTATACAAAGAACTCGAAAAACCAGCCAAGTGCGAATTGGAATTTCACTTGAAGGGTTCCGGACACTAAACCGAAAAAAAAACACTTTTCTTATATGGGAACCCTTTACTTTTCAGTTTTATTGTTTATTTGTATTAGCGACAATAGAAATACAATACTGAAAATTTCAACTGTTGGTGGTTCTTGAGAGACAACCCGCTGACAGACAGACGGACACACAGACGGTCAGACAGTGAGGGCTTATAATAGGGTTCCGTTGGTTACTCTTGGGGTCCGGAACCCTAAAAATACTAGGCAAACATGAGATTATAGACACATTTTCTCTTTACGCGTATTCCGAACAAGCTTACACAGGTAATCCAGTACTGGCCCATCATACAAATAGATTTATCAATACATCTCATAAAACAGGCCGGCATTAAGGCATGGATCCACTTTTACTTAAGATCCCTTCCCCACGTAAGCCAGTTCACGTCAGGCCGACCTCATATTTTTATCCTATTACTTCGCCGCCTAAGAGAATTTCTATAATTAGGCTGCGGTTACACTGAGGCGGAATAGGGCGGTGCGGAGCGGGGCTGAGCTGTGAAAAGAGGTAGGTTGTTTGTTGTGTGGTGAAGAGATGTGAATTTCAAGCCATGTGATTGGTGAATCGCGGCACAGCTCGTCTTCGCTCTGCTCCGCTCCGTCTCAGTGGAACCACAGCGTAAGAGAGATAGATACACGGTGAGCATTTGAATTATTAAAAAAAATATATGTTATTCTCATGATCTTCTTATAATCTTTAATCTTTTTGAGAGAAATAAATCTTTATATTCACTAGCTCATGCACGCGGCTTCGCCCGCTTGGCCTTCTTCTTTCCTAAATCCTTCCTCGAGATACCACTCTATTCATTGGAGAAAACAGCCTGACAATAGGCTTGTGTCCTGAAAAAAACTAATTAGTCCGTCAGTTAGATTATCAAAAAATATTTGACCCGTATTTTTTCTTTTGTTACGGGAACCAAAATTGACGAAGTTGCGACGCTTTTAAAATTCTTAATACGTCACGCCGTGGCATAATTTTTAGCAGGTTGTGACGTCACGAGCCTTCACTCCCGAGTTTTGAAGCGTTTTATTTTTGTCAATATTCATTGATTTACAAAAACAAAAAATAAGTGTTCATTATTTTTCAATACTGTAACTGACGGACTAAATAGTTTTGCAATTTGTGAATGATGGAAACTAGACTATTGATGGAAACTAGACTATTGATGGAAACTAGACTAGTGAATGATGGAAACTAGACTATTGATGCAGGCGTTTTTGAGTCCATCGCGAAGAGGAAGACAGACAGAGAGAGACGCGGTGGAGGACTTTTTTATAATATGTATTGATAGTGATTATCTTGACGCATGACGTAGTTTGTAACATCTAGAAGCGAGCGCAGTCCAAGCCTTGTGTTTCAAGGACGGCGGAATACGATTGGGCGACATTTTTTGATACATAAACATTATTAACAAGGTGTTTCGTAATTCTAATGCATTATTTGTTTATATTGTACCTCCTATCTTAATTATTTAAATTAAAAATCTCGCTAGAGGTAGTTTATATCGGGTACAACAAGTGGGCCACCTTTATAGACTAAAATGGTGTTAAAATGTTGTTACAGGACTTGATAACATGTACTCTCGAGAATGTTATGGAGTATGAGCATGTTATTTTTTTATATAACTTATATATATGTTATCTGCCACTTTGTAACATGCCTTGGTTGAAAGAAAAGCGACTTGGATGTTTTGTAAATTAAAACGCTGTCTTTAGACATGAGCAAAGACTCAAAGAAATTTAAGATGGGAGGTCTAAAGGCCCTATCTAGAAGTGCCAATGGTGGCACATTATAGCTCCACTGTAATTGAGAAACGGAGCTTATATATAACACTGTGAAAAACACTATTACGGTTATTGAGATACAGACCGCTATCCGTCCGTCCGTCTGTCAATCAGCGGGCTGAATTTCAAGAACCGTAATAGTTAGGTAGACTTTTAAAATTTTCGCAGACTGAATTTCTATTGCCGCTATAACCGAAAATAAAAATAAAAAAAATAATAAAAGAAAAATAAAGGAAAGACTATTCCACGAATTTGCACTAAGCGATTCCAAACCTCTTTTATAACGCGGACAGCAAAGGAGTGGAACTCTCTGCCTGCGTCTGTGTTTCCGAACACTGTCTTACAACCCTAATCTCTTCAAAGTTAGATTAAACAGGCTCCTTCTGGATAAGCTCGCTCCATCGTAGACTTTGTCTCTTTCATTTCTGTCCAAGACTAAGGTCAAGTGCAAACCCATCTCAAATAAAAAAAATAAATGGCTTATGTTTAACTTACCACCAGATATAGTAACAAATAGCAGACAAAAGTAGTAAATGATCACCAAAATGAAACTCGCATTTTAATGTAAAATTATAACCAAAGTTTTAACACTTTGCTATCCTATTTAAGTAAAATGACTCCAAGTAAATCATGAGTAACCCAAAAATAGTAAATGATCACCAAAATTAAACCAATCTGGCTCGCCTTCGCGCGCTAATGGTCATGGTTCTAACCTAACCTAACCTAACCCACATGTTTCACCAGCCATAGAGGGGATCTGACGCAGGCACGTTACTATAGAATTTGAATATTATACTGACTGAATATTAATTTGCTCGCTAAGATTTGGTGATCATTTACTAAATTTGGTGGTCGAATACAATTTAAAGTGGAGTCGTGACTATTTTTCTGGTGTAGTAGATATTTTTGGTTACAAAACTAAGGGTATCAAAGCATTTTATGGTGGTCATTATATTTATCCCCAAAATAAATAAAAATTAAACTAAAAAATCACGTTCATGGCCAGTTTTTAATTACCAAACTGAATCAATAAACTATATTGAAATGTCATGTCAAATGTGTTTTGTGAATAATCAAAAACTCATTAGATCGTTTTTTATCGCAATTTATTTTAGAATCGATTGCTACTTTACAGCAGTAATTCACTTCTATTTTAGTAGGTACTTACGATAATATACAAACATACATATGAAATGCTGACACTTCACTTTTCGTATTTGGCCAAATATTCGCGTCACTTAAGCAATACAAAATTGACTGAATTTCGCAAGTTATATGGTATATTTTGTGTATGTTATTATTTGAACAACTACTTCACAAGCACTTCACTTGATGATTTGAAGTGCCAGCATAAGATATATCTCAAACTATACTTGATATTCGAATGTAACATCAATTCTCTCGATCAAATCGCAGACGACGATAAATCGTGTCTTTTATTTGAGCGCTCGACCGAACATTCGGCCATATGTTTACAAATACCGAGCGCTCGGCCGAGGACTCTGTATCGCCACTTTTTTCGGTATAATCAGGGTATTAGTAACACCATTTTTTTTAAGAGCCAAAACCTTTGGGGAGGCCCTCCATGTACGTACTTCTTTCTTCTTAGCGTCAGGCTTCTTTTTTCGTAAATAATGCGGTGAACTTCCCAGCTTTGTACGTAGGCATGAATGGTAGGTATTGGGTCCACTTCCATCTAAAGAAATAATATAACGTTAACTTTAGCGTGTAATTCAGGTTGTATCTTATAATATGCATAATGAGTCTCAAGTGGTTCCCGCAGAGAGATACTAGGCTCCCATCTCTGAAGAGGAGTGGGCCATAAGCTACACACACCACCACGGGGGCACAGTGCGGGTTGGTGAATTTTACATGTCTTCGAATTTTTGTTTCTGAGTTAAGCTAGTTTCATCATCGTGGCATAACATTCAAATTTTATGTATTGAAGACAAAAATGCCTCACCTTCGTATGAGTCCCATCCCGACCGGGAAGTCATAGGTGTCTCCCTCCGAGTCGCCGGCCGCGTCCAGGCTCATCTCCTTCGCCCACGCAGCCAGTCCACGCTCTTCGTCCGTACCTGATCATGTGGATTAACCAATCAGATGACTGTTTTGTATAGAAACTCGCACGGAACTACCAGGGAAGCATGAATCAAAAGGGAAAAGACCTGTACTATCCAGTTGCGGCCGGAAGGCTGAAAATCTACACTAATATTATAAAGAGGAAAACTTTGTTTGTATGTTTGATTGTAATGAATAGGCTCAAAAACTACTGGACCGATTTTAAAAATTCTTTCACCATTCGAAAACTAAATTATCCACGAGTAACATAGGCTATATTTTATTTTGTAAAAAAATAGGGTTCCGTAATTATTTATAATGAATGCAAAAGTTTGTGAGTTTGTGTGTATATTTGTTACTCAATCACGTCAAAACGGCTGAAGGGATCAGGGGAAATTTGGAACAGGGATAGATTATGGTCTAAAACAACACATACCTAGGCTATTTTTATCCCACGGGAACGCGTACGAAGTCGCGGGCAGAAGCTAGTTATTTATAAAATAGTTGACTACCACGACTCTACAGCACAATTATTCTATTAAGGACACACTTATCCAGCTCTATTCGGCTTATGCCAATAGAAAACAACAATTTTGTATGGAGACGCGTACACATCCGCTAAGCTTTCCGCATCTAATCAGCTTTTGCGGCAAAAGAGTATAAAACGAGGACAAATTTTAATGTGTTATTTTCATCGAGTGTAGATAGAGTTCAGCGCTGTTTCTACTATTTTACTTACGACGCTGTACGCAGCTAATAGAAGAAGAATTACTGTAGATAAGTGTGACCAAAATCGTTCAGTGAAACGCGAATGGAGCTGAATATAATTTATTATCTATACTAATATTATAAAGAGGTAAAAATGTTTTTAAGTTTGTATGTAGGGGGTAATCTCAGGAACTACTGGGCTTATAGGCTATATATCATGACGCTAAGACCAACAGGAGCGGAGCAGTAATGAAAAATGTTACGCAGACGACGTTGCACGGGTCAGCTAGTGTAAGATATTTAAGGATTAATTAGGTATATAAATCTTACACTTTAGAAACACGATTACATGTAGTTTCCTCGTTGCAAAGAACAAAAAAAGTAATCAGTAAAAAAAACAAAAGAAACTCTTACGGCGTAAATACTTCACGGAAGGTAACCAGTTTTTTTTAAAACTACATGTTTTCTATTACGTATATATTTCTCTTTTTCAAAATGTATATTCGTTTTAATAATACAAACGAAATACCTAAATTAGCGAAAGTTCCGTCCATTCTAACTAGAGCCGCCTCGCTTCCCCCTATCCACTTCAGTCCTGCTTCAGCCTTTAGACGTTGAACTTTGTGCTGCTTGCGCTTACGTACAGTTTTCGTTTGTACTTACGCAAACATCGCATCGAATACCTAAAGTTTAATGCGTTCGTCACCTTGAAGTCCCTTTTTTAAGTTCGTTCTCGGTTCTGTTTTTTCAAGTATAAACCTGCTGAACTGCTTTACCTCGACAGAGTTGCAAAACAAAGATTGACCACTGTAAATCAAATAATAGTAGATTATGAAACGAGGGGATAAAGCAGTGTCTTATGGCACAGGTGTCATATTGAATCCCGAATTCAATGAAGGATTCGAGAGATAACTCACGAGTGAAGCGATTCGAGGGAGTTAATACAAGAATCCTGAATGCAGCGAGGGATTCAAGCTAGCCCAAGTCAGGCACCTTTATCCCTGAAGAGTCGACGCGCGCCACCTGTGGCCCGAGTCTGCTATTTTTTATAAATTTGTCATTCCGACACGATGTCATTGTCATGCCATTGTCATTTTGCTAAAAGTTCGTAATCTGCTAAATTCATAATGGTACGGTCACTGGCACGTCAATGGTCTCGTAATAGAATTACGGTAGGAATGCCGTATTGCCGTTATTATAAAACCGAGCTAAATTTGAGCATTTATTCATGCCAGATTTTATTTATATTTAGTTTTACATATTATTTATTAGTGTTATAAGCAATCTGAAGTAGTGAGAAGTTCGTAAATACTAAATCTGTCATTATGTACGAGATTACCATTAATATGGCTTTTTTTCAGTGGCGTGTCAGTGGTTGATCATTGGAATGTCATAATGACGCCCCATTATGATGCCATTATGTTAGTAGATTACCAAACTTGTCAAAATCAACCATTTTGAAATCAGTGATTGACCATTCTGACACTATTGTATTAGCAGACTCGGGCCCTTTTCATGGCTAGAGCACAATTTTCACGCAGTAGGTGTGAAAAATATATTTTTGATGTCAACTAGAAAATGGTTAAAGTTTACGCTATTTTGAACTTTGTTTTCAAGTTGTTAAATATAATTTTTAATTGAGTCTCGAGTGAGTCTTGAGTCTTAGATATCTGAAAGCTGAATAAGATCACCATGTGCAGGCAAAATTCGTGAACCACAATAATTTTCCACCATGCGGCATTCTCAGGCAAGAATTGGCAGCTCGATTACGTTTACCGCTCGCGTTCGTGTACGTTGAGCGTATCATAATATAAAGGTTATTAAACCTATAAAAAACTTATACGAAGGACCATTTGTTTTTGTGATAGGTGTGACTTTGACCTGGGCCTAATACTTTTTCTTTCTTTCTTTACGCATAGCTATTCAATGCAAATCTAAGCAAAGTGCTAAGTCAAATATGATGCTATAAAGGGGAAACATCAAAAATAAAAGTAAGCGACAAGTCCGAAAGTCTAAGAGTCAGGTTAATATTTACAATGAAAAGAAAGGACAAACATATTATACAAAGGAAACGCAGACGTAAAAAATTGAAATGAACAAAACCAAGTTACTACTGGTTCGGACCCCCTCCACTTACCTGGTATGAGATTATCCAGCAGGCAGCCGATGACCCCCCCGACCAGGATGGACGTGGAGAGCAGCACCTGTTGAGCATCACGTGTTGGTGTAAGGATGAATACTTGAATAGGTACTTCGGTAAGTGTGCCCAAGAACTCCACAACCTCTTCCCACCGGCCCCCTTTTACCGTAATACATACATACGCACTGCAACTTACTATCCCTACCTTGTTGATATTCCAACAATTCGCACTTGACCGTTTCCAAACGTCTTTCATAATGCGCACAGCAAAGGAGTGGTACTCTCTGCTTTCGTCTGTGTTTCCGAACGCTTACAACCCTAATATCTTCAAAATTAGAGTGAACAGGCTACTTCTGGGTAAGCTCGCTCCATCGTAGACTTTGTCTTTGTCATCTCTGACCTAGGCTATAGTCAAGAGCTAACCCGTTACAAATAAAAAAAATAAAAATAACGGCTGACATCTGTCACTGACAGTCGCAGCCACACATGTCTATGACAGCTTGTTTTTGTTTTGTCTACGATGTGACAGCAGCAGTAATGTCTACTTTTATAATGCCCGTCTCTGACACAGGCAGGTAATGCCTGTAAAACTTTGATAAAACTAATTTTATCAAAGTTTTATCATTAATTTTTGTCTCCCAATTTGTTTAATTGTTGTTTTTATTTGTGTATTTTTATAATAATGAAATGTGCGTCTGTTAAGGAGGAATAAAAATTGTTTCTTTCTCTTTCACCTGCAGAACAGCATCCAGTGCCTCCGCCCCGGTCTGTATGACCCCGCTGTGTGCCGCCATCCAGCGCGTCAGCACCAGCGGGAAGAATATGCTGAACCCGATGATATACAGGTTTCGCGAGCTGTTCAGGTTCACGTATTGGAGGGCTGACAGACCTGGGTAGTAATAATAGTAATAGTCAGTGAAGCAACGCTTAACAAGGGCGGCCTTTGGATAGGTGTCTTGTTTCTTGTCTTAACTTGTCTTCTGTTTCTCGGAAAATACGTTAAACTTTGTTCCTAGCTGTCAGTTGCTGACATTACCAAAACTAACTTAAGTCCGGGTTTCCCAACGATATTTTGCGTCACCGATGTAAGTGATGTCCCAAGTAACCAAAAGTGCCATTCTGTAAACAAGCTTGGGTTATGTGAACAGCAAGTTAGCTGTTAATTAATCCATACTGTTGGGGTCGCGACCTACGTGGTATTGACTATTTGGATGGCTACTAAAACGCTTCGATTCACTGGTAAAAGACAGTTTATTTTTAATACTTTAAGCTAAGCTAAAATGATGGCTAATGATAGGCTGGCGAATGCACCCGGTTTGCTGTCCGAATATGCACTGACTCTGTGGCGCACTAAGTGCGGCGGAATTGGATAGCTAGATCAGCAAACCGTGTTCGATGGTAATTATTGTATCGAACATGCTCCCGAGGGGAAAGATGAGATAAGCTTACAAAAGAGGTTGTTACATGAGTGTGGGTTTACATGCTAACGATGGTTAGGACAATTTGATAATGAGTCACAAGGTGATGGACAATAGACCTTATAAACTATAGCTATGATTATGCTTAAACGGTTGAGTCCTCAATCGAAAATACTGGTTGTCTTTTGGCAATGGGAGACGTCGACGTGTCTCGCCGTTTCAAACGTAAGCTAGACCACTGTTTAGGAAAACCAGATAACCGCGCACTGTCACTTGCACTCGACCCCTTCCCCGACGGGGGTAGATTACGCGCACTGACACTAGAGCTAGTATCTTGCTCAGATTGGTTTATACACACACTCACACTTGCTGGTACGCTCTCGGTGCGTCCCTGGATGGGACTGCTGCCGGCTCGCTGACACCGTCTCCTCAGGAACCACAGGACCACTGCGATAGCTGCTGCCAATAGTCCGTAAGATAACGCGTATTGATGTATATCATGCGTAGTTGGAATTTCAGTCTGCTGAGCTGCTTCCTTCATGGATTTAATTTGTTCACCAAGATGCTTTAGAGAATTGTTTAGGTGTATAGAGTCGTAGTCGGCTTCATAGTCTTTTAAATTTGGGAAAGATAGCGTAAGATTACTGCCCAAATGATTTATTGGAGTTAATTTTGTCTCGAGTACATTCGGTTTGAGATTGAGCGAATTCTCTAATTGCTGATAAGCGTAAAGTGTTACGTCTCGACCTTTTATAATACACTGCTTAGTAAGCTGAATGAGGCCGGCCTTGCTGACTTGACGCACTTGTAGATCGTCGTCACATATGACTCGCAAAGAGTATGAGTCACAACAGAAATACAAATAGGTAGAAAGGTCGTGTAACGGGATCCATTTGTTTTCGCAGGTAGATCTTGTCATTCTGCAAGTAGCTAGCTTCTCCTTTTCACAGAATTTTTCATCTGGACCTAAACTCCTGACAGGTCCTTGCAGACGACAAAGGTAAGTTTCTGACTGATATTCACAACTTTGAAGATCACTGATGCTGGCTGGCAAATATGCGTCTCTTCTTAGATTGATTGCAACATATTCTGATGCTGGTTTGATGCTGATCATGCTTGTGTTAATTTGAACCGGCACTGGTATCAAATTGTATAGCTGGAACGTATCTCTGCTGATTAAAGGCAATGTAATTTCAAATATGAAGTATTCCTCCGTCATCCTTGCTTTAACTTTTAACAATTTGTAGATTTTATACAGGTTAAACTGGATGTCATCTACGGGTAATGCTAGCTCTTTAGATATTTGGCTAGACACAATTTGCAACTCCCCACGAAGCTGCTGCGGTGTCAAGAGATGCAGATTGATCTGACCATGATAGATTTCTGTCATAGTGTCAAGAAAAGCATCTTGAATTCGCTTTAAATTTTGTATCATATTGATAGTTGCTATTGCTGCTAATGTGAAATCTTGACTAGTAGACATTACGTCAATCTCCTTCTGCAATATGTTGGCCATGCTATCTAAGTAATTTAGATGCTTGTTTATCATTTTATGCTGTTTTGCAATAGTCTGCTCTGTTCTTTTTAGTATATTGTACTCCGCTTCTATGACCGATGTTTGATTCCTGTACAGCTGACTTAGATGGTTTATATTACTGTGTATGAGGTCAATGTCCCTCTTGTACTTTTCTGCGAATTCCTGATCTAGTACTCCGAACAACGAGTTCGCAACTGAACCGACAGCGTTAATAAGCCCGCGTCGAGTTCGCAAGTGCGCTCCAAAATGCTGATTAAGCAACAGCTGATTGTAATATTGTAGCTCGTTGTACTCGTGTTGTATTTGCAGAATAATGATTCGACAATGACTTTGCTCTTGAATTTTTCCGCATGTTTGTTCCAGATAATTCGAAAATTGAGTTACTGCTTTATCTCCTTGCCAGTAGGGAGACATATTGTAATAAGTCACGATTTTCCACTCATCACGAATGAGATGCATTTGTCCCAGTGGGTCAAAATATAAAGTTTGATTGCTGTCGAATGCTGTAAGCTTGAACGATGCTTCTGTGGACATTATCAGGCTCATAAAAAATAATAATGCTAGTGCTATGCTAAAGATTTTCGAACAGCTGTTTGACGTTTTTTCCGCGTTCACGTTTAATTCATTCCTTTGCGACTTTAGTCCTCCGTTCTTATCTTGCTTACTTGTTTCCTTTTCTGCTAAAGGTAAAATCGATAGCTTTATGATTGGACGCTTAATATACCCATTTTTTGTTTTTAGTGTTACCACCCTGACAACTCCATCCGTTCCTGGGTGGACCTCTACAACTCGACCAACAGGCCATTTTCCTACGGGCATGTTGTCATCGTGGATAGTAACCATGTCCCCTATTTTAATATTATTTTGTCCTCTTAACCACTTGCTGCGTACCGATAGCTGACTAAGATACTCTGCTTTCCACCGTTTCCATATATCTTGGAACGTTTTGTTCACCAAATACCATCTTGTCCTCGCATCTTGTGCTGTTTCTATGACAGTTAGACCAGCAGAGCTTGTGAGGAAATGTGCTGGCGTGAGAAAATCAATATCGTCAATATCCTCTGATATCGGGCACAGTGGTCTTGTGTTAAGGCTTGCTTCGATTTGAGACAAAATAGTGCTGTATTCTTCAAATGTCAGGACTTGGTCTCCTACTACTCTTTTCAGATGTTGCTTTAGACTCCTAATGGATCTCTCCCAGATCCCTCCAGCACTCGGCCAAGAAGGACAGTTCCAATGCCATTCAATGCCCTTTTCAGCTGTTTCTCTATAAAAGGTGTCGTTAAAGATACGCTCAAACTGTTGCTGCTCTTCCTGAAGGATCTTATTGGCACCTACAAAGTTAGTCCCATTGTCTGAATACATGTGCTTCGGGGCTCCTCTTCGTGCTGCCATGCGACGTAATGCTGCTATAAATGCTGAACTGCTAAGGTCCGAGACTAATTCTATATGAACCGCTTTCGTGACCATGCAAATAAACAAGGCGATATATCCTTTAGTCGTTTTAATACCTCTGCCTTTGTTTGATTTCACTCTAATAAACCCTGTATAGTCTACCCCAGTATGATAAAATGGTGGTGCTGGATTAGATCGAAAATCTGGCAAGTTTCCCATTATTTGCTGTAGTTTTCGAGGCTCTTGCTTTTTGCAGGTCACGCAATTCCGAAGCTGTTTCTTGGTCGCTCTGTTTCCTTTAATAATCCAAAATTGTTGTCTCAATAGAGACAAGGTAAGTCGAGCTCCTCCATGGAAGGTATGCTCATGTGCTTGCTGAATTAGAAGCTCCGTCAATCGCCCGCTGTATGGGATGATTATAGGATATTTCATATTGGCGCTAATGTTTGCATTTTTAAGACGTCCTCCAACTCTTAATATTCCGTTTTGGTCTAAAAATGGGTTTAGATTTAGTAGTTTGCTTTCGGAACTAAGTTTTTTGTGCAATAAGTTATCAATATCGGGTGCAAATTCCTTGCACTGTATGTATTTAATAATGACTAATTTTGCTTTCCTTAGCTCCTGTAATGTGAGATACGATAGCCTTTGTTTACTTGTCGGTGTACGTGCACGTAATAACCACGCTACTATACGATTTATTTTCATGAATGAACTGTGACGATGTAATAAATCTTCAATAATATGATTTTCATGATTTTTATGTTGAACAGTTATAACATTTTTTCGGATCTCTTCTTCAGTCGTATACTCTGTTTGCTCTTGCTTCGGCTTAAAGTCTGGTGTCGATAACCAAGCTGGGCCTCGCCACCACAACGTATGATCTACTAATTGTGTCATTGATAGTCCTCTGCTTGCTGGATCGGCTGGATTTTCTTTTGTTGATACGTAATGCCATACATCAGGTGGTAAAATGCTAGTGATTTTCTTCACTCTATTCGATACAAAAGGCTTCCAACGATCTGGACTACCTTTTATCCAGCTAATGGTGACCTTTGAGTCACTCCAAGCATAGATTTCGTGGTCTATGCTAACTATGCTAGTGACGATTTTTGCTAATAATCTGGATAATAACTCCGCTGCACATAGTTCTAATCTCGGCATCGAGACTGTCTTGCTGTTTGGTACTAATCTTGTTTTTGCTGCAACTAGTTCTACTAATGCTTTATTTCTTCTCACGATCCTGGCGTATACGACACATGCGAATGCTTTAAGAGATGAATCACAAAACCCGTGCAATTGGATAATGTCGTTGCGCTTGCTTTGTAACCATCGAGGAATTCTAATTTGGTTGATGCTCTCCATGTCTTCTGATAGTTTCATCCACTCGTTTTTTATTTCAGATGAGACTTCATCATTCCATTGCTTTTCGCTTAGCCAAACCTTCTGAAATAGTAATTTGAATTTTGTCGTAAGCGGTGCTAGCCAACCTAGGGGATCAAATAACCTTGATATTTCCGATAGAAGCATTCTCTTTGTAAGTTTCGTATTGTCTGCTGATGCTGCGGTATAATGGAAAGTAAATTCATCTGTGGTTGGATCCCATCTCAAACCTAAAGTTTTTGCTGTGCTTTCTGTTTTAAAAATAAACGCTGGTGCTTGAATATTCTGGTGAGAGGGATTGATCTTTTTCAATAGCACCTGCTCATTTGCTGACCACTTTCTCAGCAAAAATCCTCCGCTGCTAAGACACAAATTTAGTTCTGCTATGCTGCTTTTTCCTTCGTCAATAGTATGAGCTCCTGATACTAAATCGTCCATATAAAAATCTTCTCGTATAATTTTTGCTGCAGTAGGAAAGTTATGCTGCTCATCAGACGCTAATTGCCGAAGGGTCATCATTGCCAAAAAAGGTGCTGCTTTTGTACCATAAGTTACCGTATTTAACTGATATGTTTTAATAGGTTGTCCTGTTTCAGCCCTCCAAAAGATTTGCTGTAATTTTTGATCTGCTTCGTTTACTAAAATCTGCCGATACATTTTTTCAATATCGGCGGTGAATACATATTGATATTGTCTCCACTTGAGTAACAATGCCTGTAGGTCTCGTTGCAAGTTAGGTCCTCTATGCATGACGTCATTCAGACTTGTGCCCGAAGAGGTCTTTGCAGACGCATTAAATACGACACGTAACTTTGTAGTGGATGACTCTTCTCGCTGAACACTATGATGTGGTAGGTAACATTCTAGTTGATTGCTGCTAATCGTAGCTTGTTTCATGTGTCCCAAATCCTCGTACTCCCTTAAAAACTGTTTATATTGCTGTGCTAATTTTTCTTGATTGCAAAGTCTTCTCTCTTGATTTCTAAATTGCGCTAGTGCTATTTCCTTCGACGATCCTAATTTTTCGCTGGCTTGCTGTTTCATTGGTAACCTTACTTCATACCGACCGCCTTCAAGTCGTTTTGTCGTTGCCAGGTAGTAGTCGACGCATTGTTGATCTTCTGCAGATTTTTCGTCTTGCTCATGAATATCTTCGATTTGCCAAAATTGATGGATATCCGCTATATTATATAAAATGACGTTACAATGAAACTGTGGTTTTACACTGCCGCATAGTAACCAGCCTAGCTGGCTTTGCTGAGCTAAAGGCGACGATGAATCTGAACTTCTTATCAAACCATCTAACATAATGCAAGCATAGGCATCTGCTCCGAGTAGTAAGTCAACTGGACGACTTGTATAGAACTCCGGATCCGCTAAGTTAACATGTTCTAAATAGGACCACGAAGGCTTTTCAAATGATCGATTAGGTAGGTTTTTGATTAGATTTTTCATAATCAATACATCGGTGTTAAATTTAAAACTGGTATACATAGATTGACATGTAATGCTTAATTTGCCCTTACAGTTAGCATCTTTTTCTCCGATTCCAAAAACAACTCCTTCGAAATGTTGTCGTTTCAAACCTAACTGTTGAGCTGCTTTTTCGCTAATCAGTGATATTTGTGAGCCCTGGTCAATAAGAGCTCTCAATATAAGCTGCGTGCTGTCTACTGACGTCACTCTCACTAATGCTGTAGCTAGAAGAATCTCAGTGATATCTTGCTGAGATGTATGAACGCCATTGTTGTTTCTTTGATTTGCGTTTTCTTCTTGCTTATTGTAATTTGCTTTTTGCTTACTTGGACCGGACGTTAAATGAGGTTTCTGCTGCGTAAAACATTCATGCAATAAAGTATGGTGATTTTCCAAACATTTGCGACACCGTTTTGTCGATCGGCATTTATTACCATTATGATTAAAAATGCAGTTAATACAATAATTATGTTGTTTGACGGTTTTAAGTTTCATTTCATTGGACAGTTCTAGAAACTTTTCGCAAGTGTGTAAATTATGTTCAGCAAAACAAAGAGGGCATTTAACTTCCGACACGTGCAAGGCTTTCGTAATAGGTTTTATTTGATTGCTATAGTTATCGTTTGATTTAGAATGATGATGTTTACGATTACTTGAAAATGATGTTGAAGGACCGGCTTGCTGATGAGATGGCTGTGATTTTGGTGTGACGTCATGACGTCGACGAGATGTTTCTAAGCTAGTAAACTTGTTTTCTAAAAAGTCTAAAAAATCTTGCAGCACTGGTAGTTCTCTGATGTTCTTCAACGACTCTATGTACTCGGAATAGGATTCACTATCCAACTTCTGTGACAAAATGTGCACGAGTAACGGATCCCACGTGCTAGTATCCACACCTAAGTTTTTGATGGCGTGGAGGCTCTCTAACGTAACATCATGCATTTTTTTTATAGCTAAATATGATTGCTGTTGTATATTGGGAAGGTTCAGAAACACATTGACGTGAGATGTAAATATGAGCTTTTTGTTGTCAAAGCGATGGTTTAGAATCTCCCAACAGACGATATAATTGTCGCTACTGATAGGGAGGTGCTGTATCAGGCGTTCGGCTTCACCTTTCACCTTGCCTTTCAGGAATTGCATTTTTTGTGCGTTTGATAATGCTGTGTTTTTGTGGATAGCCTCGCTAAATAAATCTTTAAACGACACCCACTGCTGATAGTTTCCCGTAAACACAGGAATTTCCATTTGTGGTGTTGACTTTTCCCGATAGGATGTTGACCACATTTTGGAGTTGATCGCCTTCTTCATGCTGTTAAAAGTCCGCTCGTGTCTATTGAAGTGGCACTCGTAATCACTTGCTAGATCGTCCCCTGACTCACCAATGATTTCCCAGTGAAGGTTGTCAATGGTAGTCCATCGGTTTTGCAGAATTCGAAGGGCATCTTCGAACTCCCATTTATCGACAATTGTCTCAATATCAATGTTGCTGACGGCTCGGATAAATGCTTTAAAATTGACCGACTGCTTATGAAGCATGTCGTCAAGCTTGCTGCTGGTTCCCCTCGACTCGAATGTCGGAGAGGCTGCTGCTGTTTCATGCGGTTCCGGCTGACTCATCAGATTTCCGTCCCCAAATTGCTGTGCTTGTTGAGGATACACTGAGTGTTGACCTCGCTGACTCAACTCGTTTTGACGTTGAATAATAAGTCTCTTTGCCGTCTCATAAATTTCTTCCGTATGCTCAAATTCCGAACCCACAAAATATTTATGATTGGTCTTTTCAAAAGGGAGAATTTTTTCATGATTTATCTGGTATTCTTCCCAGTACTTCTCAAGTAACTCGATCTTACGCTTACAGTAATCAAACGTTTTACGCTCTACGCTATCCTTTTTAAAATTAGTCAGAAGTTTTCTCAAGCTGTCTGAAATCTCGCTTTGGTTGACATACAGACTCTCCATCGTGTTGCTGGTAAAATGAGTAAAATAGAACGATCTTACTTGAAAGAATTCCTTGTGCCGACCCCGACGAAGGTTACTAACCAAGTCAGTGGCGCGCTGGTGTTGCTTGTGTGAGCTATGCACTCACTGCTGCTGAATACCTCCACTCCACTCGACACACTGCTGCTAAAGTCGTTACCACTAAAGTCACTGCTAAGCTACGCTAATGGACGCTGTACACCAGAGTCACTGATGAAGTCACTTCACTTGCCAATAGTTCAGAAAAACCGCACTATTTAAACGACACGCGAAGTTCTTGGCTCGAAGGACCAAAATGTTGGGGTCGCGACCTACGTGGTATTGACTATTTGGATGGCTACTAAAACGCTTCGATTCACTGGTAAAAGACAGTTTATTTTTAATACTTTAAGCTACGCTAAAATGATGGCTAATGATAGGCTGGCGAATGCACCCGGTTTGCTGTCCGAATATGCACTGACTCTGTGGCGCACTAAGTGCGGCGGAATTGGATAGCTAGATCAGCAAACCGTGTTCGATGGTAATTATTGTATCGAACACATACAAATAAGATGGAATGACAGATCACTTTATACTCACTCCACCCTAAGTACAAAAGGTTTAGATGTTGACAGGAGATCAGCTGGACAACGAGATCACAATGATTTATGACTGCAACCCGAGCAATAGAAAGGGCTTGGCTCTGAAATATCGGACTCGGATTGAGGAGATCCATTAAGAACCAAATTAGAAGCCTTATCCGTTCGATTGCTTTTGGAAACAATTGTTTCCAAAACTGAACACCCGCGATTGCTTCTGGCAACAATCGTTTCCAACAGCCACTTTTTACTAAACAATTTTAAACTCTATTTTGTAGCTCATAAAGTCCTCGTGAAAAAAATTTTAAACCATAGACTAATATATTATCCGACCTTCAAATACAAGTTGGCCAACATAATAAATCTATTCTTATAACACGATACGAAATAATTATGGCATCGCCATTTTGCGCATTCTACGCTAGGATTCCCTTAATGTTTTAAATATTTTATTCCACATAAAATATATCCATGTGTGATTAAATGTGTCTAGTAATTAATCTAGTTTATGAATAAAATAAGAAACAATGCTCTTGTCGATCTTAATTTTTAGTTTAACGCATTTTTCTATACAAGTAGCTATATTTTGGAAAGTTAAAGTTTCAAGGTACATTGAAAAATACGAAAACAAGATCTATTAAAAAAACAGACATAGTGTTTAAGCTTGTTTTAATGGCTATTCAGAACAGTTAAAACATTTGAAGTGCGCTTCTGGAGCGAGTCACAATGAAAGTTTTATTACGGCGCGTCGTAAGCTCAGATGCGGTCAAAAATCACTGGCAAGCGACCCTCCTTTTACTTTTGCGCCGAGCAATCGAGCGGTTAAGAAGAAAGCTGGAGGGGCACGAGCTGGTCATACTGACCGACTCACCGAAGGTAGAAATCATAGCAAACATCACGCAGCACAGGCCACCCACAATGGGCTGCAGAGATTCAGATGACGATGATAATGATGAGCGATTCACCGAAGGCAGAGATCATACCGATTATGACGGGAACATGGTAAACATAACGGAGAACAGGCCTCCCACAATGGGCAGCAGTGATGCAGATCACGATGCTATTGATGAGCTACTCAACGAAGGCAGAGATCATGCCAAGCATGACGCAGAAGAGGCCATCCACAATAGGCTGCGGGATGAAGAAGATGATGACCGAGTCACCGAAGGCAAAGATCATGCCGAGCATGACGCAGAACAGGCCTCCAACGATAGGCTGTGGAATGATGATGATGATGACCGACTCACCGAAGGCAGAGATCATGCCGAACATGACGCAGAACAGGCCTCCAACGATAGGCTGCGGGATGATGACGATAGTGATGACCGACTCACCGAATGCAGAGATCATGCCAAACATGACGCAGGACAGGCCTCCAACGATAGGCTGCGGGATGATGACGATAGTGATGACCGACTCACCGAATGCAGAGATCATGCCGAACATGACGCAGAACAGGCCTCCAACGATAGGCTGCGGGATGATGACGATAGTGATGACCGACTCACCGAATGCAGAGATCATGCCGAACATGACGCAGAACAAACCATCCACGATGGGCTGCGGGATGGTGATGATGACAGACTCACCGAAGGCAGAGATCATGCCGAACATGACGCAGAAGAGGCCTCCAACGATAGGCTGAGGGATGATGATAAAGACGGCGCCGAGCTTGCCCACCACGCCCTGCACCACCATCAGGCCCGCGGCCCACTGCACCACGCGACGAGAACCCACCTGCACGAGACATCATGAATGTAGGATTTACATCGGGGTTAAATAATGTCTGGTAAGAGTTGCCTATGAGTGACAGAAGAAATTATTATGTGAGGGTTGTAATTGGTACATTAGTTGGTGCATTGGTTTTTGGTTTTTTTTTGGTGTTTTCTCCAAAAAGTTTTGACACATTGTAAGTATTCTTGTTACTAACAACATTACCGTGTCTATGGACTTTTATGTCTGAAATATTTTTTTTATTCATAAGTTGACGCGGATGACGTTGGGGGCACCAGCTAGTTTTACCTCTAGCTGATGCAACTTCATCCGCGTACAGTATAAGGAACCACGTTTCTTTGCCTCTGCGAAGTACGTCATAGGTTGCGCAGGATGTCAATTTAACAAGAAACATAGAACAGCGCATGCGCGGGTAGGTCGCGCATGTGCGGGTAGGTCGCGCATGCGCCATCTCGTGCTAGATGGCGGTGTGTAATGACGTCTCAGTCTCTCGTACACGTTCGACGCATACTTGTGTCCCGCTTACTCAATGCAATACGACTGTTAATGCGAGAAGTTGTTACACGTTGGTATTGTTTTAAATTATTTATTTTGCTTATTGCTTAATGTTTTATTTGTGTGTTTTTGTGGTGTATATGTTTGTTGTGTTCGAATGAAATCGCTTCGTAAATAAACCATTATTTCTCGTAAAAATAAAAGGATAAGAAATGGTTACATTATACTAACACGGACTTTTTTGTAGACCATTTTAAGGTATACAATACGTAGCACATTATTTTGATCTATCTCGTAGAGTTCAGCCAGCATTTGCAATGTAAGCGCAAAACAATGTGTTAATTTACGACATCACTGTAGAATCCTCTAAAATTACCAATGTTCCTCTACTATTTTATGCATGTATTTATAATTATAAACATTTCTCTTAAATCAATCTATCTATTAAAAAAACCGCATCAAAATCCGTTGCGCAGTTTTAAAGATACATACAAAGGGGCAGACAGACAGCGAGAAGCGACTTTGTTTTATACTATGTAGTGATTAAGTTTAAGTATAGTAGGAAGTAGGATTGTGCCCACACATTACCATCTGGTTTTTCAAAATTCTACAAGTGAAGCGTCATCTATCATTTTGGAAAATTACTCATGCAGTTCATGCACGCACTAACGAGCAAAATCCAATTAGGAACAAATCTCCGGAGCACTGCAATCAGGCTGCATTAATTAACTAGCACACAACCAGAAGTTTGCGCTAAGGAAAGCGGTTTTAGGGACAAATAATAACTTTATTTTCGGAATTCGGTGTTTTTTGTTGTATCTTCGTATTTTAATACTTCCGAAATTAAAGTTATCTTCTAGAGTTTTTTTCTTATATTGGGAAGTCGACACCCTTTTTTAACAACATCACCGGAAAGTCGAAAGAAAGTAAAATACGCAATTTTGTTGGATGACAGATACGTCATCCAAGTAAACGAATTCCAGCTATTTAGTTTAAAAGTCGAACTTATTAACGGCCGTTCCCAATAACCCAACCTCAGTGAGCGACATCTTGTTATCGACGATAAGTAGTAGACTTCTATCTATTCTTACTTTACGTCCCACAAGTGACGGTAACGTCTAGCTATCCATTGACATCGGTAGATGAGCTCAGCTATCCAGCCCATCCACAATTATTTTATGAGATAATGCTTTAATTACCTTTTATTTCGTTTTTGGAGTTTTATTTATGTATATTAGGTCTAATAAAAGTCTAATATAAACGAATTTTGATAGTTTGTAAGGAAATTTAGATGTAAAGGTTTTGTATTACGTAAATTGAAAATGTGATTTTTTGTTTTAAGTGATAGCGTTTTGAAATTGATATTAAAATAAAGGTCTCGACCCAAAACCACTTTTACATAAAGAATTAAGTTGATAGGACTTATAGTTTTCGAGATATTTACAAAAATGTATAATGAAAATTTGTTATGATGTAAAATTAGAGGTTTTTGTTTTAGAAACTTTTTGTCATGGAAGGATATTGATACAATTTGTGTTCCATGTTATAGGATAAGTTTTAAGGAATCCAAATATATATCTCCATCCATATATATATATTGTAAGGGTTATCACATGAAAAACAATAAATAAAAGCTCCAAAGGTTTCGGCTGAAAGTAAAAATTACACGCGAATCGAGTCCAAAAATCACGGTTCTCACGGTAAGGTAACGACGGGCCGTATATAAGCAGAGCCGAATTTCGGTTCAGTCGCACAAGTCCGGTTAAGTAGCTACAACTTTCTAGAGTTTGTAGCTGCGAGAGGCCATAAAAAAAAAAAAAACAAAAAAAAAACGGTTCAGTCGCAGTCGCAGCACTGCCGTCGAAGAGGCAACACTGCGGGAAGAAAATAGGAGACGAAACCTGCGGATCAAGATACCCCTTCGATATGGTTTACGCTGGTCTTGTAGTTTTTCTGGTATTCATCTTCAAAATCACTGTCCCAATCAGATAATTCCATTAACATAGATAAATGACTCAGACATTATTAGGAATGATGAAAACACTACACTTTTTTAAAATAAATGTGTCTTAACCCTGCTTAACCTTGCTTTTCGACGGTTTGACTAATTTGGTTATCTTTAGAATTGACATTACTGACAGTAAGCTGTCAAAAGTATATTGGGATGCATAAAGTTGCAATTTCATAGTAATATCTACAAGTAGTAAGCGATAGCCCCTCCCATGAATATATAGCGTAGGTCGGTTAGCTGTCAAAACCATCAGTATGTTATTGGGACATCAAAACCGATGATAGATAGATTTTTATATCTTTAGTAGATCAAACCTGGCGATGGATAGTTTATTGGGAACGGCCGTAACTGATTTTGATGATCCGGTGTCACTCCTGAACAAAAAAGAATCATCAAAATCGGTGAATGGTCGCGTTCCTATTTCAGTTCCACGTTAGTTCTGTATTATTATGCGAATCTATGCAGGTTGGTATGATTGTTAAATCATAGCACAACAGGTGAACGAATTTTTTTGTCGAATTATTTTTTACTATCGGTAGGCACACGTTTTACCACTATCTCTCTCTCTCTCTCTCTTTTTCCACTGTCTCTCTGGTTAGCGATGTGGTTGAAGATGGAGCACGCTTGCCTACAAGTAACCCATTCACTCTCGACTTAAAGACTCCCAGGTTGTAGCTATCAGGAAACACAGACTCAGGCAGGGAATTCCACTCTTTAGCTGTACGTACTATGAATGTGTTCCCAAAACGTGTATGGGTGGGATATTCACGATGTATTTGGAAAAAGGGTAGACGATGGCCTGATTAGACTTATTACTTATCCTGATAGTACTTTCCTGTCTTCGGACGAAGCTGGTGGCAAAAACCTGCATTCTATGACTAAACGCAAACCTATAAATGTGAAAGCAAACCACACAAAGTAATTAAAACTGCATCGGTCCGAGCGTCCTCTGCTTTCAGGCTATTACCAAAACGATTTAGTGAACAACTTGTTTCCATATTCTGCAATAGTACTGCTCCAACCGGGGATTGTCCTTGGGAATACTTTCACAGTGCATACAGGTATAATCGCCGGTTGGTGCCCCATTACATTTGAAATTTCTAACGGGGCCTCTGCGAGTTGGTTTCGGCCCCTCTTACGTCTAGCAAAAGGCCGGGTCACCAGGGACCCGAGAAAGAAAAAAAGAAAAAGAAAACTAGATATTGACTGTTCGTATATATTATAATTATCTTATTTTAGAGGTCTTACCTAGCGAGAACGTTTTTTATTTTCCGACTAATAAATAAATAATAAAAAAAGTAAAGTATCCGTCCCCCTTCAGTGGACAGGGATTTTCGAACTAGTTTAAAAACTCATACAAAATCGGAAAGCGGAGCGACGCAGCGGAGTGAGGAAGCGGCATGGGGAAGCGGAGCAGGAAAGCAGAAAAACTGCCGCTCGCCCACTCAAATAATTTACACGTCGCGTGTACTCGGACTAACTCCGCACAGTTCGCGACTCCGCTCCCTTGCTCCGCGGCAATGGACAGCAGGCTCACAACCAAGAGACCAAAGACGCCATGTAACATAAGAACCCGTGCAGCCGTACCTTGGTGACGCCGATGGCGCCGACGTTCTCGCCGAAGGTGTTGGTCCCGTTGCCGGAGCCCCACAGTCCCGCCAACACCGTACCGAGCCCCTCCGTACCCAGCCCGCGGTTGATGGCGTGCAGCGGGGGTGGGGGCGCCGCTGTGGGGGTCACACAACACAGGGTTAACTACAGCAAGGTCGGCTAGCGCCAAAATTTGATTGAGTTAGGGTGTGTTTCCAACAAAGATGAGCGAGGATGCGTAGCGAGGGATGTGTTTAAGAATCCATGCATATCTCTAGTGGAAACGCACCCTTCTGGCTTATTTACATTAGGTCGTGTTGACCAATTCGGTAGCAGCTCGTATTCGGTGACCGACGAAGGTTTACGGTTTACGGGTTTTCGGTTAGCCGTATTCTATAACAGCCCGTATTCAGTCACCGATTAGTGTAAACAGGGTTTCGGACGCAATCTGCCAAAAATGTTTTATTTTAATTTGAGATGGGTCTGCTCTTGACTCTAGTCTATGTCAGAAACGAAGTCTACGATGGGGTGAGCTTTCCCAGAAAGAGCCTTTAGAGAGTTCCACTCTGTGTGTGCGCAAGCTAACACAAGTGTACAGCGTCACACAGACCACTTACCGCACATCCGGGCCGTGGTGGGGTAGTAGCTGATGGACTCCACCGTGCAGGCCAGCACGCCAGCCAACATGCCCAGCACGCCAGCGACGCTTACCGTAGGGGCTCCCCATTGACCTAGCACAAACACGAAATACTCTAGATTACATATATATTACACATTTTCATAAAAAAATCTAAAAGCAAGATATACGAGGGGGCGGCGGCGGTTTCATAAATTTGAGACTTTTTGAAAAAAAAATTTTTTTCGCTAAAAATCGTTTTATTCCTCAATATTATCTTCTTTTAACTCGATACATTTAGTCCAGCGTTTTTCCAATTTTTTAATTCCATTAAAAAAAAATGTTTCAATTAAGTTTAAGGCTTAGTTGACAAATGAAGTCTACGTACAGTACCGGCTATATAACTACCAGTTTGTACATAATTATGTAACAAGACTCACCCGGATAAGGAACCCTGAACCAGGGCGCATCTTCGATGATGATCAGCTTGACGTCCGTCCTGGCGGGGTGTTCGGGCGGGAACACGCCAGTGACGGTCAGTACGCCACACAAAGCCCACATTATTACTATCGTCAACAATACCTAGAGTAAACAAGAACAACAAACGATTATTGGTATTACACTCTAAAAACTTTTTTACGAAAAAATAAAACCAACTTCCAAATAATAAACACTACAAAGTAAAAAATAAATTTAATTTCTGAAATGCTGTTGGTAGTTTCTCCGTATTTTGACACCGACCTCCGAAATTATAGTGTAAATGTTTTTTATTTTTCACTTTTTAGTGGTACCCTACACCTAAGCAAAACACGCAATTTCATTTACTAAATCATCTGCCTAGCCTTTTCCCAAGTATATAAATTGGGCTCGGCTTCCAGTCAAACCGGATTCAGCTGAATACCAGTGTTTTACGTGGAGCGACCAGCTCCAGCAGATACCGAGGCACAGCAGTGTCTCGGTATGTTAAGATGGTCACCAATCCACAGAACAACCTTAAAGATCCACCCTGTGGTCCTCCACTTACATATACACTTATTAGATAAAATTCATGTTAGAAAGGCCAGCTTAACTCAAAGTTACTCACGAGTCGCTTCCTGAAATAACATGGTCTACTTACGGGAAATAATTTGAAGAGTGGAAACCAAGCGATGGTGAAGCCCTGACCCCTCTTCCAGGTCAGGGTCGGAATCGTCACGTTCGTCATGCACTGCGAGAAGATGGTCAGCAGAGTGAAGGTCCTGCAACAAAATATATGAATTACCTGGAAACGTCTGAAACAATAAATGCTTTAGATTTTAGTAGCTTTTGCTCGCAACTTCGTACGCGCATTTCCCGTTTTTAGGGTTCCGTAGCCAAATGGCAAAAACGGAACTCTTATAGATTCGTCATGTCTGTCCGTCTGTCTGCCTGTCCGTCCGTCCGTATGTCACAGCCATTTTTCTCCGAAACTATAAGAACTATGCTGTTGAAATTTAGTAAGTAGATGTATTTTGTGAACCGCATAAAGATTTTCGCATAAAAATAGAAAAAAAAACAGTAAATTTTGGGGGTCATTTTTTTCTAAACTAAATAGTTTGCGCGACAGACACTTCCAAAGTGGAAAAATGTGCCCCCCCCCCCTTAACTTCTAAAATAAGAGAATGATAAAACTAAAAAAATATATGATGTACATTACTATGTAAACTACCAGCGAAAATTGGTTTGAACGAGATTTATGATAAATGATATTTATTCTGTAAGTAGGTTGTAAATAACACTTTTACACGTCAATCTTTTTTGGTCATTTTAAACTAGATGAGGCCGGCATTTCCTAGCTGACTGCTCTGAGAAGAAACGCCGAAACAAAGTCAGAGGTCAAAGTCTCTTTTAAAGTCCATACAATCGTACTGGTCAAATCATATGAGAACCATGTAGGTTAATGTCTGAAGTGGCATTTTGAGGAAAGTACCACACAGATTTGAGTGGACCTGTCCAGACAGTGCAAGCATTTGCCAGTTATCGTGTAGCTCAAACTTAGAACTTAAAGGAGCTCAACGAACTGACGAACAATACCAAAGTAAGGACATTTGTGCAGGCCGCATAAAGAACTCAAACCACCAGACTAACATTAAGTGAAATAAACCCCTAACATAGCAATCTACATGGTCCTCATATTCACAATACGTTATATGAGGACCATGCAGATCAGTGTCTGAAATGGTCTTTTGAGGAAAGAACCACACAGATTTGAGTGGACCTGTCCAGTCAATGCAAGCCTTGGTCAGTAGTCGATTAGCTCATCTTAGAACCAATAAGGAGCTTAATGACTCGACGAAAAATGCCAATGAAAGGATATTTGGGTAGGCCACAAAAGTACTCAAACTGCCAGACATCGTTCAAAATACTAAGAGAACAAAAGAAAATAATAGCCCACATAGTTCCCATATTCACAATAGTAAAACGAAAAATAATGAAATAATAATAAATAAATATGTCAAATATAATGAATTAAATCACAAAAAAAAAAAAAAAATTGAGATTACTTTAGTAAGTAGTTTTTTTTTTAATACGTCATAAATCGTAAATCGCAACTTCTGCTTACGGAACCCTCAGTGCGCGAGTCCGACACGCACTTGGCTGGTTTTTTCTAGTTCCCGTAGGAATATCGGGAAATCCTAGTGCTCCCTTATACTCTTCAAGGAACCTTCATGCCAAACTTCAGCTTTCTACGACCAGTAGTTTCGGCTATGCGTTGTGTGTCAGTCACTCAGTTATGGAATAATTTTATAATGTTGATAGGCGTTACTTGAAGCTTCATCTACACATCAAAAAAAGTTTGCGATCACTTTGAAATATCGAAATCTTTTTTGTTACGGTAGATTATATTATTATTTCTTCTTCTTTTTAGATTCTTTATTTAAAAATATAGAATTTGAATTTAAAAAATAAAACAATAGTTTTTCCATATCTAATATATAAAATTCTCGTGTCACAGTTTTCGTTGCCATACTCCTCCGAAACGGCTTGACCGATTTTGATGAAATTTTTTGTGCTTATCCGGTATCTATGAGAATCGGCCAACATCTATTTTTCATCCCCCTAAATGTTAGGGGTAGTCCACCCCTAAATTTTTTTTTAATTTTTTGGCAATATTATTCATGAATAATGTGACGCAGACGAAGTTGCGCGGGTCAGCTAGTCTAATATATAAAATTCTCGTGTCACAGTTTTCGTTGCCATACTCCTCCGAAACGGCTTGACCGATTTTGATGAAATTTTTTGTGCTTATCCGGTATCTATGAGAATCGGCCAACATCTATTTTTCATCCCCCTAAATGTTAGGGGTAGTCCACCCCTAATTTTTTTTTTAATAGTTTGGCAATATTATTCATGAATAATGTGACGCAGACGAAGTTGCGCGGGTCAGCTAGTATTATTATAAAAAGGCTTTCAGTCCTAGCTGTTTGATTCTGATTAAGTCAATTTCAACGGATTTAAAATACTTTTTCGCGGAAAGTTGTATTTGAAAAATGCTAAGAGGATTATCAGAAGTTTGAGCAAGAATATTAACTTTGAGGGAAGAAGGATACTCCACGAGAGAAATAGCACGCAGAGTTGCTATATCCCAATCCTGTGTCGTGACCACGTTGCAGAGATACCACGGGATGGGCAAATTTAGCTGACCGACCTCGCAGTGGTCGCCCAACTGTTTGGACTGCTGCCTAAAAGCGCTATATTAGATTGCTGGCAGCCCGTGACCCAACAATCGATGCTACCAAAATAAAAGCAGAAGTTCGGGCCACCTCTGGGCTTGAATAAGTAAGCACTCAGACCATTCAGAATTGCTTGCACAAGGCTCGATTACGAGCACAGAGGTAAGTTCAAAATGGCATTCCGAGAAAAATCATTAAAACACCAAGCTAATAATGGCAAACGGGTGGGGATAGTCACATTAATTTAATACAAACTTTTCCTGTGACTTAGCCTATCCGACACCACGAGTACTTGTATAATTAAAAGATTAGTAATTGTATATTATAATGCACCTCAGTTACACTGTAGCTCTCTATTGTACAATATACGTATTATATTCTCATAAAAACGTTGCAGTTATAGCTTCCAACGGTGTACGTACAATGGCTTACAATTCTTATTTACTAAAAATATATTCATTGAAAAATGTGAGCTATAAATAAAAATAGAGAAGCGTGTAGTTCTATCTTCAATTTTATTCAAAGCAACTTGTCAACTTCGTACGAATAAGTATGGAAATAGGTTTCGTTCAAACGGCTCACTCAAGTGAAGAGATTACACAAGTTTAGATTCTTTTGTATCCAGCCACCTGATTCCCTAGTATTCGTAGAAGAGTATACCTACATTCATATCTCCAGTGAAGTGTATTCCATCTGGAATTTTTCACTTTTCTCAGTTACAGCGGGGCATGTGGATTTGTGCCGGGGTGATGCCAGAGGAGTGGACTCGCCCTGCCCTTTCCTAACTTCATTGGGATCGGTTTCCTGTCTTAACCGGAACCGGTGTTTATCATAGAACCGCTGCCTATCCGACCTGCAAGACTCAGTAGCTGTATCACTATGGATATCCCTTGACAAGACCGTTTCTTGGTCAGAAATGACACAAACGAAGTCTACGATGGAGCGAGCTTACCCAGAAGGAGCATGTTCACTCTAACTTTGAAGAGATTATTGTTTTAAGCGTTCGGAAACACAGACGCAGGCAGAGAGTTTCACTCCTTTGCTGTGCGCATTATAAAAGACGTTTGGAAATGCTTAGTGCAAATTGGTGGAAAGCAACAAGGTAGGGATGGTACTCGTAAGTTGCAGTGCGTCTGGATGTCCGATGGTAGAAGGGGGCTGGTGGGATGAGGTCGTGGAGTTCTCGGGAACACTCACCGAAGTACAATCTATAGAAGACCGACAAGCAGGCAACCTTGCCAAGCTGTGCAGCTTGGCATCCACCAGTTTTTCGTCGCCGATGAGCCGCTAAGCTCTGCGTTCCACCGAGTCAATTAATCTAGAGATTAAGATCTCTAGATTATTAACATCGCAAGGTCGCTTTGCAGTAAAAACTCTGGGCCCACGATCTTTCTAGCGTTGTAGTACATTGCAGCACGCCCCTACACCTCTAGATCGACAGAGAGAACACCCGCCAGCACCGGTAAGGCTACATTCCGCTTGTCAGAAATATTTTTTTACTCAAAAATTTATGAAAATTAAGGCTTTTTTGACAGTTTGAGATTGACATGCGAATGCGAAATTTTAAGTTTAAAAATTAGTAGAATTGGCCCTCTGGTCAAACGTAGCCCGTTGGTGTTCTATAGATCCAGTTCAGTTCTGCTTATCAATTCAGAAAATACAGGCTTGATATTTTTCTGTACTTTTGTAGGCCCATAAAAGAAGCGCAGACTATAAAGCGGTCTTTTTCAACAAAGTGCATCGTAAATAATATCTAATATATGACGTCCCAACGTTTACGTTTCTTGTGAATAACTGTTGAATAAAACCATTCATTATAACAAAGTTGTATCGCCTTTTTTTTTTTTTTTTTTTAGGGATGGGAAATCATCCAATGACTCCTCCCGCTCTGGGTGTAGCGGGAGGGAGTGTCAGACTTCTACTGACTAAAACCCATCCATGTTCCTTCATTGCCCTTTGTGTTCCGGAGCCACGGTGTCTCTTGCGAATAATCCCGCGACTCCGGCAGGCGTCGGCCCTTGAGAGTCAGCCCAAGAGAGTCAGCACACAGAGGGGCCCGAGCCCCTCTGTGTGCTGGTTCTCTTTGAGGCGCGCGTGGAACACTAACGCGCCGTCGACACGGCCTGTCGTCACTAGACGGACGGACGGCGAGCCACCCATAGCTCGCCGTCCACAGGCCCGCGCCTACGGTGGCCGGAGGTCACCAGGTGGTGTCCCCCGACGCCCGCGGCGTCTACCACGGCGGCCGGGACGGGAGGGTCTCCTCTCCCTCTCCGCCACCTCCTTCGCTAGCATGACTGCTTCGCAGAAGGAGGCAACGGCGTCCCATTCCGTCTCGCTCCGGACCATGGCTTGGACCAGGGCCGGACGCGAGAGGTTGTCGCCGATCGCCGTTTCGAGGACACGGCGGTGCGCCGCCCAAGCGGGGCACACCTGCACAGTGTGCTCCACCGTGTCCTCCGGTCGATCCTCGCAGTGGTGACACCCGGGCGTTTCCTCCCGCCCGATTCGGTGCAGGAACCTCCCGAAACATCCATGTCCGGTGAGGACCTGCGTCAGGCGGAAGGTGAGGACGCCGTGGCGCCTCTCTAGCCACTCCTCAAAGAGGGGACTTATCGCCACTATCGTGGCGTGCCCTGCACTGGGTTGCGACAGTCAAAGTTGTATCGCCTGAAACACGTGTAGGAACTAAAGCTAGGTACGCGTGTATTTGTGTTTATTTCTTCCGCTTCCGGGTGCGGTTTAAATAAATATGTGCCAGAGCAGTGGTTCACCTTTGCCGTCAAATCTGTGGTCTGTTTTAAGCTGCGACCGAAAATTCAAAAGAAAAAGAGACCTTCAGTAAATGTATGGAGCTTGGTACTAAAATAATTGATAATTTAAACAGCCTTCTGAGCTAAGTATGCTGAAAGAGTGTAATTATTCTAACGTGTTTGGGCATTTAGTTTTTTTTTACAGCCACCATTTTTTTTAAACTACGTAATTAATATGTTGATGTTGGTATGAGTCACAGAACAACACACAACACCATAGCGCACTATGATATTCGGTTCAAATCGATTCGGGTAAGTTCTTGTAATACTGCGCAATCGAGTGCGTTTACAATACGCGCGGGACTTCGTCGAGTGTATAGTTACGAATAAAAAAATACAATTATGCATGAAAACCGAAATCTAAAAACAATAGTAGGTACCTTATCTATCACTTCCGAGTTCCACTTAGATTCAGCCAATAACATATTGAAATATATGCGATATCCGATATTCTAAACATTCGTGTAAAAGCGATATTGCCCATCCGTAGTGGTTAGGGTCATCTCTTTTATTTCAACGTTTGCAGAATTTATTACCTTTTTACACGACTGCCTAAAAAAGGAGTGTCATGTAAGTATGTTTGTTTGTGAGTTTATTCCACCATAACTTCTCCTTTTCCCGTCCCTCAGATGCGCCTTGCAGGTCGCATCTTAGAAACCTCCTTAAGTCCCCTCCCCACTCCACTGATTTTTACTCCTATTCCTTTACTGTGCACGCGGTTAGGTTGTGGAATTCACTACCGCCTGCTATTAGAGACTGCAAAACTCTTACAGTTTTTTAAAAAAGTGTGAAAGAACACTACCTTTCTGTACCGTCATAGTTGCAAGTATGTATTTTTTTTATTTGTATTTATCTTAAAATATTATTTAGTCTATACTAATATTATAAAGAGGTAACATTTGTTTGTAAGTTTGTATGTTTGTAAGTTTGTATGTAGAGGGTAATCTCAGGAACTACTGGTCCGATTTGAAAAATTCTTTCGGTATTAGATAGCCCATTTATCGAGGAAGGAATATATCATCACGCTAAGACTAAAAGGAGCCGAGCATTCATGGAAAATGTGACGCAGACGAAGTTGCGTGGGTCAGCTAGTCTAGTATATTATATTAGCGTCATATTTGTTTTAGTAATATTTATTATTATTATTATTATTAACTATTTATTTCGGACAGAATCCATAAGTGTTAGTAACAATTTTTCTTACAATCTATGTTAGTAGGAACAAGACAAATATTTTACATTGTTTTACAATTTTCCCGTAACTATTTCCACCCAGTGGGCCTGTATGGGACAGTCATAACGGGATGCAATCATTTGCAGAATGCTGTTGGTGCTACCGCGCAGTCTTTGAAATAATGACGCCACTTTCTTACGCACTATAGCATGGAAACCGTCAACGCGCGCATTTGAGAACATTTGTGACGCACTACAATAGCGCGGCAACCCCAGCAGCATTCTGAAAGCATTATTATACTGGATCCGCAGGACGTTGTAGGCTCGCCGCGTATACCGAACCCACAGGCCACTCGAGTAAAAAGATTGGCAGTATGCCCTAAAAAGTGTTATCTTTACTTCCTTAGTACATCGAGCGAACCTCCGGGCCAGCATATTGCTCCTCACCGCCAACGCCCTACGTTCCCTCTCTATATCTGGGTCATCTTTTAAGTCCTCCGTGACCAGATGACCAAGATACTTAAAAGTCTCCACAATTTTTAAACTCTTCCCATCGATCATGATCGGAGGCACAGTACTAGGCCTCTGATTTCCTGCCCTAAAAATCAGTACCTCACTTTTTTGCGTATTGTACGTGAGACCATGCTCGGATGCGTAGCGTTCACAAATCTTAACCAGTGTCCTCAAAGCGTTAACCGAGGGGGGCAGCAGAACCATATCGTCAGCATAGCTTATATTGTTTACACATGTTCCGTCAATGTAGCATCCGACATGTGTCCTGCTGAGCTCCTCGATCAACTGGTTTACATATAGACTGAAGAGGCCAGTAGACGTGAGTCCACCCTGCCTTACACCGCATTCCAATCTATATTCGTCCGATAGTGTATCCACCCATCTCACCTGGTTAGTCTGGTTTTTATACCAGAATTTAAGAACACTGTTGTATTCCGTTGGTACACCTGCCTCCTCTAGCTTTCGCCACAATATGTCATAGGCCACTGTGTCAAAAGCTTTTGACAAATCGAGGAAACAGGCATATATCGGTGTCTTTCTCTCCGTGTAATACCTGACAGTATGCTTAAGGCATAAAATAGCACTCTCCGTGGATAGTCCCGCCCTGAAACCGAATTGTGCGTCATGTAAATGTAAGTACCCACTGAGACCCTGATTAAGCAAACTGTCAAGTATCTTAGCTGTAGTTGTAGCAAGTGAGATGGGTCGATAATTTGCCCTATCCGAGACATCCCCTGTCCTGTTCTTAAGAATGGGCACCACCAAGGTTTTCATCAGCGATTGCGGTAGGTATGAATGACCGACACACAGCGTATAAAACATAGCCAGTACACGCGGCAGATGCACACCAGCATGCCTGAAATGCTCGATGCTGAGACCGTCATACCCCGGAGACTTAATAATAATATTCTTTATTGATCATTTAAAAGTATTGCAGTACATGGGTACATAATTTACACATAGTAAAAATCACTGATTTTCTACAATCATAGTGGGTGCAGTTCCGACCTCCTAACTAGGTTAGTGTATAACCTGTATGAAGGAGTGACAGTTCCGATCCCCCATGGATTAAAGAGTAAGTGATTGCAATATTAAGTACATTAATGTTTTTTACTGCTACAAAAATATGATACTTATAACTATTTTTATAAAAAAGAACAAGGAAAAAACTAGTAAATCTAAAATAAAACAATTGGGAAAAAAAATATCTTTAGGAACAATTTTGAAAGAAAAAGTGACTAAAAGCTACTTATTTGTGTGTGTAATGTGTGTGTATTAGTGTATGAATGTCTGTGTGTAGGTGTGTGTGGGCGTGTGTTGTGTAACTTGTGTAACATAATGCTCCAATTAACTTACCCAGCGGGCCACTAGCGATTAAATAATCATTTTTTCTGTTTCTTCATATGTGAAGTCTAGAAGAAATGAAAGAACCATTTTTCTACATTTATAATTTGATAGGCCGTATACTGGACAATGTTTATTTATTTTATTATATAAAGAAGGGCCAAGAAAATAAAAGAATCTTTTAACGAAAGCAGAGCGTGTACGTGGGACAGAACAAATTAAATCTTTTCTACGTTTATCGATTGACCTGTAAGGCGTTTTTTTGTGCTGTAAGAGAACTGCTTTCATAATAAACTGTTGTCTAACGTTTAGAATATTCCACTGACGGTATAATTCATTAGTAGGGAAAATAATAGGTCGAAAGGTAGCAACTTTCAATACTGCTCTGTGTGCTATCTCCAATGGTTTTAAAGTCGTTTTAGCAGCACCTCCCCAACATGAAATGCAATACGTGACTATAGATTGGCATAAGGCATAATAGACATTGCGTATGACAATGTGATTAGCAATTTTCCGAAGTATTTTAAATATGAATATAAGTTTCCGGACCCTACCTGTGAGAATATTTAAATGGGACTTAAAGTTTAGAGTTTTGTCCAATGTAATACCCAGATATTTTATTTGGTCTACAGAGATTAATGATGGACAGTTGCAAGGAGTTTGGGGATGACTATCGCAAGAATGAGCTATTAAAGTTATCGGGATGCGTGGTTGAGAGGCTGCACTGATTGAACCCCCGGAGACTTACCCCTCTTCATCTTTTGAATTGCTGCGGCAACTTCTTTTGCCGAAAAGCGAGTTTGCCTCCCGGGCACGCCGGCCCCAGCGCCAGCACCGCCGCCTGCATCTCATCATTTATGCATTGTATGTTATATTTAAAGTTTATTGTTTTGTTTTTTTTTTTTTACTTTTACACACGTGTCTACATCTCTTTTATTTGGCTCTCCTTTCGCAGGTATGCTAGAAGAGATTTCATTAGAAATTAGCATCACCTTTGTCCTATTTTTCTGTCTCCTTTTTTGTTATCTATTTGTGTGTGTGTGTATACATAAATTGTAAAATAAATAAATAAATAAACTTCTAAATGGCTTAACCGATTTTAATGTATGTGGTATTGTTAGAAGCGTTGTGTTATCTCGGGTAACATAAGTAAGTGAAAATAAAAAAAAATATACAGGGAAATTGAAAAAATACCCGAAACCTCTTAGGCAGTGAAAGTACACATGATTATAAGCAACTTTTGTTTTGGTAAAACTCCGAAATCTCGAAAAAAATATCAGCTGTTTCATACATTTTCATTGGCTAAATACTGCATTTTGTATGAAACAGCTGATATTTTTTTCGAGATTTCGGAGTTTTACCAAAACAAAAGTTGCTTATAATCATGTGTACTTTCACTGCCTAAGAGGTTTCGGGTATTTTTTCAATTTCCCTGTATAAAAGGGAAGCCATGGTTCATTAAACAAACGGGTTTTTTTTCCTCAAAATTTGCCTGCCTATACTATTATATCATTATATCATCGTCTAGAGCTTGCTTGGTACATAAAAAATATAAAAGTATTATTAAATATGCATCCGTTAAATAATAAAAGTTACGTTTCGTGGCACATTGTGCGAAGATCTTTGGCAGTCGTTACGAATTTTCAGAAGCCAGAATATCTGACATCAATCTTAACAAGAAATACCGCTGTTGCCCTGTTAGTGGGTTGTGTGGAGGTCTGGTTGGCAGCCGCTCTACGTGAAATATTGGTTTGAGTGGAAACCGACCCTAGTATAGTTGAGAAAAGGCTAGGTAGATAGATGATGATGACAGAATGTGAAAAAAAATGGAGTAGTAATAATTGAAGTATTTATTAACTTATTAAACACCTTATCAGATACATACAATACAAAGCGAAGTCTTACATATGAAACAAACAATACGATATAAATAAATTATTACTTTACATTATCCAGTAGTTTTTCAACAAAATGTTGTGTTGTGTCACTTTAATTGATCTCGGCAGGTTTTGGCAAAATGCGTCCTCCAATAACGCAACACAATTTACGTATGGCTCGTCTCATAAGAGTCAAAATATGTAAGTTAATTAGTAGGTACCTACTAACTAAAGCTACCATTAGCATTTTTTTTGGTAAACGTCTGAATATTTTTAGTAGAAAAATAATATATACCGTGATCAGTACCAGGGTTCCAGAAGCCAGCAGTAGTCGTTTTTTTGTGTTCATATTTGCCATCCTTAAAGTTCTTGTAACTTTTACACTTGTACGCCGGGTACCAGCGCTCAAACTGAACAGATGCCGCCCATAGCTCCACACACGTTGTGTGGCTACATTTAGCTGAAGCCATAGCTTTTTTGGGAAACAACGCATTATAGGAGGGGCATTGCGGCTGTGACTTTCCATTATTAGCGAAGAAATCAACGTCAGCAACTGTCAAATCAGAGCCAAATACACCGGCATTACAGTGATATATTTCAACATAGTTCGCAAGACCAGACCTGACATGATCCGATTCTTTTTTGAAACACGGCCCAGCCGGATCCAAAGCTGTTATCCTTGAAATGTGTTGGCCAGTACGTGAGATAAAATTCTCACCAACATGTCCCAATATTTGGCTTCCTAAACTATGGCCAATGCCGTGGATGTATTTCGGTGAGACTCCGCCTTTTGTGAGGCCCTCCAACATTTCAGCCAGCTTTTTACCAATATTTGGGACGTGTTTGACAGATCGCTTGTAGCTCGTCCTGCAGCCATCCCTGTCGTGTGTGTACGCTGAATGATCCGCGATAATGAGGTAGCTGTGCTCAATGCGACTCAAAGCGTTTTTGATAACTTCCGTTGTTGTTGAATTAATGTCTGATGTATATCCACCGACGTACAGAAAGAATTTGTTCTTTTTGTTGAGGTTATTTATAGACAATATTCCTTTGGCAGCCTTGTCAACAAGGAAAGAGTTGGCCACGTCATGTTTGAAGTCATAGAAGTGTACTTTGATCTGACTGACGTCTAGTTCTGAGTTTCTTGAGAGATCTGAAATTATTAAAATACATTAGAATTTTATACCTATTATGTAACATTTTTTTGGCGGCGTTTTTATTTCACATCAACTTATTTTGTTATGTCTAATTGTCTATGGTGTTAAATAAACGTATTTTCTTTCTTTTTAATAAGTTTATGGAAGTTGAAATGCAGGGCTTTTGATATTGAAATATAAAAACGGTTATATTTTTTTTTGTAAAAAGTTTTTAATGTTTCACTTTTTAGTGGTATCACACCTAACAACACCACTGCAAAATGACAGAAAAGCAAATACGCAATTTCGATTACGTGGATGACATAAAACCATCATCCAAGTAGACGAATTCCAGCTATTTCGATTTAAAATCCAAAGTTCGTAACCGATTTTGATAAAATTCAAATGAGACCAATCTGCAAGTAAGTATGTCCTTTCAGATAAAACAATATTTTTTTAAATCGGTTCATAATTGTCGGAGTTATGAGGTAACAAACATAAAAAAAACATACAACCGAATTGAGAACCTCCTCCTTTTTGGGAAGTCGGTTAAAAAAGAATAAGCAAGGAATCAAGTTCTATTTTGAATAAAGTCCTATTCTACTGGCTTTTGCAAGAGAATTCATGGCCATTTTGGGACATTCAGACAAAAATAAATACAAAAGAAAAAAAGCTACTCACCACATCTCATCGTCATGTCCATCAAGCATGTTGCGAATTTCAAAAGACCGGCATTTACGTAACATATGGACGAGAATATCAACAATACAAAAAGCTTCATGTTGATTTTGTACACTTCAGTCAGGAGGTACAATGTACCACTTATGCAGCTCCTCCTCAGAGAGAAACTCAGACAGACACTGAAGAAATGAACAATATGCGCAGTGTTTTATAGCAATATTTCAAGTAGTACGTGCAAAACATGCTATATTCATCAACCGAAGTCCCTACTTTCTGGTTAGGATAGGCCATTGCCTATCACCAGAAAACCAGTACGGTTTTCCCATTGGTTTATAGATAGCCTTGTGTTTAGTCACAAACATTATCCTCTGACGAACAGAGTTTCAGCGGTCTAAAAAATCTGACTGAGGAAAAAGCTGTGGAATTTTCCTCAGTGGCTTTCGTGAACGTTTGGGTACCTCATTCCGAGGAGTAAAACATGTCGTTCTGCCACTTCTCTTCTCTCACACACACTTCCAGTCGCTATGGTGGCTCCTTCTCTGTTACTGCAGTGCGTCTCTGGAACTCACTCCCACACTTCCAACCCGATAGCCCTTCCAGTCGCTATGGTGGCTCCTTCTCTGTTACTGCAGTGCGTCTCTGGAACTCACTCCCACACTTCCAACCCGATAGCCCTTCCAGTCGCTATGGTGGCTCCTTCTCTGTTACTGCAGTGCGTCTCTGGAACTCACTCCCACACTTCCAACCCGATAGCCCTTCCAGTCGCTATGGTGTCTCCTTCTCTGTTACTGCGGTGCGTCTCTGGAACTCACTCCCACACTTCCAACCCGACGCCCTTCACTTCATGTTTTCAAGAGGAATGGGCTTTTCTTTCGCTATAGCATAATATTCGTTGATATGTATGTTTATAATGTTACAGTCAAAGTTATTAATCTGGATATATATATATTACCCAGCCAGTATGTATAATAGCAACTTAATTTGGACAGCATGATTATTAATACAGAATTTTTTAAATTATCTAGCCAATTTATCGTTTTTCTGGTTAGTGGACGGGGCGCTATGAAAAAAAGGTATTTTTGTACCTAGTTATACAGGGTGTCCCAGAACTCAACGTCAAGCCGGAATCGAGTGATAGGACAAATCATTATAGTTACCAGAAAAATATTTAAAACGAAATGTCTTATTTTTTATAAATTAGTCATGATTCTTTTTAATTACATTAATTTCTTTTCTTTTCCAAAAATGAAAATAACTAAGAATTTAAATCAACAGGTTACACAAGGATTACTCAAAATTACAAAAAAAACCGGCCAAGTGCGAGTCAGACTCGCACACCGAGGGTTCCGTACAAACCTGTAGGTATATAAGTAAAAGTTATGGTATTTTTATTGCTAAATGAAATCCATAACATAACAATGTGGAAAGCTGACGGTACCTTGTCAATGTTAATCGCATAACAACGTTTGCTGGGTCAGCAAGTCTAATATATAAAATTCTCGTGTTGCGGTGTTTGTTTCCAAACTCCTCCGAAACGGCTGAACCGATTTGCATGAAATTTTGTGTGCATATCGGGTAGGTCTGAGAATCGGCCAACATCTGTTTTTTTTTTTTAATCGCTGAACAACGTTTGCTGGGTCAGCTAGTAAGTTTATGATTATTAAAAAAAATATACTATGTGATGTAACTAAAAATTTAAGATTTTCGGAATTTTTCCTATATGTGTACTTTATAACGTTGCTTCATGCCAAATTTCAAGATTCCAGGTCGTCTGGAAGTATCCTTTAGGTTTTGATTCCCTTGCGAGTAGTTGCGAGTTTCAAAATATGCGGCTTTAATTGCTGTATCTTTTGATTGCGTTGACGTAGAAGTTTGATTTTGTTACAGCTTAAAGATATTATAGACTTGAGTATTTGTTAAGAATTTCAATATAATACCACTACGCGTTCATGAGTAAAGGGGTAATAAGTTTAAAATTATTAAAAATATTTTTATTATATGATGTAACTAAAAATTTATGCTTTTCGCAATTTTTCCTTTATCTGTGTTATAAGACGTTGCTTCGTACCACATTTCAAGATTCTGAGTTCACGGGAAGTACCCTGTAGGTTTTGATTCCCTTGCAAGTGTCGAAAATTTGCGGCATAAACGGGAGTATCTTTTGATCGCGTTGACTTAGAAGTTTGATTTTTTCACAGCTCCAAGAGACCATAGACTTGAGTATTTGATATGAATTTCAGCTTGATACCTCCACGCGTTCCTGAGAAAAAAGGTCTTGACAGACAGACAGACAGACAGACAGACGGACAACAAAGTGATCCCATAAGGGTTCCGTTTTTACCTTTTGAGGTACGGAACCCTAAAAACTAAAAAAGTAAAGATTTGTAGCTAAAGGAGCTGAAAACCAAACCAAATGTACACCCTGTGGTGACATGGTGTACATTTTTCGAAAAAAAAGAAATTACCGTAATTTAAAAAATACATGACTTAGATTTTTTTTTTTCTGGTAATTATTATTCATGATTTGTCCTATCACCCGATTCCGGCTTGGCGTTGAGTTTTGGGACACCCTGTATTTATGTAGTTAATTTTTTTTTTTTTAATGTAGTTTAATTAGTTAATTAAGTTCAATTTCGATAAGAGGCCTTTTATTTCCTTTTTAGGGTTCCGAACAAAAACAGAACCCTTCTAGGATGACTCGAGTGTCTGTCTGTCACAGCCAGTTTACTCCGGATCTACTGGTCCGATTCTATTGGAAGAAGTAGATATAAAAAAACCGACCGCAATTTTTTTGACAAAGTAATTTTTTTATTTCCTACATTTTAGTAATAAAAAAAAAATAAAATCCTTGGACATTTCACACAACGCCATATAGTCCCAAGCTAAGCAACCTAATGCTTGTGTTATGGTAACGAGATGGCTGATAAACTACTTATATACATTTTTTTTTTGTAAGTACATACATATTATAGATAGAAAAACACCCAGACTCGGAACAAATACATGTAGGTCGTACAAATATTTGTTCCGTGCGGGAATCGAACCCGCGACATGCTGCGCAGCAGTCAATCGCTCAACCACTGCGCCAACCGTGTCAAAAAGCCCCTTAAAAAAAGCCTTTAGTGTCTCAGAAAGCCCTTTATTTTGATACACCACTTTCAGATAGGTTTCGAAGATTTTTTTTTTAATACACATAATATGTCGCCAAAAATCAGCCATTTTGTTTACCCAGTGTCACTCTCACAGTAAATACGAATCTAACGAAACCTCTCAAGCTAAAATCCATCAAGCCAGGCTGCAGAGCGTGCCAAACAATTATGTATAGGTACATACATACATGCTCTCGAAAAACATAAGCTTCCTTCTGGCGCAGTCGGGTAAACATGCAGAGTATAACAGGCATTATGGTCTACAAATTATATATGTTCATGATAGAAATCAGAAGGCAATTAAAAAGCATTCCTATTCCAGTCGCAATATCATCTCAACTTTTCAAGATGTCGGGAAAATTAGAGCGAACTCTACTTGTTTTAAGCAACGTTCATCGCGCCTCAATCGTAATCTTGTTGTAGAAGTGTTCGACAGATTGGGACTAAGATGCGAATGTCAACATTGCTAAAAAACCGGCCAAGTGTCAGTCGGAATCTCACACGAAAGGTTCCGTATCATGATCTGAAAAAAAAAAAGGAGGAGGAGGCCTTCACCTGCACAGGGGTTCTAGCAGAAGAATAAACACAGTAGATTGTAGTTACTTCTCATTTCATATTTTGTTTTTTTTTTAAGATACTTTTAACTTTTTAATTTACATTTATTTTTAAATCACTTTTTAATTTTATTTTTTAAGATATTTTTATGTTTCTTTCATTATTATTACTGTTTATCACCTTCTGTCTAGAAATAAAAGGCTTTTTTATTTTTTTTATTTGCGACTGCATAAATTCCCTAAAATAATAATATGAGCTGTCCCTCTGACGCATCAAGCGTCTTACGCATTATTTTATTTGTAGGCATAAGGTTCGATTCTATAAATTTGTGGTATCAATTAATATACATTTTGTATTTTCCCACCGAAAATATCGAGAATGTTTATATAAGTACCCACTTTTCCTGTTTGTTTCATGAATAAATAATGCATTGGTCAGATACCAAATGTTATATTACACAAATTATTACATACCAAATGTAATCCAGCCGAATTAGTAATTCAATGACGTCAACACGAAATACTGCGAACTTAGTTTTTTTTTTCTTTGAGATGGGTTTGCTCTTGACTCTAGTCTAGGCCAGAGATGACAGAGACAAAGTCTACGATGGAGCGAGCTTACCCAAAAGGAGCCTGTTTACTCTAACTTTGAAGAGATAGTTGTAAGCACGTAGAGTTGCTTAAATCCCAATCCTGTGTCGTGACCACGTTGCAGAGGTACCACGGGATGGGTAATTTAGCTGACCGACCCTGCAGTTTTCGCCCAATTGTTTGAAAGCGCTAAATTAGATTGCTAGCAGCCCGTGACCCAACAATTAACGCTACCAAAATAAAAAACTTTTTACAAAAAAATACAACCGACTTCCAAAAAAAAACACTACAAAGTAAAAAATAACTTTAATTTCGGAAGTCGGTGTCAAAATACGAAGAAACGAACAAAAACACCGAGTTTTTTATTTTTCACTTTTTAGTGGTGCCCCACACCTACCACACCACTGCCAAATCGCAGAAAAGCAAAATACGCAATTTCGATTATCAAAGAATCATCTAAATAGTCAAATTCCAGCTATTTCGATTTAAAATCCAAAGTTCGTAACCGATTTCGATATAATTTAAATGGGACCAATCTGCAAGCATATCCTTTCAGATGAAACAAAAATTTTTCAAATCGGTTCATAATTGTCGGAGTTATGAGGTAACAAACATAAAAAAAAAAAAAACATACAACCGAATTGATAACCTCCTCCTTTTTGGGAAGTCGGTTAATAAAAGCAGAAGTTCGGGCCGCCTCTGCGCTTGAAGTTAGCACTCAGACCATTCGGAATTGTTGCACCAGTCTGGATTACGAGCACGGAGGTCTTGGCGAGCGCCTCTGAATTCCCGGCAACGTCAACGACGATTGCAGTGGCTTCGGCAAAATGAAGAAGAAAACATTTGGCAAAACTGTTTGTTCCTCTGATTGACATACCTAATTATTATAATCGTCTTCTGTCCTTTTATTTTTTTTATTTTTTATTTTAATTTCTATTTTTTTATTGAATATGTAATCACGCTGACATTTTTATTGTTTTTTTAATGATGTACTTAATCAAACTGACATTTTATAATTTTTTACCTGAATTTGTAAACCTTTGCATACCCATGTAACGGTAAAATATGGAGAATTTCAACTTCAATAAAATGATTATGATTATGATTATGATTCGTTGACGAATTGCGAATCAATACTCATCCAGATAACCGACGTGTCCGTGTCTAGATAAGACCAGGAGACCGTGAAAGGCAAATAACTGCCACTGGAACAGTTCAGCAAGCCGGGAAATTGAGTTTGAGGAAATTGAGAGAATTTTCGGGGTAGCATTATGATTGCAGCTAGAACGCTTTTGATCGCGTATCGAGGCTTCATGACAACAGATATGTATAAAGCAGTTGCTATTGATGGAATTGTCAGACCATGCCGAGTAAACCATGGGCACCAATTTGAACTGGTCGATCATAATGCGCCTGTACATCGACCTCAATGAGTCAGTGATGCTCTCCAAGAAAACGAAATCCCAAGGTTAGACTGGCTTGTCGGCTCGCCTAACTTAAACCCAATAGAGCACGAGTGGGATACTCTTAAGTGAGCTATTTAGCCACGTCCCCAGACAGTGTCAGAGCTCAGGGAAGCCGCTATTCCAGAATGGGACAGAGTAACCCAAGAAATGTCGGATAACTTGATCCTCAGCATGCCCAGGAGGATCTCCGCATGTGTTCGAGCCAGGGGTTTATATTCAATATAAATTAACTCCTTATAATTATATTGAATATAAACCTTTTATTAATAAATTATTGTTTAGGTTTGGTTAAACAGTATTTTTCTTTCTGTTACAATTACATTCTGATTAATTACGCAATTGTTGTTAGTAAAAAAATATTTTATTTTTTAATTTCAAACAGGGTTTGTCTATTTAAAGAAATTACACAACAAAGATTTTTTCTTGATATAGTTAAATTTATCAGCTTATGCTAGTGATCACAAACTTTTTTATGTGTGTAAGGGCGGGTTGTATCAAACAGTTGGTTAACGTAACATACGGACGTCAAAAAGTTACGATTACGGACGATGTTTGACGTTCGTTAAATAAGAAGCGTTGTTTCAAAACTTAAAATACTAGCTGTCATGGTTAACAGGGCTGCCAGTAGAAAGCCACATGTTTTCCTAATAAAAATCGATGGGAGATTTTCTAGTATGGCAACATTCACGTTCACGTCAAATTTAATCTGTGAGACTGTGCTGTTATTATTATTGTTTTGGAAAATAACATTGTGCCATTTTTTAAACTGAAGTCCACGTAATTATACTTGTAGAAAACTGTGTACCTATAGAGAAGCTATTCGTATACTTTGACGAAAAATGGAAACATATTCACCAAAGTAGTACCTTTGTTAAAATGCCTATTATTTTAAACATTGCAATCTACAAAACACGTATATTTTATAATTTGTTGGAATTTTTTTTACAGAAAACGGTCTACAAACTTCTCTAAAAATGAGAAAGATCGCTTTCAATCTTTGATTGAAAAATATAAGGATGTGTCGTTTTGTAAAAAAAAACAGAAAACAACAGTAATTTTAAAAAAAAACAGAACTTGGGCTGCAATTTTATCTCGTCTTCGATTTGGCTTGTTAGCAATATAGCTACTCCCTTTGATACTCGGTATCTTGCAATAAATTCCTGATCATCCCAAAGGCTGCAATTATTAATACGTGCTTTAAATACCTTTTTCTTTCTTTCTACGCTACTTGAATCATCATGACCAAACTCGCGAATACAAAAGAGATTTCATGACGTTTTCACTATTTGACGTTATTAAAGTTACGTTAACCAGTGCTCAAACCATCTGTTAACGTAATCGTAATTTTTTAGCATGCATTTTTTTTACGTTGACGTATTGTGAAACAACTAATTTTTTGATTTAACGATAGTTAACACCATATTTGACGTTTACGCATGCGTTAAGTGTACGTAAAACAACCCGCCCTAAGCTTTGAAACAACGCTTCTTATTTAACGAACGTCAAACTTCGTCCGTAATCGTAACTTTTTGACGTACGTATGTTACGTTAACCAACTGTTTGATACGACCCGCCCTTAACGGTGGGTTGTTTCACGTACACTTAACGCACGCGCAAACGTTAAAAATGGTGCCAACTATCGTTAAATCAAAAAATTGAGTTTTTTCACAAAATGTCAGCGTTAACGCATGTAAAATATAACGTTTACGTTAACAGATGGTCTGAGCACTGGTTAACGTTACGAGTACTTTAGTTGCGTCAATAGAACAATTTTGTGTTCTTTTGAATTCCTCAATACCAGTCCTTCTGATGACATAAATAAGTGGTGGAATGCAGAAAAAGTTATTTAGGTAGGACCCGTTGTAGTGTGTCTTATTGTTTTGTACTTACGCTCTCTATAAACTTCCTAGATAAATTAATACATAGCTGCATAGCCATAACTTGATTCCTAGATTCTTTTTAATTTGTATTTTCTAAGTTTTTCTGCAAATTAGCTATCTTCAATGCTTTGTTTACATTTCTTGTTTTATGACATTGTCATTTAGACAGACCTAGTTTTCTTTTTATTTGTATTCTGAAGTTAGCTAGGAGTTTTAGGTCGCATATGAAACTGTCATCAGACCTTCATAAAGTCAATTTTTCCTTTTCCATCAAATTCTAGAAACTCATATCAAATTCAAAATAAAAGCGAGCCTTCATTTTAGAGCCGTCGTAAAGAAATGGTCAGTCTACGTTTGGAGCTGAGATAAGCAACAACTCGGAAAAAGTCCTTAAGAGTGACTAAGAGGACAGTTTGCCTCCTGAGAACCAGAGAAGTCGCCCTCCCTCCTATATTGAGAGTAAACTTAGAGGAGGACGTTTCCAAGTTTACCTCCTCGAACCTTATAAGTCGGCCTCTCTCCTTGCCGCCTTTAAAGGACACCTTGATGCCTGGGCTGAACGAGCCTGGGAGGAAGACGTTACTCGGCCCATCCTCTCCAGCCCATTGAAGAGTGACGACCCTCCAGTCCTCCGGTTCTTCAACGGACCCTGCTGGTCCTCCGGTTCTTCAACGGACCCTCCAGTCCTCCGGATCTTCAACGAAGATTTCATTTCCATCTCACGTCCACTCATCCTTTTCTTTCATCATCCGTTCTTAAGTTTTGTAATCATTAAATCTTTATACTATTTATTTGTCCTTTTCCCTTTTAGTACGCATTCCCCTCCTAGGTAGGTGAGTGCTATATGTGACCTCACATTTTACAGGCTCCCCCTGTAAAACGTAACGTTACACCGTATCAATAACATAGCTATTGGGATGAGCAGGAATTTATACCAGAATATTTTGAAACAACGCTTCTTATATAACGAACGTTAAAGATCTTCCGTAGGTTGTTACTTTTTGACGTAGGTACGTATGTTACGTTAACCAACCGATTGATACAACCCGCCCTTAATGGTCCCGCGTTTGACCACTATGTCACCTGATGGTAAGCGATGATGTGGTCGAAGATGGAACACGCCTAGAAGTAACCTATTTACTCTTGACTTAAAAACTGCCGCAAATGGGAACGTTACTTAAAATAAGTAGATTTGGCCTTCTGGTCAGTGCTTTTCAGCCCTCTTCACTCATGTTAATTAAGTGCCACTAAGACCCCTTTTCGCAATAGTTTATGCAAACTTTTTCTCATATAGTGATCCTACGCCATTCCTGCGTTCATAGTCGCGCGTATTGAATAATCCCCGCGGCACCGGGCGCCTCTGCGGAACCCTCCAGGCAAATATTTCCAATCACGAGATTGCACCGCCCACGCCATCCCATTCCATTGTTCAGATGAAATAAATTAAATTTTAAATCCGTTAGAGCGCCCTCTGTGCGGCATAACAAACCTATGTCTACGTCAGAGAATTTTCTTTATTTTTTTTATTACAAGCTTTCATTTAGTTTCACTTGCCCCGTTGTCTGTCTGTAATGTAATCTACCAAGTTAAGTTTGACACCCTTCCCGGTGTCTAATTGAGCTGTTATTTTGCACGCATATGGATATCGCGTGACAATGCAATATTATGACATGGAGCTGATCTGATGATGAGACCGGGCCATAGCAACTCTGTAATGAAACGACGCAACTCCATCAAGTTTCGCGCTTGATTTGTCTTGATGAGTACATTGTCTTTAGGTAGCAAGGGTTTGATGATGGTGCTGGAAGATGGCCCTAGGCACTTCGTCACAGAACGACATAACCCTATCATACAAATTGTATGTTAGCCTTTCCAATTTTTCCTTTCAAGCCTTTCAAAACTCGTGTGCAATTAGTCCCGCAATTCGTTTGTGTTTAAATTGTTGATAACGTCGTGGGTTACACACATGTTTTTTTTTTTTAACACTTCTACTGTACCATTTTTGTGTAACTGTTTGTTTTCCTTAAATAAATAACCCATCGAATTTGGGCTCGTATGATTCGTCTTGACGATTACAAAATATTACTTACAAGTCCTACCAATTAAATAGATGTAAATTGTTTAAACCAAAATATAAACACTAAGTTTTCAAACATTACTTTATTGTGAGTATACTTAAAATTACTACAGGCTACAGGAAAACGCCGCTACGCGGTACGAACTACGCCGAAGTCAATCCCGAACCATAAACACTGAAAAGTTAAAAATTAAAAAAAGAGATTCTTTTTAACAAGCTTTTAGTACTTGTTATAAAAACTCAAACTAAAAAGTCTATAATAATTTAATTCAATTCTGAAAGAACCACACAGATATGAGTGGACCTGTCCAGTGACTGCAAGAATTTGTCAGTAGTCGAGTAGCTCAACTTAGAACTAATAAGATGCTTAAAGACCCGACGAACAATGCCAATGAAAATACATTTGGGTAGGCCACACAAGTACTCAAACTGCCAGACTACCTTTAAAAATATTAGACTTTTCTGTCAATTAGCTTCTGCTTCTTCTTTTTGTGTTGTTGTGTTGATTGACTCGCACCAAAATTTTGTTCGACCAGTATTGAAGCAACCTGTACAACTCTATCATTGGCTTCGTTAAACTTGGATGGTGCAGACGGGCAATGGAGGAGGTGATGCATGTCCTGTAAATGGCATCGTTTTGGATGGGTGAAGAATGCCCCATTCGGCCAATTCAATTTGCTGACACGCACATATAAAACGAACTGGAAATGAGAGCTAAATGCTCATTGGCGACGTAAAACTGGTGGCTGGTAAAAAATGTGCAAATGAGTGGAACTCTCTGCCTTTTTTTTTAGGGATGGAAAATCATCCAATGACTCCTCCCGCTCTGGGTGTAGCGGGTGGAAGTGTCAGACTTCTACTGACTAAAACCTATCCATGTTCCTTCATTGCCCTTTGTGTTCCGGAGCCACGGTGTCTCTTGCAAATAATCCCGCGACTCCGGCTGGCTGGAACTCTCTGCCTGCGTCTGTGTTTCCGAACGCTTACAACCCTAATCTTTTCAAAGTTAGAGTGAACAGGTTACTTCTGTGTAAGCTCGCTCCATCGTGTCTCTGGACTCTAGTCTTTGTCATCTCTGACCAAGACTAGAGTCAAAAGCAAACCCATATCAAGTAAAATAAAAAAAAAGGTTAGCAGAAACAATTAATTTATATTCAACAAGCTCATGTATTGCGGGAAATCTGCCGCCATGTTAAGACCCTTTGTGGAGCGACCATTGTTTGCGCGGACAAAGCAGCGCACTTGCATAATCATCTCCAGGCACTGAACGCCGCCTTCAATCACTGGCTCCCTGGTAGCTATTATCACAAGCTTTGACATGGAGGGTAGTAGGTGACCGTCACACATTTACAGCTTATCTGGGATCAGTCGATGATCGTCTACTGAAGTCTTTGAGGTGACGTTCTATGTTAGGCGAGGCGGCAGATTTATGTGCAAAAGCGATCATTGATCCACATACATTTACTAACATTTTTAAAATAAAAAAGGAATAAGACCATAATTATGTTGTGATTCTTTACGTTTTCTAGTAATCAAAGGGGAATTATAAAACGATCGAATAAAAAAAAACTTAGCGACTGATGATGAGATACTGTTTCAATAACTTGAGCGGTATGAATTTGAGTAAGTGAAAAATTAACTAAACTTAAGGACGAATATTGATTAATAATAAAATCCGGAACGAATTTACCAAAAAAATGGGATGTGATTAATTCATTTTTGATATTAAAATTCTAGCCGTGCGACTAAATGACTAAGTGAGCGACTAGAAATAATAGACTAAAGTCAAGAGCAAACCAATCACAAATAAAATAAAAATACACAGAGGGCAACTTGAGGGGCAACTTCAATATAAAGATAGATAGGTTAGGTTAGGTTTTTTTACTTTATTTGTAAGAGTTAATTTCCGCGGACCTAGTCAGGTTAGGTTGGTTTGCATTTTGTATTTCAAGTAACACAAATGAATGTTTGTATGTTGCTGTTCTGTTGATTTCTCGTCACTCGCAGTCTGTCGCTCACTTAGTAATACTATAACGTAAATTAATTATTTTTGTCATTTAAAACTTTAATTTACAGTCACTCGTTTAAATACTACCCATAATCAAATAGTTTATAATTTATTTTTCGGGTATCTATGTGGCGCCTGCTAGTTTATCTGCTGGATTCAGGACAGCTCTGTCTTTATTTCTGTTCTAACCAACTTCAAAAAAGGAGGAGGTTCTCAAGTCGTCTGATTTTTTAAATCATTTTTTTATTTAAAAAATTACCATTGTTGTAATTTATCTAGCACCTACCATATATATTATTCTAAATTATGGTGCCTGAAAATAACATCCTATACAATTCTCCTTTTCTTAATTTCTGTTACTAAACAGGAAAGCAGTCGTGAAAGTCGTGAAAGAAGAGCTCGTGGCTAAATAATAACAGCCGCACGGGTCGATCTTCAAGGTTAAGCAACGCTTGCCGAGGTTGGTCTGCGGATGGATGACCATCTTAACATACCTAGTTTCCTCCGTGCCTCGGAAAGCACGTTAAGCTGTTGGTCCCGGCTGTTGGAGATCTTTGGCAGTCGTTACGGATAGTCAGAAGCCAGAAAATCTGACACCAGTCTTGCCTAGGAGAACCGTGTTACCCAGTTAATGGGTTGTGGAGGTCTGGTAGGCAGCCGCTCCACGTAAAATACTGGTTTTCATCTTAATCCGGTTTGACTGGAAGCCGACCCCAATATAGTTGGGAAAAGGCTAGGCAGATGATCTAGCGCCTACCATAGACATTATTAAAAAAATTATGCCTGAGAATAACATCCTTTACAATTCTCTTTTTCTTAATTTCTGTTACGAAACAGGATAGCAGTCATATTGCATTGTCGCTCAAAGCCAATTCCATTGCGCGATTTCGATCGAATTCCCGAAGGCTGAAAAAATAGCGCAAAGTGGATCAACTCTCCTCCCACAGACGTTTTATACGATTTGTTGAACCATTGTGGCTTTGCACTTTCCTATTTTTAGTTTTGAGGATGTATTTTCTTCACCTACAAATTATAAAGAGGTAAAGTTTGTGAGTTTGTTGGGGTAATTTCTGGATCTACCGAACCGATTTTAAAAATTAACCAATAGAAAGCCACGTTATTTGTGAGTGTTATAGGCTATATTTTAACTCGAAAAATGCCGCTCCTAGAAGTGGGCACGAGTAAACTACTTATATTGTAACTTCTTTAGGCATTGTTATAGGAATCGATGGGATATTTTAGATGGGACGGATTTTCTCTTTCTGTGAAAGTTATTAGTTTTTAAGGACGTTGCATTTTTTTCTCAAATAAAGGCATAAATTACCAGATCACCCGGTATTTGAGTGGCTTGCATAAAAAGTCCATTTTTAATTGAACTATGAAAACTCTGCTTGTCGCTGCAGATAAAAAGGGCAACACCTAATTAGGGTGAACCCAGACGAGCGTAATTTTGTGAGTTGTGAGTCACGTAAAATGAGTCGGCGGAATTTGCGCTGCATTCGGTTTCATACTAAAGTCCTGTTTGTGCCACACGGAGACGCAAAATGAGTTGGACTTTAGTATGAAACCGAATTCTGCTTACTCATTTTACGCGACTCACAACTCACAAAATTACGTTCGTGTGTCCTCACCCTTAATTGCCGCGGAGTGAGCAACAGTGTGGCAACAGTACACTGACCATACTCTATGGTTTACGCCAGATAAACGTGGAATAAAGTACATTGACCTTTCCCTAACATCTCTTCGTAGATACTAGAACAATAAATTAAGAATTGTTTTTCATTACTAGGGAACGTAAAGGATCACGAATAATCACGATAGAAGTCGTATGTGGGTCAATGTACTTTATTCGACGTTTATCTGGCGTAAACCATAGACTGGACTAGGCTATGTGTAAATAATAATAGGGTGTGCCCATGGTGTGCCATATGAGCTACAGAAGAGATAGAAGAAAAAAATATTACACACGGTGACACATGTGTGAGGGGCTTATTGCTAAAAGAGATCTTCTAAAGGCAACCTTGGGGTGGATTTAAACGAGATCTTCTAAAGGCAACCTTGGGGTGGATTTAAACGAGATCTTCTAAAGGCAACCTTGGGGTGGATTTAAACGAGATCTTCTAAATGCAACCTTGGGGTGGATTTAAACGAGATCTTCTAAAGGCAACCTTGGGGTGGATTTAAACGAGATCTTATAAAGGCAACCTTTATCTAAAAGGATATACTTACAGATTGGTCCCATTTGAATTTTATCGAAATCGGTTACGAACTTTGGATTTTAAATCGAAATAGCTGGAATTCGTTTACTTGGATGATGGTTTTATGCCATCCAGGTAATTGAAATTGCGTATTTTGCTTTTGCTGCAGTTTTGCAGTGGTGTTGTTAGGTGTGGGGTACAACTAATAAGTGCAAAATAAAAAACATTTTACAAAAAATTACAACCGACTTCCAAAAAAAAACAGTACAAAGTAAAAAAATAACTTTAATTTCGGAAGTCGCTTGTATTTTTTAGTAAAAAGTTTTTTATTACCTTAAGCAGACACTAAGAACAATTTGACGTAGGTCAGTACAGAATATAACAAATACTGTATGTAGTACTTGATCGATTGTAGCTCTGTAATGAATGATTTTCGTTCCATTTACAGAATGAGTGACGGATGACCTGCCATCGTGAACGCTATTAGAGCATCAAACATTTTCTGGAAATTCCTTTCAGATGACTGAATACCGGGAAATATTCCTTGCCAATAAATGGTATGAGGGACATGGATAATTTAGAATAGAATAGAATAGAAAAAAATTCTTCGACACAGACACAACACAACAGCAAAAACACATTATAATAAAAAAACTATAAGACAAACCAAAACTTAAAATAAAGAAAAATAATGGTACAGTAAAATTGTGCTGAGCGTGCCCATGCCGAAAGGGTTATCATCTCAGGATATGCTGGGCGTCAGACACCCAGCGCTGGTTTTCAGTTGGCACCCTGCAGTGACGCAATTTGACAATGATGGCTTTTAACCTAAATTCAGACTAATCTAAGTGGAGGAGATATGGTCTCCGACACGCGAAGCTATAAAGTAAACAAAGAACTTCTACTAAGTTACGTAGCGACAACAAATAATCCCAAATTCAATCAAACGTGTAATATGAAACTACCAAGCAACTTCACTTAGTCGGCTTATATTTTATCGATATGTCACCGAAAAGCGACAAACCTCATAATTATAAAATAACTAAATTGTCATCTGAACATTCGGAATAACTTTTAACGAAACTAAAGTTGATAGTTTATTATTTCTGGATTTTATTCCGAGTAACTGTGAGGTTTAATAAAATGGCGACCAATCAGAACACAACTAAGATGTGACGTCATATGTACGCCGTGGAGTTACGAATGGAGTCGATTCCAATGTCGCGAAATAAAAACGGCCAAAGACAAATTATTGGGATTTTTCGTTTAGAATATTCTTATTTAGTATAATGTTCTTTTGATCTAATTATTAGCATCTTGTATAACTGACATTTGATATAACCGCTGAACAAAGAGAGATCGCGCCAGCTCGTGAACTTAGGGCACGGATAGGTTAGGTTCATGTTAGGTTACTTTAAACCCTGCAAGCAGAAATAGGAGCACTGACCAGCGGGGCTCCGGCCGCTTGCCCTGATCAAAACCGTAATTTAAGCTGAATGTACATTCATATTAATAACTAGCTGTTGCGGCTGATACGTCGTTACGATGGTCGCATGTATAGGTTTGACATTGGCATTTTAGCAAATAAATTATTTCATTTCATTTCATTTCATTAGTTGAAACTGAGAAAAATATCAGGAGGAGTGGGTATGTTTGGGTCCAGCGGGCACTACTAACTTGGAACCTCTTCGCAAGTTCGTCTGTGGCGTCATGGCCTAGGGATCTACAGTTCCCCTATGAGACTCGAGGGTGAAACCCGCTACGGATAATTTCTGGCCCTGAGCTGGTAATGACTTGTGATTTGATTGTGGTGTGTGCCGTCAGTACTTTTTATCAGTGTTTGTATAATTATGCCCATTTGAGTGGCCTTCGTTTTTTTCTTCGTCGTTCCCTCACTGCTGAAGACCGTGACTACATGATACATCGCGTTTCCAAGGCATTCGGTAGTCTGGAGGGTGGAAAGCTCTGAAATGCTATCTCCAATAGCCTTCTTTATGGCGTTGCACCATAAAGAAGACCACATGTTTGCATATTTGAACTTTAGCGTGTTGACAATAATGTATTGCGCTAAATGAATGGCGCTTTTCTTCAAACTAGGAAGTTAAGAAACTACTTTTTGAATAAATTTGTTTCTTAATTTTCTTCTTCTTTTCGAGTTGATGATTAACTCTGTATATTGTTTTGGCCCAGTGAAGTGTAGAACCTAATGCGTGAGCAATAAAGATGGAAAATTAATTTGACAGTTTGTTGCGTGGTTTTAATATGATTCTGCTAAAGTGACCTCTTTAGACTCGCAGGTGTTATTGAAAAGCTTTATCTCGTAAATATTGCAGCAACGCGAAAATGAGATCGAAAGCATAACGCCATCTATGGAACATGAAGTTGAACTATGAAAAGATTAGTTAGAGTTCGTTTTATTTGAGTTACTATGAATATAACGTTCATTTATAAGTTTTATATGTTTTTAAGGTATTAAAGAATTACAATCATTTTAGACGTTTTTAATGCACCTACCACTATTAATAACTAAAAAATATGTTGAGGTTATGTCATGTTGTCGAAAGTACTATTTGTATCAATAGATGACATTGCAGGTATTACGTAGTAAGTTGATTTTATCTACTTTGGTTTTGTAGTCGTGGCCAATGAAAATTTTAGAGCAGGACATAAAAAAGTAAGAAAATATGCATCAACAATAGTAAGAAACCGTTTCAATTACCGGGGTTCGAACTTACACCAAATCACTCGGAAGTCAGTCATTGTACCGCCGGGTCTATAAACTCAGTTGACAGCAGATTGAAATAGCCGATCTTATCATATTGTGGTGATTGACTGCTTAGCTCCTCGAAGATACAGCGTGATGATAACAATTTATAAGAATGTTTAAAAACAGGCTATTTTTATGCTAAACTGAACGAATAATAGAAAGTTGTACAAAACTCGTCGAAGAACGTTGATACGTTTTAAATGTTCATAACTTTTTTTCCCGGCCACCGATTGTAATGAAACAAAGCCTATGTTGCTTATAAATAAGCTGAATCTAAATTTGAAAACCCCAACCAAATCCGTTCAGTATTTTCGGAGATCATCGCGTACAGGCCGACAGACAGACAGACAGACAAAAAACGTAAAATGCTCTTATTGTGTTCTATAGCTTTTTTTTGAAAACCTCTACTCGATTTTTGGTATTTTTCTTTAATGTACAGAATTCATGGTTTCTACTGTTTTATGATATGTATAGAAGATAAGTTATACCTAAAATTACACACCCAAACTAAACTCAACCAACTTCGGACAGCGGGAAGTCCATTTTATTCGTAACTCTATGGCATAGGTACCTACATATGACGTCACAAATGGACAAACCACTGAGAGCCTGTTCCGTGTAGACTTAAGCTCTGATTGGTCACTATTTTATTTCAGTTCACACTATCTCGGAACGAAATCGAGAAATTATAAACTATCAAATTTTGAAGCGTAAAAAAGCATTCCAAATGTCCAGTTGACAATTGATACAATATCTCAAGTTATTTTATAATCTAACGAAGTTTTCCACTTTCCGGTGACAGATATAAAGCGCGGCACGGGTCTGACTCGTGAAACAAACATTTGAAGCAATTGACTGTGTGTTTACTTAATTTCTAGCTTCTCGTGGCGAGGACTATAAATGAAGTTTCTGCAGAAACAAGAAGGAGAATAAGAATAAGTAACCCTTTGACCGCCACGGTCGGCTATAACCGACAAATGAAAAAGTGCCCAACACGCCACCGTCCGCATTAGGGATGTTGGAATACCAATTTTTGTTGTTGTCGGTATTTGCGGTGCTCGTGGCTAAATAATAACAGCCGCACGCATCGATCTTCAAGGTTATGCAATACTTGCAAGGATGGTCTGTGGATGGGTGACCATCTTAACGAATCTAGTTTCCTCCGTGTCTCGGAAAGCACGTTAAGCTGTTGGTCCTGGCTGTCATTTGGAGATCTTTGGCAGCCGTTACGGATTGTCAAAAGCCAGTAAATCTGACTCCAGACTTGCCAAGGAGTAGGTACCGTGTTCCCAAATAATGGGTTGTGGAGGTATCGTAGGTAGCCGCTCCACGTAAAACACTGGTATTCAGCTGAATCCGGTTTGACTGGAAGCCGACCCCAATGTAATTGGGAAAAGGCTAGGCAGATGATGATTTTCGGTGAATTTGTGGCTTGGTGTGAGAGCGACGCCGATGTGATTGCGTTGTGCTTTTAGCGGTCAAAAAACTAACTCATTAAGACTTTTCTTGTAGAAGAATTACTTTTACGAGAAACCCTTGGTTGACTGGAAGAGAATGCCTAAGGCATAAGTCCGCCTTTGTGACTTTATGTGCGACAAGTTTAAACAAATAAATAAATAATCTAAATACCTACCGACGAACCGATACTTGATTACCTATGTATTTGATTAACTGCTGCCTGTACCAATGACCAAACAAATTCCTGACCTACGCCCATTAACCGAAGGTTTAAAATCCAAGCAGGCAACTACGGGGTTACCGCTAAAGTGCGTTTAAAATAAATTACAACATGGCGGAGATCAAAGGGAGGTAATCCGAAATGAAGTCGTTTGCGTTACACGGAGCGGAGAAGTATGCTATGTAACGTGAAGATAATGAAAGTTGCCTGAAGTTTTTGAGTTTCAAAAGCTGTTGAGAGGAACATGACTCTAACAGAGCCCGTAAAGCGAGGAGTTGCGCAGTTCAGTTTGGGGAGTTCTTTGGGGTCGCCCTTGGGCAATCCTGCCGGCCATATCCGGTGGACATCGCTATAATCGACGCAAACCGGTGGTATTATAATAGAATGTGTTTGTTTTGCCAAATTAACGGGGTTGATTTTTCGGCGGGAAGTCCGAATTCGGTCGTTTAGTCCTAATGCAGCAGTACATATTCAATCTCGAACGCGATTCACGGTATCACCAATGGACTTAGGATTAGTCCCGAACTGAGACTAGGAATTAATGACAACACGATTTGACAGTTACTATCAAATCGTGTTGTCATTAATTCTTAGTGGTTAGGTGATACGGATTACCTAGAATACTAACTAATCCTGAAACTACGGACTTCGGTCCTAGAGGGTAGCCCTCCTGATCATTCAATTTGATCGTGGATCGAATGAGAGATTCGAGAAAGTTATCATCAAAATGAGACACTATATACTCTTTCAGTTTTCGTTATTCCTCATAGTTTAGGATTTGTACACGCAAACTTGAACAATTCATTCTGTAAAGTAGTGAGGCCTGACAGGCAGGCTTCGCTCGCTGGAAGATCGATTTGAGCACTATTTTCCAGAAAATCTAACAATTTTAAACGACAAACAAACTTTTCATACCGTAAACTGTTCAAAATTCAAATAAAACCTCCAGAGCGTTAAATCAAGAAACAATTTTATCTCAAAATCAATATCAATTTCCCGTATTACGCATCCAAACTTCTTCTGAATATAAACTTGTCAAACAAAATTGCGAAATCTCTTCCCGCGTTGAACACAGGGCTAATGCCCAGTTGGCTTTGGCCGCTTCAAAAATGCATGATCGTGTTTTTGTATTTATCCCATTTCTACTTCTTGCCATAATCAGCTATCGCAGAAAAAAGGATGCATGTTAAAAGGAAAACGAGATTTGGGTCTGTGTGCCAATTCTACTGGTTTTCACATGGGCATCGCATTCTCATCTCATCATGACATACCTACGAATGCGTAAGTTGTTTAAAAATTAGTAGGATTGGCCCTCTGTGTCTAGCAGAGGAGCCTTTTGGCCGAAATGATATTGGCGATTTTTTTTAAAGTTCTAAAATATTTTTCTTATTTTAACGGCCTGTTATCCGAATTTTGGCTGTTTGAGAATCAATTGGAAACGTAAAAAAGTGGACTTTAAGCCCGGAAAAATGAGGAACACATCCTTGTTCTAGTGGCAAGTGAAAGTGAAACGAAATAATATCATTTACCCGCTCAAAAATAATTTTGAAAAAAGTCCGATTTGAAAAAACCATTTACAATCTCATTTCCTAATTACAGCACAAAACATTTTGAAAACTGCACGATCTGAAAAATAATCGCATTTCGGAGGGCCAAATGCGGCTATATTTTGGAGTTTTCTAATATTATTTTTTTATATACATCGAATTTGTGGAAAATAGCTTGCCTTTGATCCTCGCAGAGTCCCACGGGACGTATTTGCAGCACAGTTGTGTATAATATAAGTGGCGAAAAAAAAACAACAAGAAGAAGGTGATAGGATAGTATTTTATTGTTTTAATACCCATCATTACAAATTCAGTTGCGAACATAAAATGTCGAGTGGGGACGCAGCCGAATAAAGCTGCGGGGTAAATGTACCCTCGTTTCATACATTTGTATGTAAAGTATACGCTTTTCTATTTTAAAGTCAGAGCACCCCGTCTCAAAAGAACTTTTGTTATAAATCCTTTTAGAATATTAAAGCGTTTATTTAACAGAATTGTAAAGAACAGTTAAGAATTATGTATCTTACCAACATACACTCGACGCCATCGGCAAGTCTATTGAGAACTATGTTTAAAAGAAGATTTAAAAATGATAGATTTTATACATGCTATTTATATCATACTTAAGTTTTAAGTTTATGAAACCCATTAATTAGTTTACCTTAGTTACATTTCTTCTCGAATATAATTGATGTTCGGTAGTTTCGCTTTAACTCAAAAAACGGCTGATCGAATTAAATAGTTCTTGATAGCTTTGTTCGCTCTAATGTTCGGTCGTCAAAAAAAGTTAAAATCAAATCCAAGTACAGGTGGTACTACCAGGGCTGCGCAGTTTGTTCGAAGAAGTCACCGCGGCCCTGCAACGCAAAGGGCATTAGGAGGAACACGCATAGGTTTTAGTCAGTAAGAGTCTGACACTCCCTTTCGCTGAGTTGGGACATCATCCAGTGATTTCCCACCCTTCAAAAAATACTATAAGTACCTTTCCTTGGAAAGTCGGGTAAAAAAAGGTTGTACGAAGCTCACAAAATTACCTAGTTACACATAAAGAAGAGATCTCTTGTCAGTAATTACATATTGCACATACTAACTCACACGCTCACTATTTATAAAACCACATGAAATAGTTATGAGCCACCCAAAACCTAGTCCATTATAATCGCTAATTAACTGATAGTACCGTCATAAGTCAATAGCGCCGCCGCAGTTAATTAGCGGTTTATTTGACGGCTAATAACTGCCGCGAGCTCCACATAACATTCATGACATGGTGGAAATTATAATAAGCTTGTATACTAATTTCTATTGACCTAGTTTGGGGAATGCATTGAGAGTTTGGAAGCTTTTAAATCGCCCTTCAAAGTATGGGGGGAACGCGGGCGTCGGGGGCCACCGCCCGGTGACCCCCGGCCACCGTAGGCGCGGGCCTGTGGACGGCGAGCTATGGTTGGCTCGCCGTCCGTCCGTCTAGTGACGACAGGCCGTGTCGACGGCGCGTTAGTGTTCCACGCGCGCCTCAAAGAGAGTCAGTACACACCCGAAAGGGCCAACGCCTGCCGGAGTCGCGGGATTATTCGCAAGAGACACCGTGGCTCCGGAACACAAAGGGCAATGAAGGAACATGGATGGGTTTTAGTCAGTAGAAGTCTGACACTCCCTCCCGCTACACCCAGAGCGGGAGGAGTCATTAAAAAATACAACCGACTTCCAAAAAAAAAATACTACAAAGTAAAAAATAACTTTAATTTCGGAAGTATGTGTCAAAATACGAAGAAACTAACAAAAACACCGACTTCCGAAATTAAAGTTAATTTTTACTTTGTAGTGTTTTTTTTTTGGAAGTCGGTTGTATTTTTTTGTAAAAAGTTTTTAGAAATGTTTATTTTGACCGTACGTAAAAAAGAGCCTAGAAATGGCTTGTTTCACATAATTATACTACAACCACACCACACCGTTGCGACAAAAGATGCTGCAGCTTCTTGCGGTAGCGTTGTGGTACCTGGTTGATAGGAGATGATTGCGATGTGGTTGCGACGTGGCTGCGATGTAGCTGAGACAGGGATGTTTTTGGCCTCGCACAGATTAATTAGTGTTAGCGTTTAGGATTTTTCTATCTGTCAACATATATATTTTTTTTTATAGTTAGTTTTTGTACTTACTGTACTTTATGTGTATTGTGCGAGTCCCAAATAAAAACATTTCTTTCTTTCTTTCTTTCTTTTATGTAGTCGGTATCACACACGCGGTCGATAATGGCAGCAAAATCTTCTCCATGTGAATTTAACTATTAATTTTCATACAAATATAGCGCCCGCCCACGTGTTGTGGTTGTGGTACGTATGAAAAAAGCCGTAATAATAAAGTGACGATTGACAGGAGGAATAGAAGAATAAGTCTCAAAGTCTGCCTCTTTCATCTCGTGTATGGCAAGAGGATTTTTGTTCTTGAAGAATAATTGAAAACAATTCAAAATCTTTATTATTCAATATTCAGTGCAAATTATGCCAATGGGCCGAGTCACCCGCGTCCGTAGGAGAATACCCTTCAGCGAATCCCTACACGTGGTCCCCGGGTGGTGCTAAACAGGTGACACTAACCGCCTCCGTGGTCTAGTGGTTATACCACCTGATACAGACCCAGAGGTCCCGGGTTCGATTCCCATTTGAGGTAAATTTTTTGCTCGGTTTGGTTGGTGGTATGACTTGTTCTAAGTCCGCCTGGCAAGTTACCACCATCATGTCTAAGTCTGTCGCCATAACAACTATGTTAACAGCATTGTTGTGTTCCGGCAGTTAGAGGTATGATAGCCAGTTCCTCTGTGTAAGAGGATTCCAGGTGAAACTCGCTTCCATCTTCGGCCTAATCATCACTTTCCATCAGGTGAGATTTGGGCCAAGAGTTTCCCCGTTTTAAATTAAAAAAAAAAAAACAAAAAAAAATGTCGATGAAAGATTTGTTGAACAGAGATGTTTTAGCTACTTTACTAGATTTAGATGTTTGTAGTTTCAAAAAAACAAATCTTAGTACCTAAGTACAAATCATCACAAGTAAACTGTATGGAAAAGAGGTAGAGGAATGGACCAGAAACCCAGCAACAAACCCGCATTTCATGCTGAAAACCTCGCAGACTGCGTACAAAATGTAATTTTAATATTCTGCTTGGTTAATATTTTCGCTGCGTTACATGCAATACAACATAGTTAGTGGCCGGGGCGGGATTGCAGATGAAATCAATAGAGCGCACTTGTTGCAGCCGGGAGAGGCCGCGCGGCCAGCGACCCGGTTGCTATGGCGACCGCTCACCTCCCGGCCTTTATGATATCCTGGTACCGGGCGCGGCAATAAAGAGATTTACTTAGCAACGCTTCCACGAATGTTTCGATATTTTATGGAAATTTTGGAAATCTTGATAATAAAATTATCTACATCACGATTCACGAACTGCTTTGATTTATGGGTAGGAAAATAATAACTTTGTTGAAAGCATTTGAATGGGATTAATTGGAATATGAATTTACCCTTTGATATACAATATTGATTTTCCCCTTTTCAAATTCTAAGAAATAAAATTCGCCAGAAGCTATCTACTTAGGTACCTACATGGTTGCCTTATGTAGTAAATTAGTATGTATAATAGAAAAACCACAGGATTGAAATGCTTACCGCTTATTTTGTAGGTAAATAAGTAGAAACATAACTGTAACTGTTTAATAATCCGTACGATAAACCGCTAACAAACAAAATTAGTTCCAATCACGAAAACTCAAAATGACCAAACTTGGGCCTAACACCGCTAAACATCTTTATGGCAACACCGCGACGCGCGCGTGTATCAACAAGTGGCCATTAGCTTGCCAACATTAATAACACACACTTACTGACCGCAACAACTTTAACTCGATAACTATTCATAGTGAAACTAGTACCAGTTAGGTGTATTACCTTTTTTTTAGTTATGGGAAATCATCAAATGACTTCTCCCGCTCTGGGCGGAGCGGGAGAAGTCATTTGATAGGAGACTTTTACTGACTAAAACCCATCCATGTTCCTTCATTGCCCTTTGTGTTCCGGACCCACGGTATCTTTTTCGAATAGTCCCGTAACTCTGGCAGGCGTCGGCCCTTCGGGCCCCTCTGTCTGCGTGCTGACTCTCTTTGAGGCGCGCGTGGAACACGAACGCGCGGTCGACACGGCCTGTCGTCATAAGACGGACAAATGTCAATGTGTAAAAATATAAAGATAAACAGAAAAAAAAAGAAAAATAGATTTATATTACATTGGGCCATGTACATCATTAAAGCAGTCTTTTTGTGGCATAGCTTACGTTTTATAAATGATTTGAATTTATTCATGCTAAATTCTTGAATGTGGCTAGGAAGTTTAATATAAAAATGGATACATTTTTATATTAAACTTTACAACACAATATTTATTAGGGACCAGACACCCCCTCAGAGGCAAAAAATAGATTAACATAATGAGTGAGTGAGTTACTCAGTATATAAAACGTAAGCTATGCCAGAAAGCTTTTTACACAGTTAAAGACTATCTAGAGGACAAAAAGGCTTGAGATTGAGCTGCTTCAATGATGTACATGGCCCAATATAATATACATCTATTTTTCTTTTTTTTTTCGTTTATCTTTATACTAGCTGACCCGCGCAACTTCGTCTGTGTCACATTTTCCATTAATGCTCCGCTCCTATGTCTTAGCGTGATGTTATATAACCTATAGCCTTCCTCTTTAAATGGGCTATCTAACACTGAAAGATTTGTTCAAATCGGACCAGTACTTCCTGAGATTAGCGCGTTCAACCAAACAAACAAACAAACTCTTCTTCTTTATAATATTAGTATAGATTTTTACACATTGAAATTTTTATAATGTAATTGATCGTGTATTTTTGATACTTACTTTTTAAAGTAATCTCAATATTAATTTTTTTTTCATTCATTATTTTGACATGAATACTTACTCTGAAAAGTAGTATTTTTTAATTTTTTACTATTGTGAATATGGAGACTATGTGGGTTATTTTCTTTTTATCTCTTTAAAGTATTTTGAACGATGTCTGGCAGTTTAAGTACTATTGTGGCCTACCCAAATGTCCTTTCATTGGCACTGTTCGTCGAGTCGTTGAGCTCCTTATTGGTTCTAAGATGAGCTAATCGACTACTGCTAGTGTTTTCTGTAAATAACCATTTCGATATCGACTTCACCTGAGTGACTAAGCTTACAAAGTGAACTTTATTTCACACATCATAAGGTCTTATATTTATACGAATTTGAAACTCACCTCGGGTCCGCTGTCGAGACACGAAAATGTTGTTACAGACTAGCACTGCTGACCAAGGCTTGCATTGACTGGACAGGTCCACTCAAATCTGTGTGGTTCTTTCCCCAAAAGACCATTTCAGACAGTGATCTGCATGGTTCTCATATAACGTATTGTGAATATGAGGACCATGTAGATTGCTATGTTAGGGGTTTATTTCACTTAATGTTAGTCTGGCTGTTAGAGTTCTTTATGCGGCCTACCCAAACGTCCTTACTTTGGTATTGTTCGTCAGTTCGTTGAGCTCCTTAAAGTTATAAGTTTGAGCTACACGATAACTGGCAAATGCTTGCACTGTCTGGACAGGTCCACTCAAATCTGTGTGGTATTTTCCTCAAAATACCACTTCAAACATTAACCTACATGGTTCTCGTATGATTTGACCAGTAAGTACGATTGTATGGACTTTAAAAGAGACTTTGACCTCTAAGTTTGTTTCGGTGTTTCTTCTCAGAGCAGTCAGCTAGGAAACATCGGCCTCATCTAGTTTAAAATGACCAAAAAAGATTGAAGTGTAAAAGTGTTATTTACAACCTACTTCAAAATAAATATCTATCATTTATCATTGGGCAATCCTGCTCTATTCCAACCACATCATCGTTAACACTTAGGTGTGATAGTTTTCCTCACAAAAAAGGAATATTAAATTGTTTGCGGATATTTTCGTTTTTTGACACCGACTTCCGAAATTAAAGTTATTTTATACTTTGCAGTGTTTTGTATTTGGATTAGGTATATTTTTTATTATTCACTTTTTAGTACTCTACGCTGGCTTGATGTTATGTTATGAACTGGTGTAAACAATAAACAGACTTGCTATTTCAGCAACCCCGATCCATTTGCTATCATTTATTGAAGAGTTAAGTTGCCTACCTCCGAACTTCTTCATCAGGTCTTCACCAAATTCAAATTGTACCAGATCGGGTAATACTCTTCCAAAAAAAACAAGAATCATCCAAATCGGTTGACAATTGGCGAAAATATCGCTAAACAAACATTTTTCATAAGATCCCATTATCAGGTTCTGACTTGGTGACAATGGCTTCCGAATACAAAAAAATTAATAAATAGGCCCACAATCGGCTTGTGTCCTGAAAAAATCTAATTAGTCCGTCAGTTAGATTATCAAACAATATTTGACCCGTGTTTTTTCTTTTGTTACGGGAACCAAAATTGACGAAGTTACGACGCTTTTAAAATTCTCAATACGTCACACCTTCGCATAATTTTTACTGAGTCATGACGTCACGAGCCCCCACTCTCGAGTTTTGATGCATTTTATCTTTGTCAATATTCATTGATTTACAAAAACAAGAAATACGTGTCCATTATTTTTCAATACTCAAACTGACGGACTAAATAGTTTTGCAATTTGTGCCCATTGGCGGAGATATCGGTGAACTTCGTACATAAAAAATCGGTCGTCTGGTTATATCGGTTAAAAAAGTTTTATCCGATATAACCAGAACTCAAAGTCAACTACGTAAGTTAGTTTTTTATTATACATCAAACTGTTACGATAGATACTTGCTATACAATGCTACGTAACAAATCAAATAAACTGTAGCATAATTTTACGCAAGTCAATTTTTCAAAACTTTTTTCTCAAAATAAATTCATTATTTAACAACATTGCATAGGAATAGGTCAAAAATAAAAGTCCAGAATAATGTATTTAAAAAAGTTGGAAGTACTACGATAAAGTATAAAAACTGCTGTAGACTTAAATGCATTTTCGTGTAAAACTACATATTTTAGCGCGGAAAAGCGCAGATATGGAAATGCAAGTCCGGTTAAGTAGTTACAACCTTCTAAGGTTTGAAACTGAGAGTGGCCATCGACAAACATAAAAAATTAAAAAAACGGGCCAAGTGCGAGTCGGACTCGCGCACCGAGGGTTCCGTACAAACCTGTAGGTATTTTATTATAAGCAAAAAATGCGATTTACGATTTATGACGTATTAAAAAAAACTACTTAGGTACTAGATCTCGTTCAAACCAATTTTTGCTGGTAGTTTACATGATAATATACATCATATATTTTTTTAGTGTTATCATTCTCTTATTTTAGAAGTTACAGGGGTGGGGGACACATTTTACCACTTTGGAAGGGTCTCTCCCGCAAAGTGTTCAGTTTAGAAAAAAAATGATATTATAAACCTCAATATCATTTTTGAAGACCTATCCATAGATACCCCACACGTATGAGATCGATGAAAAAACAATGTTGAGCTTCAATTGTAAGTATGGGGACCCCCAAAATTTATTGTTTTTTTTTTTCTATTTTTGTGTCAAATTCTTAATGCGGTTTACAGAATACATCTGCTTGAAAAGTGGCTGTGACATACGGACGGACAGACAGACAGACATGACGAATCTATAAGGGTTCCGTTTTTGTTATTTGGCTACGGAACCCTAAAAAGCAGATGGGAATACAGAGCTCCACATAGGTAGACTGTAGCACACATAGGTAATTGAAAAGTTGCGCATGGAAATAGGTACTTCATAGGTAAGTACCTTTTTATTTTTTTGTGAAGAAACGGTAAATAAAACTAGTTCAGTACAGGAGTGAAATCAAATATTACTTTGAAATTTGAAAGGTTCTGTACCAAGAACCGAAAAAAAACACGTTTCCTGTATGGGATCCCCCTTTAATTTAATTTTTAGTATTTTTTGTTGTAGCGGCAAAAGAAATACACAATCTGTGAATTTTTTAACCGTCTCCCAATTCTGGTTCTTGAGATACAGCCCGCTGAAAGACAGACTGACGGACGGACGGACAGCAGAAGCTTACTAATAGGGTTCCGTTGGGGTTCCGGGTTCGTCCTTCGGTTACGGAACCCTAGAAACGACAAACAATTCCAAATTTATAATACCTGCGTTCTACGTTGTGTACCCCCTGATCGAATTAAAGACTTACATAACGAATTTATTTTTATTAAGGGACCGTAGAAAATATCCCTCAAAAAAAGTTATAATAAATAGTAAACTCTGGTAAAGTGGAATATGGTTAGTTTTCCATTAGCGGGGACACTAATAGGGTTACTAGCCCCGACTCGCCCGGCTCTACCCGCCCCGGGCAATCTATTAGTGGAGATGACGGGACTCGTGGGGACTGCATACATAAGTTAGTTTTGTTGATAAAAATAGGAAATTAATATCTACTTTGATAACAAGTTTATACTTCATATGAAATTTCAAGTCTATCATCCTTTTTGATGAGATTACGGCAACATTTTAAAACTTCAATAGATTTTTTTAGCTCTCATTTCTTTATGATCGCCTGGTAGTCTAGTGGTCGTTATTGCGAAGTCTGAGAGAGATAAGTTCTTCTTTTGGACGGGTTTGGTCGTGCTTTTGAGTTTGGATTTGCCCCAATATAACGGAAAAATACTTGGCATTATTGCCTCCTATTCTATTCAACTAACAACAGCCGGAAAAATATATTCGCAGTATTTACCTTTAGCTGATCGGAAAATACTTGACACACATTCTCCCGGGCGGGCGGAGCTGCAGTTAAAAAACCTATGCAAATAAATATATTGCAAACTGAATAATTCCTGTGATTGACATTCGACTCAACATATCAATCAACAAGTCGTGGGACACATCGACTGGCCTATATTTCAGCGGGGCAGTGATAACTAGCCCGATACGGATCGATGGAGCCTGCAGGCCAGTGCGTTAACCTCTGACATTTTGCTGGTAGCCTGGTACTTTTAGGAAATTCACCTGACATACAAATTAGTTTGTCGAACACCAATTTACTTGATTAAGAGGTGGTCCAAAGAAAATATTATGCATAATAATAATATTAGTATATGATAAACAAAATTAGGAAAGACGAAGCTGATGACACCCGCGCAACTTCGTCTGCGTCACATTTTCCATTATTGCTCCGCTCCTATTTGTCTTAACGTGATGATATAACCTTCCTCGACAAATGGGCTATCTAACACTGAAATAATTTTTCAAATCGGTCCAGTAGTTTCAGAGCCTATTCAATTCAAACAAACAAACAAATCACTCCTCTTTATAATATTAGTGTAGATTACTGCAGCGGCCACAAAAGATTGATTGATGGACGACGTGTAAATGGCTGAGGCGTAGCCGAGGCACACATACGTAAGTCCATCAATGCCTAGTTGTGGCCAACGCTTGTATACTACTTTTCTAAAAAAAAAACCGGCCAAGCGCGAGTCAGGCTCACTACCAGCGAAAATTGGTTTGAACGAGATCTAGTACCTAAGTAGTTTTTTTTAATACGTCATAAATCGTATAAAACAATAATGGTACGGAACCCTTCGTACGGGAGTCCGACTCGCACTTGGCCAGTTTTTGCCATTTGGCTACGGAACCCTAAAAATGCGCGGAAATTTAAATACCTACAATAACTTTTCAAAATAGTCAAACAACCAGTAAAAATAATAATTCCCGCGTAAAAGTGTTCATTTTATTTATTTCAATAAACAGCTTTCTATTTGCAAGCCAGTTCGAAATTAAATTACAATTTTTGATAAGTTACCTCCTTGGTTGCCATGTTTCGCAATATAAGATCGTTCCATTTTTAAATTTCACGATAGATATGAGTTTGGTATGTAATTTAATTGGCAGCAAAACACGATAGATATGGATTTTCATACAACTTTTGCCGGCCGCTGCTCGGCCAGTACGCAATTTTGATTTATCTCGAAGAAGGATGTCAAAATAGTGCTCACATTTCCGAGCATGTTTGAGATAATAATTTTTAACTTCGGAATAAAAATACCCCAAATAAATTGACGAAAAGAGAAAAAATGTATGCCGCTCTTCTTAATGCGCTTCTGTCTAAATTTTTTTGCGATTACAGGACCCGTTTAGGTGTTCGCACCGTGGTTCCATCAGCGTGATTGCTTTACATTGAAAATCCTGTCTCACCAGAATAACACTCAAAGTGCCTGTAACCAGCCCACACATGTACATATGTGGGCTTAATATGACATACTCAGACAGACACGCAAAATTCGTCAAAGGAAACATACAAAGGAAATCACTCTTTGAAACTGCATAATACGTATAATTTCCCGGAATTAGGGAGGACGGAAGTGTGGGTTTTGAGAACGCCTATTTGGTTACACGAAAACCTCAATATGACATCAGCGTCACGGCTTAAATACCGCCTACTTCGGGAACTAGGTTATACTGAGGCAAAGTTTTCGGGACCATTTGAATTATACATTCTGTGTGATCATTTCTTATGCAACACAACCGCACAGGAAGTAAAAGTTAAGAGTTTGGCAAACGTTTTGAAGAAGTTACAACACTTACGTGAAAATACTGGTTCCAGGTATTTTAAGGGAGACTCGTGAGCTGGCCAGCTGAATGTCATTTAAATCGTTGTCGATCAGGATTTTTTATTAAGGCCGTACCCTGAGCAAATAACCTTGAGCATTTTTTCCCTACATAACAGCGCAAGAGATACAATAGCGAATACGCTCAGAATGTTGAATAAAATCGTTATAAAATCTAATTTTGTTCATTTGAAAAAAATACTTCTACCAAAATGTTCATAATTAAATTGTCTATCCATTAGTGTAAGTATAAAATCAAAATAATCGTTAGTTTTCGAGAAGATGCATGTTTTCAGTAATTTTTTCTCATTTCTGTGGGTTCGTTGTGAGGAGATTACTTAAACATTATACTTAGTAATAAAAAATAAAATCTACCATTTTGAAGCCAAGATTATGTAGAAATTTAATGTATTTTTCATTAGTTGACATTTCTTTTGGATGAAGAGTAGATAGCTCCAAAAAACTGAGGCGCGTCCCCGAGCAAAACGCAGACTAGCCGTTTTTTGTGCAGTTTTTGGAGCTATACTCTTTATCCAAAAGAAATATCAACTTATAGAAAATATTTAAAGGAGGATGGCGAAGTTGCATGTACAATGGGACCCACTGTTAGAAGTATCGTACAGTATGGAAACTTATAACTAGTTGTAGAACTATATAAAACTAGCAAAAAAGCAAATGGGCAGTAAGTCGTAGAGGCTGGGAGATGTTATAATTAGTAATTTGACGGTGAAATAACTGGTACCAATGCGAGTAAAGTGTGTATGAATCTTAAGAGTGTGTATTCCGTCCACTAGCGCCGCCAATCGTTTTTTATTAATTGTGGTAAATTTAATACACGTAGATAAAAAGCCGCTCTGTAGTGCACTAAAGAAATGTATCTATTATTTTTAACAGCTATTTTTAATACATAACTCATGGCTAAATAGCCAAAACGGCAATTATTGCCAAAAGTGGCCACTTTTAGCAAAAATATTGACTTTGGCAACTATTTATGTTCTAAAGTACAAAACATAACTCTCAAAACATAATAAATACATTTCTTCAGTGCACTACAGAGCGGTTTTTTATCTACGTGTCTTAAATTTACCACAAATAATAAAAAACGATTGGCGGCGCTAGTGGACGGAATACACGCTCTTAAGAGGGCCCTTCCCGATCGGTCTATCGTCAACGCGAGCATGGTTGAAAAGCTTGTTGTTTCATCTAGCGCAGTGTATGAAAACTAACAAGCAAGTGAGAACGCGATAACATTGAACAAAAAATAGTATTCGAAAATTTCATAAAACTTGTTCCAGGTAATACGTTTTTTTTTGGATAAGCTTCACAAGTTTGTGAAATAAATATTAGTCATGAAGAATCTATATTACATTTGCAATGTTTCTATCACGATCTTTTCTTTACTTTTACAATTAATGAGTATATTATGAGCGGCCTAAGTTCAGGTAAAATTTATGCAAAATAGCCGATTTTCGGAAACTTATACTGAACTTGTTTCTCCGAATTTTCATTTTTTGCTTTGATAGAAACCTACATATAGTGCACAAGATACGTATTTACTTAAAAAAATAAATTGTATATAATTTTTCAAGGGCATAAGCACGTACGAGCGTTTGTATGAAAGGTATAACGGGTTGGCCGCTCTTAAGTCAAACTCACCCAGCGGCGATGCCCCACTGCTGCGAGGCCGCGTCAGCCGCGTGCTCGAACAGCGTCAGCCCCACCAACGCCACCGTGGGTGCGATTGTCAGCGGCGTCACGAACCGCAGCAGGGAGCCGATCACGCCAAAGTAACCTGGGAAAACGATGTACATTACTGTAAATATGCTCTCCCAAGAACAAATTTCCGTGCGTTCAGGCGATTTTGCCATAGCTATTACTGGAATCAAAAGTAGCTCACAATTAAGGACCCATTAGTTTCAGTGTTAATATATAGTAATCCGTGGTGCTTGGCAACTGGGCTTAACCCAGTTGTATATGTCCTTTGGTGCCTATTGGCTTAGCGCTAATCTATCTCCTGCTTGATAAGGAGGGAAGTGGAAATTATTTTTATTTTTTCCTCCGCTGTACTCTTCGAAAGGAGGCGACAGACATAACTATGTCACTAGAAATAGGAATCAGTTAGTTTAACCAGGTTTCAGACTTGCTAAAGTAGCAACATCTTTCATGGGATACTGTGTAAAGTTTTATAACAAAATACCGCCACATATACTAGAAATAAATGAGACAAAATTTAAAAACTGTGTAAAACGCACACTATGCAAGCAAGCATATTATAAACTAGGGGAGTACATTGACGACAAAAATGCTTGGCTCAATGCTGGTCCGCTCCACAACGACTAAAATGCCCGAACTTCGATGAAGATGTGAAAACATTGTTGGACCTGCTGAAGGTTGTAAGATTATCTTTGCATTGTATAGACGCATTAAATAATGTAACCAGGATTTTGTAAAAAGGCAGTGTTTAAAAGAGTGTCCATGGAGTTTCGTGCACGTTCTTCTCCATAGGATCTACTCTTTGGAACGTGCAACTGCCGCGCTGGAGATAGGGTCGGTGAGTTTGTTTTGTTGCAGAATAACTTGCTACTCTTGTCGCTAGCGCGGCAGAATTAGCTTCATCTATTTGACTGACATACCTTGACTATTCAAAAGTGCCTGTAAACTGGTCTATTTGAAATAAAGGATTTTGTATTTGTATTTGTTGTTGAATCGTTTCTCCGGGACTCGTCGGGCTTCATTTCAGCTCGGCGTTTTTCTGGTGGTCGCCACTGTTGATTCTGGCTTCCAGGAGTTGCAGTGGTTGGGAACGAGTGACGAGCTTGCCCAAAAAAAAAAATTACTCTCCCAAGCCACCACATCGATTAGTCCTGAGCTTAATGGGTCACTAGGTCATCGGTCCAAATACAAATGCAAATTCCTTTATCTCAAATAGACCAGTTACAGGCACTTTTGGATAGTCAAGGTCTGTCAGTTAAATAGATGAAGCTAATTCTGCCACGCTAACGATAAGTTGTTCTGCAGCAAAACACACTCACCAATCCTATCTCCAGCGCGGCAGTTGCACTTTCCAAAGAGTAGATCCTATGGAGAAGAACGTGCAAGAAACTCTATGGACACTCTTATAAATCAGTGTTTACAATAGAAATAATTAATGTCTGAAATTTTACAATTACAATGAGATTGAGTCTATACAATGTAAAGAATGTCTTAAAATCTTCTGCAGGTCCAACAATGTTTTCACTTCACAATCAAAGTTTGGGTGCTTTAGTCGTTGTGGGGCGAACCAGCATTGAAACAAACATTTTTATTACAATATACTTGTCTGCTGAGCATAGTAGACTTGACGACGACCTCAACACTGATGAGAACAAGCAAGGCATATGATAATTTGGGCACATCTAGTACGATGGGAAGAAAACCTAAGTGTGTTTATGCTGTTGTGTTGTGTCTGTATCGAATAAATGTTTTCTATTCTATTCTATTCTATTCTAAGTGTAGAAAAATAATGGACTTTGATCATCATGTCCTGACTAAAAGTCAATCTCTAGAAACAAAGGGGGAAATAATAGATACAAAACATTGCACCTAGGCGTGATAGAAGATTATAACCTCATCCTGTTCTAATCTCAAGTTTGTAATCGCCCTTTGATGCGACACTACTCATGTATCGATTAAATCAAGATTGCACGCTGCCCTGCGAATACTGAAATATGAAACTTTAATAGTAGCGAATATAGGGCACCCTGGCAATCTAGGTCACCTGACAGATATAGCTGTCGTAAGCCGGGCTTAGAACTCAGAAGATAGTTGCTCGGCGTCTGTTTACAGGCGGAGTTGTAGACACACTGACAGGTGCCACTGAAGATTGAGATGTATGATGATGTAAAGCCGAGATCGCGTCGAAAGTATTTTTTAATTTTCCGCGACATACACTTCTGCGTGTCTGACGGAATTTCTGGTAGTTTCATCTTAATGAGGTTGAATTTTTGTCGAATTACGAGAAACTGTATGCAGGATAGGTAATCTCGACTGGAAGTATTCTTACGATTACAAAAAAGTGACGCTTTTTTCTCTGATAGAAAATAACGTAAACCTATGCTGAAAAATGCACAGTACTAATGAGAGTGAGACAATATCATAGTTCCACTGATATTGTAAAATATACCAGGACAAAGTTTCATAGGCACCTACGTCTCACATCGCCGCGTGTCGCATAGAAGCTATTAGCTATCGACTATTTTCTCGCTGAGGAAACAGACAAAAGATGAAAATAAATCCCGTGTGACAAAGAGACATACACATTTATAGTCGATAGCTGGATGTTCACACTGCCGATGCCGGCGAGAACTCTATTACCACTAGTTTGTCGCAGCGACAAGAGCTGTTAAAGGTAATACTCGCTCAGTGATGCTCGCTAGGCGGTCAGAACCACACACGTCGAGAGACCACCCACCAGTAATTTCTACTTATAGTATGTACCGGCCGGAGTGATTGGTGCGAATAATTGCCCATCGCACAATTCTAGTCGAGCGACAAATCTATCGGAACTACAAACTCGCTTCTCGCTGCTCCCAAATCTCGTTACTAGCTATAGTCGCTACGCGCTGATCGTCGGCGGTGAGACACGAGCCTTTCTTAATAACAACATTTTACCACAAAACTTTTCTAAAAATGACCTAATGCACTCAGACGATGAGTCTTTCCAACTTCAGTTTAAAAAAAGTAGGCAGAAGAAAAATACGAGTGCGCTTTAAAAAGTAAAGTTTGCGTCAAAGCTCGGCGGAGGTCGGAACATTGAAGTTAATTTAGTTCCCGTGATGGTATGGTAAAAACTCTTTGCGGGGGCGATTAGTTTATTACTTTGTTAGCAAAAAGGCGTCTTCCCTCGGGGCTAATTAAAATCTTCTCGGAGAGGATGCGAATTTGTTATGGGACAACGTTTATAGTTTGCGTATATTTACTGTTAGTTGATAGATTTATTTATTTTCTTCAAGTCTTTTTGGCATGTAGGTAAGCTACATGCCAAAAAGACTTGACCTTACAATCCATAGGGGTGCACTAAGAGAGGATATCCCGTAATTCCTGCGGGAACAGGAAACAACGGGATATACGTAAACGAAGTCGCGTGCGAAAGCTAGTAGTGTATACGAGAGGAATCTGGCTAGATGTTCAATAACGGTACTATCTTATTGCAATACTAGCTTCTGCCAGCGGCTTCGCCCGCGTGATCCCTAGGGAACATGTTCCCGGGATTAAAAGTAGCTTATGTGCTATTCCAGACTATAATCTATTAAATTTCATTAAGATCCGTTAAGCCGTTCTGGCGTGATTGACAACCAAACTTTCACATTTTTATTTTTTTTTTTTCATTTTTTCTATTGATTGTAGCGTGTTGAAAAGTATACTATAACTAGCTCAGGAGTATGAAAAATAATTATACCAAGTTTCGTTAAAATCCGTCGAGTAGTTTTTGTTTCTATAACGGTTATACAGACAGACAGACAAAAAATTTACTGATTGCATTTTTGGCATCATTATCGATCCCTAATCACCCCCTGATAGTTATCAGGGGTCAGAATTGACCTCTCTACAGATTTATTATAAGTATACATATAGATAGGTAATCGGATTATATGAGACTGAAGCTCCAGGGTGATTAACCTCAAGCGCTCCGGTCGTACAGACCCCGAGTGATCCGCGTTGGGCTCTGGACCGGGAGCTTCTCCTGGAAGCCTCGATCGTGCAGGCCTGGGTGACATCACCGGACAGGCCTACCGGCGTTAACAATGAGGCAGGGTGGTTCCAGGAGGCCATGTCCGACATTTGTGACGTGGCAATGCCCCAAGTTCGGCCAGAAAGAGCCCGGCGTCAGGTGTACTGGAGGTCGCGGGAGCTGGTGTCTCTGCGCGAGGCGTGCATTGCTGCGCGGCACCTGTACGCCAGGTATCGCAGGCTCCGCATTCGTCCACCGAATGCGGCAGCCATTGAAGCGGAGCTATATGAGGGATACAGAGCTGCGAAGACCGCCCTCCGGGAGGCTGTCCTGCGGGCTAGGGATCTGACTCGCGAGGAGATGCTGGAGACTCTTGACAGAGATCCGTGGGGGCCACCTGGTGGCCCCCGGCCACCGTAGGCGCGGGCCTGTGGACGGTGAGCTAAGGGCTAGCTCGCCGTCCGTCCGTCTTATGACGACAGAACGTGTCGACGGCGCGTTCGTGTTCCACGCGCGCCTCATAGAGTGTCAGCATAAAGAGGGGCTCGAAAGGGCCGACGCCTGCCGGAGTTGCGGGACTATTCGAAAGAAATACCGCGGCTCCGGAACACAAGGGGCAATGAAGAAACATGGAAGGGTCAGTAAAAGTCTGACACTCCCTTCCGCTCCGCCCAGAGCGGCAGAAGTCATTTGATGATTTCCCATCCGAAAAAAAGGGTGCTATTAACCTGTTGCGGAATTTGTTCGAAAGAGTCACCGCGGACCTGGAACGCAAAGGGCACTAAGAGGAACACGGATGGGTTTAGTCAGTAAGAATCTGGCACTCCCTTCTGCTTCGCCCAAAGCGGAATAAGTCATTTGATGATTACCCATGCTTAAAAAAGGGTGCTATTAACCTAGTGATAATGCTTGACCTATGAAATGAACCGACCTCATTCTCAGCAGTAGTGTTTGTAACAAGGCTGGCGGCAGGCGACGAATGCGCGTAATGAACAGATTGTACTTCGGAGAGTAGCAGCAGCTCAACGACTTGAATCCATCCAATTTCACTTTCATTAGGTACCATACCATCCGCACTTAGCGCTGCTTCTCCATGTTTTTTTTTTGTGATCTCTCAGCTTCTCAGCTACTAATCTGCGTTCCTTTACTACCTATGAGCCGTCGGCATTCAAAGATTGAATAGACGTCTTCTAGGTTCGCCCGCTCCATCGTACACCTCATCAGAGGCGATCGAGCTCAAGTCTTAAGTTTATAAAGAAGAAAATATGTCGTTTAAGTATTTATAAAATAGGAAACATTTACAATCAAATATCTTACAATTTTGTTAAAGGATACAGGTGCTTATTTGCCTGAACTAGGTTGAAACCTGTGTTTCAGGCGAGATAGTGCTTGTCAAACATTAACAATAAAATAACAATTTATCAATTACCTTTGTTTCTTATTTAATCTATGGTACAGAAATGGACAAACGTTGAACAAAAACATAATGTAGGTACTTTGAAAATGAATTAGAGTCATAGACAATATAATTCCGTGTCTTATTAGTATTTTCGTAAACACGTGTTTACGAAAATACTAATAAGACACGCTGTTGTAATACCAAGTGCATAATGAAAAGCTGGCGAACAATATTATACGTTGCAGGATTTGTATAGGAGATCTGTGGGCTTAGAATTCTAAGTCTGTGGGATAGAGAAAGGGATAGAAATTGGCCACTTTTAAAATGGCTCTCTGAGCTCCTTCAAGAGGGAGTAAATGAGTTTTGGGTGCTCCACCCCATGAAAATGACTAACCCGCAAAATACCAGGACACCAGAATCATAGAGATGTATCAGGGCTACAATCAACATTTAACATAATCATCCAACTTACCGAGGAACATTTGAAACAGCGCGGACACCGCGATGGCCCCAGACAGCTCGCACATCCTGCTCATCCAGACGTCCTTCTGCTCCTGATCAGTCATGGCGTCCAGGATCTCGCGCGAGGGGCACTGCCACTGCGGCAGGTTCAGGATGGCCAGCGTCGGCACCAGGAACGAGATGGTGCCGCCCTGCACTATGGGCAGGCGGCAGCCGAAGGTCGCTTGCAGCCAGGTTATTAAACCTGGGAATTAAATGAATAAAGTTATCATACTATTGCAAACACATGGTTGGCGCAGTGATTGAACGATTGGCCGCTGCGCTGTGTGTCGAGGGTTCGATTCCCGCCCGGAACAAATGTTTGAATGGTCTACAGATAGCTTTTTCCCGGTCTGGCTGTTTGTGGATGTAAGTTGATATGTTTGTAAACGCAACCACGATACTGGAGAAAGTCGTAAAAAGGGACAAGGTTTAAAAAAAACGTAATTACCTATGTAAAAATTAGGCTTATATATGGTTGTGAGTAGAAACTGCTGCAGCACGAGGCAATTGTGCTACGATTGTTACATGTACATCTACTCAGCATGATGCTGACTAGGTTTATTTTATAAGAGTCAACAAATAACTGAGTACCTACATTTATTTTGTGCCGTGATTTTCATACAAAAGCTCGCAGGGATGTTCTAACTAAGTTCGTCAATAGCATGAAACCGAAAACAATTCATGCCTGTATTGAGGGTCCCGTCTGAATTTCTGTCGAGCCTCTCTTGTAAAAGTTATAAACAAGTTTATTTTTTAAAGTTCAAGTACAAAAACTCGAGTCAACTTGGCAAGCACGTAGGCAGTTACCTCGCCCGCAGCAGTGAAAGTTAAGCCACCAGCAGAATACTAAACACTTGCAGCAATGTATATGAAACACTATTTATGTGCTGACTCACAGTCGGGGGTGTAACTCAGTGGTAGAGTGTCTGCTTCGCATGCTGAAAGTCCTGGGTTCAAATCCCAGCACCTCCAAAGAAGATATTTTGTTTGTTTTTAAGAAAGTGTTTCTTTTGAAATGGAGAAAAGATCTTTAGCGATATTATCTGTACTTTCTATACTAATATTATAAAGCAAAAGAGATTGTTTGTTTGGTTGAACGCGCTAATCTCAAGAACTACTGGTCCGATTTGAAATTCTTTCAGTGTTAGATAGCCCATTTATCGAGGAAGGTTATAGGCTATATATCATCACGCTAAGACTAAAAGGAGCCGAGCATTAATGGAAAATGTGACGCTGACGAAGCTGCGCGGGTCAGCTAGTAAAGAGATAAAATTCTCCAACTAAAATAATACTTTCACTAATTCAATCACTGATTGTTAAAGGCCACGGGGAGTGAAGCGGCAACAAAAAAGAAGTATTTTCAAGTGTGTTAGGTACGTGAAACTATTAATTGGCTGTTTCATAATTAAATAGTTATAAACTCAACAAAACTTTAAAGTGAAGCTTGAACAATGTCCAGCTGCAGCGGAGTGCATTTTATTATTCCTATTAAAATGTTCAGCCATAACTAAAGTTTCAGACAATTTCAGTAGAATTACGAGAATAAACCAGGCGAACTTGCTCGTTTGTACTGAGGAATAAAACATGAAAATGATAGTTGTGGGGTTGATTTAAGGTTAGGTTTAGACCAAACTAACATGGAGCACCAGAGCAAGCGCATTCGTCTCTCGATTTTCTTGATGTCTTATTTCATAATCGTCATATCAGCCGAAAGACGTCCACTGCTGGAGATAGGCCTGCCCCAAGTGTCTCCACAACAACCGGTCCTGTGCATCTCGCATCCATCGGCTACCGGCTACCCTCAATGCAAATAGGCAAAAAAGCAAATGCCAATAGGGAATATGCACGCGATTTTTTTATTTACAAAATGAATTACTTATTTAAAGCTTCAGTAAACACTAAAGAAAATATTTTTTAAATATCTTCATCAGCGATGAAGTTAAAACGCTTCAAAGATTACTATTAGAACGAGAAGTCCGACATGGAATTTGACGTCACATTACGTGACGTCTATACAGCTGACATAGAAAACAGCGTTTTCGCGAGAGGGACAGACATATTTGTTTAAACTAATGATATCTCGCTTGTTTTTCGAGCAATTTTGATTCTATTTCCACTGTTAGTAATGTATTTTTGTTTATTTTTACATACTTAAACTTAAAAAAAAATATTTATTATCTAAACGATAATAAATATTTTTTTTATGCAAATTCCCTATTCTACAAATTTTCACATTCGCATCGCATTTACGTCTCGAATCAATCGCAATCTGTCAAAAATGTATTAAAATTAAGGCATTTTTGACAGTTTGCGATTGACATGCGAATGTGAAAGTTGTTTCAAAAATAGTAGAATTGGCCCTGGTCATCGGTCTTGATTGGTCGATGTCTAGTATGGAAAAAAAAATGAATTTGATCCATCTCTCTTTACACAAATAGTTGGTAAGTTCACAGTTTTAAAGAAATATCTGTGAAAACAATGTGCATTCGCTCGTTCTAAACCCACCTTAATGTAGCTTCGTTCGCATAGTAATGACTTGTTTTGTAAGTTTGGAGCAAGCAACTTGCGTTCAACTACATGTTGCTATAATATTTGCTGCAAGCGTTCTTTTTACAGAGGAAAAGAAATGGGGCAGAATCTTGATACATTTTTGCATCGAAGTAATTCATTACGATATAATATTTATATAATATAAGCACACCAGCTGTCATAGTATAGTTAAGAGAATATAATTTTATTCTACGACCTAAAGCAAAGAAATGTGGGATTGAGAGAGAGATAAATTCATGACATGCATACGCGCTACCAACAAGACCCGTAACCCGTAAGTGTTCTACAGTAATTCATTAAAAAAAGTGGGCCGCGGTCGCCCTCATTGTCGCCGGTCGTGGTCGCGCGTCGCGGTCGCCAAGATCGGAATAGGCTAGATTCCATCATCCACAAATTGCAAAACTATTTAGTCCATCAGTTAAAGTATTGAAAAATAATAGACACGTATTTTTGTTTTTGTAAATCGAAAACAAATAATATTAATATTGACAAAGATAAAACGCATCAAAACTCGGGAGTGAGGGCTCGTGACGTCACGACTCACTAAAAATTATACGAAGGTGTGACGTATTGAGAATTTTAAAAGCGTCGTAACTTCGTCAATTTTGGTTCCCTTAATAAAAGAAAAAACACGGGTCAAATATTTTTTGATAATCTAACTGACGGATTAATAAGATTTTTTCAGGACACAAGCCCATTGTACCGACGACGTCCATTTTATTAGGTCCTTACATATGAAATTAGCGTTTTGTCGTACTGACCACTTTGATCTGAAATATCTCCTCTTTGGTTACGAATTCTAAATTCAAATTTATAAATTCATTTAGCTGGTACAATTCAATTCATCATTATTTTTTTCTTTGGCGTCGCTTATTACCGCACAATGGAAAACATGAAATATCGGTATATTTACGAGTACGAGTTCTACTGTGGCACCAGTGCTGCACAAACAGCAGGCGCTGGTGTCGCAAAGGAAAGCACGGTACGTTTTTGGTTTCAACGTTTTCGTTCTGGAAATTTCGACCATCAGAACCAACCCCGTGGACGGCCGGAGACCAAAGTGAAAAATGAAGAATTAAAGGCTATTGTGGAAGCAGATCCATCACAAAGCACTTCAGAGATAGCTGCAGGCTTCGGGGCAAGTGATAAAACTGTATTAATCCACTTGAACGAAATCAGTAAAGTAAAAAAACTTGAACGATGAGTACTCATGAATTGAGTGAATCGAACTTGCAAACACGCGTCGACTGCTGTGTTACTTTGCTCAACCGACACAGTAATGAAGGGATTTTAAATCGAATCATTACTTGTGATGAAAAGTGGATACTGTACGATAATCTGAAGCGCTCGTCGCAATGGCTGAACCCTGGAGACCCAGCCAAATCCTGCCCTAAACGAAAATTGACTCAGAAAAAGTTTCTTGTGAGTGTTTGGTGGACTAGCGCCGGTGTCGTTCACTACGGCTTGCTAAAATCTAGCCAAACGATTACGGCAGATATCTATTGTCAGCAACTGCAAACCATGAAGGAAGAACTCGCTGCTAAACCGGAATTTGGACAACTTCTTACAAAGAAAAACATTCAACTCCGATGCGGCAGTCCAACCCGCCTTTAAAGAGTTAATTGATTCTCGCCCCCATGGTTTTTTTTAAGTAAAGGGATCAATGAACTACCTATGAGATGGCAAAAGTGCATAGATGACAACGGTGCATACTTTGATTAATTAAATATATTTTACAAAAAAAAAATTACTTTATATTCCTCCCGTACAAAACGTCAATTTTATATGTGAGGACCTAATATTAAAAGATAATATTTCTAGTGCTCTATATTTACACGTAGGTAAAGGTTTGCAAATTCACCGCTTGTTCCGTATGTAACAATATTATTAGGAATATGTGATGCTAATTGAAGTGTACGAATAAGTATTCGATAAAAGCGAATGTAATAAATCCTTATAAAAATCCCTGAAGGTTAATATTTATTTTTCGATTATAGCTGTATTGTCAATCTAGCAATGAAAGGCCCTGAGGAGGCAGGATATTCTTCCACACAAGCAGGTATGTGAATCTAAACACCTCAAGACCCTACACCAAGGTCTATTTGCTCAGATACGGAACTCAATATGTGATGAACTCACTATTGGACTAAACGAAAATAGTCACAGATAGCTAAACTACGCAAACCTGCTCTATTTGTTCCTGTTGCTACAATGACGTAGTTGTATCAACACTATCAACTAACGGTTTATGGCCCCATATAGTGCAGTTGCTTAGAATTAAATGCACCTGCTATCTTTGCTATCGGAGTGTTATCTGTTGGAATTAGAATTAATTCTCAATAGCAGGATCAACGTCACTTAACATTTTGTATTACTAGCTATTTTGGTGACCATCTGCCGAAGTGCCGATGCTTTGAGGGGCCTGTGTCCTCCGGGACACGGGCTAATATGCCTTGTAGCCATTGCGTCATAAAAAAAATGCAATTAGTCGCATAATATACCTTCATTTTGACATTGTAACCTTACCATTGCGTGTCTTACGTTACGAGCAGACGAAATAAACATTCATCAAGCCAATGGATCTGATCGATTGTGTAAGAATATGCGATTTCGCGAATTCCGCAAAGGGCCGTTCAAGTTTTACGTACTTAAGGTGGAAAATATTTTTATGTTCATAGAACTTGATTGAATGATAATTCGTGAAAAGGTCATTCAATCGAGTTGTATGAACTTAGAGGGTTATATTGATGATTCAAATATAATATAATAATATAATATAATATATAATATCCTTGGACATTTCACACAACGCCATCTAGTCCCAAGCTAAGCAACCTAATGCTTGTGTTATGGTAACGAGATGGCTGATAAACTACTTATATACATTTTTTTTTGTAAATACATACATATTATAGATAGAAAAACACCCAGACTCGGAACAAATACTTGTAGGTCGTACAAATATTTGTTCCGTGCGGGAATCGAACCCGCGACAAGCTGCGCAGCAGTCAATCGCTCAACCACTGCGCCAACCGTTTCAAATGGTTATAATTGGTTATAATCCTTTAGATAAATGCTATTTACGATCACGAACCGTATTCTGTTCAACATATATAGCTCCACACTGGCCGGCAAATTGCCAAAAACATAAAAATATTTGAATTTCGCGGGCTACTCTGGAGCTTCCACCTTAAGGGGAATGGTCTTCCAACCAGCCCGCGAACTTCTAAATTTCTTGCGTTTTTTGCAAATTGCAGGCCAGTGCTATGTTGTATGTTGATGAAAATATTATTCGCGGCTGTAAGACGTAAGTATGTAGTTACAGAATTATAATCATCAAATCTGGTTGGAGCATTCACCTTTTAAGCACCAATGATGTGGGGTCAAGTGGGGTGGGGGTCTTTACTATGCTTATTTTTGATGACATGGGGGTCGGGGTGTTTAAATGGTGATTACGTCATCAATATCCTATTTTGATTGCAAATCTTAGTCAATTTTAATTTGACATAATTATGGCTAGTTAGTTGTTTTTACTCTCACCCGATGTTTAGGTTAAATAGGTCCCGCGTGAGTATAAACTATACCAATTCTTACGTAAGCATAGGAGGGAGGGGTAAGAGTTTTGATAACTATAGCTCACAAGGGGAGGGGGGGGGGTGTCAAAAAGGACTAAAATTCTGCTTACGAAATACTTGAACAGCCCCCAATTGCAGTGCGGTTCATTGGTTACCTCTAGGTACCAAGTAAACCGCTAGTCAGTAAGTTTTGGCCTTATTAGATAAGAAACAACTAAAGCCTTTTTTTTTGGGACAAGCCCGCCACACATTCCCAACCACTGCAACTCCTGAAAGCCAGAATCAACAGTGGCGACCACCAGAAAAACGCCGAATTAATGAAACCCGACGAGTCCCGGAGAAACGATTCAACTGTCTTGGATCCCGCAACGAAATTAATCAGAAGAGTACAGCGGAGGAGTATGAAAAATAAATATAATTTCCACTTCCCTCCATATCAAGCAGGAGACAGATTAGAGCTAGGCCAATAGGCACGAAGGGACATATACAACTAAAGCCTGAAATCTATCAATGGACTTCATCCTCTTTCGATCGGTTTTTGCCAGAAACCAACTAAAAGCAAAGGGCCATAGAACCATAGCCAAAATATTTAAAGGTAATCAATGTAATATTAATATTAAATATTCTCGAGAAACACCTATATAATATCTATAAATACCTGAATAATATTTTCCATGTTGAACAAATGAATATAAATATAAACTATAACCAGCGCCCGCCATTATGTTTTAATTTTCTGCAACCGATCTAACATGCATATAGGTAGAGGCCACTTCAACAAAAAACAGTGTTAGAAATATGGTGCCCTAAAGTGTCACGTTGCCGAGATTTCGAGAGGCATCCTCAAGGTTAAGCAATGCTTGCCGAGGTTGATATGTGGATGGGTGACCATCTTAACATACCGAGTTTCGTCCGTGCTTCGGAAAGCACGTTAAGCTGTTGGTCCCGGCTGTCGTTTGGAGATATTTGGCAGTCGTTACGTATAGTCAGAAGTCAGAAAAATCTAACACCAGTCTTGCCAAGGAGTACCGTGTAAGACCGTGTTACCCAGTTAATGGGTTGTTGAGGTCTGGTAGGCAGCCGCTCCACGTAAAATACTGGTATTCAGCTGAATCCGGTTTGACTGGGAGCCGACCCCAATATAGTTGAGAAAAGGCTAGGCAGATGATGTTTTTCCTTTAAGTACAATCTGTACCATGAGAGGGCGAATCTAACAGCAGTTGCAGACCGATGGGTCAGTTAAGGAAGGAGATGCATAAATTAGACTTGGCCGTAAAAGAATAAGCTGAGAGCTAACATACCAGTAACGAAGATCATAGTGGAGATGATGTTGGAGCGGTCAGGGTCGGTCTCCGACATGCACAGCGCCGGACACAGGATGAATGGGATCGCCACGATTGCGCCGATCATTGTCAGGTAATGCTGCAAACAAAACCAGGCATTATTTTATACTGCTATACCATGTGACTTCGCTCCCGTCATTTGCGGGAACGAAACCCTTATAGGATCACTCCGGTCAACTCGGGTGTCTGTCTGTCTGTTTGTCTGTCTCTCTGTCTGTCACAGCCAGTTTCCTCCGGATCCACAGGACCGATTCTGTTGAAAGGTACACATATGGAGTTCTGTGATCCCAACACGAAAGCGTTACGTAAATTAATAAATTTTTAGTATGGGGGTCACTTATGGGGATCAAACTAGAAAATTTCAAAAAAAAAAGTTTTTTAACAATACCGTGTGACATATTGATATGTCACACGATATTGTTCAAAAACTATGATCGGGCTTACTGTGAGGATTTTAATTGTAATTTTTTTTTCATAGTTTTATAATAAATGGTTTAGAATTCTTTCCGAACCCTTAACACGCGAGACCGACTCGCACTTGTTTCTTTCATAACAACCTGCTCCTGACAGACAAACGAAAAAAAACGAATTAGCAAAATCGGCCCAGCCGTTCACGCGTGATTCCGAGACCAACAGAAATATGGATTAATTTTATATACATAAAATAGATACCTAGTCCTCAAACTAGGATGACAAGGCTTGAAAACGTTTTATGTTGCGATGGATTTGTAAGGTTTGTTATCTCGCCACTGGGCTCGGTAGCCAGGCCCGCCACTGTGGCCGCAACGAGCGAATATGTCAAACCTTTTTCATCTCGGCGGCCATCTCAACGGAAACTAGAGTGCCAATTCTACTCATTTTTATAAATGTATAATATTATAAAGCAGAAGAGTTTGTTTGTTTGGTTGAACGCGCTAATCTCAGGAACTACTGGTCCGATTTTAAAAATTCTTTCAGTGTTAGATAGCCCATTTATCGAGGAAGGTTATAGGCTATATATCATTACGCTTAGACAATTAGGAACGGAGCAGTAATGGAAAATGTGACGCAGACGAAGTTGCGCGGGTCAGCTAGTAAAGAGATAAAATTCTCCAACTAAAATAATACAAGCCGTGTTGCGCCATCATGTCGCATTGGGTACAGTGCGTCAGGTGAGCGCAACAAATATAGGTACATATGAATTAAAATCTTTTGTATTGTGACTGTTACTATCATAGTAGAAACACAAAAACCCAAAGGTCGCCCGTGGCAACCTCCGCTAGTTCTAAACGCTTGTTCAGTGAACTGTCTCCAACGTACAGTTCACCCGATGACAGGTCAAAACGGCTTCACCAAACATCCGAAACCGTGGAAAGATCCTCACCCTTTTTAAATATAAGTAATGCGAGCAATACTGATTATTGCGACTTAGTTTCCGAGGCGTTTACCTGTCTAAAATTAACGACTTGGTCAATGATCAGGGGTCGCGCATTAACGTTGCAAATAAATCTGCCATCATGGACATGACGCAGCGAATTACGGGCATTGTTTCTATGCTAGCAATAAAATCGTCGTGCAACGAGACGAAGTTAGCCAGAACGGAACGCGAATTAGAAAAGGTTAGGTCGATTAACGCTGTCAATCCTAATCCTGTCGGTAACAACAATTGTAAAATTTCATATGCGGACTCGTTGAAACTACGTTTACCAAAAGTGGCGCCAGCGATTATGGAATCTCGTCCACCGTTACCTTGTGTGGTGGCTTATCCGACCGCGGCTCGATCAGCTGATTATAGCACCTCGTCCGCGACAAAACAAGCGCTTATGAAGGCAATTAAACCTAGTGATGACGGTTTCCAAATAGTAGGCGTGAAAAAAACCGCGAAATCCGGTGTTGTATTACGCGTCGCTAATGAAAATCAGCTAAAAAAATTGGAATCGGTAGAAGCAATCAAGGCCGCTGGTTTACGTCTAGAAAAACCAAAAGGTAGACGCCCTCGAGTGTTGGTTAAGGATGTACCATCTTCAATGGAAGATGGCTCTTTTTTGATTGCATTATACCGCCAAAATATCAAAGATGAGCTTCAAATAAAAGAGGATGACTTTATAAAATCTACAAGAATTATCCGTAGGCGCACGTTAGATAACGGTCGTAAATGGATCGGAATTGAAATAGAGCCTGCCGTACGTAAGCACTTAGTGTCTACAAAGGATAAATTATTTATTGATTGGGCTACCTGCCGTTTTATTGATGATGTCGAAGTTGTTCGTTGTTTAAATTGTCAACAGTTTGGTCACGTTAAAAAACACTGCGTTAATAAAGAACCTACCTGTGCTAATTGTTCAGAGGCACATGAAACTGAAGATTGCCCGCACAATGACGACTTAAATTTTAAACCAACTTGCGTGGCGTGTAAACGCTTTAAAAAACCGTGTGATCATCGCTGCGGATCTCAAGAGTGTACTACCTACAAACTCAAACTCGAACAATTAATCCTAAACACTAATTATTAATAATGGATAGTTTAACCATAGGACAATGAAACCTTCATAACGATAGGGTGGCGACATCTGAGCTGGATAAATTGATTGTGGATTATAATCTAGATATAGTACTTGTTCAGGAACAGTATCAAAACGCGCGCTTGGGTCACAAGATGGTCCAGCTGAACAGCAAGTCACGTGCCGGAATTTATGTTGAGCGTTCTTCGAGCTTTACTGTAACAGCTATACGTAATCTCATGACGCCCCATTGCGCCGTGGCGGAAGTGTCATCGCCTACCTTTAAGGTTTACGTTGTGAGCTGCTACTTTCAGTATTCTGACCCTGTCACTCCTCATATACATAATCTCCGTCACGTCTTGCGGTCGCTCGCGGGCTGCAAGGTTATAGTTGGTGCTGACGTAAATGCATCTTCTTCCCTGTGGTATGGCAAAGTTCGGGCCACTGATTCCGAACGACGTTGTGCTGTTGAGGATTTTATTGCTGAGATGAACTTATCAATCCATAACACCCCAGACGCACCACCTACTTTTTTTAGCCAAATGGGCGAATCTTGTATTGACGTCACACTTTCTAGTGCAGACGTACGCTTGGATAGGTGGCGTGTTCTTCCTGACGCGTCTTGTAGTGATCATCGCCTGATCGTGTACGATTTTGTTCCTATTCTTACTCAAGGTTCTTCACACTTAATTGGAAATTTTAGATATAAGAGTAAAGGCGCGAACTGGGAATTCTTTAGCTCACTTTTTGCTTGTCATGCCAAAGACTTCACTCGCGATGGACTGTCAGCTGAGGAAAGTGCTGAGATAATGTCAGACACTTTCACTTACTGTGCTGACATTGCTATTGGTCGTGCATCTGTGACCAATATTCGTAGATGTGATTGGTGGAGTGACTATCTTGCTGAACAACGTAAGAGCTATCGCAGAGCGCGTAGACAGCTTAATAAGCTTAAAAAACGTAATGTTACCGGAGACGTTTTTAATCTTGCCATAAGTACTTTTAGAGTTGCCAAGTCGCGTTACAGAGCATCGGTTGAAAAATCTAAGGGTAATTTACTCCGGAAAATTGTTGATAAACTTGATAAGGAGGGTCCGTGGTCTCCTTTGTATCACGAGTTTAAGGCTAATAGATCGGTCGACCTTGCATACGTTCAGAACATTAAAGTAAATAATACACATACCACCGGCATTGAAGAAACAACTGATGTTCTGCTTGATTCTCTTATACCAGATGATTCATCAGTAAATGAAAATGAATACCATCAGCAGTTTTTACCGCAACGCGACCGTGCTAAGATCTCTAGATTATTAAAACCCCAGACTGACGTCTGGGAGGTACTTTTATGCGAATGGCAATGTAGGTGGGAAGATTCCATCAAGGGCCGACACCTCCACCAGTTTTTTCCATCCGTTCGTGAGCGGCTGGAGAAGACATGGCTGGAGGTGGATCACTGTGTTGCCCAATTTCTCACAGGTCATGGCAACTTTAAGAGTAAATTATTTTCCTTTAGGCTTGTGGCCTCACCTTTATGTCAATGCTCTACAGCTGACCTTGAATACGAACAATCCGCACATCACATCTTGTGGGAGTGTATTCTTTGGCAGACTGAACGTAATGTTATGTTAGATAGTATTCAGGTTAAATCTGGAGTAGTTTACTATACCTACGGACCTTGTAGAAACCAGAACAAATTTCCGTGCGTTCAGGCGATTTTGCCATACCTATTACTGGAATCAAAAGTAGCTCACAATTTAGGACCCATTAGTTTAAATGTTAATATATAATCCGTGGTGCTTGGCAACTGGGCCTAACCCAGTTGTATATGTCCCTTGGTGCCTATTGGCCTAGCTCTAATCTGTCTCCTGCTTGATATGGAGGGAAGTGGAAATTATATTTATTTTTCCTACTCCTCCGCTGTACTCTTCTGATTAATTTCGTTGCGGGATCCAAGACAGTTGAATCGTTTCTCCGGGACTCGTCGGGTTTCATTAACTCGGCGTTTTTCTGGTGGTCGCCACTGTTGATTCTGGCTTTCAGGAGTTGCAGTGGTTGGAAATGTGTGGCGGGCTTGTCCCAAAAAAAAAAAAAAGTGTTACTATCATAGTTTTTAAGTAGTGTGTATTAATTACTAACATCATATGGATCAGAGCTGGAGACATTTTAGTGCACAAAATATGTGTGCTTAAACACAGATGCACTCTATCTTGAAAATGAGTAAGGTTTTACACATGCTTAGTATATTGAAGAAAAACTAACGAAGCGAAATCTGTACGGCAGCAAAAAGAACTGTAACGCCATCTGTCCCACCAGCAGTGAACTACTAACTAAATTCTGTATCGCGGTATCAGAGTTCTCCGCGCAATTTGAATTTATGCCGCATAACGGTCCGGTCGGAGGATCCTTCCTTTTCAATGGAAGTTTGCGGACTTGACTCTCTATACCGCATACCTCTATAATACATACTAGCTGACCCACGCAACTTCGTCTGCGTCACATTTTCCATAAATGCTCGGCTCCTTTTAGTCTTAGCGTGATGATATGTATGATACGTAGGTATGCCTACATCCTTTCTCGATACATGGGCTATCTAATACTGAAAGAATTTTTCAAATCGGACCAGTAGTTCCTGAGATTACCCCCTACATACAAACTTACAATCAAATGTTACCTCTTTATAATATTAGTAGGTATAGATAAACGCCCATTCAATCCTTTCACGTCAGAACGTTGTCGAGTTGTCTGTTACTACACTTCTTACTTCTTACGCGCATTTCCCGATATTCCCTTTCCCGTGAGAAATTTCGGGAAATCATTCCTTAGTGCCCCCCTAAACTCCCCATGGAACCTACCTACATGCCCAAGTTCTGCTTTCTACAATCGCTAGTTTCGGCTGTGCGTTGTCTGTAAGTCAGTCACTCAGTAACGGAATAATTTTATAAGTAAGGATTTTTAAGGGGGAAAGAAAAATAACCTAAAACTACCCTCAAAAATGACAAAACGGTCACAATACATTTTTCCAGTAACCAACAAAGCTGGCAAAGAAAACTCCCTTAAATTACCTCGTAAAATTGTTGGTTAGTTCCCATTGTAACGTAAATTGGTACGTCAACATCCCTACCGACCGGTCTATGTCAGGTGATTGCTGCCGTCATAGAAAGGACGAAACTACATAAAACGAAGTAACCGGTTTCCGACATTAAGTAATCAAATTAAGGTCGGAAATCGATTACTTCGTTTTGTGTAGATACGTAATTTTTTGTTATGACGGCAGATTGCACGGCCGAGCTCGCTCAGCCGCGGGCGGTCCTGTCCGCTACAAGTATATAGGTAGGTACGGACAGGCAGACCTCATTGTGTCTCTATCAGAACAGACCTCATCAAAACATTCGTTAATAGCGCCTGGGTAATCAAAGGGGACTTTCTGGTTGTTGGTAAATAACTTAAACAACTTTGATTTCATAATGGAAGGGATAAGGGTGAAAATTGAATTTGACAGATTGTTTTGTTGATTGATGAAATGGCCTTTTTAAACCCCGTGGTATTTGGCTACATCAGATAAGACAAATCTAATCAGATAAAACTAAGATATCACTAGGTACTAATTACAATCATTTCGGGGTAAATAATAAAATCTGTTTCATGTTTACGCACCTGTAACGCCATGAAAATGCAGAGGTACCAAGGAGGAATGTCGTCAATGCCATAGGTAACATTACCCCTCCTCTCGTCCGGATCGCCATCTCCTTCAGGCACCTAGAAAAGTATTAAATTAAGAATTGCTACATACGATTTCATATAGAACATAGTAACAACTAAACTATCATCTATTATAGGTGCGCATTGGTGGTTTAGGGAATACTCACACTCATTCGCGTTTCGCTGAACGATTTTGGTCGCACTTATACAGTTCTGCTTCTATCAGACGCTTACACCGTCGTAAGAATGAGAAGGCGGCAGCGCTGAACTCTATCTATAGCACTCGCATGATAATAACACATTTGTCCTCTTTTTATACTTGTTTGCCGCGAAAGCTCTGAATAGACGCGGAAAGATGAGCGAATGCGTACGCGTCTCCATACAAAATCTTTGTTTTCTAAGGACATAAGCTGAATAGAGCTGAATAAGTGTGAGTAGTCCCTTTATGTGGCACTTAAGTGGGAACAAAGAGAAGCCTACAAACAGAGCAGTCGTAGGAAATTCTTGTAAAAGAAAAAACCAGCCAAGTGCGTAAACTCGCACACGAAGGGTTCCATAACATAAACCTTAATTTTTATTATTATTATTTAAATTTTTTATTATTATAGAAATAGTACACAATCTGTGAAAATTTCAACTTTCTACCTATAACAGTTCTTAAGATACAGCCCGCTCAAAGACAGACGGACATACGGGCAGCAGAGGCTTAGTAATAGGGTTATGTTGGTTACCCTTTAGATACGGAACCCAAAAAGCGACCTTTTCTGTTCTTAAAAAAGAGAAGCCCTATCTTGAAACTGTAATTTCAGTATCGAGTACTATAATTACAGTTTCAAGATAGATTAAAGAAGATTAAAGAAATTTAAATTTATTACACCTATAATAATAATAAACTAAATTTTTGACGTCGTGGTGGGGCTTGCGCGTCCCGATGGACCTTAGGTCATACCTGCGGGGCCAGACAAAGAGAGATACAATCCGCAAGGCAGTTTTGTGGCGAACTATTGGGCAGTAGCGACCCCACGAACCTAATCTCCCGGGAGAAGGCCAGAGTGAACACTGACGAGGAACAGAGCTCCCACCTCTTTCTTGCCTTAATCGGCCGGTCTGAGTAGAGTTTCGCTAGAACAAACGTGCCCCGAGCACGTTTGTTCTAGAAGATAGAACTAGAAGGATGTATAATCCAGTAAGATGCTGGTAGGGATCTTGACCACACTTCCGGAATTGTCCTGATAGCCGTGGTATACCTCTCCACTCCTCTAGCACCTCAGGCTATGTTGCCACCATGGCACTACGTCACTTTGTGCTAGCGTAGCGACCGTTTTCGAGGGCCCATTCATTGAGTGTGCAAGTCACCCCCTGCCATTTAAAAGCCGTGTATATTATTAGTGGTCAGGCAGGGGCCAATAGTTCTTCTATAATAAACGATTATCAGTCCACTAAACCACCCAAACCCATAGCGTTTCATCTTTTGTTTCCATATTCTGCAATAGTCTTGCTCCAACCGGGGATTGTCCTTGGCAATACTTTCACAGTGCATACAGGGATAATCGCCGGTTGGTGCCCCATTACATTTGAAATGTCTAATGGGGCCTCTGCGAGTTGGTTTCGGCCCCTCGTACGCCTACCAAAGGACCGGGTCTCCAGGGACCCGAGAAAGTAAAAAAAAAACTTTTTGACAAAGATTTTCCGCATAGCTGAGATCTAAAATTTCCATTATTTGTCTACTTTATGATCAGTTGTTGAATTTCTCACCGCGTATCATTAGGTACCTACACACAGCTTTACCGACTTAGTTCAAGTACCTACCTTGCTAGTTAAACAGTTAAATACAGATCTATTAGCGAGTTAGTGTTATGTGTTCCAAACTTATCAACTAGGATATAAATAAATACATAGTCGAGGTCGCGGCTGTTTCCTCTCTGTGTGTTATTAAACTCTTAGATTACATAATATGTCACCGGAAAATAGTCAGCCATTTTCCGGTGACCGTAAGATTGTAATAAAACTTGATTAGATTATAATTTCTCGATATATTATGAAGAAATCGTTTTGTATATAATATTCCCATCCAAATTCTATAGTTTCCAATACATTCGTGGCTTAAATTATTTAGAAAAGTTGTTTACAATTTCACGCGATATTTTACAATCTTACGGCGTTTGCCACTTTCCGGTGACATAATTATACATGTCATATAAACCAAGATTAAAACCAAGCCGCTCGCTCGCACGTAAAATACTGGTATTCAGCTGAATCCGGTTTGACTGGAAGCCGATCCCAATATAGTTGCGAAAAAGCTAGGGATAAACCAAGATTATATAAATGTATATATAATCTAAAGAAACTTTAGCTAGCTATGGTAACTAAAGCTACACAGCTATTTTTAATACATAACTCATGGCTAAATAGCCAAAACGGCAATTATTATTAAAAATATCGACTTTGGCAACTATTTATGTTCTAAAGTACAAAACATAACTCTCAAAATATAATAAATACATTTCTTCAGTACTCTACAGAGCGGTTTTTTATCTACGTGTCTTAAATTTACCACAAATAATAAAAAACTATTGGCGGCGCTAGTGGACGGAATCTACTTACTAGATCTCGTTCAAACCAATTTTCGCTGGTAGTTTACATGGTCATATACATCATATATATTTTTTTAGTTTTATCATTCTTTTATTTTAGAAGTTACAGGGGGGGGGGACCCATTTTACCACTTTGGCAGTGTGTCTCTCGCAAACTATTCAGTTTAGAAAAAAAATATATTAGAAAACTCAATATCATTTTCGGATACCTATCCATAGATACCCCACACGTATGGGTTTGATGAAAAAAAAATGTGTTTCAGTTCTAAGTATGGGGACCCCCAAAATTTATTGTTTTTTTTTTGTCTATTTTTGTGTGAAAATCTTAATGCGGTTCACAGAATACATCTACTTACCAAGTTACAACAGCATAGTTCTTATAGCTTCGGAGTAAAGTGGCTGTGACATACGGACGGACAGACAGACAGACATGACAAATCTATAAGGGTTCCGTTTTTGCCATTTGGCTACGGAACCCTAAAAACAATAAACCTATCGTGTGGTGCAGTGATTACACGACAGGTTATGAGTCAGTCGCAGCCTTGAATGTGATTAAACTGCAAGCAAAACCTACCGTGTAATGGACGCCTTACAGCGAATGTGCAGACCTAACCTAAGCCTAACCTATTATGTCTGTCACTGGAATTTTTACAAGCAGTAAAGCAAATAACTAAGAAATTAAGGCAACGTAACCCACCTAATCTATATAAGCGGCCATATATAAAGATTCCACCAGAATGTCTGCTTCAATCAGTTGACAAATACAAATAATCTTTGTTCATTCTAATCTAAAATCAACCACAATTTCATAACCTTTACAAATCTACTATGAAAAACACTATAACACAGCTTTTACTGGAAACTAGTGACGATCTACGCTAACTCAACGCAATGTTTTAGGTAAAATATTTGTTATTAATTGGACGCATTATCAAAGAAACGTGGTAAAACCGTCCTACCTTAGTGCTAACAATACTGTACGAACACTGGCACTCACTCATAGCTAAGGTTATAGGTGCATGACTGAGGTTTAATGACAATATTATCGACACGTACCTATGTGTGTAATAATTGGCCTAGTGAATGTAACGCAGTTTTTTTTGCTTGTGTGTTAAAAAATTACGTACAATGGAACTTACCAAGTCGCTGATCAATACAACTATTTTATTTGACTTTCTTTTTTTCTTGATTCTTATCATTTATTTTTTCATTAATCTAATGAAAAAATAAATGATAAGAATTTTTACACAAAAAAAAAATCGCAGGAATGCAAAATACGCAATTTCGTTTACTTGGCTTGGATGACAAAAAATCATCATCCAAGTAAACGAATTACGATTTAAAATCCAAACCTCCTAACCAATTTTGATAAAATTTAAATGGGAACTTTGAGTATAAAAAAACCGGCCAAGTGCGAGTCGGACTCGCGCACCGAGGGTTCCGCACAAACCTGTAGGTATTATATTATAAGCAATAGTTGCGATTTACGATTTATGACGTATTAAAAAAAAACTACTTACTAGATCTCGTTCAAACCAATTTTCGCTGGTAGTTTACATGGTAATGGTAAATACATCATATATTTTTTTTAGTTTTATCATTCTCTTGTTTTGGAAGTTAAGGGGGGGGGGACACATTTTACCACTTTGGAAGTGTCTCTCGCGCAAACTATCCAGTGTAGAAAAAAATGATATTAGAAACCTTTCCATTTTTGAAGACCTATCCATAGAAGTGGCTGTGACATACGGACGGACGGACAGACAGACGGACAGACATGACGAATCTATAAGGGTTCCGTTTTTGCCATTTGGCTACGGGACCCTAACAAAAATGACGGCCGTACCTAACTAGGTAACAGTTTATGAAGAGCTCTTGAAAGGAGACAGATTACATAATCCCAGGTGATACTTATAAATGCCTAGGGGTTAAGTTCTGCATACGTAAGGTCCTCGAGAAATCCACGTGTCTTGTTACCATGCGATAATGAAGCAGTATCGGATAGTTACACGCACGTATCTTCTCTCAGTAGGTAATCCCGTACTGCTGACCACTCGATACGAATAGGTACTCAAGATGCTCGCTGTAACAATCTATATATATCACGTTTATGATTTTCCCATACTGATCGCCCCATCCTGTCACAAATACCCAAATAAATGATATTTGATTGGTTATTTGGCTGGTATTTTTAAGCTAGCAAAAAGTAACTAAGTAGGTATATCATCGGTTATCTACTTAGAACTTACCCATCAATCACATAGGTAGAGGTACTGCATTTTGCTAGCGAATAAGTACATAATATGTTCTAAAAAATGTACAAGATCTATATTATAGATCTTGTACATTTTTTAGAACATTATGCTAGCTTAAAAATATGGCCATACACGAAATATTACCATTACCTAAGGAAAAATAGATAGTAGGTACGATATTTTATTATGTTTGCGTACCGAAAACTCGATAGTTCGTCTTGTTAACCAACTTGTTATAACATCGCAAGGGATTCCCGCATTTTTGTGGCAAAAATAGGGGTGGTGTTCCCGTGAGGATTCTTCAGGAGTATTGTTAGGTTCAGAAATAAAGTGTAAAAAGGTCGAATTTTAACTTTGGGCGCCTCGAGGATTTATATTGTAGATTTTTACTTTTAGAGGATTCAACTTCAAGGGCAGATAAATCTCCGTTTGTATAGCAGAACTAGCTGACCCGCGCAACTTCGTCTGCGTCACAGTGTTTTTTTTTTGGAAGTCGGTTATATTTTTTTGTAAAATGTTTTTTATTTTTCACTTTTTAGTGGTACCTCACACTTAACAACACCACTGCAACATCGCAGAAAAGCAAGATACTGAATTTCGATTACTTGAATGTCATAATATCATCCAAGTAAGTAGACGAATTTCAACTATTTCGATTTAAAATCCAAATTTCAGATAAAACAAGAATATTTCAAATCGGTTCATAATAGGGAATATGCATGAAAAAAGTACTTATGATCTGAACAGTTTATCTAAAAGTATTGGAAAATATAAAAGTAATAAAAAAGTATTTATGATCTGAACAGTTTATCTAAAAGTATTGGAAAATATAAAAGTAACTGTGAAATTAGAATCTAAATTGCTCGCATAAATGATAAAGGTATTTAAAAAATAATTCCATGATTGTTTACTAGAGCCAATAAGTATTTTATTTTGCAAATAAAAAAATCGCATGCATTTTCCCTATTGTCGGAGTTATGAGGTAACAAATATAAAAAAAAAACATACAACCGAATTGAGAACCTCCTCCTTTTTGGGAAGTCGTTTAAAAAATGTTGCGGTTTGAGCGAACTGCCCTACGTTTAGTCTATTAATACATAATTTACACATTACCCCATTATGAGGGTAGAGGGGAGATGAAGTTCGTGTCGTGGAGTACCTACCAATTAAACCCGCGCGAACGAAGGCACGGGCCAAGTGCGTGTAGGACTCGCCCACGATGGGTGGTCCCCTTTATTATAAAAGTTTATTTAATTTTTATTATTTTTTGTTACACTGGCAAAGAAGTTAACCCTCGATAAAAACTTCACAACTACCTACTACGACATGAGACCGATTCTCTACTGACAGAAGAGGCATAGTAATATAATAGGGTTCCGTTCGTGTAAGACTAAAATTAAAATGAAAATCGGCCCAGGCGTTTTGGTCTATAAAGTGCTTCAAAGGAACACAAACATACATACATACATAGGCTGATAAACACATTACTTTGCGTCGCGCAGTCGGTTAAAAATGAAAGAAGGCCTTTTGGCTTGCAGTGCCGTGGCATTTAAGGCCGTGGTGTCCCGGCCTTAAATAATAAAAAGCAGTCATGAGCGTAATAAAATACGGTATAGAGGCTATAACTAGTCCAGTATAATTTATATCTTTTCCTGGAGCAACCATGCGTAAATGGCCGCTATATCTACATAAAGTCTCGTCGTAACTCTTAGAATAATAACGCATAGAAGCCGCGTCTAGAACAAAACCCGAGCAAAATCGTGTGTCCACTTCATTTTCTTTGTGTGCGGGAGCCGAATGTGTCTACGTTCCTCTAACGCACACAGATATAGCTTTCAGTGATACCATTACTAAGCCGTTACCCACAAAATATGGGAAGACGCATTACTATTTTGCTATCAAGGCAAGTATTTTATGTTGTTGGGAACTGGAAAAGGTAAACATGATTTTTCATGTAATATGACATATTTTTTCGGAAGGTATAATTCAATTTATTTCAAAATAAAAGGAAATAAATCGCATAAAGAATGAGATATTGTTCAATGCGTTCAGAATGCTTGATGGGTTATAATTATAAACAATGTTAAAACATCGGGTTTGATATGAATTAACAGTAAGTATTGTATTTTAAAATTACAAAAATGAAAAACATGAATGAAAGCAATGTGGGTATTTTTTCCTCACAAATAGCAACACTCTGTTATGACAAGTTAGGTTATTAGAATTTTGTTTTATTTATCGATTTACGTAAAAATAGTGCATAGAATGTGAGTACTTATTTGTGAAATGTTATTTTATCACATTTTTTTGTTTTCCTGATGTGCTTTAACATCCTTTCACGCAACAAACTGTCATTTTCAATTATTTACTCGCGAGCTGTGTTCGACGGAACGTGACATTGAGTACTGACGGCCTGGTGGCTAAGTTTGACGGATTAGGCTAAGTTTTAGTTGCCTCACTTTTTGCACTCGTACTAGGTTTCTATGCGTTATTATTCTAAGTCGTAACTGTAACTCGAATCGACATGAGACCGATATCCACTTAACTTTAATTCAACCTTACGACCAGACCAGAGTTGGCTATGGTCATATGGTGTACGATCTGGTCAAAAGACACATAAATTATATCAAGTAGGTACGCCACATTGCAAAAAACCGGTCAAGAGCGAGTCGGACTCGCGCACCGCAGGGTCCATACCATCTTATAAAACGTGAAATTTTTATACATTTTCATAGGCAAGGCAGTTTTAGGTCAGCGCCATCTCTTGACCGATAGTGGAATTAATGTAATTTTTGCTGAAGATTTCTGAAAAAGTGTGCTATTTATAGAGACATCATTTTATTTTTCCTGTAATCTTTACACAAACTTCGGAGATAAGGGTCAATATTATATAATTTTTCGTAAAAAATCGAAATCAGCCTAAAAAAAATTGTTTGAGAATGTGAAAAATATTGCTTTTTCATAAGATAAGTACCCCACATGCCCAAGGATGTGAAATCATCAAATTACTCCTCCCGCCCTGGGTGAAGCAGAAGGGAGTGTCAGACTCTTACTGACTAAAACCCATCCGTGTTCCTCCCAATGCCCTTTGCGTTCCTGGTCCGTGGTGACTCGATTCGAACAAATTCCGCAACCCTGGTAGGCACTGCGGACCCCGTCTTCTATGCTGACAGCTTTTTGAGAAGCGCTTTGAACACAGCGCGCCGTCGGCCCGGGCCAGGGGGGCTACTCTCTTAACCCGACGTCCGTAGTTTCGGGTTTAGTTGCTGGCGTATTCTACTCCGTATCACCTACGGACCTACGATTAGTCCGGAACCCGAACTAAAAATGAATGACAACACGATTTGACAGTAATTTGTCATTAATTCTTAGTGGTTAGATAATACGGAGTAGAATACGCCCGCAACTAAGCCCGAAACAACGGACGTCGGGCTTAGAGAGTAGCCCCCCTGGTTCTGATCAGACTGCGAGCCACTCAATGCTCGCCGTCCGCAAACCCGCGCCTACGGTGGCCGGGAATCGCCCTGCGACTCCCGACGCTCGCGGCGTCTTCTTCTGTTGCGGCGGCCGGGGCGTGAGGTTTCCCTCTCTCTCACGCGTTCGGCTTCCTCCTTCGCTAGCATTACTGCTTCACAAAAAGAGGTAACCGCTTACCATGCCTCCTGAACCAGGGCCGGACGCGAGAGGTCGCCGCCGCTGATCGCCTTGACGAGGCGGCGGTGGTCCACCCAAGCAGGGCAGACCTCCGCCGTATGCTCCACTCCACCGTGTCCTTCGGGCGATTCTCGTAGTGATGACACTCGGGCGTATCTTCCCGCCGAATTCGAAAGAGGTATCTCCCGAAACAACCGTGTCCGGTGAGTACCTGCGTCGAGCGGAAGGTGAGGACGCCATGGCTTCGCTTTAGCCACTCCTCAAAGAGGGAACTTATCGCCGAAATTGTGGCGTGCCCAGCGCTGGGTTGCGACAGTAGTTGTCTCCATACTGCCATGAGATCCCGCCGGAGCTCCGTCCGCCGTGATTTGCCGCGGCAGAGGAGTCTCGCCCCAGGGTTGCGCCTCCACGCGCCATTCGTAAATGAGCGCGAGGGCTCTCGCCTCCAGATCCAATGGCGGCAGTCCAGCAAGGAGGCCTGCCGCCTCGCCAGAGACCGTGCGGTATCCCCGGGCCAGCCGGATGGCCATTACCCTCTGGGACGAGTTGAGGTAGCGGGCAGGTCGCTTCCTCAACGTAGGTACCCCACATACCCATGTAGCCTCACTACGAATATTTAAGAATCCCTTTCAGTCGCTGATACGTGAACAAAAGTCATCTAAAACTCTTCCAAATTTCAAGTTGATAGCATTAGTAGATCTTGAGACATCCAGCTATGACAGACGGACAGAGGGTTCCTTTTTACCGTTTCGGTACGGAACCCTTAAAACCGGATAATCCCTAATAATCACATAGTCAGAATGGTTTAGTGTTACGAGATACTTACAAAGTTTTTGGTTAATGTAAGCTAATATTGTAGTCTAAGAACTTGTTTAAACTTAAGGTAAATTCTTGCTAATACCTACGCTGTTGCACTGGTACTCCACTGGAACTAATTTTTCACGCAATTTTAGATATCGAAAGGGGAGATTTAAGTTGATGATCAGACGCCGTTCATTTATTGCGTAAGACTATTTTGCTACTTTTTGTCAGCTGTGACACGATGTCACCGAATGCGATCGCCGCATTCGGTGACCGTGTAAACGCGTCATCGCCATCGGCTGTTCAACCCTAAGAGCGTGATGATAAACACAAATAAGCGGCTCAACTATGCGGAAAATAACAATTGTAGTATTTAGATACTACAGTGGAAAATCCTCACTGAAAATGTAAATATGCTAAGCTCTACTAATCTATCAAATAAATAAATTATAAGTGCATACAATTATGCTGTATCTAAAATTTAATAAGTATTTATGATCAATATGTAGATTATTCGATAAATACCGCGTGTATCTGACATCGACGCACAAACGATTTCCATGGGTCCAGGGCATGATTCTGGACACCCCAGTGTTGGAATTTTTCATCGGTTCTTTTCTCATTTTTTTCAAGAGTACTACAAAGTATCAGCTCAGCTGAGCTGATATTATTTGTGGCTTTATTCAGATTGCTCTTTTTGGTGAAAGTAGTTAATTAATTATTTCTTTATTAAAAATCTCATTGGGTTAGGTCAGAATAACGATTATGAGCAGTCTAAAGTAAAAAAAACTCTTGAAAAAAATGAAAAAATGAGAAAAAAGCCGACGAAAAATTCTAAGTCTAGGGTGTCCAGAATCATGCCCCGGACCCATGGAAATCGTTTGTGCGTCGATGTCAGATACACGCGGTAGAGTCAAGTCGTGATTGAATTGTTTATTCTAAGTAGGTAGGTAGGTAGTTACAGTCAAGGAGAAAAATATATTATAATATTCAGTGCACAATATCCAAAGGAGTTTTTCGAACGGCAGAATTGAAGAATCGGTTTATACGTCGAAATGTAATAAAATTATTTTCCAAATTTCCGTTCTCTAAGCAGGGCAACATATCATTCAACTATGAATACTTTGGAAGAAAATTGGTGTTGAATTTCTTGAAGTGTCTACATATTTCTGTGTTAAACTGGACAAAGGTAACACAGCTCAGCTATTAAATATTAATAAAAATCATAAAAATATAACTTACTGAGTGAATCACGCCTTCGAGTCCAATCGGGATGTTTGTGATATCAATCGCGTGAACCATTTTGTGGCTAAAATTAAAATATTAATTAAATAGATATTATCGTTAGGAAAATGCATGCATGTCTCACGCAAGGTCGCAGTATTAAATAGATTGGTTAAAACAGGTTACAAGTTCAGTTAAAACAATCCCGAAGTGTAGTTTACATAATTATGCCAGCGAATTATTACAAACGCTGTTCGTTCATAATATACCGCGTCAAATTGTAAGATTATTTTTCCAATAAAACACGGATAAATTTGAAACTATTGAATTTGGATGTGAATTTTTGTATTTAAAATGATCCTTTCACAAACATATCGAGAACTTATAATCTAATAAAGATTTATAGCAATCTAACGGAGTTTACCTACAATAAACTGGTGACGCATACCTACGTGCATTGAAAAATATTTTTAATTTAGTGCGTGAGAGATAATTATGTTTAAAATTATAATGCAAGACAAATTATTTATTTATAGAAAATACCAAAAAAAAAAACAATTTAGGTAAGTATTTAAAACATAAAAAAAATCTGGAACTTACCTATCTAATTTTTTTACTATCACAATACGAAACACATCACAAGGAAACACACGCAGCCGAGTCTTATGCGAGACAATCTAATTTCTGTCATAACATTAATGATGATATTGATAAGGAGCGAGAACCGCGCCGACCGCGACCGACTGCTGAAGAGGCAACTGTGTGCCATCTTTAAGTGACAATTAAACGAGCAAAGTTAAGAGAATCATATGTTTATATTGTGTCGCGGGATCATTGGAAATTTCGTTTTTTCATGAAACACCTAGTATTTTTGCAAAAGGCTGGGTTATTTATTTGTTTAGGTATATTCCTGTTCCTACACACAAAAATTTAACTAATAAAGAAAAAGAATTATGCAGATAAAAAGAGCACAAATTTCGTCCAGCATTCCTGCCACTGGAGAGTTGAAAGTAGAACGTAGACACAGCGTGTATAAAGCAATTAAACTTATATTAAAACATACATAATATTAACCAAATTATTGGAAACTAAGAAAGAATTTCGTTATCATACGCTATCCAATTCCTGGATATTTGCGGAAAAACCATGTCTGTTTTCTTACTTCTAAACAGACTGGAAGCCTGAATGCTGTTTGTCTAACTTAAGAGTCAATAAATAAAGCCGTTAGGTATTCCGTTTGCTCAGAGGGCTAATTCTACTAATTTTTAAACAACTTTCGTATTCGCAAGTCTGTCAATCGCAAACTGTCAAAAAAGCCTTCTATTCTATTCTATTTTTTATTAATGGCAAGTAGAGCCGATGTCGACTATTCTGCCAATGTCAAAAGTAAATTGGAAAAGCAAGTGTGCATTAGACTAAGTTTTTGTAAACTGGTCAGCAATATGATAAAAATCCTTAATTTTCATACATTTTTGACAGTTTGCGAATGAGACGCGAATGTGAAAATTAGTAGAATTGGCACTATAGTTATCATGATTCGAAGGTACTGGGGTCTTAAAAATATACTTTAGCAGAATCGTATTAGAATCATAATATTAACCACACAACAATCTGTCAAAATTCATTTTCATCTTCATTGCTAACGCATTAGGTTCAAGGTTGATTGGCAAAATTTGACAGTGTCGGGTAGCGTGATGTGCGGGCTGATTCTGCTAGAATGACCTTTTTAGGTCACCTGTTAACTAGTCAGCGTTTATATTAACCAATCAGAGTTCGTATTCAACATTTTTGTTTGCAGTCAACCTTTGACAAAACGAAATACCTAGCTACCTACTTTTTTTACGAATCCTCTCTCTCGTATGAATGTTTTCCAAAAACCCGTCATTTTGCAATTTAAAAAACCTAGTATTTTCGTGAAAAAAACGGTTTTCAGAATTACCGTGCGAAGTACCTACAGAGAGTGGCACATTGAACGAGTTTGATTAGCGATGTATCGTGAACGTTGTGTCTACTATACATTTTCTCGTCACATAACTATTTACGGACAAGATCTCAAAGGAGTAAATATATGAAAAAGTTTGTTGTACCTACTTGCAATAATTAAGATGGTCGAAGATGTCGAAACTACTTAGTTCCAACTATATTTAATAATCTTCCTGAGGAATTAGATTTGGATAATTGTGTCACAAAAACGTCATTTAAAAAGAAAATACAGAAATACCTCTTCAATGTGTTTTGTCAAAGCCTCACTGTTGGGCATAACTAAACTTATTTTTCTTTGCTTGCTCATTGATATACTTATAAAAACTATCAATGCTTGTGCTAGATAAAAGGAGCTACATCTGCCAACAAACTGCTTTGCAGTTTGGCAGAGGTAATGATTTTGTTGTACAATGTATTACTGTGAATAAACACTTTTTCATTTCTTTTTTTTTTTTTTTTTCAACTTGTATGTACGTAGGTACCTACTGCCAGTAATTATATAATAGTTTTACATTGATCACGTCTTTACAAGGCGTTACTGAAATAACTGAAAACCTCCGGAGAGGTCATTGTGCTCATTTATCATTAATTTTACGTTTACAGGCGACGACAATCTCCCATTGTAGCGGATGGCCGCCATCCGATGGCGAACCTATCAATAAAAAATAGAAAATTTTATTTTCATGATGATTCTACACACAACACACTCGCACACACCCCCTCACTCACACAAACACATTCATTCATTAATAAATTGTACCAACAACATACTCGCCACGGGAGGAAGACCTGGGTCCCGAGTCTGCTATTACAAAGTGTCAGAATGCAGGTCAATCATTGATTTCAAAATTGTTGATTTTGACAAGTTTGGTAATCTACGAGTACTAATATAATGGCGTCATTATGACTTTCCAATGATCAACCACTGACACTCCATTGGAAGAAATGGCTTAGAATGGTAATCTTGTACATAATGTCAGATGAATGTCGGACGTATACCTATGCGGTAATCTATACTAATATTATAAAGAGGTAACATTTGTTTGTAAGTTTGTATGTAGGGGGTAATCTCAGGAACTACTGGTCCGATTTGAAAAATTCTTTTAGTGTTAGATAGCCCATTTATCGAGGAAGGTTATAGGCTATATATCATCACGCTAAGACAAATAGGAGCGGAGCAGTAATGGAAAATGTGACGCAAACGAAGTTGCGTGGGTCAGCTAGTCTGCTAATATATTGACAGTTCCTTTGATCAGTGACCTACCATTGGAACGTCATTGTCCTAGTTTAGGCTCCAGTCCACTCCAATGACTGTACTGTGTTTTTGATTAGTGTGGAAAATAAATGTTTTTTTTCTTTTTCTATACTAATATTATAAAGAGGTGAAATTTGTTTGTAAGTTTGTATGTTTGTAAGTTTGTATGTAGGGGGTAATCTCAGGAACTACTGGTCCGATTTGAAAAATTCTTTCAGTGTTAGATAGCCCATTTATCGAGGAAGGTTATAGGCTAGGTATATATCATCACGCTAAGACAAATAGAAGCGGAGCAGTAATGAAAAATGTGACGCAAACGAAGTTGCGCGGGTCAGCTAGTACTTTATAAATTAATTTTTATGGCCAGAGTTGCCTCTGGGACTACTTATACTTATGTAGATGTGCCCGGAAATTACTCTGAAATCGCGAAAAAAAATTCAGTATTCTGAACTTCAGACAAATGTTCACTTCGACATTTACCTACTTTAATGCCTATAACTGTACTGTATGACAACAAAACTGCAGTGTGTCATCTAAGTGCAGGAGTCAATCAAGGGACGTCCCAGACTTTAATAACGTAGTGTACTGCGGAAGAAATTTACTTATTTATGTATTTCGGTCTTTTTATACAATGTTGATCAATTAATGGTTGTATGTTATCTGAATAATATTCAGCTTCAAACGAATTAACATGTCTGCAAAGTTTAACTTGCATTAACCGATTCATACTGACCTAGATCGGAAAGGATGCATGACGAAACAGGGTTTAGATATTTATATAATAAAAAGAAAGTAAGTTTATCACATTCAAACGTCATTTTATTGATCGCTTAGTCGTTTTAATACAATACGTGCAATTCTTTTGAATTTTCACATGAGGATTAATCTAAGACATTTTATTTTACAAGTTCATCATGGATGGATACCATCGTCAATTAAACAATTAATCATCAATACATTTTTAAGCGACCCCCGGGGACCCATCACACATCAATGTAAATACGTAAAATATTTAAATCTTCTCTATGATCAGCCGAAAGACTTCCACAGCTGGACCTAAATTATAACACGCTCGAGCGCCACCAAATCGACTGCTCTGTATTAAGACGGGGTTGCAGTACTTTTTAAGATTTTTGAACGTCTTAAAACCTTATGAGTTTTTTTAATAAATAAAAATCATTACATAAAAATCGCGTTTCTATCTTTACGATTTACTTGAGGGTTCGGATTTACGCGATTTAGAATGATTGGCTCGATACTTTTTTTAATTAAACATGACACTAAATTACAATTTTAAACGTGTACTGCTAAGAGATTTCATCACGAATATATATAAAAGTTATATCAATAGATAGAGCTTTTTATTTTAAAGTAAATGTTGAAACCATATTGTATAATTCCTTTATCAGTTTTCGCCAAGAAGAAAAAACAATCACAATTTAGGCATTATTTCGCTCGCCGGACAGTCGCTGTTGTTCGTCAAAACACACAGTACTGCAACCTCGCCTTAACAGCTGTTCAAGTTAAAGATTTACAAATGACAGTCGGGAACATCGACTAGGAAACACTGAGAATGAATAACAATTTTATTGAAATGGAAAAGAGAACGTGCAGGAAATATAGGGGGCAGCACTGATTGCATTGTCAAGTATATCTTACTGATAAGTTTTGAATCTGCAACGCTAGATGGCGCAGTCTTCTTCGTGCGTTTTTTTTTATTTGTTAAGGGTTTGCTCTTGACACTCTAGTCTAGGTCAGAGATGACAGAAGTCTACGATGGAGCGAGCTTACCCAGAAGGAGCCTGTTTACTCTAACTTTGAAGAGATTAGGGTTGTAAGCGTTCGGAAACAGACGCAGGCAGAGTGTCACTCCTTCGCTGTGCGCATTATGAAAGATGTTTGGAAACTCTTAGTGCGAATAGGCTAGTTTCCATCATCCACAAATTGCAAAACTATTTAGTCCGTCAGTTAGAGTATTGAAAAATAATGGACACCTATTTTTTGTTTTTGTAAATCAATGAATATTGATAAAGATAAAACGCATCAAAACTCGGGAGTGGGGGCTCGTGACGTCACTACCCGCTAAAAATTATGCCAGGGAGTGACGTATTGAGAATTTTAAAAGCGTCATAACTTTGTCAATTTTGGTTCCCGTAACAAAAGAAAAAATACGGGTCAAATAGTTTTTGATAATCTAACTGACGGACTAATTAGATTTTTTCAGTAAACAAGCCTATTGGTGGAATAGCTACAAGGTAGGGATGGTAAGTTGCACTGCGTCTGGATGGCCGATGGTAGAAGGGGGCACGTTTCCCTAAACAGAGCGTGCGGGAACTATACTTATGTTGCAGCACAGAAGCGACAATGTACAGTCGCCAGCACATGAACAGCTACCCGAAACTGTCAAATTTTCCCAGTCAACATTGAACCTTACAGCATTTGTAATAAAATTGAAAATCTATTGAAGAAATTTGACAGTTTGTTGTATCTTGATGTACTGGCGTCTGTTTACAGATAACTTTCGATTATGCGTTCCGAGGCAAGAAAGGGCGTATATAGTCACCTGCCTACAGACCGACCTCATAGGTGGTGGGTACTTATTGTTACCCGACTGCCCCAGGAGGAGAAAAATGTTTTTAAATCCAAATTTGGCCTGGCCATACAAAAAATTAAAAAACTCTGTTTTAATCCTAGACCAATAATGGCTAACAAAATGTACTTGTTACATTGTATCAAGTTTTAAATAGCTTACAAAAATAAGCGCTCTCAGATCTTATTCCAATCACAATCACTATATCTTACAATGTACACAGTTTCGATACAAAGATACATTATTTGGCTTCATGCATGTGAGCAGCTAAAACAAGGAATATAAAAACAGCATGTCCAAGACAGCTTTATATAGGTACTGCGGTGCAGCCGAGGCACACTTACATAAGTCCATAAATGCCTAGTTGTAGTTGTGGAAATTAAAATACAATTACTTTTACAAACTACAGCGTTTTAAAATCTGTGATAAACGGAAACAACGCCAGTTGCGTGTGTCATCACTCACAAGTCCGTCATATTGAATAAAAGATATCTAGTACAAACGACATTTTGTGTAACAACGATAGAAGACCTTCAAAGGCCTATAAGTTCCGTCTTTTTACACCAATTTTATTTATTTTACACAAATCGTACTGAACATTTAACAAATAAGTAAGTTTTTCATAGTAGTCAAATACTTGAGTGTACATTTAAGTTAATCGCCTGCAATGGTACTTCTATGTTAATCGCCTGCAATGGTACAGACGACGCCATCACATCAAGTTAAATCTGTCAAATTTATTTAATAGATTTTCAACTTTACCGCCAAAGCATTAAGTTCAAGATCGATTGAGATAATTTTACAGTTTCAGGTACCGTGATGTGCTGGCGTTTGTACAATGATCGATTCCTAATAGATCATTGTTCCATTTTATATGGTTTTTAAAGTCATGGAAAAACTTAAAAATAATATTTTTAAAACAGTATTATAAAACAGTATTATATATTAACCGGTTCACAGTCCAACAGACCACATGTGGTCTGCGCTGATTGTTTTACTATTGTGTCTGCTTTGCGGACAGTGAACCTATTAATATTTGAATATATCGTTTTCTCTAAGATAAAATAATGAATATACATTCAACGTGAGATTCAAAATCTTTCAGATAATACCTATTTAACTGTTCAGGTAAAATTGCAAAATGCAAAAAAAAAATTTTTTTTTAATCATGTCGCTTTTAACGATAAATTTACGTTAAGTTACTACATGGTCAAATTAAATTAGCATTGGTCTAAAAAAGTTACTCAAAAACATTAGGTTCTTGTCATTTTATCATCATTCCATATCTATACGGGAATCTATCACATTTACCACCTACCAATAATACCATTAATTACCTATGGCATAAGTCCACCTCTCTCTTTACATTTGTGCGAGTGAAGTGTTCAATATCACATCTGCAGATTTTGGCTTGTTTATTTTCAAAACCTTTACTCAATAAGCTTTCTTCTTCGGCTTCGCCATAGTCGGGTAAAACTAGCTCCTACCCCGCCGATTCTAGGCATGCAGTCCCCTGTAGCGGCATCAATGTCACAAGAAAAACTAACGGAGCAAATCTACATCGCAACAAAAAGACCACAACGCCATCTATCTAACAAGTAGCCAACTGCTAAAATGAAATCCTGCATCGCGATATCAGAGTTTACCGTGCGATTTGAACGTATACAACAGTCCGAATATCATCTATCCGGCAGTTGCCTACATCGGACACAACTACCGTCCGTTCAGAGGATCCGTCCTTATCAATGGAGGACTTTTGCGAGAGTTTACTTTCTGTACTGCATACCTATATTACATAATTATATGAGGCAGGTCGACGGGCAGCCTACGCAATAATCAAGCTTGGCTACGAAAAAAAAATCTTCGAGCCATTTCTTACAATTTTTGTTTTCAATATATCCCATTACTTAAAATAATTATGTTAAGTTTAATAAAAGTAGGACTTTGAAGATAAAGTACTAATTTTATCTCATGTTGAGATATCAAAATATCCAAGGCCAAGTCGCCAATCACTGCAATTTAAACCTTATATCAATGTTGAAAAAAGGCGCAATTATTCCTTAACATTGTCAGTTAAACTGATTTATCACATTTATAAAAATTCTAACCATTCTAGGGGCTAAAAAAATCACGACTTACAAATTACTTGACAAAACAACATCATCTGCTAGCCTTTTCCCAACTATATTGGGGTCGGCTTACAGTCATACCGGATTTAGCGGACTACCAGTATTTAAAAAAATACTTGACAAAATAAAAAATAAAAATTCGAAATGTTGACTAGACCATGTTCTTTTTGAAAACGATCCTTACACAGTTAAAATATGGAACTATTATTAAGTTTAGATGCTTAACATATTCATTTTTGACTGCACATGTGGCTGGATGACACATGGATTTTTTTTTTATTTCTTTATTTTATTTGGCTTGGCCAGAGATGACAGAGACAAAATCTACGATGGAGCGAGCTTACCCAGAAGGAGCCTGTTCACTCTAAATTTGAAGAGATTAGGGTTGTACATGCACAGTACAGCATTTCTAGTACGTACACCAGTTATCACTAGTGAATTTACATAAATAGTTTTCTATGACAATCAAACAATTTTTCTTTCTTTCAAGAGTGGTCTGTAAATGAAAATAGCAGCCTCACGCCCATAGGTCAAGTTTTTACAAGACGAACGGCTATGCATCACCGGTACTTTGCGTCCCACCCCACACGCACAAAACGCTTTGGGAACACATTCATAGTGCGTACAGCAAAGGAGGGGAATTCCCTGTCTGTGTTGCCTGATAGCTACAACCTGGGAGTCTTTAAGTCAAGAGTGAATAGGTTACTTCTAGGCAAGCGTAGATAACCTTAGAGTTAGAAGTAATACCCGCGCTCGGCGAACAGCGCGCACACCAGGCAGTCTCCCGCGCGCAGGTGGCGGTGCTCAGACAACGCCACGTCGTAAGCCGCTGGAGGAAAACAATTTGTTAATTATACATCCTGCTTTCATAAAAACAGACTTGAAGAGTAAGCTAAGTTTAAAATTATCAAAAAAAAAATGAGTTTGTTTAAAATCTATATAAATAAAAATTAATCTCCAAAATGTACATGCATAATTCAAAACGACTGATCCAAATTGGATAATTCTTTCATAGTTGTGTTCGTAATAGGGAATATGCACGCAATTTTTTTATTTACAAAATGAAATTCTGATAAGCTCCAGTAAACACTCAAGAAAATATTTTTTAAATATCTTCATCAGCGATGAAGTTATATAGCTTCAAATGGAATTTGACGTCAAAGTCCGTGACGTTTATACAGCTGCCATAGAAAACAGCGTTTTCGCGAGAGGGACAGATATATTTGTTTAAAATAATTGTATCTCGTTTGTTTTTCGAGCAATTTTGATTCTATTTTCACCGTTAGTAATATATTTTTGTATATTTTTAGATAAACTGTATAGGTGATAAATGTTTTTTCATGCATATTCCCTATTGTCAGGGCAAGGTTTGCATGAAGAAAAAATAATAACGTTGCCAGTTGACGGGAGCGAAGCTGCGAGGGACAGCTAATGAAGTATGAAAATCATTCTGATTTTGATTTGGGAATTTAAACATTACCGCAGTAGGTAAATATTATCAAACGTCGTGGTAGAACGTTCTGTTTACCCGGAATAGGTGACAAGGATCATTGATTATTATATTACCAACGACCTTTTTTTTTAATACGACGAATAATGTAAATAAATTACGCTGAGATGATTACGCCGAGAGATGACCCAAGTAGAGCTTCTGAAAGAGTGAACAGACTCTTCACTCGAAGTTGTAGGCGAGTACGTCTACCTGGTACAAATAGTCCATTCAGTCCAGGACAACTGATTGATATAATATAATGATGATGATGGTGGTGATGAACTAGACTTTGGACTGCTTTTAAGAACATCTCAAAGACCAAACACAATAGATGTTCCGATTAGGGAATTTAACCCAAACCCAGGGCTGTAGCTAGAGTCGAATTTGAGGCAGGGCAGCATTGTTTCCAGGTAGGGCGGAAGTAAAGAAATTGTCACAATTGATCTGCTCCGAAGCACGGGCTCCTAATCACTGACCTCTAGGTCAGTAGACTGTGGGTCTGTGGTATGTTCGGAAAAGTTTAGATAAAAAAATGTAGCGATAGGCTACATTTTTTTATCTCACACTATAAACAAACAATTCAACTATAATAATTTATCTTAGTTTTTGGTATTTTTAAGGTAGGGCATTGTGATTTCATGGTAGGGCATTGTGATTTCATGGTAGGGCATTGTGATTTCATGGTAGGGCATTGCCCCACAATGCCCCCCCCCCCCCCCTCCTAGCTATGTCCGTGCCAAACCTCATGCTCAACCAACAAGCAACTACGCAAAAACTTAAAATATAGGCAAATCAAAAAGCAAGCACCACATGTAGCTAACGCATCGCCTAGGGGAGACGGATTACCGCGCTCTTCCGGGCTCTTTTGCTCTAATTTCCGCTTTCTGAAAAAGAAAAGAAAAAAAATTAAATAAACTATTTTCATAAATGATTTCTATGTAGGACGTTCATTCTTAGGGTTCCGTACCCAAAGGGTAAAAACGGGACCCTATTACTAAGACTTCGCTGTCTGTCTGTCTGTCGCCAGGCCGTATCTCAAGAACCGCGATAGCTAGACAGTTGAAATTTTGACAGATGATGTATTTCTGTTGCCGCTATAACAACAAATACTAAAAAACAGAATAAAATAAATATTTAACGGGGCTCCCATACATTTTTTTGCCGTTTTTATAGATAATGGTACATAACCGTTCGTGCGCGAGTCCGACTCGCACTTGGCCAATTTTTTATTTCTATTAAATTTGCTTAATTCATGCATGCTGTAAAGTCAAAGGAATTTGTGTATACTGATGCCGAATACCTACTGTTGTAGGATCATTAGTATTACCTTATAGGCTATCCCTCAATTCCTGTCACCATTATAGGACAGATTTCGAAAGTCTTTTTGCCCCGCATTTAGATATGTATGTATGTCTTTGTTTTCGTCATCTATTGTTTCTGTAACTTATATGGTGTACAGACCCTAGCACATCAAGTTACAACAATCTGTCAAATTTCTTTAATAGATTTTCAACTTTACCCCTGAAGTTTTAGGTTCAAGGTTGATTGGGACAATTTGACAGTTTCGAATAGCTAAATGTGCTGGTGACTGTACATCAGGGATGGCCAACCGGTCGATCGCGGCTATAATTCCAGTCGATCGCGGAAAGGCAAAATATATGTAGGTATGTTTAAAAAGGTATGTGATACAGACTCTGCTAACTTAGTATTCTATGAGTGTGAACAGACTGCGCAACTGTGTAAATAATAAATAGGTCTTGTTAATATATTAAAAAATACTACATAATTGTATCCTGAAATTTATTTACTGACACATTTGTAATTTTAAGAAAAACCTATGAAATTATTAGATCGCACAGGGTTTCGTAAGTAAAATGTCGATCTTGGATCTAGGTAATCAAGTTGGCCATCCCTGGTGTACATGACAAAGATTATTTTATTCTATTATGTATCATTAATTAAGAGCATTAAAATTTCGCGTAACAGCACGCCTAGAAGAGACGTCACATGCGGGGCACTACTGATGCGTTTTATCTTTGACAATTTTTATTGATTGCATAAAAATCAATACATTATATGTTCAATTATTTTTGATAATATAACTGACAGAGCAATAATTTTTTTTTTAACTATTGTTAGGCATAGGTAAGTATGACCACTATCTTGCTTGATGGTAAGAGATGATGCGGTCTAAGGGCGGGTTGTTTCAACTACACTTAACGCACACGTAAACGTTAAAAATGGTGCTAACTATCGTCAAATCAAAAAATTGGGTTGTTTCACAAAATGTCAGCGTTAACGCACGTAAAATATAACGTTTACGTTAACAGATGGTCTGAGCACTGGTTAACGTAACTTTAGTTGCGTCAAATAGAACAATATTGTGAAATTTCTTTTGAATTCCTCAATACCAGTTCTTCTGATGACACAAATAAGTGGTGGAATGCAAAAAAAGCTATTTAGGTAGGACCCGTGTCAATAACTTAGCTATTGGGATGAGCAGGAATTTATACCAGAATGTTTTGAAACAACGCTTCTAATTTAACGAACGTCAAACATCGTCCGTAATCGTAACTTTTTGACGTACGTATGTTACGATAACCAACTGTTTGATACAACCCGCCCTTAGATGGAGCACGCTTGCCTAGAAGTAACCTATTCACTATATTTTTTGATGTGTAACATCTATCGGCGCACCTTGGGAGTAAAACCAACTCGTATGACGAAACGGAAACGACATGACGTCATGTCGTGATGCCCCCACTACGCCACCTGTTACGGACGGCGAACTTTGGAACTAATTTATAAGATTTTTATTGTTTTTTTTTATTTTTTTTGATATTTACATAAATAATTCACATCTGCCGGGCGTCCCGTGATGGCTATTTTTTTCAGTTATAAAGACCTAAATATGGCTAAACAATGAGTGGTTCAAGTGGCCATACTGGTCAGACAGAAAATTAGAGTCAGTTGACACAAAAAAAAAGCAAATCAGCTTCAGAGAAGACTCCTTCCTTTTACTTACTTTTTTTCTTCTAACTCCTTCATTTGTCTTTCTGCCCTGGCCCATATATCTTCTTCAAACTGCTCTCTCAACTGGCTCTTCTCTAGATATTTCATGTAATATGCACTTGCGTTGGCTGATGGCGTATACTGCTTAACTTTCTCAGGAGATGGTGAAAATGTCTGTAAAGGAGATACATTCTCGCTTCTAAGGCTCCCTTCAGTATGGTTCAAAGACCTTTTCTTAAACATTACTGGAATAATATCTTTTGGCATTGGTCGTCTGGCTGAGAGTTCAGCATCCTTGGCCATCATGATTGATGACATGGCTACATTTCTTTTGGTTTTCTTTTTTAAATTCTGGGTGTGGAGTGTGTCTTGTAAATCAGGGTCACTTGAATATGCAGCTTCATCCTCCTGTTCTTTTGCCTTCACCTGAAAAGGATATGAGAAGCTTTGTTCAATTACTTAACTTTTTACTGAAATAAATGAGATATTATTGAAGAACTATAATAATAATTGTGACAAGTATTTCTGGTTGATGATGTCATAGAAAGTAGATAACCGCACTGACGCTACAGTACGACATGGTGATTTAAGAAAAGTAGTAAGATCCAGTCCAGAAAATAAAAGTTACAAAACATTTAAGAATAAAAATTCTCATAATCAATCGATTAAAATTTATTATTTCAAAGAGACCATTTACAGGCACTTTTAAATAGTCAAGGTCTGCTAGTCAAATAGATAAATCTATTTCTGCCTCGCTAGTGATAAGACAAGCAAGTTCTTCTGCAGCAAAACACACTCACCGCCCTATCTTCAGCGGTCAGATTGCAGGGCAACAGCCCCCTGAAAGTTGTTGCTAACGGTCGAGGACTCCAGGTAGAAGCCTCATGGTAAGGCAGAATATTAATAGAATAGGTTGAAAAGAAGTGTCAAAAAAGATTATAAAACATAATTTGATTACTGAAAGCACCCAAGATTAAGAGATTTGGAAGGAAAAAGTAAAAAGGCAGCAGTGTGAAGCAAATGCAGGATAAAAAAGAATAATTGATTGCCATCCTGAAGTAAGTGTGTTTAAATTAATAAACTATTAATGGTGAAATAAAAAATAGCAATAATAGTTATTACTTATTGTAAGTATGTTTTGTTGTGAGCTTAAGTAATCCCTATTTTGCTAATTTCTCTTTCGCACAAGGTTTGCTGTAAGATAATCCAGATATGGGTTAACCTCGCCCTTCTACATAAGCCCTTTATTTCATTTGTATCTGTATATTTTTGAGTGCAATAAAGAATAAGAAGACAAACCATTTCAAGCATATCTTGAATTAGTCTGTAGTTAGGTGCAGGAAAGTCTCCAGAGCCTACAACTTCAGGTGTGAACTCTCCTTTATATTCTGTGGAAAAAATTATATAAACCTCTATCATTGTAATAAAAAACCACAAATAAATAAAATTTTTAACATACATATTTGCAGTTAGCAAACCTAACTTTTGATTTAACAGAGTTATTGCTGGCTGATAATTTCATAAAATACTGCCAATGCCAATAATATTTCATAATATACATTTTCACAGGTTGACAATATACATTGTATCTGAAAGTTGTTCAGCAGATGAATCTTTTATACAAATGAAGCTATTAGTTTTTTTTTTCTGTTTTTTTTTTTAAGTATTGATTGTGATTGAAAATATTTTGTGAAGAACAGGGATTATTTATGTAGGTAGATAGGTGATCAATCACCTTGTGCAAAGCCATTGCTCACCAGGTTGGTGGAAATTGGTGTTCAATCAAATGTACTCAACCTGTAAGCTGTAAGGGAGTGATAAATTGAGATTGTAGGTAGTCATGGAACTTCCTTATATATACGTACCTTCTTTGGCAAGGGGGTAAGCTGGTGGTCCGACTGCAACATACGTCTCCAAGGTTGCGGGCACTACGGACCCCTGTGCCACTGACAGATCTTGCATAATATCCTCCAAGTTACTCCAGTCACTCATTTTGAATGTTTATTTGTTCAACTCTTGATTAATGGCTTTTTACCTGTGCACCACAGAAAATATGACAAATAGTTTTGTTTGTTAAATCAAAAGAAAGGTGGTGCTAAGGAAACATTTTCTTAATTCTGATTGCCCTTATAGTGACTCTTTGATTAAATTCTGATTTCTGTTCTCCGTGGAGTAGAGTTTGAAGACCAATGATTACAACTTTTCCTTTTTATTTTACCCTGGATTATGAATTAAAAGCTCAGCAAAAAGGTAGGATCTTGACTATGGACAACGTGGAAAAACACACTAAACCGTACTTACAATAAAAACTTCAAGAATAGTATGGTGATGCAGTACAAATGTATGTAGCTAGCTGTAAATGCTTTATTTACGCAGTTATAAAAATGATAACACTTGTTGATAACTGAGACGATTGCCTCAGCTTCGCGGAAGACGACACAATACAAAAATACGACCTATATGAAGTTCTTTTAATATTCCCCACGAAATATCCCGCCGGTATTTCTTTTTACGTAGGTAGGGACAATTTTCTTTCCACAACAAACAAACGCAACAACAATCTATTTCTGTTATTACTTTTTGACATTGACAGACAACTGACCAGCGTTGCCAACACCAATTTATTGAATTCCCCGCAAATTCCCCCAAAAGATTGTTTAATACCGAAGCATGGCTAGGTATTAAAAATGTTAGTTTTTTTTAAGTTAGGTAATTAAAAGTTTAAAGTACCGAAGCATGGCTAGGTATTAAAAATGTTAGTTTTTTTTTAGTAAGTTAATGGACGCCATGCACATGATGGTCGGGAGTCGTCTTGGCTTGGCGGTGTATCTTGATATCACCAATGCCTTCAACACTGACCTGGAGTTGCATCAATGAGGCACTTCGGTATCACCGAATGCCGACCTACCTCCGTCGCGTAGTCGAGGCTTACTTGACGGACAGAGCCGCCATCTTCCCGGTCACCTGGTGTCGTGCGGTGTACCACAGGGTTCGGTTCTGGGTCCGCTCCTGTAGGTTGTGATTTCAATTCGTCTCATTAGTTATTTCGTCACCATCCCTAATACGTCTCATTCACCAATACGTCACTTAGTCGCTTTCCTAACTCGTCTCATGCCTTATTTCGACTCTTTCCCAATTCGTCCGACGTAGGTAAGTATATTTTTAATGAACAGTTAGGTACAAAATTATAAAGGGCGTTGGTTCTCGATTTCAGAGGAGCTCATAGCCAACAGACGCATGGGTCGATTTTCAAGGTTAAGCAACGCTTATCGAGGTTGGCCTGTGGATGGGTGATCTTAACATAGGTACCCAGATTTCTCAGAGCCTCGGAGAGCAAGTTAAGCTTTTAACACGTTTTCTAGACCTTAACTAGTCGTTTCGAATTGTCAGAAAACAGAAAATCTAATACCTACCAATCTTGCCAAGGGTTGCCGTTATGCTAGGTACCTAATTACTGGGTTGTGGGGGTCAGACAGCAGAATTTGGTTTGGCTTTATGGAACCTAATATAGTCGGGAAAAGACTAGCAAATGATGATTGCAGCTTTAGGGTAATAATGATTATGGACCATGGCTGGAGGTGGATCACTGAGTTGCCCAATTTCTCACAGGTCATGGCAACTTTGAGTAAATTATTTTCCCTTAGGCTTTGGCCTCACCTTTATGTCAGTGTTCTACAGCTGACCTTGAATACGAACAATACGCACATCACATCACATCACATCTTGTGGGAGTGTGTTCTTTGGCAGACTGAACGTAATATTATGTTAGATAGTATTTCAGGTTACATCTGGAGTAGTTTACTATACGGACCTTGTAGAAAAAAAAAACAAATTTCCGTGCGATCAGGCGATTCTGCCATACTATTACTGGAATCAAAAGTAGCTCACAATTTAGGACCCATTAGTTTCAGTGTTAATACACCACTAATTTTTAATTAGTACAAATACTTAAAGGGCTTATTAGAAAAGGTCTTGTTATTATATATGTAAAGTCTCAATAAATAATATTCATAAACAGCAAAGTTATTAACGTTTGTTTATATCCCAAAATGTCACTCAATTTATGGTAAACGAAAAAATAAGCAATCCAAACTTTTCTTTCGCACTTTAATTGGGCTTAGGACCAACAAAATTATCAACTTTTTACAATTAAGTAATTTTTAAGAAATCATTTAAGATACTCAAGTAAAAATAAATCAAATTAAACAATTTTGGGATTTCGTTTTTTTTTACTTTTGACTGCAAAATTATGATCAGTAATGGGTACGGGAACAGCCCCATTTTTTTTTGTACTAATTAAAAAATAGTGTTGTATAATAATCCGTGGTGCTTGGCAACTGGGTTTAACCCAGTTGTATACCGCGTGTATCTGACATCGACGCACAAACGATTTCCATGGGTCCAGGGCATGATTCTGGACAAAAAAAGAACTGACGAGAAATTCCAACACCCCCAGTGTTGGAATTTCTCGTCAGTTCTTTTCTCATTTTCTTCAAGAGTAGGTACCACAAATAGGTATCAGCTCAGCTGAGCTGATATCTATTTGTGGTTTTATTCAGATTGCTCTTTTTAGTGAAAGTAGTTAATTAATTATTGTTTTATTAAAAATCTCATTGGGTTAGGTCAGAATAACGATTATGAGCAATCTAAAGTAAAAAAATCCTTGAAAAAAATGAAAAAATGAGAAAAAAGCTGACGAAAAATTCTAAGTCTAGGGTGTCCAGACTCCTTAATCATCAGAGGGGCCCGAAAAGGCCGACGCCTGCCGGAGTTGCGGGATTATTCGCAAGAGACACCGTGGCTCCGGAACACAAAGGGCAATGAAGGAACATGGATGGGTTTTAGTAATTAGAAGTCTGACACTCCCTCCCGCTACACCCAGAGCGGGAGGAGTCATTGGATGATTTCCCATCCCTAAAAAAAAAAAAAAAGGTTGTCCAGAATCATGCCCTGGACCCATGGAAATCGTTTGTTCGTCGATGTCAGATACACGCGGTATGTCCCTTGGTGCCTATTGGCCTAGCTCTAATCTGTCTCCTGCTTGATAAGGAGGGTCGAGGGAAGTGGAAATTATAATTATTTTTTCCTACTCCTCCGCTGTACTATTCTGATTAATTTCGATGCGGGACCCAAGACAGTTGAATCGTTTCTCCGAGACTTGTCGAGCTTCATTAGCTCGGCGTTTTTCTGGTGGTCGCCACTGCTGATTCTGGCTTTCAGGAGTTGCAGTGGTTGGGAATGTGTGGCGGGCTTCTCCCATACCGCGTACTGGAAGACGCATCGTTGGAAAGCCTACCTGCCTACCACAAGGTGGACCGATGAGCTGGTGAAGGTCGCGGGTAGCCGATGGATGCAAGACGCACAGGACCAGTCGTTTTGGCGAAGCTTGGGGGAGGCCTATGACCAGCAGTGGACGTCTTTCGGCCGATATGATGATGATGATTAGGTACAGACACTGCACATCAAGCTACAACCATCTGTCAAAATTCTTCAGTAGATTTTCAACTTTATTGGGAAAGTTTTAAGGTTCAAATTTGACAGTTTCGGATAGCCTGATGTTCTGGCGACTGTACCTTCCATTATAATTTTCTTTCAATAATAGGTATACTTATTTATATAGGTAGGTACTAAGAAATATTTCATTTGGTCTACTTTATGCCAGCTGACCTAGCATTAAAAAAATCCGAAAAAAGTATTTTGTGCTCAAGTACATAAGCGTCGGACGAATTGGGAAAAGAGTCTAAATAAGGCATGAGACGAGATAGGAAAGCGATTAATTACACAAAATGACGTATTGGTGAATGGTGACGAAATAACTAATGAGATGAATTGAAATCACAACCCTCCTGTAGGGCATCGGCTACGACTGGGTGCTGCGCGTCGACATCCTTAGTGGCGTCAAAGTGAGCGTCTGGCAGAGAGGGAGTCGCACCAGGCGGTGGCCGACGCTATGATACGCGGGGTTGCGATAGTCGTTGAGAGGATCCGGCAATTGGGTCTCGAGGTGGCCCTACACAAGTCCGAAGCCATGTGCTTTCATGGATCTCGGAACAGGCCACCATCAGGATCCCAAATAACAGTAGGAGGAATTCACATCGGCGTCGGGTCGACGATGACGTAGGTACCTGGGTCTCATCCTCGACAGCCGTTGGTATTTCGTAGAGGTTCGTCGGGTACTCCACAATCCAGGCGATAAGATATTTGCAAGTACAATATATCTCATCCCTATAGTTTATCCCCTCGGTGCATAATCTACAATTTTTTTACCTAATTGACTTCTGCCATTGAGTATCTAGAATAATTCATAATTATCTATAATAGGTACATAGTAAGTAACTCTAAACTCTCACAAATCTTAGTTCCATGTAGGTATTTTACCGGGACGGAACTTTCTTAAGTGAGACGTACTCTACCGAATTAAAATTAAGATCATAATCACCACTGTCCACCTGCAGCTAAGTTGAGTAATATAGAGTAGATTTCATGAAGTTCAAAATAATATGAACTTTATTTTTATTTTTTTTATTTTATTTACTGAGAGCTTCATGAAATAGCAATGTAGGTATCTGACATTATTCGTTATTTACGAGACCTAGTAAAAGTTAACATCGACATAATCAACTAGGTATGTCACTACAACTAAAATAAAATACAATAATTTCAAAAATAATAATTTATTACAAAAAAAAATAGATAATGAACGTTATCTGAACGTCAAAGTTACATAAGACAACCCCCAAAAAGGCCACAACTTAAAATCTTCGATTCTCTTTAGTTAGAAAGACATTCATTTCAGACAAAAAATCATCTAAGGTGAGTAGGTATGCAATAGAGCTTTATTTGTTACAAAATATCGAGCCGCTCTTTAAATAATCTCCCTCTCACGAATCAAACACGACGCGTCGACGAACTTTATTTTAGAAACAAATGAGTGAATGTCTATAATCATTTAATTGAAAATTGTTTATGGAAAGTAAAACCAGTGTTACATTACCTACATGAAAGTGAGAAAATGCTCTAGTGTATACCCAACAAAACAATAAAATTTACTTAGAACTAATCGTACTGATACAATATAAATATATTAGAGAGAAAAAAAATATATTTTTTTTTTGTTTATGGTAATCTTCGAAGATAGGCTAGAAACACCATGAAACACTTTCAAAAAACATGTTTTACAGTATTTTACACAATCCATGTTGCAATTATACCTACAAAATAAATACATGTGCGCAAATGTTAAACAATCTAGAAAAAAAAAGCTGACCAGTCCCAACAGACGTCGTCCATTTTGGGACTGGTCATAATGCCTTATTGCTCATAGCACCATGTAGCTAGCAATATTGAAGGCACCTGAATGATACAACACACGTGCCACCATCGGCAAGACACTGGAGTGAGCAATAACATACCCTGTACCGCCGGAGTACATAAAAGTCTATGAAAATCAAGACTATATGGACATGGTACCTACAAAGTATTTACACATATGCTCCGCAATTATACAATAATAATTGAGCCGAAGTACATTCCAATAATCCGGCAAGCCCTGGTTAATTGTATTGGATTCGCGAGAATACTTAGAATACTTCATAATTATGCAATCTAGATTAAGTTGTTGTACGAGCTACGCTATCAGTGTACATCTTAGCTCGCCTTTATGGTAGTTTTTACGTCACATTCAAGAATGCACATATTGTTTAGCTGTGCATTTAACATAGCAGTTATGTAATTATTTAGTAGCAATAAATCCATCAAGGGAATCTACTCTTACCTAAAATAACATACCACAGTTTACATTACATACACATTTTCACTGTTCGGCATTAGGTACAACCCCTACAATAGGTATAGTAACTCTATAAACTTTTCACAGCACCTGAGTTTACGCAAGCAAAGTGTCTGCGTAGCTACATGCAGAAAGGAACCTAGAGATATGCACTATTTTATCACTATGGTAGGTAAGCTACAAAACCGCAGTCCCGTGTGATTCGACCACTTCCTCTCACAGAAAATAGCCATATCAGTGGCCACGTTGTGGACTGACAATTTTATTAGAAAAAAATCACATTTTATGCCATACATTTACATTTTTGTCCACTTTAAATATATATATATATATATATATACATGTTGTGACGTAAATAGTGTCCAGATATAATTATCTATGTACCTATAACAAATTTCAGTTTTAACATTTTTTACCGAAGGGTTCAGAAAATATTTTGGGGTTTTTACTCATAAAATCTCTGCCTTCGTTTCAAAATTGGTTGCACGAGGAGTGATCAAATAGCTGGAACAGCACAGAAAATGAAGTTTCATCATTTGCAAAAAAAAACCCACGAGTCCAACAGTGCTCCAACATCACTAACGCTTAAAAAAATCTGAACAAGACAAGATCGAAGAATCTTCGGTAAAACCAGATAGGTCGTATTTTGACGGTCGATCTAACAGTTTTTCTTTGCTCTGTTTAAGCCACTCTAAAAGTTCCAATCTTGAGATTGAGAAGAGGTGTAAAAAATTAGTTCCACAGCCTGGATTCATAATTATTTGAAAGTAAGTTCTAGCTTCCGTATATTTTGTAATTCGGAGGGTGCGTGCGAACACTCTTTACCGTGCAGGGTACTTACTTAAAATTTGGGCAAAATACAACTAAACAAGTTCCATTCTAAACAATGCAGTTTATTTATAATCACGCACTAGCCTGGTACCTACTTACATTAAATAAACAGGTTTATTAATATATCTCTATTCCCTAAACCCTGTCGTACGGTTCCAGCCGTCTCAGCTAGTCTCCTTTCTAAGGCGACCTACGGTGAGAATATGGGCATGAGAACAATTCTGCAAACTCAGGGTCGCTTGTGAGGTGAACCGCTAGTAACTTGTAGCTCAATCGCTAAATATGTTAGGAATCTAGTTATGCTCGGTGCAGAAAATAACCGTGGAAAGCTCTAATTTAGAGACACAACAATGTATTGCAACCGTTCAATATATATCTTCCTATCCACGAGGCCATAAGGTTCACCCTCTCTCTCAAATAATATAATTAGTTTACTGGTAGGTATCGGTCAACGTGACCATAACACGCACGCACGCGCGGCGTAACACGTTGCCCACTCAAAGAGGCGAGACCTTTTTTTAAATGGGACAAGCCCGCCACACATTCCCAACCACTGCAACTCCTGAAAGCCAGAATCAACAGTGGCGACCACCAGAAAAACGCCGAGTTAATGAAACCCGACGAGTCCCGGAGAAACGATTCAACTGTCTTGGATCCCGCCACGAAATTAATCAGAAGAGTACAGCGGAGGAGTAGGAAAAATAAATATAATTTCCACTTCCCTCCACATCAAGCAGGAGACAGATTAGAGCTAGGCCAATAGGCACCAAGGGACACATACAACTGGGTTAAGCCCAGTTGCCAAGCACCACGGATTATATATTAACATTTAAACTAATGGGTCCTAAATTGTGAGCTACTTTTGATTCCAGTAATAGGTATGGCAAAATCGCCTGAACGCACGGAAATTTGTTCTGGTTTCTACAAGGTCCGTACAGGAGGCGAGACCTATGGAGGTAGGATACCAAGCCGAAACAAAGAATCCAACGTCTATACCCGGTAATGGTTCATCGGACGAAGTTGTGATATGTGGGACCCACCCAGAGCCACCGCTGCGGATTTGGACTCACTGTCAACACACCCGCATCGGCACTAGTCTGCTATGAACAACCAGCACAAGGTCAGCGCACGATTTGTCATCTATTAGCGTCCGTCTTTAGGCCAACTAAAAGGGCCAGACCTGAAGTCCCAATCCCAACCTTCGAGAGGAACAAAAAATTACCTACCGCGTGGAGACTACCTTTGTCATAATCCGGGAACAAAGCCTATGGTTAGTAAGCGATTACTCCATTCGTCTACGCGAGGAACGGGTGCTCAATATTGTGAGACCCAGAAACAGTAGCCACGTGCAGAACGCGGCCTACCGGCCCGCGATTCAAAATCAAGAGGAACGATCCTACATCGAAGACCAACTAGAATATCTGACCATAGACCAACTCTCGAGTTTCCGACCATAGACTCACCTCAACGCAGAACTACGAAAGATATCAATAATGACATCGCGATGACCAAGAGATGTCGCTACCCGTCTACATTTCCATGAATGCAACGTGACAGTGAAGTCAATTTTTATCAATTTATTAAACACTAAAATATGTAAGACAGGACTCGCACAAAACAGGCTAAAATTAAAATAAATTAAAACTAAAAGTACCTAATAATGTAGCTGTAACTTCTCAACTTCATTTCATGGTTGATGTTCTACTGGTCCGGAATTGAGCTGACCACCTTGTCACAGCGACATACGGAGGAGCCTGACTCCCCTAATGTCTCCATCCACCAGCCATCTGCTAGGCTGGTTTCGAACTATTGGAATGTCCATGTACAGTATTTCGCACAAGCGTGTTTCGAACTAACGTTACATCAGACCTAAAGTATTTCGATCTAACAAGTTTCACACTAGTTTTGGACAAGTGTTCAGACTGATGAAAATCGGACAAATAATTTTATAACTGACGTAGGACACACGTCCACCGAATCGCGATGAACATCATGGGTTGTATTTTTTTTCAAAGGGGTTTAATCACTCCACGCATTTCGTTCTTCCCCATTTTGCTAAATTACGTCGGAATACGACAAACAGCTGACCGCTGTTACTGTTTCTTAATATAATACCTAATTTACTTTTTTTGTTATTACTAAGAAGAAATGAAATACCGGATGGAGAAGAGTATTTTGATCACTCCTCGTAATTTCAACAAAATCCAATAATTTAAAATGTTAGGTATAGTAAATTATCTGATTCATGCTGGGGAGTGAGGAGTCCTGGGCCGCGGTCGCCTCCTTTTGCGAGGATGTCATCTCGCAAAAGGAGGCGGCGGAGCGCGCGCGGGAGGACGATCCTCTCGCTGCGCCGCTCCGCAGACGAAGGCGAGGTCGGAGAAGACGCCCTCTTCTCCCTCCTCGCGGTGGTGATGGGCGGGCGACAGGCGCGGGGGCGCCTCCGCCCGCATTGCACACGTCACCACCATCGTCGGAGGTTCCCGGCCCTCCCCCAACGGGGGGGGGGCGTGAAGGGCCCGCTGTGAAGGCGGGCGGTTGTCGGAGGTGGACTGGACGTAAAGGCTACGCCGATCTCCCAGTCCACCCCCACTAAGACGCTGCGGGAATTTCAGTGCTGGGTTGTTTTAGTGGGTATACCGGTATTGCCCGGGGAGTCCCACATACCCCTCCCACTCCCCCGAGTGAAAGGGTATGCGAAACGAAAAAAAAAAAGGTATAGTAAATTATCTGGTATACTGAATCTGTAATTGTGGACATCCATAATTGTGGACCACTAATTTCGTCACATTCTATATAGTAAAATCGCATAAGGCGGGCCATACACGAGCTGCTCAAGCAGTTAGCCAGTGACCAAAAAACACGGACCGCTCGTGTAGTCCATTTCATTCGTCGAATCGCCGCGATAACATTGCCGTGTGGTGACACGTTCATAGGGTTGTTATAGAAATACATGGCACAATATCGCCGCGATTCTCTCGCACACGGAGACAGCCTCTTAAGTTTTGACCCTCAACGACATAGTCAAAACATTTATTTCAATTAGACCATTAAAAGGCATTTAAACAAAAACAAAATACGATTAGTTACTCTAGTCTAATAAAAATTCTTCTAGTTCTCCTATTTCTAAAATTCGCAAATGTCGAAAATCTCACATGAAGCACTAGTATAAAACCAGCAGCTCATGTTCAAGAGTTAATATCACACTAGAGATTGGATATAATTATCTACTCACGCGTATTCATACACTTATGAAAGTAAAAACAAAAAACGGATATAACACTATACTGCACTCTAATACTAAAACAGATGATTAATCTCAAGAGTGCCTAACTAAAATAGGAGGAACTGCCGGGCGGCAGCTCCCCGGCTACTAACTGCGTATCTTTTCTGCGTATTGTTTCATGTTGTATTAGTTGAAACGTTCGTGCCTTTGTGACACAATGCCCTAAAAAGATACAACATTGAATGAAGCTCCTGCGAAGATATGGAATATAGAAGCCAAATAAACCACTTTAGACTCAATAAACACGCAACTTCCGAGTGGAAAAATTGATTCACCCGAGAAACGATAACGCTAGCCATGGGGCATCATCGGAAATAACCATTTATTTCCGTTGACATGGCCCATAGAAAAAATGCCTTAACTTAAACATAAATATTTTTTAAAAGAATACGACTTTAGACTAGTACGTGCTATTCTGCACTGACCCTTATAATCACACTTAGATAAGAAACTGACACCCGGTTCAGGGAACGCAAATTAACATAAAAAGTTGGTAGACAAGCGACAAACTGTATCACTTCCATTGCGTAACATTGCGTATTGATAAGGTAACACTATGAAAGCGAAATTGGTTCGCAAACATTGGAGCAGTTTAGGAGCGCAAGAGATTCGCATAGTGGATACCAACCTTTAGGTCAATATTATTTTGTTACAGAAAGCAAGCGTATAATAAACAATGAAGCGAATAAAATTACAAAATACAAAAAAAAATGCATCTCCCTTCTCAGAGGTTTTAACTACAGGCCAGTCGACGTCGTGGTGATGCCGAGGGGCGGGGGGGGGGGTAATCAATTTTGAACGTTTGAATAACTGTTGTGCAAAAACTATACAGGTGAACACAACAAAACTGATAGAAAGCATGTGTTTACGATCCCCGGCCTTGGGAAGACTACGGAAGGTAGAAGTGCAAAAAAGAGACAGCAAGAGCGATTCGGGCTTGTTAACTTAAAGGTACAACAATACTTAACAGATGGAGACCGGTCGTTGACCAGCTATAATAGCCAGAGTCAAGGAAAATTGTGCATTCAGTTTTAAGATGATATGCCGTAAGTAAGGCACCTACTTTGATATACTTTTTTTAATTTTTTCCACACAGTGTCAGTTATTTTGGTATTTGACTGCGATATGTGCGCGTCTTTGAGACTTAAGATATTGCCAATTATTCTAATTTCTACGTTGCACAGATCTCGAGAACCCTCTGTGACAGACGGTTCTGTAAGCTAGCGCCTAGTTTGATGTACTTTTTTATATTTTCCAGTGTTAGACTGTTTCGGTATTTGACTTTTGACTGGCGATCTGTGTGCGCGTTTTTGAGACTTAACATATTGCCAATAACTCTAATTTCTATATTGCACAGATCTCGAGAAAACCCTCTGTGACAGACGGTTCCGTTTCCCTTCTAAGGTACTTGTCTCACCGCCGACAGTCAGCGAGAAGCGAGTTAAGCTAGAAACTAGAGATATGAGTTGGTGAGCAGCGAGAAGCGATTGTGTATTTCCGATAGTTTAGGCTATAAGTGAGTGCTATTGTGCGACGGGCGATTACTCGCATCATCGCTCCGGTTAGCGAGTTCTGACCGCCAAGCGAGCGAGTGTCGCTGAGCGAGAATTATCTTTGATAGCTCTTGTAGCTGTGCCCAACTAGTGGTAAGAGAGATGGTGCCGGCAGTGTGAACAGCCAGCTATCGACTATAAATGTATGTGTCTCTTTTACTCAAACGAGATCTATATCTTTTTTCTCTTTCTACAGTGATAAAATATATAGATATATAATAAAAGAATAGATAGTATAATGGATAGCTAATTGCTTTATCATCGGTGGTGAGGCAAGTGCCTAAGATCGCACGAAACGCTATAAAACGTATATACTATCCCTTATAAGGCCCTAGAAGAGTATCAACATACCTTTATCACAGCTTAGAATGTTGAAACACTTGACTAGGTGATTTATTTACGTCTAAATTTTTTCTTAATTTTTTTTTACTATATTATTAATTTATCTGAACACCACTGGCTACCATTCTTATAACTTCAACTAGTTCACACTATTGTAGCCAACATAAAGAGCGGGTTTCACCAATGAAACTGATCACTGACAGGTCATGAATGCAGTTTAGATTTACTGACCTCGTTCAGTTTCATTGGTAAAATCTGCTCTTAAATGTTGAGTGGTTAAAATATTTAGGAGTGCCATTTTTGCTTTGTAAAATAACGGCAATAAATATCTTACTACATTATTCACCCATCCTGGACACCATTGGTTACAATAGCGGGAAATATTTGAAGTTATAAAAATGAAGATAAGACCAACATTGAAGTCCTTATTAACTATAAAATATCGAAATACAAACCAGTCTCTCATTCTGGCTAGTTAGTTAAAAGTTTTCGTTATTTTTAAGTTCGTCTCATAGCAATTGGGGTCGTGCAAGTATTACGTAAGTAGATTTTTAGTAATTTTTTACCTCCCCTCTGCTTGTCAGAAATAGTAAACAAAGCTCTTACCCCTCCCCCTATGCTTACGTAAGCATTGGTATAGTTTTTATTCGCACGGGACCTATTTTCCACGCTTCTGCTATTTCTATTTATTTAAACTTAATGCACAATAGTGTTACATGGGCGGACTTAATGCAACAATGCATTCTCAACCAGTCAACCTTTGGGTTAAAAAGACTACATCATTCATTCTTCATTTTCATAAATTATCCTCACCTAACTTGTGAAGCATCGCGTAAGAGTAAAATCAAAATAAATAGCTATAATTATGCCAAATCATAATCTATACTAACATTATAAAGCTGAAGAGTATGTTTGCTTGAACGCGCTAATCTCAAGAACTACGATTTGAATTGATTTCTTTCAGTGTTAGATAGCCCATTTATCGAGGCTGGCTATAGGCTATATATCATCACGCTAAGACAAATAGGAGTGAAGCATTAATGCAAAAACGCAGACGAAGTAAATACTTCTGAAGTAATCACCATTTAAATCCTGGTCCCCCATGTCATAAAAAATAAGCATAGTAAAGACCCCCCACCCCACATTGGTGCTTACGTAATACTTGAACGGCCCTTATAGTCCCAAAAAAAGATAGTATGCTTTAAATACTAAACATCTAGCAAGACTAGTAAATAACTAGATTTGAATTATTTTACAATACAGAGTTAGCAATGTAAGTATCAATAGAGCAATTTCAAAAATCGTTTAAACGTCCCGTAGTATGCCGAAGAGGGACTAACACGTCAAATATGTAACTACACTATATCTAACCTCATAAGGCACTAACGGTTGAGCCTGCAGGCGGTTCGCTTGAGCGGCCAGCGTGCAGCGGTTGGAGCGTGCACTTTTGCGGCGGTTGCATATTAAACTGGAAAAGCGGCCGCCCCCGCGGTCAACCGTTAGTGCGCAAGAAGGCTTTAACAGCAGAAAATGAAAATAAAGAGTATTCTATTATAATCTTATACGTCCTCCACACTATTCCCGAAGTTGAGCGAAAACGATAGTGTAGAGGGGCACTTTGCTTCGCCTCGTGCAACTTCTCCTCGCTTCGGACGACTTCCAATCGTTGTCGGCCGAGTCAAAGGACTCGAAGTGTCACGAAGTTCGAACACGAAGCGTCTGACCACACTACTCGGCTCACTTCGGTTCGCATCGAGCCATTGTAAATACGCACGCATTTTTATGACGCGAGAGTACACATTGCAACGGCAGTTGCCACATGAACGACATCCATGATGCCTATCGTGAGGGGAACGGGGGGTGAGCTCCTCGCGAAGTTGCTTGAGTGCGTGGACACGTACTTCGGACTTCGGTCAACTTCGGAGAGTACTTCGTCTAAGTAACTTCGCGAATAGTGTGCATGACGTATAATATCTACCTACTATACACTACGAGAAATAGACAATATTTATACTATTTATTCAAATTGAACTTCATTCATAAAAAACTACTATTTTCTAATTAAAAAATTAAAAGAGAACTAGATAAATAAACTTTTCTTAGGTTTTACAGCCATGTCAGTCAATTATTGCTAATTACGTTCCTAATTTACAATTTCTAGTAACAGCAGGATGCATCAAACACATTCTAAAAATTTATCAGACGTGGGTACCTTATGAGTTGATTTAAAACTGTGTTGGCTGGTGTTTTTCTTTTTATTTGAGTTGAATTTGCTCTTGACTCGAATTGAAGCTTGCAAATCATCGCGCGGGAACAGGAATCATTTCCATCGCGCGACGGAATTAAATACACATTTCTATTAGGTCCATAATGAAGCTAGCAAATCATGGTACGAGAATAGAAATCATTTTCATCGCGCGACGAAATTAAACACACATCTCTATTGAGTCCTAATTAAAGCTTGCAAATCTTCGAGTGAGCACAGTAATAATTTTAATCGCGCGAAGAAATCGCATAGTTAACTTGTACGATTGTTAGCCAATTCGGACGAAGTCTTAGGGTCCATTATTAGTAAGTTATCTGTTATGGCGTACAGTAAAGAGTATTCTGTTTCTGTATAACATATACATCGTTCTTAGTTTGATGCACCCCACTGTAAGTATTTCTAGGAACTACTTGTAGACGGTTTTTCCTCTTGATAAGAGCCACTTGTCGAAGGTTGTTCCTCTTGATAAGAACTACTTGTCGACGGTTGTTGCTCCTGATAAGAACCACTTGTCAATGGCTTTTCCTTTTGACGTTTCCTGATCTCCAAGTCCTTCGCCTTCAACACTTCCTCAAGGTTATTCCAAGTTACTTCTTTTTGTTTCGATTCTAACATTTTACTTCTTTGCAGGTACTTCTGGCCAAGGTCCTCTGCATATTTCGAAGGTTGGTACTGTTTTCCATGGGTGGCAGGCTTGCGAGGCGGCGAGGTTGGCGCACTCGCGGGAGACTTGACAGGCTCTTTTCTTTTAAAAGCTATCGGCCCGAGGCAGACGGCCGGGGATTTTGGCTTTGTAGGTGTAGTAGGCTCTTCCAGCCACCTGTTAACCTTCGCGATGGATTTTTTAACCTCAGGGTCTACTTTAACTCTTGGAGAGGTGAGATTTGTTGAGCTGGCGCTTGTGTCGAGTGTAGAGCAGGTGGGTAAGGTTGTGGAGCTGTCCCGGGGCTCCGGCGTGGAAGACGACTCTGTGGTCGCGACATGTACAGGAGTCTCAACTTCTGGCCGACTTTCTACCTTGCGTTCGAAATACTCCGGTGTCATTAATTTAACGGGAGTCGTACATTTTGGTGGCGAAGTATTCTTGGAGTAAAGCCTCAGTAGTGTTGCGATAGCGACGTTCTTCTGTTTTTTAAATTCGAACGAATCTGATTTGGCCGCATCACTGATTTGGTTCTTCAGTGTCGTTACCATTTCTTCGCTTTCGATTTTGACTACTTCTAAGTCACCATGATCGCCACTTTCTTTTCCTTTTACATGTAATTCAAGTTTCTTTCCAATATCTTCAGTCATTTCAGCAATCTGCTTATCATTTCTATCGCTACCTTCTTTTCCTTTTACATCAACTTTAGCCTCTTCAATTGCTTTGACATTCTGTTTAAGAACATTAGTGTTAATATCTTTGCTAGCTACATCTCTACTATACGAAACTAAACCTTTTTTTTTTCTTGGTGTGAATGCCTTGACGTTAGGATTTAATTTACTAACTTTGGAGATTGCTATAACATATTCCTTGTCGTTGGCAACGTCGTCGCTCTCATTATCAGGATATTTGCTGGCCTCGAACTCTTCCATCTGAAACAGAGTTGACGTGGTACAAAGAAAGATAAATGAGAAGTGAAACATCTGACTCAAAAGGCAAATTGCTTCTGAACACAGAGAATTAGGAGCAGACATTGAGTGGAGACCAAGTATGGGCCAACGCAGTGAGGGACGCCCTGCGGCACGAAGGATCGATGATTTGAAGAATGTTGCTGGCAGTTGATGGATGCGGACTGCTCAAGACCGGGACGGTTGGCGCACTTTGGGGTGGCATACATACAGCCGTGGACGGCAATTGGTTGATATAATAATTCAATATGGAACTCAACATTATGTGACACTTGACCCAGTTATAACACCAATATAATAAAGTTATATCCATATTTAACTGTAAATGATTACTAAACAGTTTTCAGTACCCACCTCAATTAATTTCCCGACGACTTAGTGAACATTTTTACCAAATTAGTACCTAGTCTATTGATTGTCAGAAATGTCATCACTATTTCTATACCAGTGTGTCATAAGGTCCACTATTATAAAGCATCACTTCTTTAACATTATATATCTACCGCAACGGTAACGGTATGCTGATTTTTCTTTCGTCAGATGATTTTTAACAGAAGAATTAATATGGCTGTTTGACATATTTTCTATGCTAAAGCTGTCAAACCGGATTTTTTATTCCTCTGATAAAATTTATCTGACTATTAATCGCACAAGCACATAATATTGGCGTGACATTGGCATTTAAAACAACCAAAAATATAACGAAGGAGACTTGTGACTTGGATTACATCCTGAGGGTCGTGAAATCCCTAAAGGATGGTTGGTCAATTTCGGCTTATTACATAGGATATGGAATAACCGGAGGGTAACAGAAGTAAGACAGTCTGATGGCATCAGTCTTGCCAACAGTTTTCGTGTGTATGTTTCCCACTTACCGGGTCGTGAGGTCAGATATTCAGAAGCTCCATGTTAAATATTGGTATTCAGCTCCATCCGGTTAAGCTAGAAGCCGACTCCAATATAATTAGGATCAGGCTAAGCAGATTGATAAGATCAGGCCAATGATGTCTCTACTGTCGGATTAACAAATAAACAAAGTGGAAATCTTCTAATGAATAAAAATGAATCTCCGAAATGTATGTACGCGCATAACTTCGTAACGACTGATCCAAATTGGATACTGCCGCGCTGGAGACGGGGTCGGTGGGTGTGTTATGTTGCAGAACAACCTGCTGCTTTTGTCGCTAGCGCGGCAGGATTAGCTTCATCTATTTGACTGACAGACCTTGACTATTCAAAAGTGCCTGTAACTGGTCTATTTGAAATAAAGGATTTTGTGTTTGTATTTGTATTTGATAATTATTTTATAGTATTTTCATAATTGTCAGGGCGAAGTTTGTATGAAAGAAATTTTTGAAAAAAACACGAAATTCCTACGGGAACGGAAAAATCGCTAGTATATTTATAAATCTTACTACAACAGGCTTGTGTCCTGAAAAATCTAATTAGTCCGTCAGTTAGATTTATCAAAAAAATATTTGACCCCTGTTTTTTCTTTTGTTACGGGAACCAAAATTGACGAAGTTACGACGCTTTTAAAATTCTCAATACGTCAAACCTTCGCATAATTTTTAGTGAGTCGTGACGTCACGAGCCCCCACTCCCGAGTTTTGACGCGTTTTATCTTTTTCAATATTCATTGATTTACAAAAACAAAAAATACGTGTCCATTATTTTTCAATACTCAATTCAACTGACGGACTAAATAGTTTTGCAATTTGTGGATGATGGAATCTAGCCTACGAAAGTTTGAATGGATGGAATGTTTGTTCTACGTCATCTGACAGGGGGCCGAGGGGGCCGAGTCACCCGCGTCCGTAGGAGAATACCCTTCAGCGAATCCCTACACGTGGTCCCCGGGTGGTGCTAAACAGGTGACACTAACCACCTCCGTGGTCTAGTGGTTATACCACCTGATTCAGACCCAGGGGTCCTGGGTTCGATTCCCAGCGGGGGCAAATTTTTTGCTTGGTTTGGTTGGTGGTAGGACTTGTTCTAAGTCCGCCTGGCAAGCTACCACCATCATGTCTAAGTCTGTCGCCATAACAACAATGTTAACAGCATTGTTGTGTTCCGTCAGTTAGAGGTATGATAGCCAGTTCCTCTGTGTAAGAGGATTCCGGGTGAAACTCGCTTCCATCTTCGGCTTAATCGTCACTTTTCATCAGGTGAGAAACTGATCTGGATAAAATTGCCACAGAGACAGTTACTTTTTATACCGAGCGTATGTTTTCCTTGGGAAGTTTTCTGAAATTCACACGGGCGTTGCCGCTAGTGTAATATAGAACTGAGGGCTTAGTGTGAGTTTATTAACGTTCTCGATCGCGTTAGCGTAAATGCCAATTTGTATTGAAACTGACTAAGCGCCGCCTCGTGAGAATAACAGATAACCTTTTTTTTCTAGCAAACGATTACGTTAACGCGATCGAGTACGTTAGAGAAATCACATTGAGCCCTCTGGATACATTTGCGTCCTCTGCTCAGACTCTGTTACGTTTCTGGCACTTTCCTCTAATTGCAGGACATACATTTTTGATATTAATGTCTGGTCCCCAAAACAGAATTTGACGTCTGCGTTTGCTTCGCCAGACCTCTCTCTGCAGGAGTAGGTATGACAATACCATCAACATTTTGAAATTATCACAATATAATGTAATTTGATCTTGATAGGTTACCTAAAGACCAATACCAGCTTGATGCCCTGGAGTCAATTGAAAAACGAGCCAAGAGGATCATCGGCAATGATAGGCTCGTCGAATCGATGCTGCAAAGTCTTGAGCATCGACGCCGAGTTGCCGGCCTATCGGTTACATTTTGGGGAGTGTGCGACGGAATTTAATTCCGCCAAGCCCGTTCCACCATCGGACCACAAGACGTACCGCGATGCGTCACCGGTACGTGGTGGACATCTCACCTATACGCACAAAACGTTTTGAGAATACATTCATTGTGCGTACAGCTAAGGAGTGGAATTCCCTGACGGAGTCTGTGTTTCCTGATAGCTACAACCTGGGAGTCTTTAAGTCAAGAGTGAATAGGTTACTTCTAGGCAAGCGTGCTCCACCTTAGACCGCATCATCGCTTAGCACCACGTGAGATAGAGTTAAAAAAATTAATTAACAATTGATTTCATTTCTGGCCATGACTGACGGATCTACGAGATTTAAGCTGCTGAACCAAAGGATTAATGGGAATGGGAGGGAGTGCCAAACACTTACTGACTAAAAAAAAAAAAGGCCGGTTAAAACAACGAAGGCTGACTCACCTCTCTTATCATTCGCGTGATGCCCGCGTAATCCGGTATGATGCGTTCTTCTTCCATCGGTACAGTCATACTGGTTGCTTCGTCTCCGAAAAGGTATTGCGTTTGAAAATCTGTGAAATAATAATAAAAACTGTATTTTAGAGACTGACTGATTGTCTTATTAGTGCATTCCTATTTAAAATTTTGATTTATTATCTGTAAGTACTAATATCATAAAGAGGTAAAGTTCGTGAGGTTGTAGGGGGTAAATCTATGGATTTACTGAACCGTATTTGATAGTTCTTTTACCAATAGAAAGTCACGTTATTTGTGAGTGTCATATGCTATATATTAACGCGAAAAACCCGTCGAAGTGGGCATGGGTCAGTCAGTTCAATTTTAAAAATACAATAATATTCAATATTGCGACTTTTGGCTGATATGGATTGTCCTTATATCAAATTTTGTCCTACCAGTAGGTATGGCTATTTGGGCAGTATTTGTCGTTTGTCACCTTTAGACCCTGGAAGATACAGGTCAGGCAAGAAGGACAGAGAAAGAGATAGGGTCATATGCAAGGAGCTCCATAGAGCTCTTGTATAATCTTTTTTTTTGTCACTCTTTTTATTTTTAATGAGTTTTAGTCGGGGTCTTTAAAATGTTTTAATTTCGTTTTTATTTTGTACTTTATAAACCCTCTGAGGCAACGGGCGCATACACGAGTGATGCAACTGGTACACATTTGTATCGGCTGGATATTGAGGCCTATAACCTAGTAGATACTGCTACGGAACTACATCGTATGCCAAATTTAGAGTCCATTTAACTAACATAAGTTTCACACATCCCTTCATCATCTGCAAAAGAGCTCATGATCTTCGGCTGAAACGATTTTCATGAATCATGGCTAAGAACATTATCTATTAAATTACCGTTCATATAGAAAAACCGCATACAAATCGGTTCACCCGTTTAAAAGTAACGGTGCCACAGACAGACAAAGCGGTCAAACTTAGGTACAACCCCTCTTTTTTGGTCGGGTGTTAAAACCCGCTCAAAGACAGACGGACGGACGGACAATGGAGCCGTGGAAGCTTAGTAATAGGTCGGTTACGCTTTCCAAAAACAAAAACGAGAAAACACAACAGACTCTCCCCTCCCCGCTAGAGACAGAAGTAAGATTAAAAAAACTCGTGCAGTCGTGCACCTTGCCAAATACATAAAAAAATATTCAAGAATAAGAAGTACTTTAGAAAATATTAATAAAAAAAGATGATTGAACTTGTCATTTCAACCATCAAATAAAAAATCTTGTCGAACAAAACAATCCAAAGTCCAAAGTTCCATCTGTACGTAACGTATATTTAGACTTAGAAACAAAAAATGCAGTTCGGCATAAGTTTATTGTTTTTAATACTTTGCCATGTAAGGCGTATGGAATCATCGGTGACAAATGAGCAAGAGCAGCGGTCTAAAAACGCCACTTTAGCAGAATCAGAAAGCAAACCACGTTACCAGTCACTGTCAAATTTTCCCACTCAACCTTGAACCTAAATCGTTAACGATAAAGATGAAAATGAAATTTGACAGATTGCTGTGTGGTTAATATTATGATTCTAATATATAATTCTCCTAAAAAGGCCTATTTAGCCCGCCTGATATCAATTGAAAAAGTTTGCGCCAAATATGCAGATATTTTCTTTCTACCGGGGCCAAACTGACAACTACGCATATTTATCAACTTTCTGTTCGTTCCTGAGCATCGACGCCGAGTTGCTAGCCTCTAGGTTTTCTACCGGTTGCATTTTGGGGAATGTGCGATGGAATTGCATAATTTAATTCCACCAAACCAAATCCATCATCGAACCACAACACGAACGGCGATGCGCCACCAGTACATGGTGGACATCCCACCCACACGCACAAAACGTTTTGGGAACACATTCATAGTGCGTACAGCAAAGGAGTGGAATTCCCTGCCGGAGTCTGTGTTTCTTGATAGCTACAACCTGGGAGTCTTTAACTCAAGAGTAAATAGGTTACTTCTAGGCAAGCGTGCTCCATCTTAGACCGCATCATCGCTTACCATCAGGTGAGATAGTGGTCAAACGCGTGCCTATCAAAAGTAAAAAAAGAAAAAAATCCCCATTCACAGAAAGATGATGTACCTAAAGTCCTAAACAAGTTCAAGCTATGTTAGATGAAGCCATTATAGAGCCATGCGTAAAGTAACTGTCCAATGCTGCAAGCTGGTACCCAAGAAATTAGGAGCAAATGAACAAAATAGATGGAGATTAGATATTAGGACCAGGAGATTAGTTATTAACTACCGTAAACTGAATAATAATTCTGTAAATAAACCGGCCAAGTGCGAGTCGGACTCGCGCACCGAGGGTTCCGTACAAACCTGTAGGTATTATTTATTATAAGGAAAAGTTGCGATTTACGATTTATGACGTATAAATTAAAAATTACTTACTAGATTTCGTTCAAACCAATTTTCACTGGTTCTTTACATGGTAATATACGTCATATATTTTTTTTCTCTTATTTTAAAAGTTACAGGGGGTGGGGGGACACATTTTACCAATTTGGAAGTGTCTCTCTCGCAAACTATTCAGTTTAGAAAAAAAAATATTAGAAACCTCAATATAATTTTTGAAGACCTATCCATAGATACCCCACACGTATGGGTATGACGAAAAAAATTTTTTTTTTAGTTTCAGTTCTAAGTATGGGGACCCCCAAAATTAATTGGGTTTTTTCTATTTTTGTGTGAAAATCTTAATGCGGTTCACAGAATACATCTACTTACCAAGTTTCAAGTTGAAACTTGGTAAGTAGATGTATCCGAAACTATAAGAACTATGCTGTTGAAACTTTCAACAGCATAGTTCTTATAGTTTCGGAAAAAGTGGCTGTGACATACGGACGGACAGACAGACAGACAGACATGACGAATCTATAAGGGTTTCGTTTTTGCCAATTGGCTACGGAACCCTAATAAAAACTTCTCTCTTCCTACCATTACAGAAATGATAGTCTTGTTATCGGAATTCGAGTTTAAAAGGAGGAGGTTCTCAATTCGTTGTTCCCCAATTACTCAATGACACCTGGACAGATTTGGAAAATTCTTCTTTTGTTTAAAAAAGGGTCCTGGAGAAAAAGGGGGAAGTCTTCAACTATAGACACACTTGAAGCGATTTATAGTGGGTAGTTTTTGGAAGATTATATTCTCGGAGTAGTCCCATTTCAATTTGGTGATGAGCTGATAAAGAATTTCGGAGATAGGTAATGGAACTACTCAGTAAATGATAGCAAATTGAATGCTGAAATCGCCTATCTGCCTATTGTTTACATCAGTCCATAACATAACTTCACGCCGGTAAACTGTGAAGGGCTGTGAATTGAATATAGATAATATTACCGCGGTGAAGGGGTGCAACATTATTTTTTGTTTTTTGGGGTTTTGGTTATGTGGGTGATGTTTAGCGAGTGAGGGTAAACTTACAGGGTCTGGATAAATTAGAGTTCTCCTGAGTTGTCACACGTTTATTGTCCCAACACAACACTTTAATAGAAGGCACAGTGCAGATAGTTTTAAGCTAATAAGCAAGCGATAGCAAGAACAAAGCGAAAGTTCCTTTTTACTTAACACAGAGATTTAGTGCGGGTAGTCACTAATTACGGCTCAAGCGTAAGCGAGCGTGCGTCCGATGTACATAGGTCGTAGGTCGCGACTGGAGGCGACAGATACCGAATGCGCACGAGTATACGCGTCGTCACTCGGCGTGCCGACGTCACACGCTAAAGCCCGGTTTCCACCGCGAGCGGAATGGACCCATTAATGACTTCGTTAAACTCGCAAGCGCAAACTGCATACATAAATGCTCTTTATCATCCACCACCTGAAGTATCATGAAATCTATGCATCTTATGAAAGTCAGTTCAACATTTATTCGTGACTGAAATTGTTCTGAATATTAAATTTTTGTTCTGAATATTAAATTTTTGTCCTGAATATATAACGAAGTCATTAATGGGTCCGTTCCGCTTGCGGTGGAAACCGGGCTTAAGACAAAGGACCCAGCAGGCGGTGTGTGTGTCCAGTGTAATGTTACGATATGAATGACGGACGAGCGAGCGTGCCTGCCTATCGTTATGTTAAGAGTCCTATTACATTTTTTACGGAAATTCATGATTTTTGACGCTGTAATTTTCAGCAGCAGTAAGATATTTTAATTATTTGATCCTGAATAACGATAGTGCCAGTCTCTTTATTGTAAGTTGGAGTTACACATTTTCATTTTTCTTACATCAGTTATTTAATATAAAAATACGAAGTGGTATCATGCTGTAATATAATCGGTGATGTGACTGGTATGTCTGCCGCGCTCGGCGGCGTGCGGCCAGCGGCGCGGTCTGCATCGCTTAGTGAGTCACCGTGCCCGGAAATAAGATATAAGTGTCAGAGCGAAACATTGAAAACAACTTGGTGGGGACGGTTGTTGTAACTTTGTTGTATAGTTAGTCAAATAAGTTGTTTTTTATTTTTTTCTCCGTAGTAGTAAACTATTTCAGTACTTATTAACACATCACACGTACACAACTAAATTAACACACATTCTTATAATATTCCGACCTACCTTTGTTTTTATTTTTATTATATTTGCTCCATATTCTATTATGTTTACTATTTTACTTACTTCATTCCGATGATGTTTATACATGTATTAATATACCAATTTAGTCAAATGAACCGCCACTCGTCCTTTTGAAAGGTTCATTAGAAAACCAGCGTCAGACAGCATCAGTCTGTCTGACATATCGCTGAAATGGACCTTTTTAGTGCAGCCCTGAGACACGCACTTAGTTTAGCATACCTACCATTATTTATTATTTTAAGTTTTACCATGTACCGTGCGTGTTTTATGTATGTACTGAATAAATATTCTTTCTTCTTTCTTCTTCTTCTTCTTCTTCTTTTCGTGTAATTTACTATAAATATTTTACGAACTCAGTTTGCAAGAAAAAATGTCGGCGATGGAACTTTGACGGTCTAAGTCACATTGTTACAATCAATTCTTTTAAAAGCTGAAATGACTAAAAGATAAGTTGAATGTTTTACTTGTTTATTGGAGTTCTAGAATTTCTTTAAATTCCTTGAGTTTTCACAGAAAAAAACGTAAAGAAATCCTAATTTAAGCCAGAAATGTCTTGATTGTAAGTTGGAGTTACACATTTTCATTTTTCTTTTCGTGTAATTTACTATAAATATTTTACGAACTCAGTTTGCAAGAAAAAATGTCGGCGATGTAACTTTGACGGTCTAATTCACATTGTTACAATCAATTCTTTTAAAAGCTGAAATGACTAAAAGATAAGTTGAATGTTTTACTTGTTTATTGGAGTTCTAGAATTTCTTTAAATTCCTTGAGTTTTCACGGAAAAAAACGTAAAGAAATCCTAATTTAAGCCAGAAATGTCTTGATTCAGCGTCCATTATATTCCAAATAAAAACAATTTTATCAAATAAATTAATATGATATAAAATTTCAATCTACAATGAATACGTTTCATAAGTTTTCGTTTGTCAATATAATAAAACAAAATTACAATAAATAAAATTAAAATACCATATATTCTGCGTCAATTCAGCGCGCGCGCTCCTCAGTCTCGCGCGAGCGCCCAAATAAACTATAATCCTATTCAGACTAGTAAGTATCAAAATTGTTTCGCGGACTAAAGATGTACTCCTAACGCAGACCAACGTAACTTCGTTTATTGCAAACGAGCATTTACGATTCGTAATAGGACTCTTAATGTTAAATATTATTTTTTATGTTTTTAATGTTTAGTGTATTTGTGTGAGACTAAATGTTTTGTGTTATTGATGTTTTATTAATGTGAGTCACCCACAGGGTTGAGGAGATCGTGGAGTACATGAAGGTGAAGACCAGCTAGACCTTGAGGGTCGAGCAGTTGGAGCCGCGTCACAACACCAACTTCAAGTAGTCTGTGGTGCGGGTTCCGACACAACATCTTGACAAGTTCTCAAAGGAGGAGTTTTGGCCGAAGAGTGTAGTCTACCGACGCTTTCGTGGCTGGCTATGTGACACCGCGCACCATAACACGACGCCGTCACTTCGTGTCTTAAAGTTCATCATATTTTATTTGTATTAGTTTATTTTTATATTTTGTTGTAAAGCTTATTGTATTTTGTATGGGCTACTGTTGCCTGAAATTAAGGAATAATAAATAAATAAATAATTTAATTGTCACTTTAGTTGTGGATAATTCCCTCCAAAAAGTGAAAAGTAAAAACTTATTTCCAAAAAATACAACCGACTTCCATATTAAAAAACACTACAAAGTATAAAATAACTTTAATTTCGGACGTCGTCTGTAGCAAAAACCGAAGAATCAAAACCAAAAATAAATATAAGTACATAATATTTGGACACTGCTCCCCTGAGGTCTACTCTCGAACAAAAGCAACCTAACCTAGCCCTAGTATACCAATATACTAGGACAATACAAGCGTTGAAGCGAGCACCGGGACTACCAAATTTCAAGTGTTTTGTAACACCAGCCTAGCGGCCAGCCACTAAGCCCGCCAATGCGCCAACCAATAAGGTAGCGCGTGCCCAGCCCAGCCAGTCAATCATAGCGTGCCAACAACTGGAGCCAAAGCCAAAGCCAATGCCTGTGCCTATGCCAAGCCAAGCCTAACCCAATCGTTCCCAAAAAAATCCCCAGCCAACGACTCTATAAATAGAAGTGGGCGCCCCTGAGTCGGGGACTTACCCATCTGCGATCCGATCCAAACAACATTGTGTAAACTCCTTCTTCCTTTTTATTTTGCAAGTGTTACAAGAACTAGACTAAATTGTGTGTGTTAGTGATATATTGTAAAGAGAGTTTGATTTAGTAAACAACGATTGTGCGAAGAACTTCTTTGATTTATCCTATCCTGTTATAGTTTCGTAATCGTGATTTTCGTAGTAACAATGATCTCTTTGATTCACACCGTCACACGGTAGGGTTGCCAGTAGTGTTGAAAATTGCGAAAGATAAATTTTTTTCGAAACTGTTCATATGAAATACATGTAATTTTCGATAAAAACAAATTTGTAGTTCGTTTAAAAAATACAATCACTCATAATCACTCATTGGCATCGCTGATGCGCAGGGTGAGGAACAGTTCCAACAGCTGTCTGAAGGTTTTTTTTTTTTTGTATATACAAAACGACGAGGATTTTATAAAGAATACGCCCGCAACTAAGCCCGAAACTACGGACGTCGTCGGGCTTACAGAGTAGCCCCCCAGATCCGGGATCGATAGACGCAGTCGGAGGCAGCTGGAAATAGCGCGACTATCTCACCCATAGATGCTGTCTTCCGACGAGACTTGTCAGGTCAAATTCAAATTTAAAAAGTCATTTATTCAAATTAGGCTGAGAGCCAGCACTTTTTGAACGTCAAGTTTTACAAAAGACGGTCCCCCAAAACGCCCGCCCGTCACGTCCACGCCCGTCGTGTCATGACAACAACCTTTCCCTCAGTAGACCAGCAGCAGTTGATGCTAGTGCTTGCAGGGAGCCATAAAAACCTGATGCCGCGTTAGGGTTCAGAAAAAACGGACGGACGGACTCAGAAATGGTGACCCTGCTAACTTTGAGTGCTATTTTTGTACCCCATACCAACCGACGATGCTCGATCACGTGAAACGCACCAGTCTAGTTTTGCACTTGGGGGCTCCATGCCTGTGAGACACATTCAAATATTCCAATTTGAAGCCCTCAGTCTGCAGTTGTTTTTCTCAGTGATACTGTGAAACAGCAAAACCTTTTTGCAGTCTCATAACTGTCTAGACTCTTTGACAAGAACTCTATTTGTATTTTAAAGTGAGCAAGAGTTTTACAGACTAAGGACTTTTAGTCAGCGAAAACCCTTTATATAGAAGCAAGGTCTGAGAGGTGTCAGCACCAGAAATAGCATTATGTTATTATTATAAATAATTGTATGTTATTTCCGGTAATTAGTTATTTACTTTTACTTAACTTTAGACTGTAATGAAGCTGTTGAGTAGTGATATTATTTGCTCAAAGTTGCTAAAAGTAGGTAACTAAAACATTTTTTAACAAATAGTACCTTGATTTTGACACAATATACTTTATTTGTACAAAAAAGGGGCAACCCTAGACAAAATCGTGAACACACATGGAGACATATTACCAGTGGTAATATGTCTCCATGTGTGTTCACGATTTTGGGAAAAGGTGTGGTAATTTACCACACCTCTTCCCAAATGGTAAGACACAGGTTTAAGTACTCACATTGGTCAGTTAAACTCCTTTGTTAAATCCTAATCATACTAGTCCAGTAAAATTAGCATTTCACCTTGGAATGAGAGATACTAAGCTGGAAACTCAAACATACCTTAATTTTAGCTTATCAAAATTGTAGAATGTAAAATTTGTAACAAATACTATTTCATGTGCTCAACCGTTTTTGAGATAAAGAGCAGAGAGCATGAAGCACCCAGCCATACTGTAATATTTGGTCAACCATGAATTTCAGTGAATAAAACCTTGTTTAAAGTTAAGAAACCATTAAAATTGTACTAAAAATTTAGTAGATTTAATAAATTGTATTTAATAACACATATTGTCGTACCACGTATCTGAAAAATATTGCCATACAATATAGTCCACACTTTAATTGTTTTCTACTTATATACAATATAGACTTTATTAGATTTCCACTGTTAACAGTTCCTAAAACTCATGAATTATTGCTCTCCATATAAAAATGAGGTCATAAGCCGTTTATTTAAAAAAAATACTAATTTATAAACTTTCTTTCTTCACAGAGTGCAGATACGCGGAATTATCCAATGCTAGTTCCGCGAATTTGCACTATCCCCGACGTTATAAGGCCACTGAAGGAGCACCTTGTGAATAATCTTGCACCACATGCAAAATTAAAAGATTATTCATACACTGTCATGGGTTGAATCATAGCACAATTGAATTTGATGTAAAATTTTATGTTGCAGAAGCTTATGTTTAGGCAGAGACTTAACAATTCATTCAAAACACTACCCCTATGTCTTACTAGCTGACCCGTGCCCACGTCCCCGTCTGCCGTTGGGCAGTATATTTCAGGTTAATATATAGCCTATATGACACACACAAATACTTTAATGTAGCTTTCTATTGGTAAGTAAAAGAATTTTTATGGTTCAGTAGGTCCAGAGATGACACCCTACAACCTCACAGACTGACAAAGTTTACCTGCTTTATAATATTTAAGTATAAATTTTTATCATTGTTGAAGAAACTGTTCAGTCGACAATTTTTACAATTATCTGTGACAATAAAAACATGACTATGTACAATATTAAAATACAAAACATTTCAACTATGTAGCAACAATATATTTTCACCTCTATTTCCTGGTTCTTAAAGTTGCTTACAGTAAAGCAGGCTGTGATTTGCTTAGCTGATCACGTTTCTACATGTTGTAACCTGACAATGTCAGGCTGACATGATGAGAATGCATTACCTACAATATTTTGTAGGTGTAGAAATAAAAGTATTGCCTATTGCCTAATTTGAAAACTGTTCATGTCAGTAATATATAGGGAATAGGAATTCACTGAATAGCAGTGTTCGCTAACTAGTCTAAAAACAAGAGTTTTGAGTGCTATACGGTAAACCTGAAAGTTTAAGAAACAGTTCAAAGTAGGTAGGAAATTGAAAGAAATGTAGTTTGGTTTAAAAAAAATCACTGCATGTTTTGTTTTGCCCAGATCATATTCCAATTAGGTAGCAAGTGTTTTTTCCAATTAAAAAAAAAGGTTTACAAAGATTCTTAACAGAGTAAAACAAAACAAAAATTACAACCAAGGTTAAAAGCATTACTGCTATGAAAAAATATGTGTTCAGAACAATACTGATTGGCTAAAATGCTCTTTTTCATGGAAAAGAGTATTGGATAGTCAATTCAGTGGTGAACAACAGGAAAAAATGCTTCAAAACACAAAATGTATGTAAATGACTGGAAAACAACACCGGACATTCAAATAATGCCAGAAGTTAATAATTGTATGAGTTTACTATATGGACAGATGGTCATTCTACTTGTCAATATGTATAGCAAGCCTTCTTCAGTTTTTCCTGACAATAACATATTGCAAGGAACAATCATATTGTTTGGTTATTCTAACAAACATGGCTTACCTATATTTTCACGAATCCTGGGTGGCGGGGCATCTCCTACTTGCAAGAAACTTTCGTCAATTTCTTCAATACTCCTCGTTCTCCTCCCAGCAGCTTTGGCAAGGTCTTTCAGCACCTCTTCCTTCGTTGACCAAGGCTTCTCGGCCATATTGCACTAAAACCATAAATTATAATTTTATGCATTTTCCTACATTTGCTCTATATTCCAATTAGATCATAATAACATTGGATTTTCATATAACCCCAATAATCAAAAAGGTCAACAACAATGCATTTAAGGAGGAAACTATTGGGAAATGTGAAAATATCTTTACACACCTCGGTGAATCCAAGTTCAGTCCAAACTCTGAAATAAATAAAATCTTCAATTCATTCAAACGCAAACGACACCCGCTGGCCAAAACAACGACTGGAAATGTCATTCCTGTCCTGGATTCCCGCCGGCTGCCACATTTTGCGATTTTTCATTTTGACATTGACTATGATTTATACGTCAGTGCTATGACGACACTCGACTGTGTTGCAAGATCTAAGGACGCCTTACCATTTTTCATATTTTGTCAAGTTATGAAAAAAATATATTTGAAATCTTCACATTATGCAATTTCATAGGTAAAATTTGAAAATCTTTTTGTTTAATTTTTAAAATGTGACTCATAAAAATAAACCCTTACTAACAACTTGTACGTGCAATAATCTAAGGTACTTTTTTATTATTAGGATTTTTTAATTTTACCCTAATAGTAAATTAGTATCAGTCACGCACTATTCAGTATCCGTATCTCCATCTTCCACCGCATTTTCCGCCACAGATCTTCATGATTTTAGCTACAATTTTTGAAATTGCAACGGCAGACGGTAGAACAGTCTATAATACCTACTTCGTGCACGTGACGTCCGACCATGAAGGTATAGATAATACCTTCATGCGTCCGACTTAATTATAACATTACTCTATGGTGCAACCAGGGTTGGGCAGTATTTGAAATACTTGTAATTAAAATACGTAATTGAAATACAAATACGTATTTGGTATTTGTATTTCAATTACTTCTTTAAAATGTATTTTGTAATTCGTATTTCAAATACCTGACGCCGAGGTATTTTGTAATTAGTATTTCAAATACTTGAGGTTTCAAAATACATTTTAACAATAAAATACATTTCACCATCATTTAGCGATCGTGAGTGTGAGTGCGAGGCCAGACCGCGAGAGTGAAATGATAGTAAAGCAGCAACAAAACGCAAAAAGCCGGCCAAGTGAGTGCAAGTCGGACTCGCGCACCGAGGGTTCCGTACAAACCTGTAGGTATTATAAGCAAAAGTTGCGGGTTACGATTTATGACGTATTAAAAAACTACTTACTTACTAGATTTCGTTCAAACCAATTGTCGATGGAAGTTTAGGTACATGGTACTATTCAGTTTAGAAAAAAAATGATATAAAAAACCTCAATAATTATCATTTTTGAAGACCTATTCATTGATACCTCCATACACGTAGGGGTTTGATGAAAAAAAAAAATGAGTATCAGTTCTAAGTATCGGAACACCAAAATGAACTGTTTCTTTTCTATTTTTGTGTGAAAATCTTAAAGGGGTTCATAGAATACATCTACTTACCAAGTTTCGAAAAAAATGACTGTGACATACGGACGGATAATCAAACAGAGAGACAGACAGACATGACGAATTTATATGAGTTATTTTTTTTGCCATTTGACTACGGAACCTTTGGAACCGGCTTTGGAATGGAAAATCAATGATCCACCATTCCGACACTGTTGCAATAATTCAGCAGTATTTAGTATTTTGTAATTTGTATTTCAATTAAAAATAGCTAAAATACTGTATTTTGTATTTTATATTTCAAATACGTAGTATGTATAGTATTAGTTCCGACCACTGTCTGGTGAAATCTGTGTCCGTCTACTCCCCACCCGATCCCAGCCCAAGAGGCACTCGGCGGGTATGGCGATACAGGTCAGCAGATTGGGATGGCATGCGATCTTTCTTCGCATGTTATCCTTGGCAGCCCACTTGCTTCTCTTCAACTGATGCATCGTCGTGCGCGGACGCCGGCGCCGTGACAGATGTGCTGCGGCAGGGAATGGAGTACTACATTCCGTTCTCGGACGTAGTGATCTCGTGACGTCTGGCGAAGCTCGCCCGTGGTTTGGTGCCGAGTGCAACCGTGCTAATGCGCTAAAGCATGAGGCTTACCTAGCATGGGTTGACGCCCGTACCCGCAAAGCAAGTGACGCGATTCAGAAGAAGAGAGCCTTCAACAGGGCTGCCAAGTCCTGCAAGAAGGTGTTGCGGAGGGCTCGGTTCGACCACATTAGCCGAATAGGGAACAAACTTGCTTCATACCCAGCAGGTAGTAAAGCTTTTTGGTCCCTGGCTAAGTCGATTGAATCGAACTTCTGCCGCCCCTCACTGCCACCACTGCTGAGACCCGACGGGTCGTTGGCCCACTCCGCTGAGGAGAAAGCAAACTTGTTCGCCTCTATGTTTGCGGAATCGTCACGTCTAGATTCGGGTGGCGCGAGGCCCCCTACTCCTCCTGTTGGATGCGGGTCATATATGCCGAACATAAGCATTCATCAGAGGGACGTACTTAGGGTACTGCGTAACCTAGACGTGAACAAGGCTAGTGGCCCCGACGGGATTCCAGCAATTGTACTGAAGACTTGTGCGCCTGAGTTGTCTCCGATCTTGACACGCCTATTTCGCCTTTTGTTTGAGACTGGGAAAGTGCCGAAGGCTTGGAAGCAAGCTAACGTGCAGCCCGTGGCCAGGAAGGGTAGTCGAGCCGACCCGTCAAACTATAGACCCATCTCGGTAACGTCCATACTCTGTAGGAGTATGGAACGGGTACTGAATCGCAAGCTCCTGGCATACCTCGAAGCGAACGATATCCTTAGTGACCGACAATACGGCTTTCGCCGAAATCGGTCAACTGGGGATCTTCTAGCGTATGCCATTCACATCTGGAGTGAGGCCATTGAGAAGCACGGGGAAGCACTTGCGGTCTCCCTAGACATCTCGAAGGCCTTCGATAGGGTCTGGCACGATGGCCTTATTAGTAAGCTTCCTTCCTTCGGTCTGCCCGTCGGATTGTGTGACTGGATTGCAGATTTCCTGAGGGATCGGTCTATCCGAGTGGTCATAGATGGCTGCTCGTCCGGACAGCTGGATATTAATGCCGGGGTTCCTCAGGGGTCAGTACTCTCGGAAACATTGTTCCTGCTGCATATTAACGATCTGCTAAAACCCGGTACTTTTGGGTATGCAGACGACAGCACTGTTGCTGAGAGATACGTGTCTGACGCACGAGCTGGTGGGTCACAGACGCGGTCTCTCCGGGAGGCTATGGTTGAGCGCTTGAACGTGTCCTTACAGGCTGTCTCCGAATGGGGCGATGCCAATCTGGTCAAGTTCAATGCTGCGAAGACCCAAGCGTGTCTTTTTTCCGCTAAAAGGAGTCAATTCGACCCTGCTCCATCTCTCCGCGGTGTAACCTCAGACTAAAGAAACCCAGGAACCCAACTATGTTTCTTTAATCTGAGGGTGTAACCCTGCCGATAACCGACAGACTTGAGCTTCTTGGTGTTACATTAACATCCACCCTCAATTTTGGCCCCTTCATAGAGGCCAAGGCTCAAGTGACTGCTAGAAAGTTGGGGATCCTGGCAAAGGTGAGACGGTTCTTCACGCTGGAACAGCTTCTTAAACTGTATCAAGCGCAAGTTCGATCGTGTATGGAATACTGCTCTCATCTTTGGGACGGATCTGCCAGATACAAGCTTGATGCCCTCGAGTCAATTGAAAAACGAGCCAAGAGGATCATCGGTGATGATAAGCTCGTCGAATCGAAGCTCCAAAGTCTTGAGCATCGACGCCGAGTTGCTGGCCTGTCGGTTTTCTATCGTTTACATTTTGGGGAGTGTGCGACGGAATTGCATAACTTAATTCCGCCAAGCCCGTTCCACCATCGGACCACAAGACGTACGGTGATGTACCACCGGTACATGGTGGACATCCCACCTATACGCACAAAACGTTTTGGGAATACATTCATTGTGCGTACAGCTAAGGAGTGGAATTCCCTGCCTGAGTCTGTGTTTCCTGATAGCTACAACCTGGGAGTCTTGTCAAGAGTGAATAGGTTACTTCTAGGCAAGCGTGCTCCACCTTTGACGGCATCATCGCTTAACATCAGGTGAGATAGCGGTCAAACGTACGCCAATAAATATTAAAAAAAAAAAAAAAAACGTGTGGACGGTAATCCGCCGAACCAACTACGTTTAAAATTTTAGGATTCTGCACCCAAAGGGTAAAACGGAACCCTGTTACTAAGCCTCTGCTGTCCGTCCGTCCGTCAGTTTGTCAGTAGGCAGACAGTTGAAATTATTACAGATTGTGTATTTCAATTGCCGCTGTAACTACAAAATAAAAAATAATAAGTTTATGGCACGGAATCCTTTGTGTGCCAGTCCTACTCGCGCTTGCACCTTTTGTTTCCAACGACATGATAACAGCTGTGTGCACTTGAAGGCGTACGTGAAGCATCTGCCCGATCCGGTCGTCTGTAGCGAGAACGGATTTGGTTGGCAGATTTCGTCCGCCGCCGTACCAAATTCGAGCGTTTGTTACGGCGTGAAAGGAATACCTTGTTAGGTGTTCATTACATAACAAGCGTTGTAACTGGTATTGTATGTGCTGTGATTGTTGTGAATCTCTATAACTAGTACCAAGTAAGGTGACATTAATATTAGCCGTAGCTTATAGAGTATTTTTGTAAGTACCTAAGTGATTTTTTTAGTCTCCGTCCATATTTTTCAGGGTGATAGTGAAATACAAGCACAACTTTATCTAAAGAAAATGGGTCAGAATGAACAAAAAATCCCACCTATGAAACACATATGAAACAATAAACATTTTCATCAAATCGTTTCAGAAGATATAAAGATTAGAACCAAACTGTTATACCTACCTCTAGTGGACCACTGGGTGAAATTTCACCCAGTAATGTCAAATCGCTGTTGAGTCCCGCTGGGACCAATTGGTCAGCACCCGATGGCACGCCCGCGTGCCATGAACTGTCTGGGTGAAATTTCACCCAGTAATGTCAAATCGCTGTTGAGTCCCGCTGGGACCAATTGGTCAGCACCCGATGGCACGCCCGCGTGCCGTGAACTGTTTCATTCGTTACCACCAAAGACTGACTGCGCATACAGTGCCCCGGCGCACGAAAACTATTAGTGTTTTTGCTCATATATTAGGCAGCGGCACTAGTAACCATTTTAGTTGTGACCAAGTGTTAGACCTGTGGGCACGCTAAGTTTTGCAAATCGGTTTTTATTTTTATGCAATTTATAACGCATAAAAATGCCTTCATACCCGGTGAATTTGTGTGGGAAACATTCCAAGACCTCTTGTTACAAAAAGGATGGCATAACTTACGCAAAATATTTTTATTTGAATCAGATGATGAGCCACTGCAGGGGTCTATATAAAATGGTGGTTAGGTGACCGAGCACACTGTGAGAAGCGCGCGTTGATGTCTTTTGGAAAAGTCTCTTTCTTTCATTAGGAAACTTACATTGATACTTACATTTTTTACTTTCATTTTTTACTTTTTTTTTGGATACTTATATTTTATCCCTTTCTTCCCCTTTGTATTTTTATCGTAAAAATGCTGTTACGTTTAATGATTGAAGTCGATTTATCGATGATCATAAAATTACACTTAATACAATTTTTAATCAATTCACATACTTACATTAAGCACTTATCTACTTTTAAACGACTTTAAAAATAGGAGGAGGGTCTCAGTTTTTTCATCTGTGTGTTTGACATGCGTTTTCATTTTAGATTTTCGAAGATTTCAGAATTAAAATAAAAGTGGAAAGATAAGGTTAATAGGGAAACTTTGTTTAAACAAGATATAGCGCTGTTTGTTTGAATTGAGTATTTTTATAATGTTAAAATCCATTTTATCGATATCGACTATTTTCTTTTAATCAAGTAGCGCCACCACTAACCATAGGCTACCTATGCAACTTGACCTTGAACGGACCAATTGCAGCCGCGCGTTGTTCCTCGTCCCCCGGCCCGCTGTAGTGAGCCGCGTACTTCGAAGAAATCGGCCTATATATACGCTCTCTAGTGGTGGTTATATACTCTATGGTTAACACCCTACGCGACGTCACCGTTACGTAGAAACTTTTTTGTTGTGATTTTTTATTCTTTGTAATGTTGGTATAATATTTTTAATTTCTGTTTTAATGGGTGTGCCATAGGGTACTAACGGTTGAAACAGTTTAAAACTACGGCTATTTGCGGCGGTCGCGACAGGTTAATGTAATGTTACGTGTGAAAAATGGTTGGGGCTCCTTTTTATTTATTTTAAACAAAATAGGCCCTACTAGCTCAGAAGTGGCTTTGCAGGCCAGGGCCACAAAAGTGACGGCAGAACTAAATGTTGTTGTAAAGGTTGGCGGTCCTGTGTTTTGAGACCCTTATAGTCAGGTGGCTCCGAATTTTCGATACGGCTGATACTGCGGTAGCTACGCCTCTGCGTACATACCTGCTTCTATTGCAACCATGCATGGGCCATACTTCTGGCCAACGTGAGAATCTGTCTACTGCAGTAAGGCAATATCATTAAACATTGATGGGATCGTGCAGGGTGTCTAAAAAGGCCACTAGCAGTATCAGAAAGCACATTACGCTACCTGTCACTGACACTATTGCTGACCACGGAACAGAAAAACTGTTTTTTCTGTTCCGTGGTGCTGACAATCAACTCACTAACGTTATCACAGTGAAAAAAAAAGCACTGACGTATTTTTTTATTTTTTTTTTAGCAGTTTGTCGCATAATTTTAAAATATAGCAGTTTTTAGCAGAATTGTGTAAAATGTCCGCAGAAAATTAGCAGGATTAAACACTTTCACTTTCACTTGGGTATTTGCATTAGAAATGTTTATAAAATCTACCATTCATAAAATAAACTATTAAGATTTCTTCTTACTGTGCTGGCAACCCTTAAGTACAAATTAGGGAGGATTTCACAAGTTTGGCCAACACTGTTTCTAAATTTCCAAAGGTTCACGAATCTGACATACAAGCAATTGACTCCGAATATAGGGAGCTTAAATTGGACAGAGCAGTGGCGGATCTGTTAGAATCAGGGTGGAAGTTCTCATTCCACACCAATGAACACTGAAAGCTTTTGGGGTCACATTTCAAAAATTACTAATGCGGGTGGAACTAAGAAGTACCCTCCACTTGGTCGATTTTGCAAAGGCCGTGAGAGCATAATAATATTTTCGCAAAAACAGACCTATACAAAAACAGACCTCCGGAACAAAAAAAATTAACATGTTGCTGCAATCCTACATGTGAAACAGGCAGTAATTGAACAGGGTGGATGTGTAAATTTTATACCTTCAAAAGATATGATTAGGGACGCAATAAACTCGACGGTTCTCTATAAAAATATGGACACCACTGAGACGGAAAATTAAAAATAATTAATTTTTAATTCGTGTATGTATGTACCTAATAAATATATTTAAATAATATTGATTTTGACCTTTTTAATTAGCAGAATTTTAGCATTTATTATAAACTAGCTGACCCGCGCAGCTTCGTCTGCGTCACATTTTCCATTACTGCTCCGCTCCTATTTGTCTTAGCGTGATGATATATAGCCTATAACCTTCCTAGATAATTAGTCAGGTGAAGTAATAATGAGACTAAGTGCACATAACCCTAATTTTACTTCTGGAAAACTTTAATTTCAATTATCTTTTGATAGACTGAACCGATTGCAATGAAACAAAAACTAAATGTTACTCCAAGTTACGCTCAATCCTTCTGTGTAAAAGTTATCTACATTGCTTTCGCAGATTTTACGTGATGCCCGAACAAATAAACAGACAAACAGACAAACAGACACAAATTCTAAAAGTGCTGGAAATGGGTTCTATTGGTTGTTCTTTAACACCCTAGCTATTTTTTTTGGATTTTTTTTTCATGTACAAAAACCACTTTTCTACAGTTTTATTATATGTATATATAGATATAGATAAAAGCAGGCTTTAGCATAATTTAGTCGAGCAGCTGGCATAATGATTAATTTAAATCTGGTAACACTGGTGACACTTGACAGCTCTTCTGAGTCTGACAGCTAAATTGAGGTTAAGTTGGAAGTGATAAGAATTTCTTTGTTTATTTTCAATTTTTATGAAAATATCGGGGTCCACAAATGGGAGACGAAAAACAGGCCGACGATGTTCAGTCAGATTTGTCTAATGCGACTGAAAGTTTAAAAATAGAAGGTGACCATAAGGAGGAGAACGGAGACGCCTCGAAATCGGATAAAGTAAAAAGTAAGATTATTGTTGTAGTCATTCATTTTTGCATATAAAACTTCAGGGGTCAGATGCTCTTTCTTCAAACAATATCATTTTATTAGCATTTATGATTCCATATACCATCGAAAATTTATCATCTGCATACCCTGCGCCTGTGCGACTGTGGGGTTGACGCAATTCTCCTAGTCTTACCAATTTACTCAGCGCTGATTAACAGGCAAATTGTTATTGAAATTATTTAATTAGTTTAATACTGTATTGTAACTTTCCTATTGTGTTATTAATCCATTAAATAGGTAAATGAGAGAAACTCTGGTGAATCAATTAAAAACGAAAGATATAATTCCCTTTTTCAGTTGACATTTTGTTGAAAGCTACTGGGAATGCCCCAATTATGAAGAAAAAGAAGTGGGCCGTAGATGCAGAAAAACCAATTGGCTGGATCATGGAGTTTGTGAAGAAATATCTTAAATTGGAAGCTGATGAGAAATTGGTGGGCATAAATTCTCAATCAATCAATATAAAACTAGCCTTGACCTGCAACTTCATATGTGTATTTACCGATTTTTCCTATTCCCATTTGAATTTCGGGATATCCTCTCTTAGTGTTCCCAAAACTGCAGACTCAAGGATCTTATGTGCCCGGAGTCGCGGGACTGTTCGAAAGAGATACCGTGGCTCCGGAAAACAACGGGCATTAAAGGAACATGGATGGGTTTTAGTCAGTAAAAGTCTGACACTCCCTCCTGCTACACCCAGAGTGGGAGGAGTCATTGGATGATTTCACATCCCTAAAAAAAAAGAAAAAAAAAAGGATCTTATGTGCAGGTTCCACCAGAAGCAACCAGTAGGTACGGCTGTGCGTTGTCTGTCAGTCACTCACTCCGTAACGGAAGGATTTTATATACATTTTAGAATAGTGTCTATGTTTTCCTGTACATACATTTCAGCGATTCATTTTCATTTTATATAGATTCTTCCGTTGTATGTATGTATGTATGTAAATCGGGCTGGTTTCCGCAACTCCACGACTAAGCGCGTATTTTGCGTGTAGGTGGGACAAATGTGTCATTCGATCCACCGCAGCTCCCCGAGGAAGGCCAGCAACGCCTTGGTGTTACCAACTATTTCACAGAGGGTACCTGGGTTACCGAAGTACTTGGCCCTGTAATCCGCGACTACCGGGCAGTTTAGAAGCAGATGTGCTGCTGTCTCATCCTCCTCCATACAGGCTCTGCACAGTGGGCTGTCAGTGGCTCCTATAGCATAGAGGTGTTTATTAAAAGACCCGTGGCCAGTTGTTACGGCTGTGACTGAGCGCAACTGTTGCTTAGTCAGTCTTAGGGCTTGTTTTGTGAACCGGCCATCAATAGAGGGAAGTGCCTCTTTGGCCTGCCTACACTCACCATGGTCAGCCCATAGCATGTGATGTTTGTCTCTGGTGCGTTTCCTTACCAGATTGCGAAGGTGCCCGAAAGGCAGCGGCACGATGGGCTCGGGACCAATTGGTGTCATACTCGAACCCCTTCTGGCAAGCTCGTCCGCCGCATCGTTGCCCCGGGACTCGCTGTGTCCTTTGATCCATTGAATGGTTACTTTGTTGTGCCTACCAACCTGGTTGAGACGCTGGTGACACTCGAGAATCAGCCCAGAGTTAACTGTGTGGCTGTTCAGAGCTTGCAGGACGGCCATGCTGTCCGAAAGTATACGTATTGGATGATCCTTAACTTCCCTGGTTAGGATGGCTGATGCCGCCAGAGAAATGCCCATGCATTCAGCTTGGAACACTGTGTTGTGGACCCCCAATGGTGCGGCTATATGGATATTGAGATCCTCTGAGAAGATTCCCGCCCCAGTGCCAGTACCTGTTTTTGATCCATCGGTAAAGATCCGCAGCTCTGCAGGGCTTAGACCCTCGCAGCGATGATCCTCATACAGTTGGATTTTGTATTTTTTATAAAAGATAAATTGCTTGGGTACCCGGTCATTTAGTGCTGTTGTTAAGGGGAGATCATTATTGAGCTCCTTGAGCAGAACGGTGTGTCGTGTTTCTCTCTTACCCCAGAGATCCAGTGTTTTAAGGCGCAGTGCTGCCATCGTCGCTTCCTGTTGTATAAACAAGTGTAGCGGGGGCAGTCCCAGCATGGCTTCCAGCGCCGAAGTCGGAGTGGTCCTCATGCAGCCCGTCGTCGCCATGCAGGCTAGCCTTTGCATGTGTTGTAGCTTGTTTATAGCTGTAACTAGCTTTGCACGTGGCCACCACACAATAGCCCCGTAAGCAATCATAGGCCGAATTACAGCGCTATACAACCATAGTATTATTTTGGGAGATAGGCCCCACCTCTTCCCTATCATTTTCCTGCATTGCCAGAAGGTGATGCAAGCCCTGTTTAGTTTGTAGTCTAGATGAGAGCTCCAGTTTAATTTACTATCTAGTATAATGCCTAGATACTTTACCTCGTTAGACAACTGGAGTTCTGTGTTAAAGAGCTTAGGTAGCCGGTAGTGGCCTAGTGCTCGCTTTTGAGTAAACATGACTAGTTCAGTCTTCGTGGGGTTAACTGACAGATCATATTCTTCGCACCATCTTTCCACGATACGTAGTGCTTGTTGAGTGAGGTTGCAGATCGTTCCAGTTACCTTTCCTGGCACGAGGATTGCGAGGTCGTCTGCATACCCTATAGTGTAATAACGAAGCGCGTTGAGTTTGGTGATTAGGTCGTTAATCACCAGGTTCCACAGAAGAGGGGAGATCACTCCTCCCTGCGGGCAGCCTCTGGCTATCAAGGCCAGCTGCTGCTCTTCCTCAAGGCGAACCACCCGTTTGCTTAACATATTAGTAATCCAGTCAGTTAGTACCTGCTCTACACCGTGTCTGGAGAGTGCGGCTCTAATGCTGGAAAAGTTTGTCTTGTCGAAGGCTCCTTCGATGTCTATAAAAGTGCCCAAGCAGGACCCTTTCTGGTGAATCGCTTCCTCAATCTGGCTAACCACCAGATGAAGAGCTGACTCTGTCGACTTACCCGAGCTGTATGCGTGTTGGTTACCATGCAGTGGTATTGCTTTTAAAGCGCCATCTCGTAGCTCCCTTTCACACAGTCTTTCCATTGTCTTCAGCAAAAACGAGGTAAGACTTATAGGTCGATAGGATTTGGCGCTTGTGTAATCACTTTTACCTGGCTTCGGAATGAATATGACTTTCACTTCCCTCCATCCTTTAGGAACGTATCTAAAGGCCAGGCACGCTCGCATTAAGGGTACCAGTCTTGTAGCAACGGCGGTACCTCCCCACTGTAGTAAGGCTGGAAGCACACCATCGGGACCTGGTGCCTTAAAAGGTTGGAAGCTTTTGATGGCCCACTGAAGTTTTTCCAGTGTAATCATCTTCTTTGCATAAAGCCAGTCATGTTCTGATGGCGTTTGGATAGCGTCGTGCCATTCATTTACCTGTGCGAATACGCTCCCTGGGAAGTGAGTCTCAACTAGGAGGCGTTTCGCTTCTTCAGGTGTCGTGGTCAGCGTGTTATCGGGTTTCCGGAGTGTGGCGACCTCAGGTGTGTCCTGTTTCGCCAATATTTTCCTTACCCTGTTTGCTTGTTGGCATGATTCAATGCTACCACAGAATTTACGCCACCCTGTAGTTCTTCTGAATCTGATGCATTTCTTGTAGCTGGATTTGGCCGCGTAATAAGCGTCCCAGTCCTCATCACTACATGTGTTCATGGCTCTGTTAAGAGTCTTCCTTACCTTACCACGTTTGCGCTCCAGATCCGCGCCCCACCACTGTTGTTTACCTGGTGTGTCGCGCGGAATCGTTTCCGGGCAGGCTATGTGGTAGCTGTTTATCAGCGATTCGGTGACTTGTTGAACTTGCGTGTCGATCTGTGCCGTGTCCGCAAGAGACTCCGGATCGTCGTGTGTGGCAAGCCTTAAGGTGAGGTTGCGTGTGTATAGCGCTCTATCCGTATTGCGCGGATTTCGCCTAGGTTGTTTAAGTTGTATACAGACCTGGATGTCGAAGCGGATCCATCTGTGGTCTGAGCAAGAAGCCTCATTTGAGACCTGCCACCCGGTGATGAGTTCCGCTACTCCCTCCGTTGCCAGAGTGAGGTCTATGATTGTACGACTGCGTCTGGTTACGAAAGTTGGTTCCGAACCTGTGTTTAGTAGGGATAGGTTAGTTGTGAACAAATAGTCAACTAATGCCTTACCCCTTTCATTCTGCGTCTCCATCCCCCACAGTGGATGGTGTGCGTTTGCGTCGGTCCCGATTACCACCTCCTCTCCGCTGCCTTCGCAGTGTGTGATGAGGCGGTCAAGATTGTGTGGGGGCGGTTCTTCCGCCTCAGGCATATACACCGAGGCGAAAACGACGGCCATCCCTGTGGCTCCACGCTGTATATTCAGCCTAGCTGCAGAGACATCTCTGCAACAGAAGTCGCTTAAGAGCTGTGCTTTAAGGTTACCTGTGACATAGATGCACGATCTAGGGTGATCATGGTCTGTAGTAACAAGGAGCTTACCACCGAGATTGGATAGTCCTCGTATTTGGCCTCCCCTAATCCACGGCTCCTGGATCAGGGCTATGGCCGTGTGTTGGACCTCCAGCCACTTGCGGAGCTGAGCCGTCGCGGTCTGACTGTGGTGGAGGTTAGCCTGCACGACTTTACAGGCCGACGAAAGGGACGCCATCGCAGGCGAGACCCTCCTCGTCACCCTCCAGTCGCAGCCCGGCAAACAGGTCGCCCTCGTCGAAGCCGTCCTCCCTCAGGTCCGAAGCCGGGGACAACATTGCGTCGTCCAGCTCCCCCCCCGATGAAGGGACGGCGTCCACGGTGACGGCAGGGGCGGCCGACCCCGCTGCTCCAGCAGGTTCAGCCACAGTTGCCTCCGGGTTGTTTGGCGGGGAAATGGTCTCCCCTGTCTCTGCCAGCAGCTGCTTCGTTACCGGGTCCCACCCCCGAGGGACGTCGACAAACCGCCCGGTCGGACCCTGGAACTTGACGTACACCGATCCCAAGCCAATTGAAAGTCGGCGATCGGCGCACATCAGGGTCGGAACCTGGTCCTCGGGGATACCCAGCACCACGAACCAGCATGCCTTCTGCTTCTCCGCGTGCAGCACTACCCACCTCTTCACGTCGATCCAGTGATTCTGGTAGCAGAGGGCTCGTCCAATGTAGGTCGAGTCCTCGTAGACTCCCTGGTCGTCGGGGATGGCGATGCCGCACCGGACCCGCTTCTGGATCTCCGACTGGCTCTTGACGACTAGCGAGGTGCTAGCCGGGAGAGCCAGGTTGGAGACTGTCTTCTTCAGCCAGGCCAAAGTGTGGTCATTTCCGCACCACAGCTTGAGGACTCCACCGGCGAACAGCGGCTTCGCGTTGAAGGTCGGCCCTGGTGTGTCCTGCATAGCGGAGCAGGCCTCGCTGATTATCTGCTTGTGGATAGCAGCGAGGATCTGGTCCGATACTCCCTGACTGATGATGCCCCTCTGGTCGCAGGTGATCGCGACGTTCAGGGACGCACTGGCAGCTTGGGCGTAGCTTCTATTTACAACCCGCTGGGACTGGTCAAGCCGCGGCCGCTTATGCTCTCCACGAGGCGATATCGTCTCGTTGAGGGCCCGCTTGGCCACAGCCTGATCGTTCCCATCGGGTTGCTGTGTCGTGGTTACCACCTCAGCCGGACCTCCTGCGGATTTAGATGGCGGTTCACTGGGTGATGGACGGCTAGTGCCGGCCACAGCCTGCGACCGCTTCCCTTCAGAGAAGTTCAGCTTACCTGGCTTGATCGGTTTAACCGAGCTGGTGGCAGCAACCTGCTTGTTTTGCGAGGCCTTTTGTCCTCGTATGCTTCTGTCGCGCCGCTCCTTACGCGTCAGCCACTCCTTCCTCTTACCCTGGTCTGCGGGAGCTGCTGGGCCTGAAGGGCCCGAACAAGAGCAGGAGCATTGGGCTTGTTGAGTTGATTTTTTACCCTTGCCCTTACCTTTACCCTTGCGGGTATGTACCTGCCAGGCGCTCGAGAAAACATCATCGATGCCGCCTGTCGCAACTAGGGATGTGGCTTGTGGAGCCACAGGAGGAGGAGGGGGATGTTTGGGAAGGCTACTTCCGGCAGAGGTATTAGCCGTCTCCGTTTTCGCCTTTGTTTTCGAAGGAACGGTACTGGTCCCATGCAGCGCCGTCTTCCTTTGCTTATTTTGGGACTTTTTGGTCTTAGCTGCGGTTTTCGCCACAACCGGACCGATACCCGCGCTGGCGCCCACGGCCTGAACCGCAGGACATCCAGGGGCAAGCGAGACACCTGGGGCATCTCGCTTAGGAGCTTTGCCAGCTTTCGCCGACTCCACTCCTGCGGTGTTTTTAGTTGGCATCATTCCGTCCATACTAAAAGATCAAACACTTCATCTTCCTGGCTCCCACCCTCCATGGAGCCCGCACCTGGGAACGTCGCACTGAGTGCGAACGTTAGGATTCCCAGGAAGATATAGGTGCGCAAGGCTGGTTTACAGCGCGACATCGGGTGCTCGCTTGGGTTGGCAACTAAACAACCCTCACTTACACCGTCAGCATGGCCTTCACCTACTGCTTCAGCCGCCCGAGGGCGACCTCAGCAGACCCCACGCACCTCGCCCGTGGCCCTCTGACGGGACACCGTGGCCATTTCCCTACCCCTGGCTAGAGGGTAGGGCCACCGTTTCGCTTGAAATCCAGACCAAAGGGGGCGTGTTGCCTCACGGACACATTACCGCCAGTGCCGATCGGCTCAACCCCCCAGGACTCCTTCATCCCCGCTTACGGCGCTCGACTGCGCAGGTCCTAGCGCAGGTGACTAAGCTCTCCTACTCGCCGTCAGCTGAGTTTAGTGACGACCGAGCCCGTAACCACTTCGTCACTGAAGGGTCACAGTTAGGAGGGGAATTGGGATGGGTCATGACGGGAAAGAGGGTTTAGAGGAATATGGGATGAGGATCGAGTGGTTAGCCCGCCACTCTACGGGACGCCCGGTGGTTTTAGTTACGTCTATTTCATAAGGAATTAGACCAATAACGGGGTGGCAACCTCGAGAAGGAATGACCACCGGACTTGCCTTGAGGATCTACACGACTGTTGCGCTCCCCCTCAAGACCACGCCACCTTTCCGCCTCTGAAGGAGACGGGAAGGTAGGCCTGCATCTATACTACCAAGCAAAGCAAAGCAAAGCGTGTCGTTGTGCAACCGTAAAAGCATACATACAGACCCCCCCCTAAATTCTTCCGTTACTGAGTGAGTGCCTGACAGACAATGCACAGCCAAAACTAGTGATCATAGAAAGCTGAAATATGGCATACATGTTGCTTGAGGAGTGTAGAAAGGTTGAGCAGTGTTATTGCATTATTCTGTCTTTCTTTGTACCTGTGTTCCTCCCTGTTCAATTTTTGTACTAACATATGAGTGGCCTTATCGCTAAAAGTGATCTTTTCAAGACAGCTTTTGGATGGATTTTATAGAGAAAAGGAAAGGTCGTACTTTAGGTACCTAGTCTTAGTAGTACTATTTAAAAAAATCCTTAGTCCCAGTGCTCAGCCCGGTGCAAGAAATGAAAAAAATCGTATTAACCATAAAAATCAAGTTTAAAATCAGTTGCATCACGTGGAACCGATGTTTCCACCTCCGCAGCTAACTGGTTATTCGATAAATTTTCAAAATAATAATTATTAAACCGAAGATAAGGCCTTATTTATGAATGTTCAATCATGATATTTTATTTCTCCGAATAACACATTTATCTTTCCTTTCAGTTTCTGTATGTGAACCAGACATTTGCTCCATCACCTGACCAGTTAGTAAAGAACTTGTATGAGTGCTTCGGAACTGACGGCAAACTTGTATTACATTATTGCAAGAGCCAAGCGTGGGGCTGAACTGTGCTTCGGTGTCAATAACTGATCTGCGGCAAACATTAAGGGCCTCTTTCACCACCCTTGAGTAAAGTATCGAGTAGACTAATCGCCACTTAAAGTCATACGTAACTGCACGTGTCAATTTCACGACGTTCGAGTAGCACTAATCAATGATTAAACTGACCAGTAACTTACTTGCCACATCGTCTGCCAATTAGCGTGTTTACTTGACGGTTGACAAATTTTCACTATACATTTTTGGAAATATCTCGAAAACCATAAGTCCTATCAACTTAATTCTTTTTGTAAAAGTGGTTTTGGGTCAAGACCTTTATTTTAAAACTAATTTCAAAACCCTATCACTTAAAACAAAAAATCACATTTTCAATCTACGTAATTATTCACAAAATAAAAACCTTACATCTTAATTCGCATTTAAACTAGAATCTAACTAAACCTATGATGCGAAAATATCCTTATAACACTAATTAGAGAATGCTAAACCTAATCTAATCTGATTCAATTATAATTCTAATTAGTTTTCCTTACAATTTCCTTGTTTGATACGGTCGCGTCCACCATTACTTGCGCCTATGGACGCGGACGGGCTCTTATCACAGACACTAACACAGTTTGGTATTTCTGTACAAGTGAAAAGTTTGCACTTCTATCTCTTTTAACTTTATCCATGATAATTTATAAAAAAAAAATCCACACGCAATAATTTCCTAACCAAAAACACAACAAACAATACACAAAATGAAATGACAAATGACAGCTTACCTAACAATGACATTTGACGAGTAACGTTGACGTAATATTGAACGAATGCAACGTATGATTTGTTAAGTCATTCACTTAACCGGTAAGTTATTACTCGAAGCTTTATTTTCGCTTGTGAAATTGACAGAAGATACTCGTAAGTTTTACTTGCCGATTAACTTTAATTGGGAAGTAACTAATCAACGCTTTACTTGGAGATGGTGAAAGAGGCCCTAAGACTATTTTAAAGTAAGAAAGATAATTATGTTGAATTTATATTTTAATTGTGTAAGATTTCTAATGTGGATTTCCACAACTTTTTTTCTGTATTGTATGGGCTAAATAACAGAACCTGCAAATTTTGTCACAGCCAATTTTTTTTTAAAGGCATAGTTGTATGGTTGTCCTGTACCAACCAAAAAGTGATTGATTTATTTTGAGTGTTGAGTGTGTGCCTTTATGTAGGTACAAAAATTATAAGAATGTCCTTAATTAATAGCTTCTTTTAGTTAGTTTCTAGTCATTGTAATCACTTCTGGGACAGAGGCAGTGTTGTACAGTTTGGTGGGCTGCACCCATAATTGCTTCAGCCTGTATAATGCTTTATGACTGCTGGCATACGCACATTACACTAAGGCAAGCCGCAAACAGAAAAAATATACGAGCATGGACCCTGCCCTCGCAATGAATAGAGTGGCATAAGGGCGCAAATCCACCGCGGCGGCTGTTCACGGGCACAGGGCGCGTTTTAGACGCGTGGATTCATTTGTTTTACAACGTGTCTATGTTTCCACTGCAGTACACGCTAAACAAACCACGACTATGTACAACTGCAGCGTTTGAATATGGCGCTCACATAGCTCAACGCTGTGTGAGCGCCATATTCAAACAAGCCACGCATGTACCCAATGACGTCAATTGATGCATAGCGTATCCGTGAGTTGCAGTGGACACTATCACTATCAAATTTTCTTGCACAGCGAAGCTGCGCAAGAAAATTTGTGTGTGTGTTCTTTCCATGCACCGCGGTGGGTCTGCTCCTTTACTTCACTATTCGTGCGCGCAATCTGCGCTGAGCACAAGATTCGGCTAGCATAGCCATGGTCTATATGCTGGGCCGTCTAATTCTATGAGTAAACAGTGTCATACACTTACACCTTTGACATGTATGAGGCTTGGCAATACCGTCTCTATCTAAGAGTGGTTGCTGAGGCATCTTTGTGCTTTTGTGATATTAAGGGGAAATCATGGATTTACTCCGGGAGACGGAGTATTATGTCGGACTAAAACCCCACAGTTCCTACCGTTACCATGAGTCTGGGCCTCTGGGGCCCGGGATACAATAAAATTCGCGCGCACCCCCCGACTGGAATCAGCCTGCCGTTGCTCCACCTCTTAGTGTGGCCTCTTCAACGACTGCGCATGCTCCTCTAAAGGCGCGAACGGAACTGCGCACCACGTCCTTAAGGCCTGGCTGGTCAGGCGAGTACAGGCCCCAAGTGAGCCGCCCCCGCAGACCCCTCCTTATGGTGGCCGGAGATCGTTTAGCGCCCTTCGACGCCCGGTTGCCCTTGTTGCGGTTGGATTGAGAGGTGTGCTCTCTCTCTCCCTCTCCGCCGCCTCTTTCGGGTGCATCATCTATGCGAAGTGCTCCAACGAGAGCACAGCGCTGTTGTGTTCAACCTGAGCATTCCTCCAGCGTATGCAACGCCGTGTCCTCGGAGCAGGGATAAAGTATACCTACCCATTTTGTCAATAGTGTCGAAATCTGCAAGGCAATTATTATATTTTGCCAATAGCTATCGCATATTTATGTCGTATTGCTAACGAACCCATTTTAAATTTAAATCAATCTTTTGTTATTTTATTTATATGAAGTTAAAAAGCTCTAAGTGAAGCTATGCAGTTCTAATGGACCCAAATTTGTTTGCATTCCAGTAAAATTAGACATTTGAGGCTTACTGAAGATGACACTACCTATGTATATGGACTTGAGTCGGAATGCTTGAGACTCTTGAGTGAATGCTTATACATGTGCATTTGTAAATGTGATATATTTAAATGTAAGTGTATGAAATAAAGTTATAATGGATAATTTGTAACGATATATTTTATTTACTTTGGGGACTTTTTTTTCTATTTTTATCACCCGTTTTATATCGATATTGTTAAAAAAAATAATTTAATAGTTTGCAAGAATTACTTCAGGAGATGTATAAAATTAGTCTTCTGATGTAGTTACTCTTTTACAGTTCTAACGTCTGACAAAAGGATCATCTCTTACGCTGAAAAGAAAACTAAGTTAAAATAGGAAAAAAATAACTAATCAGATTTATTCCTAAAACACGTTTATTTACGAAGACATAATAAATATAATTCGGTAGGTAGTGATGAATACTTAGTCACAACACAAGACTATAAACTGAACTGTATGCAGGGGCGGATCCAGGATTGTCTCTTGGGGAGGGTTCGTTGAGGCTTGGTTTTAGCAAAGTAAAAACACATCTAAGGATTGTTTGATTGAACAAAAGCAGATACAATTTCATCTTGCTTAACAAATACCAAGCATCCTTGCGATTACTTTTCGTAAATCCCTCAATGATTCGTCAGGTTGTAGACTACCAAAAAAATCTGGGTCTCCCCTCCCAGGATCCGCGCATGAATGTATGGCTATTTCCTGTCGCCGCTTCCACTCACGTACTCCTTACTCGTCGTCCGGGTTGGTAAGTTATCTGGGGAAAGAAATATCAAGCTTGTAAAAGAAAGAAATATTAACTGTCAAATTTTCCCAATCAATCATGAACCTTAAAATTTACGAGATAAAGTTGAAAATCTATTGAAGAAATTTGACAGATCGTTGTAGCTTGACGTGAAGTCTGTACATAATAGTGGTTTACTTGGTGAGCCGACACTGTGTTATCTTTATATTTTTAGGAAAAAATCTGATTGGTCAAAGGTGTATGGTAGTAGGCAACGTCCATGGCGTTGACTATGCCATCTAAGAGCGGATTTCACTAATGAAACTGATCGCGGTCAAGTTGCGTTCAGGAGTTGCCAACTTGTCAAAATTCCATCTGTACACATATAAATAAAATTGGAGTGTCTGTTTGTAATTTTGAAATAACCGTTTTTTACTACATGTAAATGAATATATATACGGTACATACACCAAAATAACATTTTTTTACAATTTTTGTTTGTCTGTCTGTCTGTTTGTTCCGGCTAATCTCTGAAATGGCTGGACCGATTTTGACGGGTTTTTTTATTGGCAGGTAGCTGATGTAATAAGGAGTAACTTAGGCTACGTTTATCTATACATCTATATCTATACATCTTCTATACATCTATATCTATACATACATACATACATATAAATAAAATTGGAGTGTCTGTGTGTAATATTGAAATAACCGTTTTTTACTACAAGTATATGAATATATCTATACGCGGTACATACACCAAAATAACATTTTTTACAATTTTTGTCTGTCTGTCTGTTTGTTCCGGCTAATCTCTGAAATGGCTGGACCGATTTTGACGGGACTTTTATTGGCAGGTAGCTGTTGTAATGAGGGGTAACTTAGGCTACGTTTATTAAAAAAAATACAGAATCGACTGTTAGGCGGATCGAAGTTCGCCGGGTCAGCTAGTAGAAAATAATGACACTGACAGCTCGTAAAGTTTCAGATTGATAAAATCCGCTCTAAGTATTGCAAATTCGAGACTTTAAAATCTATACTTATCTATACTTAATATTATAACGCAGAAGAGTTTTTTTGCTTGTTTGTTTGTTTGGTTGAACGCGCTAATCTCAGGAACTACTGGTCCGATTTGAAAAATTCTTTCAGTGTTAGATAGCCCATTTGTCGAGGAAGGCTATAAGCTATATATCACCACGCTAAAACAAAAAGGAGCGGAGCAGTAATGGAAACTGTGACGCAGACGAAGTTGCGCGGGTCAGCTAGTAATATTATAAAGCAGAAGAGTTTGTTTGTTTGGTTGAACGCGCTAATCTCAGGAACTACTGGTCCGATTTGAAAAATTCTTTCAGTGTTAGATAGCCCATTTATCGAGGAAGACCAATAGGAGCAGAGCAGTAATGAAAAATGTTACGCAGACGACGTTGCACGGGTCAGCTAGTTAAGAATACTTGACGTTGACGCTTCTGCACTGCCACCTACCGTTCTTGCACGCTCCGTTTAGGGAAACTTGCATGAAATAGACTGTGCCAGTGACTGTGTTTCGAAATCGAGGTCGCAATTTCGAAACTTATAAGCAAAATGCGCTTTATCTTTTTTACTTGATACGGGTTTGCTCTTGACTCTAGTTTTGGTCAGAGATGGCAGAGACAAACGATGGAGGGAGCTTACCCAGAAGTAGCCTGTTCACTCTAACTTTGAAAAGATTAGGGTTGTAAAGATTCGGAAACACAGACGCAGGCAAAGAGTTCCACTCCTTTGCTGTGCGCATTATGTAAGACGCTTGGAAGTGCTTAGTGCGAGTTGGTGGAATAGCAACAAGGTAGGGATGGCAAATAGCAGTGCGTCTGGATCTCCGACGGTAGAAGGGGGCTGGTGGGATGAGGTCGTGGAGTTCCTGGGCACACTCTCCGAAGTACAATCTGTAGAAGACCGACAAGCAGGCAACCTTGCGGCGATGAGCCAAGCTGTGTAGCTTGATATATTATCCACCAGTTTTACGTCGCCAATGTGCTTCTTGGCTCTGCGTTCCACCGAGTCAAGCGCGGCAAGCTGATACTTAGCTGAGCCATCCCAAAGGCGGCTGCAATACTCCATGCAGGATCGGACTTGTGCTTTATATAGAGTTAAAAGCTGCTCTGGCTTGAAGTGTCGCTTCACCCTATTTAGGATGCCCAGCTTTTTGGCCGCAGTTTGGGCTTTGCACTCAATGGTGGCACCCAAGTTATAATGACATCTCTGTGCTGCTGCCACATATAGTTGCAGCACGTTCTTTTTAAGTACTTAATAATCGAATATGAGAAAATATAAGATGTGTATTCGCATAATAATCTAGAAAGACTATAACATATATGTTCACAAAATTCCCAGCTTTCCAGATTATAGTCGATTCTGTATACATAAAGATTACCTAAAGGAAAACCTACAAGAATAGTTAAAAATAACAAAATGAAAAAAAAATATATAGTTCGGAACCCTTTGCACGCGAGTCACGACTCGCACTGGGCCAGTATTTTATACTATCTTTTCCTTACCTGGAGGTCTGCAACACTTCTTCCCAGTGGGTTTGGGGGTGGGTTTCTCCGAGCCCTTCTTGCTGTTGGCGGAGCGCGCCGTGTCGTCGCACGGGCAACACACAATACTGCCACGCGTCGTGTCCATAGCGCCGATTTTCTCCGTCTGGAAAGATAAGCACGTGTTATGTGAGTGCATAAAATATTAAATAATAATAATAATAATAAGCCCCCTAAACAACCACACGTCCTGATTGACCATCTAATCACGTGGGGGGCGGACACACGAATGAGAGATTACTGGCGTGGCTAACGTGGCTCTGGAAACCCATTCAACATGGAGACACGTTCAAAGAGAAAACGTTTAGGACCGCTGCCCGGGGGCGATCGCCGGGGCGCACCTGGAGCTGACGCTGGGTGTCTCAGCATGCGAACCGTCAGCGGTGAGGAGTTGAGCAGGCGGGCTCCCACCGACCAAGATGCTACAGCCGAAGTTTCTGACGATGGTAACAGACTGACGGACAGGACAAACACCCCTGTAGAACCGTTTAGCCCAAGCACTGTATCTTACACACCTTCTAGGTCATCATCACCAGCTATACCATCGTCACCTCCCATTTTAAGTTTAAATATAGTCCCACCCACTCCGACCTTGAATATTGCGCGGGAGGTTAATTCCTTCTTGCCCGCGTCCACCAAGGCAGGAAAAGCAAGAGTTCGCATGAGATGGAGTAAAGAAGTAAACCTATTTATCATGCGAACCTACTTTTATATCACTAAATTAGAGACAGACATGACCACCCACAGACAGCAATTGCATGAACTTTTTTCTAGTCAATACCCAGAGGTTACAGTAACAGAACAAAGGATTTCAGATCAAAGAAGAACAATAGTAAGAAATAAACTCCTGTCCCAAGTAGAAATAGATCAGTTAAAAGAAGAAGTTAGCTCACAACTACATATTGAATCAGAACACATTATATACCACCACTACCGTGTTTACTCAAAATGCAGCATACTTCCAACAAGAACAAACACAATCTATCGCACAATCTCAACCTTTCTATCAATCACAATCATATTTCCAATCCACGCACACATCCACACAAACCGAAACTATAACCATAATGTTAGAAAATGAAATTGAGACCCTAACCGACACCAATCCAAGCCAACCGACAGATATGCATTCCCAAGTTACACACGATAAATTTAAAACTGCTCTAACTCAATATTCCGGTATGAACCCAGCAGCTCGACCAAAACTGCCCAAACTAAGATATACACCAAAACTCTTACAACTCGTTAATTTATTCAATAAAAATATTCTCCCTCAGTACATTAGTGAAGAAACTCAACTTATTGACATACATACCCTGATATATTGCACTGCGTTAGTTATCTCCGAAGAACTTAATTTTAAAATAACAGAATACACAGGTAACACAAGACAACGAGATATTAACAAACCGGCATGGCAGTAGAGGCTAGAAAAAGATATAGACAGACTTCGGGCAGACTGCGGTAGGTTAACCCAGTACATTAATAATAATAGATCTAATAAGGTAGTTAAAAGAGTAGAAGCCATATTCAAAAATATGGCTACCCACACTAGACACGAAACTGACAATAGAAATCCGGAAGAATTCTTAGACACACTCAAACAAAAATTAGCTTTAAAAGTTCACAGATTGAGAAGGTACAGAAAAGGTCAAGAACGTAAAAACGATAATTCCCTATTTGCTACAAACGAAAAAAACTTTTACAGGAATTTACAGAAACCCTTAGAATAATAACGCATAGAAGCCGCGTCTAGAACAAAACCCGAGCAAAATCGTGTGTCCACTTCATTTTCTTTGTGTGCGTGAGCCGAATGTGTCTACGTTCCTCTAACGCACACAGATATAGCTTTCAGTGATACCATTACCAAGCCGTTACCCACAAAATATGGGAAGACGCATTACTATTTTGCTATCAAGGCAAGTATTTTATGTTGTTGGGAACTGGAAAAGGTAAACATGATTTTTCATGTAATATGACATATTTTTTCGGAAGGTATAATTCAATTTATTTCAAAATAAAAGGAAATAAATCGCATAAAGAATGAGATATTGTTCAATGCGTTTAGAATGCTTGATGGGTTATAATTATAAACAATGTTAAAACATCGGGTTTGATATGAATTAACAGTAAGTATTGTATTTTAAAATTACAAAAATGAAAGCAATGTGGGTATTTCTTCCTCACAAATAGCAACACTGTGTTATGACAAGTTAGGTTATTAGAATTTTGTTTTATTATCGATTTACGTAAAAATAGTGCATAGAATGTGAGTACTTATTTGTGAAATGTTATTTTATCACATTTTTTTGTTTTCCTGATGTGCTATAACATCCTTTCACGCAACAAACTGTCATTTTCAATTATTTACTCGCGAGCTGTGTTCGACGGAACGTGACATTGAGTACTGACGGCCTGATGGCTAAGTTTGACTGATTAGGCTAAGTTTTAGTTGCCTCACTTTTTGCACTCGTACTAGGTTTCTATGCGTTATTATTCTAAGCAGAAACCACTAACTAGTATAGACACAGCGACACCCGATAACAATATAGATCTGGCATCAGCGGAACAACTAGAAACATTTTGGTCTGGGATATGGGAAGAGCAAGTGCAACATAATGACAAATCTGAATGGATATCCGACGAACAAAATAAATGGAGTGCAGTTGAAGAGATGGAATTTGTTGAACTTACTGAGTCTGATATAACTAGAGTCACGGCGAGATTACATAATTGGAAATCCCCCGGAATCGACAAAATACATAAGTATTGGTATAAAAAATTAGAGTCATTACACAAAGTCTTAGCTAAAAATCTGACAGAAATTATCTTAGGAAAACAAAATATTCCAGAATTTATTGCTACAGGAATTACCTACATGTTACCAAAAAGCCAATACTCAGTACAACCTTCCCAATACAGACCAATTACATGCCTACCCACCATATACAAGATCCTAACGTCAGCCATCACTACAAAAATCAATAAACACATAGAACATAACAATATAATAGCAGAGGAACAAAAAGGGTGCAGACGGGGCCATATGGGATGTAAGGAACAACTTATTATAGATTCAGTAATCCACAAACATGCAGCCACAAAATATAGAAACCTACACTGCACATATATAGACTACAAAAAAGCATTTGATAGTATTCCACACTCCTGGCTTATCCAAATATTGCATATCTATAAAATAAACTCAAAACTAATTGATTTCTTAAAAAGTGTCATGTCGCATTGGAAAACTACACTCCAGTTAAACTATCATCACAGCACTATTAGAACTCGACAGCTATTTATAAAGGAATCAGGGAGATTCTCTGAGTCCTTTATGGTTTTGTCTCGCTCTGAACCCCCTGTCCCACCTACTAAATCGATGCCAGGCCGGATATCCCCTTAAAAATAGCACAGAAGAAACTGTTTTCTCACATTTAATTTACATGGATGACATAAAACTATATGCAAAGTCCGAAAAAGAAATGAAACAGTTGATAGATACCACGAATAAATTTAGTACAGATATTAACATGCAATTTGGCTTAGATAAATGCAAGACAGTCCATATAGTAAGAGGCAAAATAAAACCGGGAGACTTTCCTGTTAACAACACAGATACAATTAAAGCTATGGAATCAACGGATTTGTATAAATATTTAGGTTAGGTACAGGCAACTCAAAGGAATAGATCATGCAGCAATCAAAAACACATTAAACACTGAATACAAGAGAAGAATGACCGCAGTTTGTAAAACTCAACTGTCCGGAAAGCACTTAATAAAGGCATTGAACACCTATGCCATCCCAATATTAACTTATTCGTTTGGAGTAATTAAATGGTCAAAAACTGACATCCAGCAGATAGAAAGAACTACACGCACCACACTTACTAAACACAATAACTTACACCCTAAATCCGCTGTAGAAAGACTGACCATAAAACGACAGCACGGAGGGAGAGGCCTAATTGACATCCATCACCTTTGGCAAAAACAAATAGACCGACTTAAAACATTTTTCGACTCAAAAACACGCACAAGCAGCATTCATAAAACCATAGTAATGAACGACAATAACTACACCCCACTTAACCTTCACAATCAAATAGATTTACCACATGCTAACGATGAAGACCCACAGAAACAAAAGTTAGAAGACTGGAAAAAGAAAGTGTTGCATGGTCGCCACCCTCATGACCTAGAACAAGCTCATATAGACACAATAGCATCAAATAAATGGCTTAAAATAGGTACTTTGTTTCAGGAAACAGAGGGATTTATTATAGCAATTCAGGATCAGATCATAAATACTAAAAACTACAGAAAGTTTATTATAAAAGACCAAGGTAACGAATGATAAATGCCGCAAATGTCACAGTCAGCCTGAGACCATTCAACACATCACAGGGGCATGTACAACACTCACACAAACAGATTATACACATAGGCATAATCAGTTAGCAAACGTCATACATCAAAACCTAGCACTCAAACATAAGCTCATACAAATACTCCATATTACAAATATGCACCACAAACAGTTTTAGAAAATACCACCCACAAACTCTACTACGACCGCGCCATACTAACTGACAGGACCATTCACTTCAATAGACCCGATATAACTCTCCAAGATAAAGTTAATAAAGTCACTTACTTAATTGATATCGCAGTCCCTAATACACATAATTTGCAAAAAACAATAGGTGAGAAAATTAGCAAATATGCTGAACTGAAAGAAGAAGTGACCAGAATTTGGAGACAAGAGAAAGTTTATGTAGTGCCCATTGTTGTCTCCACTACAGGTGTCATACCTAATCACCTCCACCATAGCCTCAAATTAATAGACCTGAAAGACTCAATATACATTACCCTCCAAAAAGCCGCAATCTTAAACACCTGCAGAATATTCAGAAAGTTTATGCAAATCGAAGAAAATGAAATCTCTCCTCACAACACTCACTCCACATCCACGCTACATTGACTTGGCCTGGCCCGTTAATGTAGCTTAAAACTAGCCTAGAGCTAAGAAAACTGCACGTTTACCCAAAATAATAATAATAATAATTGCCAAGAGCCTCGACCAACACCTCAGGAGGCTCTCGTTGGGCAGCTGGATCAAGGGCTTGATCCAGAAAGCAGTACTCCTGGACACGGCGCGTATTGTGAGGAGGTTCCTCTCTCGAGAGCCCTGACCACCGGTAGCTTGGACCCTGTTCCCGATGCCGGTGGGCTACTATTTTTTATATTTTTAAATGTTGTTTCTTTTTTAGTTTTATACAAATATTTAAAAATGTAGAAAATATGTACAAAAAATAAATAAATGAAATAATAATAATAAACTGCTTAATAAAAGGTACGCACTGAATTGTTTTTCGCATTGGTGTGGAAAATACGGCAGCTTGCAGCTTATTTTTTTATAACCTAACAACATTATCGAGATCAAAAAAATATTCTAGAAACCTACATACGTTTCCATGCGTTAAGTTTCATTTTTACGCGAGTGAAGCTGATGCGCGCTGACAAAAATATTTCTTAATTTGGACTTCATGCATATACTTACATCTAAACCTATAAAAATCTCGTGTCACTTATCAATCCCTCCGAAACGGCTTAACCGAATTTTTTTTTTGTGTAAACTTGGTAGTGAACAGGCTCCTTCTGGGTAAGCTTGCTACATCGTAGACTTTGACTCTGTCATCTCTGACCAAGAGCAAACCCATCACAAATCTGCGCCTAGGTCGTAGGCAAAACAACGGATGCCCAGTCAGCTAGAACATAGATACAAATACAAGCAAGCGTACCCTGTTAGGCGCGGCCGGGACGTAGGGCCTGTCGCCGGCCGCCTTGTGCGACCTGTCCGACCTGTCCGGCCTGTCCGGCCTGTCCAGCGGCAGGCGCAGCTCCTCCTGCAGCGTCTTGGGCGACGCTTTCGGTGCCGCGGCAGGCGCGGGCTTGGGTGTCGCCCCGCTCTTGTATTGCTGGAACCGAATAAACATGTTGAGCATGGTGCTCGTTTTTTTTTTATTTACTATCTCATGTCTGTGGAGACCCGGTCCTTTGGTAGGCGTACGAGGGGCCGAAACCAAGAAAGAGATAGGAGCTCTGTTCCTCGTCAGTGTTCACTCTGGCCAGCCAATAAAGGCAAGTTATTTATTTATTTATTATTGTGCCAGACATACACATCTTAAACTATTTATAAAAACCCTAGACCCCACCCCACACTAGGTTACTACGTCACTACGTTACTGTAAGTAGGTACTCATCTGCCTAGCTTTTTTCCCAACTATATTGGGGTCGGCTTCCAGTAAATCGAACCAGATTCAACAAAGTACCAATACTTTACGTGAGCGGCTGCCCGACCTCTACAACCCAACTGAGTGAAGAACTAGTGTCCGATATTTTGGCTTCTGACAATCCGTAACGACAGCCAAAGTTCTACAAATTAGAACCGGGGCAAAAATAACGTGCCTTCCGGGGCACGGAGGATCTCGGTATATCAAGTAAAATGCGTTGCTTTACTTTGAAGATCGACCCGTGCGGCTGTTATCAGTACTGATCCAATTTATTAAAAAAAACATTTAGATACTGATTAAATTTGAAAGCTGTATATACTATTGTCGAATGCCATTGGTCATGTCCTTCATGATGACGAAGTAGCACACCAAAACGTACTAGCTGACGATGAAGTGCCCAGCCCCTGTGCGTGTATATGTACAGCTCCACGTGCGACATGCGCGCCTGGTACTTGTGTACAGACCTCGGGCACTCTCCACACGATGATGCTGCCGGCGGCGCACGAGCTGACGATGAAGTGCCCAGCCCCTGTGCGTGTATATGTACAGCTCCACGTGCGACATGCGCGCCTGGTACTTGTGTACAGACCTCGGGCACTCTCCACACGATGATGCTGCCGGCGGCGCACGAGCTGACGATGAAGTGCCCAGCCCCTGTGCGTGTATATGTACAGCTCCACGTGCGACATGCGCGCCTGGTACTTGTGTACAGACCTCGGGCACTCTCCACACGATGATGCTGCCGGCGGCGCACGAGCTGACGATGAAGTGCCCAGCCCCTGTGCGTGTATATGTACAGCTCCACGTGCGACATGCGCGCCTGGTACTTGTGTACAGACCTCGGGCACTCTCCACACGATGATGCTGCCGGCGGCGCACGAGCTGACGATGAAGTGCCCAGCCCCTGTGCGTGTATATGTACAGCTCCACGTGCGACATGCGCGCCTGGTACTTGTGTACAGACCTCGGGCACTCTCCACACGATGATGCTGCCGGCGGCGCACGAGCTGACGATGAAGTGCCCAGCCCCTGTGCGTGTATATGTACAGCTCCACGTGCGACATGCGCGCCTGGTACTTGTGTACAGACCTCGGGCACTCTCCACACGATGATGCTGCCGGCGGCGCACGAGCTGACGATGAAGTGCCCAGCCCCTGTGCGTGTATATGTACAGCTCCACGTGCGACATGCGCGCCTGGTACTTGTGTACAGACCTCGGGCACTCTCCACACGATGATGCTGCCGGCGGCGCACGAGCTGACGATGAAGTGCCCAGCCCCTGTGCGTGTATATGTACAGCTCCACGTGCGACATGCGCGCCTGGTACTTGTGTACAGACCTCGGGCACTCTCCACACGATGATGCTGCCGGCGGCGCACGAGCTGACGATGAAGTGCCCAGCCCCTGTGCGTGTATATGTACAGCTCCACGTGCGACATGCGCGCCTGGTACTTGTGTACAGACCTCGGGCACTCTCCACACGATGATGCTGCCGGCGGCGCACGAGCTGACGATGAAGTGCCCAGCCCCTGTGCGTGTATATGTACAGCTCCACGTGCGACATGCGCGCCTGGTACTTGTGTACAGACCTCGGGCACTCTCCACACGATGATGCTGCCGGCGGCGCACGAGCTGACGATGAAGTGCCCAGCCCCTGTGCGTGTATATGTACAGCTCCACGTGCGACATGCGCGCCTGGTACTTGTGTACAGACCTCGGGCACTCTCCACACGATGATGCTGCCGGCGGCGCACGAGCTGACGATGAAGCGCGCGTCCGGACTGAAGCGGCAGCACGTGACCGCACCCGCGTGCCCCAGCCCCATGTGCGTGTATATGCCTTCCTGGTACTTCCACAGCTGAAACGAACAATACAGAAGTTAAACATAGAATTACGCCTATTTAGTCAGACGCTACTTACTAGCTGACGCTGAGCGTTATGTGTAAGGGTCAACTCGCACCGAAATGGGACGCTACGAGCCCTTTTTAGAGTTCCCTTCATAATAATATGCGAGTCTGACTCGCACCTGGCCGGTTTTTAAGATAGCGATACAATTTCACTTTTAAATAATTTTACAATTATAAGTTGAAACTCCAGAAAATTTTAACACATTCTGCGAAGAACGAGGCGCAGCGAGACTTCAGCCATACTGCGATTCACGAATTCGAACACGGCCCGCGGCTTCACGGATCCATCTCAGGGCGCGGCAGGAAACAACTGGCTTCTTGAAGCATCGTCCTATCTAACTCTCAGTTCTATTTATTATGGGGCGAGCCTTCTGACTGGACTGCTTTTGAAATATTCCTGATAGAATAAAAAACTTTTTTACAAACAAAAATATAACCGACTTCCAAACAAAACACTATGTTTCGGTCGATGTTTTGGTTTTATATCTTTGGTTTTTGACACGGACTTCCGAAATTCAGGTTAGTTTAATTATACTTTGTAGTGTTTGGTTTGGAAGTCTGTTATATTTTTGTTTGTTTTCGGTGGTTTCTTCACTTTCAAGTGGTGATACTTGGCCAACGTCTTCCGCGTCTTCGCAGAAATTTAAATAAGCAAAAATGCTCATAAAATAAAAACTAAGTACTGATAAAAACTATTTTTTTATACCCGCCAAATTGACAACCTCCTCACTTTTTGGAAGTCGGTTAAAAACCCTTAACACTTTGCACGACGGTGGCAATCTAACCCAGGACTAGAGCATGAGAATCAGTTGCGCTAGTAATGCCAAACGATGTTATCGAGGCAGCAATAATTTCTACAGAACAATGAAACATCTTCATTCAGTTGATACGAGCAAGTATCGAGAATATGAAAAAGTTTTAAGTTATCTAAATAGTCCATACTAAATACATACATATTTGACACTGGCAATCCTCTGTAACTCACCTTAACCATTTGATCGTTGCCCCCCGTCACGAACAGGTCACCATTCTGTGTGATATGAAGCCCGTTGACTGCGCCAACTTTGCTTGCTTCCAGCTGAAATATACATAACTCTATTTACAACATCTTTTGAAGAACCAAGAATAGCTTAGATTCCATCATCCACAAATTGCAAAACTATTTAGTCCCGTCAGTTAGAGTATTGAAAAATAATGGACACGTATTTTTTGTTTTTGTAAATCAATGAATATTGACAAAGATAAAACGCATCAAAGCTCGGGAGTGGGGGCTCGTGACGTCACGACTCACTAAAAATTATGCGAAGGTGTGTTAAAAACGTCGTAACTTCGTAAATTTTGGTTCCCGTAACAAAACAAAAAACACGTGTCAAATATTTTTTGATAATCTAACTGACGGACTAATTAGATTTTTTCAGGACACAAGCCCATTGCTAAACTTAGGGTGTTACTACACCAATCAATCGATAGTCGATCAATGGTAGAATGGACTAGTCGATGTCGAGCAGTAGTTTCTGCTACACCAATCGATCGATCGTCGATCGATAGTTTCTACTATTTTCTTCGATCAGCCAAAGGTACCACATCAGTCGATCAATGGCATCGATCGGCGGTCGTCCAATTGTTCACCGCCCAGTATCCGTCGATCAGGTAAACCTACCACACCAATCGATCAACGTCGAACGATGGCATCAATCGACGATCTTCTTATCGAAAGGTCTATCGACCCCAGACACCCTATAAGTGTCAGAGTTTCAAAACCGCCTCAAGAGCGCCGCGAAGGGGAACGATCGATCGATTTGTTTAGTAACACCCTGAAGTAGCATGCTCTCGTCTCGGAACGGATGGACTGGAAACTGCTTCAAGACCCTGCTGGAAGCAAAGCCAAGGACCAAAATTGCATACCAAGTGACGGAGACCGAAATTCGCCATGGTAACGGAGTTGTAGTTATGGCGAAGCTTAGGGAGGCTTGAGAAGCAGGCTTAGGGCTGACAAGTAATTAATAACATAATATGGTTATTCTTTTTCAACTATTTCGGGGTCAGCTAGGTTTCCTTCTAAAACCCAAGTTACTGGTTAACATGTTGGCTGTAGCGTACAACTTGGTACTTATGACTTGTTAGACTATCGGGGAGTCGCTCTGGTAGCTTTTGGCTATCCGTAACAACAGCCAAAGATCTACGTAGTGACAGCCAGGATCAATTCCTTTTTTCAGCAGGATGACTGAAAGACACGTTACCTCTCTTGCCAGGTTCCCGCTGCCAGTCTCCCAGTAAGCCACCCGTCTGTCCGACCCACCCGTCAGCAGCTGACAGCCGTGCGGCTCAAAGCAGACGCACATGAACAACGTGTTTGCGTACATCACTTGGCGACGGGATAGGGAACTGCGACAAAAAGTACAAAGATTGTCAACAAAAGACTTTAACGTAACGAATTTAAATGTTCAGAGATGCAAGTCCAGGGGCTCATGCTCGGGCCTGTGGACGGTGAGCTATGAGCTTATTACAAAACCGCTCTAAGTAAAATGCAATCAAGGCAGTGCCGGATTAAGACTATTCGATGCCCTAAGCATTTAAGCAATCCATGCTTGTGGGCCCCCTTTCCGTAAGTAAACTACCTAGTGGGTATCAGTCTACAAAAAATTCATATATAATTCAACGAGATAGACCATCATGTACCTTAGAATATGTATGAAGGACGAAAGAGATATGTACGTGGAGTTCCCGAACGTCGACGCTCATGTAATTTTTTTTTGGTGCTGATTCTGGTGATGCCCAAAGGAATTGCTTAATTTGCTTATGGGTTAATCTGGCACTCAATCAATGGCGTTTTAAACACTCACATAAGGTCCCATATGATGCAGGAGCCGTCCGTGCCGGCGCTGACTGCCTCGGTGTTGTTGGGCGACACCTGTATGGCGGACACCGGGCTCTTGTGCTCTTTGAGGACCTTCTTCAGAGTCTGGTGCTCCGGTTGTATGTCCCATACGCGGACCTAGCGATGATTATAAAAATAAATTAACTCTATAAACGAAAAAGGGTCAAGGCAACAAAAAAGATAGTATTTGGTTAGTTTGGTTTTGGTTTGTCTTTTTACCTCTTTTTCTTTCTTTTCATTTTGACTTTTTGTGGAAGGGATATGTTTCTAAAGCGTTTTTGACCGCTTACAGAGGGAACCAGAGGTCTTTTTAGATTCATAACTGATTTTCAAAAAGTAGGTTTTACAAGTAGTAGGCAAGCATGGCTAGTCTAAACTTTATTTTTGACTGTTCCAAGATGTTCAAAATCAAGATCAAAAGTCATTTAATCAAATTAGGGTGAGTGCTAGAACTTTTTTAACGTCAAAGTTGTACAAGAAGACCTTGACAAACATTCAGACATTTGTCTATACTTAGATATCATTCTAGATACTTAGATTTAGTAATAAGGGCATGGTTACCTGTCCCTCGCAGCCGCCGGAGATGAGCGTCCTGCCATCGGAAGTCATGTCCAAAGCTGACGTGCCCTTGTTGTGCGTGTTGAAGATCACGTAGATCAGGCGCCCAGTGAGCGGAGTGAACGCGCGAATGTTGCCGTCGTTCCAGGCTGGGCGAGAAACAAATATACATCTTAGGAGTAAAATAATTCAAGGCGGGAAAAATAACGCTTACTTACTGTTCAAAGTTAGAGAACAAGCTCCTTCTGGGTAAGCTCGCTCCATCGTAGACTTTGTCTCTGTCATCTCTGGCCTTGACTAAAGTCAAGAGCAAAGCCATCACAAATATATAAATAACCAAATAGTTTCGGCCCTTAATAACAGTTACCTCTACTTAGCATCTTTAGCTTCGGCTAAAATCAACTGTTACAAATAAATACTCGTCATCATCATCATATTTTATTCGAAATCATTAAAAATGACGGTCACCAATGCACCCATATTCTTTTCAGTGCCCTTGGCGATAACAGTTTCAAACCAATCCTGTACCCTGACAGGCATTTTCCCTAGTAAGCCCCGTCAACTATGCAGACATCTTTTTGAGGCGCGCGTGGAACACAACGCACCATCAACCCGGCCCTGAGTGCTGAGCGCCGATCTCCCTAGCGGCGAGCGTAGTCTGCTACGTTACGACACGCTGGTCCAGGAGCAGGGCTGGTCGCACCGGTCAACACGCGTCGTCGAGAGGATTCGGCAATTGGGCCTTGAGGTTGCCCTGTCTGAGGCCATGTATTTTCATGATCGGATATAGCCATTATCAGGATCCCATAACCGGACCCACCGTTTATGGGATCCTGATAATGGCATCCTGGCATCGAATCGATGATAAAGTTTCTTCGTCAAGAATTTCGTCGAGCATTTTCAACGTTTGCTCCCATATTGGAACAGGCCCGTCCTGCCAAAATCCTGGGGTCCAAACAACGCCTCCCGCAAGGCCCTTTACGGGGGCCCCGGTCGCGGTCTCAGGGAACGTGCCCACAACGTTCCCTGAGGTGAGGCCACGACCAGCCCTGAAACATATGACAGACAGTCATGGCTATCCGGCTGGCCCGGGGAAACCATACGGTCTCCGATAAAGCAACACACCGGATTGCCACCATAGGATCTGGAGTCTCCCGCAGCACAGGCACCACATCGCTACGAGGCACGATGATGCGCAGTAGCTCCTGGCACGTCTCCCGCAGCACAGCACAGCACAGGCACCACATCGCTAACATACCTGACACAATAGACTTGCCGTCCCCCGAGAACAGCACGGTGGAACACGTAAAGTTGGGCACAACGATGCGCAGTAGCTCCTGGCACGTCTCCAGGCACCAAACCCTGACGTCACCGGTGCCGGCTGTTGCGAACACACCCGACATGCCTCTGAAATAACGATGGTTATTTTAAAAAGGGCACTGGGGAGACTTAACATTCGATATCTTTTTTTGGTTTTAGGTTCTGTAACGCATTGTATCAGTACGAACGACTAAAACATTACGAACACAGCACTGTCATGTTGGCGATGCATTTCCGAGACGTTTATGACGTTCTGATAAATTCAATAAAATCTCCTTATTGAATTTATCAGAACCTATTTTTAAAAAGCTGTAAAGCTCTCGTAGACCCTTGTGTCTAACCTTCTACATAAATTGCTTTGCATCAGGTAACATTGAAGTCTCAAATGGGTGCACTGTATTATGGTCTATGGGGAAAAAACGAATATTATTAAAGAAGGAGTGAGTATAATCTCAAAGCCATGGGCGCTGGCAGGAACATTTTCCGGGGCATGCATCTTCAAAACCCCACGCAAAGGACACATACGTTTTCTCTTGCCCAGAACTAAAGAAGATGGATACAAGGCCGAATGCGAGGGAGCTCGAAGTTCCTCGCCTCGGATTTGCTAGGCCTCCTTTACTACATTCCATTTGTCTATTTTGTTTATATCTTCATGCGTTCCAATAACACCAACGAAGTTGTTATTGAATGTCAGGGGGGTGCAAGTGCTTGCCTCCCCCCCATACCGGCGCTCATTGTCAAAGCCATAACAAATCGTACTGCGGAAACGCGATGTCATTGATGGCGCAACGATGGCAGGTGACGACAAGCACGGGCACGAATTTGTCGACGTTGATGGCGTAGATCTCGCTGCCGCGCGTGCCCGCCAGCAGCATCCGGCTCTTGCCGCGCAGGCTCGGCGACTCCATCAGCTCCAGGGACGTTATGCTGCCCTGGAGCTTCGTGGATTTTAGCTGGAAAGAAGTATCAAACTGTGAGATTCCGAAAAAAATAAGGACAGAGGTAGAAAAGAGTGCCTTGTTAGATATGCCAAAGGGACTACCTACTCACACTGATTCAGCCAGTCGATTCTGTTGACATCTCACCGTGATCACTTAGGGGGAGCGAACGACAAGGGAGCTGTCATAAATGCCATCTTGTTTGTTTGGTTTGACAGCTCTTTTGTCGTTCACTTCGCCTAAGTGTTCACTTCGACATGTTTACAGAATCGCACTGCTGCTTTATTCAGCTAATGCCCATAGAAAACGATTTTGTATGGAGACGCTTACGCATCCGTTCAGCATTCCGCGTCTATTCAGCTTTCGCGGCAAACAAGTAGGTATAAAATGAGGACAAACGTGTTATTATCATGCGAATGCTTCAGATAGAGTTCAGCGCTGTTCTGCCGCTGCCGTCTTCTCATTCTTTGGAAGCTGTACACGGCTGATAGAAGCAGAACTGTATAAGTGTGTCCAAAATCGTTCAGCGAAATGGGAATAGAGCTGAATAAGTGTGATAGTTCCTTAGCCTTCAACGGAACGTGCAGGGGCTACAGGTGGCAGTACAGAAGTGTCATTTTAAGTATAATTTTTCGAATTTGCAACGTTAGATGGAACCATACGTCAGTGGATGGAACAGCCTTCGTGCACGTTCACCTAAACGCAGAGATTGCAGGAACTATAGGTAGTACGACTGTACTACCTATAGTTCCTGCAATCTCTGCGTTTCTCTGATCTCTCTCACACGATGATGATGATGATGTGATCTCTGCCAGCACATCACACTAACCGAAACTGTTTTTTTTTATTTCTATATATTTTCCCAATCAACCCTGAGCCTTATCACTTTTGCGATAAAGTTAAAAATCTATTGAAGAAATTTGACAGTTTCGAATATGCAAGACTGGATGGCATAGTCAATGCCGAGCACGTTCCCGATACCATTAAGTGTAGGTACTTACGTTGGTAGCACTACAATACAGTTACAGAAAAAGTTCATAAATAATTTAAATAAAGCTGTCCTAACTGCCAAGCTGGATTATAAATTAACTCACAGCTTTAAAATGTGGCTTGTTGGGCTCGAGTATCTTGCCTTTGGGGAAGGTGCCTTTCCAGTTGATCTCATCCAGGATGTCGATGGTGCCGTCTCCGGAGCCTACAATGATGCAGCCGTCTTCCATGATAAGGATCGATTCGATGCCTGAAAGATAATGCAAAATTCACACACCACTCTTTAAGCTGAAGATATAAGCAAGTGAAGTATTACACAGTTCACGGGGTGTAGGGTGACCCTCGATCGATGTCACATGAATTTGTTACTGCGCAGGGATTCCGGACTCGCCTCATGTTCCAAGCTTATACGCTCTGTTCCAACGGTTATCTTGTAATCTCAGCAGTTATACTCCAATTTGCTCGGAGTGTATTTTTTTAAATCTCCAGCTTGTTAATCTATCACATGACTCCTCCAGCTCTGGGCGGAGCAGAATTAAGGGAGTGTTTTTGGACTGTGTGGCGGGCTTCGCCACACGTTCCCAACCACTGCAACTCCTGAAAGCCAAAATTAACATTGGCGACCACCAGAAAAACACCGAGCAAATGTAGCCCGACGAGTCCCGGAGAAACGAATAAATTGTCTTGGACTTTGCAATGAAATTAATCAGAAAAGTACAAACGAGGAGTAGGAAAAAATAAATATAATTTCCACTTCTCTCCTTATCAAACAGGAGTCAGAACTCCAGAATAGAGCTAAGCCAATATTCACCAAGGAACATATACAACGGGGTTAAGCCCAGTTGCCAAGCATCGCAGATTATATATTAACCCTCAAACTAATGGATCCTAAATTGTGAGCTACTTTTGATTCCGGTAATAGGTATGGCAAAATCGGTTGCGCAGAAGGCAGTGTCAGACTCTTACTGACTAAAACCCCTCCGTGTTCCTCCTAATGTCCTTTGCGTTCCAGGACCACGGTGACTCTTTCGAACAAATTCCGTAAACCAGAGAGCGTGGAATCTGATCAGTTCGATTCCCAGGTCGGGCATAAAGTGAAATTGGGTTTTGGTTTTCCATTAGGATTTCTCAATGGCAGCCCGGAGTTTGGATGTTGGCGGTGTGACGCCCCCGTCGCCCTCGGAAATCACGTTAATCCGTTGGTCCTGCACCAGATCTGTCTCCAGTCGTCACCGTCCCAACGGAATAGGTCACTCCCTATTCCACCTGTGTTTGCGCACACACTATTATAGTGCACTATGTCTCTAAGTTATTTGAGATTTACGATGCAGGTCCCGGAAAATGTTCAGTTTTGGAATTATTCTTATAACATGGTCACTGAAATTAAGCTATCATACCGGGACAAACTAAATGAGCTTACCTACACGTTACAAAAATGAGCAGACGTGGCAGGACGATATCTATTGACGATAAAGCTTGAGTCACAAACCTTGACTATAGCAGATGGACTCTGGTCTCTTGCCCTTCTTCCACGGGCCACACTTGGCGAGGCAGCCAATCATCGAGGGCTTGCACATGGCCACCGAAGCCGTCGGGTCCGAAGGGTAGTTTATTGAGAACTTTATCATGTCACCCGTTCTAGAAGAAATTATACTTATTAAGCAATAGATATTTTAGGTTGTTAAGAAATTATCAGGCTAAGGTTGTTCTTGATTTCGGTGTCTTCAGAGGGACTAAATCAAGTAAAATTACTATATATTGTACAAATGTACCTAACCAATGGAACCCTATAACTAAGCCTCCGCTGTCCGTCCGTCCGTCTGTCTGTCAGCGGGCTGTATCTCAAGAACTGTAATAAGTAGGCATTTGAAATATTCACAGAGTGTGAATTTCTTTTGCCCCGCTATTATCAACAAATAGTTAAGAAATGTTAAACTAAATTAATAAAAGCGGGCGGCTCCCATACAAAAAACATGTTATTTCGGTTTATGGTACGGAACCCTTCGTGTGCGAGTCCAACTTGCACTTGGCCGTTTTTTTTTATCAACAGAGATATCACCACCCATCTTTTTCGATATGTGTGGTGATATCTCTAAAAATACCGTAAGGTACCTACCTACCTAACTCAGCGAGACTAGCTAATATTAAGTTAACAGCATACAAATTCAAAACGAGAACCCAAAAGTGACACTGCCTGGCCTGGGAATCCAATCTAAGAGATCCAACGATTAAACCACAGGAACAAAGAGTTATGGACTTAACGGTGCCTTTGGCAGCTAACCGGTGCGGGTGGGGTGCTGCCGGGTCAGCAGGCGGAGGCACATAAAGCTTCGACTCACAGGTCGGGCAGTGTCACTTATTGGGTGTAAGTATAGGCTATAGTCTGGAATCAAAAAGTATCTAGCTAACAAGTAAAGGGCGACTCACGTAGTCCCCGCGTATCCATACGAGTCATCGCTACTGATGGCGATACATCGCACGCTGCGCCGGAGTTTCCCCAGCACCACGTCCACTACATCCAAGTTCTTGCTCTCAGCGCGTATGTTCCACACTCTGAGGTTGGCTTCAATACAATCGATAACAAAAATGTTAGCAAGCAATGTTGTTCAGCGCTATATCCGCCTTAATTGTCATGTGCATGAGATATTTTGCTATGGAGTTTTTTATGTGTTTGATGTAAGTGATGTGGCAGTATTTTTAAATAAATAAATGTCTTGCGAGGTCGGTGTTGTATCTGGAGGGTTACAGTCCGAAGTCCGTATCACCTAAGCACTAAGACTGACTGACCACAAGATTTGTAATGTTGTCAGTATTTTTTAGTTCGGCTTCGGGACTAATCGTAAGTCCGTAGGTGGTATGGAGTAGAAATCGCCCGAAGTTAGGCCGAAACTACGGACTTCGATCTTAGAGAGTAGACCCTTGAATTCAGTTGAATTGAAGTTACAGATTCAGAGCAACTCTTCTCGACTAATTTTGTACTGTTCACAACGAGGGGTACCTAACTAAAGCAAAACTCAACGTTTCTTCGAATACTCACAATCACCGCCCGTAACAAAAGAGTTGACCCTCATGTTGAGAGCGGTCAACGTCATGGCGTCTCCAGTGGTCAGCTTGGAAGCCGCCGCCGTGCCCGTAGCGGAGCCTGCGAAGCAGTCCCACAGCACCACGCACCCGTCGTCGCGACCCCCCAGGGATATCATGTAGCGCTCGTCTGAGGAAAATGTAAGCGCTTCTACGCGGACCTGAGGGTAGCGAAAAGAAGCCCTGGTCAGAGCCTGCCAACCAAAAACGTATTAACCCTTGACGAGGATTAGATACCTTTTTTTCCAATGACTCCTCCCGCTCTGGGTGTAGCGGGAGGGACTAAAACCCATCCATGTTCCTTCATTGCCCTTTGTGTTCCGGAGCCACGGTGTCTCTCGCGAATAATCCCGCGACTCCGGCAGGCGTCGGCCCTTTCGGGCCCCTCTGTGTTGCTGACTCTCTTTGAGGCGCGCGTGGAACACTAACGCGCCGTCGACACGGCCTGTCTAGATGGACGGACGGCGAGCCACCCGTAGCTCGCCGTCCACAGGCCCGCGCCTACGGTGGCCGGAGGTCACCAGGTGGCCCCCGACGCCCGCGGCGTCCACCACGGCGGCCGGGACGAGAGGGTCTCCTCTCCCGCTCCGCCACCTCCTTCGCTAGCATGACTGCTTCGCAGAAGGAGGCAACGGCGTCCCATTCCGTCTCGCTCCGGACCATGGCTTGGACCAGGGCCGGACGCGAGAGGTCGCCGCCGATCGCCGTTTCGAGGACACGGCGGTGCGCCGCCCAAGCGGGGCACACCTGCACAGTGTGCTCTACCGTGTCCTCTGGTCGATCCTCGCAGTGGTGACACCCGGGCGTTTCCTCCCGCCTGATTCGGTGCAGGAACCTCCCGAAGCAACCATGTCCGGTGAGGACCTGCGTCAGGCGGTAGGTGAGGACGCCGTGGCGCCTCTCAAGCCACTCCTCAAAGAGGGGACTTACCGCCGCTATCGTGGCGTGCCCTGGGATTAGATACCCTTGATTCGTAATCAGGGTAGAGAATGACAGTGTAAAACATTCAGTCCAGTGCTGCAGTGCTAAACAAAGAAGTTCCTCGAGCATAGCTCAGTCCTGCGCTTTCCGCAGTATAGGGTCATCAATCCAAGTACCATCGTAGTCGTAGTATAGTTAGTATCTTCTGGTGCGACACTATAGTTCCGCTTCAGTTTTTTTTTATGAGCCATCCCAAAGGTGACTGCAATACTCCATGAAGGATCGGACTTGTGCTTTGTATAGAGTTAAAAGCTGTCCAGCTTGAAGTATTGCTTCACCCTATTTAGGATGCCCAGCTTTTTGGCCGTAGTTTGGGCTTTGCACTCAATGGTGGCGCCGAAATTGAGACTGGATGGCAGCTCCATACCTAGGAGCTCGAGCCGATCAGTCACTGGTACTGATGTACCCCGAAAAGAAGGAGTTTGGTCGAAACATCTCCTTTTTGCGATAAAGAGACAAGCCTATGTTTTGGTGGCTTTAAAAGAGACCAGATTATCGTCACTCCACTGGGAGACGGGGCTTAAGGTCAAATTTGTCCGCTCTACCAGGCCCACTCTCAAGGAACCAGCTTCATCCCGCTGGTTGTTGCGCTGGACAATTAGTATCTCTCTGAAACCGTATACTGTCATTTGCGCCCCCAACAATACCAGGCTGAAGTAGGTAATTTATGTGCAGCAGGAAAAGAGTTGCAGAGAGAACCGACCCCTGAGGAACACCGGCATCAATAGCCTTGAGGTCAGAGGAGCAGCCGTCAACGACTACCTACTCGGATCCACCGTTCACTAAGGAAGTCCGATATCCAGCTACAAAAATCAGCTGGGATGCCATAAGCAGGAAGCTTGCTGAGTAGACTTGCGTGCCAGACCCTGTCAAAAGCCTTCGAGAGACACAGCAAGTGCTTCGCCGTGTGTCTCGAATAATCTCGATGGCTTCGCCCCAGCAGTGCGTGACATACACAAGAAGGTCGCCAGTAGACCGTCCCCGGCGAAAGCCATATTGACGGTCACTGAGGAGATAATTGTCTTCAAGGTAGGTCAGCAAATTACTGTTCAATACCCTTTCTATAACCATTAGCATAGGATGGAGGTAATGGCGATTGGTCTGTAATGAGCAGGGTCTGCACGGTTACCCTTTTTGGGCACCAGTTGCACATTTGCAAGCTTCCAGGATTTTGGCACCGTTACATTAAACTTATAATACAAAATCACATAGGTACACAAATAGCCAATGCCAGAACAACTATCACTCTAGGCCATACAAATATTTGTTCCGTGCGGGAATCGAAACCGCTACACGCAGCGCAGCAGCCAATCGCTAAACCACTGCGCCAACACACACACACCACCATCGCTGCTGTCGACCTCGACGGCGACATCTTCCTCAGACGCGCTAGACGCCCAGTGAGTGGCGATCTTCGCTCACCTAACCTATCTTCCTGTATTTTTTTTTAATAAAGAAGGAAATACATCAAGCAAAAACAGGCCGGATTAACTTGCCTTGTGCAGCTCATGACTTCCAAGTAGAACTTTCTTCTTAAAGTCCCATACTTTAGCCGAAGCCTTGAATCCAATGTGGTTTATTTGACCAGAGCCCACGAAAGTGCCCTTGGGAGACAGAGCGACTGTTGACACACTGTTGGTGTGGCCACTGAGGAAGTACATCTTCTTGGTTTTCCACTCCTGGATGCAGACTTTGTTGCCCATAGGGTAGACTATGTGCTCACTGTCGGGGTGGACTTTCAGGCCTCTGATGGCCGATCCTAAAGGATAATGAAAGATTTGGATGACTTATTTCAGAATTTCACATTCTTTTTTTTTTTTTAAAAACGTCGCTCCACATTAGGAATTTCTCCTGTATCGTAGGTGCGTTTACAAACATACAAAGTCACACACACAAACAGCCAGACCCGGAACAACTGTCTGTACAACTGGCCATACCAATATTTGTTCCGTGCGGGAATAGAACCCACGACACGCGGCGCAACAGCCGATCGCTCAACCATTGCGCCAACCGTGCCGTCGTCGGTTGTATTTTTGCTTAGTGTTGCACACGAAGGGTTCCGTAGGTACCATAAACCGAAAAATACTATATAGAAATAGGTACACACTCTACAAAAATTTCAACTGTCTATCTACTACAGTTCTTGAGATACAGCCTGTTGGCAGACAGACGGACAGACGAACAGCGAAGGCTTAGTAATAGGGTCCCGTTGGTTACCCCTTGGGTACGGAAGCCTAAAAATGGCATCTTTGATAGAATTAAAAGTTTAGCATTAGCATAGCAACCATTTTTTTTAATAGACAAAAAAAAATACCAGTGAAGGAGCTTAGTTCAGATTTTAGAGTATAAACAGAAGGTTTTAAAGTTCAGTGAAAAGTTAACTTCACAAGTTTACAAGACAAGTAACAGTTACAAAAAGTTCTCACCATCAAAACCAATAATGGCATAAGATTCCAAACTCTTCACATCACCCATCTTATTAGTAATACTTCAGTCTTTTCTCTTATTGTCAAATATAATAAGTAATATTTGTATAATAAAATAAGAAATAGAAAATGTGTATTGTCAGTTCAGAAGACTTTGTGTTTGTTATGGCAGTTGCTAGGCAACTAATAAACACTCTTTTGTTATGGTGACTATTAACTTTATGAGCATGAAGTTTGGTTATGTACAAAAAAAAATGTAAATAAATAATAATAAGTAGATAAAGCATAAAAAAAAATTAGTTTGGTTACATATGTACAAAAAACATTGCATTTTTCAAATCCCTGAACTTCAATTTTTTTTATGCTGATGAAGTCATGGGTAAAAGCTATTTAAGATTTTGTAATGACCAGCTGAGGGTTGTGGGAAGCCGATGGGTGCATAATGCACAGGATTGGTTGTTGAGGCAACACTTAGGGGAGCCCTATGTCCAGCAGTGGATATCTTTCGGCTGATATGATGAATATGTTACCTACATACTTGTTTTAACCGGTTAGATCCGGAGGTGAAACCATTGAGGCCACCTGATGCAATTGATTTTATACTTTATTTTTATGACATTACGATTTATGTCAGTGACAGCAAATGGAACCAATGGTTCCACTCCAGGGGCAACCGGTTAAGACAAATTAAAACATAATCAGCCTGTAAATTCCCATTCTTTGGACACAGACCTCCTTAGTAAGTATAGCCTGTAATGCCACTATGCTAGCCCAGTCGCCTTAGTCAATATTTTTTAAGATTGAATAATTAAAATAAAGCACCAGATAAGATTAACATTTTATTCAATCACTCATACATTCAGTCAATTCAATACAATTAATTAATCTAATTCTTTATTATAGCCTAAGCACTTCCAATTAATAATAATTCAATATGGTTAGGCTATAAGTAATGGTTTCAGTTAACATCTTTTAAATGAAGAATTAGTCTCATTTCCTTACAAGGCATCGTCTGCGGACTAACTTGGCTTTCTCATCAATCTGCTCTTTGCAAACCTCAGCGAGGCGATCCGTTTCATTTGTCATGTACTGTTTTATCACTGACAGGATTTCAGATAGCTGGAATAAATGACCAAAATTAATCCTCAAGTTAACACTATAACACACTGCACATGTACATGTATGCCATAAAAATCTCAGCATGGTATCACATAAATAAAGGCTGAAGGTTTTGTGCAGTTGGGTAAAATGGTCCTCCAGTTTTAATAAGGGATCCTAGATTTTGAACCCAAGCACTTAAACCTGAAGGCCTGCAGGTTTTTTGGGCAAATATTTCCACGGGCATGAATCCAATACTGCGTAGGTACAGAATTCAATTGAAACAAATTTTGTCTATGTCACCAACCAGAAGATCATCATCCTTCTTTCCCAGCTGAACGAATGCGCATTTCATAGCATGGCTTTTGTGTTCCGCCCATGGGTCGTCGTCAGCTTCCCAACCATCTAGTTCCTTCCCACAGAGGAAGCACTTAGCAGCATCAGCATCGTCGACACCGGTCGCTACCGAATAAAATCCGGCCTCCGCCATGTTACGCACATTACATTTATTTTTATCACTAAATGGCCAGTTTTTAAAGGTTTTTATTCTTTCTTCAACCAAGAATAAGGACGGGCTTTCTAAAAGAGATTTTCCCATTCTTGTGGATTTGAAACGAGTATCTTTAGCGTCAAAACAATAAAATTAGAAACAGATCGCAGCGGTTTGAAATTCAAATAAAAAATAAAACTTAACAACACGTTTAGTTAGCTGTCAGATATCGGGCAGTACGAAATGTGTTTTTCAAAATAGAGTGGCATAACGAAACGTTTGATTAAGTTTCTGGATGATACTCTCGATTACAGTACAGACGGTAAATAAAATGTCATTTTAGAATTTATTATTATGATACAATCAAGAGCTATTTCTGAAATTAGGTGTAATTTAAAGATACCTAAAAACTTATTAATTAGCAAAAAAAAAATTCACTGAATCTACATTCAGGTACGCGAGTAAAATTCGAAATAGTTTTTGTTCACGTGAAATCGAGAAGTATAATCGGAATCGAGATATTCCACAATGGTTCCACAGTCCACACAGTTCTGTGCACAGGTTCTGTGGGTTCAGTTCATACGTAGTATCTCTATGTAGTCTGTGGTGGGTTCTGTGCCCGGCCCGTTCGTTCGTTGTCTTTATTTATTTCATTTCCATTCTCTAGAATCGCTCGTCTGAGTTTTTTGATAAGATTTTGCGGAATTTATGTTTGTTCGATTTTACGCAATATAGCTTTGATAAAGTTAATTGTCACTAAAATACACAACGTTTTCTAAATAACGTTGATATTCCAGTTATAATAATACGTAAAGTAGGTAGTTCATTACCCTTCGATTGAGCGATCAAAAACGAAACCAAGTGCCTAACTTTTTTACAATCTTTTGTTGTTTCCATTAAATTATCGACTTTCATTTGTTTTCGTTTGGTGTTTAGTGATTTTACGCGAATATTGCAATGATCCGAGCTGTTTTCTAGCATCGTCCAGTCGAGTAAAGTATTTTGGTAAGTGTTTTTGCATGTCTTTATTTTTTTGATAGATGAGGTAAACGTGAATCCAATCATGCATTGCTTATAATTAAATTATTCATGATGCTAGTCTCCGAAACTTCGCTAACGATATTGCAATTCCTTGACAAAAACTTGTTCGAAAGTCGAAAACATTATGAAGAATATGTGCTGTTATTTAAAAATATTGGTTCCAAAAAATCACACGTCATACGTGATCATTTTAAAAATAGGTCTTATTCATAATGTTGCGAAAGAGCAGTTTTCGGAGACATAACCCCCAAAAAATGCGAAGTAACTGCAGTGGCATGGCAACCACATGTACCTACTTGTGTTACACCTTGCTGATGAGCTGTGCTGAACAGCTGACGGAATTATGCATATACATATTTCTTTTATTTCTTTAAATATGTTATTATTTTTTTTCTTTAAATATGTTAATTTCGACATTCTGCCTAATTCAGCAGTGACAAACTAAAAACATTGGGTAGAAAGCATATTAGTTACTTAATTATTATACCCTGGTTATTTTTCATTTAAATTAAGTAGAAAAAAATATGTTGATAATTCTATATTTATTTATTTAGTTTCGCTTTGTACTCATAGGTATTATCCTTAAATACCTTTGAGATAAAAATAAGGTTGATTGAAGAGCAGTGCTCTGCACTTTCTAAACCCAACTGTGTGAAGGTTACTTACTAGCTGTTCTCAAACATATGCTCTTGAGGATCCATATGGAAACCACACTTTCTACTTTGTTAGTTAGTCTTAATTTTTTTCTCAAGCACCAGATTTTCTCCAACCCTTGAAATCAATCTCACAATTTTTTCATCTCTCATTGCAAATGCTTACTATTATTACCTAATTAAAAATAGAACAGGAAAATATACATAATCATAATCTCATTATTTGTTCAAAACAAGGAAAGCTTGGTCAAAAATAAATAAAATATTTGTTGGTAAATATGAAATGTAATGAAGCTATAAAAAGTATATTATGCTTCATTAGAAATATGATTCATTGGCAATTTATTTATAGCTTATCTTGTGCCCTGTTTGTAAATGGACTGTTATTGGCCCAAGCACGGACACGGACATAGAAATGCATTCAGACATACCTACATAGCTACTGTGTAACTCTGTATTGTACCATTTAATGATTATAATTATGTGTAGGAGTGTACTGAAACACAAATAATTTGTAGTAGGTACTTACAGTACTTATTTACTCATTCATAAATTATTCTTAATGTGACAAAATTATTAAATTAATATGACAATTATAATTGTCATGTAACTCAGCTAACTGTAATTTATTTCTTTGACAAATTATGTACATTGTTTAAAAAAAAGTAGACTGCAATTTTGATGTTCCTTAGAATTGATATTATTATATCCTGTGAAAAAACAAATTATTTCACAAACTACTTAAACAGATCATTAGAACTTCTTCATCAATCAATACATGTCCAATTCACATTTTACATCATAAAGTTGGTCATGTATCCCACTAGTTTCATGTGGTTAAAGACCAGTGCAGAAAAATTATCCCAAAATTGTTAAGTTAAGCACGAAAGTACTACTCATCAGCCTCAGAGATATGAATAAAACATGCAATCAACATGCAAAATCTACATCCAGAACATTTCCTTCAAATTATTTACAGAAAATCAATTTTAGAACATGGCTCGAATTTTTGGCGGTAATCATCTGCATTTGCGCATTTGGCGCGCGTATAGATTCCCTCATCCAACAGTCTCAGTCTATTAATTTTATTTCTGCTTTCGTTCAGTCTGGGCCACCGTCAGACGTCGCCGCGTCGTGACGTGAGTGTGTGACGCGTTTACACGCATATTCTCGTTGCTCTTTAACATCACATGTAGGTACATACTAATTCCATGCATCACGTAAATTGGGTAGTGTCACGTGTAGTTAACGTTACTGTCAAATTAAACCTACCTATGCGACTAGACGGTAAATTGAAAAGAATAATTTAGCGCCGCAATTTTCTCGATAGCATCGAAATGTTCTGAGGGCTTAGCACGAATACTTTTGACGTATAGTAACGTGACGTAAAATTTTACTATAGCTTCAATATTCGTTTCGCACATAATATTTATTTGAATTCGAAACTATATTCATATTTTTGAATTATATAAATAGTGTATGTCTCATAAAATTAAACCAGAATACTATGGGGTTGTAGTTTTTCAAAATCCACTCAGGTTAACGTTACTATACGTCAAAATATTCGTGCTAGGCCCTATGTTCTGTGAAACTGTCGTCGCATCCGTAGCGAAATTCTTGAAACCATTTCAAAGATGTTCTAAACTTGGTTAAATTACCATCTTTCCATTGAACTTAGTATAACTGTAGATTTTTATACTCCGTGATCCTCTCACGATCGTTCTACATCTAAACTTACAACCAACTAAGCAAGAACAAGGACATTCAATTTCTTGGCAAATATGCGACAGTAATGTCGTATGGCGAGGTCTAAAGTGTCACGAGTTCAGGACATAAGCACCTAGCACTTTGTTAATTCTGTAAGGTCGTGTCCGAGATCTAGCGGAACGCAATCGATTTCATTTTTTAATAAATGTCGGTCTTGTCCATCGTCGGACAACCTAGCTGGACGTTGGTCTCCAATCGCATGCCATTACTTTCTCCTCGGTTACTCTCATCCAGCTGCCACCATCCTCCTTTCGAAGATCGTAGCTCCACCTACCTCAGCTATACTCCCCCAGAGCAGCATGTGGCCCGCCACGCTTTTCTGTGTGGATTTGCTGTGCCTCAGTATCATAGAAAATGATTTTGAGTATTAAATTACAAGATTTATCTATACGGTACAGATCCCGACTAGCTAATTCACTACTTGACAATATTCTTAGACTATTCACCCGCTAGCAAAACGGAAAAGTTGGCTAATGCCATGACATGTATCGATTTTATCGAAAATAGTACTATACTATCCATTAGTCACAAATTCCCTTGATGAACTTCATCATCACATCCACAGTCCAATTACGCCTACTTCTGACTGCTGAGCTAAGGACTCTCTTTTCTTGTGCCAATCCCTACGTTCCTGTGGAACCCTCCAGGTTCTACCTGCGATGGCAACAATGTCATCCGTCCATCTCGCTGCCGGCCGACCAACACTTCTTCAAGTCTTCGGATGGCACTGTCACTGCCTCACTCCACATCATCACCGTGCCTCACCGGTTGTCCTGTCCAGTTCCATTTTTTGATGAACTTAGAATCCAAGTTCAGTACAAAGAAATTTAACAGTATCTGATACTGATAAATGAAGAATTTTATTTCTCTACATTTATAACTGCGGCCCATCATGATATAGTAGAAAGCGCAAGGGTCACATGAAGAAAAAAGGTTTAGTACGGCTAACCTAGCCTATCACCGCAATAAATGATCAAAACAGTTTCTAGGAATTTATGAATAGTTAATTCTAGGTTAAATTTAATCAATTGTATTTACTGTCAACGGATTACCTAATCAGATGATTACAATATCGCTTATGCGATAAAATACTTTCAGTTTCTTGATGTTAAAATATAAAACCACCCAAGATGTTTTTGACACATTCAAAATTCCTGAATCTAACTCTAATGCCCAGCACTATCAGCAAAGCATAACGAATGTTTTTTCTATCGCATGAAGCGAAGAAAGATCAATGCACGAAAATGAATCAAAGCTCAGTCCATAGCACAAACCTTTTTGCTCTGAAATTGAATTTGGCTCCCAAGGGAGTGTTCTCTGAAGCCTTCGTCTCACGGGTCGAGTCTCGGACGACAACTATCCAATTCTTGCAACCATAGATCAAACAATACGATTTGAACAAAGGTGTTGCAATTCGTATAACATTGAATGCGGTTCTAGAGCTGGAACAATGATCGCGTTGGATTTCGCGTTATTATGCCGGCCGGATCACGTGGGCAATGACTTAATGCGATACTGTTTACTAATAAGTGAAGGCCATTGCCCGTCACAGCAAAAGTAAAGAATCTTTAAACGATGCAAAATCCATCAGAACGAAAGTAATTTTGGGCCCAAATGTAAACGTATTTTGCTAAAAACGTGGGAGAAAAACTAGGACCACCCTTTTGTAATTACGATTTCTTGAAAGTAAATTGGATTGAGGTAAGAGTTATTTTTAGCGTTTGCCAATTAGCAGAACGAAAATGATTCTTCTTTGAATTTTTAATTAGAAAGCTGTACACTGACCAGGTAAATAACCTTGTGAAACGTGGATATAATTGGGGATAAGCGAATTGTTTATGTAGACGTAACATAAACGAATTTGATTAACAGCAAAAGTATGAAATCTGGATCAATTCACTTCACTGGCAAATCCGAAATTCAAACAAAGGCATCAAGCACTGGCTTTGCGATAAATCTTTTTTTAATCAAAGCGGAATCACGAAATTTAAACTGACCTTTTAGTAAGAGCAGTCTCCAGAAAGTTATCACTCAGCAGAAAACTATAAGTCCTGCCAAACACTCCAAGATACACTCGCAGAACGAGGTCAGATCCTAAATCCGGGCGAAATCCTTTCGTGAGTTCTGGAGTTCTATCGGACGTAAATCAAAGTATCGCTGGCGACAACAATCCTGATTTATTTTATGGTCCGCTTGTAAAAGTTGCGACAAATACGTCGGGAGCGAGTGCCATGAAAGGGAAATGTAATGACGTTTGCTGTGTAACGCTGATGTCGGATTACTTTCTGCATATTTAGCGATGTGTTGTTTTGTGGTAGAATTGTTACTGTTGGTTTTGTTGTTTTGGGTTTGCGTTTTTGGATCTTCTGTATTTGGATCCTTTCGAGTCCTGTGAATTGATTTTTCTAAAACCATCAAGGTTATCAACACCCGAAATGTATGTCTTGCTGTTGAAAATATCGATGTAGAACTCCGGTTAGTAAGTAGTAGTAAGTAAAGTTTAGTTTTAATTGTAAAAATGATTACCACTTTTTTTTTTTTACAAATAACTAAATGTCCAAGCACTGACTCTTGTCATGGCAATACTGGTTGTTCACATATGGAAAATGTGCAACAGTAAAAATAATGTAAAATATTCAATGTCACGGACGGATCACGTTCCGGTCCGATGCTATGTACTCTTGGTTAAATAGTTTGTTAAAACCGAGATTTATTCGAACGTGACGATAACTTACCTACGCTTAACACTTCAGTGCTAATACGTCAATTAAACAAGTGTTTGCTTACAAGAAACTCAAGAAAGATGTTTCCTTGCCATAAAATCATGTAAACACCGAAGATATTTGATTTTTAAAAGCTATGCAAGTTTTTAAACATCGGTTTTTGCTTCGAAATTACCTACGATGAAATGAGATCACAGCTAGCAGGAGCTAACCCACGCGTTTACTTAAATCGTACTTGTTTTTTCAAGTGCTTGGCAATATTGGGAGCGATAAGACGTTTCATTTCCCTCCTACAATAATTTTCAGAACATTTTGAGTAGGAGGATCATGTTCGGCCTCCAGCCAGGTTAAATGGCGCGGTGGTTTCCGGGATGGCTGGGATAGGCCTGGCGATCGATGCGTCAGCCGCACTGCGGCTCATCTCGGGTTCAACGAGCCTTAACTAGTTTGGAAGTATTCGGGAATTACTGACGAGGAATATTAAGCTAAGCACTCGTGTAATTTTTTGTAGGTACTTGCCTAAATTACATGTACAAGAAAAATAGAAGCAGTTAACCTTCCACTGCAAGATTTGTCATGAATCAGAAGTGTACAGACATACGATGCAGAGATATTTTAAATCACAGCAGAATTTAACATCAATCACGATTAAAATTCAATGTAAAAATGTCCAGCAGAAAAAGATAACAATTTGTTAAGGAACAAGCTCTGCAATCCGTAACTTTAAACTGTCCGACATGATTGTTGAACCATCTTAATTTCGTGCACTTGTTTCACTCGGAAGTTTCTTGTCCAAGTTTCGGAAAGTTGCAAGTAACTGTATCAGACCTAGGCCCGGCCACTGGTCAGTAGTTGATTGTTTACAAGGGAAACGTGTACTGTTGCAATCAATCAATTGATGTCAATGACTGGCAATTGACTTTAATTAATAATTTCGACGTCGCTGAGGAGTGATATGCCATGTAGTGATTTACATGTTGCACCATAAAACTTGCGACCCACGGATGCCCCTCAAGTTGAAAGGCAAAATCTACAAGACCGTGATAAGACCTGTCGTAATGTATGGATCAGAATGTTGGGCTGTGAAAAAGATGGATGAAAATAGATTGCATATGGCGGAGATGAGAATGTTGAGATGGATGTGTGGAGTAACAAGAATAGATAAAGTGAGAAATGACTACATTAGAGGCAGGTAGTGGCGCCAGTGACTGAAAAGTTAAAAGGAATTCGCTTGTCTTGGTTTGGTCATGTGAAGAGGAGAGAGGAAACGCATTTAACTAAAAGAGTAATGAACATAAATGTGGGTAGATGGAGAGGGAGAGGAAGGCCAAAGAAAATATGGATGGATTGTGTAAGAAGCGATATGAAAGAAAAGGGAGTTAGTGAAAGTTTGACGGCTGATAGGGCAGACTGAAAAAAAAAAACGTGTTTTGCCGACCCCAAGTAACATGGGATAAGGGCAGGAAGATGATGATGACCATAAATAAGAATTTAAGGAGCCTTTGGAAACAAACAGTCAGTTTCTGTATTTAAACCTTTCAATACGTCCTGCCCTCCATTTTGCTTGTTAGTATTCGTTAGCTGCTCCAAATCCTGATCTAATTTATCAAACAACGGTAACCCGATTAGCGATCGCCCACATGACAAGGCCGATATTCCTATACAAGTACAGTTAACGTCCCCGAAATTGAGCGATCATTACCATTAATGAGCTATACAGCAGTGTGCATTTAGGATTTCGCATCGTCGACGAGGGATTATGTTTATCCTACATAAAATATTGGGTCATTCGAGAAGGGAACCAAACCCCCTTTTACCCAGAAATACACTTACCTCTTACGACTTAATTTAGAGCAAAATACTTCTTGGATCTCATTTAATTTTGGCATCTCAAATCAGTTAATTCTCTCCGAAACGGGAGTTATTGGTCCGCGTAGCAATCAATAGTGATTATAGCCAATAAACTTTCTTCGGATAAGTTTTGGGGCTAAGTTCGCATAAGCAGCCCAAAACTGGTGTTTCTTTTCCTTCCAAATTAGCATGGAAGTTTTCCTATATGTATTTTTTTCTAAGATTTCGATATGTTGCCAAAACATAAAAAATCCCTTCTTTATTTTATTCAACGTTTTACAGCTATGCAGGCTTAAAATCATCCGCTTTCTTATCCTGTGATAATCCCATCCACATAAATCGATTTCCGACTTAGCTCAGTCATATAATTTCTGCCGTCATATTTCATTCAGCTTCGGTATCAGGTGTCTAGCGATTGACTATGTGGGTCAGGCAAGCTGTATACAACTGTCTCCCATAGTCATTCCGTATTTGAATAGGACCTTATATTTGCGTAGATTGTTAATTTATGTGAATAAGACCGTATCGCGATCCACACTTCGAACTGAATAAGTATTACTTAGTTTGTCTCGGTTTCGGTATGCGTAACTTGAAAAGATGTTATTGTTAACGTTGTAGAGGTTATTATTGTTTATCGATTGTAATATTACAATAGGCACAATGTGTAGTAAGCCGTACAATCATGTTTACAATAACTGCACTAAGGCTATATAGTTAATAGTAGTTTCGTTACAGCATTCTCCAATCAATTGATATTGTCGTCAAGCGGCGATAGATTACGAATGTATTTTTAACCTAGCTACATAGTTGCTGCTATAAGAATTTCATCTGCCACGGTGATGGGAGAATCTTCGGAAGCTTCTTTTTTTCATTTCAAAGTCAGATAGATTTGTAGTTTTAACCTCTACCAACTAACTAGATTGCAGCTGTACTTCCTGATATATAATTCTTGAGTCATCTCTTATAACACGTTCAGGAAGTGAACAGACGGTAGCACTATCTGTTGCTAAGTCAACTATCTCTCCAATAACTTTGTAGTAGTACTCTAAAAAGTTATAACTGTCTATATCTTCTTTGACAGTGAACTAGAATATTCCTTAGTGCGCGTTTAAAATAGCCAAGTGACCCGAATTGAATCGAATACCGAGCGTCTTGGGCCGGCCCATCCAGTAATCCGTGTACCATGAGCCTTTGTTAAAGCTATTTAGCAAGATTCTGCTGATGCTGCGGTAAGGCAATCTTTTATTAATGGAGGACACAATGTGGTGTCTTGGCAGTTAGCAGATAAAAGTGTTGACAACGGTTATGAATGTTCGTGGAAAACTGTGTGCGAACCGTATTCAACAGTAATCAATGCTACAGTTGTAAGTACTTATGGTGGCTAGTGTGGCGCTATCGTAAAGATTTAGCTGTTTTGTATTTTGAAGTTTACTAGCGTCATTGAAATGGATTCATAAATTTTCTCGAAGTCTCTCAAATATTTGCCTGTGCGATAATTTACGGAAGAGGCTGTATTATCTGGCAACAAATTAGGCAAAGTTTAATGTTTTTATTTGTTCGCGTTTTTCATTGAACATTCGCAAATTATTCGAGATATTTTTTTAATTCCAGTCTTGTGCGACTTTCTTTTCACGTGAAATAACACCTTTCTACATTTCTCCTTCAAAGTTCATCACCTATGTATTGCGTAAACTCAATACTGTTGCGTAATGCGATAAACGTTCACACAACGACATTTAAACAACGTATTAACCACGCTATTCTGCACTCTATGAAACGGTTCATAAACCCGATAATTGATTGCTTCAAGCTAGTAACACGAAGAAAAACGTTCCCTGAGTAACATACCGTATGCACATAGTATGTATCTGTTTTGTTTATAAACGGAACACGTGTACTGTGTTAGTGTTGTCGTAGATAGCCGTCCCAAAGTCTCTTTGTTATAAAAACACACAATAAATACTTAGCTTAATTGTACTGCTAATGTTTATACACATACATTTCTTGAATCACTATTAACGTCATGTGTTACCTACATAGTCTTATCAGAATATCCAATTTGGTTCCTATCTGCGTTATTATCCTGTTTATAACCCACATGTAAAACTATGATGGTGGCCTAGTTTGTGGTTCCAACAGATTTGTTTTCCTTGAAGTTAATCTCATAAACATCTGTGTCGTTTCCACTCTTCCGTTCATTCGTCTTGTTTATAGCATCTGATGACGTTCCAAGACTATATTTTTTTACGTCTTTGAGTAATTTCTATCCTTAATCATTCTAGAAACTGACCTCCGTCGTCGTTACGAAGTTTTCCTCACGAAATACGATTGGAATGAATCATCTTCTGTTCCATCCGCGAACCATCCGCGAATAAAGATCATTTTAAGTAAGCCCACGGAGATGATATTAATTCCTTTTAATCTCATTCTGTCCCGCTGAGTTATTGCGACAAGAATTACATTACACTTTTAAACTTTTTTCATGGATTCTATGAAGTACATGTCGAAAAATGTCTGAAATGAAATGAATCTCTGGCGCCGTAACAAAGACAAAAATATGAGACAGAAAACATGCGGTTAGCATAGGGCTTTTGATATGTTACACGCTTGACTAGGCATATGAAATTTGCTCATCGGTATGGAGCAAAAGATAGCTTAGTCTGTGTTTCTAGCAGCTATTTTTATTTCACATTTGTTCCAGTGGGCCACGTTTGACCTCTATACATCTTTCTGTCATACGCAAAAGGTTTTCCCTCGTGGTTTTCTCTCATTATACGTAGAAGCTTGCAGAGTTTTTCGTGTTTTTGGACGTTTTAAAGGGTATTTTTCGTTCCTACTCTTATTTATAACCGTAAATGTTTTGTTCAGATTACATAGTATTTGAGTTAATATTTTACGGCTGGATACGTTACGTTTCGTATTTTACGTTTAAATTGTAACTGCTTCCAGTATAAAAATCAACATGTCGTCTACATATCTTACCAACACATTGTAACATCTTAGAGCGTATGTTGCACACATCAAGTACTGCTGAAACAGGACCATTCTAGCCTGTATTATAATTTTAGCACAAGAGCCACGAAGAATAAAAAATATTAATAAAAGTTTATTGTTCCGAAATAAACTTTTACTATTAATATTTGGAATAGACCTTTGCCAACGTTTGTGCTTCGAAGCGAACCTTAGTAAATAAATTTCAATTCATGGTCAGAATTAAAAACACTACAGTGACCCGCTTTATAGGTATTCATGAAAAACAGCAAAGCACACACTTCACAAAGAATATCATTAAAACACCATGCTATACATTTAAATAATGCAGAGCAAATTAAAGCTCTAGTCTGGTGAAAGACAGTACCAGTTTTCTTGTGAACCAGCACACTCCAAAAACACCGCTAAAGTACGCCGAATTTCCCAAAACACTAATTTCAGACTAATTCTTTCAGTATTTCGGGCCGGAGCACTTAGTGGTTCTTAGAAAGTTGTCCTTGAGCTAGACGACCTTCACGTAATGGTGCTCCAAACAGGGATGCTCTTAGAGCTTCATACTCAGAATGTACCCCTTGGCAAACGACTTTGTTGTAAAAAGCATTCATTATGCTAATAAAGTAAAAGACGGATTTGGCAAGGAGAGATGTGTAGCTAATTCCGCGTGTAATGTTTAGCATAAGAATAGGCTAGATTCCATCATCTACAAATTGCAGAACTATTTAGTCCGTCAGTTAGAGTATTGAAAAATAATGGACACGTATTTTTTGTTTTTGTAAATCAATGAATATTGACAAAGATAAAACGCGTCAAAACTCGGGAGTGGGGGCTCGTGACGTCACGACTCAGTAAAAATTATGCGAAGGTGTGACGTATTGAGAATTTTAAAAGCGTCGTAACTTCGTCAATTTTGGGCCCCTTATCAAAAGAAAAAACACGGGACAAATATTTTTTGATAATCTAACTGACGGACTAATTAGATTTTTTCAGGACAGAAGCCTATTTATACGATACGTGCTTTTGGATCACTCACAAATTGTTGATTCTTTTGAGGCGTTTTGCAAATTATGGTCGGCAGTAACTATAGACAGTCCCACATTATGAGAAATTCCTGTGAATATCTTAGAAGAAAACGTTAAAGAATTAATAGATGTAAAGTTAGTACTGCCGTCCGATAGCTATAATGCCGCTAACCCACACTTTGTCAATTTCGACTTTTTAATATATTCTGAATCAGAAAAAAAAGTTCTATCGACTGATTTTACCCGTATTTTTCTATCTATAATAGTTTTCGAGATAATGAAAAGAAAAATGCCGTTATATGCCTAAATTTTGAATGTAAACAATGCTAAAATGCAGTAAATAGTAAATGCATGGCTAAAACGCGATTAAAAGCAATTTTAGCAAACATTTGCATGACTACAACTTTGCAATTATTAAAGGGCTTATGACGGCAAATTAAAATAAAAACTGAAATAATTTTACACCTAGTCAAGACTAAAACGCGACTATCCCACATTACTTAGCTAAAATGCGGTTATAAACTCTCGTTCATTCAACGGTCGCGGAGTGTAAATGAAAATAAAATGTATTTAGTTAATTTCAGGTTGATTACTGATTATTTATATGAAATAATAAATAACAGGTCATAATTTTAAATGAGTATTTAATCATTTATTTTTTTTACTTAAAAAATAGTTATTATAAATGAGATCTTTTTGGAAAAATTATTACACTCACAAAATATAGTTTAACTCTGGACAAGTATTTAGTAAGTCCATGGTTTGACATAACGATCAAATATCTCGGTCCTTTAAAACGACAAAGTCAAAGTGTGAACTTAAAAGAAAGAAAGACATGTCGAATAAATGTTTAGAAAAACTTTTAAACTTTACAATAATACAAATGAAAATAAAATACAAGCTATCACTTGTAACGTAACAAAAATATAAACTTTCTATAATAATAAATTGTAAGGACACTTCACAAATAAGACTATTCCAAACTTTAAAACATGAATAATTATAAACTCTATTACTCCCAAACTCTTAATTAATTCTAATTTGTACCTTCTTAAAAATCAGTCACAATAAGTGTTCTCAAATGAAAAACTTTTATACATAACTAATAAACGTATCTGTAATAGGAACATTTTTAATCAACAAATAGGTAACAAATAAACTTACACTACTTTTCCAACTATTAAGTAATATAATATTGTAAACGATCCGCTATAAAAACTTAGAGATAACCATAATCAGTCTCTACGAGAACTTCTTTTAATTTAAATATAATCAGTCTCAGTCTCTGCGAGATCTTTTTTTAATGGGTTTCTTTGCATTTTCATCAACAGCTATTATTGGTAAGTTTTTCCAAAAAAGCTGTTTATGGGTTGGGACTATATTTGTTAATTTTTTTATCAAATTAGCTTTTCGTGCGGATTGTATACCCTTTGGTTCCGTGCGAAATACCAGTTCCATAATATCAGGCGTTTTCAAATATTTTTCATTTAAAAACCGCTAAACAGTAAAATTATCATCGTCAAAATCATTTTTATACTTGATATCGTAACTTTCTCGTACAAAACGTACCTGAACCATATTATTCAAATATGCTCGTGGGTTTGCGTTTTGAATTCTTCTGTCCGAAATAAAGTTTGGCACATCCAAAAAATCTTCTACTGCCATAGATTTTACAACGACTTGCGACTTATTAATTGATGCCACTGTATCTACAAAATCTGTGAAATCATACAATTTGTTTTTGTTTTTCATTGCCAGCTCTACTTGATGGTGCACTTGGTCACAAGACATAAATGTGTGACCTGGTTCAAAATAATAAAGTGTTATTATATGAATTTCGCGTTCATTTAATTAACAGCGAAACAATTGCTACAAAAGAAATAACACTTTATTATTTTGAACCAGGTCACACATTTATGTCTTGTGACCAAGTGCACCATCAAGTAGAGCTGGCAATGAAAAACAAAAACAAATTGTATGATTTCACAGATTTTGTAGATACAGTGGCATCAATTAATAAGTCGCAAGTCGTTGTAAAATCTATGGCAGTAGAAGATTTTTTGGATGTGCCAAACTTTATTTCGGACAGAAGAATTCAAAACAAAAACCCACGAGCATATTTGAATAATATGGTTCAGGTACGTTTTGTACGAGAAAGTTACGATATCAAGTATAAAAATGATTTTGACGATGAAAATTTTACTGTGTTGCGGTTTTTAAATGAAAAATATTTGAAAACGCCTGATATTATGGAACTGGTATTTCGCACGGAACCAAAGGGTATACAATCCGCACGAAAAGCTGATTTGATAAAAAAATTAACAAATATAGTCCCAACCCATAAACAGCTTTTTTGGAAAAACTTACCAATAATAGCTGTTGATGAAAATGCAAAGAAACCCATTAAAAAAAGATCTCGCAGAGACTGAGACTGATTATATTTAAATTAAAAGAAGTTCTCGTAGAGACTGATTATGGTTATCTCTAAGTTTTTATAGCGGATCGTTTACAATATTATATTACTTAATAGTTGGAAAAGTAGTGTAAGTTTATTTGTTACCTATTTGTTGATTAAAAATGTTCCTATTAAAGATACGTTTATTAGTTATGTATAAAAGTTTTTCATTTGAGAACACTTATTGTGACTGATTTTTAAGAAGGTACAAATTAGAATTAATTAAGAGTTTGGGAGTAATAGAGTTTATAATTATTCATGTTTTAAAGTTTGGAATAGTCTTATTTGTGAAGTGTCCTTACAATTTATTATTATAGAAAGTTTATATTTTTGTTACGTTACAAGTGATAGCTTGTATTTTATTTTCATTTGTATTATTGTAAAGTTTAAAAGTTTTTCTAAACATTTATTCGACATGTCTTTCTTTCTTTTAAGTTCACACTTTGACTTTGTCGTTTTAAAGGACCGAGATATTTGATCGTTATGTTAAACCATGGACTTACTAAATACTTGTCCAGAGTTAAACTATATTTTGTGAGTGTAATAATTTTTCCAAAAAGATCTCATTTATAATAACTATTTTTTAAGTAAAAAAAATAAATGATTAAATACTCATTTAAAATTATGACCTGTTATTTATTATTTCATATAAATAATCAGTAATCAACCTGAAATCAACTAAATACCTTTAGTAAAATTTTCACTTTAGATGCATTTTGTTGTATTTTTTCAATCATGATGTAACATATACATCGCTAAATTGCCGATAAGATAGATGGTTTAGTGTTTAGCTGCATTAAAGTGTAGTAACTGCTGATAAAATAAATAGAAATTTAAACGTATGAAAGTTTTACGTATTTTCTTAGACTAAATTGCAGTTAAATTACGTTAACCGCATTTTAGTTTTGCATTATACGATTAACTAAAAATAAAAAACTTAGCAATAAAATTCTGAAAACGTTTAACGGCAATATAGATTGGGAACAAAAACAATATTTCTAGTGCTTTACAAGTTCCTAAAATTTATGCAAAACCAATCACTAGAATGCCGCTAGGGTTGTCCTAATGGCGTTATAGCTGTGGCTTTTGTCATCAATTTATGCAATGAATACTAACTGCAATCAGTTTTATAGCATTATCTCAAAATAAGCTAAATATTTTGGTTTTAATTTAAAACCGTCTTATAGCCCTTAAAATTTCCTATTTTATGATATTTTAACATTTAAAATCGGTAAAATGGTTTTTGAACAGCAGTGATTTTAACTTCTCCCGCGCTTTTCTCGAATTTTGGTTTTTGGGGTTAGCGGCATTATAGTTATCGGACGGCAGAGTAGCTGAGGCTACAGAACTCATTTTCTCGTTGGTGCCGGCGCAAAATTGCCTGTTTACGTCAATTTTAAATATCCCAACATAATCTTTAAGCCTCATAAACTGGGATATTGTTTGTACAGGCTTTTAGTATAGAGCCAGGCTGGCTTTTCATCGCCCGACCTAAAATGTGTAAAAAAAATTCTGGAACGGTTTTGCTTGCTAAATTGCCTGGTTCAATGTTAGTTTAGGTTTTTAGGGTTCCGTACCCAAAGGGTAAAAACGGGACCCTATTACTAAGACTTCGCTGTCCGTCTGTCTGTCTGTCACCAGGCTGTATATCAAGAACCGCGATGAAATTTTCACAGATGATCTGTTTCTGTTGTCGCTATAACAACAAATATTAAAAAACAGAATAAAATAAATGTTTAAGGGGGCTCCCATACAACAAACTTGATTTTTTGCCGTTTGCGTTTTTATAGATAATGGTACGGAACCCTTCGTGCGCGAGTCCGACTCACACTTGGCCAGTGTATTTAATTGAAGGTTATCTCAATGTGAGTCGTTAACAGATCATTCAATATGAATAAAATTTACTTCGAAAAACGTCGTTATCGTAATTTACTCTCATATTATTATGAGCCTACTTGTAGAAAATTAACGATCGATCTCTTGTATTGACGAAAGCGTTAGAATTGAGAAAAACGAAAATCTGAAAAAGGTCCAGTGTCGGCATAAATTCAGGGTCGCGTCTGGGGGAGCTTATGATATGGCGTCGTCGGCCTGCGATTTACTCGACCCTATGAAGGTCACACGTGGCCTGTATGCCAATTGTCTCGGAGCCATGTGTCGTTAACCCTCGGTATGCGCCCAAAAGCATTTCAGCATCGGATTTTCAGCAGTAAAATATTCAACGTCTACTGTCGCAGAAAAGTAGCAAGACCTCCAAAATGTTATGGCAAGACTTGATTATTTATTCTCTTGATAATATTTGAGAGCTGCGTCGGTTATTTTCTCAAGAGGTTTTCGTGAATAAAGTCCCTCAGCTTTTCACTGTCACAGTATTATGGCATTTGTCACGTTAAATTATATTTATACTTGATAGTGCTCTTCATTACTTCACCGCAATGTTTTACATTTAGCTTTATTGTCTCATATGTTTTTGTTGTCTCATTGTCTTTTCTCTTCTACAACATGCTAATATGCATTTAGCGGGGCGTCAGGTTTATTTGTGTTGCTCCTTTTAACAGTTAATGGGACGCACCTGTATAATTTGTTTATGCTTGGTAGAATGTACTTTCAATTGTCTTTCATTTTTTTCATTTTAAGGCAACAACAGTCCCTGACTTGAGTTCGAAAACGGTATTAAGGGTTCAATGCCGCAAAACGAATCTATTTAGCTCCTTGAAATCTACAAGACTGAATAAAATATGAAAACTTTGCTGAGTATTTCGTTCTAAAATGTCTCTAAAATGAAGTTCCAACAGTTTACTACACGTAAAAGTTTTCTAGATGTAGCTGTCTGATTGCTTCCCCAGAGGTCAGTCCCAGCTGAGTGCATTTCGTTGCAGTCCGTCGACCCCTGGAGTATCTAGAATATTCTAGAACTCATTATTCAGCTGAGGTTACTTAGCTTCGTCATGCATTTAATTTGAAAACTGTTTCTCTTAATGGAAATTGTATGCTCCATTTGTTTCACGTTGCGATACTTGTTCAATTAGTGTTGGAGATTGGAGACAAATTGACTCGGAAGAAACTTGTACCTTATAATTTTAGGCCTTCAAGCGTTGTGAATTATTATTGCGATCCGGTCCATTCCCAATAGCTCATATACCGTATCGTTAATATTAGCTTTTAGCTTCCAAAAATATACTTTGATCGAATTTAGTGTCTCTATCAACACATGTGGTAAACTAGTCAACAACGAACATTGCACTGAAGCCGTAACAATGCTGTTGCTACGAACAAGACTGTTGTCTTCAGTTACAAGAAACAACCGCATCTATTGATTTGTCACTTTCGATCCGTTCTTGACATTGATATTTATTTATAGATGTGTCCTTTACAACCGGTTTATCTGAACTTCTCTGCTCCTTAATTTCGCATTTGTCTTCTTCAATTGGCCCTCTCGCTTTTTCTTAAAAAAATATCAATGTACCCAACTACCCATCGTTTATCTTTTATTTCTCAAAAGATAAGAATAAAACCAAATCCTTAGCTTGGTAAAGCGTCGATATTAGAGAAAAGTGAATAATGATCCTCGATTGTTCCCAAATGTATTTTGAAAACCCATCGAGTCATCCATCACTTGGGCACAGACTTTAATACTTACAAGTTTTTTGTAGCATTGAATCGTCTGTAAATATACTGATATTTTCTTTCGTGACGTAAGATGATTTAAATGGCTTTATTGTAAATGCTTTTAGTATTTTGTTTTAGACTAATGAAAATATATCATCACGTAATTTGTCAGCATTACCTCAGCCTTCAGTATCAGTAGATTAGAGTTTTTATCATTCTTAGATCAGTTCACTGTTGTGTGGTTCGATGTTGATAAATTTACAGTTAAAATATCCAATTATAACATTAACGATAACTCCTTGACAACTATTCAAAGGTACATTTGCCTAATAGAGATAATTAATGTCTCCATTAAAACATACTAGTAATGTAATTATTTATTCGAACGTACTAATTCAGTCCAAACAAATAGTCTTAAGTACTTAAACATGACGACAGCAAAATGTCGTCTATATAAACGACAGGCTAAAACAATAGACAGTTGGACGATGAAACCGGGCACAATATCAGTAACGAGTTTCACACCAGCTTGTATCCACGTGAGTCATTTGCATATTACATATTTTATTTCTGGTTTTTACGAGATAGCCTAGAATTGAGATTGTGGCTTAAGACTGTAAAATGGTGATAGCCAAAACACGTGTCGACTCACGTGAATAAAAAATATCATAGTCATATCTGTGACTGATTGTTAAATTGTCGAGTTTCATAGATAGCAAAAAAAGCGGCGCCCAATAAAATTGGGATTCAGCAGCATTGCGGTTGACAATAAAGTGCCAAAAAATGTGCAAAAGCCACAAACGAGGTGGTGAGGGTTTTATTCAGTACGAATTCGGCTTTGCTCTACTTGAAATATGTTCACAACTGCCTCGTTAGATAACCACTGCAATACACTATTTTTGGTATCGGTACACGATTCCGAAAATTGGGAAATTCGGCCAAAACTTTAGTGAAAAGGATGACACTAGATTTTTTTTTTTTCATGTAGATAAACACGAACCTCCTATTTATCAGCGGCAAGCCAAGGGCCAGCCGAAATAAGTGGCATGTGGTATTAATGAACACAGTTTTCATTGCCTCGCTGATTTATTTCCTTTTCCTTACCATAAGATTTCGCTTGATAATATCTTACGCTTTTCTATTCATAGTAATGAGAAAAAGAAAAGTGTCAGAAATGTACTGAACGCGCTACTTACTTGATAGCTCGTGACGATAACGTTATCACTACATTATTCTGTCCAAATTATAAAAATGTACATAGGTATTCCAGAAACATATATGCAATAGCCTCAAATTCTGCTATCGCGATGTGGGATTGAATCTCAGACACACAATTATGAATGTCTTTACCGACAACCAGTGATATTTAAGATTACTTAAAAAGTTAGTTATTTCAATTGTGTGACTTTGGCGTAATATGTTTTTTCTTCCGTTCATCTCTGGTTACCGTCATCTCTGTCTTACCTAGCCATTATCACCTCTCAACAATAAAAAGGTCAAACACGTCTACTTTACTAACAAACTGTAGTTCGAATTCTTTAAACATCGATATTAATTAGATTCCAAATCAATCGGTTATACACGTGACCTACAGACCAATTTGCAATAAATCAAGGATATTTCGTCTCCGATTTCCGGATAAAACCGATTTCGTCAGTAGATAATATACCTAACCATTTATTTTACTGAAATACTGACCTAATCATCGATAAATATGTCATATCATATCGTAAATCGTTCGATCGTTTATCTTTCAAGTACTGTTTTAGTTCTGCACTTTAAACTGTCACATTAACACTTTACAAAGACTAGTTTTGATGGTAAGTTCTTTACAGAATCATCATCATCTTGATCGTACCCGGGTCGTTTGTTTCTCGAGGTCGGCGTACTTCGTTTATTTTTCCATTTTAGCCCGTCAACCGTGATGATAAAAATAATTTACAAAAATCCGAAGAGAAGAACTAGTTATCAAATGAAAGGGAATCTAGTCCATAGTAATTACATTGTAACTAACAAGAGATTACTTGTCATTATCTTAACGAGTCCATGCTACTCGTGTTCCGTTACATAAATGCTATGACAAATACCACGTGGAGTAATGAGATTCCTAGAATAACAAGATAACATACAACTTGTATATTTGTCTAAATAGAGTGAATATGAGGTTCTGGTTTTTCAGTTCACGAGTTTAAACAACCATAATGATTTCTAACTCAAAGACTTCGTTTTAAATTCAAATACATTCCCAAAAGAATCTGAAGCAAATCATCTCTTACTCATATTTCAATCTTGGGTTTTCAACAGCCTTTAATCCATTATATTGAAACACATCCAATCAGGTGACATGTTTGTCAAGTCCGATCAATAAGGGCACTATTCGTCCGTTACTTTCTCTTGAGTGTTCGCCAACATGTCGTCGATCCACTTTATTCTCATTTAATACTTTATTATTAGAGGTCCCAATTTCTGGTCACTTCTGCCACGTTATCTCCGTTGACGACATTTATCTTTCCGATGTGTGCCGGCTACAGACCTTTTGATATGTCAGTATCACTGTCAGTTTCGTCGCGACAATTAATAGGTTAAGTAGTGTCCGTGTTTTAATTTTATTTATCTCCATTCTTAAATTTCGCGCTCCGTGGAATTAAACAGTGGAAAGTGATTGTGTTTCGAGGAGTGAGTGCTTTGACATTACGTTGTACAGTGGAAATCCAATTTTTAAACTAATTGCTGCATGATTGAATACTATTGCTATCAACTCAATCCAGAAGTAGACATCACACCAGTTTTCACTTTCATTGCCCAGTTCTGCAAACTTTGATCTTAAAGGCGCGAATTCGATAGAAATATTTGATGACCTCTGCGGTCATGTAACTCGGTGGTGTTCAGTGATAAATACGTAATTTAATGTCGTATCGACCGAGGACGCCTCAATAGATAATCTTTTATCTGACTATTAAATAATGAGCGACCGGGAGCGCGCGCACTGCCGACAACTTCTCAAGTGCGCCCGCGCTAGTTCGGAGACGGACGCCCGTCGAGCGCTCACATATCTCATTTGACACCAAAAACAGCTTGGACTTGAAATTCCTGTCGGACTCATCCCATCAAGTGATAATCACAAGTGAACTCTTCAACTAACATAACTCTGTGACGCCTAGAATATTGTGTTTGTGCACCAGTGTGATTAACATAAAATGTGGAAATTCGCTATCAGATAATATTTGAGTGGGAAATGTGGTTGTATACATTGAAAGTACCGGGATTTGGCAAGCACCCGTTATACGAAGATAGTGCCAAAATGACGGCGAAAACAGAGGTGCGTTTTGTTTTTATTTACATTGCCTGTTGTTTTGTTTGGAGTTCATATTTTTAATTATGATGATGTTTATTCCCCTTTAAATGTCACTACAATTCAACGTGTCAACCAACTCTTCAATGCCAATGTCTGTTTCTAAGAAGGTCGTTTGAAGTTCTTCAGCGCCGATCCCATTTGTCGCTAATTCCACATAAAACAATTTTAAAATAGACTCCTAAATTTTTAGTTCAATTATTAAGTTTTATTTTTATTCGTCTTTTAATACCATTTGATCGAAATACAACCGGGCGGCTGTGCACGAGGAACGCGACTACCAAGCTGTTCGCATTCTTCGCGAGTACTTTGTTTCCGTTGGCTACAGTTTGAGGAATTGGGCTGGCGTTACCATGCTCTCTTACAACAGTGTCATCTTTCCTTCGTTTGTTGCTGACACAAATGCATACCATATTGATATGCCCATGTATGTATTGTATATTTTGGGATTCACAAGTTTTTTGACAAGTTGTCGTTAATTGTCACCAGCTTTTATTACTCTATCGACTTCTTGGGTTCGTTTTCTTTAATGAGATCTATAAGAATGATATCTACAGCATTACATTAAATAAACGCGGTAACCATTGCTCGCTCCCCAACAATTTTAGCCATAAAGTTTACGGGTTTACTTCCGTTTTAACGCAAATGATTCCAGCTGTAATCAAGGAAAATAATTTACTTTCAGCTTGTAGTTTTAATTGCTACGCATTTTACGATCTCATAGTAATCTACATTTACATACTCATTGAGGAAAATTCGATCAAAATATTGTTATTTGATTAAATTATCACACGTTATGACTCTTTACCGCAAATCGTAGTCAAGTTTATAAATAATGAAATTGTTAACTTATTCTTAAACGTAAGTATTCTGGAAAAGAGGTTAGCCAAACTGTGATAGCTGCCTTAAAATACTTCTTTTTAGATAGCGAGTGGTTTTTATCAACCTCCATTATTTTAGTTTTATCACAGTTCATTACATTGTTTAGTATACTAGCTGCCCCTTTAAACTGATAGCAATTAGTTCCTGATGGGTTATCTTCTTTCTTATCTTGGTTAGCCTGATTGTGCAAATATTATTAGTTGGTTAGTAATTGTCTAGCCATTTTTGAAACTGGAATGGGTATGAAAATATGGTCTTATAAAAAAGCAATTCATGTTTGTTTGGGAGCTAGGTAGTTACGTCTTGTGACGTTTGCTTATATGGTTATCACCACAAACATGTAATAATTATACTTAAGTATCTTAGTCATTCAATACGTCGCAATCATCCGGTTATCTTGTTAAAACATTGATATCTCCGGAGGTGTCGGGGTTAAACTTCCATTTTCATCTCGAATGTACGATAGACTGGCTATCAAACTTTTGGTATGCGTACTTACTAATTTCTGCTACTGAAAATTTGGCCAAAACTTCCACGATAGTACGGCGTGGTTTATAATCATTGTTTTATAGACAGATGCACGTGTGAACAATAACGTATTTAATGAGCAGTCAGTTATTTATTGACAATAGGTATTACGTAGACGTAAATCAAACTTGAGTATCTGCGTAACTTTCAGGTAACAACATTATTGTTACGCGCCAGAATTAATGCCGGGTTCACAACGTACTACTAACGCCATCTAGTATCGAGTAGTGGAACTAATTGGGTCACGATCTTTCTAGAATTTTCGATGCTAGAACATTCTCGATGTTTCGACACCTAGTCAGTCGGGACCGGTATGTTCCCGAACTTTCTAGATATTTCCATTCTCGAAGGTTCTGGAAATTACTGTCGGACTATATAAGCTGCGAATCGCTCGCGACTGAGTCAGTATTGAATTGGCGATAGAAGCGATACATCGGAAGCGATCTTCAACTGCGAGTTAAGTGAAGTGTTTAATAGTGCGATTGTGTGTTGTAATTAGTGTGTTTAAAGTGTTAATTAGTGTTGATAATTAAAGTGTCATTTTTTTTGGTTAAATAATCGGCTGTTTTTATTGTCACGAACCCCAAGCTCGTAACAATTGGTGTCAGAAGTAAGGATTATCATGCCGATTCTGCCAAAGGACGACACGGAGGGTATCCGTACCCGTAGTCAACGCCAGCAGGAGACGGATCAGAGGCGTTTTGGTGGTGCAACGCCGCAGACGTCGGAAAGTCAGCTACCGACCATGGAAGCCGGTCCGTCCACAGCAGCTCCGGCATCATCAGCACCAGACTTTGCTGCTCTGATGATGATGCTGCAGGAGCAGGCTCGCCGACAGGAGGAACAGGCCCGTCGGTTGGAAGAACAGCTGCAGCACGACAAGGCGGAACAGGCCCGCCGACAAGAGGAGCAGGCCCGTCGCTTGGAAGAACAGCTCAAGCTTGACAAGGAGGAGCAGGCGCGCCGCCAGGAAGAACAGATGCTCCTCATGAAGGAAATTCACGCTTCTTTCGGGAAAGACATTAAGGAAGTGAAGGATAAGGTTGCTCAGCATGACAACCGCCTGTCAGATGCTGAAACACAGATCAGCAAGTGCAACAACGATATTGCTGATATGAAGAAAGAGTTGGGCAACCTTAAACTTGGAGATGGGATTGCAACTCCCGTAACTACTACACTTTCACCACGTGGTTTCAAAGTGCCGCCGTTCGATGGGTCGTCTTCTTGGTCGGCCTACAAAATTCAGTTTGAGGCCGTCATCAAGGCGAACGGTTGGAGTAAAAATCAAGCCATGACTGCCCTCACCTTAAGCCTGCGCGACCAGGCCTTAACTGTCTTGGAAGCTCTCGGTAAAGAAATAACTTACGAGCAGCTCCTTGAAGCACTGGAATCCCGGTATGGTGACGCTCATCTGGAGCACGTGTTTCGTGCGCAACTAAGAGATCGCGTACAGCGTAGTGGTGAAAACTTGCAGCAGTGGGCCCTTGAAGTGGAGAAGCTTGTGCGGAAGGCATACCAGTCTGTACCTGCGCTTATTGAAGGGAACCTGGTCCAGGCCTTCATTGACGGCATCCGCGACCTTGAAGTTAGGGCTGCAGTGAGGCTCGGGCACCACGGGACACTTAAGGACGCTTTGGCACATGCACTGGAAGTGGAAGCTGCGCGGCAGGATTATCGTCCCTGTAGCGTTAGGGAGGTTGCTGCAGTAACGGTTCTCGACCGATTTAAAGGATATAGCCCTAGGTGCTACGGCTGTGGTGAAAGAGGTCACCTTCGACCTAGTTGCCCTAAGCGAACTACAGAAAAGGAAGCTTTGCGGCAGGATTATCGCTCTCACCGAACCAAGGAGATTGCAGCAGTTGCAATTAGTGACTGTTTAAGAGTATACAGCCCTAGATGCTACGGCTGTGGTGAAAGGGGCCACCTTAGATCCAGTTGCCCTAAGCGAAATGCAGGAAGGGAAAATAGCCGATCTTTTAAAGGTAGGGCGGCTAACGACAGCGCCCAGCGGCCGCAGGAGAACGACTTGTTGGTGGCACATTGCAGCGAGAGATCTCATGGCAACGCAGATACATTGTCAAGAAGACCTTGCCCTGAAGACTGCAAGCATTGTACTAGGCAAGAGGGTAAAGAAGCCGTACCTGTGAGGATGCTCAAGACAGACCTCAGCAACGAGTGGAAGGAAAGCTTACTACGTGCACAGCAGGAAGACTCGGACGTCAAGCCGATTCTGGACTGGATAAGGACCAGTGCTCCTAAGCCTACGTGGAGCGACGTCTCAGCGATGAGTTCGATCACAAAAAGCTATTGGGCACAATGGGATAGCTTAGTGATTCAGGATGGAGTCCTGTGCCGTAAATGGGAGAATGCTAGGGGAGACAGCAGTCATTTGCAAATGGTTGTCCCTAAAGCGAAAGTACCGGATGTTCTACAGCTGTACCATGATGGATGTTCAGGAGGCCATATGGGAGTTAAACGAACTCTACTGAAGATACGGGAACGTTTTTACTGGGTTCACTGTCGTGACGATGTCGAGGATTGGTGTCGCAAATGTACAAGTTGTGCGGCTGTAAAAGGACCTCAGACTCGTAGCAGAGGTGCGTTGAAATTGTACAATGTTGGTGCACCTTGGGAAAGGATAGCCCTGGATGTTGCGGGACCGTTTCCGGAAAGTGACAGTGGTAACAAGTATTTCATGGTTGTAATGGATTACTTCACCAAGTGGCCGGAAGTCTTCGCCATTCCGAATCAAGAAGCTTCAACAGTTGCAGATAAACTTGTTCATGAAGTCTTCTGTCGTTTTGGAGTACCTTTGGAGATTCACAGCGATCAAGGACGGAATTTTGAGTCACAAATATTCCAGGAAACTTGTCGAGTTATGGGTACTCATAAAACGAGAACAACTTCTTACCACCCACAGTCGGATGGAATGGTGGAACGATTTAATCAGACATTGGAGAGATACCTGGCTAAAGTTGTGGAAAACAGGCAACGCGATTGGGACAAGCACATACAACCGTTTTTGCTGTCATACCGAAGTGCTGTTCACGAAAGCACATCGGTAACACCAGCTTTCGCAAACTTTGGTAGGGAATTACGGTTGCCCGCAGACCTGATCACCGGAATACCACCTGACGCTCCACGCAGTATAACCGACTATGCGAATGACTTGCGGAACAAAATGAATGACATTTATGAGCACATCAGACAGTCGGGCCAGCGAATGTCTGAAAAGTTGAAAACTCGTTATGACCGCAAAATAAACAATAAAGGTTTCGACGAAGGCTCACTAGTGTGGTTGCACAATCCAGTTCGCAGTAAAGGGAAATCTCCTAAGCTTCAAGCTAAATGGGACGGGCCGTACCGGATTGTCACAAAAATCAATGACGTGACCTACCGTATCCAGAAAGGTACGAGAAGTGCACCTAAGATCGTTCATGTGGATCGACTGGCGCGTTATTATGGGACCGATGCTCGGGACGAGCATGTCTTAGGAGGGGGCAGTGTTACGCGCCAGAATTAATGCCGGGTTCACAACGTACTACTAACGCCATCTAGTATCGAGTAGTGGAACTAATTGGGTCACGATCTTTCTAGAATTTTCGATGCTAGAACATTCTCGATGTTTCGACACCTAGTCAGTCGGGACCGGTATGTTCCCGAACTTTCTAGATATTTCCATTCTCGAAGGTTCTGGAAATTACTGTCGGACTATATAAGCTGCGAATCGCTCGCGACTGAGTCAGTATTGAATTGGCGATAGAAGCGATACATCGGAAGCGATCTTCAACTGCGAGTTAAGTGAAGTGTTTAATAGTGCGATTGTGTGTTGTAATTAGTGTGTTTAAAGTGTTAATTAGTGTTGATAATTAAAGTGTCATTTTTTTTGGTTAAATAATCGGCTGTTTTTATTGTCACGAACCCCAAGCTCGTAACATTATTATACTTCTCAACTTCGGAGTACGAATCAAATTAAAAAGTTTGTTTATTGGAAAGCACTCATAGAAAGCGAAAACTTATGCCGTGCTCCCAAAAATCTCAGTGAAAAATTACCTCAAGAAAACAAAATTGAGGATGTACAAGAACCCAATGATGGTGTTAGTCTGTTGTTCTTCAAAATAAGTGTTAGATAGGGAAACAGACAATCATCATTTGCCCTCTGCAGAATGCTATAAACCGGGATAGCCACAGTAGTTAGCTGTACGATGTGCTTCAATATTTCCTGCGCTAATGATTTCTTCCCTTCGAGGAATCCTGTCTACATTTTTGCCTTTTGAAATGAAATTGTGAAAAGATGTCTGCTGTTTTGGAGTGGTTATGATTATTTCTTATCCTCGCATTCATTCGATTAGAAAGTATCGTCCTCTAATAGGCCCAACTTTTTCATGTCTTCCTGATATTTTACGATGACGCATCCTAATATTTTGTTGTCTCTGATTGAGCTGGTTTATTTTGTTTTAGCTCCAGGTCTAAATGATAGTTCTGAACATTGATTAGCGATGCGTGTGGAGTTTATATTAGATACGGTAGACCTAATTACCGAGTACGTTAGCACTGATGTTTCCGTCACCTCGCCATTCATTCAACTTGGCCATCGAACCGCACCACATGACGTTGCTACTAGATAAGTTATCAGTCTGACCCTCGACTTCAGATAGTGAATTTTTATTACCTACTTAAGTCCCATATGTAGATATCAGTGTTATCATTTTAAGGTTTTTTTGTTGACAGCTATGATAATTAATACGTGATCATTTCTGCTTCTGATGTGTATGTGAACAAATTGTGATGAGAACAGGATTTTTATTTTGTTAAGAAAACAATAGACTCGTTTGTCTGAATTAATTAAATATTGTATATTTTAAAAACATAGTCTAGTAGAAATATCGCATGAAAACATGTCATGTGCTATCGATTTTTACTAACAATAACGCAGATGTTAATCTCAGGAATGCAATTACAAATGTCGAAGGAAATCGTTTGTTTTTAACTAATGTTACAGCTATTGAGTAAGTTGGAGAAAAGCCTTCGTAACTGTTATGTAACATATCCACAGATCCCGACCAACTTGGCCCGGTGCCAAGCCGGTCCAAGTATTCGATGCCCTAGGATATGACCTTTATTTCTTCCCCTCTACGGTATAATTTATCTTGCACACTATTGTTCAGGGGTAAATGATTTTGAAATGTTAATGTCTTCAGTAAATCAACGAGTGCTGAGAACTGTGCCTCTTTTTTTCGTTAATCTATTCTTATAGCTGTTTTGGGCACCATTTTCTGGAATAGTGGTACAGTTAATGGCATTTTTAATGTTAAATATGGTTTGGTTCTCACAGCGGGTAATGGTAAGTTTTTGTTACATAAAACATTAAAAGAAACGAGATTTTGTTCAATAACAAACTATGTAGAACAATATCTAGTTTAACACTATACTTCTTAAGGCCTCAAGAAACCCAAGTCATAATTCGGTTCAGATCGCAAAAGTTGTTGATGTAATAAAGCCAAAGTTAATTTCCGACGTGTTCAATCTTTTAGTGGACGTGACATGTCGATCAATCATCTGCCAGACGAGAGGAAGCGTTCAATTTGCCACGATATATATTTTGCTAGACTTAATGTCTTTTACAGCCTTAAGTAGTAAAAATAAAAACCTACATATAATGATGGTTTTGATGCATAGGCCATTTGGAGTGCTGCAATCCGAATCAAAGAGTTACAAAAAGTTTTTTGGTATCCTTTGCAGCTTTTATAGGGCGAATTTGAAGTACGAGTCCAAAACGTAACACTAGTCTACATTTAATTTTCTTGACGCTGAATAAGGACAAAGAATTGCTCTAGTAGCTCAGAATTTTGAGATATGCCAATATCAAAAGTGCTTAAAACACGGTTTTTGGCGATGTTTGGTTATTTTTTTAAGACATAATTTTTTTATGGTCCTTTCTAACTACAGCATCCTGTAGAACTATTCTTTCTATTCGTATTCTTTCTCTTTTAAACCTATTTTTGTTTGTTTCGCTACGAGTTTTTTACTCAAGATATAAATTTTTAGCTACGGTACTTCGATATTACCTATATTATATTTTAGTACAGTATCTTGACAAAAAAAAAAAAAAACTAGTAGCCAAACAAACAAAAATGGCTTTAAAACAATAAGAGCGAGCACTTTGAGATTGGTATATTATCAACTAAAAATTCTTAACTACTAGAGCAATTCTGTGGCCGGATTTAGTTTCAGCTTCAAAAAATCTACAAGAAAGGATGTGTCTCCTCCTCTCCTCCTAAAGGCAAAAATGTTGTAGACTAGTGAATTGAACGTCGTCGTACAGACTACTTTACATAAATTCTACTTCTCCATAGAAAATTGAATTAAGATCCCAGAAATTGATTGGTGGAAAATGACCCTAGGCATTTTTTTTTTATAAATAAGGCTGGATGTCATAAATAAAGAACCACTTGACACTAAGAAATAAGTTTAGACAACTACCCACATACATGTCTATTAGATTGGATTGCCTCCTTGACGCCGGCGCTGCGACAATCAGGATCTCCTGATTGTTTTAAGGATCGTTATCAATTGAGCTCCGCGTGACAGGAAGCTGGTTGTCACTCACTTGTGCTACTCCTGACTGACCTAACTACCTGCTGATTTATAGACGACCACGAGTTTCTGCTTCAAGTGTTCCGTGTTAACATGACTTAAAATCCTATTTTAAGGGTTCCGTTGGGTGGTGGACTGGGAGAGGGAGAGAACCTCTCGTCCTGGCCCCCGTGGTAGACGCCGCGGGCGTCGGAGGCCACCTAGTGACCTCCGGCCACCGTAGGGGCGGGTCTGTGGACGATGAGCTATGGGTGGCTCGCCGTCCGTCCGTCTCATGACGGCAGGCCGTGTCGACGGCGCGTTCGTGTTCCACGCGCGCCTCAAAGAGAGTCAGCACACAGAGGGGCCCGAAAGGGCCGACGCCTGCCGGAGTCGCGGGACTATTCGAAAGATACCGTGGTGGCTCCGGAACACAAAGGGCACATGAAGGAACATGGATGGGTTTTAGTCGGTAGAAGTCTGACACTCCCTCCCGCTTCGCCCAGAGCGGGGGAAGTCATTTGATGATTTCCCATCCCAAAAAAAAAATCCGCCCACGTGCGAGTCAGACTCGCGCACCGAGGGTTCCGTACAAACCTGTAGGTATATATTATAAGCAAAAGTTGCGGTTTACGATTTATGACGTATTAAAAAAAACTACTTACTAGATCATGTTCAAACCAATTTTCGCTGGTAGTTTACATGGTAATATACATCATATATTTTTTTTTATATTTATCATTCCCTTATTATAGAAGTTAAGGGGGGGGGGGACACACACATTCTACCACTTTGGAAGTGTCTCTCTCGCAAACTGTTCAGTTTAGAAAAAAATGATTTCAGAAACCTCAATATCATTTTTGAAGACCTATCCATAGATACCCCACACGTATGGATTTGATGAAAAAAGTTGAGTTTCAGTTCTAAGTATGGGGACCCCCAAAATTGATTGTTATTTTTCTATTTTTGTGTGAAAATCGTAATGCGGTTCACAGAATACATCTACTTACCAAGTTTCAACAGCATAGGTCTTATAGTTTCGGAGAAAAGTGGCTGTGACATACGGACGGACGGACAGACTGACAGACAGACATGACGAATCTATAAGGGTTCCGTTTTTGCCATTTGGCTACCGAACCCTAAAAAAGGGTTCCGTTGGGGCAATACTTAGAGTAAAAATTAGACTGTGTTATTCATTGCTTCTTAATCTCTGATCAGATAAATTAATAACTAGTAACAATCGCCAGTTTCACGTTTTTAATTTACTATTGAAGAATTTAATGGATAAAGAAAACTAATTACGTACATCTTACAATAAAATTGAATTTTCTTATTACAGTATTTTTAGGGTTCCGTACCTCAAAAGGTAAAAACGGAACCCTTATAGGATCACTTTGTTGTCCGTCTGTCTGTCTGTCTGTCTGTCTGTCAAGACCTTTTTTCTCAGGAACGCGTGGAGGTATCAAGCTGAAATTCATATCAAATACTCAAGTCTATGGTCTCTTGGAGCTGTGAAAAAATCAAACTTCTAAGTCAACGCGATCAAAAGATACTCCCGTTTATGCCGCAAATTTTCGACACTCGCAAGGGAATCAAAACCTACAGGGTACTTCCCGTGAACTCAGAATCTTGAAATTTGGTACGAAGCAACGTCTTATAACACAGATAAAGGAAAAATTGCGAAAAGCATAAATTTTTAGTTACATCATATAATAAAAATATTTTTAATAATTTTAAACTTATTACCCCTTTACTCATGAACGCGTAGTGGTATTATATTGAAATTCTTAACAAATACTCAAGTCTATAATATCTTTAAGCTGTAACAAAATCAAACTTCTACGTCAACGCAATCAAAAGATACAGCAATTAAAGCCGCATATTTTGAAACTCGCAACTACTCGCAAGGGAATCAAAACCTAAAGGATACTTCCAGACGACCTGGGGCCCGAGTCTGCTATTTTTATAAAATTGTCATTCCAACACGATCCCATTGTCATGCCATTGTCATTTTGCTAAAAAGTTCGTAATCTGCTAAATTTATAATGTCCGATCATTGGCCGGTCAGCGACAAGCCATCGGCCGATCAGTGATCGTTCACTGGCAAGCCAATGGTCTCGTAATAGTGCTCGTGTAATAGAGTTGTGTTGACATTGCCGTATTGCCATTATAATAAAACCATTGTGGAAAATCATTTCTAAATTATTTTCTAAAAACTACTACTAAATTTGAATGTTTATTCCTGCCAGATTTTATTTATATTTAATTTGATATTATTTATTAGTGTTATAAGCAATCTGAATTAGTGAGAAGTTCGTAAATACCAAAAAACATTAGATATAATACGCGAAACTATACAAATGCAATATTATTTTGATTAGCTGTCAAAGTCAAATGTGACATAAGTGACATTATTGCTTACTGACGTTTAACTGTTATGTCTTTATTTTCATCTACCTAAGTGTTTCGAATTTTTGTTTGTGTTTAATTTGTATATTGACCAGCCTCCAAAGCACAGAGTACTTTTATAGATATGGAACTCCAAAGCGACGCAAACGTCAAAAATCTGCACGGCGTTAGGCAGCAGAAGGTAAAGATCTTGCAATTATTTGTTATGTATGACCAGTAACTGCCCACTCTAGAATAAAGTATATCGCCTGATGTAACAAAATTTTATTCTTTTTATAGATAGAGACCATGCTGCTCTTGAAGCTGCTCAATCGAGGCTGGACGCAATAGAAGCCAGGAACTCCGAGGCGACTTTAAAACTGAGGCCCTAAACAATTTAGCTGGAGCCATAAACCAACAGAGCTCATCCACAGAAAAACCATTGGATCCCTTTGTGACATCTGTGTTAAAAAAGGTGATTACTCTTTAATTATAGGTAATTCATCTTTATGAAATGGTTTCACTCAAAATCTGAACTTCTACTCATTATGTGTGCTACAAACATACCCATCATGAGTATTAGGAGCATTGAAAACAATACAAACAAAATATATAACCCCTCCAGCTAAGCTTAAAAGCTTGGGGACATTAGTAGTAGTACATTGTCCCTAGAATTTGACATCTTGATTGTAACTCTGATACTAAGCACTAGGTTACACAAGCTATATACAAAGTTCTAACTTTTGTATATTACCAGTGACTTCACCTGCATGAAAATAGAAAATATATGCCTGTGTTATTCAGTGATAGTGATAAATTAACTTTCTAGTGGTGAAAGAATTTTGAAATCAATCCAGTAGTTTTTTACTTATAAATGAAATCTATTTTAGGAGTAGTCTATGTCCAGCAGTTCATTCCAAATGGTTGTAAAGGTAAATGAAACAGTGTTTATAAAAAGAGCATTAATTTATTTATTTTAAATCTCTGTTTTTAACTGACTTCCCAAAAAGGAGGCGGTTCTCAATTCGGTTGTATTTTGTTCAATACTGTGGATCTGTAACAAAGTTAAATCATTTTAATAATAATAAGAGCATTTTCGTACTTCACTAGAATATTATTGAGGTGGTTTTGCATTAATTACCTGCTTCTTTAATTTATGCATTTCTCTTCTCCACAGTCTGTCAACAAGAGCCTGCTGCAGTGCCCGACCTACAAGAAGGTCCCGGTTCACCCTTCGATGGTCTTGATAATTGGGTGCTGCATAATTATTTTCCTCCTTAAATTAAAAAACTGATTAGTGATTAATGTTGTAATTTTTTATTATATTAGTTAAAACTTATGATGTGTTATTCAAATGATGATTAAAGTATTGAAAATCTTTTTAAGACTATTTTATATGAAGACTGATTATTATAAGACTACTACATCAAGTATTGTAACTTGGTGTTGTTTTATAATAAATGTTTTTTTTGTTTTATATAGTATATTTACATTTCAGATTTTTCAATTGGCTGGAAAGTCAAGTTTAATATTGTTAAATAAATATTTAGTTAGTGAGAAATAAAGACTAATCTAAATGTAGATTTTTTAGTATAGTAGTATTATTTATATTACCTAATAAATTCCAAATTCATGATACATATTCAATATCAATAGAAATAGTGGAATAGAAATCGCATACCTGTTGCAAGCGAAGTCCTTCTGCATAAACTTCATCAGAAGGGAATGGTTCTCTTGCCATGTTTGCAATATTATGCTACATGCAATCACAATCTTGCCTGCAGTTGGGCAAAGCATGTGCTGTATGTGCGGCCATGGTTACCAAAAATAACAATTCAAATTTTTGATAGAACCTGCATAGTTTTTAATATCTTATATTCTGCTTAGGTACAACAAGCAAGGTACAACCATAACAGTTATGGTAGATTTCATTTCTCAATTAGTCTTTATAATATTCCTTTCCTATATTTTCCTTTGTTATACTTGTGGTATATTTTATTTAGTGCCTCTGTAACTTGTATCGAACTCGACACATTCACCTGCAAAACATTATGAAGGGCACTCTGTCCAACCAAATTTTTATAGGACCCTGATGCACGAAGTGCTATTAGAATCCTGCAACAAAAAACATATAACATTAATCGACCTATTTCGCGTTTCTGGCTATAGAATAATAAATAAATGTCAAATTCAGTTTTCTCACCTTCATTTCTGCCGATATAGTATCATTTCGTCGCGGTCTGGCCATAAGGGAATTGAGTTCGTCAATTAACCCCCTTACCGAGTCCTTTCCAAGGCGAACGTTTTTACGAATTTCGCCTCAGTATTCAGTAACATAAGTAAGTAAAAGGGTTCGTGTTGATTGTCATCAACCGATGGGCTAAACGGCGTCTTCTGGATTCCCTGCATCTTTTTTCTCTAGCATGCACTGCATTGGCTAGTTCCAGAATATTTGATCGCAGTGAATCATTCTTGGATGCAATAATATTCCACAAACTCGATTTAAAGCAAAAAGTTTTTGATACTGAGCTGTCGAATTATGAATTAAAAGTATTTAAATGCAATGTCTGCACAACCGCTAGGTTATTGTCTTCTGTGCTGCACATTTGCACAATCACAGAACACAGAGTACTTTTATATATCAATGACGTTCCAAATTCCAATTATTTCCAATGGTGGCACAGTGGTAGCTCACCGATCAAAGTAACTGTCAAAATATTAGCAGACTAACGCATACGTCAAACATTCAGCTGTCATTATGTACGAGATTACCATTCTAAGCCATTTCTCTCAATGGCGAGTCAGTGGACCGTCAGTGGACGAACATTGGAATGTCATAGTGACGCCATCATGACGCCATTATGTTAGTAGATTGCCAAACTTGTCAAAATCAACCATTTTGAAATCAGTGATCGACCATTCTGACACTATTGTAATAGCAGACTCGGGCCCCTGGAATCTTGAAATTTGGCATGAAGCAACGTTATAAAGTACACATATAGGAAAAATTCCGAAAATCTTAAATTTTTAGTTACATCACATAGTATATTTTTTTTAATAATCATAAACTTACTAGCTGACCCAGCAACCGTTGTTCAGCGATTAAAAAAAAAAAAACAGATGTTGGCCGATTCTCAGACCTACCCGATATGCACACAAAATTTCATGCAAATCGGTTCAGCCGTTTCGGAGGAGTTTGGAAACAAACACCGCAACACGAGAATTTTATATATTAGACTTGTTGTTATGCGATTAACAAAAAAAAATAAAAAAATAGATTTTGGCCGATTCTCAGACCTACCCGATATGCACACAAAATTTCATGCAAATTGGTTCAGCCATTTCGGAGGAGTTTGGAAACAAACACCGCGACACGAGAATTTTGCTTCCCATTCCCTCTCGCTCCACACCATGGTCTGAACCAGGGGCCCGGCCCTACGAGAGGTCGCTGCCGCGAAAAAAAAAAACAAAAACAGTTACATTATATTACACGTGGTACTCATATTTACAAAATAAATAAAAAATGCTTCAAAGTTATACAATACTATAACTTTTCAAAAGTTAAAAATAAAAAGATTAAACATTTACTCCAAAAAAAAAAAATACGATTTAAAAAAAAAAAAAAAAACCATGTTTATAAAAATAAAAGGGAGAGCATCTCTTCCTAATATAAAATAAAAAAAAACTAATTAGTGGGCCCAAGTGGCTGTGACTGTGGAGCAGGACCTGCATTAAGCCAAGCTTTTTTATCAAGGATATAATCCTCTAATTTATAATATGCTTGTCTACATAGTGTGCGTTTTATGCATGTTTTAAATTTTGTCTCGTTCAGTTGTAGAATCCGCAGTGGTAGTTTATTATAAAATTTTACACAATTCCCCATAAAAGAATTTCGTACCTTAGCCAATCTAAACCGAGATTGATCCAAATTGTGCCTATTTCTAGTATTAAAATTATGTCTATTACTTCTCTTCTTAAAGAGATGATGATTTTTCCGAACATACATAATGTTTTCATATATGTATTGACAAGGTACCGTCAGCTTTCCACATTGTTATGTTATGGATTTCATTTAGCAATAAAAATACCATAACTTTTACTTATATACCTACAGGTTTGTACGGAACCCTCGGTGCGCGAGTCTGACTCGCACTTGGCCGGTTTTTTTCAACTACAATAAGAAATTCAATTTGTCCGTTCCGTGTACTAATAGGGCTTCTTCTGGTGCTTTTCCACTGGCGACCTTCAGCGAAATTGTTGGCACGAGTAGAGACGACGGTACTGTACATCATTGATACTTCAATAAATTGGTATATACAATGTAGGTATAGTGAATTCAGAGATCCTATATTCTAATGGCTTCGAAATCGCATAATAGAAAGTTAAAAGTAGCCGATCGTAACGTATTACTCCGGGGTAGAAGTTCTTAACTCCTAATCCAGGCCATGATGTTCTCGTCCAAAGTGCAGCCGTTGTGGCGTTCTTCATTAACAACCAGGTTAACATCTAAAAGTAAAGACTTTCACATCTACTTGTATCATCATCGTCATAATTGCCTATTTAATTTGACACTGCTAAATTCTGACTATTTTTAATTTAAATACAACTGACTTAATAAAATAATATTTATTGAAATAACAAGTTTACAAAAAGTGTACTTACATACATATGGTGCAGTAGTATATATAAATCAAATCTGTGTGGTACTTCCCTCAAATTGTATACCACTTCAGACATTAACCTACATGGTCCTCATATGATTTGACCAGTACGATTGTATGGACAGTAAATAGACTGACCTCTGAGTTTGTTTCGGCGTTTCTTCTCAGAGCAGTCAGCTAGGAAACGCTGGCCTCATCTAGTTTAAAATTACCATAAAAGATTGACGTGTAAAAGAGTTATTTACAACCTACTTACAAAATAAATATCATTTAATCTAGCTCTACCTTAGGATTATAATTATCTAAGTTTAAGCTATGGAATGACAAACATGAGATTGTTGTAAAAAAAAAACTCTGAATGTAATGTAGTGCGTTGTTTGCAGTGCGATTCTGTAAACATTTCGAAGTGAACACTTAGGCGAAGTGAACGATAAGTCTCACTTGTCGTTCACTCCACATAAGTGATCACGGTGAGATGTCAACAGAATCGACCGGCTGATCTAGGTTTACTTAAAAGAGCAAAGAGTGCCAACCATACTACTTAGTCTTGAGTAGTCTACTCGTATACCTACTAATATCTATGGTACCTATATTTCTATGAGTATTCACACAAAGCTGAAGTTTGTTTGGTTGAACGCGGTCAGGAAATACGGGTTGGAAATAAAAAAAACCTTTTAGTGTTAGATGTCCATTTATCGAGGAAGGCTATATAACATCACGCTACGACCAATAGGAGCGGAGCAATAATGAAAAATAAGACGCAGGCGAAGTTGTGCGGGTCAGCTTGTATTATAATATAACTCCCCAGTCTCCGGCCCCGGCTCCTCACTAGAGCTATTTTCTTTGTACACAATTATATCGTTTATTGCTGATCTATTAACGAAGACCGAATCCATATCCGTTGCGTGTTTTGGAGTATGGTAGAACAATCATTGCCCCACATACGCTGACGGCACGGTTGGCGCAGTGGTTGAGCGATCAGCTGCTGCGCCGCGTGTCGTGGGTTCGATTCCTGCACGAAACAAATATTTGAATCGCCTACAGATGGTTATTCCGGGTCTGGCTGTTTGTGTATGTGACTTTGTATGTTTGTAAAAGCACCCACGATACAGGAGAAATTCCTAGTGTGGGGCAACGTTTAAAAAAATATATATATATAAACTTTTATTGACATTCTTAGTAACAAAAACAGAAATAAAGACATAAAGCTGTCCTGAATCGACTTCTATCGTGATCCTTTACTTTCTCTAGGTTTATCTACAAAGGGACATTAGGGAAACGTCAACGTACTTGATTGCAAGTTTTTCTGGCGACTACCATAGTTGCGTATTAAACGGAGAAACAGACAGGCAGACAGCATCTTACTATTATACAATATTAGAGAAATAGAAAGAATTGGACGCACAGCTGTATCTTGAAAATGTTTCATGTTTTATAGTATTGTGGATGGTAGCCATTGTCGTTGTCTGAAAAGAACAATACAGTCCCGATATCAAATATTCCCTTTTATTCTTTTCCTACAACGGTTCCATTTTGTTTCTAACTAATACACTCGCGAACAGAAAATGCGAAAATTTCTATTGTTTCTGAATATTTTCTGTAGGCTGACTGGCCTACGCTGTATTCTCGACTCCAAACAATGCCGATCATACGGTCCGAGGATTTCCTCCACTGTTTACATGTACAAGGTTTCTATTAAACATTCCCCTGAAGTTTACGAGTTGTCATAGTTAATACCACTCCATGCTATCAATTATTCAAGGGCTGTTGTAGAGATTTCTATGAAATTAACAGTTATTCGTAGTGAAGTATTTGTTTTCCGTGTAATTGTAAACTGTGACAGACTGATTGGCGCGGCTGATGTTTTAAATTAACTTGTTATTGTCTTAGATCAGTGAACTCTGGTGGTCTCAAGAGTTCAAATTTTCAGCGCACCATTGTGTTTGATCGGACCCAAAAAATTATTATTAAATAATATTCTGTTTGTTATGTAAACTGATCAAGAAATACATTTTAAATGCTAGAGTAGAACACCCAAGTGACAATTTCAAGTACTTATTTTTATATAAAAATATAAAACTTACGTGGCCTGGACCTTAAAAAATTCTATAAAATTATCCGTCCAAGATATTTTTCCAAATAAATACAATCTAATGAAGGATTTTTAGGCGCATGTTTGTTAGTTTTTATTTTGGGCCTTTGGGAAAAATGCAATCTGTTATGTCCGTTCCTTTGTCCCCTCGTAGCTACGCCACCGGCAGTTGGTAACTAAGAAGATTTTAAACCTTATGATGTCTTAAAAACGTTCAATATAAGTACCATTTTCAAAATCATTTTGTAATGTATATTCCTAATATATACCTATTGGTTTGACCTTTACGCGACAACCCTATTCCGTAACATTTGACATTTGAACTAAATTGCATATTTTTCCCAAAGGCCGCAATAGTGGAATGTATATTTTTTATCAATGATAGGCTCTCTCAATCAATATTAATATCTCTATAATATTAATATCTCTCATCAATATTTCTCTGTTAGTCACAAATCCCACTTTTGATTTTTTATGGAGAAAAAAAAAATGATCGAACACTGTGCGCACTTATGAAAGAATGTGATATTTGTGGTAGCATCAACATATTAGCCGAAAGACGTCTGCTGGACATAGGCCTCCCCCAAGCGTATATATATAGATAAAAAGAGGATTTTTTTACAAAAAGAAAGATATATTTGGTCCCAAGAGAAAATATGATAAAAGAAAGTGGAAATTTCCCAAGAATGTGAGTGTAATAGCTGAGAAGGGAAGAGATATCGTCGAAAGAATTTCTCTGATCATGTTTAGTTAGTACGCTTCAAAACTAACTAGTTATTAACGAAATTAATACGAGTATCTAAAATGCAATTGTGATTGTCTATTCTAATGGTTTCTTCCTGCGCTTTCGTTACAACGATGATTGCCACTTTGAAGATAATATTTTTCCACAATTTTTTTAAGTAAAAAAAATAGCAATCTCCGCCCACCTTTCTCACGCGATAGGTACTGGTATTGCCAAACAGTCGTATTATTTATAGTAGTTGACGTAAACGGTGTCTGGAAGATGGCCAGTCGGTCTGTCATGTGTCTCGTGCTCTCTCGCCATGTGTTCGAGTTAGCGCCCATTACTGCGAGGTTTCTAAAAACACGCGAGTTTTTGGTGCTACTCGTAACTGTTTGCACAGAATTGGAGTGTTTTTGTCATGCTTAGTTGAAGATTCATTTCAAGGCTGGTTATTTAATATTTTATTGCCTCAGCTGTCGTTTAATTTTAGAGCTGTCGTTTAATCTATACTAATATTATAAAGAGGTAAAATTTGTTTGTAATCTATACTAATATTATAAAGATGTAAAATTTGTTTGTAAGTTTGTATGAAAGGGGTAATCTCAGGAACTACTGGTCCGATTTGAAAAATTCTTTCAGTGTTAGATAGCCCATTTATCGAGGAATGCTATAGGCTATATATCATCACGCTAAGACAAATAGGAGCGGAGCAATAATGGAAAATGTGGCGCAGACGAAGTTGCGCGGGTCAGCTAGTTTAACGATAAACGTACGTTATCTCATAGAAGATACTAATCTTTAGTTAATTTGATAGCCAGTATCATGTGATGTTGCAAAATTTTACGTAAATGTTCACTACGAATGGAGACGGTAAAATAAGAAAATTCATCATACGAATATTGTCAACATCTCAAAAACTTCCACTGAAATAAACAACACTGTTTTACCTACATTAAAAACATCATTGAGGAAGTTCAATATTTTGTATTCTAAAATAAAAATGATTACTCTAGCGACCTCCAGACCAAGGTCTGGTGCAAGCATTCTAGACGCATCTAAGTATGATATGTCGGTACACATAAATAAATAATTGTATTACCTGTTGTAGAAGTACTTACTATATGTGTGAGAGGATTTATCAAACTTAATTATCCGTACTTCGGATATACGGAAAAGCGATTTTCCGGATTGCCAACCGCAATCAATTATTTAATTAACAGGGCAAAACAGACTATTTTAATCAGTTTTATTTTTAACTTTCCGGTTTTTCGATTATTTTTTGAATAATCGAAAAACCGGAACAGTGTTGCTGTAGGTGTATCACTAAAAACCTTCCGCCTGGGTAAGCTCGTCCCGTCCGTAGACTTTGTCTCTGTCATCTCTGACTAGACTAGAGTCAAAAGCAAACCCTTCTTTAAAAAAAAAAAACTATTAATGTGTTGTTAGTGTATGGTTTTTCGCAACTTACTAATATTGAATTTGAGCGACAATAATTATAATAAGATCAGTTGGACATTTTGAAATGTTATTTATTTGGAATATTATTGCTACTGTATTAGGGATAAAATTCAGAATCAGGGGCAAAAATACTACTGCGAATAAAAAAAAACGATCCGCACAATTCATTAAAACAAGTTTAATCAACAACGGTTTATCCTAAAGAACTTCTACGCCTTGACGAGAATATCAAAGGCTACTTGGGGTCTATCATTTCAAACCCTAAAAACTATATATGGGGCTACTTACTTGGGTTGTATGTGCTACGGGGCACCTGTCTGGGCCGATAGGGCCACCATAGGGGCGGTACGACGTAAATTACTTCAAAACCAGCGTTTGGCTTTGATATTCTTATGCAAGGCGTATAGGACGGTTAGTACTGAAGCCTTACCGGTGCTGGCGGGTGTTCTCCCAGTCGATCTTGAGGTGCAGCGGCGTGCTGCAATGTACTTCTACGCTAGAAAGATCACGGACCCAGAGTTTTTACCGCAACGCGACCGTGCTAAGATCTCTAGATTATTATGTTGTTGTTTATCCTATATATAAATGACATCAGTCAATGCTTTCATAACACCAAGTTCCTTTTATATGCCGACGACCTCAAGATATATAGGGCCATACGACACTTAAATGATTGCCTTCTACTTCAGCAAGACTTGGACCGACTATCCTCCTATTGCCAGGAAAACAAACTGCATTTAAGTCTCCCAAAGTGCAATTTCTTAAACTTTACCAAGAATAAAACTGTTATAAAACACACATACACACTGTGCGATGCCCCTCTGCTTAAAGTGGACTCTATCTGTGATCTCGGTGTTATTCTTGATTCGAAGCTTTGCTTAGACTTACATATCGGAAGAATTGTTAGCAAAGCGTATCAATTATTCGGATTTATAATGCGTTCTACAATCGACTTTAAAAGGACGTCCTCCTATCTTTACTTGTATAAATCTCTGGTGCGGTCTCAATTAGAGTATGCCGTGTCCGTTTGGAGTCCATTCTACAAAAAGTATATTGAAATGATTGAGCATGTTCAGTACAAGTTCTTGCGTGCCATGCACTATAGATGTTATGGTCACTACTTGTCGTACCAAAATTTACTTGCCAAGTACAAGCTTGGGACACTTGAAGATAGGCGTAAGTGTTTGGAAGCCGTTAATTTATATAATATTGTTAGGAATAAATTTGACTGCATTGATTTGTCTAACATGATATGCTATGCAGTCCCTAGGACAGTCTTCAGGCGAAAAGTGCGCGCTGGCAGATTGTTTTCGGTAGGCTTTTGCAAGTCCAACTCTGGTTTGCGTTCACCTATCCGCAGAATGGTTGAGTCCTATAATGGGACCTTTGAACATATAGACATTTTTACATGTTCTGTCAGTATGTACAAAAGTCTTATACTTAAGAAGTTATCATAAATTTTTCTTCTCCATCAAAATGTTTGTTCTCCATCTCTTTATTCAAATTTGGTTTATATATTATTTATATTTTTTTTTTTTATTGTAATTAATAATTGGCATGATAGTTGAGTGGCTTTGATTAAGATTTATGTTTTACGTATCTGTCATCCTAGTGATTTTTTTTTTTTCTATGTATCCTACCGCTTATCTGTGAACAGCGTTGTGGGCTACAATATTGTTTTTTTATTATTTTTTGTAAAATTTTGTGTTTTAAGATATATATTGTAGCTGTTTGTTGTTCCTTTTTAATAAAATAAAATAAAAAAATAAAAATTATTAAAACCCCAGACTGACGTCTGGGAGGCACTTTTATGCGAATGGCAATGTAGGTGGGAAGATTCCATCAAGGGCCGACACCTCCACCAGTTTTTTCCATCCGTTCGTGAGCGGCTGGAGAAGACATGGCTGGAGGTGGATCACTGTGTTGCCCAATTTCTCACAGGTCATGGCAACTTTAAGAGTAAATTATTTTCCTTTAGGCTTGTGGCCTCACCTTTATGTCAATGCTCTACAGCTGACCTTGAATACGAACAATCCGCACATCACATCTTGTGGGAGTGTATTCTTTGGCAGACTGAACGTAATGTTATGTTAGATAGTATTCAGGTCAAATCTGGAGTAGTTTACTATACGGACCTTGTAGAAACCAGAACAAATTTCCGTGCGTTCAGGCGATTTTGCCATACCTATTTCTGGAATCAAAAGTAGCTCACAATTTAGGACCCATTAGTTTAAATGTTAATATATAATCCGTGGTGCTTGGCAACTGGGCCTAACCCAGTTGTATATGTCCCTTGGTGCCTACTGGCCTAGCTCTAATCTGTCTCCTGCTTGATATGGAGGGAAGTGGAAATTATATTTATTTTTCCTACTCCTCCGCTGTACTCTTCTGATTAATTTCGTTGCGGGATCCAAGACAGTTGAATCGTTTCTCCGGGACTCGTCGGGTTTCATTAACTCGGCGTTTTTCTGGTGGTCGCCACTGTTGATTCTGGCTTTCAGGAGTTGCAGTGGTTGGGAATGTGTGGCGGGCTTGTCCCAAAAAAAAAAAAAAACGGTTTATCCTAATCACTTTAAAATGGATTAAGTAGTCCTATCCACGAACAGATTGCTAATTTAGTCTTAATAAGTCCCATTATGGTAATATGTGCCTAATGGCTTAATTAGCCGATTTATTTAGCTATTCTAATGTAATGAAGATGTAGTAAATACTAATGCCTCTGAATGTTTTAATTGTATACAATTGTCTTGCGACGTTCTTTAACTTTTGAAGCTAGGGTTTCTAAATTAGGTGTCCTTATCTGTAGTAGAATTAGCTACGGTATTTAGTGAGTGAGGGGAATGTGCAAGTTTTCGTATCGAAAGACGAGTATTGACTTTTAGGGTTTCGACGTTTGTTCGTTTGTTTTTTCAGGGTGACGTCTAACTTTTTTATATTTGACTAGCTGACCCGTGCAACGTCGTCTGCGTAACATTTTTCATTACTGCTCCGCTCCTATTGGTCTTAGCGTGATGATATATAGCCTATAGCCTTCCTCGATAAATGGGCTATCTAACACTGACATAATTTTTCAAATCGGACCATTACTTCCTGAGATTAACGCGTTCAACCAAACAAACAAACAAACAAACAAACAAACAAACTCTTCTGCTTTATAATATTAGTATAGATGGGTTTGCTCTTGACTCTAGTCTTGGTCAGAGATGACAGACAAATTCTACGACTTTCTTAATGTGTGAAAAATTTGAACACTGATTAGCAGATTCGTAAATCTAAAATCATAAAATTTTAATTAAGTCAGTGTGAGACTAATTTATACATATATTTAGCAATTTTTTTTTATAAAGTAGCATTTATTAACATCATATGGGCATCATATTTATCTATCTATATCTATACTTATAATAAATCTGTAGAGAGGTCAATTCTGTACATGAAATATATTTCCAAAATAACTATCAGGGGGTGATTAGGGATCGATACTGATGCCAAAAATGCAATCAGTACAATTTTTGTCTGTCTGTCTGTCTGTCTGTCTGTCTGTCTGTATAACCGTTATAGAAACAAAAACTAATGGACGGATTTTAATGAAACTTGGTACAATTATTATTCATACTCCTGAGCAGGTTATAGTATACTTTTCATCACGCTACAATCAATAGGAGCAGAGCAGTGAAGGGAAATGTTGGGAAAACGGGAAGTTACTCCATTTTTTAAGCTTCCGTCGCGTGTGCAACCTTAATGGTGAAAGCTACACAGAAATCATGTATGACGGAAATGTTCTCCTTAAAATTATATAAAAAATATCCAACGACAGCATATGTCTATCTTTTATGATTGACGAACAATAACACGTGTAACTCCCGATAGCTTAGCAGTTCGAAGCTTTCTGATTGTATTTGTCTACTCTTACGTTTATAAAACTCTCAGTCGTCCCTAATTAACATTAATAAAAGTTAACATTATTAACTATTCCATAAAAAAAGAATCATAGAAATCGGTATAGAAACATCAAAGTTATACATGAAAAACGCTAATAATAAGCCATCGCGCGTGAATACTGAATCATGCTATAAGGATTATTTTTGTGGTCGCGAACGCACAGGCAGGCGGCTAGCTTGGCGCCTAGAGGCTAGCGAGTAGCTTCGGAAAACGGCTTACGACAGTTTGCAATATCCTTTAATAATTATAATGTCGAGGGGAAGATGGTTATAATTTCGCTTTACACCAAACGATTAATAATATTATAAATGTGAAAGTTTGGTTGTTTGTTACTCAATCACGCCAGAACGGTTTAATGGATCTTAATGAAATTTAGAACAAAGATAGATTATAATCTGGAATAGCACATAAGCTACTTTTCATCCCGGGAATATGTTCCCTAGGGATCACGCGGGCGAAGCCGCTGGCAGAAGCTAGTACCTAATAACATCAATGACATAAATAATCTATACTTATAATAAATCTGTAGAGAGGTCAATTCTGTACATGAAATATATTTCCAAAATAACTATCAGGGGGTGATTAGGGATCGATACTGATGCCAAAAATGCAATCAGTACAATTTTTGTCTGTCTGTCTGTCTGTCTGTCTGTCTGTCTGTCTGTCTGTCTGTCTGTATAACCGTTATAGAAACAAAAACTAATGGACGGATTTTAATGAAACTTGGTACAATTATTATTCATACTCCTGAGCAGGTTATAGTATACTTTTCATCACGCTACAATCAATAGGAGCAGAGCAGTGAAGGGAAATGTTGGGAAAACGGGAAGTTACTCCATTTTTTAAGCTTCCGTCGCGTGTGCAACCTTAATGGTGAAAGCTACACAGAAATCATGTATGACGGAAATGTTCTCCTTAAAATTATATAAAAAATATCCAACGACAGCATATGTCTATCTTTTATGATTGACGAACAATAACACGTGTAACTCCCGATAGCTTAGCAGTTCGAAGCTTTCTGATTGTATTTGTCTACTCTTACGTTTATAAAACTCTCAGTCGTCCCTAATTAACATTAATAAAAGTTAACATTATTAACTATTCCATAAAAAAAGAATCATAGAAATCGGTATAGAAACATCAAAGTTATACATGAAAAACGCTAATAATAAGCCATCGCGCGTGAATACTGAATCATGCTATAAGGATTATTTTTGTGGTCGCGAACGCACAGGCAGGCGGCTAGCTTGGCGCCTAGAGGCTAGCGAGTAGCTTCGGAAAACGGCTTACGACAGTTTGCAATATCCTTTAATAATTATAATGTCGAGGGGAAGATGGTTATAATTTCGCTTTACACCAAACGATTAATAATATTATAAATGTGAAAGTTTGGTTGTTTGTTACTCAATCACGCCAGAACGGCTTAACGGATCTTAATGAAATTTAGAACAAAGATAGATTATAATCTGGAATAGCACATAAGCTACTTTTCATCCCGGGAATATGTTCCCTAGGGATCACGCGGGCGAAGCCGCTGGCAGAAGCTAGTACCTAATAACATCAATGACATAAATAAAATATTATTATTTTATTTATTTCAAATATTATGTTAACATTTTAATTCTGAGTGCCAATAGGGTAGATGACTAAAAAATCTAATTAGTCCGTCAGTTAGATTATCAAAAAATGTTTGACCGTGTTTTTTCTTTTGTTACGGGAACCAAAATTGACGAAGTTACGACGCTTTTAAAATTTTCAATACGTCACACCTTCGCATAATTTTTACTGACACGTGACTTCAACGTCACGAGCCCCCACTCGCGAGTTTTGGTGCGTTTTATCTTTGTCAATATTCATTGATTTACAAAAACAAAAAATACGTGTCCATTATTTTTCAATACTCGAACTGACGGACTAAATAGTTTTGCAATTTGTGGATGATGGAATCTAGCCTGTTCTATTAATTTTCACATTCGCATCGAATTCGCATCTCAATAGCAATATGTCAAAAATGTTGAAAACTAAGGCTTTTTTTACAGTTTGCGATTAACATGCGAATGCTAAAGTTGTTTAAAAATTAGTAGAATTGAGCCTCTGTTTATTAAATTTTAAATACTCCAATTTTTCAAATCAATCCGAAGCACATTATTCATGAGCTCAAGATAAAGCAATAAAGCTACTATTCTAAACGTAATTTCAATTTACTGCCCATTTCACCTACAAAGTGGGAAATGAAGTAAGTTGCGTACTTACGTAACATTTTCTGGGCAGGAAGCATTAAATATTTAAAGGCGAGTCGGACTCCAAACCCATATTACATTAGGTTCGTACTACATGTATTTTTCATGGTCGTAAAGTTTTAATGTCTTGTTTCTCGGTTTTGGGTTAGAAGAAAGTTAATATTTTAGGTGCGAATAAATATCGAGATTTTTGTCTTCGTGTTATTCGATTTTGAATTATTTAAATGATTCTCGTTGAGTTTTCTTCCACTAGCTTCTGACAAACGCATAGTTCGCGTGTTTACATTGGAAATGTTCGCAAAAGAAAGTTCTACCGTTTTAATTTTCATACCGTTTTCATCATCATCAGCCTATAACAGTCCACTGCTGGACATAGGCCTCTCCAAGTGCACGCCATTTGGCTCGATCACCGGCAACTCTCATCCAGCTGCTACCGGCCACCCTGCGAAGATCATCGCTCCACCTAGCCTGAGGGCGTCCTACCTTACGTTTGCCGATTCGCGGTCTCCACTCAAGAACTCGTCTACCCCAACGGTCATCGATTCTACGGCTAATATGGCCGGCCCATTGCCACTTTAGCTTGCTTATTCTATGAGCTATTTCCTCAACTTTGGTCTATGTCCTCTACCGTTTTGCTATGGCCTAATCCTTGAACAGGGTCTGCCCGTGTGCATATCCTATAGGGATCGTGCCCGACGTGCACTAGTGTTGCAAATTCGAAACTATAACGTTGAAAATAATTGACATGGACGCTTTTGTGCTACCAACGCACACCACAGCTCATATGCGCTCCCTTTACGGGATTGTGCAATGGTACAAAGAAGACTGCCTTCTAGCGTTGCAATTTCGAAACTTACAAGTAAAATATACTTGCCAATGGCACTTTTGTTCTGCCGCCTGTAGTTTCTGCACGTTTCCTAAGCCTTTATAGAATGATACGATTTTTTCAGGGACAGAGTGGTAATTATGCTAATGGCATTTTACATAACAAAGCTAAACAACACCCATATCTTCCGCTAGATAAGCATCCATGCTACTATGTCATACTATGTATATGGTGAGTTTAGTGTAATTGTTCTGTCCATGTGCACTCTCCTGTGACAGCCCCATGGTCACCAGACTCTTCATAACAATGTATCCACCTAACTACAAAGTGCCTTGTCTAATGGTTATTTAGTCATTGGCACATCTTACTAATATTATGAATGCGAACGATTGGATAAATATGATATTTGGCACAGAAGTATTTAAAAAAATCTGTAATAACCACATGGCTACTTACAGGCTACGTATAAATGCAACTTTTTAAATCATAACAGGTTGCTGGGGAGTTTGTGGCGCCACATCTTCCCAGCTAAAGCACTAGGAATTGGTGACGACGACGTGAACTTTGACGTTCGAAAAGTGCTGGCATTCAGCCTATTTTTATTAAATGACTTTGACTTTAGACTGAGTATGTTCCCATGGGGTAATACCTGACGCTCACGCGGGTGAAATCGCTGGTAGAAGCTGTCATTTCAGCTAATTGCCGTCAATTGGACAACAACAAAGAGCGCCAACCATATCGGTCTTGAGCAGTCCGCATCCATCCTCTGCCCGCCACCTTCTTTAAATCATCGTGCCGCAGTGCGTCCCACACTACGTTTGCCCATACGCGGTCTCCACTCTAACACATTCAGAATTCAAAATTCAAAAGTAATTTACTCAAATTAGGCTGAGAGCCAGCACTTTTTGAACGTCGAATTAAAACTCGACGCTTTGGTGCACTGTCTTCACAAAAGAAAGTCGCCCGTTACTCCTTGTGTTTTAGCTGTGGAGAAGAAGTGGCCAACAAACTCCCCAGCAGCACAATGTCTGTTACGTTTTAGGAACTAGAATTTATAAAATACGTTGTAGGCAAAGTAATCAATACATGACAAAAATAAAAACATGTCTGATGGTTACTTAGCCATTGGCACAGTTCGTACCTAAGATTTGGTTTCATGAATTATCTATACTTAATATTATAAAGCAGTAGAGTTTGTTTGTTTGTTTGGTTAAACGCGCTAATCTCGGGAACTACTGGTCCGATTTGAAAAATTATTTCAGTGTTAGATAGCCCATTAATCGAGGAAGGCTATAGGCTATATATCATCACGCTAAGACAAATAGGAGCGGAGCAGTAATGGAAAATGTGACGCAGACGACGTTGCGCGGGTCAGCTAGTATTTAATATTACGCAAAGTACTTTAAATGAATAATTATTTTTGGGAAACAAAAACTGGTTGTAGCCAATTGGCAATGGGCCGGCCATATTGGTTTGTAGGACCCATGACCTTATCTCAAATGGGCAAACTCCAAACTAAGATTGCCAACGCTGTGACTTCAGCCTTGTGACTGTGTGCCTTCAGGCGAATTTTAGCAATAATCTTCATGGAAGTGGATTTGGATTAATAAGGCCAAGGATAGAGCTCTATCATGTGTAAGTAGTTAAAAAAAACTTAAACCCAAACGAAACATTCAAGCATTATAAAACAATAAAACTTTATTTGAAAAGTTTCGTTATGAAAGTCTGGAAAAATAAATACAACGCAAACACAGCGAAAAAATCCCTCAATTTAGTTTGAAAAATAAAAAGTGTTCGTTCAGTTATGCGCTCACCCTCGCTCTAATAAACCCTTTCAATCGAGCTGCAATGCTGTGTTTTGTTTTCAGTGAACAACAAAATTCTCATACATTTGAATGAACACGCACCACACGAATTGTGCTCTATAAATTGTTCACTTTTGTTGCTGCTACAGAGAATAACCACGAAAGTTGTAAAATGGTAAACATGTTTTTCGGAGACCTTTTGTTGTTACTTTTTGTTACGCGACCCTGTGTTGTTAGCCGAATTGAATTACATACTGACTACGCAAAAAGCGAACATGAAAAATAATGTTCACATTTATTTCTACAGTGAAACCATTCTTGTAAGTAGGTACATACCTAATCCAGATTGTGTAAAAGCTAGTCTATTGTACTACGTAACGAACCCGTTTAAATATTAGCAGCTTCGTTTGTTTAGAAAACATAATTTATGATCGGGCAGGTTCGGCCTTCTTCGGCACGTTTTAATCTTGCCTTAGTAAGAAAACCCTGTGTACGCGTTTTGAACATGCAGGCTAATCAGAGAAATAGGCTAATGCAGGCTGGCGGTGTGGGTGACCCTGTTCCGAAACAGGTCACACCACACATGTCATGGTGCATTGCGGTCGGGAGAGCAGGACACAACCCGCAGATTTACTTCACTGACGCCTAGATATGATAATCCTAAAAAAATATCTCAATACGCGGCCAAAAATAGAGCCAAGGCGCTTCTGAGAATGTTCTAAAAGTACTCCCGGATTCACCGTTGAAACTGTTATCTGCGAACAAGTCCGTAAGACAAAATCCTTTGGAATAATTTTTTTCTCAAGACCCATTGATAGCGGCCGGAAAATTTTAGATAAATCATTCGAATAATAAGCTTTTGAAAACGTTATTTAATAACAAATCTTTCCTAAAAATTCTGTCGCTTCATCGTTTTAGTAAACCTGTCAGGCCCATCGTTTCTTTTACCTGGAATATCACAAAAACTGCTCACGTCCCAGAAAAAACGTGAAGTGGGTCTTTCAAAAGAAAAACCAATATAACAGGCTATTAAAACCTGCTGTGAGATACAAAGTGATATGCTCGGGGCCGGGGTGCGGGTTCCAGGAGTTTACTCTGTGACGAAGGATTACTGCGAAGTTGACGGACTAATTAGTTAATGAGCATCACGAAACCAACCTCCCCATTCCTTTATTTGTACTTCATCCAGATCCGTCCTTCGTTACACGTGACACATGTACTCGTACTTGCTGATATTAAAATAGTATCTCCTAATTTCAAAACTTTTTGTTTCGACTGAAACTCTACATATTTACACATTTCTCACGAAATCTGTTATTGATCCCAAGTTACGAAGTTTGAAAATTTCAGCTTAACTCAACACAAAAGTTTACCTGAAACGTCCAAACTTTTGTAATTTTAATGTAAACTGTAAAATACAGTGATATTTGTGGGCTCGGCGGGCGAATGTCAAAGGTTCATTGCGAAAAGGCCACAAGTGGTCTTTGTTCTCATAGGCCGTCGAAACAATAGGCAGGTTGACGCCATTGCCAGACGCGTCCGAGAACTTTTTGACATCGGAATACCGACAAGCTAAAAAATGTTTGAGAAAAAGTTGCTTCTTTTGACAGGGGATCACCTTTTTGTTTTACTCAGATTTTTTCTTCTCAAGGGCATAAAAGATTTATCGCTAGTCCCAAGGGTCGCGAAGGGAACCATAAACGGCAGTTCCTTTTTTCTAAGAAATGATCATGTTTCATTTGGGGTGTCTTACATCTGCATTATTAAACTTCGCCACGTCTAAGAATTCCTTTAGCCTTATTATTATAACCAATAAATACTAGCTTACATGGCACAAAATCCGACCCTGAAGTAAAACAATTAAGGCGGAGTAAGTGGCAGAGGTCGACTTAATTAGGATTTGGGACGATATGGCGACGTTGAAAATCTCGGAGCAGACTGAGTGCCTTGTTAATGTGACGGCTATTACGATCCCAATGTAATTATGTTATGTAATGTATTACTTGAGACGTAATAAGACGTAGGCAATCTTGTTATTTGTGATGTGAGCTACTGCGGGCATGTTTTACTAATGCCTAAGGGAATGGTTTCTGCCGCCCTAGGGGAACAGTGTACCAATTTTGACAATGTACAGAAAATTACGTTTTAATCTTTTATTCTAACCTTTTTCCATCAAAGTAACATAATCCAATGAAAACTATGTAACATCGTTGATATAATATCGTTCAATAAACGACAGTTGAATGTTCCTTAAGATCTATTAATACAAGAAGCGTTGGCCGCTCTCTGCACGGCCTCCCGACGCGACCATTGTCCACCAATCAGCGGTGTCTGCAGATCGACGATTTAGCACTTGGAGCATCCGCTGCAGATGAACGATGAACGAACGTCCATTATACTCGTTTCCTATTTCAGTAGATAGAAAAGAGCCAATTAGAGAACGCTCTGGGAGCGCGGCTTATTCGTATGTGCGTAGGTCAGGAGACAAGTCACTGCTTGGAAATAAATCAAATAATTCTGTGCAGTAGTATTGCAAATATCTCAGAAGTGGTAAGATGTCGTTTACATACAGACAGAAGATTAAGGGATAGTTGGATTCATGTGTGATCATGTTTATTCTTTATACAATTTATCTTTACTAGTGATAACGGCGTCTTGAGTGTAGTATTAACAGTTGTGTTGTGTTGTTCCAGCATGAGGTCACGGCGGTGGTGTGGTGTCCGCATGGAAGCCCGGCGGACTGCTGATCACGCGCTGCACACGCTGCGAGCGCAGTTCCGCCGCGCCCTGCCGGAATGGACCGCGCGCGCCTCTCGCCGCCGCCGGACTGCGCGAACCATCGGCCGCTCCAAGGAGGACCCCGCGAAACCATCGATACCGCAGGCCCGCCCGCGGAGGCCTTAAGCGAGCCAGAGACTTCGCGGCCCGCGCCGCGCGCGTTAGCTTCTATCCCCGAGAGCGAGCCCCTGCTCCGCGAGCCGCTCAGTGTCAGTGCCATCAGTGAGAATGTGCTGCGCAAGCACAACGGGCGGCCGCTGCACGTGCAGTTCGACGCGCAGCCGCCGGCCGCGCCGTCGCTGTCGTCGTCGGGCTCCAGCTCGTCCGACGACGAGGACGTGTCCATCGCCGAGGCGCGGCCGCCCGACGGCGGCTGGGGCTGGGTCGTGGTGTTCGCCTCCTTCATGGTCAACCTCATCGCCGACGGCATCACCTTCAGCTTCGGCGTGTTCTTCCCGCACTTCCTGGAGTACTTCGGCGAGAGCAAGGGCAAAACGGCCTGGATCGCCGGCATCTTCATGGCGATGCCGCTGCTGTCCGGCCCCATCGCCAGCTTCCTTACTGATAGATACGGCTGTCGGCGGATGACGATATTCGGCTCGATCCTGGCCGCCATAGGATTCGTTATATCCGCCTTCGTAGATAATATGGAGACATTGTTTTTGACTTTCGGCATAATGGCCGGATTCGGATTAAGTCTGTGTTACGTGGCAGCGGTAGTTATAGTCGCGTATTACTTTGAGAAGAAACGTTCTTTAGCCACCGGAATTTCGGTCTGCGGTAGCGGAATCGGCACATTCGTATTCGCTCCCCTGACCTATGTATTATTAGATGAGTATGGGTGGCGAGGAACCACGTTAATATTAGCTGGTTTATTTCTAAATATGGCAGTGTGTGGACTGTTGTTCAGAGACCTGCCGTGGACGACTACGATGAATGAGGAGAGAGCGAAAGAGAGGAAAAGGAAAAGAGAGAAGAAACGTCTGAAGCGCTACCAAGCGGCTCAAGCGTCGTCAGCCGATAGCGTTTCAGACACCAAGAGTAGTCCTACGGGCTCTACGAAAGAGAAAGAGTCCGCTGACATTGAGACTGTAACATCGCCGATCGTTCCCCAATTTAGTTCGTTAGTGGACTTGCCGACGTTCATGACGGGCGGGGAGGGGGTGTCTCTCGAAGTGTTCGAGCTGATGTCGAACAGAGGCCGGGCATACGCCATCCTGGCTCAGAACTACCCAGGCGTGATGTTACCTTCCCGCAGCTTCAGCGACAGCGGGCGCTTGCACGAGATGTCACCGCCGCGGGCGCTGATGTCACCAGGAACGGCATCACCAGGAGCCCTGTCTCCTACGACACCGCGCGCGCCGGAGCCAAGCTCTGCTCCCATCAATGACAAGGCAGCCCTGTCCCTCTGGCTGCGGCGCCAGGCTGGACACGGCTCCACCAAGAAGCCGCCAGCCTTCCTCAAAGACTTGAGGGTGCACCGTCACTCGCTCACGTACAGAGGTGCTATGCTCAACATCAACCGGTACAGACTCAGGGCATCCTCCTGTCCTAATATCTTCAGGAATTCCATGACGACCATTGCTAAAGAAAAGGTATGGTATATATGTATACTTTTGTTTCATTGCTTTTAGAAATAACGCATCAATATACAGATAAAACTAAAACGAAATCTACTCGTGTATCCTATAGGGTTTGAGAGCTAGCAGACAAACGTTATCCAGCGTGATTTGTTATCTATACTAATAATATAAAGCAGAAGAGTTTGTTTGTTTGTTTGTTTGTTTGTTTGGTTGAACGCGCTAATCTCAGGAACTACTGGTCCGATTTGAAAAATTCTTTCAGGGTTAGATAGCCCTTTTAGCGAGGAAGGTTATAGGCTATATATCATCACGCTAAGGCAAATAGGAGCGGAGCAGTTATTGAAAATGTGACGCAGACGAAGTTGCGCGGGTCAGCTAGTTGAACTTATAATCCGCATTTTCGAAAACTCATTTTGCAAATGAAGCATACCATACTTTTGAATAAAATGAATGGAACGCTGCCTAACTTCGGCCATTCTCAGTAAATACGAAAGCTTATGAATTCTGGTACAAACTATTGGGAGCGGCCTATATACACCGTACACTTGTACAAAGAGGCTGATTAATTGCCAAAATAGAATACACAAGAGCATAGTCCTGGCAAAGCAACACCAGTTTGGTTGGTGGTAGGACTCGTTCTAAGTCCGCCTGGCAAGCTACCACCATCATGTCTAAGTCTGTCGCCATAACAACAATGTTAACAGCATTGTTGTGTTCCGGCAGTTAGAGGTATGATAGCCAGTTCCTCTGTGTAAGAGGATTCCGGGTGAAACTCGCTTCCATCTTCGGCCTAATCATCACTTTCCATCAGGTGAGATTTGGGCCAAGAGTTTCCCCGTTTTGCATAAAAAAAACCCATACTATTGTTATGTGGAATTAGCTTCGGCTCGATCGGCTTCGCTCGTGGCAATACTTTTATTATATTTTTCTGGCCGGTGCGGGAGGTCAGTAGAGGCGTTCCAGGGCCACGGTAACTTTTTCGCGAGTACATTTCGCAACCCCCAAGGAACCCACATGACTTTCAGCGTTCTATAATCAGTAGTTTCGGCTGTGCGTTGTCTGTCAGTTATTCAGTAACGGACGAATCTATACTAATATTATAAAGAGGTAACGTTTGTTTGTAAGTTTATAAGTTTGTATGTTTGTAATTTCGTAAGTTTGTATGTAGGGGGTAATCTCAGGAACTACTGGTCCGATTTGAAAAAATCTTTCAGTATTAGATAGCCCATGTATCGAGGAAGGCTATAGGCTAATATCATCACACTGAGACAAAAAGGAGCGGAGCATTCATGGAAAATGTGACGCAGTCGAAGTTGCGCGGGTTTTTTTTTTTTTTTTTTTTTTTTTTTTTTTAGGGATGGGAAATCATCCAATGACTCCTCCCGCTCTGGGTGTAGCGGGAGGGAGTGTCAGACTTCTACTGACTAAAACCCATCCATGTTCCTTCATTGCCCTTTGTGTTCCGGAGCCACGGTGTCTCTTGCGAATAATCCCGCGACTCCGGCAGGCGTCGGCCCTTTCGGGCCCCTCTGTGTTGCTGACTCTCTTTGAGGCGCGCGTGGAACACCAACGCGCCGTCGACACGGCCTGTCGTCACTAGACGGACGGACGGCGAGCCACCCATAGCTCGCCGTCCACAGGCCCGCGCCTACGGTGGCCGGAGATCACCAGGTGGCCCCCGACGCCCGCGGCGTCCACCACGGCGGCTGGGACGAGAGGGTCTCCTCTCCCGCTCCGCCACCTCCTTCGCTAGCATGACTGCTTCGCAGAAGGAGGCAACGGCGTCCCATTCCGTCTCGCTCCGGACCATGGCTTGGACCAGGGCCGGACGCGAGAGGTCGCCGCCAATCGCCGTTTCGAGGACACGGCGGTGCGCCGCCCAAGCGGGGCACACCTGCACAGTGTGCTCTACCGTGTCCTCCGGTCGATCCTCGCAGTGGTGACACCCGGGCGTTTCCTCCCGCCGAATTCGGTGCAGGAACCTCCCGAAACATCCATGTCCGGTGAGGACCTGCGTCAGGCGGAAGGTGAGGACGCCGTGGCGCCTCTCAAGCCACTCCTCAAAGAGGGGACTTATCGCCGCTATTGTGGCGTGCCCTGCGCTGGGTTGCGATAGTCGTCGTCTCCATGACGCCATGAGATCGCGCCGGAAGTCCGTCCGCTGCGCGACAATTTGCCGCGTCAGCGGAGTTTCCCCCCGGCTTAGTACCTCCGCGCGCCAATCATGCAGGCGCGCGAGGACCACCGCCTCCAGATCCCATGGCGGCAATCCGGCAAGGAGACCCGCCGCTTCGCGCGAGATCGTGCGGTACCCTCGTGTCATTCTGAGGGCCACCACCTTTTGGGGCAAGTTGCGCGGGTCAGCTAGTAGTATTATAAAGAGGTAACATTTGTTTGTAAGTTTATATGTAGGGGGTAATCTCAGGAAGTACTGGTCCGATTTGAAAAAATCTTTCAGTATTAGATAGCCCATTTATCGAGGAAGGCTATAGGCTATATATCATCACGCTGAGACAAAAAGGAGCGGAGCATTAATGGAAAATGTGACGCAGACGAAGTTGCGCGGGTCAGCTAGTTTTATATATTAGGACTGATGCTGGTAATTTAATAGTTAGGATTTAAATACGTATCAAAAATTCACCTTCCACTAAAGAATCTTTTCCACTGTTCCAGGTCCAATGGTTCGCCGGTCTGTGGGACTTCTGGGACCTAGTAGTGGACGTGTTGGACTTCTCCCACATCTCGAACCCCGCGTTCCTGATCTTCGCGGTGTCGAACTTCCTGCTGTACATGTGGTACGACGTGCCCTACGTGTACATCGCCGACAACGGCATGAGCATGGGCTTCAACGAGTCGCAGGCCAGTATGCTGATCTCCATCATTGGGATACTCAATATGTTTGGCGAGGTGAGTTGTTTTTAATCGATGTCATTGACTTTCGTAATATCAAAATCTATACTAATATTATAAAGCAGAAGAGTTTGTTTGTTTGTTTGGTTGAACGCGCTAATCTCAGGAACTACTGGTCCGATTTGAAAAATACTTTCAGTGTTAGGTAGCCCATTTATCGAGGAAGGTTATAGGCTATATAACATCACGCTAAGACAAATAGGAGCGGAGCAGTAATGGAAAATGTGACGCAGACGAAGTTGCGCGGGTCAGCTAGTCATAAATAAAGACGTAATGTTTTCCTGAATCAACTTCTATAATTTATAGTACTAGAAGGGACATTAGGGAAAGGTCCATGTACTTTATTGCAAGTTTTCCTGGCGCCTACCACTATGGTAGGCTAGACATTCACGCCAATTGTGATAGTTCAAGCGTTTCTGATTTGGCTGTAATAGGGAATATATTTTTTTTTTTTGCAAAATGAAGTACTTATTAGCTCTAGTAAACCATTATTAAATCATTTTTTAAATAACTTCATCAGCGATGAAGTAATAAAGCTTCAAAGATTACAATTTGAAGAAGTCCGATATGGACTATACAGCTGCCATAGAAAACAGCTTTTTCGCGAGAAAGAGATATAATAATTCTATCTCATTTGATTTCGAGTAATTTTGGTTCGTTTTTCACTGTAACTATTATATTTTTGAATATTTTTAGTTGGTGTGCAGTTCACACGATTGATTGCACGCCGACTGCTATTGAACTGCAATCGGACTGCACTTTTGGTTTGCAGTTCTATTGCAGTCGTGTCAACTGCATCCGAACTGCAATTTGCGGTTGGATTGCAGTTGAAATGCGGTCCGTCTGTCTAGAGCCTTACTGGCCACGAGAAGATGAATTAATTACCTCTACATCGTAATATATCTGTGACAGTCGCACTATCTGCCATTATCAACTTATCACCAGCAGCCATTGTTAAACCTGACCCATTTAAAATCATCTCCCGTGCGCCTGATAACAGAGAGGCGCACAGATTGTTATTACGCAATCGTAGTTGCATGTGTAACAACAGATTATTGTGTTATTGACATGTATTGAAAATGAAATGTTATATCGAGCAGGATTGGGTAACAAGTTTTATTTTTACATGGTAGGTATAATCGGAAGAGCCGTGAGCTCACTCTTCATTGGTCGGTTTGACGACAACAGTACTGACACTTCACGTTATTGGTTCGTCAGTCAATGCTCATCCACTATTGCGCTTGCAAGTTTCGTTCTCCCACCTAGGAATGGCAATTCTTTCCGAAAAAGATCGATTTTTAAATCGATTCGAATCGTACGTATCGATTCACAAAAAATAGAGGTATTTAATATCGATTTTTTTTCAAGTTTACATGTATAATGTTAATGTAAATCCATTTTATAAAAGACAAGAAAGAAACTATAATAAATGATCTCCTATCTATCAGTAAGATCAGTTTTTTTTTAAGTTCAGAAAATCGAATGGCGATTTTCAAGTTTGAAGTTTCGATTCACTGGATCGATTCAGTACTCCATATCGATTTAAAAAATCTATCTCTTGAGCTTGAAAAATCGATTTTTCGATTAATCGAACTCAGATCGCCATTTGTACTCCCACCGTACTGAGTTCACACTGCTGCATTCAGACAAGTTGACTATCTATGCCACAGGACAGTTAAAATTCAAATATTCATAAATATAAAAGTTTACACAGTATTCAGCAGTACCTATTCATGAATACATGAATGCAAATCGCATCAATACATAATGTAGTACGTGCAACCGTGTGCACATCTGTTGTAACAGTTACTCTTTGAAAATCGCTCTTATAACTACGTCGTAAAGGTTTTATGCATGCCAAATTATCAGTTTTGTGGCTGACGTACCTAAAATAAACAACTACAATTTAAATATTGTGGACTACTTGGTTTTTCCTGTTTGCCTGAATGGAATCCGAACTCGTGGGCGATTTGGCCCACGTGGTTTGGCGGTTTACCTTTTGGTGTACTGTCAATTTATTTTTATCACAAACCCCTTTCAGGTCCAGAAGACCACTTTGGTAGTACATATATATGAATAGTCTTTTCTCAATTATGTTGACCCTTACAGTTTTCCAAGATCCACTTTGGGAAGGTCTAACGTCGTTTCTTGCGCTTGACACACGACAGATTAGCCTTTGATTCTGTCGACATCTCACCGTGACCACTTCGGTGTAGTGAACGACAAGTGAGCTGTCATGCTATCTTGTCTTCACACAAGTCTTCACTTCGACGCGTTTACAGAATCGTTCTGCAGAACCATCGCAGCTAGCTGTCTCACCACAAACCCCACAATTCCAGATCATCCTCGGCTGGGTGGGCGACTTCCAGAGCGTGAACGCCAGCATCGTGTACGCGGGCTGCATGGTGGCGTGCGGCGCGGTGACGCTGCTGATGCCGCTGCTGCGCTCGTACGTGTCGCTGGCGAGCGCGGCCGGCGCCTTCGGGGCCGCCATCGCCGCCAACTACTCGCTCACCAGCATCATCCTCGTGGAGCAGATCACGCTCGAGAAGTTCACCAACGCCTACGGGCTGCTGCTCTTGATTCAGGGTTTGGCGAATTTGATTGGACCGCCTTTGGCTGGTGAGTATTTGATGGAATTTTTTAAACGAGAAGGAATTGAATGGTTACTTAAGAAATTGTTAGACACATACTAACCGGTGCTGGCTGACTGAATAATTTACCAACGAACCAGAGGGATCGGTTCACATGGGTTTTATTTTGAATGTCGTAGTTTGTCCCCATTGTATCCATGAAACTAGATTAATGTTGAAATCCACCATGCAGCAGTTTTTCAGCAGAATTATCTAAACAGCTGTGCGAAATCATCAAGAACTGCTTTCGACTCGATTCAACCCCTAAAACGATTAAAAACCTTCAAACATGTTGCATTTGTTTGGAACTTTTAGGGGTCTGATTTTTGAGAAAATTTTTAGGACCAACCAAAAGAATTTTAATGATCCATTCTTTAAATGATCGATTCTTCCTTTTCACACAAATTGCAAAACTATTTAGTCCGTCAGTTAGAGTATTGAAAAATAATAGACACGTATTTTTTGTTTTTTTTTTTAAATCAGTGAATATTGACAAAGATATAAAACGTATCAAAACTCGGGAGTGGGGGCTCGTGACGTCACGACTCACTAAAAATTATGCGAAGGTGAGACGTATTGAGAATTTTAAAAGCGTCGTAACTTCGTCAATTTTAGATCCCGTAACAAAAGAAAAAACACGGGTCAAATATCTATACTAATATTATAAAGCAGAAGAGTTTGTTTGGTTGAACGCGCTAATCTCAGGAACTGCTGGTCGGATTTGAAAAATTCTTTCAGTGTTAGATAGCCCATTTATCGAGGAAGGCTATAGGCTATATATATCATTGCGCTACTACAAAAAGGAGCGGAGCATTAATGGAAAATGTGACGCAGACGAAGTTGCGCGGGTCATCTATTTTTTAATAATGTAACTGACGGACTTATTAGATTTTTTCAGGACATAAGCCTATTCTTTGTTAAGCATTAAAATTCATGCTCACGACAGAAAACTGGCAACCGTACTCAATTATATCCACATGAACATTCCAGACTCCAATGAATATGAAACGTGTTCGGTTCCAGGCTGGGTGTACGACGTGACGGGGTCGTACGACCTGTCGTTCTACCTCGCCGGCGTCTTCATCGGACTGTCCGGCCTCGTGCTGTTCGTGTCGCCGCTCGTGCGCTGCGCCAAGCACTGCGCGCGCCGCCCCCCGCCGGACGACCAGCCCAACGGAGAGATCAAGCAGAACGGCAAGCTTATGGTGTAGGAGATTCTTGTCGCTGGCACTGCAGTGTCTCAGATTTGAGTGGCCCAAGACATTGCCACTGCCACGGTATGTGGGAGCCTTTGATTGGCCGACTACAACGCAATAGTGTCTTCTTTACAGAAGATAACTTTAGAGTCAACAAAGCTCTTTGATATACAGGCAAAAATATTATTTTTTCCACTGAACTGCCAATATTTGTATCAAACATGTCCATAGCTTTTTAATCAGTGCAGTGTACAAAAATTGTCTACTCAGGACTCAGGTCACTCGCAACATTTTCAAACTATCTGCCTACATACCAAATCGCTTTGTTAACTGCACATCTTTAACAAGAAGAAAGTATGTCATCACCTCCTGCTTAACTCCTTGTTGAAGCTAGCTTTTAATGAATCGATACCTCCTATGGTTGTTACAATCCACAAAAGCTACAAGATACACAGGATTATTTATTAAACACTAACCACCTCTTAGCGAGTGAAAATATACATGACTATAAACAACGTTCACTTTAAGATCAACCCTGAAAACACGAAATATTAGTGTTTTACCAATTACACTGTACCTATGCAGTAAATTATACACTTCGACATCATAAAATCGCAATTTTGTGGATTGGAACAAACTACGTATGAATACCAGCAGTGTGATTCTGTAAACAAGTCGAAGTGAAAAATTGGGTGAAGTGAACGACAAGTGAGCTGTCGAACCATACAAATAAGATGGAATGGTAGCTCAATTTGTCGTTCACTTCGTCTAAGTGTACACGGTGAGACGTTGACAGAATAGACCGACAGTATTTAACAAAAACCGACCCAGTTGTTGGGTAGTACGATATAATTCAGCTTGGTTGTCAGATATGTGTTAAATAATGAAGTGGTAGACTAACTGTTGATTGGTAAATTTGGCCGTTACAGACAGTATATTAGAGTCGCGTTTATTAACAGGTTTGGTAAAACATCAATGTGGGCACATATGTGTTTTTTGGCTAGAAGCTGTCCATTGAGCAGAATTATCAAAAAAGATTGATTTTGTATTTTATTTTATTTATGTTTTCGAATATTTTTCACTCCAAAATGAATATCATATTTTTTATCGTTTTTTTTCACTCTTTCTTTTTGCGTAGTGTCTTTAATTTTTAATCAAGGTACCAAAAGAATATTCTCAATTCAAAGCAAAAACAAATAAAATATTTATTTGAAAAATCCATCATACCGCATGTCTATCATCAAGGCACATTAAATCAGTGTACATAGCCTTAATAGTTAGCAATACGACCAGGAAACGTTGCCTAGAAACAAGCACTATCTAGGCTAAAGACTCGAGGTCTGACCGCTCAATGTTACAACTTCCTTACAATTATAGTGACGTAAGTATTTCTAGTGTTTTTACATCATAGTGCGGATCTAAATAAAGGAATCGTATAAAATCAAATGTAGTAAACAACCTTTCTGTACCAGGCAAACCTCGAAAGTTATCCATTTGAAAACCTAAATACCCGTCATGAAACCACAATAATTTGATTTTGAAGGTAGGCTTTTCTATTTTTTTAATTTATCAAAATACCGCCACTAAAACATCTCATCTTCTTCTATCTTCTTCTTATATATAAAAATGAATTGCTGTTCGTTAGTCTCGCTAAAACTCGAGAAGGGCTGAGCCGATTTCACTAATTCTTTTTTTGTTTAGTTCGCCAGATCACAGGGAAGGTTAAAAAGCAAAAAATTGCCAGTTGACGGGAGCAAAGCCGCGGGGGACAGCTAGTAACATATAAAAATACTATTTTAACACGAGGTTGTACATAGTAAAATCAGTTACATCCCGTACTAATTTGCATGGTTTTTTATTATTGTTGACTATTATCTCACCTGATCGAAACATAGTGCAACGATGGAGCACGTTCAAACCTACAAACAAGATGAAATGACAGCTCACTTGTCGTTCACTCCACTTAAGTGATCACGGTGAGATGTTGACAGAATAGACCGGCAGGTATGATTCTGTTCACATCTCGCTGTGAAGTGAACTTGAAGGGACCTAAACCTATATACAAATAATATCAAATGAACTGTCATTTGATATTATTTCTTCCACTTCATGCTCACTCCACATAAGTTTACACCTGGTTTACACGATGAGCTGTTGATTGAATAGCCTGGTTGTGACGTGTACTGCCACTTTATTAAAAGTGTAAATACCAACTTTGATTTTATATGATTCAAGTATCAGATGAGTCATCCCTGAATAAAGTGTTTTAAAGAATGTTTCTTATGAAAGTGACCTAGTGTAGCAAATTGTGTTGTCAACTGAATGTTATTTATATAGAAGAAGTAGCGAGTGATTCCTATTTGCAATGGAAATGAATCGAATTTGTTATGTAGATACGTTAGTTCAAGCGTATTTTCGGCACTAAGGGTTCCGTATCACGAAACTAATGACTATTTGGGAACTCACAAATTAATAAACCGACTTTTAAGCCCCGTCGGGTACGGAACCCAAAAACTATTGCAACAAACAGCTAAGAACAAAGTTGTGACTTTAGAAGCACTTGTAGAAATAAATCGAGTTTCTTATTAATTAGTCGTATTTATAAGTATAGTTGAAATTGTAAGAATAGCTAAATACCTATTAGATACGTTTTTGATATGTCAAAGAACGTTGAATGTTTAATTTGTGAAATGCGGTTCGAATTTGTTTTTTTTAACAGTGAGTGCTACATTACCCAATACTAATTGTAAGTTTTAGAAGCTTAGGCAAAATAAAGCCTCGTATCTACTAGGCAACATTTGACGCTGTGCAGCAACGTTGCTCAACAACGCACGACGTTGCCAGCAGGCGCGCAACATTGTCAATGTTACTAAATAAAAGTTCCTCGTTGGCGTTCAATAAGTTGTGCATCAGTCGCGCGTCAAATGTTGTCAAGTGGATACAAAGCTCAAGACTCAAACTCAAGAATCGAGACTTTTGTAGTAAATTAATAGAGCAAAAAAGATTTTTAGCAATTTTATATGCTACTCCATCAAACAAGTTTAAATTCAAGTTTGAGTTTTAAAATCAACATTGATCCAGCTTTTTAATAAAATTGAAAATTGGTAAGGAGATTAAAAACTTTAAAATTGTATCACCAAAGACTGCCCATGTGTAAACATCAGAAAATATAGATCTTCCTGTAGTTTATTAGAAGTTAGAGGCTGAATAGTGAACTCCTATGCTTCTACAGTACGAATATTCTAACTTTACCCATGCGAAGTTGGCTGTTAGTGACGACCGCGCAGGGTCCATCGCGTAGAAAAGTGTTACGTTCGTAGATTATGTTTTTTTTGTGTACGTGTTATATTTGAATTTTGAAAAAATGCATGCAATAACAATAAATCGATCACAAAGTAACACAACAAACACATACACTACAAGAAAACACAAAATACAAGTCAAACAGTAAGAAAAAACCAGAATAATTAATTAAAACAATAACAACGTTTAACACTTTTCGCACCAACAGTCGTATTGCATTGAGGAAGCGAGGCACAAGTATGCATCAAACGTATACGAGTGACTGAGACGGCATACGCGACGTACCCGCGCATGCGCTTTTCTATGTTTCTTGTCAAATTGACATCCTGCGCAATCGATTGCGACGTACTTCGCATGGGTAAACTTAGATTATTCGTACTGTACACTCTTTGGAGTCTATGGTTGGCAAAGGAATTGACTGTTCCGCTTATGCGAATAGTGTATCTCCGTTATTTGTGCGATTTAGTATTGTATTGTAGTAGCAAATATTTTCAAAATACAAGTTCTGAAAACAAATGTGATTAAATAAAAAAAATTATAACGAAAGAATAACGATTGACGATATAACAATTTTACGGCTTGAGGACATATGCTGTAAAATTGTTATATCGTCATTATTATATTATGCTGTCGCATAAATTTAAACGAAACCCTTAAATAACGGATATTTATAATCGAATGATCATAGTGTGTAAGTTATTCGAGAAAATAATAAACAGATTGAGTACCATAAAAATGTTATCATGTAGATTGGTTTGCATTTTGTGTAGTCGTAGGTGTTATATAGAGATAAATGCCTTGAACGCTGGAACGCGACTGTATTACAATGTAATCTTTTCAAATTATAACCGCAGAATGTAATTTATGACACTTACCAGATGCCTTTACAAGACCAGTAACTTTTGTATGATAATGTAGTGCTATTAAAAAGACACAAATAAATAATCTTAGTATTTCAGTGCTATACTTTTATTATCCATTTTTACTAATACAAATAACGATATTAACTGCTGTGTTTTCTCGGATCGATATTTCCTGAAATTATATATTGTCTCTTTAACTATTCCCTCAAGTTTTAAATTATCCATTTGTAAAATACTATGAATAAATATATTATTGATCGGAACGAGAAAATGTAGTCATCAAGACTTGGAGCTATAACTTCCGTCGTGACATTAGTAATAATAGTTTTCAAATTTTAATAATAATACCGTACTTTTTAAAATCGTGACAAAACAATTCAATTGCAAATTATAATTAATAGTTAATTATGATATCAATACAATTTTATTATCTAATTCAATAAATTAAAATCGGTAAGCTCTTGCCAAAACATGTTTAGTGTGTGCGAAAGTCTGTTCTAGATTATTCTTGTTTTTGAAGTAGCTTGCATGTTTGAAATATTTCGTCGAATATACAGAGTGCCATTTTAATCGTCTTACGTCAGCCCACTTCATCTTCAATGACAACTTCACATTCATTTAAAAAAATATATATTAAAGAACATTTATGTTATTAATAAAATGAAAACATTATTCATTATCGTGACGCATTGACGTAGTCTAAAACATCCAGGAGCGTTCACAGTCCGATCCTTGTGTTCCAAGGACTGCGCGAAATGGAATGGTGACATGATTTATGAAACGTAAACATTATTAACACAAATTAATGTTTCATAATACTAAAGCATATTTATTTTTATTGTACAATCTATATTGAAAAAAAAAAAAAATCGCGTCTAGGGTAGTTTAGGTCTGTTACATTTAGTGAGCTGCCTTTGTAAGACGAATAAAATGGCGTCGTCTCCATTTGGAATTACAGTTTGTGGCCCCGTTTGCTGTGGGAAAAGAATCGTTTTTTGTAGGAAAAAGTTGATCAAAATTATTGTCTAAGAAATGGTTATCCAACTCACTGCAATATCTTATAAACCAAAAACAATTGCCAATCATTCGTTTGCCATTTTGAACTCTTACTCCTACTAAATAAAGTAGCAATTACATCAACATCACATCTAAATTGACGCTTGGAATTTTATCTTTTTTATTAGTAAGTAGAATTTATAAATAAAGCAAAAAATGTTCCGTAAAACTGACAGTGTGTATGTTTATTTAAGTAGTTTTAATAATGTCAATAATTGAATGTGTTTCGTTTCGCTCGCATAGTGGCCGACATTTCAAGTGATTGTAATAACGGGTAAACAAACAAATGTATTAAGTATATATATCTGGTGCACTCTGTCGTGTGTATGTTAGTAAAATTCTTTTTTGAATTTATTTTACTTTTGTTTTATTTTTCTTTTCCACTTCTAGCTTGACTCCTGTACTTCTCAGTTCAATTATTCTTCATTTTCTTTTGTTCTATTTTCAGTACTCGATCGCGTAAACGTTCGTTTATGTCAAATTACATGAAAACAAGCCTTTTCTGTAAAGGCTTGTTCAGACTTACGCGATATTCGATACCTACAGCGGTAGCAAGAGCTGAGTGGATATGCGATAAACCTACTGTTCAAACTTACGCCGCGGAACTCCAAACAAACCCCTGGCGGGATACTGCGCAAAACCGAGCGACTTTTCGCGTATATCGCGTAGGTCTCACGTTTACGCTAACGCGATCGAGAACGTTAAAACCTCTTACTAAACCCACAGATAGTATATTTTTTAACAATGTGAAGTTTGGGAATGAGTTATATTAATCGAACTTTATCGCATTCTTCTTCAGTGTGAAAGAGTTGTTTGTGTCAGTTTATATTGTAGCATATTGAATTCAATGTTTGAAATAAATTATGAGTATTAGCTGACTGGCATCGTGTAGCTATATTTACCGTCTTGAATATTAAAAATGGCTAAGAATAACATTGTGATAATAAAACGAGAAATCCTAATGAGTATCGAAGGAATCAAATAAATAGTCTAGCTAGCTAGTTATTTCGTAGAATTGAATATTAGATGATTGGAGTTTAAGAAAGCAAGATTAACCATTCTAAACAGCTAGTTATAGGACTCAAATAATTTTCGTGACAATTTACATTAGATATTTTCGATATAATTCGTCAGAGAGAAAGTTAAACGCAATAATGTAACTTTAAAATAAAAATAACTCATAAAAACTTCCATAGTTTTTTTTGCACTCTCTAGATTATCGGCACAACTTAGAACCAAAAATAGTTGTTATATTAAAGACTAATAATTCAGATACAGTTTTATAACCAACTCTTAGAATAGATCTAGCCATTTAATATTTATAATCAACATCATGATATTAATAATCCCAAAAAGATAATGATAAAATTGAATATAAGTACCTAACTGATAAAAAGGAGATTCGCACATTAAGATTTTACATAATGAACTTAACATTTGTGATGATTAAAACAGTTTACACCAAAATAAGCAATCATTTACTTGATAATTATATTGTAAGAAGTCAAATTCGATAAAATATTTTATTGTAGAAGTTGTTAATGAATAAATACCTCATAAATATAGGTGTCACTGACTCTGGCAGAGCCACCATCAGGGATTTTCATTTTGAAAACACAAAAAAATTGTCGCTAATTAGTCGAAATTTGTCGCCAAATATCAGAATTTGTCGGTCACTGGTTCAAAAGATATAAGGGTTTATAGGTGGCCGATCTGGAGAGAGTCTCCCCAGCAGGGCCACATTTATATCTCAAAAACTAGGGCACCTAGCAAATATCTCTTTTCTCCCATAATTTGTCGCCAATTAGTCGGAATCAGTCGCCAAATATCAGAGTTTGTCGGTCACTGGTTCAAAAGATACAAGAGTTTATAGGTGGCCGATCTGGAGAGAGTCTCCCCAGCAGGGCCACATTTATATCTCAAAAACTAGGACACCTAGCGAAGATGTGTTTTCTCCCATATTTTGTCGCCAATTAGTCGCAATTTGTCGCAAAGTTACAGATTTAGTCGGTGTGTAATTAAAAAGATATTAAAGAATTCAATTTCCCCATACAGTGGTACAAGCGAGTACAAAATACTTTATGTAGTTTCTAGACAGTATCTATGACGTCTTATGGAGGAATGTTTGTTTCGAATTAAATAAATGTAAACTTATTCTATAATTTCAACCCACCATAGGAAAGCTGTATTCATTACCTATAAACAAATCTACAATACATATAATTATGTAATTATTTATCTAACACAATGTGCACTTACCACTTAGTCGCTGGCAGATAGATCGCTGCGCTCCGTTTCATTTACGGTAAGTAAGAAAGAGATAGATGCGCGTGTACAGATGAGCTGCTTCGAACGAGTTGCCCGTCACGTAAGTTGAAGTCAGCCAGTTTAATTGTAGCGGCATCAATGCCGCCACAAGAAAAATCAACGAAACAAATCAGCATCACAGCAAAAAGAACCGCGACGCCATCTATCCAACTGGCGGCGAACTAAAAAGTCCTAAATCGCGCAAGCAGAGTTTACCATGCGATTTAAACATATACATCCACCCGAATATGAACTATCGGGCAATAGCCCCCCAGGCACAACAACCGCCTGGGCGGAGGATCCTCCATTTTCAACGGGGATTTGCGGGACTTTACTCTCTGTACCGCATACTCCTCATAATTAAAGTGGAACTTATTATGAATAGTTACGAACTCGAGTGTTGTTATCTCTAGGTATTCCGAAAATACAAAAACGACATTTATTTATTATTCTAAAGTTAATTAGAGCTTAACATTGTAAAGTGGTAAAACAGTAGCATGCGACTGTACATCTTTCACCAAATAGACCAAGAGCAAGGTTTAATGTTTTCAAAGAAGTTTAAGCCACTTTAACCTAGTAATTTAAAACATAAAAACATGAATTAAATTGAAAATTTATCTCTCTCGGACATTTCTAAAGACTTTAGACCGATAAAACTAGAAGTATATTACACATATTAATAGAAATATTTTTTTCTTGGTATTTTTCGTGAACTCTTCGACCTAGCTCTTGGACTATACCTTACTAATTGAACTCATTATATCTCCTAAACTAAGATCCGATTAAATCTGTGACTTGGCGACAAATTGCGACTAATTGGCGACAAAATATGGGAGAAAACACATCTTCGCTAGGTGTCCTAGTTTTTGAGATATAAATGTGGCCCTGCTGGGGAGACTCTCTCCAGATCGGCCACCTATAAACCCTTGTATCTTTTGAACCAGTGACCGACAAACTCTGATATTTGGCGACTGATTCCGACTAATTGGCGACAAATTATGGGAGAAAAGAGATATTTGCTAGGTGCCCTAGTTTTTGAGATATAAATGTGGCCCTGCTGGGGAGACTCTCTCCAGATCGGCCACCTATAAACCCTTATATCTTTTGAACCAGTGACCGACAAATTCTGATATTTGGCGACAAATTTCGACTAATTAGCGACAATTTTTTTGTGTTTTCAAAATGAAAATCCCTGATGGTGGCTCTGCCAGAGTCAGTGACACTAAATATAGCATTATATTTTATTGAACTGGGTCTTTTCATATTGGCTATTTGAGACCCTATTATTGAAGAATTCGTGATTATGTATGATTGATTAAAATAAAGACCATTTTAGCTTGAATTTGTCTTTCTCTAAACCTGTCATAACACCTATAGAGCCCCTACTAACTGCAAGTATCTGCTAGTACCAAGCTGTTAGTAGTTCCTTGGTGTCCAAATTATTAAAAAGGACGTAGGTACCTAATGGGATTATTTTCACTTAGTGGTGGCGGAAAAGTTAAAAGGTAATCGCTTGTCTGGGTATGGTCATGTGAAGAGGAGGGAGGAAACGCATTTAACTAAAAGAGTAATGAACATAAATGTGGATGGATGGAGAGGGAGAGGAAAGCCAAAGAAAAGATGGATGGATTGTTTGAGAAGCGATATGAAAGAAAAGGGATTTAGTGAAAGTTTGACGGCTGTTAAGGCAGAGTGGAAGAAAAAAAAACGTGTTGCGCCGACCCCAAGTAACATGGGATAAGGGCAGGGAGATGATGATGAGGTACCTATAAAACGCAACAGCACATGCCAGCAATCTTCAAGATCAGTAGCTCCAGCATAGTGACACATTCTCCATATTCCACGCACATATAGGTATAGGAATGGGGAATTTTTAATTGCACCTCTATTTAAAATTTAAGCAAACTAAATCTCCCAACTAATTACCCACTGTACCTACCTATAACAAAAATATCACAGAGTACTTTTATATAAAAATACTGATTTGCACACTAAATAATGATGGTCAACGTCAGGGGCACCCCAAGGTTCAGTTAGTTAGGTCAGTTAGGTTCCTTTAAACCCTGCAGACAGAAATAGGAGCCCCGCTGCCGTCGACCTGCTGACGGAAACGCTAACCCTAGACGGTCGACGTCACGGGGAGTTAGATAATTTTTAGTTAACAGATAGTCATTCAGTAAAACAGTTTAGCTTTATAGATCAAACGTAAAATAGATTTGATTTCTTTGATGAGTAATTTTTGGTGGTAACTTCAAATATTTGAATGGAAAAAAATGATTTACAGTTGTAGGATTAAATACTAGGTACCTTAAAGGTATTATTAACAAATTTTTTAAACACTTTTACATTCTATAATAGGTAGATTTACTTATATAGGTGGCGTTAATTAAATCACCCAAAGTGCAGGTGTATAGGCACTTGGGGCATACTAGGTGCCGACGTGGTTTCTTTAATTTTTTTGATAATTCATCACATTTATATGAATTATATAAATGGCACCGGAAAATGGCAGACGCCGTAATAGTTATATTAATAGATATAATGTTATTATAGAAATAGATGGTAATGAAAAATCGTTTTGTATATAAAAAATCCCATACAAATTAAATAGTTTCCAGTTTATCCATGTCTTAATTAGAAAAAAAAATGTACAATTTCACGCGATATTTTACAATCTTACGGAGTTAGCCATTTTCCGGTGATGTAAGTTCGGAGCAGGAATCATCAAACGCAAACATTGAGTTTTGACTTTGGAACGCGCAACACACACTGCTCGCGTTTCGCAAGTCAGGATGTTGGGCAAGTAAGGAATTACTTGCCCAACATCCGTAGGCAGTTTCACCACAGTCAAGGTGATGTGACTGACGAGTCACACACCTTGTCAGCAAAACCTACCGTGTAGGTACCTAATGATCTCCTAGGGGCCATCATTGGAGACAAGGTAGGATACCTAAACCTACCTATATTATTTCTAAACTATGTACCTAAGTACTTTTATTGCAACCCCAACCAAACCCAGCTATTCAAGTGTTACGGTGCAAAATTCATCTCGAGGATTGAGTTACAGGTAGGTACCTAAAGTACCTAGAAATAGAGCGCAGGTGGTTTGCACCCTCTGTGGATCAGTTTTTGCTGTTATTTATATAGACTTTATGCACAATAGTGGTACATGGGCTGACTTAATGCAACAAGGCATTCGCTACCAGTTAACCTTTGGTTTAAAAAGGCTACACTGTGGTAAGTGTAGAACAAAAAAATAATAAAAAAATACAACACAATTTACAATTTTTTTTTTTTTTTTGGGACAATCCCGCCACACATTCCCAACCACTGTAACTCCTGAAAGCCAGAATCAACAGTGGCGACCACCAGAAAAACGCCGAGCTAATGAAGCCCGACGAGTCCCGGAGAAACGATTCAACTGAGTTGGATCCCGCATCGAAATTAATCAGAAAGTACAGCGTAGGAGTAGGAAAAAATAAATATAATTTCCACTTCCCTCCTTATCAAGCAGGAGACAGATTTGAGTTAGGCCAATAGGCACCAAGGGACATACCTATACAACTGGGTTAAGCCCAGTTGCCAAGCACCACGGATTATAAATTAACACTGAAATTAATGGGTCCTAAATTGTGAGCTATACTTTTGATTCCAGTAATAGGTATGGCATAATCATATATTTTATATATTACAAATAATATATATAATACTAATAAAATACATATATAATATACTAAAACAATAAACTGTTAAATATGATGTTGTAACCTACTACTAAATTATACCCGTTCCATGCCCAAAAATTGGGCGACACATAAATGCACACTAAAGGTGCTTTCTACAGGTAACCTCGGAAACATTAATCAATCTGCAAGCTGCTTTAATTAATCTAACGAGTCATGGTTAACTTTATAAGATTCGCTTGTTTAATATTCAACGGCGACGGTACAAAGACAATAATGTAATTAAATACGCCATGTTGCCTGTATCACGAATTCACGACTGTCATTTATTATTCTTTGACTACTTTGTCTGTTTCCAGCGGGTTTATAAAGGCTACTTTAGTAGAATCATGTTAGAATCATAACATTAATCACTCTCCGCCCGCTCGCTTAAGCGCGTGAACACTTTAACCTTGTGTGCTTGTACATAAAAAATCCTTGTCAATAATATAATTATACAGTTGGCATTAAAGTTATATCGTTGTGAAGCCTAGTACACGGCCTATCTGGTAAACGAATCCGATTTCGTTTTTATGAAGTGACCGCTAAGTAATCACAGTTTTAAATATTACATTTAAAAGTTTCACTGATACCGTGTGGCGCATGAATCATCGTGTCAAAACTCAACGAGCGACGCGCCGAGGTCAACGATCGACCGCCGCACGAACACTACGGTTGGATTTTACTCAGGTACCTACGCTGCCACATTATTTTGGTAAACAAAGCGGATTGTTTACTAATACCTGCTTTTCTCTTGCTGACTGGGCGTAACTAATATATTTAAACAAATTAATATATTGTTACCTAATATAAAGAAAAAGATGCGTTCACCTCCAAAAACCTCCGCTTCGCCTCTGCATAACTCTGAATCCGAACCGAACCTACCCACTTGTTTAAATAAGGTAACTAACGAACATATTACGCAGAGAAAAAGGAAAAGGGGTGAAGATGTCGAGTTACAACGTATTGAAACTATGATGCTTGAGATGAGGTCTATGTTCTCCGAATTTGTATCCCAGCAATCACAACAAAATTCAAAAATCGACTCGCTACACACAGCTCTTGAAGAGATAAGGACTCAGAACAGCTTAATCAGTAGCCAAAACAAAGAAATTCAGATCCAGAATGAAGATATCCGAACTTCTGTGCAATTCCTATCTGATAAGTACGATGAGGCTATTCGAGAGATCGACCACTTACGGGCGGAGAGCAGGAACAGTCAAAAGCTGGTAAAAATGCTGGAGTCTAAAATAGACTACCTGGAAAGAAACCTAAAAGAGGCAACAATCGAACTGAGAAATATCCCTACTTCAAAACCTGAGACCCGCGAAACACTTACGGAGTTGGTGCAAAAAATCGGTTGTATTACAAATCAACCTGTTTCACCACTAGAAATAAAAAACATCTACCGTCTAAGAAGCAAAACAGAGACAGTTGGCACTGTCATTGTGGAGTTCTCATCCCCTGCCAGAAAAGTTCAATTTATGCGGTCCACTAAAAACTATAACAAAATTAATCCAGGAAATCGACTAAACACCACGCATCTGCAGCACTCGGGACCGAAAAAACCGATATATGTCTCCGAATCGCTCACTTCCGCAGCAAAACGCCTGCATTTTCTTGCCAGGGAGTTCATAAAAACCAGTGATTACGGGCAATCCTGGACTTCAAATGGCAAGGTATACATACGACAAAGAGAAGGTATGCCCAGTCAACTAATAAAGTCCGAAGAAGATCTGGCCAAACTGCGAAAAGTGGAATGACTAGTATTTTTTATCCTACTTCTTATTGATTTGTTTTTTATGTATTGTTTCTACCTATTGCGATATGCTGTAATCATATTAAATATTAACACTACCCTACTATTACACAAACATTTACAGATTTATGTTCAACAAACACACAGTTATTTTACATTACTACATTCAACTACCACTAATCTTATAATATTACTACACATTATTTTTCACTACTGCCACTTAAAACAAAAGTGGCCAATTACACATTACACGAATATTATACATACTTACTTTTCGGGTTTTCTTACACTATATTATCTCACACTACAGGTCCCACCAAAGTTTGTCATAAATACATACACCGTAGAAAGTCTTAGCTTCGACAAAATGTGCAAAAGAAACTTTAAATATAAACATTCGATAACCTAACAGATAACATGCAAAATATAGATTCGGTATCTGTGTCGGACTCATCGGTCTGTGATCTTGACAGTTGTATTCCGCCTAATGTTAAGCCAGACTCATCCCTAAAGATCATTAATCAGAATATTCGTAGTATAAAAAAAAATATTGCAGGCTTCCATACATTATTAGCTAGAACAAAAATAGATTGGGACGTAATAACATTAACCGAATGCTGGCTTCCCAATACACATAACTTGCCTGACATAGATGGTTATGATTGCTTCAGCACTGCTAATAATTTCACTCAAAATGAGGGGGTTATTGTATATGTTAAAAAAGAACTTAAGGTTACCGTTGATGAGCCTTCATTCCTAAATGCAAATTGTTTACAAGTATCACTTGATCAGAACACTATACTATTAGCAATATACCGACCGCCAGGCTATAAAGACATTACTAATTTTCTAAACTCATTAAACTCTACATTAACAAATATAGCACGCTACAAAAATATAATAATTAGCGGAGATATCAACATTAATATCCACGATCAAAGCCAAGATTTAAACAAACATTCTTATTTAAATTTATTAGCCTCACATGGACTGCTGCCTGCCCATACATTGCCTACACGTTTGCACGCCTGTCTTGATCATATCGCTTTAAAAACTCAGCGGCCTGCGTCAACACTTGTAGCGCATTCGGCACTAACTGATCATGATACGGTAATATTGTTCCTATCAAATATTTTTTTTAAAACGGAAGTAAAAAAATCAATGATCCGAATCAACCATGAGCAGTTAGATTTTGACATTAAGCAACTCAACTTTAGCGAAGTTTATAGCACACGAGATCCAAATGTTGCTGCTGAGACTTTGGTAAATCTAATAAAAAAAGTTGTAGACGCTAACTCACAAACTGTCAAAGTCCCAAATCGAAAAAAGATTCTGAAGACATGGATAACACCAGGCCTTCTACGGTGTGTCCGACACAGAGACAATCTGCATAAAAAACTAAAAAAAGCACCAGAAAATAACGACCTTAAAATTACCTTTCACAGATACAGAAATTTCTGTAACAAATTGCTAAGGAAAATTAAATCTGAATATGAAAAAAATGAAATAGCTAAGGCAGGGACCAATTCTAAGCTTCTTTGGTCAGCTATAAATAACATAACACACAGAACCAAGAAGAAAGAAACATCGTCTGAATTGTTAAGGTTGTCATCGACTCCTCAACTGTCGGTGAACTCTGTAAATGGTTTTTTCGCTGAGATTGGTAAAAACCTTGCGGAAAAAGTTACGGGCCCAACAGATTCTTCCATTTCACTTTTAAATAATAACTCGCATTCTATGGTTCTACTACCAACAAGTGAAGATGAAGTTGAAAGACTATTAATGTCTCTTCGTAATGACTGTGCGGTGGGGTGGGATAAAATTTCCAGTCGCCTACTCAAAAAGCATAAAGCTCTAATAGTATCACCTCTGACATACATTTGTAACCTAGCTCTTTCATCAGGCAAATTCCCCAAAGTTTTTAAAAGATCCATTGTATACCCGGTCTTTAAGAATGGGGACAGAAGCCGTGTCAATAATTATAGGCCTATTGCAGTGTTGCCTGCTATGTCTAAGGTACTCGAGCGACTCATGAATAATAGGCTAAAGGACTATCTTGAAAAGCAAAATCTACTTTCCCCAACACAATATGGCTTTAGATCTGGCAAGTCCACGTCTGATGCAGTGCACGACCTTACCAACTATATCGTCACTAATTTAGACAGTAGGAAAAAGGTACTTGGTATTTTTCTGGACCTTGCTAAAGCATTCGACACGGTTTCTGTGCCCATACTTATCCGAAAAATGGAGAACTTGGGAATCAGAGGGGCTCAACTAGAGCTGTTTGCAGATTACTTGAGTGAGCGTACCCAGTGCGTTAAGATAGATGAGTTCATTAGCGAGGAACAAACAGTCACTTATGGCGTGCCCCAGGGCAGTGTACTCGCCCCGACCCTCTTCCTAATTTACATCAACGACCTGGGTATGCTCACACTCCCCAAAGGGAGGATTATAACATTTGCAGACGATACAGCCCTACTCTTCAATGCCGACACGTGGGGTGAGGTCTTTTCAAACGCTCAGCTGGGTTTCAATACTGTGTCGGAGTGGTTACGTATTAATAAATTGACACTTAATGCTGACAAAACTAATTACATAGAATTCACACTAAAAAATAATTATAATACTCCCACAACAGTAGCACCTTATACAATCACAGCACATACTTGTCCTTCACCAAATGAAAGGAATGCATGTAATTGTACATACCTTCATAGCACCCAAGTTGTTAAATATTTGGGTGTATTAATAGATAATACCCTTAGATTTCGGGAACATATAGATGCGCTTAATACTAGGTTACGCAAGCTTATATACGTCTTTAAAACTCTGAGGAATGTGGCAGATGCGAAGTTGAAAAGATCAGTTTACTTTGCCCTCGCTCAGTCATTGCTAAATTACTGTATCGGTGTGTGGGGCGGAGCTCCGAAGTCTGCACTCCTAGTCTTAGAGAGAGCGCAAAGAGCCATATTGAAGGTGTCCTTCTGTCTACCTTACCGTTACCCCACTGAGCTCCTATATAAAGACGCGAAAGTTCTGACAGTGCGACAATTATTCATTAAAAGCATAATATTAAAACAGCACTCTTTGCTAACATACCACCCCTCAGCTTCACAAGGTAAGAGACGATATAGCCCCGTAGATCGCCCGGACATTCGCCTTTCGACACAATTTTCCAAGCGCTTCTTCTGCCATCTCGGTGGTTATCTTTATAATAAAATTAACGGGATGCTACCGATATTCAATCTTAACAAGAATACGTGTAAAATTAAAATAACTTCCTTCTTACAAGAAAGTAACTATGACGACACTGAAAAACTACTTGCGACCTTGGTGTAATAATATGTAACAAACATAAACGAACACATATACACACACAGTAACACACACACACACACACACACATACACACACATAAACCATCACACTTACATGCAAAACACACACACACACACAGACACACATACGCTCACAAACACACAAGCACAATCATACTAACTATAACTTTTGGATAATAATTATGTTTGGGTTCACCCATCAATGTACATTACCAAAATAATGTTATTTACGTAATGCTGATTTCATGTAAAAGGCGGAGTCCTGGTGTCCTGAAACACAGGCTTGCAGCTTAGCTCAGGCACCAGTCTCCCACAATGATAAATTATACTCATAACATTTAATTCATGTACCTACTGTAAATATTGTGGTGAGAAATAAACATATTTTTATTATTATTATTATTAATATATAAGATGAGTGATATATAAGATGAGTGACACAACAATCTGTCAATCTAATTTTCATCTTTATCGCTAACGCATTAGGTTCAAGGTTAATTGGGAAAATTAGACAGTAGCGTGATGTGCTTTCTGATTCTGCAAAAGTGGCCTTTTTAAATCCGCTGTTTTTAACTCTTGCGAAAATAGGTAGAAATAATATTAGAAAAACTGGTGTTGCAGCGACTTAGTTCGCGTGTAAATGGGAAAGTAAAATGATGTCGCTGGGTAAGATCGCCAAGATAAGATATACGAACAGTTAACCTAAGAATTAGAAATTTGGAATAGGTACTGTTATGCAAGGCACTGGCTGTTTCACCTCTTCGTACTAAGAACCGTTTGAATGATAACGCTTTTCTATACACGATGTTGAAGAAAGTTGCGAGGGTTGTCACGCGATAGAGTTACATAAAGTTGGCCATGGGAAAACCAACCTGAAGAGTTAAAAAAATTATTGGCCCCTTTTTTATTGGTGACGGGTTTGCTCTTAACTCTAGTCTTTGTCAGAGATGAATCATTACAAACTTTGACCCACATACTGTAGTGCGATTCACTAAGGCAGAACGTCTTTACAACCAAGAAATCATCGTTGAAACATCTGATGTGGCATCTATTTATCAGATGTTTCAACGATGATTTCTTGGTTGTAAAGATGTTCAGCCTTAGTGAATCGCACTACAGATTCCACACTTTTCTTTTGAGCGTGTTGGTGCTATTAATTCGATTTCACTACATACAATATTGGAACATAGTTGTATGTATGTGCGTATTAGTTTCTATTTATGAATAATTAAACCTAAACCCAAACCAACCTATTACCTATTACCTAAACTAAGGTAATCCGTAGCGGAATCTATTCAAGAGCGAGTTACCGTGGCCCTGGAACGTAAAGAACAGGAGGATAACGGATGAGTCTCAGTCAGTACGAGTCTGACACTCCCTTTCTCTCCTCAGAGCGGGAGGAGTCATTTGATGATTTCCCATGTATAAAAAATGCTAAGATAAATTACCTACGTAATAAAAAAGTTCCTTCAAAATTGAAAAAGAAAAAAACAATTCATGAAATCATCCTGTTTTCGACCTGTGACCTCGAAATACAAAAGCCCGAAAGGTGAAACGGCAACAAACTGCGGAGATATTTCATGAATACATTTATGAAAGTTGATAAAACAAAAGAATTCAGGAATTCCCTTAGCTATCGGCGCTCGGTCCACCCGACGACCTCGCAAGGGACTATCCCATGATCTGACGATACCGTACGCGGATAATGGACTGAGCATGAAAATACTTGAACTCGGAATCCTACATCCTACTAATATCTTACTTTTTAGGGTTCCGTACACAAACGGGACCCTAAAACATAGCAACATCTTTTATGGGATACTGTTTAAAGTGTTATAACAAAATACCGCCACATATATTAGAACTGAATGAGACGAAATTTAAAAATTGTATAAAACGCACACTATGCAAGCAAGCATATTATAAATTAGGGGAATACATTGATGATAAAAATGCTTGGCTCAATGCTGGTCCGCTCCACAGCGACTAAAGTGCCCAAACTGATGAACATGTAAAAACATTGTTGGACCTGCTGAAGATTGCATGACTATCTTTGCACTGTTAGACTCATTCTCTTTTGCATTGTATAATTTTAGTCATAAATTATTTCGCAACGAATGTAACCATCATTTTGTAAACAATGACAACTGGTTTAAAAGAGTGTCCATGGAGTTTCTTGCACGTTCTTCTCCACAGGATCTACTCTTTGGAACGTGCAACTGCCGCGCTGGAGACGGGGTCGGTGGGTGTGTTATGTTGCAGAACAACCGCTCTTGTCTTACTCTCTTGTCTGTCTTACTGCTCTTGTCGCTAGCGCGGCAGGATTAGCTTCATTTATTTGACTGACAGAACTTGACTATTCAAAAGTGCCTGTAACTGGTCTATTTGAAATAAAGGATTTTGTATTTTTTTGTATTTTGTATTACTAAGACTTCGCTGTCTGTCTGTCTGTCACCAGGCTGTATCTCAAGAACCGCGATAGCTAGACAGTCGAAATTTTTACAGATGATATTTCTGTTGCCGCCATAACAACAAATACTAAAAAACAGAATTAAATAAATATTGTAGGGGGCTCCCATACAACAAACTTGATTTTTTTGCCCTTCGTGCGCGAGTCCGACTCGCACTTGGCCGCTGGTTTATTTTGGAGCGAAGTTCCTTATCGCGCGTTTTTTGTTTTCTTCTTACATCTATCATTACAGGTTTAACACAATGTGCTAAATGCGCTTATCCAACATCTATAACCAATTACAAGTAATGCATTCCTTGTTAACTTACCCAGAGTACAAAAATGTCCAAGGATATTATATTATAATTATAGTTTAGCAACTTAATCTATACTAATATTATAAAGCTGAAGAGTTTGTTCGCTAATCTCAGGAACTACTGGTCCGATTTGAGACATTCTTTCAGTGTTAGATAGCCTCATTTATCGAGGAAGGCTATATATCATCACACTAAGACAGATAGGAGCGGAGCATTAAGGCGAGGTTGCAGTATTGTGTGTTTTGACGAACAACAGCGACTGTCCGGCGAGCGAAATAATGCCTAAATTTTGATTGTTTTTTCTTCTTGGCGAAAACTGATAAAGAAATAATACAATATGGTTTCAACATTTACTTCAAAATAAAAAGCTCTATCTATTGATATAACTTTTATATATATTTGTGATAACATTTCTTAGCAGTACCTACACGTTTAAAATTGTAATTTAGTGTCATGTTTGATAAAAAAAAGTATCGAGCCAATCATTCTAAATCGCGTTTCTATCTTTACGATTTACTTGAGGGTATGTTCAATTTTTATGTACCTAATGATTTTTATTTATTAAAAAACTCATAATTAATTAGATTTTCAGACGTTCAAAAATCTTAAAAATTACTGCAACCCCGCCTTAATGAAAAATGTGACGCAAACGAAGTTGCGTGGGTCAGCTAGTAACTAATATAGCTATGCTAATTTTATCTACTATTTAGTATTTACTCCTACTAATCTTCTATTTACTTCTACTAATTCTTCTATTCTACTAATCTTATATTATACTAGCTGACCCGCGCAACTTCGTCTGCGTCACATTTTTCATTACTGCTCCGCTCCTTTTTGTCACAGCGTGATGATATATAGCCTATAGCCTTCCTCGATAAATGGGCTATCTAACACTGAAAGAATTTTTCAAATCGGACCAGTAGTTCCTGAGATTAGCGCGTTCAACCAAACAAACAAACAAACAAACTCTTCTGCTTTGTAATATTAGTATAGATATAAACTAGCTGATGCCCGCGGCTTTGCTCGCTTAACAAATTATTTACTAAATCCATCCTCGAGAACCACTCTATCCATTGGTGAAAACAGCATGAAAATCGGTGCAGTGGTTTTTGAGCTTATCGCGAACAGACAGACAGACGTGGCGGAGGACTTTCTTTTATAATATGAGTGATGCGGAAGTTTAAATGTTTGTTACTCAATCATGCCAGAACGGCTGAACGGATCTAGATGAAATTTGGAACAGAGACGGATTATAGTCTAGAATAGCATATAGGCTACTTTTTACTCCGGGAATTTGTTCCCTAGGGATCACGCAGGCGAAGCCGCTGGCAGAAGCTAGTATTGTAAATGCGAAAGTTTGTGACGTTCATTACTCATTCACGTCAGAACGCCTGAGAGGATCTTCATGATGTTTGGTACAGAGGTAGATTATAGTCTGGAATAATACAGAAGCTTTTAATATCCCGGTAGTATTTTCATAGGGATCACGCGGGTGAAGCCATTGCTAGACTGTAGTTCAAGATAATCATCGAATTTGAGATTCAATAACTATTTATCATCTAAGACAGATAGGATCTGGTTTAGGGAGTTTTCCAAACTCCGGGCATATGGAGAGAGGAGGCAGAAGGAGTGCCTCTGTGTTTACGCACTTTTAGTATTATTTAGGTATTTTTCATATAAATGGTCACTTAAAAATCAACATGAAAATTCTGTGGATCAAATTATCTCCAATTTATTATTCATTCAAGTGTAGTCGGTAAAAGGCGACAAAGTGACTGCCCGGTCTTTATTTGCCTCTTTACTACAGGTCACATTTACAATTTAGATATATTATCACTGATAGCCTGTGACGTGGCCCATTCCGAATTTAAGACTTTTTCTAGTCTGATTATACTGGCCTACTTCACTATAGTACAGTATTAGCCGCATGAGCGCTTGATCTTTCTATCACTTTTCCACTCCTACAGTTCGAACCGTGGTTCTTTGCCGCGCGGAAGTTAGGTTTTGGTGACAAACGCGCAGGCGCAATCACGTAAACAGGTGTAGAATATTTTTCTGATTTATACGTATTATATTATAAACAAGTAAGAAACACAACCAGTAACAATAACAAGGTCACAAAGTAACACAACCAACATACACACCACAAAAATACACAAACACAAATCAAACAGTAAGAAATAACAAAAATAACGAATTTAAAACAATAACAACGTGTAACACTTTTCGCATCAACAGCCGTATTGCATTGAGCAAGCAGGACACAAAATGTGCATCGAACGTATACGAGCGACTGAGACCCCATTACGCGGCACCAACTTGCACGCCGCGCTTGAGCTGTCATAAGTTTTTTGCCAAATTGACATCCTGCGCAATCCATTGCGACGTACTTCAAAAAGGTAAAATTGCCTGGTATGAACTGTATTTACCCCAAAAATATAAAAAACATATCTATGGTATTCACCTACACACCTGGAATCGGGGAAGCTCAGTCCATTCTCTATGCTTGTTTAGACGATACCCTACATACAAATACGGTATAGCCACACATGGGTCTTTTGCTACAAAAGAATATTATCCTGTTGCATTTTGTAGTTTATAAAAGAGGGTTGCAAATTGCGGGTCCCTTACATGTCCGGGTTTAAGCGAAAGGTCGGCTTACGGCTTGTTATCAAGTAGCTCGATAAGCAGTTGATGAAGCTGATAAGATTGTTATACGGTACTATACTTGGAAAGTGCTTTGTGTCGAATGTAGGTCCTGTACGTAATTATTGTTGTGCAGTCTTGACTGTGTGTTGACAATATCTCTGTAACAAACGCTTTCACGCATCTCCAAGCCTTGTATTCTTCGAAGGGGTGAGCAGGAAGAGGGGTAGCAATTACATTAGGCAAAACCGACTTTACCATAAAATCTGCGATAATTTAAGAAAAACGCAAGGTCTAAGTAGGACCAGTCTCAAAATGTGACAATCATAATTGACGGCAGATTTATCATTTTCATGCCCTCTTGCCATGTTACTTGGGGTCAACACATCAACTATTCCCATTACCTATTCGGGAATAACGTGAGTGATGAATAATGTAGGTTATTTTGATGGAGACAATTATAAGCCACAGTACCATTTTATAGACTCGACACAGTCTTACCCCTGTCAAAAACTAAAAGCAGCTACTTCTAGACACAAAGCTGCCGTAGTCAGTATGTCAGACAACGTTAGTTGCTCAGCGCGTCGCTCCGGGCGCTCGCTCTGTACGCTCGCAACGCTCACCGGTCTCTAAGGCATTGCTACTAAACTTCGGTTACATTTCTTTGAATTCTCAACTAAACATGGGAGTATTTTGAAAAAAAAAATTCTTTCAGTGTTCGATAGCCCATTTAGCGAGGAAGGCTATAGGCTATATATCATCACGCTAAGACCAATAGGAGCGGAACAGTAATGAAAAATGTTACGCAGACGACGTTGCACGTGTCAGCTAGTAGTCTATATAAATAAAAATGAATCGCCGAAATGTATGTACATGCATAATTTCGTAACGACTGATCCAAATTGGATAATTCTTTTATATGTAGTGTGTTCTTAATTGTAAGGCAAAGTTTGCATGAAAGAAAATTTTGAAAAAAAGATACATCCGGGTGGAGCCGGGTCGGGACAATATCCTAATATGTATTTGTGGGATCCTTGGGGAGTTTAGGGGAGCTCTAAGATAGGAATTTCCGAAATTCCTACGGGAACGGGAAATATCGGCGTACGAAGTCGCGGGCAAAAGCTAGTTACTTTATAATTACCTTACTTTATTAATAACTTACGTTCGTGAGCGGCTGGAGAAGACATGACTGGAGGTGGATCACTGTGTTGCCCAATTTCTCACAGGTCATGGCGACTTCAAGAGTAAATTATTTTCCTTTAGGCTTGTGGCCTCACCTTTATGTCAGTGTACTACAGCTGACCTTGAATACGATCAATCCGCACATCACATCTTGTGGGAGTGTGTTCTTTGGCAGACTGAACGTAATATTATGTTAGATAGTATTCAGGTTACATCTGGAGTAGTTTACTATACGGACCTTGTAGAAACCAAAACAAATTTCCGTGCGTTCAGGCGATTTTGCTGTACCTATTACTGGAATCAAAAGTAGCTCACAATTTAGGACCCATTAGTTTCAGTGTTAATATATAATCCGTGGTGCCTATTGGCCTAGCTCTAATCTGTCTCCTGCTTGATAAGGAAGGAAGTGGAAATTATATTTATTTTTTCCTACTCCTCCGCTGTACTATTCTGATTAATTTCGTTGCGGGATCCAAGACAGTTGAATCGTTTCTCCGGGACTCGTCGGGTTTCATTAGCTCGGCGTTTTTCTGGTGGTCGCCACTGTTGATTCTGGCTTTCAGGAGTTGCAGTGGTTGGGAATGTGTGGCGGGCTTGTCCCATAAAAAAATAACCTTACAATTCACAGATTTAAGGCATGAAGACTTTATGTTTCTGTTGTCAATGTGTTATAATATATCAAAATTACCAACCACTTATGTACCTATCCCATCAAAATGTTTTAATAAACCGCGCTAGGATATAAAACGCCGCAGTGCGAGTCGTTTTATTTGTTAGTCGCGGTACGCAAAACAAATACGCGAACCTCTGCCAAGTTGTGTTGAACCACGCAAATGCAGGGATCCGTAGTCTGATCAAATACACTATTTATTTAGATAAATAAGGTAGATTCAGAAAGCTGAAATATAAATTTACAAAGAGAATTCCTTGTAAGTTTATATTTCAGCTTGCTAAAATTATCTACTCTATTTCATCTTCTGAACTTCATGGTGTATATTCGGGATCTAGCAAAATACCAGTGTCAGGTGTATTTGCCTGGCATATGCTGAGTTAGGCTCCCATTTGGGGCAGCTTAGAGACAGACACACCGCACATTTGAGAGTCTATGTCAAATTGTTTTTTTTTATTATGTAGGTAATGTAGGTAATCTGGCAACTTATCCTGTAGCAAAGTAGTATTTTTTTATGTGTTTTCGTTTAATTATTTGTATTTTCTAGTGTTATGTAACTTTGCTTTTGTGTGTTGTGTTTCTTTCCTTGTACCAAATAAACGATATATCTATCTATCTATATATCTTGGATAGCTATTGTAGAACATATCTATAGTTATCCTGTGTTCTGATTTTTTTGGTTTTATCTAGTAATACTGTAATTCTCGATATTCTGCATATCCTAATTAATGATTTGTAATTGCATTGGAATCCTTAAAACCTTCCGCGGGACAGGTCTAGCCTAGTGCAGGAAGTTTTTGAAAATTCATTTGTTAAAATTGTTGTTAAATGTAATTTTTAAACTTTGCGCCTTGCAACACTAGCTCACACTTTTTGACAGTTTGTTTTTTTTTTTTATTAATAAAATTAAAAAAAAAATCAAAATTTATTCATCATTTATAGATAATATCAGACTACTGAAAGATGTCAGCTGAGTAAAAGTAAAAATCTTGTGTCATGCGGAAGACATATGTAGCGAAGGCACCAAGTATTTATTCAGTAGCAGTAAGTAAACGCAGAAACTAATTTTAACCTGCTGAAAAGTATAGGTGACGGTATACCAGTGGCAGGCATACTCTGACTCGAACTTAATACCTACATACAATCTTATCTATACTTATAATACATCTGTAGAGAGGTCAATTCTGTACATGAAATATATTTCCAAAATAACTATCAGGGGGTGATAAGGGATCGATACTGATGCCAAAAATGCAATCAGTAAAATTTTTGTCTGTCTGTCTGTCTGTCTGTATAACCGTTATAGAAACAAAAACTACTCGACGGATTTTAACAAAACTTGGTACAATTATTTTTCATACTCCTGAGCTGGTTATAGTATACTTTTCATCACGCTACAATCAATAGGAGCAGAGCAGTGAAGGGAAATGTTGGGAAAACGGGAGAAAATACTCCATTTTTTAAGCTTCCTTTTTTAATAAATAAATAATTAAATTAATGGTTAAAGCTACACAGAAATCATGTATGACGGAAATGTTCTCCTTAAAATTATATAAAAAATATCCCACGACAGATGTCTATCTTTTATGATTGACGCACAATAACACGTGTAACTCCCGATAGCTTAGCAGTTCGAAGCTTTCTGATTATATTTGTCTACTCTTACGTTTATAACACTCTCAGTCATTCCTAATTAAAAAAGTTAACATTATTAACTATTCCATAAAAAAGAATCTTAGAAATCGGTATAGAAACACCAGTTATACATGAAATACGCTAATAATGCCTGACGACTGGCCTGCCTGATGACTGGTAGAGAATGCCTATGGCATTAAGTCCGCCTCTGTACATTTGTGCTTAAAGTGTTAAATAAATAAATAAATAAATATGCCATCGCGCGTGAATACTGAATCATGCTATAAGGATTATTTTTGTATAAGGTCGCGAAAGCACAGGCAGGCGGCTTGCTTGGCGCCTAGAGGCTAGCGAGTAGCTTCGTAAAACAGCTTAAGACAGTTTGCAATATCCTTTAATATAATGTCGAGGGGAAGATGGTTATAATTTCACTTTACACCAAACGAGTAATATTATAAATGTGAAAGTTTGGTTGTATTGTTACTCAATCACGCCAGAACGGCTTAACGGATCTTAATGAAATTTAGAACAAAGATAGATTATAGTCTGGAATAGCACATAAGCTACTTTTCATCCCGGGAATATGTTCCCTAGGAATCACGCGGGCGAAGCCGCTGGCAGAAGCTAGTTACTTAAATGTGATGTCTTAAAACTATCATTATTCCGGTGTAGGACAGAGTCAAGGCTACAAAAAACAAGCACCATCTCTTTTTCACAAAGGAATTACGATATTGGCACGTCTTGGGACCCCAAACATGGGAAATCATAAGGATTTTAATAGAATTTTCTACAGAATTCCAAACAATGGATACCGTACCATAAACATAAAATATTTTTCTGATATATGGATGCCAACTTTATTCTATTTTTATCATTTTGTTGTTCTAGCAGGAACACACAGACACTTTGTGATAGTTTCAACTCTCTATAACAGTTCATGAGCTGCAGCCCGCTTACAGACAAACGGACTGACAGACAGCGGAGGCTTGGAATAGGGTCACTTAGGGTACGGAACTCTAACAACAAATTCAATTCGCCAACGGAAAGGGAGTGGGAGCACTACAGTCTGCGGGTAGTTTGTGACGTCAGGTTACCAACACGCGTGTTCCAAATTCAAACAAACACTTTTTTAAATTCGAATGCGGAACAAGAGAACATGTTGCTAAGCTTTTCAGTTTGGGCGATGCAATCTACGTACCAACTATGTAAAAACTAAACTTATTAGGTCTGCCTATGCAATTGCCGTTTTATTAAACGAGCCACTTTTAACTTCGGTTTGACTAGAAATTAAAATAAACTTTACATTTCAGCCATGTTAGCAAACTGCCGGAGTCTGTGTTTCCTGATAGCTACATCCTGGGAGTCTTTAAGTCAAGAGAGAATTTGTTACTTTTAGGCAAGCGTGCTCCATCTTAGACCGCATTATGGCTTACCAGCAAGCGAAATAGTGGTCAAACGCGTGCCTATCAATTGCAAAAAAATCTATCACTATCAAATTATAAATGCCTTATTCTCATTTTTGTGTATTTGGAAAAATTCTTCATATTTAGCAATGAATTGCAAGCGTTGTGCCATGTCTTCGCGCATCTGATTTCTCTTATATGCAGTCAGTGTTCCAATTCTACTAATTTTCACATTCGCATCGCATTCGACGATTCGATTTTTGACGACATGGTTGGCGCAGTGGTTGAGCGATTGACTGCTGCGCAGCATGTCGCGGGTTCGATTCCCGCACGGAACAAATATTTGTACGACCTACAAGTATTTGTTCCGAGTCTGGGTGTTTTTCTATCTATAATATGTATGCATTTACAAAAAAAAATGTATATAAATAGTTTATCAGCCATCTCGTTACCATAACACAAGCATTAGGTTGCTTAGCTTGGGACTATATGGCGTTGTGTGAAATTTCCAACGATATTATATATTTATATTATATTATATTCGCATTTCAATCGCAAACTGTCAAAAATGTAGGAAAATAAAATTATGGGTTTTTTGACAGTTTGCGATTGACATGCGGATGCGATAGTTGTTAAAATTAGTAGAATTGGCTCTCTGAAATGTAGTGACTGCACTTTATCAAGACGCGTTATTTGGCCTTAAATTTATATTTTGAACCACAAATATTTATTTAAAATGGAAACCAGATACAGTGTACACAATTCTTGATTAACTTTGTAAGCATTTAAAACAAAATCTTTAAACTATGGCGTCATCACAGAATAGGTTAAAATTCAAATGCAACCAATCAAGAGAAAAGTCATATTGTATTTTCACCCTTCAACTGTTTTGCCAAAGACAAATTCTCAATATACAAAGATATGCTTTGAGAAATCCACATACATATTACATACGTATGTAGTCTAGACAATATTCTTCTCCTCAAAGATTCAATAGGCTGCCAAGATCGGATTGATGCGGAGGAGCGAGCCATGCGACCGTCATATTACAGATATCCGGCTGAGATTACATTCTTGCGGGAAATCTCACAAATGTATTAGGAAATTGGTACAAGGATACGAGTTTTTTTGTGAATTATTTTTGGGAAGAAAATGTTGGGAAATTATTTATGAGTGGAATTGTTTGATTCGCGCTACAGTCTGTGATAACTTTAATTAGTCTTCAAACTACAATAGTGTTTTACTTTATGTGCGTTTTGTAGTTTTTGCCAACTCTATATATATAAAAACCGTACCGACAGGTATGCTGGAAGCAGCATACCTGTGAAAGGAGAGCCAAATAAAAGAGTTGTAGACACCGTGTGTAAAAGTACTTATAAATAAAACTATAAAGTTAAAAAAAAAATACCCAATAAAAAAAAAACTAAATAAATGTGACGCTACTATATACTAATTAGAAATCAAAGCCATTTTCATAGGGTTTTTATGATGATTGTTGATGATGACGGAAAAAATAACGCTAATTGGGAGTTTATATACGCTCTGTTCCGTGAAACCGGGGCGACTTGCTAGTAAAACATAATTATTTGTACGATATTGTGGTTGGTGGTATTTTCAATAAATATGAATACGCCATGTTTTACACGTTTGAGTTTATTTCAGCGTGAAACTCTCGTGTAGTATGTATGTAAACGTATGTTCGCGGTGACACGACAACTCTGCATCACTGCGCGCAGGTTTTCCATGTGACATTATTTGATCGGGGTAACCGCGTAGCGCGTAGCTACGGCGTAGCAACACGCGTAGCTGCGGCGTAGCAATATTTTGATATTCAAGCTCTCATAGACTGGTACAATGCGTTATTTTCATAAATTTTTTTAGTAATTTTTCAACCGATCTTGTTCCATATTGTCTTCTTCGATCAAACGGTCATGGACGCTTCTTAGTTGCCACGATAGCGATTCAGGGGCTTTCCTCGGCGATGTCCCTGGCCCATCAGTCCTCATGAATTCCACGAATATAATATAACTACAGAAAAACTAAACAATGAATAAAAAGAAAAGACTTTCGTATAAATGTCGGGTTTGCTCTTGTCTCTAGTCTAGGTCAAAGATGACAGAGACGAAGTCTACGATGGAGCGAGCTTACCCAGAAGTAGCTTTTAATAAAAATCGCTCCATTTTTTCTTACCATCGAAAGAAAGAGATATTTACTTGAAAATTAAACTATTGCCCTCATTTACATGCCTCAATTAAGTGTACCTACCATCAATCGACTACCTTTTTTTTTAAGGTTGGGATCATCAAATGTGTCAGACTCTTACTGACTAAAACCCATCCGTGTTCCTCCTAATGCCCTTTGCGTTCCAGGGCCACGGTGACTCTCTCAAACAAATTCTGCAAATCAATCGACTACCTACCATATCACCGCCTTCGCCTTTCGAAGACTTAACAAGTCTCGTAGCTTATAAGGATCCTTTACGAAACACGATTATAATTTTCCTGAAAGTGAAGCGAAAGCTCCTTCCTCTTTTTGTTTCGAATCAGATCCTTCAGCTCCTCAAGCAGTATCTCAGCGAAAAAGTAAAATAAACCGGTGTCTTAGAAAACTCGTTTTAAAACTAGATAAGTTTATATAAAACGTGACCCGCTGGTTTTTATGGAGTTTTGAGGAGATAATACGAATATAGTAGAGTTGTGAAAATTACTAGAAAAGATGAGTAGTTTTAACCTCAGAAACTGACTGGCTATTGCAAAACACTCTTGTTGTTATTAAAAATTACGCAACACAATGAAAATTCTCATGAATTCATGATTATAACTACTTTAACCAAGTCGTTAAATAATTGAGAGCTCGAATAAAATACAGTTAAGCCTCATTTACTTGAAGAAAATGATTCGCTTGATAGAAAATATAGTTTTTTTTATGATTAAGTGTCTTAAGTTAGAATGTGCTAGAAAGGAATAAAATATCCACAAGGTACATATATATATGTCGCAGGGATATGATAAAAACAGGGATTTGGCTAAATCCCTAAGGGATTTGATCATATCACGGAGGATGTTAAAATAAAAACACGATTTTATCATTTCCCTAAGCAAATCTGGTGATTTGACAAATCCCACTAAAGAAATCTAGTGATTTGAACAAATCCCAAAATTGGGTCAGTGAAATGACAAAAATTACTTTTCTGGTGTAGTACAATGCCATATTGATCTCAAAAATCACCACTGGAAAATAATTATTTGAAAAAGATGAACAAAATTTTCTTAAAAAATTGAAAAATGTATAGTATGCCTATTTGTAATATTCATTTACTAAAACACGTAGCAGATTTGTGGCAACGTGAATTACTCAGAAAATTATTTTTCTGTCAGACACATTTATTCGTTTTGCATCGTACTTTGGACTCTTGGAAAGAACACTGTTTGAATCCTTGGTCTCCAAATAAAGATCATTTTCCTGTAATTTCACGCAAACTCAGCTTAGTCGATAGAACTGAATCGGTTACTGTAACTGTAGATAATGGAACAGCGTTTCTAGGAAGCCAATCTCTTATGATGCCAACTGAATTCATCATCTTCCTGCCCTTATCCCATGTTACTTGGGGTCGGCGCAACACGTTTTTTTCTTCCAGTCTGCCCTATCAGCCGTCAAAATTTCACTAACTCCCTTTTCTTTCATAGCGCTTCTTACACAATCCATCCATCTTTTCTTTGGCCTTCCTCTCCCTCTCCATCCATCCACATTTATGTTCATTACTCTTTTAGTTAAATGCGTTTCCTCTCTCCTCTTCACATGACCATACCAAGACAAGCGATTCCCTTTTAACTTTTCAGTCACTGGCGCCACTTTTAAACTACCTCTAATGTAGTCATTTCTCACTTTATCCATTCTTGTTACTCCACACATCCATCTCAACATTCTCATCTCCGCCACATGCAATCTATTTTCATCCGTCTTTTTCACAGCCCAACATTCTGATCCATACATTACGACAGGTCTTATCACGGTCTTGTAGATTTTGCCTTTCAAGTGAAGTACCGATTTGAAATAAATTGTTTCTCGTATCTAATACAATCCCTGTAATAATATTTGCATCTAGTGGACCTCCGTCTACTTTTGGTACGTCAATCAAAACGGTGTAACCAACTAATACATCCTTGAATTTCTTCGAACAAGTTTCTTTAATTTTTTCAGCAGACAAACAAGCGCGAGCGCGACGTAAACAAGAACTGGACATGTTTTATTATCATTTCACTGAATTAATTTAGGGATTTGTTCAAATCAGTAGTTTTGTTTAGGGAAATTATGAAATCGTGTTGTTATTTTAACATCCTCCGTGATTTAATCAAATCCCTTAGGGAATTGACCAAATCACTGTTTTTATCATATCCCTGCAACATATACATGACCCAGTCAAACATCATCCCGACTTATGTTGTTTCTTATACTGGGTTTTAAGCTAATTTGCAACGAACTTGAGTTTATTCAAGTTAGGTTGTATAAGAGTTATCGAAGTTTTTAATACTTAAAGAAAATTAAAAAAAAAGAACTGAAAAATGTGATAAATCTTTTCTACTTCTACAGTAAACCGATATTGTTGCTGTTCTATCAAATGATCAAAACAGAAATGATTCCGATTAACGTAACATCTTTGCAGTTTTATCTGCCAACCGCCCACCAACAACCACGCCACTACGCTAGTACATTAGTACATCCTCATTAATATTCCTCGAGGAGTACGGAGCCTATCTGCTAAGCCAAGGAGTTATGTGGCAGGGTATGTCAAGACGGTAACCCTTTTTTGTCTGAGCACAGGTTACACTTAAGTAGGGCCGCATGAGTCGGATGGTATTTCAATTGATAACATGACTTGCTTTTGTGGTTATTTTGATTGAAGGCTCTGGTGTGATGTGAATGTGATGTTTTGTTATTAAAACGTTAATTTTTACCAACCTAAAATTACTTGTCTACAGAATCAACCGGCAGCACGGTTGGCGCAGTGATGGAGAGAATGACTGCTGGGCCGCGTGTCGCGGGTTCGATTACCGCATGGAAAAAATATTTGTGTGGCCTACAGATAGTTGTTCCGGGTCTGGCTTTTGTGTATGTGAATTGTATGTTTGTTATCGCACCCAAGATACTAGAGAAATTATTAGTGTGGGTCAAAGTTTCATTAAAAAAACCATAAAGTACTCAATGTTTGTTTATGTCACCGGAAAGTGGCTCACTCCGTAAGATTGTAATAAAACTTGATTACATTATAATTTCTCGAAATAGGTACTATAAAAAAAATCGTTTTGTATAAAATAAAAAAAATACAACCGACTTCCAAAAATAAAACACTACAAAGTAAAAAATAACTTTTTGGAAGTCGGTGTTTTCGTTAGTTTCTTCGTATTTTGACACCGACTTCCGAAATTAAAGTTATGTTTTACTTTGTTGTGTTTTTTTGGAAGTCGGTTGTATTTTTTTGTAAAAAGGTTTTTTTTATTTTTCACTTTTTAGTGGTACCTCACACCTAACAACAACACTGCAAAATCGCAGAAAAGCAAAATACGAAATTTCGATTACTTGGATGTCATAAAACTATCATCCAAGTAGACGAATTCCAGCTATTTCGATTTAAATTCCAAAGTTCGAAACCGATTTTGATAAAATTTAAACAGGACCAATCTGCAAGTATATCCTTTCAGATAAAACAAGAATTTTTCAAATCGGTTCATAATTGTCGGATTTATGAGGTAACAAACATAAAAAAAATACATAAAAAAACATCCGAATTGAGAACCTCCTCCTTTTTGGGAAGTCGGTTAAAAAAAACATACAACCGAATTGAAAACCTCCTCCTTTTTGGGAAGTCGGTTAAAAATATATCCCATCCAAATTCAATAGTTTCCAATACATCCGAGTCTTCTTTACAAAAAAAGTTTACAATTTCACACGTTATTTTACAATCTTATGGTGTTTTACCATTTCTTGGTGACATAATATTATTTTTCTGGAAAGATCTCTGGAGGAAACCTGTTACTACTGTGTTGCAGGAACATGTAATGACAACTTTAATCTCTAATACCAAGTTAATCAGAGTACGAAGATTTTCATCTCTTAGATTGTCTTTCCAAGAATTTGCGCGAAGAAATCTATACCTACTAATATTATAAAGCTGAAGAGTTTGTTTGTTTGTTTGCTTGTACGCACTAATCTCAGGAAACTCTGGTCCGATTTGAAAAATTATTTTTGTGTTAGATAGACCATTTATCGAGAAAGGCTATAGGTTATATATCATCACGCTTAGATAAATAAGAGCGGAGCATTAATGAAAAATGTGACGCAGGAGAAGTTGCGCGGGTCAGCTAGTTACAAAATAAATAGAGATATGACGCGAACTCCATTAAATAAGAAGTTAACTAGCTTTCTAGAAATGAGAGTGTGCCTGTACCACGAACAGTGTGTTATATATATAGTTAGACGAAAGTATTCTTTTTATAGCCCTCTGTAGGTATAGTTAGAATCAGTCAAACAAACTACGTGTTACTGTTAACTCACTATTCGGAAAACTGCGGGTATATAATGGCCACTTTAGCAGAATCAGAAAGCAAGTCACGCTACTTGTCACTGTCAAATTTTCCCAATCAACCTTGAACCTAATGCGTTAGCGATTAAGTAGAAAATAACATCTCACCTACCACGAAGTAAAACGGAAAAAGTTTGACGGACTGCCTCTCTGTGCTACCGTCACCACGTGACACTGGCAGAATAGTCGGAACTGGCTCAGTTGCCATAAATATAAAAAAAGTAGAAAATAAAATTTGACAGATTGTTGTGTGTGATATTACGTTTTTAGACCCGCTGTTCGCACAGTAGTAGGAAACTCATGGTGTGAAAAACAAGTTCAACAAGAGTGCACAAAAAACTACGCTGATTTGAAAGCTCGAGTAATAAATCAGTGTTCGGTTCACTCTATTGGTTTAATGATTAGCAAGTATATTACTAATTCAACTATGAGATCTTGAGTTCTCTCCTAGATTCCGTATAAAATGAGACGGAACAGTTCAACATCACATGTAGTTCAGTTATTATAAATTATTTAATTAATTATTGCAAGTGACCCATCCATCAATTAAACAATAAGTTGACTGTTAAGGTACAATTCCGATCATGGCGACCGGAACCCGCGACCGCGATCGGCGACAATGACGCACGACCACGACCCTGCTTACGGCTTACGGGTGCACGCAACCAACAAGACCTGTAAATTTTCTATAGTAATTCATACAAAGCCGTGAGTCGCACGTCGCGGTCGCCCAGAACGGAATTGTCCCTTTAGAGAATGCTAAATTGCATCACCTCAGTCCACCTACCACCACTGCCGCACATAAAGTTTAAATAAATTAATAAACAAGTTTTTCACATTCCACTGTTGGAAATATTATATTATTTTGTATACCTCAGTAACTTCAGTTGAAAACACCACGCCTTCTAATCCATTTTAAATATTCCTGTCCTTTTGAATAACCATCATGCACGAAATAAAATAAAAGCATAAAGTTAATTTTAACTGTAAAACCCGCCATCCCGAACATTGATGGCCACTCGGTTAGCTAGAAATAATAAAAACGTCGCATGAAAAATAACTCTAAACATTATATTCATACGGAGAGTCACGTAACGTATGTCACCGCGGTAGGGTTGCCACGCGATAGTTAGAGTAAAATATGAAATGCCAGATAATTATCTGCAAGGGGGCTATAAAGTCCACTTTAGCAGAATTATGTTAGAATCAATCTGCCTAGCCTTTTCCCAACTATATTGGGGTCGGCTTCCAGTCAAACCGGATTCAGCTGAATACCAGTATTTTTACGTGGAGCGGCTGCCTACCAGACCTTTAACTGGGGTAACACGGTACTCCTTGGCAAGACTGGTGGCAGATTTTCTGGCTTCTGACTTTCCGTAACGACTGCCAAACAACTCCAAATGACAGCCGGGACCAACAGCTCAACGTGCTTTCCGAGGCACGGAGGAAACTCGTTATGTTAAGATGGTCACCCATCCACAGACCAACCTCGGCAAGCGTTGCTTAACCTTGAAGATCGACCTGTGCGGCTGTTATTATTTAGCCACGAGCTTCTCAGAATTATGTTAGAATAATACTTAATATTAATTACACAACAATCTGTCTTTCATTTTTCATCATTATCGCTAACGCATTAGGTTCAAGGTTGATTGAGAAAATTTGACAGTGCCGGGTAGCGTGATGTGCTTTCTGATTCTGATAAAGTGACATTTTTAGGGCTACAGTTCAATAAAGTTTTATTTTATCATTTTAATCTCAATTATCGCAGGCCTATAACTTCAAAAATAATTTTCTACTTGTTACCTTCTTTTTATGAGTTTTGGAAAAGGTTGGGCAAAGCAAACAAGCATAATATAACCATACCGTTGCTAATACAATCATATTTTACCAGTTTTATTTCAGTAGGTATTTTGTACCTATGTAATTAGCTGGCTATAAGCCCAGACCCCGGGCTGCTACGGTCGCAAAATCCACCATTTATTATCATACTTCCTTGTTCTCAATCATCTGCCTAGCCTTTTCCCAACTGTATTGGGTTCGGCTTCTAGTCAAACCGGATTCAGCTGAATACTAATATTTCACGTGGAGCGATTGCCTACCAGACCTCCACAACCCATTAACTGGGTAGGTAACACGGTACTCCTTGGCAAGACTGGTCGTCAGATTTTCTGGCTTCTGACTATCCGTAACGACTGCCAAAGATCTCCAAATGACAGCCGGGAAAAACAGCTTAACGTGCTTTCTGAGGCCCGGAAGAAACTCGGTATGTTAAGATGGTCACCCATCCACAGACCAACCTCGGCAAGCGTTGCTTAACCTTGAAGATCGACCTGTGCGGCTGTTATTATTTAGCCACGAGTTCCTCACACATTTGATAACAACTTCCTTGTTCTCAAATGTCAATGAAATTTTATCGCCTGCTCTTCGCACGCGCCATCAGCGAAGCAACCCTATCTATTTCTAATTCTCAAATTGTCTGTCCGTACATAAAAACGTATTAACATTTTTACAGCTTCGATATGGTAAATTGGAAACGTACTCAAACTTGTTTGGACGTAACAACATTTTATACGCTAACAAGTTGGTATAAAACATGTTCCGTTTACGATATTCCAGGGATATAATATACTATGTTGTCGGGATTATCGGGACATACGGAAAAGTTGTAGAAATTTAAGGAGCTGTTAAGTGTGGATGGTCTTTTTATGCAGTTTGGGCACCCTTTTATGCTAATGAGAATGTGGTTGTCTACTATTTGTTTGTTGATTTTAAACATTAAATTGATATTTTGGTTTTTGGAATCACTAAGTACATCCAGTGTATTCTTACCAGTCCACTTGCGTCGCGGTCTTCGTCTTCATTATAAATGGTAGCTTTGTTCAATCCACTACTGAGTATAGACCTCTTTTGTGTCATACTTCCCTGGCATCACCCTTTTTTTTTTAGGGATGGGAAATCATCCAATGACTTCCCCCGCTCTGGGCGGAGCGGGAGGGAGTGTCAGACTTCTACTGACTAAAACCCATCCAGGTTCCTTCATGTGCCCTTTGTGTTCCAGAGCCACGGTATCTCTTTCGAATAGTCCCACGACTACGGCAGGCGTCAGCCCTTTCGGGCCGATCTGTGTGCTGACTCTCTTTGAGGCGCGCGTGGAACACTAACGCGCCGTCGACACGGCCTGTCTTCAGAAGACGGACGGACGGCGAGCCACACATAGCTCACCGTCCACAGGCCCGCGCCTACGGTGGCCGGAGGTCACCAGGTGGCCTCTGACGCCCGCGGCGTCTACCACGGCGGCCGGGACGAGAGGTTCTCTCCCTCTCTCAATCCGCCACCTCCTTCGCTAGCATGACTGAGTCGTAGAAGGAGGTGACGGCGTCCCATTCCGTCTCGCTCCGGACCATGGCTTGGACCAGGGCCGGACGCGAGAGGTCGCCGCCTCCCTGGTATCACCCTTACTGCCTAATTGAGTTTCACCGTATTAATCCTGAAGGCTGTGGTTAGTATTTCGAGTTGATTTTGAAATATCACAATAGTAGGTATTATTGATTTTGTGTAGTAAATCACTAAGCCCATACCCATACCTACTGCATTTAGGCCCATGTATCACAAATAAACGATTTGATTGATTGATTGATTTATTTAGATTTTGTAAATATTTCGAAGTGCAGGCTTGAGTGAAGTGATCACGAAGTGAGCTGTCAGTCCGTGATCACTTCACCCAAGCTTTCACTTCGAAATGATATCAAAGTTCGACCGGCAGTGCATCGTTAGCAGTTTACCTTGCTACCACTTTTTATCTTCATCATCAGTCTCTACTTTGTTCCATCCACTACGTTGTTATAGTAAAGACCTCCTTTTCTCTCATATTTCTAGTTCTGTCTAGCCAACTATCGCCTCATTAATCCTGAGCTATTTTCGAAGCGCTCGTCCTCACTTTCGTTCATAACTAACGTACATATTAAATGCCTATTTTGCAAACTAGATGAAGCCAGAAATAGAAAACTTTCGGAACTAATTATAGCATGATATGTGTCAGTAATTACGTGCAGGCTAATAAACTGGGATTAAAACTGGCTAATTAGACGCATGCTGTCAGTTCATAATGGAGCGTTACTGCGCTGCGGTAATTTTAATGCTTCATTAGGTGAGATAAGCTTAAAAAATTGAAAACCGGTTGCCATGATATGGTGCTCAGTGGTGTCATATCACCGGCTTCATAAATCCGGGCACCTACTGAGAAACCATGAAAAACCCAATAACAGTTTGGGCGACCGGGAAATCGAACTTTTTTTTAAATTGGGAAATCATCAAATGATTCCTCCTGCTCTAAGTATAGCAGGAGGGAGTGTCAGACTCCTACTGACTAAAACCTGTCCGTGTTCCTGCTAATGCCCTTTGCGTTCCAGGGTCGTGGTGACTTCGAATAAGCTCCGCAACCCCGGTGAGTGGGAAATAGAACCTAGTACTTTACTCGCATCAGCTGCGGTTCTCTGGAAATGGGCTGAATACTGAGACGATTACTAATAGAGAAGCAAGGAAGAAAACATTTTGCGCCTACCAAATAATGTGCCATAATTACGATTTAATTTCATGGAGGTGAGGTTATCATTTTGAGAAAACCATTTTTAAGTCTCATCAAACTGTATCCAGTAGTTTTAATGTGTTTGCAAAGAAAATAGGTGCCATCGACTAAATATTGTACTGTTTTTTGATTTGGCACTCCGTTACAACCGAGCCTTAGGCACATGTCTCACTGCCGGCGAGGAAGCGATTAGCTATCGACTATTTTCTCGCTGAGGACAAGGACAAAAAATATAGATCTCGTGTGAGTTAAAGAGACACATACATTCGTAGTCGACAGCTGGCTGTTCACGAGTGTCGGTGAGCGGTTCGTTTCTTTAGTTGATCGCAGTGACAAGAGCTATCATAGATTGTACTCGCTCTGCGACACTCGCTCGGTGATGCTCGCTTGGCAGTCAGACCTCACCAAGTAGCGGTAATTTCTACTTACAGTGCGGGCTGGACTGTATACTGTTATACTCGCTTAAAGGCGAGCGTCAAAACTATCGAAACTTTTCAGTCGCTACTCACCGCACTGCCAACTCGTTTCGAGATTCAAGCTTTACTCGCTACTCGCTGATCGCCGGTGATGAGATATGTGCCTTAAACTGTAAACATCTTTTTCTACACATCACTCTATTTCTCTGTAGCATTCAATTCGCCATAAACGAACCTTAAATACCTCAGATATGAATAAACATAGGTTGAAAATCTATATTTACCGACAAATTCAAACTATTAACCCTTCGGGGAAAACGTGCGTCATGTGTGAATTGTGGCAACACCAATCTATTTGTGTCCCTTCCTACAATTTATATTACTAGGAAAATCTGTTACAACATTAGTAATTTCATCAAGCCGGCTTCAGTAATAAACGCGAAAGTTGTGAGTCTCTGGGGCGTGTGTTACCGGCAGGCATGGCGTATCACAGATAACGTATAAAACAACAATACTATCTGACACAATCCCGTATTTCACGTCTCGATTCGCGCGACACATCCGGAAATTAATTTAATAATACAGCGTTTAATATTCAAGTGGGAGGGATCAAGTTGTGGGAGGAAGCGGGTTGGGAGGGGAGATAACCTGTGCATATTGTTATTATTTATTTATTTATAGCCTATTGGGCAAAGGTCTCTTTTTCTTTTTTCCATTCAAAAGTCATTTATTCAATATGCTGAGAGCCAGCACTTTTTGAATGTCAAGTTTTACAAAAGACAGTCCCCTAAAACGTCACCAGTTCCTCCTAGTGTTTTAGCTGTGGAGAAGAAGTGGACAACAAACTCCCCAGCAACACATCTATCTGTAACGTTTTAGAAACTAGGTTCAAGGAACATTCTTCCCGGCTCTGGGCTGATGTGGACCACTCCTTACAATAGGCGTCATGCAATCTTCACCTGGGTTTGCCGCGATCCCGCGGGACATTTTCTACTCATGAATCGTGTGTGTGTGTATGTGAAAGATTAATTTGTGTGTAGACGTAGACGTTTAGTAATCATGTTAATGGTTTTGGCAGACCGTCCTCGGGCTAAGTGTCACGATTATCTTTGCGGGGTGGCACCAGCTTCATAAAAGTGGCCAATATCTAGCAAAAGATTGCTAAACGGTGAGTATTAGTTAATTAAGATAAAAATCTTTGATTAATCTTAAAGGCTCTCTTTTTCTGCTGTAATATGTGTGTGAATACAATTATTTGCCCAATAATAATGTACTTATGGTGCATGTAGTTTGCCCATGCTGCGACACTAGCACAGATTATGAGCTGGTCCAGCAACTAGAGCAGGTACCAACGCGGCAATGCGAGCTACTCGCGCACAAGTAATTGTTGTTTTGTTAAATTTTGTTTTTGTGAAGAGAGACAAAAGTAGTCACGCCTTGCTTGCTCTACCTACTTGCACCGTCCACAAGTAGGTACAAGCAATTAACTTGAGTCAACTAGCCCGTGTTTTACTTGGTCCAGTTACTAGCACCATGTACAATATGCGAAGCAGCATTGCAAATTAGGGAGTTTGGTAAAAGACCAGTGTCATAAGAAACTTTCGCATTTTGTTAAATAAAACTGACGACGAAGTATCGAAATAAACTTCTTCCCAAGTTTTAACACTTCGAATAAAAGGTTTGCCAAATCCGAAACGTGTATTAAAATAAAATCGCTAACCGCTCACACGGGTACCACCGCCGCCTGCATCCACAGCTCCGGTCGCTAGATTACCCATTGTGGTCTAAAAGAGCAGTTTTTGGGGCAGATTTTAATAAGTGCTACCCCCGAATAGGATTTAATTTCGCCCTGTCACTGGCAGCGAACAGGCCAGTACTCCAAAAGAATTCGTTGCCAAAATAAAAATATAAGTAGAAGTTGCTTTAGAATTTAAATCGAGCGACCCCGTGACCCGGACTGAAGCGGCGGGAATTACTGAGGATTGTGCATGTTTGTGGGGTAGCTAATCACTATTTCGTGTTGATTTTGGTGAGAGGTTTCTTGCTTTTCAAAGCGAGGTAACGATAAGATTAGTTTTGTGGATATGTGACCACTACGTTGAAAGTTTAGACATGTGCAATCATCGAATTCGTCATCTTTCAAAGTTTCTTCATTAAAGAAAAAAATAAAACACTACAAAGTATAAAATAACCTTAATTTCAGAAGTCGGTGGTTTTGATTTGTATCTTTGTTTTTAACAACAACTTTCGAAATTTATTAAATACACTAGCTGACCCGCGCAACTTCGTCTGCGTCACATTTTCCATTATTTGCTCCGCTCCTATTTGTCTTAGCGTGATGATATATAGCCAGGTTAACCTTCCTCGATAAATGGGCCATCTAACACTGAAATAATTTTTCAATCGGTCCAGTAGTTTCGGAGCCTATTCAATTCAAACAAACAAACAAACAAATCTAGGCTTTCCTCTTTATAATATTTGTGTAGAAGTGTAGATATTTCTGTAGATGTAGACTAGTAATTAATAAATATTTTTTCCCAACCTACCATAAAAAATCGAATTTTCCACATCCGGGACCGGTTCGTTGACATTCCCCTTAACCCCTATTTAAATAGAACAGCCGTTAATTAATAATGTAACCTATGTTAATTCCTCCGCCTATGGAATGGATGGCTTGGCTTATTTAGATGAGGAGGCAGCCAACCGAACGCGCGGATTAAAGGCAGCACGTGGCGTACGGCAGATCGTGTTTTTGACGCCGTTTGAATTATGTTTCTCATTACCATTTTGTATTCAGGTGGTACTTACTTGAAATGTTTACATTCTTGGTAAGTTTATCCTACTAACATGAGAAAACTAGGCATCGGTCGCGGTTGAGTTTTATTTTCGCTAAAAAGTAGCCTAATATTTAATTTATTTTCTCAGACTACAAATGAGGTCCACTGTGTTAGTAACAATATTACTTAGCCTATGTTGGTACTTAATAACTAAAACAGACCTCGTTCGATCGGCTAATGCCTACAGAAGCGGGCTATCTGCCCGGGCAGCTATTGAGTGCAGAATGACGTTAGGACTGCCACGCACTCTGCGAAGTAGCGAGGCAGATTTCTTGCGCCATATTGCGTCAAAGCTGCGTGCGCGCATCGGCAAACATCGCCGGCGCACTGCAGAAGCGTGGCAGTCGCAACAGCACCCTGAACGCATTGTTGTATTGGATATGCAGAGCGTTGTAAGCCATTTGGGTATATCTGAAACACAGGGCCCCCGAGTACAGAGCAGTGGCCTTAAAAAGGGCTATTTTAACCGCGTCTGCACATCGAGAGAACCTGCGGCATGTTCGCCCGGACTGACAACACTCTGCGCTCCCTCTCCAAATCCGAATCGTCATTCAGGGTATCTGTAACCAGATGACCCAAGTATTTAAATTTATACACCCTAACTGTCTGCTACCAAAATTAATTAAAACCAGGTTAGAGATTTACGGGTAATGGCGTGACAAACAAACTCCACTTTCGCATTTATAATATACTAGCTGATGCCCGGGGCTTTGCCTGCCTGACAAATTATATACTAAAACCTTCCTCGAGAACCAATCTATCCATTGTTGAAAACTGCATAAATATCGGTGTAGAGTTTTTGAGTTTATCACGGACAGACAGACAGACAGACGCGTCAGAGGATTTTGTTTTATAATATGTAGTGCAGTAAGGATAATAGTTATGATGGGATAGTTAGGACGTGGAACTCTGCCGGGACGAGAGAATTTCTCCCTCTTCCACTCCGCCACCTCCTTCGCTAGCATGACTGCTTCGCAGAAGGAGGTGGCGGCGTCCCCAACAAACTCGCCTGACATCCCTGTATGAAAATTGAACACAACGGAAAAAAACACATGACGGTATGTTTTCGTAGTCCATTGTAAACGCGTTCTTTGGTAGTTCAGTTCTGCAGTGAACACTAACTGAACCTTTTGCATTCTAATTGAACACGAAGCCAGTTGTTCCTGTTATCGTGTGAAGTTAATTAGTAGTTTTATTAACAAAAGTAGAGCAATTAGTGCCGTTGAGTTCAATAGCTCGAACTTACTGAATACCTAGCTAGTACGGTTTGTTTCAGCGCGTAGTTCATAACTTGTTTATGATTTTTCAGGTTTTAATTAATTGAGAGATGCTTGTGGTTTTATCTGGATCTGGCTGAAACTAATTTAAACTTTATGCAATTTCGGTAAAAGGTTATAGGCTATTTCAACGAACCCAATGTTATTGAGGGTATTTTATTGAAAATGGAGTAAAGGAATTACAAAAATAGGCCGAAATCGAACAGATTCCAAGACAGCATACCCTTTTAATTAAAACAAGAATGTTGATCGCTGGAATACCTCCTTACGCAAAACATTCGTACCTATCGCTCTCCATCAGCCACCGAGCCGAGCCTTTCGAAGAAAAACTTCGCGATTTAATACCATTTTAGCCTCTATTCGTACGCGTTAATGGTTATAATGGCGTAACTTCTGGTCGGTGAGACAGGAAAGCTGTCAAAAGTGTACGTGCCACGATCATTCTCCTATAAAGATTGTCGAGACGCTACAAAGGGATATTGTAAGGAGTGGAAAAACGCTCGCGACGTGCCCCTCGAGATATAGAAGCGACAGAGAAGAATGCGGGGAAGATGACATGGCATCGCATCATGACGTCACATGAGACGGGAGGGGGGGAGGTACAGATATGTTACGTCGTTTAAGTTCGAGATTTATCGGCGGAACGTACGATTAATCTGATGCTAAGCTGAGATTATGTTGTGTTTTAGTCGCATAGCTAGCGGCGGTGAATTAATGATAGGTACATTCTCCCATAGGCACTTAAATTAATGGTTTATTGCAATACGGCCCGGAGATAGCTGTTTAAGACCAGGGAGCAAGTGAGAAACGTGTTTAGTTATAACTACTAAGCGCAAAACCCGAAAATGGGTAGTTGTCCCAGAGTAGAAGTTGTTCATAATAATGACATACTGAACAAATTCTACTCTGGATGGGTACTATTATTGTATACTCTGGATGGTACTATTATAGGACCAATCCCGATCAAATCCGTAATTCGTTCGATCATTCAAAATGGTAACGTATGGGACAGTTGATTTTCTGCGATTTCACTTTTCTTCACTTCACTTCGTGATCACTTCACCCAAACTTCACTTCGATATGTTAACAGAATCGACCGGTTGCTCACATGTCGTTCACTTCACCTGAGTGTACACGGTCACATGTCATCAGAATAGGCCGGCAGAACCCTAAAAATAAAACCTACCAAAAATCAAAACAAAAACAGTGTCGTTATAAGAAATAGCGGTGTTGGAACAATCTCTACACACTTTAGTTGATCGTATTGAACCTTTTTTGACCTTATCGCTATGTTACACGAACGCCCTAACCTAGGCCATTCGGTTACGGTGACGCAATGTAAATGGGCTCTTCACAATCTATACGTTTACTAATAAATACGTTGAAGAGTTCGTTAGTTTTTTTTGTTTGTCGCAACAAATAAAGTAACAAACTTTTTCTTATTTATAGGCCAGTAGGATTAGAAAGAAAAGGTTTCTTTTCTTTTTTAAATAAACTTTTCCCCACACTAGGAATTTGTACTGTATCGTGGGTGCATTCACAAACATACATGCATTATACTTTTGACATGTAATATGATAGGATAATTGATTTATTTTTTTGATATATGTATTTATTTTTTTAAATTCTATCTACTGGAAAGTGTAAATGTTTTTTTTTTAATTAATTAATATGTTACGATCTATAGTGTGACTCTTTTAATTTCAAATGTTTTTATTTTAATGTGAAATTTCGACACAGTGTTAAAATTGTTACTGAAAAAAAAATTTAATGAAATACAAACTCACATACACAAACAGCCAGACCCGGAGCAACTATCTGTAGGCGATAAAGATATATTTATGTTCTGTGCGGGAATCCAACCTGCGACACACAGCGCAGCATCCAATCACTCAACCACTGCGCCTACCGTGTTGGCAAATTTTGTATGTGATAAAAGATTTCTATGTCCAATCTAGCTGGATTTTTGAGAGTTTAACATCGCGCTTCAACTCTAAGGTTCAAAGCCATTAGACAAATTACAAAATAATACAACCGACATCCAAATAAATAAATAAAACACTACAAAGTAAAAAATAACTTTAATTTCGGAAGTCACTGTTTTTGTTAGTTTCTTCGTACTTTGACACCGACTTACGAAATTAAATTAAATTAAATAATCTTTATTTCAGACGTAAGTCCATATTTTACAAAACAAATTGTTAGTAAAGTTGTTAGTAACACACACAAAAATACAAATAAAACTAGTAGGTGTTAGTAATTTGTTAGTATCTAATATCGAAAACATGTATGTACAAAAAAAAAAATATATCTACTTATTTCCTATTTCTGTGCAGGTGTACACTTGCCCAGTACACAGTAAAAGGACTGTCCATTTTGCACGCTAACGTTCTGAGGACAGTGTTGGTGCTACCACGGACCCTGCTCATCATCGACGCAGTTCTTTTCCTAATGATGGAGAAGAAATCATCGATGGAAGCATCCGCAAACATTGCGGAAGCACTGCAGTACCTGGGTTTCCTCAACAGTGCCCTCAGAGCGTCATTGTACTGAACACGCAGGGCGTTGTAAGCCCGCCGCGTAAAGTCGATCCACAGACTGCACGTGTAAAAAGACTGACAGAAGGCTCTGAAAAGTAACAGTTTTACATCTGTGGTACATCGTGCGAATCTGCGGGCCAACATATTGCAGCGGACTGCCCTCCTTTCCCTTTCTAGGTCTTCATCGTCCCGTAGCCGCTCCGTCAGCATGTGACCCAAATATTTTACTTTAGGCACCCTCACTAGTGCCGACCCACCGATCTTAATTGGTGGCACGTTCGAGGGAGTCTTGTTCCCTGCTTTATAAACCATCAGAACACTCTTACTAGCATTATATTTGAGTCCATGCGACAGGGCATATGTTTCACAAATGCCCAATAGTCTCCTGAGGGCACTCACTGACGGGCTCAGCAGAACCATGTCATCCGCGTAACTAATATTATTAATCATTCTTCCGTCTATTGAACATCCGACCATAGCTCCGCTGAGCCCGCCAATCAGCTGGTTAACAAATAGGTTAAACAAACTCGGGGATGTCAACCCGCCTTGCCTCACACCGCACTTGAGATTGTATTCCTCACTATGCGAGTTGACCCATCTGAATGAAAGTTGTTTTTTACTTTGTAGTGTTTTTTTATTTGGAAGTCGGTTGTTTTATTTTGTAAAAAAGTTTTTTATTTTTCACTTTTTAGTAGTAGGTACCCTACACCTAACAACACCACTGCAAAATCGCAGAAAAGCATCATCAAAAACTATCATCCAAGTAATCGAATTCCAGCTATTTCGATTTAAAATCCAAACTAACTCGAAACCGATTCTGATAAAATTTGAATGGGACCAATCTGCAAGTATATAATTGACGGAGTTAAGCTAACAAACATAAAAAACAACCGAATTGAGAACCTCCTTTTTGGGAAGTCGGTTAAAAAAGTGAAAAAAAAAAGTTAAGTGAAACCGCGAGGCACAGCTAGTGTTTGATAATCGTGGTCACGATTTTGGTGAAACGATTTGATTTTGGTTTTAACGTTAGATTGAATGTTCAATTTATTATTGACGTTTGTCACATTTTGTTAGCACCAGGGTTTTAGTAAAACCTGCTGGTCGATTCTGTCGACATCTCACCGTGATCACTTAGGTGGAGTGAACGACAAGTGAGCTGTCATGCCATCTTGTTTGTATGGTTTGACAGCTCACTTGTTGTTCACTTCGCCTTAGTGCTGCTCACTTCGACATGTTTACAGAATCGCACTGCTGGTTTCAAATAGTGTTGATATTTCAATTACTCGTTTTTCCGAGTTAAATAGACGAATATTGTTTTTAGCCCTTTATTTCAGACATTTTTGTATAGTTTTGTAAACATACAAATAATGTTGTGGTACACGTGTACTTTTACTTAATTGAAATCTATACTAATATTATAAAGCAGAAGAGTTTGTTAGTTTGTTTGGTTGAACGCGCTAATCTGAGGAACTACTGGTCCGATTTGAAAAATTATTTCTGTGTTAGATAGCCCATTTATCGAGAAAGGCTATAGGTTATATATCATCACGCTTAGATAAATAAGAGCGGAGCATTAATGAAAAATGTTACGCAGACGACGTTGCACGGGTCAGCTAGTACAGTATTATCTATACTAATATTATAAAGAGGTAAAATTTGTTTGTAAATTTGTATGTAGGGGGTAATCTCAGGAACTATTGGTCCGATTTGAAAAATTCTTTCAGTGTTAGATAGCCCATTTATCGAGGAAGGTTATAGGCTATAGGAGCGGAGCAGTAATGGATAATGTGACGCAAACGAAGTTGCGCGGGTCAGCTAGTATATTATATACTAGCTGTCCCCCGCGGCTTCGCTCCCGTCAACTGGTTTTTTTTTACATAAAAATCTTCTCCTGATAATAACAAACACAACAAAAACAGAATAAGCGAAATCGGTTCTGCTGGTCTCCAGATTTGCGCTTAGCAACACATTCAGCGATTCATTTTTATATTATAGATTAAGAAAATGTTAATAGCGTGTAATATTCTAGCTCTGAAAAGAACTGTTGTGTAGCCCTGAAAATAACTGTTGGTTAGCCCTGAAAAGAACTGTTGGTTAGCCCTGAAAAGAACTGTTGTTTGGCTCTGAGAAGAACTGTTGTTTAGCTCTGAGAAGAACTTTTGCGTGGGTGTAGTTTTAAGAACGATATCTAAAAAAAAATCGCACGAAAATTAGACTTCACGCACGACCGCTGCGTAGGGAGCCGACCTCGTACCTTACTCATAGATCTTAACTCCCCTCCCGCACGCGCACCCCCGCCTTGGTGACGTCCACTTCGCAACGGGCCGTGCAGCAGAAATCGTAATATTTTAATTTCGCCGTAATTTCAAAACCAAACGTCCGATTTTAATCATTCAAAGACCAAATATTAAATCTACATAAACTGTACTTAGTGATGAAATACTTTATTTTGATAAGGATTAATAGCATGAGTAAAATAAACGCGTTTAGATGTAGTCAAAAAAAAATCAAGAGTCTTAAATAAAAACATGGTTGTTGTGCCTCACTCGACATAGATAGGTATAGTGTGTCGCGGACTTTTTTGTAGATATTAATAAGATCTACAATTAATTAGAACAATTTATGGTTCTATCTTTTATAGTTTAGGCAGCGTACGCAAAATAAGTAACTTTTCTGGTTGATTTTTACACCTTGTTTCCGAAAAACCCAAATATCTTACGGAACCCTATTTTTTCCAAAATAAAATATAGCCTATGTTACTCGTGGATAATGTAGCTTTCGAATGGTGAAAGAATTTTTAAAATCGGTGCAGTAGTTTTTGAGCCTATTCATTACAATCAAACAAACAAAAAAACATACAAACAAAGTTTTCATCTTTATAATATTAGTGTAGATTATAATATTATAAAGAAGAAGAGTTTGTTTGTTTGTTTGGTTGAACGCGCTAATCTCAGGAACTACTGGTCCGATTTGAAAAATTATTTCAGTGTTAGATAGCCCATTTATCGAGGAAGGTTATAGGCTATATATCATCACGCTAAGACCAACAGGAGCGGAGCAGTAATGAAAAATGTTACGCAGACGACGTTGCACGGGTCAGCTAGTGTTAAATAAAGTACATTTCAGTTAAAGTACACACACGCTCAACTAATGCGCCAACCGTGCCGTGCAAACAACATTAAATTCGACGTGAATGAGTTAGTGTGCGCTGCTTACAATCCAGGATGCTGGATGCGTATCGAGGAGCATAGCAATGGAGGGTGTCACCTATCCACGAACAAGCTTAGTATACAGCAGTGAGATTTTGTATAAGTGTCGATATGAACACTTAGGCAAAGTGAACGATAAGTTAGAAAGAAAGAAAAAGAGTTTATTTGCGGACAAAACAACCAGCGTCCAGAGTTAGCTGTCAAACCATACAAACAAGATGGAATGACTGCTCACTTGTCGTTCACTCCACCTAAGTGATCACGGTAAGATGTCAACAGAATCGACCGACTGTAAACATGTCAAAGTGAACGACAAGTGAGCTGTCAAACCATACAAACAAGATGGCATGACTGCTTACTTGTCGTTCACTCCACCTGAGTGTACACGGTGAAATGTCAACAGAATCGACCGGCTGTTGTTGCTGGACCTAACACGACTCAGCAGGGACGTTCAGTTCGTTCCTAAGTATTCTAAAAATTAAAAACTACGAAACAACTTTTTAAAACATCGACGTTGCCAATTAATTACTCTTTTGAATGTTATACAACATCCCGGTAGGTAGGCACCTTCTGCTTCAAACGGGTTGAATTTAAATGACTCACTTTATTTTTTTTATTTTTTTAGCTCCGCTCGCTTCGCTCCGCTCGGGTGAGTGTTTGTCTTTCTATCTCATTAATTTCTCAACTTTCTTTGCTTTTGTCCGGTGTTGCCAGGCTTACCATGCTCCCTGCACAGCGCGTTCAAAATAAACGATACTCAAGTCCGTTAATAGGATAGTTAATGTAAATTATGTGAAGTATATTCTTGGTGATTACGTAGTTAATTGAAGTCTTTGTGTTATTTATTTTGTGAATCGGTTATTGAGCTTAAGATTTAACACATTTTCACCGTCTAAAAATATGTTTATATAAAATTAATTAAAATATCAATTTTTGTGAAGACTCATTACATCGTCGCATCGCGCCTGCCTGACTTATATTGATGGCAGATTTGATTTGATTAATACACAATATCTTACATCGTTAGTCCGTTTAAGTTTTTTTTTATGTCTCGGGAAAACATATAGTTAAAATTGATACTTAAAATTCATGATAAATGATGAATTCTAATAGATATTTTAAAGTTAATGTAGATACGAGTGTTGATTTCTTACTGCACGAAATAGACTAGGAGACCTACTAAAGAATGCTCAAGATATGATTTGAAAGATTTACATTTCGGGAATAAATTACTTTATTTTTATCTCATTTAAACCTTATTGTACTAAAAAAAAACAATTTATCGTTTTTGTTATCTAATAGGGGATTGTAAACCGCAGTCTGTTTAAAAGATATTTTATATTTCAAGTTTACGCCGACTTCAATTCAACTCACAATTATTCTTCTCAAAAGTTTCATCGATTTTTATTCAACTAAAAGATAACAGATAGAACTTTTTGCATTCGCTCATTCTAAGTCACGTACTTTCATTTCTTTTATTAAATCCACAATTGCGTGGCAAGTTTGTCGAATTACATAGAAATTGGGCAATTTATTGTTCAACTACTTTCCAAGCGTCGGCCATTGTTTGAGAATTTATGATAAGTTATAATAAAGTTAGCAAGTTAATCTTGGTTAACTGTTCGAGGTTTGGACGTGAGTTATCGTGTGTTTCGGACAGGTTTGTTTGATTGTAATATTTGAGTGAATTGTGACTGTCTGAAACATTTTAATGAGTAATAAGCTTTTGCCCGAGACTTCGTAAACGCATATCGTGTTTTTTGTTGATCCCGTAGGAATTTCGGGAAATCCTTTCTCAGTGCATTCCCCAATTAACCTATTTGCCAAATTTTAGCTTCCTACGTCAGTCAGTTAGTCACAAGAAAAGAAAAAGAAAAGAAAAGATCTCAAGATTTTTTTATAATATTGCTGATAGGATAGCGTTCGAACAATATTTTACGTCGTGGTCGAAAATAAAGCACGCTCGTCAAAAATTAACCTGTTCACAGTGTTCACTCAAGAGTAAGAGTAAGAGAAGTAGAAACTGGGGTTAAGACCCCCAGTTCTACTTAGGGATCAAAAACCAAAGACGGCAGGGAGTTCCACTCCTTAGTTGTACTCACAATGAAAGTATTCTCAAAACATATATTACTCCAAGCTCACACAAGAAACAGCTCAATATTTCTCAAATATCCTCCTTCCAAGAAACAAGAAAAGCTACATAGAAAACAGTTTATTCAAATTTTTCTATTCAATATTGTCCAATCCATGCAACCTTTCATGTCGTGCATTCACATTCAAAATTCAATCTATAACTCCCTAACATCCGAAGCCTTTCAAAGCTGTTCAAAAGGAAACATGCAGTTGCGCAGAGATTGTGTTAGTGTCGGAGTCAAAGCTTATAGAACGGCCTGGAAAATAAATAGTATACAGGACTGGCTTGCTAAACTGATCAGAGACCTACCTCGTTGATTACGGAACTGGCAAATTGTGTTGAGGTATGTAGAACAGGGTTTAAGGTTCCGCAAACCTCCATTGAAAAGGGCGGATCCTTCAGACAGGTGTTTTGTCTGATGGTCCCCGCAAACCTCCATTGAAATGGGGGGATTTCCAGATGGGTGTTTTGTCTGGTGGTCCCCGTTAACGTAACGTTTAACGTATTTCGTTGCTGGCGGTATAGATTCTGCTACAATATCAATCAACAGACCACTGTCATTTACATTATAACAAGTCTTACTTAGGGTCAAATTCACCAAAAAAGAGTAAATCTTACTCGAGAGTATACGAGCAGTTACTCCTAGTATAACATGTTTTTACGTTTCACCATAGACTTAATCCAAGAGTAAACGTTTATGCTGGAGTAAATCTCTACTCCGCCAATTTTCAAGGAACAGCGAGCTTATACTAAGGATAAGTTCAATGTGGCGTCCGAGTGTCACTGTAATAATTACGTAGATTGAAAATGTGATTTTTTGTTTTAAGTGATAGCGTTTTGAAATTAGTTTTAAAATAAAGGTCTTGACCCGAAACTAGTTTTACAGGAAGAATTGAGTTGATAGGACCTATAGTTTTCGAGATATTTCCAAAAATGTATAGTGAAAATTTGTTAAGATGTAAAATTAGAAGTTTTTGTTCTAGAAACTTTTTGTTATGTAAGGATATTGATATAATTTCCATGGTATACAGTAAGGTTTAAGAAATCCAAATAAGACTTTTAAACCCGTTTTTTGTATGGGAATACAAAAACGAGTTTTTTCGGTTTATGTTACGAAAACCTTCTTGTGAGAGTCCGACTCGCACTTGGCCAGGTTTTGTAAGACGTTTCTATGTACGCTCAATACTGAATGAATATGGCCGTTAGTCTTCTTCTTTTTCATACTCAAACACACACACACACATACCAACACACCCTTTTTTTTTTTTTTTTTTAGGGATGGGAAATCATCCAATGACTCCTCCCGCTCTGGGTGTAGCGGGAGGGAGTGTCAGACTTCTACTGACTAAAACCCTTCCATGTTCCTTCATTGCCCTTTGTGTTCCGGAGCCACGGTGTCTCTTGCGAATAATCCCGCGACTCCGGCAGGCGTCGGCCCTTTCGGGCCCCTCTGTGTTGCTGACTCTCTTTGAGGCGCGCGTGGAACACTAACGCGCCGTCGACACGGCCTGTCTAGATGGACGGACGGCGAGCCACCCATAGCTCGCCGTCCACAGGCCCGCGCCTACGGTGGCCGGAGGTCACCAGGTGGCCCCCGACGCCCGCGGCGTCCACCACGGCGGCCGGGACGAGAGGGTCTCCTCTCCCGCTCCGCCACCTCCTTCGCTAGCATGACTGCTTCGCAGAAGGAGGCAACGGCGTCCCATTCCGTCTCGCTCCGGACCATGGCTTGGACCAGGGCCGGACGCGAGAGGTCGCCGCCAATCGCCGTTTCGAGGACACGGCGGTGCGCCGCCCAAGCGGGGCACACCTGCACAGTGTGCTCTACCGTGTCCTCCGGTCGATCCTCGCAGTGGTGACACCCGGGCGTTTCCTCCCGCCGAATTCAGTGCAGGAACCTCCCGAAACATCCATGTCCGGTGAGGACCTGCGTCAGGCGGAAGGTGAGGACGCCGTGGCGCCTCTCAAGCCACTCCTCAAAGAGGGGACTTATCGCCGCTATTGTGGCGTGCCCTGCGCTGGGTTGCGATAGTCGTCGTCTCCATGACGCCATGAGATCGCGCCGGAAGTCCGTCCGCTGCGCGACAATTTGCCGCGTTAGCGGAGTTTCCCCCCGGCTTAGTACCTCCGCGCGCCAATCATGCAGGCGCGCGAGGACCAGCGCCTCCAGATCCCATGGCGGCAATCCGGCAAGGAGACCCACCGCTTCGCGCGAGATCGTGCGGTACCCTCTGGTCATCCTGAGGGCCACCACCTTTTGGGGCGCGTTCAAGTGGTTCGCAGCACGCTGCCTCAATGAAGGCGCCCACACCGGGGCCCCGTAAAGGGCCATGGATCGCACGACCCCCGCGTATAGCCTACGGCAGGAGGCGTTCGGTCCCCCCAGGTTGGGCAGGAGCCGCCTGAAAGCAGCCCCGGCCCGCTCCAGTTTGGGGACCAAACGTCGGAAATGCTCCACGAAGTTCCATCGGCTGTCTAGAACGAGCCCCAGGTATTTCAGCGTCGATTCGACGCCGATGGAAACCCCTCCTACCGTCAGCAAGGATCCCGACGGTGGCGCAATGCCTCGGCCATGAAAACACATGGCTTCGGACTTGTGCAGCGCCACCTCGAGACCCAGTTGCCGGATCCTCTCCACGACTATCGCAACCCCGGGTGTCATTACGTCGGCCGCCTCCGCGTACGACCCCCCTTGTGCCAGCACCAGCGTGTCGTCAGCGTAACAAATGACGCTGACGCCGCTAGGGAGGTCGGCTCGCAGCACCCAGTCGTAACCGATGTTCCACAGGGGCGGCCCCAGAACCGAACCCTGTGGGACACCGCACGACATCTCTCGCCGGTTCCACTCACCGCTGTGACTTGGGTAGATTACTGCCCGGTCGGACAGGTAGTCCCCGACCACACGACGAAGGTAGGTCGGCACCCGATGATACCGGAGTGCCTCCCCAATGCAGCTCCAGGGCATGGTGTTGAAGGCGTTGGCGATGTCGAGAGACACCGCCAAGACAACACCACCCCGGGAGACCGCATCTCCCGTCGTGAGGGCTCTGACGCGCATGACGGCGTCCACCGTAGAGCGCCCCCTGCGGAAACCAAACTGGTTGTCCGCAAGATCCGGCCCCGTTCCCGCTAGGTGCCCGGCGAGGCGGTCTGCAATGACTCTCTCGAAGAGCTTGCCCACCTCGTCGAGCAACACCACGGGCCGGAATGCGGACGGAGAGTCCGCAGGGCGCCCAGGCTTCGGGATGAGTACCAGCTTCCCGGTCCTCCAAGAAAGCGGGAACTGGCCTCTCTCCAAGCATGCGCTAAAGAGCCCCTCCAGTCGAGGCCCGAGAGCCTCCAAGGCCAGGGCCCAGGCTTTGCCAGGCAAGCCATCGGGCCCTGGAGCGGTATTCTTGGCCTTGTGCCTTCGCACCGCCGCTCTCAGGTCTACCCCAGTCACAGCGGGGATGTCGTCGTCGTCGTCCTCTTGGTCCGGCACCGCAGGCGGCGGAGCCATAGGCGGGGGAGGATGTTCCCCTCGCGCAGGGAACAGAGCGCTCACCACGTCCTCCACGAGCTGAGGCCGGAGACTCTGCGTCAGCGGGGGGGCCCAGGTGCGGAGCTTGTTCCGCACCATAAGGTAAGGGCGCCCCCACGGATCTCTGTCGAGAGTCGCCAGCATTTCCTCGCGGGCCAGATCCCTAGCCCGCAGGACAGCGTCGCGAAGAGCGGTCTTCGCAGCTCTGTATCCCTCGTATAGCTCCGCCTCGATGGTATCCGCATCCGGTGGACGGATGCGGCGCCTGCGATGTCTGGCGTACCGGCGCCGCGCAGAAATGCACGCATCGCGCAGAGACGCCAGCTCTCGCGACCACCAGTACACCTGGCGCCGGGCTCTTCCTGGCCGGACTCGGGGCATTGCCACGTCACAAATGTCGGACATGGCCTCCTGGAACCACCCTGCCTCACTGTTGACGTCGGCAGGCCTGTCCGGTGATGTCACCCAGGCCTGCACGATCGAGGCTTCCAGGAGGAGCTCCCGGTCCAGCTGCTTCAGAGCCAAACGCGGACCAATCGGGGTCTGTACGACCGGCGCGCTTGAGGTCTGGGTGGAGACGTCAAACCGGATATACCGGTGATCGGAATAGGTCTCCACCTCCTCCATGACACGCCAGTCGATGACCCGCGGTGACAGAGCGGGACTGGCGAACGAGATGTCCACCACCGACTCGCCCCGCATCCGCACACACGTGGGGACAGAACCCCGATTGAGGACGGCTAGGCCTGTCTCCAGAGCCCAGTCTTCTACCATCCTTCCCCGCACGTCTGTCAGACGAGAACCCCAAGCCAAGTTCTTGGCATTGAAGTCCCCGAGGACAAGTACGGGTAGGGAATAGTGTCCGACGACGACACCCAACTCTACCAGAGAGTTGTGGAACTCAGCGAGAGTTCGGCTCGGGGAGAAGTAGACGCCTACTACGACGATTTCCCCGAACCGTGCTGCTACGCACCCCTGTCCCCTCCTGACATTTTCAAGGGACGGAGTACCGGCGGCGGCCGACGATATGATGGTCACTGAGCCGCTCAAGTCCGCAACCCAGTCATCCCTGGGTGGGACAAAATACGGCTCAGAGACCACCGCAATGTTGATCGACCACTGCGCCATGCTCTGCATCAGCAGGTGCTGAGCGCAGGCGCAGTGGTTGATGTTCGCCTGGAGGAAGCTGAGTGGGGCCGTTACTGGCATTCCATGTCAGCTTCCTCCCCCCGGGCCCCCTGCGAGAGCCCCTTTGTGGCGGCAACGGCGGCAGAGGCGACGGATGCGGCTGCGGTGGTTGCGGCCACGGCCACGGCGTTGGAGACGGTGGCAGTGGCGGCGGAGGGCCTCCCCCTGGCTCCGAATTTGGTCTTGGGTGGAGCGCAGGCCTTGCTCCCAGCCCGGTGGTCGCCCGACTTGCCGGCTGCCGCACATGTAATGCAGTGCGGCTTGGCGGAGCAGGTCGCCGATACATGACCGGGCTGACCGCAGCGGAAACAGAGACCGCTGCGGTCGACCTCCGAGGCGCACTTGACTGACACATGATGTCCCACGTGGCAGCGGTAACACCTCAGAGGCCTGGGCTCCAGCAGCTTGACCTGCGCTGAGACCCAGCCCACCAGAAGTCTTCGGCCCTCCACAATGGCTTTGGCCGCCGTCACAGGGCAGCAAACCGTGACTGTTCGCATGCCCGAGAGGTCCGGACGTATGGCGCCTGCCTTGACCTGTTCGGCAGGACACCCTCCGGACCTGGCGACGGCGGCCACAACCTCCTCCTCCGTGACCGAGTCGTCCAGACCCAGGATGCGCAAGTCTGCGCACCTAACGGGCCTGGACACTCGGGCCTCGTCCGCGTTAAGGGACGCTCTTAGCCTTTCGGCCAGAGCGTCAGCGGACGAGCCGCTGGTCTCCCCGGGGATCTCCAGCATCCGCGCTCCAGTCGCAGTGACTTTGAGCCGGAGGCCCCCGGTGATCCCGAGCTCACGGAGATTCACCGTCTCCTTCGCCTTCGCCAGCAGGTCGCGGTAGGACACGCCCCTCTTTTCCGCTTCCGGCTGTAGCGTAATGACTACAGCGGCGGTCTTCGGGGCGCGGAGCCTAGCCGCGATCTTGCGCTCCCGGAACTGGCGCTGCCGCTCCTGTTCCTTGGCTTTTTTCGCCGCCTTCCGTCTCCTCTGCGGGTCTCCGGCCACCTGCCATTCGGCTTCAGCCGGGGGGGGTGTAGGGAGCTGGGCGGGCTGGGAGGGCGGTGGCGGCGATACCAACACACCCTTACACACAAACTTACAATCGCACAAAAAAACCTCCCAATTTTAGTTTTACTTCATTGTTTATTGTGTTTGTTTAACGAGCTCACTTATTGTTTAAAATTTTTGTTACTGCTATGATACTATGTGATTTAAGCAATCAAATATGTAAATATGAATAGGTGGGGACCTGATGACCGGTGTTACTACCTACCACAGGCACCAGCGATCCACAACCAAAATAATTAGCTTTTCATTTCTGTTAAAATTGTTTGTATTTTTTGGCTTGTGGTGAGAAATAAACCCTTTTTATTTTTATTTTTATTTATTATTATTTTTTTTATCGTGTGAGCAGTAAGGTCTAACGACCCGACATACCCTAGTGTCAGAGTTTCTAAACCTCACCGCCACTAATATTTTCCAAAGAAAGCTATAAATTCCTGGTTCCCCAAATAAAACTTTTTTCACTATTTCAAAATTAGCCCTAAAAGTAATATTATTGTAACCTATTGAAACGTATCCCATTTTCACTGTTTTAGTAATAATAAATAACACAAAATATTCAGTCTGTTTTTCCTAGAATGCAATATTATAACTATTCGGCAAACGAAATACGAAACTAACAATTCTAGTTAGTTTAATTAAACCATTGTTTTAATAAAATAAAACATTCTGCAATAGTCACGTTCGTTATGGTGGTATATGTCTATTTAAATAATTTTAAACGCGAAAAAGCAATTTGTTCACAAACGCTACGGACTCGAAAACGAGTGTTTTTATAACACTCACGTGATGTGAATCCTTAACGTGTGTTTGACATGTCTTTAAAAGGGTTTCGTACATCATTGTTGGTTGTATTTCCGGCATATACAGACGAGGCACCATATAAGAGGGCCTGTGCCTTTTAAAAACCGGAATCGAAGAGTTCCGTACTTTAAACTTATTTGTTGATAAAGCGGCAATAGAAATACCTACACATCATCATCTGCCTAGCCTAGCCATTTCAGAGATTAGCCGGAACAAACATACAGACAGACTTTAAAAAAATGTTATTTTGGTGTACCTATGTACCGTATATATATTCATATACTTGTAGTAAAAAACGGTTATTTCAATATTACAAACAGACACTCCAATATGTTGTATAGATGTATAGATTATAAAACAAAATCCTACGTCGCATCTATCTGTTCGCGATAAACTCAAAAACGACTGCACCGATTTTCATGCTGTTTTCACAATTAGATAGAGTGGTTCTCGATGAAGGTTTTTAGTATATAATTTGTGAAGCGGTTGAAGCCGCGGGAATCAGCTAGAATAGCAGTGGCGAAGGGTGAATTTTCTTAAAAGGTAAGCCGGACCAAAAAATGCTTACCTTGCTCAAGTGTGATGCGTAAATTCCAGCTGTGGCCCTGTTTCGTCAATCATGACTATTCATGACCGATACAAACTGAGCTTTATTTATTTCAAATTTAATTTGGTCGCGTAAAACGAATGCGATACTTTGTATTAAATCATTTTGTATACCTATCACTCGAAAGGCCAGAGAATGTGGGATTGTGTTGAGGAACATTGTTCCAAATGCGAATTGATTACAGTATCATACTTGCTTAAATATAACAACGTTTCGATATAGTTACCGCGGTTATCGGATTTTCGTGGTGGCCGCGAAAAGCTAATTCTTGTTTACCTAGCAAAATTACTGTGTCGTTAAACCGTTTCATTAAACTTCTATTCCGATCTACTTTTCTATTATGAACTTCATACGTATTAGCAAAAAATGTTTCTATCCTACGATTTCCGAAATCATGCAAAGATAAACAACTTCGAATAATTTAATTATAACTTCCCGTAAGCCACGGGTATTTGTCGTACAAAGAACTGTTAAAATGTTTGAAAAAACCATCGCGTCGTTTATAATTTATAATCATGTCAGGGCGAGCACGGCCTATCTGAATTACATGTTTTTTTATTTCCAAAACTCAACTTTGAAAAGGATGTTTCCTCAGTCAACAAATAATCTGTCAGACAGCATTCTACGTTCACTAATGCCGCCATGCTATCGAACTTACTTAATAACAACAAAATCATTACTTATATAACTTCTTTCTAATAAAACTATAAACTAAAAAAACTATCTTACTTACCTAAATACCTATTTAAATAGCCGATCACCAAACAATACAACGCCACTAACCATGTTTTCACTACGCAAAACTATCACTAGTTTACACAAATAACTCAATTTCAACAATAATACACGAATAATGCTATAAGATTCTAAATTATGATACGAATATATCAAATCAAATGAAAATGAACAATGATATCAATAAACATGACACTTAAATTCGCGCGAAAGAACGTGGATCTGTCATGACTGTCATTCAAATATTACTATCCGAACAAATTCGATTTACAACTTCAGTATCATTCCATCTCGTTCTGGCGTACACATTTCCTATCTCTGTCCTGATCGTAACTCGATGATTAACGGCTTGCTAACTGCCTAAATCTAGCAGTTTTATATTGTCGCCTCAAGGTCACGATCGCTACAAGAGACTATGAATTAAATGTACTGAATTCCTGTTCGAGCGGCCGGCTTAATCTAGGCACTGATTTTATTTCTTTGATTGTTACTTTTATAAGCAAATTTTATACCTGCAATGTAACTTCGTAAATAGTTATTTGTTTAAATGATGATTGAAAACAATATAATTTGATACTAGTAATTGCCATATTTCGAAAGGGAAGCCGATAGGAATCGAGTTGTATGGACCCTTCGCCACTGTAGAATAGAATACTCTTTATTAAGTACACCATATAAGTTACAGAAAAAATAGATGAAGAAAACATTACATAGGGTGACACAATGGGCGGCTTTATCGCTAAGAGCGATCTTTTCTTTATTTTTTTTCTTTTCTTCTGTTATTTTTCTTTTCTTTTCTTTTCTTTTCTTTTCTTTTCTTTTCTTTTCTTTTCTTTTCTTCTAGTATATAATACACGGCACTCTGAATGGAGACAAGTCACTTATCAGGAGCTGCTCATAGTTGTAAGTGTCCCAGTCCTCTCAAGTGTCTGCTAATATCTTATCGGATTAGTAATAGGAGCTGTGGGCTGCGGTCTCCACGCCAATTACTTGTATGCACATGCCAGTGCTCAGGGCACATTGCTCGCAGAAGAGATGGTCGATAGAGCTGAAAAGTTCAGGAATATGGATGATGATGATGATGATGACAAGTCTGGGTACCATTACGTAATAGGGGGAGAACTCGATTAATCTGATTAGCTTTTTCTCAAATATTATGTTAAGTTAGCTTCATGTCTAACTGAGTGCAGTTGAGTACCAGTGTTGGAGCACTTGATGCTTTAAAATGCAATAAATTAACGTACTAAAGAATGTCATCATGACGGTAAAAATCACTTAAAAATCTTGAATTCAATGAGCAATTTAATTTTTCATCTACAAGAGAACTTGGGACAAGCCCGCCACACACTCCGTACCACTGCAACTCAACAACTCAACAACAAACTCCGTAAACTGAAAGCCAGAATCCAACCAGGAAAACGCCGAGCATAGCCCGACGAGTCCCGGAAAAACTATTCAACTATCTTGGATCCCGCATCGGAATTAATCAGAAGAGTGCAGCGGAGGAGTAGGAAAAAAATAAATATACCTAATTTCCACTTCCCTCCTTATCAAGCAGGAGACAGATTTTAGTTAGGCCAATAGGCACCAAAGGACATTTACAACTGGGTTAAGCCCAGCTGCCAAGCATCACGGATTATATATTAACACTAAAAGTAATGGATCCTAAATTGTGAAAAATTTTTTTTTTCCATTTTTCTTTATCGTTTTTTTTTAAAGTTTGTTGAAAACTGTGTTACTTTTCAACTAAATCATCTATTGCAATGAAACAACTCTCCATAATGATCTGAAGTAATTAACCATCCTAATAAAATGAAAATAGTGAAAATAAACAGGTTTTTTTTTGAAGAATCTGTTTTCTTTTCACAATTTTTACAGTAATCATAAAGCTGCTCAAAAAGACGCCCCGTTTACCTACCTTTTTTATTACTTTAGGATATTTTTCATCGTATAAACTATCAAATAGTAAAAACTGCATGTTTATAATTAAAATTAGTTTTTTTAACCGACTTCCCAAAAAGGAGGAGGTTCTCAATTCGGTTGTATGTTTTTTATGTTTCTTATGTTTGTTACCTCATACTCCGACAATTTTGAACTGATTTGAAAGTTTTATCTGAAAGAATATACTTGCAGATTGGTCCCATTTAAATTTTATCAAAATCGGTTACGAATTTTGGATTTTAAATCGAAATAGCTGGAAATCAGCTACTTGGATGATGGTTTTATGTCATCCAAGTAATCGAAATTGCGTATTTCGCTTTTCTGCGATTTTGCAGTGGTGTTGTTAGGTGTGGGGTACCACTAAAAAGTGAAAAATAAAAAAACTTTTTACAAAAAATTACAACCGACTTCACTTTTTTACTTCACCTTTTTTTCTTTGTAGTGCTTTTTTTATTTGGAAGTAGGTTGTAATTTTTTTTACTACGTTTTCCGTCGATAAATTAGGTATAGTTTCCCTCATTTTCGTATGTGCACATTATAAAGACTCACAATGTACTGTCAACCAAACAGCGTTCCGTACAACTTCTAGTACTCGAACGGATACAATCAACTTATCTGCAGCTGACCGCGACTGTGGTCGTAGTTGTACGCGGCGCAGTCTCCGTACAATTTCTATAATACACGGTACTCGAACGGATACAAGCCACTTATTTGCAACTGACCATGACTGTGGCCGTAGTTGTACGCGGCGCAGTCTCCGTACAACTTCTATAATACACGGTACTCGAACGGATACAAGCCACTTATCTGCAACTGACCAGGACTGTGGCCGTAGTTGTACGCAGTGCAGTCTCCGTACAACTTCTATAACACACGGTACTCGAACGGATGCAATCAACTTATCTGCAGCTGACCGCGACTGTGGCCGTAGTTGTACGCGGTGCAGTCTCCGTACAACTTCTATAATACACGGTACTCGAACGGATACAAGCCACTTATTTGCAACTGACCATGACTGTGGCCGTAGTTGTACGCGGCGCAGTCTCCGTACAACTTCTATAATACACGGTACTCGAACGGATACAAGCCACTTATCTGCAACTGACCAGGACTGTGGCCGTAGTTGTACGCGGTGCAGTCTCCGTACAACTTCTATAACACACGGTACTCGAACGGATGCAATCAACTTATCTGCAGCTGACCGCGACTGTGGCCGTAGTTGTACGCGGTGCAGTCTCCGTACAACTTCTATAATACACGGTACTCGAACGGATACAAGCCACTTATCTGCAACTGACCAGGACTGTGGCCGTAGTTGTACGCGGTGCAGTCTCCGTACAACTTCTATAATACACGGTACTCGAACGGATACAAGCCACTTATCTGCAACTGACCATGACTGTGGCCGTAGTTGTACGCGGCGCAGTCTCCGTACAACTTCTATAATACACGGTACTCGAACGGATACAAGCCACTTATCTGCAACTGACCATGACTGTGGCCGTAGTTGTACGCGGCGCAGTCTCCGTACAACTTCTATAATACACGGTACACGAACAAATACAAGTCACTTATCTGCTGCTGACCGCGACTGTGGTCGTAGTTGTACACGGTGCAGTCCTCTCAAGTGACTGCTCATATCTTATAGGATTAGTAATTGGAACTGTGGCGGCGGGCTGCGGTTTCTACACCAATTTATTGCAGGATTTCGCCTTTTTGTGGGGATTTTCGGCGATCTATAGAAGCGATACGGACTAGACAGTGCTTGTTGTAATAAAAGTGGATGGTATTTAGATGTATTCAGTTTGGGCGGTTTCCATCAATGAACTGAACGCGATCAACATGTGAACCATGTTTACGACCTGTCAGTTTCGTTATTTTCTGTAGAATGTTGACACTGACAGCTCTTGAACGCAGTTTATCGCGATCAATTTCATTTGTGAAATCCGATCTTAGTGTAGTAGGCGGTAAATAGGCTGGGAAGATTTTGATTATAAGTGGTGGATAATGGCAAGCGGCATCATGATGATATGATAGTGATCAAACGTGAGCTTATGAATGCGAATAAATGATAATGATAAATGATATTTTTTTTGTAAGTAGGTTGTAAATAACACTTTTACACGTCAATCTTTTTTGGTCATTTTAAACTAAATGAGGCCGATGTTTCCTAGCTGACTACTCTAATCACTACATATTATAAAACAAAGTCCTCTGCCGCGTCTGTCTATCTGTGTGTCTATTCGCGATAAACTCATAAACTACTACACCGATTTTCATCCTGTTTTCACTAATGGATAGAGTGGTTCTCGAGAAAGTTTTTAGTATATAATTTGTCAAGTGGGTGAAGCAGCGGGCATCAGCTAGTTAACATTATAAATGCGAAAGTGAGTCTGCTTATTTGTTACGCTTTGACGCCTAAATCACTAATCCAATTTTGATGAAATTTGGCTCAAAGATAGATGGGACTTTGGAGACGGATGTAGGCTATTTCTTTTTGTGAAAATCTACATTACCGCGAGCGAAGCTATGGACTGAAGTTAGTCAATAATAACTTGAAAAAAAATACGGGTGCATGATGTATGACAGTAAGCGCTGTGAATATTAACATACAACTTAAAGTACCTATGTCAAGTACTATTGAGAGATGAAGATATATTTTTCTTCACCCCAACATCTATGACTAGTTCTATAAATAAATTTTCTAGCCGCAATAAAACACGTTCACGATTAAGTCAAACTACCCTAACGGTAAGCTACACGTGATCCATTAAATTCAAACATCAATTGCATGAGCGAACGCTCGTAAAACACCACAGGACTATATTCATAAACTCACATTTTGTAATACAGTAATAGCTCCCCAGCTTCGTTCGTAGACGATCGTCATTTTTCATTAGGGAGAATATAAAAAAAAATATTATCGCGGGAATACCGTGGCTGGACTTATATTAAAGTAAGCGGATCAGGGTTTTAATAATAGTCAGTTTTAATATTAAAAAATGGTAGTTGCAATGTTCTGTAGCATAACCGACGGGTTTAATAATTCTGTGGGAAAATGTTACTTTTTTTTTTTCGTTTTGTATTTCTTGCGGGATTGGGTCAGCTATAATTAATGGGTTTGGTAATGTCTTGATTATCTTAGCTTTTCAACTTTAGTATTCTTTAGGAAATGAATTATGACTAATTTAAAAAGGTTTTTTTGCGTTCATGGACGCGAGAATAGAAAAGCGGGTCAGTTTCTGCTCATTTTTAAGCAACAGTCGCATTGGCACGTCAGTCGTAATCTGTCAAAAATGTATGGAAATTAAAGCATCTTTGAATTTGTAGAACTGGCACTCTGGGCTAAGGGTGCCTGTCCATTACAGCGCAGCGGAAAAACGGGGAAATTTGACACAACTGAATTGTATAAAATCTCCGTACCACGTGCGTCACTAACATTTTGACTAATTTTTTTGATTAAAATTTCTCCGTTTCTCCACTCCGCTGCCTCGCTCCGCTGTAGTGGACAGGCACCCTAAACACTGTAATGTTTAGAATCGTTAATAACGGGATTGCTACCATGTACCATTTTATTTGTGAGTTTCCGATATTTCGGCACTGTTGCAAGCGCCATGATCACGGAGTAGGTACCACGGAGTATCGGAAGCTCGCAAATAAAAAGGTACATCCCGTTATTAAATATTCTAATTTTAATGATCTAGAAAGTTTAAAACTGAAATGTTTATTACACTAGTGTGTCATTTGTTTTTATCGGAAATTAAAATCTTGTGACGTAGCCATCACGAGGGCTTAACGCCTTCATAAATATCCTTATATAATCCTAATTTAGCTAACATTTTTGCCTTGCTTGCAATTAAAATATTCCCTAAAAGTATGTAGCCGAAAGCAAACCCCAAAAAAAAAAAACTTCTACAAAAAATTTCAAAACTCTGGCGAAGCGCGTTCGCTATTCATATTCAACAGAGCAGAGAGTAATTATCTTGCAACTAGCGCCCTCTGGCGGCTGCGAGCGAAAGTGTACGGGTCGAAACTTTGTCGTATAGCGAAAGTGTACAAGTCGAAACTTTGTCGTATTAGTGGTCGTGATTGTGAGGACTGGAATTACGTTCCTAGATAATAAAGTTTCCACAGATTACCATATCTAAGCATATATTTGGGGGCCGAGTCAACCGTGTCCGTAGGAGAATACCCTTCAGCGAATCCCTACACGTGGTCCCCGGGTGGTGCTAAACAGGTGACACTATTACCGCCTCCGTGGTCTAGTGGTTATACCACCTGATTCAGACCCAGAGGTCCCGGGTTCGATTTCCAGCGGAGGCACATTTTTTGCTCGGTATGGTTGGTGGTAGGACTTGTTCTAAGTCCGCCTGGCAAGCTACTTTGTGTAAGAGGATTCCGGGGGAAATTCGCTTCCATCTTCGGCCTAATCATCACTTCCAATCAGGTGAGATTTGGGCCAAGAGATTTCCCGTTTTGTATAAAAAAAAAAATTATACATAGCACATGTTTTACGGATTTTTGTAATAAAATACAATTTAGTGTATACGTTCCCGCTACTGTAAATTAGGCTCGCCTTCCGTGAGAGAGCGGAGTCTAGTGCGGTTTGGTGGACGTTACAGTTCTGAAAATTGGGTAAGTGTCATTGAGTTTTTCAGTCAGAAATTTGCGGCCACTGGTAATCTATACAAATATTATAAAACGGAAGAGTTTGTTTGTTGGTTTGGTTGAACGCGCTAATCTCAGGAACTACTGGGGGGCTACTCTCTAAGCCCGAAGTCCGTAGTTTCGGGTTTAGTTGCGGGCGTATTCTACTCCGTATCACCTACGGACTTACGATTAGTCTAGTCTAGTACGAAGTAGAATACACCCGCAACTAAGCCCGAAACTACGGACGTCGGGCTTAGAGAGTAGCCCCCCTGGGCCGATTTGAAAAATTCTTTCAGTGTTAGATAGCCCATTTATCGAGAAAGCTATATATATATATTTTTTTATTTTTATTTGTGATGGGTTTGCTCTTGACCTTAGTCTTGGTCAGAAATGACAGAGACAAAGTCTACGATGGAGCGAGCTTACCCAGAAGGAGCCTGTTTACTCTAACTTTGAAGAGATTAGGGTTGTAAGCGTTCGGAAACACAGACGCAGGCAGAGAATTCCACTCTTTTGCTGTCCGCATTATAAAGGACGTTTGGAATCGCTTAGTGCGAATTCGTGGAATAGCAACATGGTAGGGATGGTAAGCTGCAGTGCGTCTGGATGTTCGATGGTAGAAGGGTGCGATATCATCACGTTAAGACCAATAGGAGCGGAGCAGTAATGAAAAATGTTTCGCAGACGACGTTGCACGGGTCAGCTAGTTACTACTTTGCCGGAGTCGCGGGATTATTCGCAAGAGACACCGTGGCTCCGGAACACAAAGGGCAATGAAGGAACATGGATGGGTTTTAGTCAGTAGAAGTCTGACACTCCCTCCCGCTACACCCAGAGCGGGAGGAGTCATTGGATGATTTCCCATTCCTAAAAAAAAAAAAAAAAAGCTAGTTTCTACTTTAACGACTACTAGTTTTAGCCTGTGACTGCATCTACGTCGAAACAAAGTATGTTATGTATGTCGACCCCAATATAGTTGGGAAAAGGCTAGGCAGATGACGATGTCTTATGTCCTGAGGGCCAATTCTACAAATTTTTAAACGACTTTCGTATTCGCATGTCAATCGCAAACTGTCAAAAAAGATGTGCGTCAGCCTGGCCCGGCCACCTGGAATCTGATAATGAGATTGGTATCAATTGAATGTACCCGTTTGTACCAATATTTGTAACACCTTCGTTTTCAATGTAACTCTTTTTAAAAGAAGTTATAAGCACGTCTTGGTGGCCGGGCCAGCCTGACGTTTTCAGCCCGGCCACCTTGTTTACCACTAATCTACAAAAGGTACTGACAATATTTTGCCACAGATCGAATGTACTCCTTATAACAAACATATGTAACTCCTTCGTTTTCAATAAAACTCTTTTTAAAAGAAATTACAAGCACTTCTTGGTGGCCGGGCCAGCCTGACGTTTTCAGCCCGGCCACCTTCTTTACCACTTACCTACAAAAGATACTGACAACATTTTGCTTCAGATCGAATGTACTCTATAATTTATGCATATGTAACACAAAATCGAATCCTAAAACACAACAGCATACGAGATATTAGCGGTTGTAGGTGGCCGGGCTGAAATTATTTCCTTAGTATAAAACAGTAAAACTGCAGCACCTACCAGTAAATAATACCGGTACATAATGAGGCATAGTGATATAGAATATATGTAACGCTTTCATTTTAGATTATAAAATATATTTAGAGAGAAATAAGTACTTGAAATTATTTCAGCCCGGCCACCTAAAAGTGTCAATAACTCCTATAATCTTATGTCAATTTCTACAGTAAAAATGGATATAGCAAAGAAAAGTAAGTTACATTCGTTTAGTTTTAGTCGTATACCCTTAAGCCTTCTCTTTGGCTAGATTACCAAAATCTATAAAAGTTTCCAATGAGGTGACCATCAGTCATCAAAATTGTCATAACACTGTCTGTTATGACTTACGACGCGACACTGGCGCCGTCTAAAAATCGGTGGATCTGTGAACTAATCTTTGTCTGATTATGTTGCGAAGCCAGAAACGGAGAAAATTTATATAGGTTCATTATGTATTCAAAAATTATATTTACAATTTTAATATTACAATTATGAATTTTGTTTCATTCAACAAACCAAATGTCCTGAATTTTGATGACTGATGGTCACCTCATCGGGAACTTTTATAGATTTTGGTAATATAGCCAAAGAGAAGGCTTAAGGGTATACGACTAAAACTAAACGAATGTAACTTTCTTTTCTTAGCTATATCCATTTTTATTGTAGAAATTGACATAAAATTATAGGAGTTATTGACGATTTTAGGTGGCCGGGCTGAATTTCAAGTACTTATTTCTCTCTAAATATAGTTATATTATAATCTAAAATGAAAGCGTTACATATATTCTATATCCCTATACCTCATTATGTACCGGTATTATTTATTGGTAAGTGTTGCAGTTTTACTGTTTTATACTAAGGAAATAATTTCAGCCCGGCCACCTACAACCGCTAATGTCTCGTATGCTGTTGCGTTTTAGGATTCGATTTTGTGTTAAATATGCACAAATTACGGAGTACATTCGGTCTGAAGCAAAATATTGTCAGTATCTTTTGTAGATAAGTGGTAAAGAAGGTGGCCGGGCTGAAAACGTCAGGCTGGCCCGGCCACCAAGAAGTGCTTGTAATTTCTTTTAAAAAGAGTTTTATTGAAAACGAAGGCGTTACATATGTTTGTAATAAGGAGTACATTCGATCTGTAGCAAAATATTGTCAGTACCTTTTGTAGATAAGTGGTAAAGAAGGTGGCCGGGCTGAAAACGTCAGGCTGGCCCGGCCACCAAGAAGTGCTTGTAATTTCTTTTAAAAAGAGTTTTATTGAAAACGAAGGCGTTACATATGTTTGTAATATGGAGTACATTCGATCTGTAGCAAAATATTGTCAGTACCTTTTGTAGATTAGTGGTAAACAAGGTGGCCGGGCTGAAAACGTCAGGCTGGCAGGCCACCAAGACGTGCTTATAACTTCTTTTAAAAAGAGACATTTAAAACGAAGGTGTTACAAATATTGGTACAAGCGGGTACATTCGATTGATACCAATCTCATTATCAGATTCCAGGTGGCCGGGCCAGGCTGACGCACATCAAAAAAGCCTTAACTTTCATACATTTTTGACAGTTTGCGATTGAGATGCGAATGTGAAAATTATTATAATTGGCACACAGAGTGCCAATTATAATAATTTTGAAACAACTATCGCATTCATATGTCAGTCGCTATCTGTCAAAATGTATGAAAGTTAAGGCTTTTTTCATAGTTTGCGAATGACAAACAAAAGTTAGTAGTAATCCTTCTAATTTTGCCCTCAAAGTGTATGAACAGCAACGACGCAAAATGAGCTGACTGTTAATGTACCTACAACTATATTCCACATTATGGAAAAACACGATGTATTATTTTGAAACGATTCGTAATGACTACATTCTACTCGCCCCTATCATACTCGTAAAGTGTTCCCAAACGTCTTTTATAATACGCACAGCAAGGAGTGGAACTCTATGCCTGCGTCTGTGCTTCCGAATGCATACAACCCTAATCTCTTCAAAGTTAGAGTGAACAGGCTCCTTCTGGGTAAGCTCGCTCCATCGTAGACTTTGTATCTGTCATCTCTGACCAAGACAAGACTCATGAGCAAACTCATCACAAAAAAGAAATATCATAATTATATTATGTAGATTCACTAGCAAAATGTGTATGTATATAGGTGATCAATTCTGCCTACTCCTTTAAGAGAATACAATTTAAGCGTGATGCTTCATGATATATGAGCTAGACATTGTTTTCCAGTAACACAGTGTGTAGTACACTATTCCAAGTGCCCATTGTTCTGGTTGCGTCAATATCATATTCATCGTGTGTTGTGAGGCGGTGAGCTTCCTTAAATCCCCGTCCGTGTCCATCACTAGTGAGCCTTAAGACTTATGTAGGTACTGGTAGAAATATTGTAATAGTCTTTTAGGGAAAGGAACTGGAAGGTCCCTCCAAAATACCACTGCGATACCCCCTTTAAGCAAAGCTTGTTAAGGCACATGAGTACGGTACTATGAGTATAAGTTTTAACGTGATGGTTTTAAACAAAGAATTACTTACCGTACCAACGTGTTTTTTTGCAGATCTAACTCAACCGGATTTGCATTGGTTTCTGGTTGTATTAGTCATTATCACTGTATTGAGGAGCTTGAGGCTAAATAACAACAGCCACACGGATCGATCTTCAAGGTTAAGCAACGCTTGCCAAGGTTGGTCTGTGGATGGGTGACCATCTTAACATATTGAGTTTCTTCCGTGTCTCGGAAAGCACGTTAAGCCGTTGGTCCCGGCTGTCATTTGTAGATCTTTGACAGTCGTTACGGATTGTCAGAATCCAGTAAATCTGACTACAGTCTTGCCAAGAAATACCGTGATAACCTAGTAATGGGTTGTGGAGGTCTGTTAGGCAGGACGTAAAATACTGGTATTCAGCTTTATCCGGTTTGACTGGAAGTCGACCCCAATTTAGTTGGGAAAAGGCTAGGCAGATGACTGTCTTATAAAGAGTAACTTACTGTTTGATTATCCTTGTCATCAGATTAAACAATATTTCAAGGGTGCGTAAGTTCAAACTTTTTGTGGCTTCATAAAGATAGCGATTAAAAAAAAGTAACCCCAAAAAAGTTTTCTTTCAAAGTCCTGAAAGGTCATGAAAAGTTTATTCTTCTAACTGATTTCTTTTTGCTTTCACGATTGTGACTATTAAGAGAATTATTTAAGTACTTTAATAAAATTTTCATTTTCTAATGCTCTCTGAACGATTTAGTATTAAATTAATGAATATTTCATATCTAAGTATTTTATAACCTCTCTTACATTTTTTATCTAAAATCCTCGAAATAAATAATGATGATAAATGAATGACTTTTATAGATCATATAGTTCTCTGAAATGCTTAAGATATTGCATTTTATTAAAAATATCGTAGGCCATTGAAGAGCGATAAAATCTTTAGTAACCGTAATAAATTCCTTTAAATATCTTTTCAGAATATAAACTTAAACTAAAAATGAAACTACGAATATTACTGGCACGTAGTGTTACAATATTACAGTTTTTTAGAGATTTAGGGCGATTAAGAGGTGCACTATCGTACCCCGTTTATTGAGCCTACTGGATACAGTTTTGGGGAGTATGCGTTACAGAAAGTAATGTCCCGCAAACCCCCATTGAAAAGGGAGGATCCTCCGCCCAGGCGGTTGTTGTGCCTGGGGGGCTACTGCCCGATAGTTCATATTCGGGCGGATGTATATTATGTTCAAATCGCATGGTAAACTCTGCTTGCGCGGTTTAGGAGTTTGGTTCGCTGCCACTTGGATAGATGGCGTCGCGGTTCTTTTTGTTACGATGCAGATTTGTTTCGTTGGTTTTTCTTGTGGTGGCATTGATGCCGCTACACAGTCACTAGGAACGAGTTCTCTGTGACCTTACCATCATTATTATGTGGAGGAGAAGCGCTGAGTACGACTGGACGGGATATCTTCCAAGAGCGGATGGTACCTTGCAGTACGTCTGTTATTCCGGTACTAAAAAGGCGATGGTGAGATCAGTATGCCAATTCTACTAATTTTCAGATTTGCATCTCAATCGCAAACTGTCAAAAATGTATGAAAATTAAGGCTTTTTTGACAGTTTGCGATTGAGATGCAGATGCAAAAGTTGTTTAAAAATTAGTAGAATTGGCTCTCTGGTCTAGGTGTTCCTGCGCACCGTCTTCGAAGAAGAGTCTGTAGGAGACCGACATGCAAGTGACACACTCGTGAAGCGCCTCGTCTCGTCGCCTATAAGCCTTTTTGGTCTTCAAGTTTGTCCTATTCACATCGTGAATAGAAATGCGTCATAATACGTTTCTCATTCTCTAACTCATGACTCGTCGGGTCATTAGCTCGGCTTTTTTCTGGTGGTCGCCACTGTTGATTCTGGCTTTCAGGAGTTGCACTGGTTGGGAATGAGTGGCGGGCTTGTCTCATAAAAAAATACGTTTCTCATTACGATAAGGTAATAAGGTAGGTCGGTATTTTGAACAGAAGACCTGCATAGGTTGACTTTCCACTGGAGCAGAGAGAATCGGAGCGCAAAAAATGTAAACCAATGGATTTGCATAAAATCTCCTCTACAATGACTCTCCAGATTTCATGTAATTCCTTTGGTTGATATTTCTTCGCTCCTCTTCTCTCTGCTCCAGCGGATAGTCAGCCTAACACTCTCCCAAATTCTTAATTCTAAAAGGGGTCAAGCACTGCTAGATGTTGACTGTTCGTAAATCTCATCTAAGTGATCTTACCTTGCGACATCATCTATACATATAATAAAATCGTAGAGTTGCCGTGTCTGTACATTGAATATTTTCGCATAAAAAATACATAGAAATGTCAGAAAAATGACATAGAACACAAAAAAGCAGTTTTTGAAATTCTTTTCTGTTTGTCTGTGCGTCTGTATGTCTGTGCGTCTGTATGTCTGTGCGTTTGGAGGAGCATCACGCATAAACCACTGATTGGATTCAAAATTTAGGTACTTCGAAATATTAAGTGATAATCGGAGCAACATTTAGTGTTTATTTCATCAAAATCGACCCACAAAATCAAAAGATATCGAATTTTAAAGTTTACGAAGAAACTTCATCGAGCGCTAAAATAGGTTGTTTTCATTGAGACTTCAGATACTTGCAATGCCATCTATTGAGAATTTTTTTAATAAGAAATGTGTGAAGCGACCCCGAAACAATGTATTTTTGAGTTATTTTTTAATTAAACTTAAAATGTAGCAAAAAAAGTGAACATTTTATTATATTATCATTATTATTTATCGTAACGTGTAAGCTTCTAAGTTTGAACTTATGAGTAGGTATGAGTATAAAGACAGTTCAGTTACGTTGTAGATCGATAGATGGCGTTGTACTTATGACGCGTTTTTCTGAATCGCGGTGTTAAGATTCTCCGCAGTAGCATAAGGTCAGCCCCATGTTTTATGTAGTTTAGCTTGAAGTCGTATAATATTGAAGTAAATAGCTATGGAAGTATGGATTTGATTGAATGACTATATTGTTTTTCAATTTACTGGGAGGAGAGGAGAGTCTCCTCCGGAGAGTTACCTGTATCCATAAGTAAACTGTTTTACTTTCAATGTGGCTAAACTATATCAGCCGAACACGTCGATTTTCAAGGTTAAGCAACGCTTGCCGAGGTCGGTCTGTGAATGGGTGACCATTATAACAACCTAGCCTTTTCCTTACTATATTGGCTCGGCTTCCAGACAAACCGGATTCAGCTGAATACCGGTATTTTACGTGGCGCGGTTGCCTACCAGACCTCCACAACTCATTCAATGTAAGATTTCAGTCAGATTTTACTGGCTTTTGACTAGGTATCCGTAACGACTGCCAAAGATCTACAAATGACAGCCGGGACGAAAGGCTTAACGTGCTTTCTGAGGCACGAAGGAAACTCGGTATGTCAAGATGGTCACCCATCCACAGACCAACCTTCGCAAGCGTTGCTTAACCTTGAAGATCGATGCGTTCGTCTGTTATAGTTTAGCCTTGAAGATCGGCCCGTGCGGCTGTTTCAATTTAGCCACGAGCTCCTCTATAATAAATCGATTCTATGAACCCAGTAAAACATTTTTGATATTATAAAATTTTAAAACAAACTAAATTAATCAGTGGTCTACAATCAGCAATATTGTCATTAAAAATCGGAGAAAATGTGTTTCTTTTTGGACTGTTCTGGACGAAATTAAGAATCCACTTGATTCAGCACCATTCGTTCGATACTTAGTTGGTTTTGTTGATTTTGATTCAAGATTAGTTTCTACCAGGAGATTAGGTACCTGGGCTGGTCGGCATTTCAACCGATAGAGATGATACAGTGCCCTGCATTAGGTACCCTCTTCATAATTATATTCTTAATTCGAGAGAGAGATCAGGATACTTAACTGAACGTAGATTTTGTATATAAGCAATCTATACCTACTAATATTATAAAGCAGAAGAGTTTGTTTGTTTGGTTGAACGCGCTAATCTCAGGAACTACTGGTCCGATTTGAAAAAATCTTTCAGTGTTAGATAGCCCATTTATTGAGGAAGGTTATAGGCGTATATATATATATATATAGTACATATATATATATAATCACGCTAAGACAAATAGGAGCGGAGCAGTAATGGAAAATGTGACGCAGACGAAGTTGCGCGGGTCAGCTATTTTACATAATTTCCAACTCACTCGCGAATGAAGTGGCGCGCAACTGCTAGTCTAACAACATTTATGTCATTTAGGTATTACAAAATTATCTCATACTTACAATAAGGACTGAAAATCGATAAAAACACAACCGACTTCCAAAAAAGAAAAACACCACAAAGTAAAAAATAACTTTAATTTCGGATATCGGTGTTTTTGTTAGTTTCTTTGTATTTTGACACCGACTTTCTGAATTTAAGTTATTTTTTACTTTGTAGTGCTTTTTTTTTTGTAGTCGGCTGTATTTTTTGTTAAAAGTTTTTTTTTTTGTAAAAAATTAAATGGGACCAATCTGCAAGTATATCCTTTCAGATAAAGCAAGATTTTTTCATATCGGTTTGAAATTGACGGAGTTATGAGGTAACAAACATTAAAAAAAATACAACCGAATTGAGAACCTCCTCCTTTTTGGGAAGTCGGTTAAAAATCAAGAGATTTCAAGTGGGCCGAACCACAGGCACGAGTAATAAAACATACTGCCATAACAACATTAACCTTTATCTTCTGAGAACTCACTCGAAGGGCAATGTCTTATAGATTTCTTGCAGGTAAGTACTTCCGTATTAGGTACACAGTGTAAGGTATCTCTAGTATGTAGATATTATTTATTTGTAGTAAGCTGTTTTCGGGGCGAAACGCTAAGCTTACCCTTCTGAGTTTTCGAGTGTAACTAATGAAGATGTACATAAGCTGTATATGTAGCTATGTATAAGTATAATAAGTTAGTTAACTTGAAAAAAATACTTAATTGGACCAGTCGATTCGGGGAGATGTATAGACACGAGAGTTCCGTTTTTAATTGGGACGTTTAGAACTCTGTGCGCTTTATGAAAGACGCTTGGAAACGCTTAGTGTGAGTTGGTGGAATAGCAACAAGGTAGGGATGGTAAGTTGCAGTGCGTCTGGGTGCCCAATAGTAGAAGTGGGCTGGTGGGATGAGGTCGTGGAGTTCTTGGGCACACTCTCCGAAGTACAATCTGTAGAAGACCGACAAGCAGGCAACATTGCGGCGATGAGCCAAGCTGTGTAGCTTTGCATCCACCAGTTTTACGTCGCCAATGAGCCTCTTAGCTCTGCTTTCCACCGAGTCAAGCGCGGCAAGCTGATACTTAGCTGAGCCATCTCAAAGGTGGCTTTAATACTCCATGCAGGATCGGACTTATGCTTTGTATAGAGTTAAAAGCTGTGCAGGCTTGAAGTATCGCTTCACCCTATTCAGGATGCCCAGCTTAATGGCCCTAGTTTGGGCTTTGCACTCTCTAAAAGATCCACTACTACACTTTGCCTGATCTTTTGAGGATGGGAAATCATCAAATGACTCCTCTGGGCGGAGCAGAAGGGAGTGTCAGACTCTTACAGACTAAAAACCCATCCGTGTTCCTCCAAATGCCGTGAGATTGGTCGTCGTTCGAGAGCTGCGTTGACTCTTTCGAACAAATTTCGAAAATTTTGCCTAACTTGGCAATCGAACCAAAAATCATACGCTGACCAACGCAGCAGTGTTTTTAGAGTTGGTTTTGTGTGGATAGACTAATGATGTGGCAAAATAAAACGGTAAAGCCTGAAAGTTATTGAGGGTATTATTAATATACTTATAATGTCCATATACCTCACAAACGCCTCATTTAAAATAGCATCAATATTGAATAAGCTTAAGGCACTTGTCTTACAACGGCGAGGAAGCGATTAGCTATCGACTTTTTGCTCGCTGAGGAAAGGGACACAAGATATAGACCTCGTGTGAGTAAAAGAGACACATACATATAAAGTCGATAGCTGGCTGTTCACACTGCCAGCGAGCCGGCTTTTGCCACTAGTTGGTTGCAGCGAAAACTGCTATCAAAGATTGTACTCGTTTAGCAACACTCGCTCGGCGATGCTCGCTTGGCGGTCAGTAGTGCTATTCTGTAACAACATTTTCGTGTCTCGACAGCGGAATCCGAGGTGAGTTTCAAATTCGTATAAATATTAGACCTTATGATGTGTGAAATAAAGTTCACTTTGTAAGCTTAGTCACTCAGGTGGAGTCGATATCGAAATGGTTATTTACAGAATAGACTAGCAGGACTCGACAACCAGCGGTAATTTCTGCCTAGTGCGGGCCGGAGCGGGTGGTGCGAGTAATCGCCCGTCGCACAAAAACACTCGCTAAAAAACGATCGACATCACTATCGCAACTATTCACTCGCTACGTCACAGCTTGTCAACTCGTTTCGAGTTTAGCTTTACTCGCTACTCGCTGATCGCCGGCTGTGAGACAGGTACCATAAATGCCAAAATCACATCAATGGTACCAGGGCAGCACGACTCTGAGGAGCGTTATTCATAGTTGGGGTAGAAACTGATTAATTTATAAGTGGATTTGGTTCTACTGTATAATTCACTTGAAGTTTAATCCGTATTCATAGTTATGATTAACAGGCATCAGTTAACGTGAAAGTGCTTAAGAATTAATGAAGTGACTGTACGTTGTGACTGTTCTATGTGTGTGTGGTAGTAAAAGGTGGATTATTGGCGAACTTCAAGATTACTCGAGATGGCTTAATGTCTTCTGAATTCATTGTCAATGATTGTTAATCTAAAGAACAGAGGGCCAATTCTACTAATTTTTAAACAACTTCATTCGCATGTCAATCGCAAACTTTCAAAAGAGCCTTAGTTTTCTTATATTTTTTAAAGATTGCGATTGAGACGCGAATGCGATGCGAATGTGAAGATTATTGAAATTAGCACTTTGGTCTACATTGCAGTTTGTGACTGGATTTTGTTAAGATGTCGGTAATTCCTGGCCTATGTTTATCCGACAACAAAGATTAAGAGTGCCTATCCATTACAGCGGAGCGAGGCAGCAGAGCGGAGACACTAATATTATTATAAAGAGGAAATATTTATTTGTTTGATTTGAATAGGCTCCGAAACTACTAGACCAATTTGGATAAAATTTTGTACAAAGTAACCGAGGAAGGACATAGGATTTATCCCGGAAATCCCACGGGAACGGGAACTGTGCGGGTAAAACGGAAGCGAAGCCGCGGGGGACAGCTAGTAATAAATAAATAAATAAATGATATGTTTTTAGTGCAATATTCTAAGGTAAGTGGATAAATAATCATTTATCACTATTTCCTACAAGTATGTAGCTAGTTTTTTGCATGAAATAACATAACAAAAGCTAGTAATAAATAAATAAATAAATGATAGGTATACTCATCGACTTAGTCGACTTCAAATCTTATAAATTCGCTTTTACCCTGATGTTGTCGATCGTTCACTTTTGATCTAAAAATAAATTCTTGATAAAAATACCTACTGAGATATTGGGGATTAATCTTTTTAAATAGAAATCATCGACGTCTCAATGGAAAAAAACCTAAATTCAGCGCGAAAAGAAAGTCAGTTCTCATTTTTACTATTGATAGACACGCGTTTGACCACTCCCTCACCTTATGGTAAGCGGTTATGTAGTAAAAGATAGAGCACACTTGCCTATAAATAACCTATTAACTCCTGACTTAAAGACTCTCAGGTTGTAGCTATCAGGAAACACAGACTCCGGCAGGGAATTCTACTCCTTAGCCGTGCGGACAATTAATGTGTTACCAAAACGTTTTGTGCGTATAGGTGGGATGTCCACCATGTACCGGTGGCGTATCGCCATTCGTCTTGTGTTTAAGTTATCTTCATTGAACCTGGACAAGTGTCTAGATTGTCTTAAAATTTGCCTTTTAAGAAGGATTTCACTGCAACATATAAGTAGGTACATGTATATGTACATATATTAAGTTGAGACCTTCAAGTGATAAATGACGAAGGTTATTGCTCCTACGAGTTTCTGAGTATTTAAAAGTTACCTAAATATGATTTGTTGAGTATTACTTTTCTCAGTACTTTCTTAGAGTTTGTATGGTAGTAGAATGAATGATATAATTTGAATGTTTTTACTTCATAACAATTTTCAGCTTCACAACACAATAATATTTTTTAGTTAATCAAACACAAAAGATACAGTAATTACAACGGTTTGTTCATGGAAACGATTGGTTTATTTATTTATTTATTTATTTATTTATTTATTTATTTTATTAGGATCTCCAACAAAGAATACACCTTACTTGCTATATTATAAAAGAGTTATAAAATAAAATAAAAACCATGTGCTTCCTCAATTATAGGAGACCACATCATGCAATAGAGAAAAATCAAACTATACCTAACTTATGTAGACAATTTAAATGTACATAGCAGTCAAAGTTATGTTATTATTTAACGTTTTGTACTATTATATTAATAATTAAATTTAATAATTGATTCCATAGGCAGTATCTCTAGAATAATTATCATTAAGGTTGGCGATTTTACACAAAGATCAAATAGCAAAGCAAACACAGAAGAAAATTAAATTGCTTACAGATAAACAAAACACAACTAGGCAGGCAGTTCAACACTCACATAACATGCAACTGTGTGCGGATCAGTGACTTATATTTACCCAGAGAATTTGAAAAAATGTCTATGTCCTCCGATGCACATGCCAAAGCATTGTACTGCTGGCTCATTCTGGAAACCGGTGAATGTTTACCCAGATTTGTTCGGTATTGTGGGGCTTTGAGTAAAGGGCGGCGATAACGTGGGATTCTAGCAGGAACATTAATGTTTATTTTGCTAAGAAGTTGTGGACAGTCAATACCATTGTTAAGCAACTTAAACAGGAACGTCAAATCAGAGACTGTACGGCGAGATTTGAGAGGAATGATTTTAAAATAATTCAGCTTGTCCGCATATGATCTCGAATTCCTAACTCTAAACCGAAAAGCTAAGTGACGAACAAGTTTCTTTTGGACTCTTTCAATTCTATTTGTGTGAACCTGGTATGTTGGATTCCAGACCGTGCTACAGTATTCCAACTGACTTCTTACATAGCTATTGTACAACAAAAGTGTGGTAGTAGGCTTTTTGAATTCTTTAGAAGATCGCAATATAAATCCAAGTGCCCGATATGCTGAGTTGAGCATTTTGTCAATGTGTTCATTAAATCTCAAACTGCTATCCAAATACACTCCCAAATCTCGGATAAGCGTCACTTCATTCAATGTGTTTCCCTGAATATTGTAGCTGGACTGAATTTTATTACGTTTTCTAGTAAATTTTATGTGGTAACATTTGGTACAGTTTAGATACATTTTATTCTTCGTACACCACTGAGATAATTTATCTAAGTCCATTTGCAGCAACTCAACATCGGCATTAGTCAGAATAATGCGTGTCAACTTCAGATCATCTGCAAATAGGTATGGCGTAGTATATTTAAATACGCTTGAGATATCATTCACAAATATAATGAAGAACAATGGGCCCAAATTGGACCCTTGTGGCACACCTGAGGTTGCAAAATAAGGCTCTGACTCATCACCCTCTATGACAACCAAAGATGGCCTATTGCTAAGGTATGACCTACACCAATCTAATGTGGCACCGGTGATACCCAGGGACCGAAGTTTAATCAGCAATAGTTCATGATTTACCTTGTCAAATGCCCTCGAAAAATCAGTGTATATTGCATCGACTTGTAGACCCTTGTCGACTGCGGATATTAAGTCAGTGACATAAGTGACAAGATTTGTGTCCGTAGACTTTTTAACCATGAAACCGTGCTGACTAAAGGTTAGGTAGCTTTTAACCTGGTTGTAAAATATCGGGTACACTAGTGTTTCGAAGACCTTAGACAAAGTGCACAGAATTGAAATTGGTCGATAGTTAGATATCACCTCGCGCTTATCGTTTTTGTGAATAGGCACTATTCTTGCACGTTTCCATATATTCGGGAAGACACCTGTTTTAAGTGAAATATTATATATATCTGCTAATGGAGAGGACACATAACGAGCACATCGTGACCAAAATATTGGGGGAATATTATCAGGCCCTGCACCCTTTGCCAGGTCAAGTCCAGAAAGTTTTTTAAATACTGCCTCTTGAGATATTGAAAGAACATTAATGGGTGGAATAGGGATTGATGTAAGAGGCAGATTATCGATAGAGCAGCTATGGTCAAGAGTTTGCGAGTCATATACCGATGAGAATTGATCAGCAAATAAATTCGAAATTGCTTTACTTCCAGATGCAGTTACAGTACCCAGGGTCATTTTAGAGGGATAGGAAGTGGTACTTTTCCGAAGTTTTTTAATATGTGACCAGAAGAATTTGGGATGGCCTTTTATTTTATTTTCTAATTCATCTATGTAATTATTGTAACACGTTTGCATTAATTTTTGAGAATCTCTTCTTACATAATTGAATTCAACTATATCAAGTGGATTTTTAAATTTCTTTATTCTGTTACGATATTTCAATTTTTGTTTAAGCAATTTTATTAGTTGTTTAGAATACCATGGTGGGTATTTTCCTTGCGTGAAAATAGTTACCGGCACATATTTTTTAATAAGATCCCTAACTATACTGTAGAATTTATCCAACATTTCATTTACATCATGAAGACAAAGTGCAAATTCATTTTCCCAGTTGATGTCCTTTAGTGCATCAGTTATCGCTTCGTAGTCAGCTTTGTAATAATTGGGTTTGTTTAATAGTTTGCAATCATTTTTAGTAATTACAGGTAGAATGGGCATGAATTCTAAAGCAGGGTGAAACTTATCCAACTCCCTTATGGGGTCAAGACAATTGCTGATTTTGATTTGGTCGACATCGGAGAGTATTAAGTCTAATATTTTACTATGGAAGTTTTTGATATAATTGAACTGCTTTAAGTTATTTAAAGCGATAAAATCAAGTAGAAGATTCTTTACATTGCCAGTGCCACATGCAGAGGGCAAGCACGACTCATTGGCAGCATCATCTATCCAATCAACACAGCTCAAGTTAAAGTCTTCTGGTTCTTAGTTTTTAGGGTTCCGTGCCCTATTACTACGCCTCCACTGTCCGCCTGTCCGTCCATCTGGCTGTATCTCATGAACTGTAAAAGGTAGACTGTTGAAATTTTGACAGTGTGTGTATTGCTATTGCCACATGCATTATAACAACAAATAATAAAAATAACTTAGAAAACCATCTGCTACGATAATTTTGAGTAATTTATAGACTTAACATTTAAAAAAGTAATTGATAAAATCAATTACTTCTACCGGCAGATCTGCTTTCAGAAACGGGCGGATCCTATTTCATGTTAATCGTTAGTATAAGTCATAGGCTAAAAAATAGACTTGAGATTCTAGACAAATTGTTCTGAGGGCCAATTCTACAAATTTTTAAACAAGTTTCGCATTCGCTTGTCAATCGCAAATTGTCAAAAAAAACCGAACAAGTGTGAGTCGGACTCGCGCACCGAGGGTTCCGTACATACCTGTATATATTATATGCAAAAATTGCGGTTTACGATTTATGACGTATTAAAAAAAACTACTTAGGTACTAGATCTCGTTCAAACCAATTTTCGGTGGAAGTTTACATGGTAATGTACATCATGTATTTTTTAGTTTTATTATTCTCTTATTTTAGAAGTTACAGGGGGGGGGGGCACACATTTTACCACTTCTGAAGTGTCTCTCGCGCAAACTATTCAGTTTAGAATAAAAATAAAAATTAGAAACTCCAAAATCATTTTTGAAGACCTGTCCATAGATACCAGACACGTATATGGGTTTGATGAAAAAAAAAAAAAAACTTTTTCAGTTCTAAGTGTGGGGACCCCCAAAATTTGTTTTGTTTTTCTATTTTTGAGTGAAAATCTTAATGCGGTTCACAGAATACATCTACTTACCAAGTTTCAACAGCATAATTCTTATAGATTCGGAAAAAAAGTGGCAAAGACACACGGACGGACAGACAGACAGACAGACAGACAGACATGACGAATCTATAAGGGTTCCATTTTTTTTTTATTTGGCTACGGAACCCTTAAAAGCCTTTATTTTCTGTGTGTCAAAATTAGTAGAATTAGAATTGCCATTCAACGTGGCAATGCTGCCAGTATTCTGGGCACTTTGCCATTGACAGCGATGTGGATTAGTTTTTTGATGCCCAATGATTTATTTTGTTTTTATACGCGTTTGTACATAATGTAGATACTGTTAATTTATCTTTAGTTTATGTATATAAAAGGCTTATATTAATTAAATTCTTATACATAAGGTAGCATTAGCACTCTGATTGTAATTAATACTTAACCCTGTAAGTGTGATGACAACATAAACCCACGTAAGTTACCTCAAAACAACATTACGAAATCTCCAAACCGAACTTCTTGGAAAATGAAATTTCGTATTTTTTGTTAGTATTATTCGGTATTGAAGCTGAGAATTCTTTCCTTTTTTTTCTTTATTGAATAACTTTGTGAGTCGTTCATCTTTGGCGCTACAATTTCGTTGCTTTCCAATCAGGATCGTAACTTGTCTGTACTTGTTTGAGCCTTTCGAAAGACGTGTTAATGTTTAGTACCTAAAATAAATGTTAATATTTTTACCTTGGAAGCAGGTAGGTTTATAATGTGGTAGATGTTTTTCTTTGTTGAAGAGATTTTAACACTTTTTTTACTATTGATAGGCATACGTTTGACCAACCACATCCTTACCTGATCGATGCTACGGTCTAAGATGGAGCACGCTTGCCTAGAAGTAACCTATTCACTGTTGACTTAAAGACTCCCAGGTTTTAGCTATCAGGAAATACAGACTCAGGCAGGGAATTCCACTCCTTAGCTGTACGCACAATTAATGTATTCCCAAAACGTTTTGTGCGTATAGGTGGGATGTCCACCATGTACCGGTGGCGCGTCGCCGTACGTCATGTGGTCCCACGGTGTGGCCCAATGATGGAACGGGCTTGGCGGAATCAAATTATGCAATTCCGTCGCACACTCCCCAAAATGCAACCGATAGAAAACCGACAGGCCAACGACTCGGCGTAGATGCTCAAGCCTTTAGAGCTTGGATTCGACGAGCCTATCATTGCCGATGATCCTCTTGGCTCGCTTAAGTTAAGTGACCTAGGGCTTAATGTATAACTGGTTACTCTCAACCGGTGTTATCCCACTGCTGAGCAAAAACCTTTCTACATAAATTCCAGCTGTTTCGGTTTTTGTTTTCATGGGGTATCATTTCACTCTGGGCGAAGCGGAAGGGAGAGCCAGACTCTTACTAACTAAAACACCCTTTCGAATAAATTCCGCAACAATGGCAGTTCGGTCCAATGTCCATAGGCTTTTAATTTGGTCTGGCCCATCGCGTCATCTTCTTCGTAATGTCTACCAAAAAATAAGAATAAGATGGTTTTTTAATGCGAATATTCCATGCACGTACCTTGTTATCGTAAGCGCGATGAGTGTAAAGATATAATACCTATCCGTTTCGATACATTCCAGAAATTAAATTGAATAATGTACCATATGTTTACAAAGTCAACATAACACTCCTTTGTTTATTTCTGTTACGATGAATATAAACACAAATCTAATATTTAGCGATGAATACTGCCTTGTACATAGAAGATAGAAAGAAAGAAGAAAAAAAGTTTATTTGCGGCCAGTATGACGCACACCAAAAAAGAAAAAACAAAAAATACAATTATGCACATGAAAAATTGGGAAGATATGCGTCAAATCCGCGCAAAACGGCCATCTCTCAGCATAATGCTGGGACTCGTGTACAAGACAATTACATATTACACAATTTCAGAGGGTTTATCATTCTCGCGAATGAATGTCTTAGCAACAGGCATTTTGTGTACGAATGCCTGTTTTTTACCAATTCGTACAATTACAGTGTTAGTTTTGTGGCAGTTAATTTTAGCTCTAAGAACATATTCCAAGTCACTTTGAATGACCTTTACTCAGTTGCTTGTTTTTATTATTTACATGATGATGGCACGACAACATCATCTAAATAAAATTTAAGCTAGCTTTAAAACCAATCTTAAACTATCAATTTGGTTATTTGAGGTGGAGTCGAGTTGAAGACCTCGATACATATTTGGTTTTTTGGTGAAGAAATGTCCTTTCAAATTATTGTTTAAACGCATCAATATCACTCATACCCAGTAACGTTTTGAAGGTTTTACAAAAGTTGACTACGTTGAGAAGTTTCCATATTTATTTACCCATCTCTTCCATACATTTCCTTGACTAAAGTTAGTTGGATACTTTCTGTGAGAATACGAACAACTGTTACAGAGTTTTGTTATTTCTTTCACACTCAGTTCACGGGGAATTCTTTGTTTTGTTTGTAAAAGTTTACTGTTCTACTTTGACCTAATATGAAAGGTTTTATCGATGTGACGGACGAAAATATTTCGTGTATGTTATCGTTAACAATTTATTGTAAAAGCTTTTTGATGAAGTTGATTGATTCATTATTTTTATTACAGAAAGTTGTTTAGTTAATTGATGTTATTTGTTCTACGATCTAATGGGTAACGTGTTTGAATAAGATAAGATAAATTTATTTGCCCAAACATGTGTACACATACAAGACTTAAAAAACGTGCATGCAGGATAACATCTTATAAACTAACTTATAACTATTTATTTCCTCACCACAATATACATAATTATTTACATTCGATTCGACCGTGATACATCATTCTGGTAAGTAAAATTATGTTGTGGGAGACTGGTACCTAAGCTAGGCTCGAAGCCTGTCTTTGAGGACACCAGGATCCCACCCCTTTACATTATAATTTTATAAATTATCTACTAAGCGCGATATCAATAAGTAGTATGATACGTAACAATTTATAGTTTGTTTAAAGATATTTTAAGTATGCAAAACAAATGTTAGTAGGTGTTTAATATGGGTGAATGTGTAAGGGCGTATGGGTGTGTGAGTATGAGAGCGTGTGTTAAGTACGTGTGAGTGTGTGAGTATGTGCGTGTGTGTTTGTGTGTCTAGGCTTCATCGAAAGAAAAAGTTCTGAGCCGAAACTGCTGGTCGAAGAAAGCTAAAATTTGGCATAAGTTTCCTTGGGGAATGTGGGGGAGGAATACTAGAGGCTTTTCCGAAATTCCTACGGAAATTAAAAAAAAACGGGATATATGCGTAAGACACGGGTAAAAGCTACTTTAAAGATATTTTTTTTAATTGAGTGGCTGAAGCCAATTAAACTATTTATAGAGTATAAGATAGAGTAATATAAAACAATAATTTAAAAAACAAACATGTTCCGAAAAGGACTTTTTTGAACCCACAACTTTAATCTGTACTAATATTATAAAGCAGAAGAGTTTGTTTGTTTGTGTGGTTGAACGCGCTAATCTCAGGAACTACTGGTCCGATTTGAAAAATTATTTCAGTGTTAGATAGCCCATTCATCGAGGAAGGCTATATATCATCACGCTAAGACCAATAGGAGCGGAGCAGTAATGAAAAATGTTACGCAGACGACGTTGCACGGGTCAGCTAGTATTATATATTTCCTTCTAACACTGACAGAATCATCTTACATTCTTCAATAAGTAAGTTATAAGTGTTTGTCAATTACAATAGCATATTCAGCTTACATGATGGGCAAACACCAGAACATGATTAAAACACAGTGCGAGCTATTTACTACGTAAAGTTAGTCAAATTTCTCGCAAAAAGTAATATCAAACTTTCAAGCAATAAACGTCAGAAATATGCGGACATAAAACATCAAAGGACATTATCACCACCTGCAAAATCACAGGACATCAGTAGTACTCGTAAAACACGGGCGTTTCTGAAATACGTTCTGACTGCAACGAAGTGAATTACCGCAGGATTCAGGAAGGTAACAAATGTGTTGTAAAGTGCTGCCCCCTGGCGGCGCCACTGTCGCCACCCGCTGCACACTGGGATAACTGCTGACTGCACACATCTGTGAACGTCACTAGATGGAGAAGTACAGAAGAATAGTTCTATTACATATTTATTTATTTTCCTTTAGGATTGTGGCCTCACCTTTATATCAATGTTTCTTCAGCTGACCTTGAATACGAACAAACCGCACATCACATCTTCTGGGAGTGTATTCTTTGGCAGCCTGAACGTTATATTATGTTAGATAGTATACAGTTTACATCTGGAGTTGTTTACTATACGGACCTTGTAGAAACCAGAACCAATTTCCGTGCGTTCAGGCGATTTTTTCATACGTACGAGTATTACTGGAATCAAAAGTGGCTAACAATTTAGGACCCATTGGTTTCAGTGTTAATATATGTATAATCCGTTGTGTTTTTGACTATCTGTAACGACTGCGATTGGTTCCGACAGTAATTTAAAAAAAAATAATAGTCATTCCGTTGGTTGCCAACGGAACCATAGGTATTACTAAGCCTCCGCTATCCTTTCATCTATCTGTCAGCAAGTCGTATCTCATGAATCGGAATATATTTTCATAGACTGTTTACACGCAACACGATCTATAACTATCTCTAACAAAAGTACCGATCGCGAACGCGCTCGTACTCGCTGCTCGCGAAGCATGTCCAAGTGCGCGTTTTCGATCGTTGTATGGAGTCAACCTTCTGAACCATTCTGTACTGAGTTATATTGTGAAAACTTTGTGACGTAATTTGCTGAAAAGTTTTTGCGGACGGCCCTAATGTTACAAGTTGTTAAAAGGAAAGTTTGTAGTAATATGGGTGTATGCAAAAACTGATTTGGTCGAGTATGGTGGTTTCATGGGAATGTCGTTCCCGACAGATGACTGGTAAATTAATATTTTTCTATGTCATTATGGAAGATGTGGTAAATCAATGACACATACCTACGCTCACGCCGATTTCTTATGCAGTTTGGCAGACACTACATAACAACCTTCAACGCTCCTAATCCTTAGTGCTGTTCCTCATTATTATCATATTCATCATCGTCATTTAATTCGAAAGGCATAAGTCCAATGACGCCACAATGACCTGTCCAGTGCATCTGGCACCCTGCTTATTCACAGTTCATTAGGTACAATAAGTGGCAGTCATTCCAAGTTGCGTCTTCCAATCCCAATCAACCATCTGTTCTGCGAGCAATGTGTCCGGCCCACAACCACATGGTTTGGCGAGCTTTGTGTTTTTTTTCTCACACCATCATCATCATCATCTGTCAGCTTTTTTAACCGACTTCCCAAAAAGGAGGAGGTTATCAATTCGGTTGTATGTATTTTTTTTTTTTAATGTTTGTTACCTCATAACTCCGACAATTATGAACCGATTTGAAAAATTCTTGTTTTATCTGAAAGGATATACTTGCAGATTGGTCCCATTTAAATTTTATGTAAATCGTTTACGAACTTTGGATTTTAAATCGAAATAGCTGGAATTCGTCTACTTGGATGATACTTTTATATCATCCGAGTAGGTAATCGAAATTGCGTATTTTGCTTTTCTGCGATTTTGCAGTGGTGTTGTTAACCACTAAAAAGTGAAAAATAAAAAACTTTTTACAAAAAAATACAACCGACTTCCAAAAAAAAACACTACAAAGTAAAAAATAACTTTAATTTCGGAAGTCGGTGTCAAAATACGAAGAAAGTAACAAAAACACCGACTTCCGAAATTAAAGTTATTTTTTACTTTTTTTCCAACTATATTGAGGTCGGATTCCAGTCAAACCGGATTCAGCTGAATACCAGTATTTTACGTAGAGCGGCTGTCTACCAGACCTCCACAACCCATTAACTGGGTAACACAGTACTCCTTGGCAAGACTTGTGTCAGATTTTATGGTTTCTGATTATCCGTTACGACTGCCAAAGATAGCCGGGACCAACAGCTTAACGTGTTTTCTGAGGCACGGAGGAAAATCAGTATGTTAAGACGGTCACCCATCCACAGCTCAACCTTGGCGAACGTTGCTTAACCTTGAAGATCGAACTGTGCGGCTGTTATGCACTTTCTCACACCAATGATGTTTAATTCTTGGGGTGTGTTTCTTCTTATACACCGCAATCGGAGTACTAATTCTACTAATTTTCAAGCAACGTTCGCATTCGCTATCTGTCAAAATGTATAGAAATTAAGGACTTATTGACAGTTTGCAATTGACATGCAAATTCGAACGTTGTTTAAAAAATTGTAGAATTGGCCCTGAGGGCAAAGACGGCAAAGACCCACAAACTACCTTAAAACACAATTAACAAACCTTTGTCATTAACTTGATCAGCAATTCAATGAACGACTGTAGGTACAAACCCTTTTAGCCACCAGCCACGAGCCATGAACCACAAGCCCCCTCAATAATGTAATTCTCGCCGCCATTTTGTTTTTTTGCAGAACTCGGTGACTTGTGATAGAGAGAACTTCAAAGACGTCTCCGTCGGAATTGTATTGTGTTAATAAGGTTACCCGCCTTAATTAAACTTAAGACAAAACGCGACGAATTTACCTAACGCAGGACAAATATAAGGAGTTGTACGCTAAATTAAAGTGTAGGCTTTGATATTTTAAATCAAATCTGCATACGGGCAAAGCCGGCCAAGTGCGAGTCGGACTCGCACTCAAAGGGTTCCGTATCATAAACCTTAATTATTCTGAGCTGATGATGGTTTCTGATAAGAAAATATTGTTCATTGATAACGACTGACATAATTTTTAACTCCCGTGCTTTTATCAGAATTGTAAGCATGGTTTATTCTGATCTTGAAGCTTAGCTGCTAAAATATGAAGAAACCATTAATAACAAACCAATCTATTCATTCTTGAACATAGATATTGGTACATATAGCCACCGTAGCTCGTAGCAAGTTCTCGTAGCCGCCTACGCCACCTACGCGCTACGGCGTAGCACGTGAATCGTTAATCATCGCAGAATCAGATATAATTGCCAATACTAGGCGTCGCCGTCGTCGTCGTATAAATTGTGGACAATCTATGAACAATCGATAGTTTAGATAAACAGCTATCATAATTATATCTAAAGTGATTGGGTTTTGGTTTAAGCTTATTTATTTGTTTTCATACACGAATTTAAGACATGAATAATGCTTGATGAATCTGCAATGTTTTTAGACTTCAGGGGTCTAATCGATTCATTATGAAAACTGCCTGCTCTCTCCAAGACTGAATGAGTATAGTTTTGACATAAACTTAAATTAAAGCATTTTATTAATATTAATTAATAACATTTTTGATTTATTTATAAAAGCCAGATATTTTAAGGAATGTTAATGAGTCAGTAAGCCATGGTCAAGATGTAGCTAGTTTCCCGTTTCAAAGCTTATACCTACCTATGCTTAGAAGTATGTGGAAGAACCGTCATGGAAACTCTTTAAAAAAAATAAAGATATAGCGAAAACGGTATTGACACCTTTTCTTCTATTCTTTCTAACTCCATAGGCATATATGAATAAGCGTTTATTTGAGCCAAGTATGATAATTCGTGATTTATACACGTTATACTAATACATATATGCACAATCAGCATCGAAGACTTATAAGTGTATGTTTTTTTTTTTTTTTTATTCAAAACGGGGAAACTCTTGGCCCAAATCTCACCTGATGGAAAGTGATGATTAGGCCAAAGATGGAAGCGAGTTTCACCCGGAATCCTCTAACATAGAGGAACTGGCTATCATATCTGTAATTGCCGGAACACAACAATGCTGTTAACATTGTTGTTATGGCGACAGACTTAGACATGATGGTGGTAGCTTGCCAGGCGGACTTAAAAGTCCTACCACCAACCAAACCGAGCAAAAAATTTGCCCCCACTGGGAATTGAACCCGGGACCTCTGGGTCTGAATCGAGTGGTATAACCACTAGTCCACGGAGGCGGTTAGTGTCACCTGTTTAGCACCACCCGGGGACCACGTGTAGGGATTCGCTGAAGGGTATTCTCCTACGGACGCGGGTGACTCGGCCCCCGGAATGTAAGTAAAGTAGAAAAAAAAAACTTGATTTGTCTTTATAAGAAGTTTCGCACTAGTTTTCTTCGAGCGAACATTACTGAGTCGTCTTAATCCTCATATTTATCCGCTCGCCACAGCCGCGAGCTGCTAATTATTCCACACAGACAGACAGATACACAGACAGATAGACAGACTGAACAACACAATCTATTGTCAGCGTGTAAAGTTCGGAAGATGTGGTGTTTCAGTAATTGAGCGGTTGTTAGACTGGATAATCGTAGATTTTGGAATACTCGAGGGCGAAACGGTTAATTATAGGGGTTGTTGGTCAGGACATCAATAGATTGTATTACTTGTACTCAAATCTATACTAATATTATAAAGCAGAAGAGTTTGTTTGTTTGGTTGACCGCGCTAATCTCAGGAACTACTGGTCCGATTTGAAAAATTATTTCAGTGTTAGATAGCCCATTTAACGAGGAAGGTTATAGGCTATGTATCATCACACTAAGACAAATAGGAGCGGAGCAGTAATGGAAAATGTGACTCAGACGAAGTTGCGCGGGTCAACTAGTTAAACATAAAAAAAACAAATTCAGAGTCTAACGAGATTTGATTTTCAATTATATTATCAGTTATTCTATGAAATTTCATAAATATTTCACGTAATATACTTATTTTTATCAGTGTGCCAATTCTATTAACTTACGCATTCGCATCTAAATCGCAAACTGTCAAAACTGTATGAAAATTAAGCCTTTTTTAACAGTCTGAGATTGACATGCGAATGTGAAAATTGTTTAAAAATTAGTAGAATTTGTACTTTAGTGATGATCATTTTGTGCGGATAATTTTTGGTATTGATAATTGAAAAAAAAAAGACAGCCAAGTAAGTAGTAAGTTTTCCTTTATGCTATAGTTAAGGACCTATTATTTTTCAGTATTTTTCAAGCTCAGTAGTTTTGGAGACAAGACAAGTATTATCAGTTTTCAACAATTTTGATAATGACTCTGACAGACTACTGAGTGATTCTAAAAGGGTTAGAAGGGTTATATTCAATACAGAGGTAAAATTGATCATCTCTATGAGCAGAAGTGTTTTTTATACCTTTTTATTGCCACACCTTTATTGTTACACCCTGTATAACAAAGCAACATAAACATAATATGGTAAATCTAATTTAACTCATCTATAAATATATCTATGTCTTATCACATTCTCTTTTTAATAAACCTCAACATTACCTCCTTCAATTCAATTGAATTACTAAATCGTAATTACATGAACAATCGAAAGTTCGAGCGAACTTTGGCAAACACAAAGTACGTATAGACACTCCGTATTGCGTAGCACCTGAGTATCATCGTAGCAGCGTAGCACCGTAGCAACATCATAGTGGCGGCGTAGCGCGAATTTTAGCACTTCGTAGACAGCTCGTAGCGCGAGTGTGTAGCCACATAGTACTTCAAAGTAACCGTCATATAGGTAAATAGAAACTATGGTTATTACATTTTAGTTTTTTTTTTATTTGGTGTTTTTCCCGGAAGCATTTCTATCCATGCTTAAAACTATTTCATTTTAAAAGTAATTGAAAACGCTTCTTGGTATAACGGAGTCCCATATACGCATTTATGAGTACATGAGAATAAAGAACATGACATGCTACTGTGTCCCAAATATCTAAACGTCTGCGCTTTTGAGCATCTAATTAAGGCGGGGTTGCAGTACTTTTTAAGATTTTTGAACGTCTGAAAATCTAATTAATTATGAGTTTTTTAATAAGTAAAAATTATTACATAAAAATTGAACATACCCTCAAGTAAATGGTAAAGATAGAAACGCGATTTAGAATGATTGGCTCGATACTTTTTTATCAAACATGACACTAAATTACAATTTTAAACGTGTACTGCTAAGAGATTTCATCACGAATATATATAAAAGTTATATCAATAGATAGAGCTTTTTATTTTGAAGTAAATGTTGAAACCAGATTGTGTAATTTCTTTATCAGTTTTCGCCAAGAAGAAAAAACAAGCAAAATTTAGGCATTGTTTCGCTCGCCGGACAGTCGCTGTTGTTCGTCAAAACACACAGTACTGCAACCTCGCCTTAATAACACTAACACTGCTTTTAACGTGGCCACAGTCTATCAAAAATTATTAATAAAGAAAAGTCTTTGATCAAAAATACAAAAGCGAATCTACTAAATATTGTATTTATCTCCTGAAATTATTGACTAATCAAAATAATTAGGTCTAAATATATAATTCTAATTACTTACTTCCACAATTACATTAATCCAGAATCAAAAGCAATCATGTATCTAACATCATAAACTTAATTGATGACCATTAAATTAGTTTACAATCTATTGAAACTAGGACACTGAATAATATTTACTGAATAATATTTAGTATCCAAAATAAACGCTATTCACCTTTCGGTGATTTGAAAACATAATAATGGATATTTGCGTTGCTTTTATTAATATTTGTTTTGTTTTTTCAATTGCTCATTTTTGGCATAGTTGAAAGGTTTTTAAGTAAATTAGTTATTTAGCAAATAAACTTGCACGATATAATACACAAAAAAATAGTATCAGAACTGTTATACACATACAAATTTCTTTTTTATTTTACTACTGATTGGCACGCATTTGACCACTATCTCACCTGATGAAAAGCGATGATGTGTTTGAAGATGACTACGCTTGCCTTTAACTTCCCATAAACGCGACATAAAACATGTACTAATTTGTCTAGAAGCCGACTCCAATCGAATTGGAAAACGTAATCTAAAAGTGATATAGATTGAAAATAATACTATTTACTTAATTAGTTCTAGAGACCCTACGGATAGGCCTTTTCTCTTGTTAACCCCATGTTAACCGATAACAAACCTATATGAGTTTGATACAAGAAGTGTCAAACTCATTCAAGTTCTACCCGATAGCAAAATAACAATGACAAAACTGTTAACGGTTGCCAGTCTACGCCAATCGGGCACTAAACACACATTGATCTAGTTGAATTTCTGACGAGTGAGTGAGTTTTTTTTGTTTGCGTGAACTTAGCAGATCAAATTCCGGTAGAGCATAAAAACATGTGAGTATTTTTATGCTCTGACGCGGATATGATCTGTTAAGTTCATCGGCATGATTTTCTTAATAAACGAAGTATGTACGAACTGCAGATAGCGTTTTATAGTTTTTGTTTTATTCTATCGGATAATGGAACGCGATTGTGTGTATTCGGTTTAACAGAATTTTAGACTATCCCTATTTAAAACCAATACTTCCGAGAATTCTACAGCAGTAAAAACAAAATATCTGTGGGCAATGAAATATGCAAATTGCTTGCAGAACATAAAAGAAGTAATATTGGACAATTGGCATTTTAAACGGAGAGCAGAACAAACGCATGCAATACCCTTTTCTGTGCGGCACATGGGTAAACACTAAAGCACATTGGCAAATGCTATTGAATGGCTCTTTATACAATGGACCATGTTTTACTATTTTAATGCGGGACTGCTTTGGTATTGTGGTGAGCATGGAAACATCGTTGATACTAGCTATTGCCCGCGACTTCGTCCGCGTCAAATTCGAACAGAGGGCCAATTCTACTAATTTTTACATTCGCATCTCAATCGAAAACAGTCAAAAATTTATGAAAATGAAGGCTTTTTGACAGTTTGCGATTGAAATACGAATGCGAAAGTTGTTTAAAAAATTGTAGAATTCCCTCCGCACGAATGTCACTTACACACTCGTTTTGATTCTTTAGTACGGAACCGCCATCCTTTTTAACCGACTTCCCAAAAAGGAGGATGCTTTTTTTCGATTTTGCAGTGGTGTTGTTAGGTGTGAGGTACCACTAAAAAGTAAAAAATAAAAAGTTTGTAGTGTTTCTAGTGTTTTTTTTGGAAGTCACTTGTATATTTTTGTAAAAAGGATTGCAGATAACTATCTTAATTACAAAAGCTATCTGCAAAAGAAAGTGCCTACAAAATTAGTCCGGTCGCTTTGGGGATTAGCCAGAATAAACAGAAAAATAAATAATGCAAAAGTATTCTTCACTGATTTCACTTGAATTTAGTAAAAACCCGCTATATTTTTATATAACAAACAGACATTAAATTGTATTTATTTGTGTAGATAGACAAATGTATGAAATCGGTCGGTTCGATTTGTGGAATGTGAATCCATACATCTGTGGAATCTTTTGTACTATGGTTATACGTTTGTTTACATATTCAAAGCAACACAATTGAATTACTGGACAATATTTTTATTGTATGTGTATAAGAAGCCTTTATTAGAGTTCATGGTCACTCACAAGAGTTTTGGCTAAAGTAGTAGTAAAGGCTATTAACTTTGACTGTTTTTAGGGTCCTGAATCTAAAAGATAACCAATGGAACCCTATTTTTAGAATTCTATATCAAATTTTCATAATATTCATACTCAACTAACGCTAAAAGACCTTGCGTTTAGGTAAAAACCGCACCGCGTGAGTCGACTGGTACAAATTTGTACCAGCGGGGCTTGAGAGGTCTGTCAGGAATTTGTTCGAAAGAGTCACCGTAGACCTGGAATGCAAAAAGCACAAAGAGGAACACGGATGGACTTTAGTCAGTAAGACTCTGACACTCCCTTCCGCTTCGCCCAAAGTGGGAGGAGTCATTTAATGATTTCCCATCCACAAAAAAGGGCTTGAGAGGTCCAGTAAATAGCAAGAAGATTTGCTATCATTGTTATGTTATTATGTAACATGCGTGTTATTGTGTAACTACCGAATTGTTTCAATATTACACGAGTGTGACTAGAATATCTGCGTTTCATTATCAAATTAACGCAAAATTAGTTACGAGAATCTCGTTATCTTTACATACGTGAATTTTATTTTCACTCAAACTTTTATATTGATTAATTTATTTGTATTATATCTTAGTGTTATTTATATCTTATTCTATCTCTCATTTGTATTTATATCTAAGTATGTCATGTGTTCCGTATGTGTATCCGTGGTATCACATTCAGGCCCTGTCATAATAAAAAAAAAACAAAAAAAAGACAAAATAATAATAGTTAATCATTTATTTCAGACATAAAATTCCATACACACGGCAATGTAAAATATGCGCTGTGATATTTATTTATTTAAAAAATTGCAGCATATTATGCTGAGACAGGGACCTTTTTGGCCTCGCACAGATTAAATATTTTAGAATGTAGCTTAACTGTGTTAAATTTATTTTTTTTATAACAGTTAATTTTACTTATTTTATTTTTATGTGCATTGAATGTGTTTAAGTATTGGTATAGCAACCAGACCAACTTTGTGAGGTGGGCCGATACACTTTCCGAAGCATATAGGCTGGAGAGCGGGGTGAGACAGGGAGGGTTGACATCTCCCAAGCTCTTCAACCTATATGTAAATGACCTCATCGTCGAGCTCAGCAGCAGGCGCGTCGGTTGCTCAATAGATGGCGTTAGTGTCAACAACATTAGCTACGCGGACGATATGGTGCTGCTGAGCCCGACGGTGGGGGGTCTCGGAGAGCTGCTAAAGGTGTGTGAGGTCTATGCTCATACGCATGGCCTTTTGTATAATGTACAAAAAGTGAATACATGGTCTTTAAGGCTGCCGGTAGATGTCCCGAACACTCACGTAATATAACGTTGAATGGCTTTAATATTAATCGTGTCGCGAAATTTAAATATCTGGGGCATTTCCTTACCGACGGCCTTGAGGACGATGTAGACATCGAGAGGGAGCGCAGGTGTTTAGCGGTCAGAGGTAACATGCTGGCCCGCAGATTCTACCGATGCTCTGAAGAAGATAAGGTTACGCTCTTTAAGGCATACTGTCAGAGCATCTACACTGGGAATCTGTGGACCAGTCACACCAAAAGGTCGCTGGATAACCTGCGTATCCAGTATAATAATATTTTCAGGATGATGTTGGGGCTGCCTCGTTTCTGTAGTGCATCAGGGATGTTCGCGCTGTATCACACTGATGGCTTTCATGCAGTAATTCGAAAAAAAAAACGACATCCCTGATCCGCAGAGTGCGTGGCAGCCGCAATAAAATTCTGATGACTGTAGCGGACAGGATCTCATCCCCATTGTGGAGGTCCTTAATTCGGAGAGTAATTTAATTTTAATTTTTTGTTAAATTTTTCCGTTTTTTTTTTTATTACATTTCCCATGTGAGTACTATGGATTTTTGTTATTTTATTTTATTTAGAATATTTTATTGAATTAGAATATTTTATTTTATTTTATTTTATTTATTTTTATTGTACGAGTCCCGAATAAATATTTTTCTTTCTTTCTTAATCAATAGCCTCTCAAAATCTAATTGAATCTATTATACAAAAATGAACAAGATCGTAATCTAGTGTCTTCACAGCTATACAAAAATACAAGTGACAGTATTCGCTCGAACCTTTCACCCACATTACGCAAGCAGTGCTGCGTGAACAGCACTAGTAATAAGTCTGCGCCAGTTCTCGCCAGCTGAAGATACGTCCGCGTGAACTCATCAGTTGGCATTGTTGTGCCGATTGGTGCGGGCCCATTGTACTCACGAAACGGTCGTTCATATATAATTGTGTTGAACGAGACGCCTTGCTGATGGCTTAGTGTGAGTTTTCTAACGTACTCGATCGCGTACATAAAAGTTTGCTTATGTCAAAGAGTATAGAAAAAAAATCCGTTATTGTTCAATACATAATTATAATTTAACTAGCTGTCCCCCGCGGCTTCGCTCCCGTCAACTGGATTTTTAAAATTTTACTTTACTACTACTTTTAATTCTTCCCTGTATTCTGGTGATTAAAACAAAAAACAGAATTACTGAAATCGGCCCAGCCGTTCTCGAGTTTTAGCGAGACTAACGAACAGCAATTCTTTTTTATATATAAGAAGAAGTTAATGCTTTTAATTCCTCCAAGCCCGTTCCATCATCGGATCACAAGACGAACGGCGATGCGCCACCGGTACATGGTGGACATCCCACCTACACGCACAAAACGTTTTGGGAACACATTCATTGTGCGTACAGCAAAGAAGTGGAATTCCCTGCCGGAGTCTGTGTTTCCTGATAGCTAAAACCTGGGAGTCTTTAAGTCAAGAGGGAATAGCTTACTTCTAGACAAGTGTGCTCCATCTTAGACAGCATCATCGCTTACCATCAGGTGTGATAGTGGTCAAACGCGTGCCTCAAATCAAAGTAAAAAAAAGCAATACAAATTGGCGGTCGAGAACATTAAAAAACTCACACTAGGCCTCTGATCACTGTTGCGACGACGATCGTCGACGATATCGATCTTTGGTGTAATGGATTAGTCGACATCGATCAATCTACACTAATATTATAGAGAGGAAAGATTTGTTTGTTTGTTTCTTTGAATTGGATAGGCTCCGAAACTACTGGACCGATTTGAAAAATTCTTTCAGTGTTAGATAGCCCATTTATCGAGGAAGGTTATAGGCTACATATAATCACGCTAAGATAAATAGGAGCGGAGCAATAATAGAAAATGTGACCCAGACGAAGTTGCGCGGGTCAGCTAGTTGTTTCTATTTCTTTCCTCGATCAGCGAAAGCTACCTACACCAATCGATCAATGTCGATCGATAGCGCCGATCGGCGGTCGGCCAATTTGTTTATCGCCATTGGTTTTTTAGTGGTTAACGGACAGATAAAGTACTTTCGAAACCGTGCAAAAGACAACTGATACTTGGTCAGCGCAGTTGCGCGGTCTCTAGTCGCGGCTTTCCTTGCTTGTGGATGCAAACTGGAGGCGTGATATGGTTTTGAGATCACACATATACACACACTAGATAATCCGCGCAACTTCGTCTGCGTCACATTTTCCATTAATGCTCAGCTCCTATTTGTCTTAGCGTGATGATATAAAGCATTCCTCGTTAAATGGGCTATCTACCACTGAAAGATTTTTTCAAATTGGACCAGTAGTTCCTGAGATTAGCGCGTTCAACCAAACAAACAAACTCTTTTGCTTTATAATATTAGTAGAGATATGTACTCTGCTCACCTCTGTTTAACGCTCTGGGGATTATAGGCGTGGTGTTATCTAAATAATTGAGAAATGCTTCTATATAAGTGGCACATGGGCTCACAGTCACTTTAATTAGTGGTATTAAAGATAAAATCAACCAATCACTACATATTATAAAACAAAGTTCTCCGCCGCGTCTGTCTGTTCGCGATAAACTCCAAAACTTCTGTATCGATTTTCACGCTGTTTTCACCAATGGATAGAGTGGTTTTCGAGGAAGGTTTTAGTGTATAATTTCTCAAGCATGCAAAGCCGTGGCCATCAGCTAGCCCACGTGGTTAAGCGCGCGCGCGGTAAGCGCGGTTTGCCATATATGAAATACGTGAGATTTCTCCATATGTCATCATACTGGTTAATCCAAACGCGTTTTCTAAGATTGGCTTATTTTACCGTTAAGAAACCTAATAAAAAGCAAGTACTTATTAAAGCAATAAATATTTTTAAGAACTCATAATTTACAAGCCAAATGCTAATAATGGAGCGAATAATCTTAATGAGTTTTAAGGAAAAACGTTTAAGCTTTATTTCGTGAAAATTATTAGGGACTTACTGTTGGCGTTTTCCACAACCTCAAACTCGAACGCAAAACATTTTACGGTATTTACAATAACAAACGCCAATGAGAAGCTCGTGGTTTAATAATAACAGCCACACCGGTCGATCTTTAAGGCCAAGCAACGCTTGGTCTGTGGATGGGTGACCATCTTAACATACCGAGTTTCCTCCGTGCCTCGGAAAGCACGTTAAGCCGTTGGTCCCGGCTGTCATTTGTAGATATTTGGCAGTCGTTACGGATTGTCAGAAGCCAGTAAATCTGACTCCAGTCTTACCAAGAAATACCGTGTTACCCAGTTAACGGGTTGTGGAGGTCTGGTAGGCAGCCGCTCCACGTAAACTACCGGTATTCAGCTGAATTCAGTTTGACTGGAAGCCGACCCCAATATAGTTCCAGTCTAGCAGGCAGATAATGACAATAACAAACGCCAATACAATCTATACAAAAATTTTGTAAAAGTAAAAAGTTCAAATGTTATTAAAAGGACGTTATCTCTTGAAATTCTAATCCAATTATTATAATAAATCAACTGAAAGGTTCACGATCTAATGATTCGTTTTCGAGGAATAAGAGTCATAGTATTAGTAAAAAACTTATAAATTATGTCAACACAAAACAAAAAAGAAACACAATAATTAATTAAATAAAAACACTTAACTGACACCAATACTGTAATATCTGTGATAATGTCAATAATGGGTGAGATAGTGGTCAAAATTATGCCTATCAATAGTAAAAAAAATGTTACGGGCTCAGCCGGAACGTTACGGGAGCTATGTGAATTGTTTGTAGTGAAATCGTCGAACGTATGTCAATAAAAGGTAAAAACGTATCAACACATTCGGCAGTAATATCACCACAGCGCTAATGTTTTCCAGTTACATTCGTATTTATTGCTTAAGTACTTCGTTTACATATTTATCTTGTTAATTTGAGTATTTATTATTTATTTATAGTATATTATTCATTTTAATTGTATTTGTATTTGAATAATTATAATTCGTAATAATATACATATACTACCTATATCTACATATACATTATAAATAAATAATAAATACTCAAATTAACAAGATAAATATGTAAACGAAATACTTAAGCAATAAATACGAATAGGTAACTGGAAATTAATTCTCTATACCACTATTCTCTGCGTCACCGAAGGCTGACTGGTAGAGAATGCCTATGTGTGGTATAGGCCAAGGCAGCAACGCCGCGATAAAATACACTATCAAATAAAGCAGTAATCAATCAAGAGAAAAAACAAACAGATAACTTCCATCCCACATTTCAGCTGAAAAAAATCATATTTATTTTCACACCAACATAAGCATCAACTCCCAGGTGCATTGGAAACCGATACGACTCCAATAGCATTCGATCACGGTGCGTGATTGCCGACGTATATGTCGTTCAGTGATTACGACATGACCCGATACCGACTACAGAGTTTTATTAACATTGAAACTTAGATTAGAAATAAAATGTTGATGTATTATTATTTACCATTTAAGCACAGAAGGTTACATATACAAACAAATAATAATATGAATCTTCTAAACTAATATAAAAATGAAATATTTGTTTGTTTGTTTGTTTGATATTAATAGGCTCCGAAAACACTGGACCAATTTGAAACATTCTTTCAGTGTTAGATAGCCCATTTGTCGAGGAAAGCTATAGGCTATATATCATCACGCTACGACTAAAAGGAGCGGAGCATTAATGGAAAAGTGGCGCAGACGAAGTTGCGCGGGTCAGCTATCTTATATATAAAAATGAATTGCTGTTCGTTAGTCTCGCTGAAACTCGAGAACAGCTGGGCCGATTTCGGTAATTCTTTTTTGTTTAGTTCGCCAGGATACAGGGAAGGTTTAAAAGCAATAAAAAGGGTAGGTAGGGTAGCGAGTTGACGGGAGCGAAGCCGCGGGGGACAGGTAAACATGATATAAATGGGCGGTCTAATAACCAACATATATACAATATTGGGTTTGCATCGAACTGAACACTTTGCAGTCTGCTGCCATAGTATTTTTTTATTGAATTGGATTGAATTTGTTTTTATTCTCATACTAGCTGAAGCTCGCGGCTTCGCCCGCTTGACAATTAATAATATATACTAAAACCTTCCTCGAGAACTACTCTATCCACTGGAGAAAACAGCATGAAAATCGGTGCAGTAGTTATTGAGTTTATCGCGAACAGACAGACAGACGCGGCTGAGGACTTTGTTTTATAATATGTAGTGATTTTTTGAACGTATTTATTGACTGACTAGCTGACCCACGCAACTTCGTCTGCGTCACATTTTCCATTACTGCTCCACTCCCATTTGTCTTAGCGTGATGATATATAGCCTATAACCTTCCTCAATAAATGGGCTATCTAACACTGAAAGAATTTTTCAAATCGGTCCAGTACTTTCGGAGCTTATTCAATTCAAACAAACAAACAATTCTCTCCTCTTTATAATATTAGTGTAGACATTATTTTTTAATGTGAATGTAAATTTTGATAGTGTAAATAATTATGGATCTTATATGGTCTGAATTAAAGATTTACCTATTATTTATTTATTTAAAGCAGTAGAATATATTCGTTTTAATTTTCCCACCGATATAAGCATCACCTTCCGGGTGCATTGGAAACAGATAACACTCCAATAGCAGTCGATCATGGCGCGTGATTGCCGAGAAATATGTCGTTCAGTGATTACGAAAGCACCCGACACGGCGACCGAGCACGAGTCAATTGCATCGATACCTACTGTTTTACATTTCACTTGAATGTGATTTGCTTTTATAGTTGGTTACTAAGAGGATTTTTTTAATCATCGTCTGCAGAACCTTTTTCCCTACTGTCTATACTAATATTATAAAGCTGAAGAGTTTGTTTGTTTGAACGCGATAATGACAGGAACTACTGGTCCGATTTGAAAAATTCTTTCAGTGTTAGATAGCCTATTTATGGAGGAAGGCTAAGACAAATAGAAGCGGAGCATTAATGGAAAAGGTGACGCAGACGAAGTTGCGCGGGTCAGCTAGTAAATGATATTTAAAGTTTTTGTTATAACCTTTTAAAGTTTTTTTTTATTTATCCTTAAATATTATTTAGTATATTAATATTCAGCGTCATATTAATATTAAGGTAATATTTATGTATTGTATGTTATATTTAAAGTTTATTGTTTTATTTTTAACTTTTACACACGATGTCTACATCTCTTTTATTTGGCTCTCCTTTCGCAGGTATGCTGGAAGAGATTTCTTTAGAAATTAGCATCACCTTTGTACCTACTTTTCTGTTTCTATATTCTTTTTTATACTCGTGGTTACATAAATTGTTAAATAAATAAAATGAATATCACTTACTAGCAAATGAAAAATGATATTTATTTTGTAAGTAGGTTATAAAAAAACTTTTACACGTCAATCTTTTTTGGTCATTTTAAACTAGATGAGGCCGGTGTTTCCTAGCTGACTGCTCTGAGGAGAAAGAGCGAAACCAACTCTGAGGTCAAAGTCTCTTTTGAAGTCCATACAATCGTACTGGTCATATTGGAGTCACCTTCCAGTCAAACCGGATTCAGCTGAATACCAGTATTTTACGTGAAGTAAAATAATAAGCCTATAAAACCTCCACAAGCCATTACTGGCTACTTTTTAGTAAGACTGGAGTCATATTTTCTGGCTTCTGATAATCCATAACGACTGCCAAAGATCTACAAAGTACAACCGGGATAAACGGCTTAACGTGCTTTCCAAGGCATGGAGGACTCGGTATTTTAAGATGGTCACCCATCCACAGTCCGACAGAGTTTTTGAGTATTATTATTTTATTGTTTCAAAGCGGTGGGTCCTTATAACGCAATACTGGGGCCGTGACACAGATAGACAAGTGGTGGCATACCGAGGAGAAATGGCAGGATGCCTTGGATGGCTTTAGTGATATGGCACCAAGAAAGAGAGATATATGGAAGGAATGGTAGTAGGCATTTGCCCTCAACCGGGAAAAAACATGCTGACAAAAAATAATTGCAGCTACAAAAACACAAATTTTCAGTGGCAGTCGGAAGATGGTCCACAGATTGGATTTCTGTGCGATTAATACTGAGTGTTAGTAACGTTTAACTTTTCCCATAATTGAAAAACGAGAACAAGCGAGCTTGTGTTTCTATTTTCGGGGCGTTAAGCTTCTTAATTATCAGCATAAGCTCCTAGAATAAAGCCTCTTCACGAAAAATCTTAAGAAGATTTTCTCCGAATCTTACATGTTCAATTGTTCATACTTACGTATTCTATACAAAATTAAAATTACTGCAAGCTTAGGAAAACACCATTTCCAAGACCATGACCTTACTATCTGGATATTCTTTGTTAAAACAAAACACCACGTTAGAATTTTATAAACAGGAGAATGTTCCTAAAATTCTGCTTATTTTAGGAACATTCTTCTGAAAAATGTTCCGTACACAAGACAATGTAAGAGCGCATAATAATAAAGTTGATGACGTCACGTAATAAGGTTTTATTTCCGTCTGTTATTTGTTTCCTTACTGCTGTTTTTTCCTCCTTCTGGACATTCTCGAAACACTTTCGTCGTAAATCTGTATTTATTTACTTTACAAATACAAATTAGTCATGCCAATGTTCATTTCAGGACCATGTCCCACTTGCAAGAGTTTCAAAAGTGGCGGTTTTATTGCATTTTTGAGAACCCTAAAGAATACCATTGTTGTCGCAATGAACGTGGCCTTCTACTGGACTCAAATAAAACCTTAATCTCCTTATAGTTTTATTTTTATTTAAGACTGCTGTCCCCCGCAGAAAAAAAAAGAATTAGCGAAAAAGGTTCAGCTGTTCTCGAGATTTGCGCTTAGCAACACATTCAGTGATTCATTTTTATATAATTACTAGCTGTCCCCGGCGGCTTCGCTCCCGTTTAACCCGCATAGTTCATTCACCCGTGGGATTTCCGGGATAAAAACTATCGTACGTCCGTCTCCTGGTTCAAAGCTACCTCCTTACTAATTCCCGTTCCCGTGGGACATTCCCGTTCCCGTGGAATATCTGGGATAAAAACTATCCTATGTCCGTCTCCTGGTTCAAAGCTACCTCCTTACTAATTCCCGTTCCCGTGGAATTTCTGGGTTAAAAAGTATCCTATGTCCGTCTCCTGGTTCAAAGCTACCTCCTTACTAATTCCCATTCCCGTGGGATTTTCCCGTTCCCGTGGAATTTCTGGGATAAAAACTATCCTATGTGCGTCTCCTGGTTCAATGCTACCTCCTCACTAATTCCCGTTCCCGTGGAATTTCTGGGATAAAAACTATCCTATGTCCGCTGTCCCCCGCGGCTTCGCTCCCGTTTAACCATAGTTCCCGTTCCCGTGGGACTTTCCCGTTCCTGTGGGATTTTTGGGATAAAATCTATCTTATGTCCGTCTCCTGGTTCTAGGCTACCTCCCCACCAATTTTCAGCTTAATCGATTCAGCCGTTCTCGAGTTTTATATAGTGTAACTAACACGACTTTCTTTAATACATATATATATATATAGATGGGTTTGCTCGTGACTCTAGTCTAGGTCAGAGATGACAGAGACAAAGTTTACGATGGAGCGAGCTTACCCAGACTAGTACTTATTATCAAAGCCCCCACCTGAAGGTAAGCAATGGTGCGGTCTAAGATGTAGCACGTTATTGTCTGCGTCTGTCAGTTTCTCCATTTATTTCTTCTAAAGTATGCAGTGGATTTTGGATGGATTGATTAGGAAGGTTTGTGTATGTAATTTGCACCGGAACATAGCCGGCCGGGTTGCTAAAAGTGTAAAAATACAAGTATTCATGAAGATAATAAAGAAAAAGAAAAAAATATAACAAAGATAAGAGAGAGACAGACAGAGAGTTCTAAAGATTTATTTATTTATTTCATTAATAAGTCGTCAACATGAGGCATAAAAAGTTAATTAATTATGTCTATATTGTGACAAAAAATACACATATGCAGGTGGCTAAATCGAAAATAAATTATTATAGACCCCACGATAAAATTCCCTGAAAATGTAAAAGTGTATATTCTTATTATAAATTAATTAACAACACTGCAACTGTGCATGTATTTCTATTACCTGAAAAGTAAAATCTATTTCTACTTTAAATATTTCCCAGAATTCAACTGAAGCACTGTCCCACATGGTACTCGTACATTTTTCTACAGCAGGATTCTAGGAAAAACTTTATATAAAAGAGGAATTTCATTCTAATGTTTGCGCGAAAGTCTTGCCAGCACGGCTACAAAAGAATATTTCCCTGTAGCAACAAATATTTCTAAAAATAAGAAAAACTAGCTTTTTCCCTCGGCTTTGCTCCTGCGTCTTCCACTTGAACCGTGCATTTTTGTACGACAAAAAGAAAAAGAAAATCATGTCTCACTGGGAAAAGTGACAAAATGTTCGTAATAATATAATCATTTACTTTCGAGACTAAAAGTGCCTGTCCATTAGGTGAGTCACTGAAAATTTAACTGACATGATTGTTTAATATTTCTCCGTTTCTGTGGAAGTGGAAATTATATTTATTTTTCCTACTCCTCCGCTGTACTCTTCTGATTAATTTAGTTGCGGGATCCAAGACAGTAGAATCGTTTCTCCAGGACTCGTCTGGTTTCATTAACTCGGCGTTTTTCTGGTGGTTGCCACTGTTGATTCTGGCTTTCAGGAGTTACAGTGGTTGGGAATGTGTGGCGGACTTGTCCCATATTTCTCCGTTTCTCCGCTCCGCTATCTCGCTCCGTGAAAATGGACAAGCACCCTTACAGTGCAAGTAGCAACCATTTACTTACATTACAAACTATGGTTGTAAAAAAATACAGCACATGATGACTTATAGTGACACCATAACCTACTACATGGTTATGGGTCCAGACGAAACCTTGCAGCAGTAGTTCGTATTGGAGAAGTAAATCCGAGAAACTTCTACAAACAAACAATTTTACGACATATTTACAATTTATTTGATAAAATTTTATTTAATAAACGGAACTTGACAAAGAAACAAATCTCCGCGCCCAGCACATCGTGTCCGGGTGTTAATTTAATATCAGGTTCGAGCCGGTCGGAGCCAGTAATATCGGCCTGGTAATAACCGGAATCAACCGGATTACGGACCGCAATATCTGTGATATTGGTCGCTAGTACTTTGTCGCCGGATTCGCCCGTTTATGTCATCTTAAACTTTTAATGAGTTCCGGAATTTTTAAGTATGGTGTGAGGTTTTTTGATGACCCTTTTTGTGCCAGCTTTTGAGATAAGACGTTGTTGAGAAGTCGATAAAGTTTATGTAACGTATGCTTCTGGAAAATTAATTTTAAATGATGCTGAAATTTTAGCTTGGTTTAACTTTCGAGTCACCGGCTCGTGAGTCTTTGGTATCAAAATTATCTGGAAACGGTCATACTTACAGATTTTGACATCTTAACACAGCTCTAAGAATCACCATACTTAAGTGGCAGCGGGTAGGGGACATTATTCATAAAATAGACAGTCGATCAGGTTGAAAGGTTCTTGAGTAGCGACAGCTTACGGTGTTGGAAGGCCACCAGGTGGACCGATGGATCGACTGGTGATGGCTACGGGAATCCACTAGATGCGAAACGCACAGGACCGGTCGACGTGGCGATGCTAGATGGAGGCCTTTGTCCAGGAATGCCGTCATAAAAATGGACGTATCTACAAAAAACAAAGTAACCAACTTCCGACATTAAGAAAATAACATAAGGTTGGTAATCGGTTACTTCGTTTTGTGTCGATATGCCTTGTTTCTTATGACTGCAGAGTAGTGATCGTGTTTAGGCTGAAATAATGAGTACAAATCATACAATACTAATATTTATAAAGAGGTAAAGTTTGTGAGTCTGTGAGGTTTTTGGGGGTAATATCTGGATTAAAAAAAAAATTAAAATAGTTTATTTGATAACCTTAAAGTACAAACCAAAGTTTAACCCAAAAGTTGAGATTGGAGCCTCCTTTTAAGCAAAAGATGCCTGTATTAGGAGACTCCGCTCCTTCAAAAACAAGAAGTGTAAACTATACAATACGAGTACATATAATCAAAAACAAGTTGATTTGGGTGAATGAGGGTGAATTTATTGGAGTGATTTTGAAAATTATTTTACCAATAAAAAGCCACGTTATTTGTGAGTGTCATAGGCTATATATTACTCGAAAAATACCTCCAACGAAGTGGACACGGGTCTGCTAAAATGATATAAGTTCACATTTTATTCACATTCGACTAAACCTACGCACTTGGTTACTCGCAGAGGTATCAAGTTAAACCCGAGACAGTCAGTGAGCAGGCCACGATAGCCGACCGGCCACACAATGGAGCACAATGGCGCAGATTGACACTTGAACCGTGACGTTGATAGTCTGTTGTAGACAGGACAGTTCACAGTTCTACTGGTATCTATACTTAATATTATAAAGCAGAAAAGTTTGTTTGTTTGATTGAACGCGCTAATCTCAGAAACTGCTGGTCCGATTTGAAAAATTATTTCAGTGTTAGATAGCCCATTTATCGAGGAAGGTTATAGACTATATATGATCACGCTAAGACAAATAGGAGCGGAGCAATAATGTAAAATATGATGCAGACGAAGTTGCGCGGGTCAGCTAGTTATAGATATTCTGTATGCTTGTATTCCCCAAAGGAACGAGCAGAGGTGTTTAAGAGTCCTATTACATTTTTTACGGAAATTCATGATTTTTGACGCTGTAATTATCAGCAGCAGTAAGATATTTTAATTATTTGATCATGAATAACGATAGTGCCAGTCTCTTTCTTGTAAGTTAGAGTTACACATTTTCATTTTTCTTTTCGTGTAATTTACTATAAATATTTTACGAACTCAGTTTGCAAGAAAAAATGTCGGCGATGGAACTCACATTGTTCGGTTCATTGGTCTAATTCACATTGTTACAATCAATTCTTTTAAAAGCTAAAATTACTAAAAGGCAAGTTGAATGTTTTACTTGTTTATTGGAGTTCTAGAATTTCTTTAAATTCCTTTAGTTTTCACGGAAAAAAACGTAAAGAAAGACTAATTTAAGCCAGAAATGTCTTGATTCAGCGTCCATTATATATATTAGCATATGTTGAGTCCTCACTACGGTATGGACTTGTGATGTGGGGAAATAGTACTGACCACAATAGAGCATTTGTCGCCCAGAAAAAATGTTTATGAGCTCTATACGAGATTCCATCTGACGAATCATGTCAACCTATATTTAAAGAGCTTGGTTTGCTACCGTTACCTTCTTTATATATATATGAAGCATGCATGTTCGTTCAAAAACACAAAGAACTATATAAAACAGCAGAGGAAGTAAGCTCTCGAAGCAGGCGATACCAATACAGACTTGTGCTGGATGTACTGCCTCGATTAGTGAAATATAATAAAAACTGTCTTGCAATGTGTGTACGAATCTATAATAAATTGCCAAAAATGTTTAAATTGTTAAATTATACGTTATTTAAAACCCAATTATATAAATGGCTTAATAATAATAATTTCTATAGTATTTATGATTTTTTTAATAAGTAATCAATGTAATGTATTTTTATTAATATTTAATTTTTAATAATATTTCAATGACATAATGTATTTTTAGTAAGTAAGTTTGCACGCTTATTTTTTAGCAAAACATGTTTGATCTACATAATATTCCAATAACACCTTGTATACCATGTTTTAAGCAAATAAAAATATCTTATCTTATCTTATCTTATTATATTACAAATAAAAACAATTTTATCAAATAAATTAAAATGATATAAAATTTCAATCTACAATGAATACGTTTCATTAGTTTTCGTTTGTCAATATAATTAAACAAAATTACAATAAATAAAATTAAAGTACTATATATTCTGCGTCAATTCAGCGCGCGCGCTCCTCAGTCTCGCGCGAGCGCCCAAATTAACTATAATCCTTTTCACACTAGTAAGTATCAAAATTGTTTCGCGGACTCTATATGTACTCCCAACGCAGACCAACGTAACTTCGTCTATTGCAAACGAGCATTTACGATTCGTAATAGGACTCTTAAACCCTTTTAATATGATTTTGGTTAGAAAATTTCATCATCATTAATTGAAAAATATCGAATATCGTGCCTTGAACTTCTAGTTCGGCAATCGTGCTTATGACTGCTGAGGTCTCTCTGACCGAATTCCGTTCACGGCGATCAGTTGCTGTAGAGGCTAGTCATCTACTGCGGTAGATATTATAGTGCATAAGTACGTGCGCAAACAGCCTTATGTCTATATTCTTCCTTATGTCTTGCCCGCTAAGACGAAGACTGCTTGTGCAGACTTTGATTTTCCCTATCATCGACTATGCTGACGTGTGCTACTTTGACTTGGAAGCGGTTTGTTCGATAAACTCGACAGAGTGCTCAACAACTGTAGGTATGCGGTTCATATTCAACCTCAGAAAATATGACCAAGTGTCGACTAGGTCTGAGCTCAAATGGATCTTTAAAGAATGAAAGTTTAAATAAATAAATACCTATACACTCTCTTTCCACGCTCTTAACCCGATTAGAAATCAATTCTACACGACCGTAGAAAGATCAGACGTGGGACTAACGACTTGCTTTCCGATGCCCATACCCAACACCACAGATATAGATAGACCTAGATAACGCAAGTGTCACGATCTGTATGAAAACCAAGCGTGCCATTTTTTGGCTACCTACTATAAGACGTCACAAGCACTATTTAGTGATGGGAAAATCAAATCGGTTCAAAGACGCCGCCCACCTCGCCCCACCCCCCCCGCCTTGCACCAGCGCTCACCCAGCCGACGTATAGCGCTAGTCGGACTAGAGCTATACACCGATGCAGACTGTACAAAGATAGTTTGAGACCCGAAAAAGGACATAAGATAGATTTTATTCCAGAAATCTCACGGGAACGCGAACTATGCGTGTAAATAGGTTATATACATTCCGGGAGTATACTTCCTAGGGATCACGCAGGCGAAGCCGCTGGCACACACTAGTGGACATTAATCCGATAACAATCGCATCGACCTGAAATCGAACCCAAAACTCCACGATCAACAGTAGTGCTTGAGTTTGCTTCGTATATGCCCAGTAACAATGTAATTGAATAATAATATAATGCAATTGATTTTGAATCAAATAATTTTAATGGCAGTAATTATGTGGTGGTTGTGGTGCGCGGTGATCCGCTTGTGCACGTAAATGGAGCGAACGTTTTGTAAATTAATTAGTTATTACGGCTTACTGGGAGCTTAGTTAGTAGTGCATATAATTATATGCTTTATTTCACACCACAGGAAAAATATTTATCAAAACAAGTGTACAATGGGCGGTCTTCGCACTGCGCTTAATCTCAGCTATATTACCAGGGACAGAAAGACAGACAGCCAGATAAACGAGTATTCCTATTAAGGTTCCATTTTTGCATACCGAGGTTTGGAACCCTAAAAAAAGCAATTAATCGTAATTATTAAAGCTTAGCGATTTTCAATAACTTATGTATTTAGATACACATTCACAATAAACGCTTAAACAAGATAAACGATGTTCTAAAATTAGCTTGACCTTTTAAACTCCTTCCGAAAGTGGAGTTATTTTCAACCAGAACAAATTACCCTACAACTATGTATTAACATTTAAAACATTTTAAGTTCTCTCAATTTCTTAAGGCACTGGTTTCACCGCCAACGATTAAGTGTTAAGCTATCAAATATTTTCTCGCTTAGGAATCGGACTAAAGATATAGATCCCGTGTTAGTAAAAGAGATACACACATTTATAGTCGATGGCTGGTTGTTCACACTGCCGGCGAGGTCTTACTTACTAGGTACTAGTTTGTTGAAGCGACAAGAGCTATCAAAGATAATGCTTGCTCAGCGATACTCAGTGATGCTCGCTTGGCGGTCAGAACTCGTGCCGAGAGACCAGCCAGCGGTCATTTCTACCAATAGTGTGAATAGCGAATGCTTGCAAACATGTTATGAATTCATTGCTTCGTAGCGCGTGTAGGTGTCCGCAGGACAAGCGAGCGGCCGAAGCGAGTGGTGTGAGTAATCGCCTGTCGCGTAAAAGCACTCGCTTATAGCCGAACGACAAAACTACACTCTCGCTACTCGCTATTCACCAAATCGATACTAATTTTTAGCTTCTTGTGACCCAAGAGCTGGCTCTTACTTTGGGCAGAGATTAAGCATTGTCATTCAACATGGCAATGCCGCCAGTCTCTTGGGTACATTACCAGCTGACCGCGTTGAGGACGAATTTTTTGATGCTATACTCTAGTCTTTTGTTAGTTTAGTATATTTGTTAATTTATTGTAAGTTTTAAGAAGTCTTAAGTATGAAAATGTCAATTAGATTAGGAAACGGCAAATATCCTATATATATTTTTAGCTTTACTTGCTTCTTGCTGATCTTCGCTGGTGAGACAAGTGATTAACGTCAAAGTGAAATGTCAAGCTTATAGCATAAGTTTGATTGGTGCTAACAGTTTTACAGACAGACGGACGCGCTCATAACATTTTTATTATAATGAAAGAGAACATTTTTCGCTGTAACAGACCCCCGCGACTCAATGACGACTTTTTAATTACTGCTTTTAATTGATTCGCGTTAAATGAGTAGTCTACGAAGAATATTGTAATATCAGCTACTTTTTATGATGGGGGGAGGGGGCGGGGCATGGATTTGGTTTTAATTTTCATGATTTATTGTTAGGGTTTTATGAGGTTCCTTGTCATGGTGTCATTTATATTCTTTCTTTTGCGCTTTTTAATATTAATCTGCTGGTACCCAAAGAATAAAGTATTAGGGGTTAAAGTTTTGGTCTTTGGGTACAAAAAGCTTTATTATGATTTATTTTAGTATTCTGTCATCTTAACTCACTTTTAATATTCTTTCGTCTTGACTATTTGCAGTGGAATGTGAGAGGTATGGTGGACCAATGACCAGGGCGGGGACCAAGGGAGTCTTCGGTAAACTTTACTGAAAAAATCGAATGAGTGCATCCATAGATTTCCAAAAAAAAATTGGGCTAGTATTTTTTCTTCTTTCATGTAAATAAAGTAGGTATGAAGACGATACCTGCAGTGCGAATTAAACACGCGTTCCGTTACTAATATGGCATTTTTTTACAAGTGTACAAAAAATGCGTGTAGGTATATTTTTTGGAAATTTATCAAACGGACTATTTCGATTTCTCCAGCTAAATACCCTATTTCTCTAAATTTTTCTATAACCTCTATCGGGAAAGGGGGAAAAATTTTAAGTCTCATCTTAACCATGATTTAAAAAAAAGTTATTTTTTTTTATCGAAGTATTTTTCATAATTCATTATTCTTAATTGTACACCAAAACAACTTTCATGAGACAGTTATAATAAAGTAAGTTTATTAAAATTGGTTCATTAATTTCCGAGTTAATTTTTTTTGTTTTGTATGAGGAGTAAATCGTAAATGCTAAATTTAAACTCTAAATTTAATTACTAGAAATAAATAAACAAACACTACGCGTATACCCGCACTACCGGCTAGCTCGCGACCGTTCAGTATAATTGAAAACAGTGTTAATCCAGATTATACTGATGAAATCGCAAACTACTGCCTTTGTGTTTATATATCCTTTTTATAGGAGTACCTGTCCGCCATTTATTGCGACGCAAGGACGGGATTGAATATTTTAATAGTGTTGTGCGGTTCGTGAAGTTAGCTTTTGGGAGTGTGCGATAAAACTGTGACATAAAGTTCATATTCATTTCGTTTTTTTTCCTCACCAAATGATAATCAACCGAACGGTTTCCGCTCTCTATTCGTCCGTCCGTCGGCTTTATTTATAGCAGCTGCGGGCTGTACCTATCTCAAGAATCGTAATAAGTAGGCAGTTTGAATTTTAAAAGTGTGTATTTCTATTGTCGCTAGCATCATTTCTCAACACAATAATATTTAGCAACACATAGTAAATAAATTAAATCCGGCACTAGTCCAAATCCCAAAACAGAAAGACCCAATAATATGAAGTTCGCCCTCCGCTCCGCTGAACTCTAGAGTGGCCCTTTTTTACTGTCGAACTCACCCGAACCTTTGTGTCTGGCTCTCATATTAACCTTAAACCAGGATTTCCCAAACTATTTCAATCTCTGACACACTTGGAGGATTGTTTAATATAAAAAAAAAAAGTATTTCAGTTCTAAGTATGGGGACCCCCAAAATTTATTGCTATTTTTTCTATTTTTGTGTGAAAATCTTATTGCGGTTCACAGAATACATCTACTTAACAAGTTTCAACAGCATAGTTCTTATAGTTTCGGAAAAAAGTGGCTGTGACATACGGACGGACAGACAGACAGACATGACGAATCTATAAGAGTTCCGTTTTTTGCCATTTGGCTACGGAACCCTAAAAACCTGCATACATGTGTACATTAAATTTAACACCTTCAAATAGTAGTTTAGTCAAGTCTAGTTTCCGAAGATTGGTAAAGAAGAGAGCCTTGTAGTGCCCCTCTTTCCTTTCTAAGGCGTACACTTTGAAAACCCTAAGCCCGAACTATTTTTATCCAGACCTCTTGAGGCAGTGAACAGTAGGTGTTGAGAAGAGAATAGATTTTTCATCGGAGTGCTCAGGACGAATACTAATATGTAACACTGTCATAGCTATGAAGAATGGGTTCGCGTGATTGGGATACTGTAGGGTGGATCAATGTTGTGAGAAATATGGGACGGTCTTAGTACTCTTTTAGGTTCATGGTTTGGGCCAGAGTGCCATTTCTACTAATTTTCACATTCGCATCTCAATTGCAATCTGTCAAAAATGTATGAAAATTAAGGCTTTTTTGACAGTTTGCGATTGACATGCGAATGCGAAAGTTGTTTAAAAATAAGTATAATTGGCCCTCAGATAGTAATTAGGTTTCATGCAGTTGGCACATTTGAATACTCAGGATAGATAGATGAAGACTGTTTTTTTTGTTGATACATTTTTTTTAATGCTAAAAGCAGACACTGTCTGTTTAGAGAATTACTTCTTAATTTTAGGGAATACAAGTTTGTTTTGTCGGTTTTGGCGCAGATCTCAGATGTAATCTGCAACTTGTGTAAAATAAAACAGGCCGAAAACTGGAACATTTTCTAAACTTAGGCAGCACGAAGTTTAGAAAAAGTTCCACTTTTCGGAATTGCGCCAAGCATCAGTTCTGTCAATTATATCAAAAGCATCTAAGAGCGGATTTCACCAATGAAACTGATCGCAATCAAGCTGCGTTCAAGAGTTGTCAGTGTCAATATTCCATAGAAAATAATTACACTGACAGCCTGTAAACGCGGTGGTTCATACGTTGCTCGCGTTCAGTTTCAGATTGATGAAATCCGCCCTAAATCTATACTAATATTATAAAGCAGAAGAGTTTGTTTGTTTGTTTGGTTGAACGCGCTAATTTTGAAAAATTCTTTCAGTGTTAGATAGCCCATTTATCGAGGAAGGCTATAGGCTATATATCACGCTAAGGCCAATAGGAGCGGGACAGTAATGAAAAATGTTACGCAGACGACGTTGCACGGGTCAGCTAGTCTTACTATAACTTGCGATTAAGCAGTTACGTGTTGAATTTTACAAAATAGTTTTAGGACTATTCACGTTTTACACAGACATATAGTCATCCTGATATAGAAATAATGTTCCGCTTCACTGAATACTCCTTTAGTCAGATTTCTGCCAATTGTGATCGTATATATTTTTATGTATGGTAATAACCAGAGCTTCCAATATTGTGTATTCGGCACTCCTTCAGCCAAATATACACAGGAAAATATGAGTTTCTCATATTTTGCACATTCTACGAATCTTCTAAGTAAAGTTCGACACGAATCAGTGAATACTATCAAGTCTTTTGATAGCTTTGTAATAAAATAGAAAACGAAAAATATCTTATCGAAACACAGATATCTGTAGGTTGTGAAAAAGCAAAATAGAATCATATTTTTTGCAATGGGATCAGTGGAGTTTTTAAACGTGTAAACGTCAATTATTAGGCACTAAAACTGCATCATCGCGCGGCCTGATGACAATGGAAAACCTCTCTTTTTAACCGACTTCCCAAAAAGGAGGAGGTTCTCAATTCAGTTGTTTTTTTATGTTTGTTACCTCATAACTCCGACAATTATGAATCGATTTGAAAAAATATTTTTATCTGAGAGGATATACTTGCAGATTGGTCCCATTTAAATTGTATCAAAATTGGTTACGAACTTTGGATTTTAAATCGAAATAGCTGGAATTCGTCTACTTGGATGATGGTTTTATGTCATCCAAGTAATCGAAATTGCGTATTTTGCTTTTCTGCGATTTTGAAGTGGTGTTGTTAGGTGTGGAGTACCACTAAAAAGTGAAAAATAAAAAACTTTTTACAAAAAATACAACCGACTTCCAAAAAAAAAATACTGCAAAGTGAAAAATAACTTTAATTTCGGAAGTCGGAGTCAAAATATTTTTTACTTTGCAGTGTTTTTTTTTGGAAGTCGGTTGTATTTTTTGTAAAAAGTTTTTTTTTTCATGCTATTTGAAATTGACGAAGTTACTTAGTTCTTAAGTAAAATGCTGGTATTCAGTTAACTCCAGTCTGAACTGAAAGCAGACAATATAGTTGGGAAAAGGCTAGGCGAAGATGACTAACTCGCACTCATGATACTTCTCTAGGCTCAAACCACAGATCAGAAAGCCAATTCTACTAAGTTTTAAACAACTTTCGCATGTCAATCGCAATTCGCAAGCTGTCAAAAAAGCCTTAAGGTCGCTGCACACAGCCGGCGTGGCGTGGCAGGGCGCGGCGTGGCGGGGCGGCAACGCAGCGCTGGCGCGGCGGCATCGTTCACACTGCGGGCGCGATCACGTCCCGTCCCGCCGCGCCCATTCAAGCCGATCGTATTGCGACGCTATTCATCATTCGCTCCGTACCGTTCGACGCGACGTGCTCACGCCCCGCCGACAGTGTGACTACTAAATACGTAAACCAAACAACACAAAGTGTCAAGAGTCCTGACGGCGCTGTGCTCGCGTCCCGCCCCGCCGCTTCTGACTTGTATTCCCGCTCGGCGCGGCGGCGGCGTGGCGCTACGTTTACCGTCGCGTCGAGCGGGACGGCTGTGTGTGGCGTCCTCCATAATATCTAGTACATTACAACTGCTCGGCGTCGCGTCGCCGTCCCGTCCCGCCACGCCGCGCCCGTTGTGTGCAGAGACCTTTAATTTTCATACATTTTTGACAGATTGTGTTTGAGATAGTACGAGTGCGATGCGAATGTGTAAATTAGTAGAATTGGCACACAGTTTTTCCTCTTCAAATATTAGTCATAGTTAATATAATATAATAATATAGGTATAATATAATATCATATCGTTGGACATTTCACACAAGTTAAGATTTACTTTGCGACCACCCTCGACAGCATATATCAAACCCCAGATGTAGCATTCATTCGGAGGCACATCCATGTGGGTCCCGTTTGGCCCGTTTTACAATTTCGTGCTGAACACTAAAAAGGTGATAAATGACACCGTCCGGATTAAGAAACCCGGACGCGGGTGTCGTAAGCCGAACAAATAGGGACCAGCGAATTTGTTAAATTACGACTTTGCCGCGTGGAACACTCCCGCCGGAAATTTTTGAATAAAAATATGATTGACGATTATTACGAGTTGTTCTGTTTGTATGGGGACGGGGGTAATGGTGTGTGAAGGAATGGCCTGTGTCCGGCCCTGCCTCGAACTGTCCAGCTTTGTACTGGTTATTGTCTTAGGCCATATTTGTATTATTTAAGTCACCGGAAAGTGGCAAACGCCGTTAGATTGTAAAATTTCCAGCTATTTCTATTTAAAATCCAAAGTTCGTAACCGATTTTGATGAAATTTAAATGGGACCAAACTGCAAGAATATCCTTTCAGATAAAACAAGAATTTTTGAAATCGGTTCATAATTGGCGGATTATGAGGTAACAAACATAAAAAAAAACAACCGAATTGAGAACCTCCTCCTTTTTGGGAAGACGGTTAATAAGACACGGAGAACATACAAAATTTTGGGAAATAATAACATAATTATTAAGATTTATAACAATTTTACGGAGTCTGTTATTTCGTTTACTTAAGGGGCAGTCTTCACGAGCGAAAGAATCGCGGCGATATTATCGTTCGTCCGTGCCACGTATTTCTATAACAACTCTATGAACGTGTCTCCACACGGCGATATTATCGCGGCGATTCGATGAGTGAAAAAACGTCAACTCGCTGCGATTCTCTCAGTCTCTGTAACGGTCCCTAAGTGTGCAAGTGGTTGATGTTGACTTTAGAACTGTTGTTTAGAAATGGAATTTTTGTAGCTTATTCCTGCTGGCTTCGTTCGCGAAGAAACCTACATATATCCGTCTCCAGGATACCTTTGTCAGTACCAAAATCCATCGACACCAGTTTCCCAATTAGACATAGTTCAGAAATGTAAAAATCTGGCCAAGTGCTAGTCGGACTCGCAAGGAGCAAAGGGTTCCGAACCAATTTCATTTCTTTAACATGTTATTTTAACACTGCAGACTTTTTATAGGTTTTCCTGTAATATTTAGGTATAGAGCTATTATCTTCATTTCTTTCAAAATTTTAGGCTCAGTAGTTTCAGAGAACGGGGTGGTGAATGGTCATTATTGGGCTTATTTCTTGAATAACTATGAAAAAAATATGATTAAAACTCTCACAGTAAGCCCTGTTTTACTTTTTTGACCCTCAAAAGGGACACCCATACCCAAAATTTATTTATTTACGTAACACGTCCGTTTTTGGGTAACAGAAGTTCATATGTGTACCAAATTTCAACATAATCGGTCCAGTAGATCCGGAGGTAACTGGCTGTGACAGACGGACCGACGGACACCCGAGTGATCCTAAAAGGGTTCCGTGTTTGTTCGGAACCCTAAAAACACACCCAATTTTTTTTTTAATATTTCAGAATAAGAAACCTTTCATAGACTATATCAGAATACCATCAGCTATTTTTTGCCGAAGAAAATTATTGCATCTTTCTCGCACGATAGACGGCGAGAGCGAAGAAATGTTGTGAATTATTGTATAAAATTCGCCTTTGTACAGTGTTTTTTTTTTTACTAGAGCTTTAAAGTTATAATAAATAAATTAAATGTAGGCTAAGATCCAGCACTTTTTGAACGTCAAGTTCTACAAAAGACAGTCCCCCAAAACGCCCGCCCGTCACCGATCCTAGTGTTTTAGCTGTGGAGAAGAAGTGGCCAACAAACTCCCCAGCAACACATCTGTCTGTTACGTTTTAAGAACTAGAATTTAACAATTATTAGTATGCAAAGTAATGTCATGACACAAAAAATAATTAAATATTATTAATCACTTGTCAGCTAGCACACTATGACATTACAACAAAATACACACTTAAGCAAGTGTTGACGTATGTGTATTAAATAAGTACAAAAATGACTTACATAGTCAGACAAATAAATAATAAAAAGAAAAAAAAATATTTTATGAATAGGTACATATAACAGCTGTCATAAACTTTCTATTTATACACAAAGAACATGATAATTTGTCTTGCGTTCAACACAGCGACCAACTATTCTTGTCGTCTAAATAATCAGTAATAGAATAGTAAGCCTTTTAATTTAATTCAATAAAGTACCTAAGTATAATAAAATAATAGTCACTTAATGTTCCTACCGAAATAAGAGAAGAATCTATACTAAAATAAGTCTCCTGTAGGCGTATCTAGTTATACCAACTGTGAATTAAAGCTGGGAACGAAACTTGGTCCTAATCCCGAATGTTCTAATTTGTAACATATTTGTAGGTACGTGTACCTATTCCTGGCGGAGCAATAACTCATATTTTTATATTTAGGCGCTCAGAGAGACCTTCGGGTTTTAGATGGGATTATTTTATGTTTGGAATCGTCGACATATTCGCACGTGTGAACATCAATACCTGGCTCAGAAATTGGAGATTACGTTTCAACATCTCTTTTAATACTTTATTTTGTTTACCTATTACTAACTAAACTTTTCCCCCGGTTTTGCTCCGTTAGCCTTAAATATTTTAATGACTTTCAACTGTAGTCGCTAAAGACTTTTCAAAAAAAATCAAATTCATTTCAGATAATCATAATCCATTAAAAAAAAATATCACACATGTCAACATAACAAAAAAGGTACCTACACATGAATAAAATTAAATGAAAGAATAACTCACAACATTAAAATCAGAATCAAAAATCAACATAAAATCCAAGAAAATGCATAAAATAAAATAAAATTAAAATCAACAATTAAATTAAAATTCATAAATAAATTAAAATGCATTTTCAAAATTAAATTACAATTAAAATAAATAATTAAACTGCCTGATTTATAATTATATTGACTTACACTTCACTTAAGATGCTAGGTCTCCCACCTTTTTTTTATACAAAACGGGGAAACTCTTGGTCCAAATCTCACCTAATGGAAAGTGATGATTAGGCCGAAGATGGAAGCGAGCTTTACCCGGAATCCTCTAACACAGAGGATCTGGCTATCATACCTCTAGCTGCCCAAACACAACAATGCTGTTAACATTGTTGTTATGGCAACAGACTTAGACATGATGGTGGTAGCTTGCCATGCGGACTTAGAACAAGTCCTCCCACCAACCAAACCGTGCAAAAAATTTGCCCCCGCTGGGAATCGAACCCGGGATCTCTGGGTCTGAATCAGGTGGTATAGCCACTAGACCACGGAGGCGGTTAGTGTCACCTGTTTAGCACTACCCGGGGACCACGTGTAGGGATTCGCTGAAGGGTATTCTCCTACGGACCAGCTGTGGCAAAGGACGTCCTCAGTAGTCTTTAGTATCTTGAGCATCACGCTTCACCTCGCTCCACGTAATTCCGATGCTCGTTGCTTCTGCCAACACATTGCGTAGTCATTTGGAGGTATGCGGAACAAAGAGTAAAGTCCCGAAAACCTTCATTGAAAAGGGAGGATCCTCCGCCCAGGCGGTTTTTGTGCCTGGGCGGAGTTAATGCTCAATGGTTGATATTCGGGCGATGTATATGTTCAAATCGCATGATAAAGTCTGCTTGCGCGATTTATGATTTTTAGTTCGCCGCCAGTTGGATAGATGGTGTCGTGGTTATTTTTGTTGCGATATAGATTTGCTCCGTTGGTTTTTTCTTGTTGTGGCACTGATACCGCTACAGTAAGGTTTGACGGGGACGGCCACGCTTCTTCTTGAGGATTCCGCCTGATTGAGAATGTGATCGGGATCCCTCCGGAGCGCATTTCCACTTATTACACTTAATCTATCGGTCCATCGGGATTTCTTTGCATTTTTAAAACAGCTCTACGTCAGAGATGATCCCGGGGCAGTAAAATCCGATGATGCGGCGAAGATATCGGTTGAAGAATACCTGGATTTGGCATAAGATGACCTTGTTACCTTACACGTTTTGTAGCCGCAGAGCAGTACGGATTTGACATTGGACCCAAAGTTAAATGAAATCTTCGGGACAGTTTTTTGCGATTGTCAACCAGGTTTTAGCTGCGCGAAGGTAGCTTGGGCTTGAGCAATCCGTGAAGTGATATCCTCGTCAGTTTCTCAAGCCTCCAACAAGACGTTCAGCACTATTAGTGATAGAATTTCATGTTTTCGAATAATCTTAACCTATTATTTAAGCAATTAAAAAATCAAGTTTACGTTTTCAAATTCAAAAGTCATTTATTCAAATTAGTCTGAGGGCCAGCACTTTTTGAACGTCAAGTTTTACAAAAGACAGTCCCCCAAACCGCCGGCCCGTCACCACTTCCTAGTGTTTTAGCTGTGGAGAAGAAGTGGCCAACAAACTCCCCAGCAACACAACTGTCTGTTACGTTTTAGGAACTAGAATTTTACAATAATTAATATGCAAAGTAATCCAAAAATTCAAAATTCCTTCTAAAATTTACATTACACAAAAATAAATATATACATTATTTATCACTTGTTAGCTACTAGCACTATGACACTAAAACAAAATACACACTTAAGCAAGTGTTGATGTATGTGGATTAAATAAGTATAAAAAATGACCTACATAGTCAGACAAATAAATAAAAAAATAAAAAAGTTTTTAAAATAATACATAGTTTGTATGGTGGTATCAATGCTTGATTATTGATTTTTTTTCCCTAATTGAAGGAAAGGTCACCAATTATGGAAGCCTCTTTGCTGATCACGGTTTGTTTGTTTTCATTTACCACATGGAACTGAAGCCAAGTAGTGGTATCAACATATGGAAAGGAATTAGAAATGCAATATGTTTAAAACCACTATTTAATAATAGCGCAATCGAAGAACAATAAGATTGAAGAAAGTCTAAGGAATGCCAGGTTTCTAATAATAAACAACATCGAAAAACAAACCTCAAAAGAAATAAAGTTATCTATTCCATGAACGGCAGCAACCTCTATTTCAATAAATTCCACGTTCACTACAAAAAAATAAAAGAAAACTGTTCCCAGTAGGTACACCTTTTCATCGGGAGAGCATCCCAACATATTTTTTATAGCTAGTTATACTTGTACTTATAACAAAGTACCTACTCGAAGTAGTTTGAGCCCAGAGAGCTCCCAAGAGCTTCGCCTCAAGATCTCGTCTTAGAAGAGATGTAAATTAATACGTTGAAACATTATGCTAACTATGCCAAGTGGGGTTCTTAGCTGAGTACCTACCTCGTTACCTTCCAATTTTGTTTTAATTTTTGATGCTTTTATAAAGTTTCAGCTTAAGGAGTGAAACTACCTGTACTTAGTTTGGTCTTTTATGTTTGAGATGCTGGAGACTTGGTCCTACGATCGGCGCGGCTTTGTGCCTAGTTACAAGATTTATACGTACATTTATTACTAGAGCTCTGGAGAGAATTTAAACTACAACTAGCTAAAGATATGAAATGAAATTCAGGCGAAAAGAAATTTGCTCTGACAAAACTTTGTTTTATACGATGTATGAATTAAGCTAATCTCGCGTTTGACCACTAACTTATCTGATAATGATGCCGCTTGCCATTATCAAAATCTATAATCAAAATCTTCCGAGCCTATATACTAGACTAACTGAATAAATTTAAATACCATTCTCTTTTATTACAACAAGAACAGTCTAGTCCATATCGCTTCTCTAAACCGCCGAAAATCCCAAGAAAAAGGTGAAGTACTACAAGAAATTGGCGTAGAAACCGCAGCCCGCCACCACAGTTCCAATTACTAATCCTATAAGATATGAGCAGTCACCTGAGAGGACTGCGCCGCGTACAACTACGACCACAGTCGCGGTCAGCTGCAGATAAGTGACTTGTATCATTCAGAGTACCGTGTTTTATATACTAAAACCTTCCTCGAGAACCACTCTATCCATTGGTAAATACAGCATGAAAATCAACAACAGACAGACGCGGCGGAGGACTTTTTTTTTTTTTTAATAAAAACGTTGCCCCACTAGAAATTTCTCCTGTATCGTGGGTGCGTTTACAAACATATAAAGTCACATACACAAACAGCCAGACCCGGAACAACTATCTGTAGTTCATACAAATATTTGTTCCGTGCGGGAATAGAACCCACGACACGCGACGCAGCAGCCGATCGCTCAACCACTGCGCCAACCGTGCCGTCACTTTGTTTTATAATAATTATGTAGTGATAGCTTTTGCCCGAGACTTTGAACGAACATAACCCGTTTATTCTCATTCCCGTAGGAATTTTGGGAAATTCTCTCTGAATGCTCCCCATGGAATAAACATGGCAAATTTCAGCTTTCTATGAACCAGTAGATTCGGCTGTGCGTTGTCAGTCACTCAGTTATCAGAAACGGAAGAAATTGATGTATAATGTTGATATTGATTGATAACAACAACAACAAACAACAACAAATTGTTTTTATTGGGAACAACATAAGGAACCAATTCTGTTAGTACAACTTACACACTAAGGTTAGTAAAACAAGTTTAAAAATAACTAATGAGTCATGTACTTACGAGGCACTTCATGCGGACAATGATTTCTCATGAAATGCCTCAGCATAGGAGCTTTCGGGTCCTCAGCCACGACTTTCAGGATGCTATTGCTACTCCCTCGAATCCGCAACGACAACGATAACGTTAGCAAGATTTTCTTTAAGTTGACTCAACCCTCAACTCAAGTGTTTATTTCAATTAAACCATTTACAGGCACTTTTGAATTGTCAAGGTCGGTCGGTTCAAAAAGATGAAGCTATTTGCACGTTCCAAAGCGTAGATGTCTATGGAGAAGAACGTGCAAGAAACTCCACGGACACTCTTTTAAAAAGTAAAATTGTTACAAAGTTTTGTTTATATGACAATAAAGGATATCTCAATCCTTAGGCCTTAATAACAACAGCCGCACGGGTCGAACTTCAAGGTTAAGCAACGCTTGCCAGGTTTGGTCTGTGGATGGGTGACCATTTTAACATATCGAGTTTCCTCCGTGCCTCGGAAAGCACGTTAAGCCGTTGGTCTCGGCTGTCATTTGTAGATCTTTGCCAGTCGTTACGGATTGTCAGTAGCCAGTAAATCTGACTACAGTCTCGCCAAGAAATACCGTGTTACCCAGTTAATAGGTTGTGGAGGTCTGGTAGGCAGCCGTTCCACGTAAAATACTGGTATTTAGTTTAACTGGAAGCCGACCCCAATGTAGTTGGGAAAAAGGCTAGGCAGATGATGAAACCTTCAGAGGGCCCCGAAAGGGCTGACGCCTGCCATAGTCGCGGGACTATTCGAAAGAGATACCGTGGCTCCGGAACACAAAGGGCAATGAAGGAACATGGATGGGTTTTAGTCAGTAAGAGTCTGACACTCCCTCCTGCTCCACACAGAGCGGGGGAAGTCATTTGATGATTTCCCATCCCTAAAAAAAGGCCTTAAGTCAAACCATCGTATTACCAGCCCAAAAACTCCATCTCCATCCACACCTTGCCCATCACAACATATTACTAATAGTACCAATAAAACCATCCAGGCCACATGCCACTACAAATCATTGCACTAATTAATGACCGGCACTCACGGCTGATTGGACGCGATTAGAGACGCGATTAGCAAGGTATTATAACATAATGATGGCTCATTATGTGTCTGTTATGTACGGGATTGAGGAATGATATGGTGTGATGGTATTGGCATTAATTATGAGCTTTATTCAGTCGTGACCTGTTTGAGAAAATAATTGTGTCGCTCTATGCTGTCAATATCTAACCGTGTAAACTTTGCGGACGTCAGATAAGAATAAGTACCAGGCCTACATCAATGGCGCGCCTCAAGGAGTTGTCAGCATAGTAGACGGGTCCCGCTAGGGCCAGTGCCTGCCAGGATTGCGAAATTAGTTCGAAAGAGTCACCGCGGCTCTGGAACGTAAAGAGCATTTGGAAGAACACGGATGGATATTAGTCAGGAAGAGTCTGACACTCCTTTCTGCTTCGCCCAAAGCGGGAGGAGTCAGTTGAAGATGTCCCATGTACAAGAAAGCCTTTTTTTTTTACGGGGGGAATCCTCATGGATGTCCTCCACCCCTGGGGCGGGCGGAGGGGTCTGTCAGACTCTTACTGACTAAAACCACCCCGGTGTTCCATCTTTCACCTGCGCCAGGGATCGCGGGAAATGATTATACTTCCGTAATCCCCGGCTGGTGCCAGCCCGCTTCTGCGGGCCACCTCGGGTCAGCAGGGAGAGTGAGATGTTTGACTACCCCCGCGACGTCAGAGAGGGGCGCACGGGAACACCACGCGCCGCCGCCTCGGGTCTAGATGTATGCGGGGCGACAGACGTCCCCAAGTCTGCCGCCCCTGGACCCAGTTAGGGGAGTCGGGAGAGGGCAGCATATGCCCTCCTCCGACGCCCGGTGCGCCTGCTGCGGGATGGAAGAGCGGTCGAAATCTCCCTCTCCCTTTCCGCAGCCTCCTTCTGCGCGATAACTGTTTCGCAGAAGGAGACCACCGCGTCCCAGGACTCCTCGCCGTCGACCATAGCACGGACTACAGTCGGCAGCGAGAGGTCACTGCCTACCACAGAGATGAGGGCACGGCGCGGCCCCTCCCAAGCGGCACACTCTGCCAGCGTATGCCGCGCCGTGTCCTCCCGACAGTCGACGCAGTGGTGACCCCGAGCGTCTGGCTCCCTGCCTTTACGACACAGGAACCTCCCAAAGCAGCCATGCCCTGAGAGGACCTGCGTCACACGAAAAGACAGAGAGCCGTGCGTTCTCCCGAGCCAAAGGTCGAGCACTGGCCGGATGGCCTCGATAGTGACGAGGCCGGCGGAAGGGCGTGAGAGCCTGTTCCGCCATTCCGCCACTAGAGCCTCGCGCAGCTGCGACCGACGCAGCTCAATGTGTCGCTGCATCAGCCGCTCGCCACGCGCCTGCGCGTCCTCACGCCACCGATTTAGTGACGCGAGGACTTTTGCCTCCAGGTCCCAGGGCGGAGATCCGGCCAGTGCACAAGCCGCCTCGTAGGAAATCGTGCGATAGCCCCTGATGACTCTGACGCGGCTTTGCGGCTTCCGCAGAACAGTGATGGTGCTGGCCGTCAGGTCAGCCGCCCAGATCGGGGCCCCATACAGGGCCATCGATCGCACAATCCCCACGTACAACCGCCATCCAGTCCATTCCTATAGGACAGTTATTAAGTGTATCGTGTGCTGGCAAAAGCAATTAAATTAATAAAACTGCTCATTAGCAATATGATGATGAAGTGGTCCGACCGATTTCGGCCAAGGACGCAAGGTGACTGCTTCGACTCCGTTTAAATACTCGTACTTATTGTTGGTGAGCTCGTAAGTGGCTTATGCTACCAATCTTCTTCAGTCACGAACCGCCAATCCATCCACCATTTTTTTTTCTTCTTCTTTCCTAATCTTTGTTATTTTCTTTACTATAATTTTATAGGTGGTGGTGCCCGCAATGTGCGAGGATCTTCATTGGCAATATATAATCAAACCGTACCTTCAATTCATAAAATTAATATTTTCCCATAACAAACCGTTTATTCATAAACCGTATTAATAATAAAACCAAACATTTAGCGGTGTGAAACGAACCAACTAATGAATAGAATGCTCCCCTCTTTAGTTCATCTGTTTTTAGTTTCAGAACCAATATTATTACTTTGGCTTATTCAGAATATAAATTATTTCATTTACATTTGATATTTATTAACAAGTTTTAATTAATATTCGACAAAGTTATTAATAGCAAGGCTCTCGCTGTCAACATTAACGGGATACAAATGTATTGACGGGTTCAATTAATATTTAATGATATTCGAAGCTTTTAGGTGAAATTGAACTGAATAATATTCATTTTAGTTTTGTTTCTCACTTAGAATAGTTGTTAAAGGAATAAAAACACCATCGTATTAAGTCAAGAATATGGGCATCAGTTCTTGTGTCTGTGGGCCAATTGTACTACTTTTAAACGCCTCAATTTTCCTACATTTTTGTTAGATTGAGTCTGAGATGCGCATGCGAACTATGCTTATAAATGGCAGAGCATCCCTTTGACTATTAGTAGAAATTATATCAAAATCCGTTGTGTTGTAAGAAGAAGTAAGCAGAACACATTAAATTACATTAAACAAGCAACTCCAATCAATTGAGTAATTATTTAGAAAATACTTCGTCTGCGTCCCGTTGTTCATTTATGCTGCTAATGGTCTTAGCACGATGTTATATAGCCTATTTAGCATTCCTATAGAAATGGGTTATATAACACTGAATTAATTTTTCAAATCGGAACAGTAGTTTCTGGGATTAGCGCGTTCAAGCAAACAAACTCTTCAGCTTTATAAAATAAGTATTGAAATTTGACATTGTTGAGTGGTTATTGGTTAACCACACATAATAAAAAGAAGAACTAAGAAAGAACATAGGTACTTTCTGATTCTGCTAAAGTGGCCTTTTTATTACGATACTACTTGTCAAGAGAGGTGTCAGATTTTCTTGCTGTTGACTATCCAAAACGATTGTCGAAGAAGTTCAAATGACAGTCGGGACCAACCCCACCTGATGGTTAGCGATGATGTGGTCTTTTAACGTGTTTTCAAAAACACGGGGGAGTCTCGGTAAGTTAAAATGGTCACCCATCCACGGACCGACCTCGGCAAGTGATGCTTAACCTCGTAGCGAGACTGTTGTAATTCAGCAACGATCGTAACTTAATTTAATATTTCTACACCGGCAACGGTAGTGTATGTGAGACTGTTTAATTTTAAGATCTTTATGTACCACTAGCTGACCCGCGCAACTTCGTCTGCGTCACATTTTCCATTCAATGCTCCGCTCCTATTTGTCTTAGCGTAATGATATATAGCCTTCCTCGATAAATGGGCTATCTAACACTGAAATAATTTTTCAAATCGGACCAGTAGTTCCTGAGATTAGCGTGTTCAACCAAACAAACAAACAAACAAACTTTTCTGCTTTATAATATTACTATAGATATAGATTATGTACCTTAAACTCAGAAATAAATTATCATTCATTCATTCATATACAGCACGATTAATTCCATAATACTACTATTGACCACCCCATGACTCTCTTTGCCGATGACAGCACTATGACTATAGCATGTAAAAATAAAGACTTATATGAAACTGACATAAATGAATCTTTGACAACAGTCATATCATGGTTAAACAGGAACAACCTAAAAATAAATCTTTAGACAACTATTATGCATTTTAGGCAACGGACTCAGGCTGTACTTGACTTCAAAGCAATTTACAAGGACACTGTACTTGATAAAGTTGACGCCACAAAATTTTTGGGAATAATGATTAAAAAAAAAATAAAAAAAAAAAAAACTTTATTCAAAAGTTCAAATTGGTACAATAAGACAATGAATCTTAGATAATAATATAGGTAAAACGATTTTAGATGCCTGTACTAGAAGGGTCCTGTATCACAGGCAGCAAGGGCGCAAACAGTGTACAAAAAATTGCCTTCGATTTTTTAACAATATTTACTTAATATTACAATTGTTAATTGAGTAATGTTAATTTATTTTACTAACCTAATTTACTTAAAAACTCTAAACTCTAAATTGAACTGGAAGCCGCACATCGAATACTTATGTAAACGGCTGAGCTCCTCTGCTTACGCCTTGTATAAACTGGCCCCAGAGCTAAACACAGATGCCTTAGTTACGGTATTATATTTTGGGGGAATTCGACAAATAAAGTAATTGCGTTTAAGGCTCAAAAGAGATGCATTCGTGCTATGTTTAATTTAAAGTCGACAGACAGCTGTATGCCATTATTTAAACAACACAAATTATTAACCCTACCATCACTGTATATTTTTGAAATTGCGGCATTTGTAAGAATGAATCAATTTTTATTCCCAAGAATGGCTGACAACTTCCCCCGACACAGACGTGACAATACTCAACTATGTTTGCATGCGTCAAAGACTATATTAATGGGAAAAAGCGTTTCCTGTATGGCGCCTAAAATCTATAATAAAATACCACAGTCATTTAAAGCATTGCCGGTAAATTTATTTAAAAAAAAGATGCGTGATTTACTAGCGGACAAGTGTTATTATAATATAGATGAGTTTTTGAATGACACGATTTGACATTTATTATTTCATTAAGTTTTAATTTATGTGACATTTTATGACTAATTATGTATTTCACTGACATCTTTTTACTTGACATTTTTATTTCTATCATTATTTTTTGTGACATTGTATGTTTACTTATTTTTTCCCTGACTGTCTTCTTCGTTTTAATTATAAGTATTCATTTTATTTTGTAATTGGTGGCGCCATCTCTCATAACATATATTAAAACAATGACCGAATACGAACGAACGAACTCGATCCCACCCTCAATCTCTTATTATCTCGGTCCTACCCTCAATTCTTTCCTTTTCCCCTGTATGTACGCCTACCGCAGAGTCATCAGTGCGATCTAGAACTTTGTCTGGAAAGGACATCGTACCTCAACCGCCGGCCTTCATGCCACCTGGCTGAAGACTGAAGCATCCAATTAGTTGGATTGCCGAGAACTTTATAAACAGTGTCTATTACCCGCCTCGCGGATATAAAACGACTTGTGATAGTGTCGTGCGTTGTGAACGAGATTGACGCCGTCGCCATTTTGGGAGCAGAAGAATCACCAGGTCGCCTGCCTTTGCGCCACGTGGGCGAGCTTCGATCATCAGGTAAGGCGTACTATCCTCTCATTCCTTTACGATTCTCATTCCTGATCGCCCGAGTTCAATCCGTGAGTAGGTTCCCGCTTATTTTCAACAACTATTGACCAGACCCTTCAAATACCGTCCAGTATTTATAATAGTCACGAAGTTTAATGAGGTTTTCCTAAACCGCCACAACATTTGGTCCTTCGAGCCGGATTTATTACTATAATAACCATTTTCCGAATTTAACATAAATTCCATTATCAATTTGTAGACCCATTACGTGGTCCCATTAACGCCGCTGTAGTAGATACATAAGTACGTATCTAATATTAATTTAAATCATTAATAAGTAAAACTAACTCGTCGTATTGTAAATCTCCGTATTTCAAGCGTCATTTAGTTAACCGCCCTTAGAGGAATCACCTACCTTCTTTTATATTGTCAGGAATAATTTGCTTTCCGAGTACCGCGGGTAGACATTCATTCTCTAAGAGAAAAAATAAAATAGAATAGGTGTACTACTTGTAGATACCTACGCAGTATAAATATCATACCTACATAACTTTACCGAATACGTTTCGACGATAGCGGGCTGTGGGTTGCATATTTATACTTACATCTTAACCCATTCTTAAACATAGTTGTTTGTGTGGTTATTTGTAACTGCATTACATAAACATGCCGCGTGATGCAAAGGCAATCACTTCGTCCGAAGATCAACAGTTGGCGATTCTAGAAGCTAAACGTAATGTACTTTTCGAGCGTATTCAGACAATTTATGATCGCTCTAAAATCGCTAACACTTCCGAATCTGATAGGGAAAGCTTTCTCAGCTCATGTATAACGATGGATGATATTCGAACGGACTTTCATAAATTGTTAGATGATTATAATGCAAGGTTAGTGGCTATATGTCCCAATACGAAGCCCAACTATCAAGCCTACGCCTCATTCGAGGATCTGTATTGTTCCATTAAACGAGTGATGTCTCAATTTGAAGACAAGCCGTCCGGGATACACAGTGTGGCTGATCCCGCAACATGCAGACCAAGGTTGCCGCCAATCGAGCTCATGTCGTTCGACGGTGATATACGAAACTGGCCGTTATTTTATGCAAGCTTTAAATCTACAGTTCATGACAATAAGTCGTTGACAGATGCAGACAGATTGTACTATTTAATAGGTAAGCTGTCGCCGAAGGCACAGTCTGTGTTCTCGGGCATCACACCCTGCGCTGAGAATTACCAGGTCATATTCCAGGCACTCCTTGCTAGGTTTCAGGATATTCGTGTCCTCGCATCTACCTATTTGGATCAAGCTTTAAATCTTAAACTGCCTGGTACCGCGTCTGCTTCGAATTACCAGCTATTCGTGGACAAGTTCGTTACCGCAATTAATTCCCTTAAGAATCTAAAGTTAGTTGACCTTCTGGATTTTATTTTATTGCACCTCGCAATAAAAAAGTTTGACGCTGAAACTATTCGCGCTTTCGAGATGACAGAACGTAATCATAAGATTCCCAGTCTAGATAGTTTTGTCAGCTTCATCAATGATCAGTGTCGGATATTCCGTAATACCCAACCACCCTCATCTAACAACAATAATTCAAACAGTTCTGACAATTCGCGTAAGTCGGGTAAATCGCGTAGTTCTAATAATAAAAATTCCGCTCCTAATCCGGCTCGAAGGACCAAATGGTGCGGCGGTTTAGGAAAACCTCATTAAACTTCGTGACTATTATAAATACTGGACGGTATTTGAAGGGTCTGGTCAATAGTTGTTGAAAATAAGCGGGAACCTACTCACGGATTGAACTCGGGCGATCAGGAATGAGAATCGTAAAGGAATGAGAGGATAGTACGCCTACCGCAGAGTCATCAGTGCGATCTAGAACTTTGTCTGGAAAGGACATCGTACCTCAACCGCCGGCCTTCATGCCACCTGGCTGAAGACTGAAGCATCCAATTAGTTGGATTGCCGAGAACTTTATAAACAGTGTCTATTACCCGCCTCGCGGTTATAAAACGACTTGTGATAGTGTCGTGCGTTGTGAACGAGATTGACGCCGTCGCCATTTTGGGAGCAGCAGAATCACCAGGTCGCCTGCCTTTGCGCCACGTGGGCGAGCTTCGATCATCAGGTAAGGCGTACTATCCTCTCATTCCTTTACGATTCTCATTCCTGATCGCCCGAGTTCAATCCGTGAGTAGGTTCCCGCTTATTTTCAACAACTATTGACCAGACCCTTCAAATACCGTCCAGTATTTATAATAGTCACGAAGTTTAATGAGGTTTTCCTAAACCGCCGCACCATTTGTCTACGGAACCCTTAACTGGTTTTTCCGACCCACCGATTCCCTTAACTATTAAGTTAGAAGACTGAAAGTTCTTCCAAAGTCCTAAACGATTAAAACATTCAGAAGTAATAAAATTACTTTGTGACGCGCTGTCTAGTAAACAACGTATTACGTCTTTCACATATTTAAAACGAGCTGTCGGAGTCAAATTATCAAAAGCGGGACATTTATAAAAGTGTTCATGCACGAATGATTCACACAGACACTTGTTTGAATTATTCGATTCGGAGCAAGTTACATAAGATTGTGCATCCGGCTCGAAGGACCACAAATGTTGTGGCGGTTTAGGAAAACCTCATTAAACTTCGTGACTATTATAAATACTGGACGGTATTTGAAGGGTCTGGTCAATAGTTGTTGAAAATAAGCGGGAACCTACTCACGGATTGAACTCGGGCGATCAGGAATGAGAATCGTAAAGGAATGAGAGGATAGTACGCCTTACCTGATGATCGAAGCTCGCCCACGTGGCGCAAAGGCAGGCGACCTGGTGATTCTTCTGCTCCCAAAATGGCGACGGCGTCAATCTCGTTCACAACGCACGACACTATCACAAGTCGTTTTATATCCGCGAGGCGGGTAATAGACACTGTTTATAAAGTTCTCGGCAATCCAACTAATTGGATGCTTCAGTCTTCAGCCAGGTGGCATGAAGGCCGGCGGTTGAGGTACGATGTCCTTTCCAGACAAAGTTCTAGATCGCACTGATGACTCTGCGGTAGGCGTACATACAGGGGAAAAGGAAAGAATTGAGGGTAGGACCGAGATAATAAGAGATTGAGGGTGGGATCGAGTTCGTTCGTTCGTATTCGGTCATTGTTTTAATATATGTTATGAGAGATGGCGCCACCATTTCCCCGGCCTTAAAGGGTCACCTTTAATGAAAATTTAAACTTAGCTTTATGAGGTGTACTACCGTGTACCTATTCAGCAGGTAGTAAGTCTAAGGTGCGGATAAATATATGATTTAATTTAAGAGTAATAACGGCTGCGAGTTGCGTGATAACTTAAGTTACATACCTACAATTACAAATTTAGAGAAATAATAATTTGGAATCGCTAACTAACTAAAACTTATAGGCCTAACTAAAAAGCCAGGCCTTATTGAGTCGGTAACGGGCACAGACGTACAACAGGGCGCACGTAGCTACCCTTCGCGGTTTTTACAGTAACAACGCGGGTTGTACCGTCTTTAGAGGTATGCAATTTCTCAATAATGCCTAACGGCCACGAAAGAGGCGGAGAATTATCTGTAATGATAACTACAATAGTACCTTCTTGTATGGAAGGTGTATGACTATTCCATTTGGATCTAGCCTGAAGTTGATGTAAGTATTCCGAACGCCAGCGCTGCCAGAACGACTGCACAAGTTTGTCAAGTAGAGTATGTCTCTGAAGCAAGCTGAGACTGTCTGCTTCAGGAGCGGGGAGGGACAACAATGGAGCCGTGTGCAAAAAGTGCGCAGGGGTCAGCGCGGCTGGTTCAGTAGGGTCACTACTCATAGCAGTTAGTGGCCGCGAATTAACTAAGGCCTCAACTTGGCTAAGAACGGTTATGAGTTCCTCGTATGAGAGGATTTGTTGCCCTATAACTTTAAATAGGTGAGTTTTAACTACTTTAACCATACTTTCCCAACATCCACCAAAATGTGGGGAAGCAGGCGGAATAAACTTCCAATCTATATGATTTAAGGAAAGTTCTTCCTCCAGACAAGGACGAAAATCTTTAAGAAATTTATAAAGGTCTCGTAAATAAGAACTAGCACCCACGAAGCAAGTACCGTTATCGGTGTATAAGCATTTAATAGGACCGCGTCGCGAAAGAAAGCGTTTTAAGGCTTCGAGGAAAGTCACTGTGCTTAAATCTGTAGCCACTTCAATGTGCGTGGCACGTGTCGTCAAACACGTAAAAATGCAGAGCCAAGCCTTACGGCTTTTAACACCCCGACCACGAAATGGCGTGTACTGCAGCGGGCCTGCATAGTCACAGCCGGTATGAGTGAACGCCTTGTCGACTTGGTTAACACGCTGACTAGGTAGATCTGCCATAAGTGGGAGAATAGGACGCGGGCGGAATTTAAAGCAAGTGTTACACTTATGGATTCTGTGGCGAATTATTCGACGTGCGGCCAAAATCCAATATTTTTGCCTGAGTAAGGACATCAGCAACTCAGGACCAGCATGAAGATGTTTCTTGTGACAAAAGTCAACCAGTAGATCGACAATATGGTCATGACGCGGTAGAATACAGGGGTGTTTATATTCGTATGGTTCGTCCGAATTTGTGAGACGACCACCAACACGTATGATGCCGTGCTCATCGAAAAACGGCTTAAGCTTATGTAGGGCGGGAGTGCACGGTTTATTGTTTTTCAAATTATGAATATCGTCACGGAAATGAACTTGCTGTACAGCTCGCAGCAACTTAACTTCTGCATATTTGAGATCAGAGCTTGTTGATACAGTATGTTCACTAGGCAGTTGTCTTATAAACTTATAGACGTAAACAATTGCGCGCAGTAATTTAGGCCATGACGACATCCGCAGTGCGAGCGCGTGAATTGGTGATTCCGTAACGTCAGAAACCACGAGATGAGCCACTGACTTCTCTTCGGGTACGCCCTCATGCAGTGCACTGTGGTCGAAAGTATGTATGGGCCACTCAGATGAGTCATGAGAAATCCACGAGGGCCCATGATACCATAATGGATGATGCAAGAGTTTAGCTGGAGTAACACCACGAGACAGGCAATCGGCGGGGTTTTCAGTACCCGCGACGTGGTTAAAACAATTAGCGGGAATAAGCTCTGTTATCTTAGTAACCCGATTGGCGACAAAAGTTTGCCAACGGTGCGGAGATGAATTTATCCAGGCGAGCACTACTTTAGAGTCAGTAAACGCGTATACCTTATGGATGCAGTAGTGGGGAGATACAGTGTCTTGTACCTTGCGAAGCAACTTCGACAACAGTAGGGCTGCGCACAGCTCAAGTCTAGCCACCGAAATGGTTTTCACAGGCGAGACTTTTGACTTCGCACTAACTAACTGCACTGAGTAGTTAGAACCAATGCCTATTTGCATATACACGACTCCGCCGAAAGCGCGCTCGCTGGCGTCAGCGAAACCTATTAAATTGATGACGCATCTATCGACCAACCCCAGATGACGCGGAATAATAATTTCATTAAGCGTAGAGAGCTCAGTACAAAACTGTTTCCAAGCGGTGACTATGTGGTCAGGTGGTATGTCGTCCCAGTCACACTTTAACAACCAAAGCTCCTTAATTAAGAGCTTGGCGTACAGAATGGTGGGGGCAACAAACCCCATTAAGTCCCATAGCCGAGCCACTGTGGAAAGCATGGTTCGCTTAGTACACTTCATATCATCTGGTGTGGCGACGTCAAAGCGGAAACTGTCACAAGACTTGTCCCAGCGTAACCCCAGGACTTTGTGCGGTATAGACTTCTCATACTCGATATCAGGCGAAGCCTTATGAGTATCAGGTATGTGTGCGAGAACCTCTTTCGAGTTACTTGTCCATTTGACGAGGTCGAACTGACCTCGCTTGAAGAGCTGAATAAGCTCATCACAAAGCGAGATTGCTTGCGGTACGGACATGACGCTACAGGCAATGTCGTCCATATAAAGAGCGGAGGAAGCAGCAGCTGCTGCTGCGGGGAAGTTATCGCCTTCATCGGCGACTAACTGGCGGACTACACGTAATGCATGATATGGACTAGACTTAAATCCAAAGCAAACACGATTAAACTGATAAACCGCTATAGGTTCATGTTTGCTAAATCTGTAAAAGATGCGTTGAAATCTACGGTCAGAATCACGAACGCCGATATTGAGAAACATTTGGCGGCAATCAGCAGACAGGGCTATTTGAAAGAGACGAAAACGAATTATAATGTTAAATAGATCACCCTGCAGATTGGGTCCTGCGTGTAGAATGTCATTAATCGAACGACCCGATGTGGTTCTACTACTAGCGTCTAAAACCACGCGAAGTTTAGTAGAAGTCTTATCTTCGCGAACGACACCGTGATGCGGAATATAATACGACAGATTAGAAACGTTGTCATCCTTTACAACTGGACTCAAGTATCCTTTATTTATGTAGTCCTGAATGACGTCATTGTAAGCGCCGCGCAACGCTGAGGACGCATCCAGTTTGCGCTCTAAACAATGAAAACGCCTAAGTGCAGTGGAGTATGAGTCGCCTAGCGAATAAGCGTCGTCGGAAAAAGGCAACGACACAACATATCTACCACTGTCATCGCGAACAGTAGTAGCGCGGAAATGTTCTTCGCATTCGAGATCCTTACGGCTCATCGAGGGCGAGGCGGGAATTTCTTCAAGTTCCCAGAATCGCTTTAGAAGCGAATCTAAACTGGGATCCTGAAGAACAGAACAACATGACGTTGTACTCGTACAGTGTGAAGTATATGCTGTAGGTACTGAACCCATAACCACATACCCCAACACAGTTTCAATAGCGGGAGGTATATTATTTTTCTCGCTTTGCACTATGTTAGGCAAAAGCAAGCGCGGGAATATAGCAGCACCAATCAAAACATCAATAGCGCCCGGCACCGCAAACTTCGAATCTGCGAGCGGTAATGTTTTGAGATGTGTAAGCGCAGACACATCGACGAGAGCGTTCGGCAGTGTCTCCGTTATACGTTCAACAATAAGCGAAGAAACGTTGAAATTAATATCAGTAATTTTTATAAATTTGTACGCCTTTTGGGTGAAACATGACGAAACATGAATAATTGTGTCATCCTGCATGTTTAATTCGCATGTATACGCATGTTTTGACAAATAAAATTATCTTTATCTTTAATTCCATTTACACTGTCGATATGCAATGCGTGCTCGCGTCACACGTGTCTCGACGCATAGCGCTTGATTGACGCGCGATCGAACGCACGTGTCGGCCGTGTCGGTCGGAATTCCAACCAATTACGGTTCGCAATCACGAGGAACACGTTTTACGGACAAGTGGTTTTCTGATATTGGTGATATTGATATCGTTGTGGTGTTAAAAATTAAAGAACATCTATAATATTAAAAAGCTGAAGAGTTTGGTTGAACGCGCTAATCTCAGTAACTACTGGCTCGAATAGGTACCGTTAGCTTAATGTATTTAAATAAATCTATACATATAAATAAAATTAGGGAGACAGCCAGTCAGGTAGAGAGGAGAAGTATCAGACGGTATGGCGACACGTGGGCTTTCGCAGGTGTCGCCTTTTCCAGAAATGATAATAGGCAGTTCTATGATTACACAATCTGGCTTATCAAAAGAATGGGCTCTACCTGCGAGAGAATGTCTTGCAATGCGGCTTAAGGATTAGGAGGTAAGCAGATAAAGCAGCAATGTTCACTTGTTTGAAACAAACGGCGACCATTAATCTGTCTGTCTGATTATGCTAATTTGACTCTTGTTAGTTAAATGTAGCGGTCATTGTGAGGCCTATCTTCAACAGTCAACGTCTACGCAAATGTTTACCATGGGCCTGACTGATGACTAAAATATGCCATGATGTTGTTAAAATTAATTCAAGCAAGGGAAGCTAATCTCTCCGGGTTACCTACGGACTCGCGATTAGTCCCGAATCCGAATTAAGAATTAATGACAACACGATCTGACAGTTACTGTCAATTCGTGTTGTCATTAATTCTTAGTGGTTAGGTGATACGGAGTAGAATACACCCGCAACTAAAGCTGCTTACAGACTACGCTATAATTTATAGCATAGAGAATATAGCTCATAGCACAACAATATCGCGCATACATTATCAATAATATATAGTACAGTACAGTGTGAACGTGTCCATAACAATTTATGGTGCGCGATATTGGTGTGCAATGTATGAGCTCTTATAATACTATATTATGCTACTAGCTGACCCGTGCAACGATTTTTCATTACTGCTCAACTCCTATTGGTCTTAGCGTGATGATATATAGCCTAGCCATCCTCGATAAATGGGCTATCTAACACTGCAAGAATTTTACAAATCGGACCAGTAGTTCCTGAGATTAGCGCGTTCAACCAACCAAACAGACAAACAAACAATCTGTTCTGCTTTATAATATTAGTATTGATTATATTATAGCGTAGTCTGAAAGCAGCTTAGGCCAAAACTTCGGACTTTGGGGGTTAGAGAGTAGACCCCCTGATTTGAGCAGCCTGGCAGTTTCAAAAATGCGTATTATGAAAACACCCATATTTTAAGTTATTTTACCCAGCCTCAAAAGCAGGGCAGCGTTGGATGGCTTCCTACAAGGGGGCAGCTGATGGATGCGAGACGAACAGGACTGATTGTTGTGGCGATATTTGCAAGCAGATGACGTCTTTCGGCTGATGTGATGACTCAGCATCCCTCAATCGAAATGAAAATGACAGCTTGTTATTTACGTCCTATACGAGAGTTTACCTTATCATGAAGAGGAAGTTGAGTGTTGAGAATTACCTACAGTCTTCTTGCGGTATCTTACATTTAAGGACTATTTTTAACCGACTTCCCAAAAAGGAGGAGGTTATCAATTCGGTTGTATATATATATTTTTTTTTTTTATGTTTGTTACCTCCGACAATTATGAACCGATTTGAAAAATTCTTGTTTTATCTGAAAGGATATACTTGCAGATTGGTCCCATTTAAATCATATCAAAATCGGTTACGAACTTTGGATTTTAAATCGAAATACCTGAAATTTGACTATTTAGATGATTCTTTGATAATCGAAATTGCGTATTTTGCTTTTATGCGATTTTGTAGTGGTGTTGTTAGGTGTGGGGCACCACTAAAAAGTCAAAAATAAAAAACTTTTTACAAAAAAATACAACCGACTTCCAAAAAAAAACTACAAAGTAAAAAATAACTTTAATTTCGGAAGTCGGTGTCAAAATACGAAGAAAGTAACAAAAACACCGACTTCCGAAATTAAAGTTATTTTTTACTTTGTAGTGTTTTTTTTTGGAAGTCGGTTGTATTTTTTTGTAAAAAGTTTTTACAGTTCCGTACCCAAACGGTAACCAATGGAAACCTATTACTAAGCCTCCGCTGTCCATCCGTCCGCTTGTTTGTCTGTCATCGGGCTTTATCTCAAGAACCGTAATTGGTAGACAGTTGAATTTTTCACAGATTGTGTATTTCTATTGCCGCTACAACAACAAATAAAATGAAAATTAAGGTTTATGGCATTGAAACCTTCGTGTGCGTCCGACTCGCACTTGGCCGGTTTTTTAAATTATTTATTTTTTCAGATATTTTACACTCAAACAATTGTAAAAAACACTTTAACAAAAATAATAATTATTTAGCCGTACAATACAACACAATAAATAAGACAATCAATCAAACCTCGCAGGTACCCATTAAAAAGCAACTTCTTCAACAATTTCCAACCATTACCCCAATATTTTCCTGGTTCATTACCGCAGTGACATCGCAGCAGTCTCGTAGAATACTGCCGCCTCGTCACCAACACATGACATGTTTCAAGATTAGCCAGTGACGTCACATCAGAACGAGCTCCCTCATAACAGAACACTTTTTACACTTTTTCGCGCTCGATTTATTTCAAAACGTTACAGTTTTTGTACAGTAAATCATCTGAGATAAAACTGAAGCTTGTGTACTTAGGTAATGAAATATTCGTGTGTGTTCAGGCTTAGTTTTTTTCGGGGGTACTGTTGTCTTTACTGATGACGTTAATTTTTTGTGGGATAAGTTTTTGTGTGTTTTTTTCACGTTTGCGAGAGTTGAGGCGTTGATATTTAAAAGCGAGGACTGTTGTAGACAAAGACTTTTCCTAAGGGAAAGGCGTATAGTAATCTAAATATTCTTTAGACAATACTTACAAAGTAGATCGTGTTAGTCTTACTAATAAAACATATTTTAAACGATAATCGCAATGAGAAATACGCCGATATTCTTTTTTTTCTTCAGAATTGGACCACTACTAACCCATGTTAAGCATGTTAATTTTATTTGCGCGTTACTTTTTTAAATAGTGAACTATAACAAGGCCAAGAAGATATAACAAGGCCTACGGTCGACGCCAGATACATTTAATTAATTCTTAAAAAGATAGAAAGAAAGAAAGAAAAAGAGTTTATTTGCGGCCAGTATGAAAACAGAAAAAAAAGACAAAAAAATGTCCTGAATGATATTTATCTTGATCCTTTACATTTTCTAGTAATGAAAAATGATTCATAAATGATTCATAATAACGCACACCGCACACTGGATTGCTGGACGCGAGATCAAGCGCCTACCTACTTGTACCTACTAACACTAGGCTAAGAATATTGTTAATTACTAACAAACATTATGTACTAAATTTGAAATAAAATTTTATACTTTTATTATAATTAATTTTCCAGATACCTACAAATAGACATTAAGAATTCTGGCGTCGACTATTAATAGTTAAAGTAAAATTCTATCAACACAAATGAGGGTCAAAATAAAAAACTTTTTACAAAAAAATAAAACCGACTTCCAAAAAAAAAAACACTACAAAGTAAAAAATAACTTTAATTTCGGTAGTCGGTGTTTTTGTTAGTTTCTTCGTATTTTGACACTTATACTTTGTAGAGTTTTTTTTTGGAAGTCGGTTATTTTTGTGAAAAGTTTTTTTATTTGTCACTTTATAATGGTACTCAACATCTAACAAAACCACTGCAAAATCACAGAAAAGCAAAATACGCAATTTAATAACTTGGATGACATAAAACCATCATCCAAGTAGACGAATTCCAGCAATTTCGATTTAAAATCCAAAGTTCGTTACCAATCTTGATAAAATTTAAATGGGACCAATCTGCAAGTATAATCCTTTCAGATAAAACAAGATTTTTTTTCAAATCGGTTCATAATTGTCAGAGTTATGAGGTAACAAACATTAAAAAAAATACAACCGAATTGAGAACCTCCTCCTTTTTGGGAAGTCGGTTAAAAATCAAAGCAATCACAAAAACTGATTTTTATATACTTGTTATATACTTGGATGGTGGCTTTTAGCAAACTTATATTTCGAGATTGAACAGGAAAACACATTAATCGTGCATTCGTTCAGAACACTGATTGAGTTATTGAATGCTTCACTTTAGTACACATAATGCTTAATAGATGGCGCTGCTAGTTTCATTTGTTGTATTCATATCAATTTCAACAGGAACAAAGTGATATCGTAATAGATACTTTTATACACAAAACATAAAATCAGATATCAATTAATTTGATAGCCTCTGACTTAAAATACGCCCAATCAAACGGAAACCTTTGAACACGAACATTTAATCCAAACCACGAATAACTAATACAGGCTGAAATATCCGAAATCCGTCAAACCGTGTTATTTCAATTACATCTTCCAAATAAAATTGTAGGGCAATAATATTGGTCCCTTGGGAAGCCATAGCGGGCACGGGAGGGTTATATTAAAACAAATCTGTCGCTATCTTCGGCACTGGATGATCTTTTGAAGTTTCGTATTTTATTTGATTTGATGTGGCCTCCCGTTGGGTGTGGCTTTTGTGATTTCCGTTTAAATGGATTATCGTTTTAAACGTTTCAAGAAGTTTATTAGTCAAAAGTAGTTGTTTATAATAACTAACGATATATGTATATGGCTTCTCTTGGTGGATAAAATTGTATACTTCGTTGTTAGGTGGCTATTTTATACTTCGGTGTTAGGTGGCTATTTTATATATATGTTATAGGAAAACTCCGAAGCTCCGGCGCTCCTAGGTTGGACTGGTCAATCCTCAGGTCAGACTGAATGACTTAGTCAAAGCCCAAACAAATGTAAATTTTCGTCAAACCTGGGAGAGACTAATTTGGTCAGGCAAACGTCAAAACACAATTTTATTAAATCGGGGTTTAACGAGTCAAACTCCGATATAGGTATGAAGTGTCTTATCTTCGTATATTTGGAAGCATTTTATCATTTAAGCAGCTTTCAAGTCTTAAGAACCGCTTAACTCTGCCAGTTCTGACACCTGATTGACCTGGTCAGCTTACGTGATTTTCACTTATATATTTGAGATGCTTTGAGAGAATGCCGTGTGGCATTAGGCCCGCCTTTTGTACGATGTGCAGTAAAGTATAAAATAAATAAATAAATGCTTTGGAATATACGGAGGTTAGTTTGTAAGAATAAGTATAAAAAAATAACATTTTTAAAATTTTGATGTTTATTGTTTTAATAATTTCTTAAGTAATTAAAATGGAAAATTAATCATTTTTCTGACATGGTGAGGCATTAACTTTAATGTTAATTGTTTTAATAATTTCTTGGGTAATTAAAGTGGCAAATTTATCATTTTTCTGACATGGTGAGGCATTAATGTTAATGTTAATTGTTTTAAACTTTACTTTTAAAGCTTCTTTATCCACGTTTTTAGTAACAACAACACCGTTTGATTCACTCATCTTCAATTTTACACAATTACACGCCCGCACACTCAATGAACGAACATGAAATGACAAAACAATCGGTCGGAACACCGCGAGAGACATTATGAACCTGTTTAAACATGTTCAGATCAACGTTTGACCGAGTTTTGCAGTCGCTTCTAGGATTGACTAGGCCAAAACCGAAACAGAATAATTTACTTTCGACGTTTGACTGAAAAGTTAGGAGCTCCTGGGTTTGACTAAAAATACTTCAGGCAAAGGGCGAAATTGAAATGTATTTCGGGGATTGCCTGATGGCTTTGGCCAAACCTAGGATAAACCAGTCCTTCCGCGAAGAGACTGTGTATCGGACTTTGACTATAACATATATACTAGTTGTCCCCCGCGGCTTCGCTCCCGTCAATTAAGTATTCATTGCACAAATCGAGTTTTCATTGTTTTTAAGATGTATTCTGCTATTCGGGTCGGAGACAAATCCAACGAATTAATAATCACGAAAATTGGTTCAGCAGATCTCGAGTTATAAGTGTTGTAACAAACCCGTCTTTGTTTTATATATAAAGATAGTAGTATACCATAGAATTCATACACAAATACGACCATCGATATTTTATATTTAGATGCCTAAGAGCTTTTTTATTGGTCTGAGTGATATGCATACAACACTTGTTTAAAAGGAAAATCAGGAGTATAATAATGAAAACAGCTTGTTCCGTGAATCGATGTAATGAATCTGCACAATTCTTAACATAAAAAAACCTAAAGCTAACTGACGGTAGTGGTAAAAGTAATTATGATCGCTCCTATTATAAATGAGGAGATAGTTGACAACGACATGGTGTGTTTGTAGCAATATTTTCGTCAGGCGTTTCATATCTGAACAACACTTCTCACAAAAAATGTCGTCAATCTCTAATTTTAATAACATTTTGCTTAGTCGGTTTGAAAAGCAATCTACATAATTTAATACAAATATAGAGCTGAAGAGTTTGTTTGTTCAAACGCGCTATTCTCAGGAACTGCTGGTTCTAATTTGAAAACTCTAGGACAATAAAACTGGTTCCTTGGGAAGCCATAGCGGGCACGGGAGGATTATATTAAAACAAATTTGTCGCTATCTTCGGCGCTGACTTATTTCATTTGGGATGGCTTTCAGTTTTGGTACGACTTTTGTGATTTTCGTATAAATGGATTAATATTTTAAACTTTTGATTGGTATATTTGTACATAATAACTAACGATATATTATGTATATGGCTTCTTTTGCTACAATGATGTAAACTTTGTTGTTAGATGGCAATTTTGTTCCATATTCAACTATAAAGTTCACAAACAATGCCGTCATAGCTTTAAGTTTAATTACGTAGTCGATTTAAAATTATATACCACGCTAATGTTACAGGTAATTTTAAAGTAGGTAACGGTCTGTTTGCTACCTCTTTACATCTTAATGGCTGAACGGATTTGAATGAAACTTGGCAGAAGGGTACATCCTAGTATAGGACAAAATATTTTTATATCAGGAGTACGTTCCCTTGGGTTATTTTTTGCCAATCATGTGGACAAAGACGCTGGCAGAAGCTGGTGCTTAATTGTTTGCTTGCTTGATCGCGCTAATCTCAGGAACTACTGGTCCGATTGGAAAATTTCTTTCAGTATTAGATAGCCCATTTATCATCGCGCTGAGACAAATAAGAGCGGAGAATTAATGGAAAATGTGACACAGACGAAGTTGCGCGAGTCAGACAGTATTTTATACAAGTTCTTTGATAATTTATTTAGTCACTTTTCTACCTTCAGACTTAAGACCATTTTTAAATAAAATAATACCTTAAGAAAAGCGAAAAACGGTAGACAAAACATTTCTGTCCTTTTTTCAGTATTCTTTTCAGTCTTGTAACAATAGTCGTGTAGAAAAGTGAAGGTGTCACAGCGACGACGTTAAAATTTAAATAATGGCTGAGAAATGATGTTACAAAAATCTGGGGACTCCAAAGGTCGTGCTTTCGCTCTGTCATGAATTAAATAGCCATGTCTTTGGCTATGAAAGTCGACAAAGTTTTGTGAAAGAAAGAAAGCAAAAGAGTTTATCTGCACCAAGTATGACGCATACCCTAATAAAAAATTTAAAAAGTAAGCACAAAATTAGAGCAAAGATTGGGAGACAAATAAAAAAAAAGTCTAAAAAAGTTACGGGATTATTTATCCTGGAGATTTGTCCTGAAATTCATCGAGTTTAAAGTCATAAATATAACTACTAGCCCTCTGGTCACGTGAAGAGACTAAATGTGTGCTGATGTCCCAAAAATATACGATAAGCTCTAATACCTTAAGGGCCTACTATTTTGTCAAAGTGCTGCCAGTGTTCTGGGTATTTTTCCACTGACAGCACTGCGCTGGGATGGCATGTTTACACATTTAGTTCTTTTTATAAGCGTTTGTACATATTCATTTCATCATCTGCCTAGCCTTTTCCCAACTATATTGGGGTCGGCTTCCAGTAAAACTGGATTCAGCTGAATACCAGTATTTTTCGTGGAGTGGCTGCCTATCAGATCTCCATAACCCATTAACTGGGTACTCCTCGGCAAGGCTGATGTCCAATTTTCTGGCTATCCGTAACGACTGCCAAAGATCTACGTGCTTTCCGAGGCACGGTGGAAATTCGATATGTTAAGATGGACCCATCCGCAGACCAACCTCGGCAAGCGTTGCTTAACCTTGAAGATCGCGGCCCTTGCAGTTGTTATTATTTAGCCACGAGTAGGTACATACTTATATGATTTTTTTGTATTTTAAGTTATTTATTAGTCTGGCCGTTTATAAGCATACTGTAGTTACATTCTAGCATTTTTAATGATTATAGTAAACCATTAAAATATTGGTTCTAATTTGCAACCTACCCGCAGCGCGGTAGACATGTATAATTTAATATGCCAAGTAACAAAACTGACACAGAAACAAATAATTAATTCATCTGTCTGCGGGATTGAGGCCTTCAGCGTAGATGTTTCAGAATAAAGTACTGTTCATGTATGGAAATTGACATTATCTTGGAATAAGTTTCAAGGAGAACCTACCCATGCATATGATTATTAGCAGAATTTTGTTCAGCCTGCTGTACATACGATTCATGTAGTTTTAAAGTGTAGAAGGAAAAAATAAACATTAAAAAAACACATTGATTTTCTTGTCTGTAAACGTGCTAAGTGTGTGTTCCCTAGGTTTGTGCGACATAAATACATGTTCTATCTTTCCAATTAAAAATGAAGAACACAATGAATATAGTAGTTCACTGACATAAAACAGTGTTATACCAATTTTAAATTACATCTAAGTGCTTTTTCATTGAAATAAAATAACAAAAGAGCAAAATTTTAAGTAGATAATAGATTTGTTCTAAGCACATAATTTTTTTGCGGACTTTTAGGGGTTTCGGTGAAAGCCCAAAGAAAATTGTTTAAAGCTAGACAAAAGAGATTTTTAAGAGCAAAAGTAATTTGGTCTTTTTGTCCGGGGCGAGTAATTGGGAACCAGTGGGCCGTTCTAACTGCTTGTATTGCATGTAAAACTGTTTTATGTAAACGTAAAAAAGATTTTTAGTTACATTTTGGAACATTTTTAAAAGTACCGCAGACTTTTCAGCGGAGTTAATAATGTACGCCGCATTTTCAGAATGGTTAATAGGCTAGATTCCATCATCCACAAATTGCAGAACTATTTAGTCCGTCAGTTAGAGTAATGAAAAATAATGGACACGTAGTTTTTGTTTTTGTAAATCAATGAATATTGACAAAGATAAAACGCATCAAAACTCGGGAGTGGGGGCTCGTGACGTCGTGACTCACTAAAAATATGCGAAGGTGCGACGTATTGAGAATTTTAAAATCGTCGTAACTTCGTCAATTTTGGTTCCCGTAACAAAAGAAAAAACACGGGTCAAATATTTTTTGATAATCTAACTGACGGACTAATTAGATTTTTTCAGGACACAAGCCCATTAATTTGTGACTTTATATTTTTGTTAAAATTAGTATTCATTCGTGTTTACTGTTTTTTCTTGACTTCGGCTATCGACCACCTTTGGGTGCTCTGAAGAACAAGCTCTTGGACCGAATTTGTTTAGCGGTTGATGCAGAACCTCGAAAGTCTGAGTACCGGTTTTATCGAGAAGTATTATTTATCATGAAACCTTAGAGCTATCATTACAGATTTATTAATCTAATGCAATAGTCTTACATCTATTTTAAAACTATTTTTACTTAACACTACACACACTTTTAGAAAATACGATACATTAATTATACAACACATTGTTATTTCCCTAATCTACCGTATTATAACATAACACAAAAAGCAGTCTCTTTGCGAATTCACTCAAATGACATACGTATATGTCCACTTCAACATGGAGTTTATTAATGACCCGAATAGCCCGGGTAAGTGGTGCTTGGCCAGGAGGTTGGTCCTGGCTACTGGCACAGCCAGCAGTGGCGGGAGCCGCCGCCTCCATACATAGCGGTCCGGTACACACAAGTTCAAGCGCTGAAGCACTCCTGGATTATGTTCGATGCCCCGAAGTATTTTAACCAGGTACGTGACCAGTGTCAATTCCCGGCGCACCTTCAATTATGTTCCCAATGTCTGGGTTGTGCATATTATAGGCAGACCTCCGTTGTAAAATACTGGTATTCAGCTGCATAAAGGCGCATACAGACATTGCGAGACATGCGCAGCGCACGGGCGCTCATCGCATGCTTCGCCATGTGTGCCATATTCGTGGCGAGGCATGACTACCCAGGCAGATTTACATCGAAGCGTGCGCATATTTTTATCCAACTTTAGGTGCTTTGCAAGCCGACTCCATCATATTTTGAGAAAAGGCTAACCAGATAAATATGAATTTGCTTAAGCAAATGTCTTCAAGCTTACTAGACTGTAAATATTTTACAGCATATTCCACAAAACCAATATACCAGCAGACATTCTACGAATACATGTTTACGTCTGACTTAAACGCGATAGATAAAGTTGAGCATAAACCATTTGCATATTGTAAACAGAGGCTGTTAGACAGTTGAGACAGAACATCTCCAGAACATAGTTATATTCGAATCTATGACGGCTTCTGAGTTTTGTGCACTATTTGTGGTCTGTAGATGGAATTAACTTTACAGTTTGGGGAGGTCAGGACACTTTGAAGGGTCACAAAAGATATGAGAGCCGCGCCGGCGCGCCGCCTCCCAACGAGTAACACCCTCAAATGTCACACTGTTACTCGATGGGAATGTTTTTAAGAAAAAATTCCCAACCAGTCACACTGTTACTCGATGGGAACTTTTTATTACTAATTTCCCAACCAGTCACACTAAAGGGGTATAATTTAGACGGTCACCAAAATGGATCAACGGTCACCAAATTCTATCCAACTAAAAGATTAATATTACTACCAAAAATATTATAGGTTAGGTTAGGTTAGGTTAGAACTGTGACCAACTACGCGCGAGCCGAGCGAGCGAAGCGAGCGGTGCCGCGGCAGCGGCCGGCGAGCGCTACCTCGAAATTGGTCGCGATTTTTTTCTTATATTATCGTGGATTTTTTTCTGAAGAAATTCCCATCGAGTAACAGTGTGACTGGTAGTGTGACCGGTTGGGAATTTTTTCAGAAAAAAATCCCATCGAGTAACAGTGTGACATTTGAGGGTGTTACTCGTTGGGAACAAATGGCCGCCGCCGCCGCCGTGGATTTTAAACGGCGCGCTGCCCCAATTTTTTTTATGAAGGTTCATAATCGTACAAAGTATGCAAGCGTTTTCAACGAATGTTAACATTGAACGAGATATGGCGACACGACCTAGACGCCTATTGCCAGGGTTGTTTCGAGCTGACTCGAGACAAAAATATGTGGAACGACTTGGGAAAGGCCTTTGCCCAGCAGTGGGGCAGTGCAGGTTGAATAAAAAATGCTTACTTATACTACGTCCTATGTAGAGCAGCTCCGTCATGGTCAAAGTATCTAACATGGATTCTTTCCGGTCCATACCTATGTTGAAGATAACTCAGCAAGCCAACGAAAATGTTATGCTCTGAGCATTAAATATTCACAGGATGACATCAGCAAAATGAGAGTTGTCGAAAATCGAGATGAGTGGCCGACAATTGGAGACGCCATGTTCGCAATGGACTGCTGTAGGTTGACGTTGACAATGAGGGAAAGTGCCTAAATGGGATCCGAAATGTGAAGAAATGTTTTTTTTTTTACCTTCACGCCGCCCGATAGAAGACTATTTAAGCTTTAACAAAGAAGCGCTCCTTCAGCGATTGGTTCAAGGCGGCGCCAAAGGCGCGCAGCCGGGGCGCCGTGAAAAATTTACCATGTTCCATTAAGTTGGGAGAGGCTCGCTTCGCATAGGTCGTAGTGCTGCACTACGATCTACAACAGTATTAAATCATTCGAAAGAAAGCGACTTGATACCATCAACGACAAACGCCAATTACGTAAAGAAAAACCTAAGCCCTTATATCAATAATCCCGCCGGTCAGCTGTATTGCCTTGGTTGTGACCGTTCGGTCTAGCGAGTTATATTAGGATACACGCTAGGAAATAGTGTCATGGGGTTGCCGCTGTCGAAATCGGTAAGGAGAACTATAGCTATATAAACTATTATTAGAAAGAGGTAAAGTTTGTGAGCTTGTAGGGTAACCTCTGGATCTACTGAACAAATTGTGAGAATTTTTTTTACCATTACAAAAACCTCTTTTTAGGGTTTCGTAGCCAAATGGCAAAAACGGAACTCTTATAGATTCTTCATGTCTGTCTACCTGTCTGTCTGTCTCTCCGTATGTCACAGCCACTTTTCTCCGAAACTATAAGAACTATGCTGTTGAAAATTGTTGTTTTTTTTTTAATACGTCATAAATCGTAAACCACAACTTTTGCTTATATTTACTTACAGGTTTTTACGGAACCCTCGGTGCGCGAGTCCGACTCGCACTTGGCCGGTTTAGAGTGTCATAGGCTATATATGAACCCGAACAATACCACCCAATGAAGTAGGCACGGGCTGAATTCCCGCGGGAAGAATACTTTGTAAAGTTGTTTCCAGTTTAGCTAGGTTGGGGGCCGAGTTACCCGCGTCCGTAGGAGGATACCCTTCAGCGAATCCCTACACGTGGTCCCCGGGTGGTGCTAAACAGGTGACACTAACCGCCTCCCTGGTCTAGTGGTTATACCACCTGATTCAGACCCAGAGGCCCCGGGTTCGATTCCCAGCGGGGGCAAATTTTTTGCTCGGTTTGGTTGGTGGTAGGACTTGTTTTAAGTCCGCCTGGCAAGCTACCACCATCATGTCTAACTCTGTCGCCATAACAACAATGTTAACAGCATTGTTGTGTTCCACTTAGAGGTATGATAGCCAGTTCCTCTGTGTAAGAGGATTCCGGGTGAAACTCGCTTCCATCTTCGGCCTAATCATCACTTTCCATCAGGTGAGATTTGGGCCAAGAGTTTCTCCAATTAGTAAAAAAAAAAAAAACAGCAGGCTTAAATCATCTGATTGTCTGACGACTGAAAAGACGATTTCGTGCTTCGGAAGGCACGTGTAAGCCGGTGGTCCCGGACTCCGAATGGAGGTTGTTAAACTATGTTAGAAGCCCTTAGGCGGTTTAGAAACTCTGACGCAACGTCAAGGCCGCCGTGGTAGACGCCACGGGCGTCGGAGGCCACCTGGTGACCTCCGGCCAACGTAGGCGCGGGCCTGTGCACAGTGAGCTATGGGTGGCTCGCCGTCCGTCCGTCTAATGACGACAGGCCGTGTCGACGGCGCGTTCGTGTTCCACGCGCGCCTCAAAGAGAGTCAGCACACCGAAAGGGCCGACGCCTGCCGGAGTTGCGGGACTATTCAAAAGAGATACCGCAGCTCCGAAACACAAAGGGCACATGAAGGAACATGGATGGGTTTTAGTTAGTAAGAGTCTGACACTCCCTCCCGCTCCGCCCAGAGCGGGGAAGTAATTTGATGATTTCCCATCCCTAAAAAAAAAAGAAATAAAAAAGGGCGTATGGGGTTGTTGGACCTTACTGCACACACGTTAAGAAGAACAACCCAGTAGTACCTGTATAATGTAGAAACTCTGCTTACGCTACCTATTTTAGCGATAATAAAGCTCACTGTGATCAGAAATATTTTTAACTAGCTGACCCGTGCAACGTCGTCTGCGTAACATTTTTCATTAGTGCTCCGCTCCTATTTGTCTTAGCGTGATGATATATAGCCTATAGCTTTCCTCGACAAATGGGCTATCTAACACTGAAAGAATTTTTCAAATCGGACCAGAAGTTCCTGAGATTAGCGCGTTCAACCAAACAAACAAACTCTTCTGCTTTATAATATTGAGTATAGATGACGTGAAGTTAGCCATTAAGTTGGACTTAAATAGCAGCTTCTCTGCTGCCCGTATTTTGAATTTTGAATTTTAATTTTGAAAGAATGTCAAATCGGACCAGTAGTTCCTGAGATTGGCGCGTTCAACCAAACAAACAAACATAAACAATGAAACAAACAAACAAACTCTTCTGCTTTATAATATTAGTATGACGACGATATTGACGACACGGTTGGCGCAGTGGTTGAGCGATTGACTGCTGCGCAGCATGTCGCGGGTTCGATTCCCGCACGGAACAAATATTTGTACGACCTACATGTATTTGTTCCGAGTCTGGGTGTTTTTCTATCTATAATATGTATGTATTTACAAAAAAAAAAATGTATATAAGTAGTTTATCAGCCATCTCGTTACCATAACACAAGCATTAGGTTGCTTAGCTTGGGACTATATGGCGTTGCGTGAAATGTCCAAGAATATTATAGTATAGATGATATTTGCGGTAAACGAATTTGTATAAACTACCATTCGGTCTCTGCTAATGGGTTCAAGACATATATACAGAAAAATGGTTTAAATGTGTAACTGGGTCTCGATCCTCACATTAGTTTGCTTTCAACGTTGATGAGTAATACTGTTTTCAGTGACTGATTATTTTTCAACTAAAAGGTATATTTTAATTTATTTCGTGCCCATAGGAGAGAAGAATACAAGCAGTGTTATTTTCGACGCGATTTATCTTTTATTTACAAGAGACTGAAAATAGATGCGTGAAACAATACAATCGAGATTTCATCATTAATTTTCTCTCACATTTGTTATTGTTTGCGAAAAGAAACCTCATGTCAGTCAGTGTTTCAATAAAGTCTATCAATTACTTCAACCGGCAGACAATGCAATCACTACACTCACACTATGATCAATAGTTCTAAAGCAGAACGTCATACATCAGCAGCCTGTTGTAGATTTATGATGCCCTGGTACATACGGTTCACGTCTGAGTTTCGGTACAGGAGCTAAGTCACGCAAAGCCTATTCAGCGCTACCTTTCACTCATGTGCTCCTAATTAAGTAATTGCTAATCAGTGTTTAAGTCCAATCTGTTGATTAAATTAATTAATTAACCGCTATTCAGCTTTAGTTTTTATGTTGTCAGACAAGATCTTAAAATAGTTCAAATAAATTCAGTCCTTTTAAAGACTTAATTCTCCACATACCGTAACAATCAGCAAACAACTTGTCGATGGTTCACGTGACCAGAGGGCTGGGCTTTTCTTCGGCCAAAGAATCAGCATTGCCATTCAACGTGGCAATGCCGCCAGTGTTCTGGGCACTTTTGCCATTGACAGCGATGTGGATTATTTTTTTGATGCTCAATGATTTATTTTGTTTTTATACGCGTTTGTATAACTTTAAACATTGTAATTAAATGAATACTAATTTTAGTGACAATTAGGATAGTATTTGCTCAAAATTAAAGTTGCAGCCTGCACTACTAACATCCAATCGTAACTTTTGTATGTAGTAATGTTTGTAATTAAATTCGATCCTTAGTTCCTATGTGCCTCTCTACGAAGATTCCTGCTCCACCTAGGCACACCTTCAGGCGACCTATTCAACGTTTACCTTTTACCAAAGCGACCTTGATTGCCTAAACCTAATTTAACGGATCCACTACTCGTATATGTAGGCATAAAACTAGTCCCCTGGTACACAGATCCACATAGATACGTAGGTACCTTCGCTTGTTCCGCGTACAGAGCGCCGCCATGAAAGCGGTTTTATCGAATTTAACACTTTACACAGCGCGACACAGCGTTTAATGGAATTTTCGGCGACAAATCTAACACCGTTGCAAACTGTCGCAAAAGAGAATTCCTACTTTGATTCTAGCCAAAAGAGATAAAGTTTGGAACACGTGTTTAGGAGCTGGCTAAATTAGATTCCGTGTCGGGTTCTGCGAATTATTCGCTGCTGTTTCTCCGAAATTGAAAGATATAGAAATAAGTTTTCTTTTATTGTTTTCCACCTAAATCGTAATGCTGTTACTATTATCGATAGGATCGACTTAACTTGGCTTTACCGAGTTACTTTTATGTGGGGTTTTTATTCGTTTTGTGTTGGATTTTGTTACGTGTGTTCTTATTTTAGCTGGTGCTTTGGTACAGAAGCCATCGACATCATCTGCCTAGCCTTTACCTAAGTATATGTATTGGGGTCGGCTTCCAGTCACACCGGATTCAGCTGAATACCAGTATTTTACGTGGAGCGGCTGCCTACCAGACCTTTACCTACAACCCATTAACTGGGTAACACGGTACTCTTTGGCAAGAATAAAAACAGAGTTATACAGGCGAAGTTGCTATCCTATGTGTATTCAAAAATATAATAAGATTCCTACCCAAATTAAAGAACTTCCAATGGTTCGCTTCAAAAGGGCTTTACACAGGTGGTTAATTCAGAATCCCTTCTATAATATAAAAGAATTCCTTCAGTTTAATTACAAATGATTAATTGTACCTATACCAAAATTTGCATGTCATTATGTTTTTCTTTTTTTTTTCCATCTTTATTGGTATAATAATCGGGGTTTTTATCCCAATGGATACGCCAACCCCATCATGCCTTATACAGACTACTACAAAACATTGCTTGAAACTTAAATTTAAGAAGAATCTTAATCAACACAGTACACCAACTCGCTAAGCATGTCATTATGTTATGATTGAATATGTTAAGCTACTATACTACTATTGCACGATCTTTTACAACCATATTTATTTGCAAATAAATCTTTGACTTTGATTTTGACTTTGACTTTGAAGACTAGTGTCCGTAATGACTGCCAAAGATCTCCAAATGACAGCCGGGACCAATAGCTTAACGTGCTTTCCGAGGCACGGAGGAAACTCGGTATGTTAAGATGGTCACCCATCCACAGACCAACCTTGGCAAGCGTTGCTTAACCTTGAAGATCGACCTGTGCGGCTGTTATTAAGTATTTAGCCACGAGCTCCTCAAGAAGCCATCGACATCAGGGAACATAAAAACCGGTTATTTTATTTTCAAACAGATACCTATGTATTTTATTCTACCTACTTGCTGACCCGTGCAATATCGTCTGCGTCACATTTTTAATGAATGCTCTGCTACTATTGGTCGTAGCATGATGAGTTCGATCCAGAAGTTGCTGATTGAAATAGTGCTTTCAAGCAAAGAAACAAACTCTTCAGCTGTATTATTAGCGTGTGGTTATAATATTAGTAAAGATGAAAGCATACCTACAACACATAAAAAACATCGTATTCTGACACCGACTTCCGAAGTTAAAGTATTATTTTACTTTATATGTTTTCTTTTGGAAGTCAGTTGTATTTTTTTGTACTTTTTTATTTTTCACTTTTTAGAGGGACCCCACACCTAACAACACCATTTCAAAATCGCGGGAAAGCAAAATACGCAATTTCGATTTAAAATCCAAACTTCCTAACCGATTTTGATTTTGAATTTAAATGGGACCAATCGACAAGTATAATCCTTTCAGACAGGGAAGCCGATTGAAAAGAAAATTAAATCGGTACACAATAAAGTGGACACTATGTATTACAACGTTGTTCACTTGCCCCTACAAACTGGGACTTAGTAATTTGCACTTCATTATACACTGAATGGTGCGGGTTGCGGGGTGCGGGGTACGGGAAGTTTGACGGGAAGCCATTGTTGACCTAATTCAATAGTTTCGTCGATGCCCGGAAGCTTCAGTTTGATAATTTTTGATTGGATAATTTTACGGTCAGTTTTGCTAGCTTTACAGCTTTTAGTTAGCTTTAAAAATACTCATTAATGTGTTTATTTTATTTATGTATATCAACTGTCGTACTAAGCGTTTCCAAATGTCTTTTATAATGCGCACAGCAAAGGAGTAGTACTTTCTGCCTGCGTTTGTGTTTTTGAACGCTTACAACCCTAATCTCTTCAAAGTTAGAGTGAACTGGCTACTTCTGGGTAAGCTCACCCCATCGTAGACTTTACTAGGTCAACTCTGATCTAGACTAGAGTCAAGAGCAAAACCCATCTCAAAACTGTATATGTTCCAAACTACTTTGCTTTAACTTTTTATTTATTTTTAGATAGAAACTTAAAACAAAATACGATAACAATGCCCTAGCCCTAATTGCTTTTTGGCTGTGTCTGTAACTACTATGATGACTTAAAACCAACATGATTCCATAGTGGAAGAGAGACGGAGCTATAACAAAATAGATATCGCTATCTCTTTTCAATAATAGAATAAAATTGCATTGGTTAAGAACTCTGACACATCCACAAAGTGTTGCGGCAGACCACGCAAAAGGTAGATAGTATAAGGGACTTCTCAAACTTATTCAGTTCTATTCACCTTATGCCCATAGAAAAAAACGATTTTGTACGAAGACGAGTACGCATCCGTTCAGATTTCCGCATCTATTCAGCTTTTGCGGTAAACTAGTATAAAATGAGGACAAATGTGTTATCATCATGCGAGTGCTACAGATAGAGTTCAGCGCTGCCGCCTTTTCATTCTTAAGGTGCTCCAACCAGCCCGCGAAATTCAATATTTCTTGCGTTTTTGCAATTTGCAGGCAAGTGCTAGGTTGTATGTTGATTAAAATATTATTCGCGGCTGTAAGACGTATGTAGTTACAGAATTATAATCATCAAAATCACCAATACAACCCTCCAAGTTCATAAAGCCCTAGGAACAAAAAATAAAACAGAAAAAGTAATTCCTGGAGCTTTATGAACTTAGAGCGTTGTATTGATGATTTTGATGATTATAATTCCGTAACTACATATGTTTTAAAGCCGAGAATAATTTATTTAGATTCTGTAAACGTGTCGAAGTTAAGGCTTGGGTGAAGTGATCACAAAGTGAGCTGTCACTTCAACTTGATAGCTAATTTCGTGATCACTTCACCCAAGGCTTCACGTAGACACGTTCACAGAATCGCACTGCAGAAAAAGGATATCAATCCTGGCTGCTAATGCTCTAGGGATGCGAACTTTTTTTAAGAGCCCTGGAACGTGCCCTTTAGGCACTAAGAGGAACACGGATGGGTTTTAGTCAGTAAGAGCCTGACACTCCCTTCTGCTTCCATGATTTGAACCCTCAACTTCTCTTAAATTGTTATGTAAAAAAGCCATAAATACCTTTTATACACGCAACAATCAGATTAACACCTTTATATTTACAATGTAACTTGAAATATTAACTTTAAAATCCCTAATATAAATACATATACTTAATAACATAATTTAATCTTAATGAAAATACTTCAACCAATGTTACAATAATTACTTATTTACTATTCTTAAGCAATTAATATACTATGTCTATAAACACAGACCTAATAATAATTATACATCCAATTTAACATCACTACATAGTATAAAACAAAGTCGCTTTCTCTGTCCCTATATCCTTATGTATGCTTAAATCTTTAAAACTACGCCACGGATTTTGATGCGATTTTTTTTAATAGATAGAGTGATTGAAGAGGAAGGTTTATTAAATATGTATGTCATGGATATCATTTAATAAGTAGTTGCTGATTTGAGTATTGTAGTAGTGGGTAGTAGTTAACGCCGTGACGTCAGTTGTCAGTTGTAATGGCGGCACGTGCACAGAGTCATATTGGAGAGTGGGGACTTTGCCGAGCTCACTTTGGCTCGAGATACCGACTAGGACACTCGTCCAGAACGAAACTGTCGGTTTACCTATTTTAATTAAATTAAACAGACTTCTTTAATAATGTTATAAATGCGAGTTCTTCTAACTCAAAAGACAGATGTGTTGCTATGGAGTTTGTTGGCCACGTCTTCTCCCTAGCTAAAACACTAGGATATGGTAAAGGGCGGGCGTTTTGGGGGACTGTCTATTTGTAAAGTAGTAGCACTCAGCCCCAGTTAATAAAGAGAGCTTAGTACTTAGAACGTATTCAAAGTTTTATTCTACAATGATCCTGATACCACCGAACCCAAACGATGATGGCGCTATCGCTTAGCTGTCGCTGACGCCGACATGTATAATAACATCCATTGCACCCGTGCGAAGCCGGGGCGGGTCGCTAGTTTTTTAGAAATACTATTTAGCCCTCTTCCTCTCTCCTGATGTTTAATCTTTTGCCATGTGATACCATCTATGAAATACATTATGGAATGCAATAAAGTATTGAGTATTGAGTTCTTGCTTATCTTACTCGTAAAACCACATATACCCCATGCTTACGATCCCTTTTCTCCATTAGACATGTTTGTTTCCATTTCACCACGCCACATCGATCACTCTCAGCTGATAGGACAGACATCCGCCATATTGCATTTTGTAAAACAGCAGCAGTTCGTGACATTTTTGACGCACGTACAGATTTGACTGGGACAATATTTCAAACGGATTGCTTGTTTAGTTTCGGATATGTTGTGCTCTAGTTTTAGTAAAAACGGGATTTTTTATTTTGGTTTAGTCGTCAGTCAACGCAATTACTGTGTATGCATGCCTATGTTTCTTTTTGGCATGATTCCTAATTCGATTATTTACGTGTAACCCGTCATATCCTCCAAATCGACTCTATTAACAATAATCGAAAGTTTTTTCTTATAACTCGGAATTCTGACTGCTAACTCGAGCGCAGTGCGCAGTGGGGTGTCAGAGATCCATATTCTAAATGGTCTATTCAAAAAGGTAAGGTTTTAAAAGGGTCAATCAGTTGAATCAACTTTTTGAACGACCTTTTTTAAACCAATATAGCTACTAAATTTTACAAACAAATATTAAATTCGTGAAATGTGGCACTTACAGCTTCTAATAATCACTTCACTTCACTACATATTATAAAACAAAGTCCTCCACCGGGTCTGTCTGTCTGTTCACGATAACTCAAAAAACTCCTGCACCGATTTTCATGCACAGTCTCAAATAAAGAATAGGGTGCCGTGTAAAATTGTAACCAAATACAGAGGGGATTGGGACTATTTCTCCTTAATACAGGTTATAACCTAACTATCCTAGCTAGTAGTAGACAGAGCATCACCCACCAGGTTGAAGACAATCGTACGAAACCACCTCATTATTTTTTTAAGTCTACTATTCTACTACAACTTCTGTTTATAAATAAATCAATTAAAACTAGCTGATGTCCGCGGATTCACCCGCTTAAAAATATATACTAAAACCTTCTCCGAGAACTAATCTATCCATTAATGAAAACAGCATAAATATCGGTACAGTAGTTTTTGAGTTTATCGCGAACAGACAGACAGACAGACGCGGCGGAAGACGTTTTTTTATAATATGCAGTGAAAATAAAAATCAAGTGATCAATGAGATCCCCTAAATAAGTCGAATTGGGTATAATGTGCTTAATAACACTTCAATAATGGTAATACATAGGCTATACCCACATGTTCTTGAGCAGTATACCTAAGTAACTTCAGCATCACATACTAGATCAATGCCCTAACTAATGGTCTCTGAAATCAATTAACCCACTTTGTCCAAGTCGATGTGGTCACGACCTTATCGCTTGGGCAAAGTGCATTATACCCTTATGGTAATACCTAGTAAGTAACTTGGTTTCTAAGTGAATATTCAGCTCACGGTAATTTTCATATAAGTAAATCATATTAAGGTACTTTATACTGATCGTTTAACTGACCATTAACGCACAGCTTAAACTAAAAGTTTAGAGAAACTGAGTTATCTGTTATTTAAGTCCAACTTAATGGCTAACTTCACGTCATCTATACTTTAATATTATAAAGCAAAAGAGTTTGTTTGTTTGGTTGAACGCGCTAATCTCAGGAACTACTGGACCGATTTGAAAAATTCTTTCAGTGTTAGATATCCCATTTGTCGAGGAAGGCTATAGGCTATATATCATCACGCTACGACTAAAAGGAGCGGATCATTAATGGAAAATGTGGCGCAGACGAAGTTGCGGGGGTCAGCTAGTTATGAATCAAATATTTTTTTATTAAACCTCTCAATCTTTGTGATTGAACCAAAATAAATGCAACTAACTGCATCAGACTGATTGAAAAGAGAATTGTTGATTTAGAACTTTTTGCCGTTTGTTTCGGTCGATTTTTATACAACTAATCATTTAATTTCCTAAAGTTTAGTTACCTCAAGTCCTTTATTTGGATATCCCACACATGACTGCGGCACGAAACAACACAGTCCACAAATATAATACGTCCAAATCTAATTTAATCAAAAGTTTAAACTTTTCCTACACATTTTTTCGGCTTCAACTGTCGCAGTTTATATTTGTGTCTCGGTTACAAAAGTAGCGGTATTAAAAAATAATGTTTAAAGCTTGAAAGTAAATGAAGCCGGGTGTAGGCCCAGTCTACGGATAATCCGGGACACATGGTAATCTAGAATGGGGATAAAATGTACTGAAATTACATGAAAACAGCTTATAAAGAGGATGTGGGTAATATTTTCATTACCAAATGAGCAATTTGTCGTAGAGATTGTCTAAGCAGAAGATGGAAGATGGGTAGACCTTTTGTGTGGGACGCAACCTGTGTCGATACTCTTGCGCCATCCCATCTTCCTAGTTCATCGTGTTGTGCTGGCGCTACCGCTGCGGCTGCGGAAAACCTCAAGCGGCGTAATATTACCTTATTGGAAACTATATGTTCGAGCCGTTTGTCGTTGAAACCCTAGGACCGTGGGGCCCTTGTGCTCACAGCCTTCAAAGAAATTTCGAAACGGCTGGTTGACACTTCCCGTGACCCAAGAGCTGGCTCTTACTTTGGGCAGAGATTAAGCATTGCCATTCAACGTGGCAATGCCGCCAGTCTCTTGGGTACATTGCCAGCTGACAGCGTGGGGGACGAATGTTTTGATGCTATACTTTAGTCTTTTGTTAGTTTAGCAGAAGGCAACGTAATTTGCATTTTTTTTTCTTCCAATTTGTTGATATCGTATATTATATTCTTTCAGTCGTATAATTAATCATCATTATAGTCGAAAAACATCATACCAAAATTTTGACCCCATATTCCATGTACTCAACGAGAAGCTCGTGGCTAAATAATAACAGCCGCATAGGTCGATCTTCAAGGTTAAGCAACGCTTGCCGAGGTTGGTCTGTGGATGGGTGACCATCTGAACATACCGAGTTTCCTCCGTGCCTCGGAAAGCACGTTAAGTTGTTGGTCCCAGCTGTCATTTGGAGATCCTTGGCAGTCGTTACGGATAAATCAGAAGGCAGAAGCCAGAAAAATCTGACACCAGTCTTGTAGTTTGTGGAGGTCTGGTAGGCAGCTGCTCCACGTAAAATAATAGTATTCAGTTGAATCCGGTTTGACTGGAAGCCGACCCCAATATAGTTGGGAAAAGGCTAGGCAGATGATGATGCTTCCATGTACTCAACAAAATCATCATCACCATATTGGCTTTTACACATTCTTTCCCCAATTATCGCCACAACAATCGATCTTGCGCGTCTCGCATCCATCGGCTACCCGCGACCTTCACCAAGTAACGATTCACCTTGTGAACGCTGAAGAAGAATCACCTTTTCTTCAATATATCACCTTAAATCTGAAGAATTAAAGAAAAGCCATATTGTGAGAATGTATTTTCCCCTAAAGTCACATAATCCACCGAACTATCTATTCGTCTTTCAACAAACAGAACTTATGCCCTTGAAACAAAAAGCAAAATAACATTGAACTTGGTTTGCTCAGAGCTCGGACCCAAGGAGATCGTTCCACAAATCTTTCATTTTCCCACTGTCCTATTGACGAGATTTACGCTTCGCAAAAAATCGTTTACAAGAAAAAACAATTTAAATATGTAAATGTTGCTCTGTTTAGTGAAAAGTTTAGCCTTTTACAATGAGAAAAATATGCTAATACTACGTCTAAGGTCAATTTCTGTATAAATGTATAATTTCCAGTTAAAAAGTTCGCTTTGATCTTCAATAATGCATTGAAAGGGAATTTAGTTTTCGTTCTGTATAAATTTCGAGCTCATGCGGTTTCGGCTATGAATAGATTTAGCGCGAGCTCGGTTAATTAGGGATCCATAATGGTGGCAATTAATAGGAGCAAATAGATAATATTGAAGTATTTTAGGCTAAAATATGTGGTTAGAGTGTTTAATGGAACGGTAAGCGTAGTTACTGCGCGATTCTCTTAAGTTGGTTGTGGTTGGGTTCCCGCACCGCCTGTGCAGCTATTGGTATTTCATGTTTTTTTTTAACCGACTTCCCAAAAAGGAGGAGGTCCTCAATTTGGTTGTATGTGTTTTTTACCTCATAACTCCGTCAATTATGAACCGATTTGAAAATTCTTGTTATATCTGAAAGGATATGCTTGCAGATTGGATTTCAATTTGATCAAAATCGGTTACGAATTTTGGATTTTAAATCGAAATAGCAGGAATTCGTCTACTTAGATGACGGTTTTATGTTATTCAAGTACCTAATCGAAATTGAGTACGTTGCTTTTCTGCGATTTTGCAGTGGTGTTGTTAGGTGTGGGCGTGTGGGGTACAAAGTAAAAAATAACTATAATTTCGGAAGTCGGTTGTATTTCTTTTGTAGATTTATTTAGAGTAATTTAAAAGCTACAGACTTAGAGGGGTTTTCACCAATGAAACTGATCGCAATGAAGCTGAGTTCAAGAGTAGTCTCAATATTCCATAGAAAATAATGACACTGTCAGCTTGTACGTGGTTTATATGTTGATCGCGTTCAGTTTCAGATTGATAAAATCCGCCCTAAGTCAAAAGTAGGTATAAAAACCATACCAATAGGGAATATGCACGCGATTTTTTTATTTACAAAATGAATTACTTATAAGCTCCAGTAAACACCCTAGAAAATATTTTTTAAATATCTTCATCAGCGATGAAGTTATAAAGCTTCAAATATTACTATTAGAACGTCACGGACTGTGACGTCAAATTCCATGTCGGACATGGAATTTGACGTCAAATTCCATGTCGGACATGGAATTTGACGTCACAGTCCGTGACGTCTATACATCTGCCATAGAAAACAGCGTTTTCGCGAGAGGGGCACAGATATATTCGTTTAAAATAATTATATCTCGTTTGTTTTTCGATCAATTTTGATTCTATTTCCACTGTTAGTAATATATTTTTGTATATTTTTAGATAAACTGTTTAGATAATAAATATTTTTTTATGCATATTCCCTATTCTCTTGAATCTATTAGTGATTTTAAAGGGATCCCTTCTTTTCGCACAATGTTTTTTGTCCTAATATACTTCGGCCTAACGATTTTGGCACAATTTGATTTGCCATAATAATACTTCGGCATAATTTTATTAGGCATACATTTTATGTTGGTATAATCATCTTAAAGACTAATTTATTTTGGCATAAATTTGATTCGCATAACGTTAGTGGGCCTAATGACTATTAGCACATGCCCTAACATCATTTGCCATCGACATTGGGTATGTGCTCATGGTAAATTGAGGTGTAAATCTTTGCATATAGGAGCCATCAGTCTGTGTCTTCCTCCTTTCAAAAGTTTTTAACCATTCCAATACTTTGGTTCAGCTCCCTATGATGTGTCGTTGCTATCAAGAATCATCATCTGCCTAGCCTTTTCCCAACTATATTGGGGTCGGCTTCCAGTCAAACCGGATTCAGCTGAATACCAGTATTTTACGTGGAGCGGCTGCCTACCAGAACTCCACAACCCATTAACTGGGTAACACCGTACTCCTTGGCAAGACTGGTGTCAGACTTTCTGGCTTCTGACTATCCGTAACGACTGCCAAAGATCCCCAAATGACAGCCGGGACCAACAGCTTAACGTGCTTTCCGAGGCACGGAGGAAACTCGGTATGTTAAGATGGTCACCCATCCACAGACCAACCTCGGCAAGCGTTGCTTAACCTTGAAGATCGACCTGTGCGGCTGTTACTGTTTAGCCACGAGCTATCAAGAATCCATTGCGAAAATACTATTCATCCTCTACAACTTCATATCTTTCGCACAACGGTAACTGGGTGGCATTGAAACGTCGTAGTGGGAATGGTGCTCGTGCAGACCGTTTGTGTGATTGCTTAAAATGTTTGCATAAAATTTTAAGACCTAATATAACTTAGCATAATTTTGTTTGGCATAATTATATTTTCGCATAATATAATTACGCATAACAGCTTACGCATAATTTTTTTAAGCATAATTTCTCTAACCTTAATAATGATTAAGCATAATATTCTAAAGCATAAATTTACTAAGCATAGCCAAACCTTAAAATATTCTACTTCTGTGCGGTTTATAAAAAAATAACCTAACCTATCCGAGTCCCGATTGCATCCAGTATCTCTTGATATAACAACCGTTACATACCCAATGTCGATGGCAAATGATGTTAAATGTGCTAATAGTCATTAGGCCTACTAACGTTATGCGAATCAAATTTATGCCAAAATAAATTAGTCTTTAAGATGATTATACCAACATAAAATGTATGCCTTATAAAATTATGCCGAAGTATTATTATGGCAAATCAAATTGTGCTAAAATCGTTACGCCGAAGTATATTAGGACAAAAAACATTGTGCGAAAAGAAGGGATCCCTTTAAAATCACTAATAGATTCAAGAGAATAGGGAATATGCATAAAAAAATACTTATTATCTAAACAGTTTATCTAAAAATATACAAAAAATATATTACTAACAGTGGAAATAGAATCAAAATTGATCGAAAAACAAACGAGATATAATTATTTTAAACGAATATATCTGTGCCCCTCTCGCGAAAACGCTGTTTTCTATGGCAGATGTATAGACGTCACGGACTGTGACATCAAATTCCATGTCGGACATGGAATTTGACGTCACGTCGAATATTTTAAGGTTTGGCTATGCTTAGTAAATTTATGCTTTAGAATATTATGCTTAATCATTATTAAGGTTAGAGAAATTATGCTTAAAAAAATTATGCGTAAGCTGTTATGCGTAATTATATTATGCGAAAATATAATTATGCCAAACAAAATTATGCTAAGTTATATTAGGTCTTAAAATTTTATGCAAACATTTTAAGCAATCACACAAACGGTCTGCACGAGCACCATTCCCACTACGACGTTTCAATGCCACCCAGTTACCGTTGTGCGAAAGATATGAAGTTGTAGAGGATGAATAGTATTTTCGCAATGGATTCTTGATAGCTCGTGGCTAAACAGTAACAGCCGTACAGGTCGATCTTCAAGGTTAAGCAACGCTTGCCGAGGTTGGTCTGTGGATGGGTTACCATCTTAACATACCGAGTTTCCTCCGTGCCTCGGAAAGCATGTTAAGCTGTTGGTCCTGGCTGTCATTTGGGGATCTTTGGCAGTCGTTACGAACAGTCAGAAGCCAGAAAGTCTGACACCAGTCTTGCCAAGGAGTACGGTGTTACCCAGTTAATGGGTTGTGGAGGTCTGGTAGGCAGCCGCTCCACGTAAAATACTGGTAATCAGCTGAATCCGGTTTGACCAGAAGCCGACCCCAATAAAGTTGGGAAAAGGCTAGGCAGATGATGATTCTTGATAGCAACGACACATCATAGGGGGCTGAACCGAAGTAGCTGGAAAGGTTAGAGACTTTTGAAAGAGGGAAGACACAGACTGATGTTAACCAGTAATTTGTAAAAGTCGCTCCTATATGCAAAGCTTTACACCTCAATTTACCATGAGCACACCTCCGAGGCTGCGTTTAGCAATTAGCGCGACCGGTATCAGATGGAAATTTCCATTTGCTGTTTATGCAATGTTTGCTTCCCAATGCTGCTTTGCGGTACAATTAATTTTACAGCCAATATACTCGATCAGTATTTCATAATACAGCTCGTAATTAAGCCAACTTCGCAATATGCTGCGCATCACAACTAATAAATTGTGAACTATTTTGGAGCTAGATTTTGCTGTGGAAATGCATGCTTTCAACAGTAAATTAGTTTTTGTTTTAAGTGGGATGTACGACATTATGTTGAGTTTATATTCATGTATTTTACTGTGAGATAATGAGCTTCTGCTCTTTTACTGTGATGTGTCATTGCTGTCATGATTTCGTTGTTGCGAAAATGGGACAGTGCTATTCGAATTGTCCTGCTCTGTCTCCCGCCCACAACGGTATTTCATATCATGATGGCACGTTTGCTGTTGTCAAAAGTTTGCTCTTCTAAAGTTCTTCTTTGTTTTAGGTTCCGTACCTAAATGTTAACCAACGGAACCCGATTAATAATCACGCGCTGTTCGTCTGTCTGTCATCCGTCTGTCTATCAGGCTGTATCTCAAAAGATGTACTGTAGACAGTTGAAATTTTCATAGATCATACCCTAAAAATACTACTAAACGCGCACTACAAACTATTCAAATTAAGGTTTATGGTACGGAACCTAAAATAAATTAACTTAAAACTAAAATATTATTATGAGACGTGTGTGTGCGTGTGTATCATGATGTGTTTTAATTGTTATATTATTTTATGTTTATCATCAGTCGTTCCATCATTGCAGCTCAATATCAAAACCATAATCCATCGTTTATCATGAAACGAATCCCTCAGAACTCCAGCAATTATCATAATACCGACAAAGAAGTCTGACTTACACCGAAATTCTGCAAAAAAAGTAAATTAAAAAGTGCCAAACTCGGAACCACGGCTCCCTCGTTAATAAGGATGCTAATCACGTTTTTGTCCAAAATCCTGCGGATGTTAAAGTCTTGGACTAGTTAAATATCTTAGGGCGGTGGCAGGCACAATGCTTTTAAGCTGGTTGCATACCACGACCTGAGCTGAATTAGTTTAGCTTGCATTCAATTTTTTTAAGGATGGAAAATCATCAAATGAGTCCTCCCTGAGCTCTGGGCGGATCGGAAGGGAGTGTCAGACTCTTAAAAAAAAAAAAAAAGACTCTTACCTGACTAAAACCCATCCGTGTTCCTCCTAATGCCCTTTGCGTTTCAGGGCCGCGATGACTCTTTCGATAAAAAAACAGTAATTCTGGACAAATTCCGCAACCCCGAGTTGAGCTTGCTTGGAATATAATTTTTCATTCTGACAGAGCGCAAACTACACAGGTATTAAAAATCGGGTGCAAACGACCGACAAGAACCAAAAGTGTTATATGTATATAGTAATTCATAAAAATCAGCCAGTCGCGGTCGCCAGGATCGGAATTGTACTTTTAGAATGCTATAGACCATATTTTAGCTCTTGCAGACCACCAGTGGTCCACGGACCACAGCTTGGAACCATTGATCTAGAGCTTCTGATAGAATGTTCCATTAGGATAACGTGTAATCTATCAGAGGGCCAATTCTTCTAATTTTTTAAATAACTTTTTTGACTATTTGCGATTGACATGCGAATGCCATAATTTTCATACATTTTTGACAGCTTGCGATTGAGTGATGCGAATACGATGCGAATGTAAAATACAAGAGATTGATCGCTTGACTTTCCGAAAGCGTTTATCAATCCTATACGTTTTTGACGTTTTCACAATCGTCTTCGACACGCTACCGCTGACAACATGTAAGTTGACAGCGCCTGTCAATCCACTAGTTTTTACTTTTTGCCAATCGCCAGTGTTGCGCTATTGTTGACCTTTTTTCTAGAGCATCTTGTCAAGGACAAGAGACTGATATCTTAAGTTGAGAAGCCGTATCTAAACTTCAGAAAAACGCCTAAGCGACGCCAACACCTATTTTTTAAGAACGTTCATATTCGAATGTCAGTCGCAACCTGAGGGCCATTTCTAGTAATTTTTAAACAACTTTCGCATTCGTATATCAACCGCAAACTGTGAGAGAGAGGAACTCGTGTCACACAGGTCGATATTTGAGGTTAAACAACGCTTGCCGAGGTTAGTCTGTGGATGGGTGACCATCTTAACATACCGAGTTTCCTCCGTGCCTCGGAAAGCACGTTAAGCTGTTGGTCCCGGCTGTCATTTGGAGATCTTTGGCAGTCGTTACGGATAGTCAGAAGCCAGGAAATCTGACACCAGTCTTGCCAAAGAGCACCGTCTTACCCTGTTAATGGGTTGTGGAGGTCTGGTAGGCAGCCGCTCCACGTAAAATACTGGTATGCGGCTGAATCCAATTTGACTGGTAGCCGACCCCATCAAAGTTGGGAAAAGGCTAGGAAGATGATGATGTCAATCGCAAACTGTCAAAATAACCTTAATTTTCATACATTTTTGACAGATTTCGATTGAGATGTGAATGTTAAAATTAGTACGGCACTCTGTCAAAAATTTATGGTAATTGAGACTTTTTGACAGATTGTAATTGAGATGCGAATGCGAGTGTAGCTTATAAATTAGTAGAATTGTCACTCTGATTACTAATTCTAAAAGTTTCGTGTTTTCTACTCTTCTAAACGCAGTCCGATATTATTTCCTGCTCGGATTGTAGACAAAGCTCGGCCCTAATGAGTTTACTACGCTTACAAATCCTATTTGGATGCGCAGAGGGGGAAGGGGGGGGGTCCAAATGGAAATTGTAAACGTTTGCAATGAAATTCTGATGAGACGCGTCCGTACCTAGTTGTTTCGCGTCTGTTTCGTTTTTTCGTTCGTTCTAATTATGTTAATTGTTTGAGGCAAATACTTGTACTTTCAGTTTATTTCGGTCCGTATTTTAGTGTGCCGGGTAAAGAGGGAACGTTTAGAAAAAGGAATTGCCTAAAGCTCTCTGTTAAAACATTAAAAGAGAGCTTATGACAATATTCTTAAGATGTATTGCCCTTCGATGAAAACCAAGGCTTACTTGATAGTAAGCCTTGGTTTTTTTTTTGGTCGAGGGGCAATACATCTGTGCCAATGTACAGAGTCAAGCCTCGTACATGCACGATGTATATCTGCGTTTGCATTGAATTGTACATATACCTTGCACTTCAATCAATCCAGGTTTTGTTGTTTGTGTTCGGTTCGCATCTCAGTTCGGAAAGGCACTATTAAAAAAAAAAAAAAAAATATCCTTGGACATTTCACACAACGCCATAATAGTCCCAAGCTAAGCAACTTAATGCTTGTGTTATGGTAACGAGATGGCTGATAAACTACTTATATACATTTTTTTGTAAATACATACATATTATAGATAGAAAACACCCAGTCTCGGAGCAAATACATGTAGGCCGTACAAATATTTGTTCCGTGCGGGAATCGAACCCGCGACATGCTGCGCAGCAGTCAATCGCTCAACCACTGCGCCAACCGTGTCGTCGTGTGTTGGTTTTTCATGACGAATTTCTCTGTAGGAACCATTTTTTTTTTAGGGATGGGAAATCATCAAATGACTTCTCGCCCTTTGTGTTCCAGAGCCGCGGTATCTCTTTCGAATAGTCCCGCAACTCCGGCAGGCGTAGGCCCTTTCGGGCCCCTCTGTGTAAGTGTGTACTGACTCTCTTTGAGGCGCGCGTGGAACACTAACGCGCCGTCGACGCGGCCTGTCGTCATAAGACGGACGGACGGCGAGCTACCCATAGCTCACCGTCCACAGGCCCGCGCTCTGTAGGAACCCTGAGCCTGTATTTGTATCTTGTTTCAATCTATCAAGTCTTTTTCCAACTATTCAGGTGTAAGCTTCCAGTCTCCTGCCTCACAACCAAGCAACACGATACTCCTAGGCAATGATGCTCTGATAGATGCTCATCCATCCATGGGCCGGCCTAGGTAAGCGTAGAAGACTGAACCGTACGTTTATTAATATTTAGCCACGAACTTGGTATTCTGGTTTTTAGGGTTCCGTAGCCAAATGGCAAAAACGGAACCCTTATAGATTCGTCATGTCTGTCTGTCTGTCTGTCCGTCCGTATGTCACAGCCACTTTTCTCCGAAACTATAAGAACTATGCTGTTGAAATTTGGTAGGTATATGTATTCCGTGAACCGCATAAAGATTTTTACACAAAAATAGAAAAAAAAACAATAAATTTTGGGGGTTCCCATACTTAGAACTGAAACTCAATTTTTTTTTTTCATCAAACCCATACGTGTGGGGTAATTATGGATATCTAGGCCTTCAAAAATGATGTTGAGGTTTCAAATATATTTTTTTTCTAAACTGAATAGTTTGCGTGAGAGACAGTTCCAAAGTGGTTAAATGTGTGTGTCCTCCCCTTAACTTCTAAAACATGAGAGTGATAAAACTAAAAAAAATATATGATGTTCATTACCATGTAAACTACCAGCGAAAATTGGTTTGAACGAGATCTAGTAAGTAGTTTTTTTTAATACGTCATAAACCGTAAATCGCAACTTCTGCTTATAATATAATACCCACTGGTTTGTACGGAACCTTCGGTGCGCGAGTCCGACTCGCCCTTGGCCGGTTTTTTTTTTTTAATTTACTGGCGCACTTTTAATATACTTTACCAGTCATATGGGATATCTATATAGCTAAACATGTGGACTTAATATTATACCCGACTGTAAAAGGTATATATGGTAACAACTTTATACCATGTTTAAGCCAATTCAAGACTCATTTTATCTCCCGCTCTGGGCGAAGCAGAAGGGAGTGTCAGACTCTTCCTGACAAAAACTCAACCGTGTTCCTCCTAATGCCTTTATCCAGGGCCGCGGTGACTCTTTCAAACAAATTCCAAAACCATTTAATGCAAGTAAAAATAATAAATAAAAAATCTAATTCCATCAAGGTAGGTACAGCAATTTCTTAATCTAGTAAGAATTTTAAATCTTAAGGCGGGGTTGCAGTACTTTTTAAGATTTTTGAACGTCTGAAAATCTAATTAATTATGAGTTTTTTAATAAATAAAAATCATTACATAAAATTGAATATACCCTCAAGTAAATAGTAAAGATAGAAACGCGATTTAGAATGATTGGCTCGATACTTTTTCTTATCAAACATGACACTAAATTACAATTTTAAACGTGTACTGCTAAGAGATTTCATCACGAATATATATAAAAGTTATATCAATAGATAGAGCTTTTTTATTTTGAAGTAAATGTTGAAACCAGATTGTGTAATTTCTTTATCAGTTTTTTTTTTTTTTTTTTTTTTATCTAAAACGGGGAAACTCTTGGCCCAAATCTCACCTGATGGAAAGTGATGATTAGGCCGAAGATGGAAGCGAGTTTCACCCGGAATCCTCTTACACAGAGGAACTGGCTATCATACCTCTAGCTGCCGGAACACAACAATGCTGTTAACATTGTTGTTATGGCGACAGACTTAGACATGACGGTGGTAGCTTGCCAGGCGGACTTAGAACAAGTCCTACCACCAACCAAACCGAGCAATAAATTTGCCTCCGCTGGGAATCGAACCCGGGACCTCTGGATCTGAATCAGGTGGTATAACCACTAGACCACGGAGTCGGTTAGTGTCACCTGTTTAGCACCACCCGGGGACCACGTGTAGGGATTCGCTGAAGGGTATTCTCCTACGGACGCGGGTGACTTGGCCCCCAAAAAGTTCAGTTTTCGCCAAGAAGAAAAAACAATCAAAATTTAGGCATTATTTCGCTCGACGGACAGTCGCTGTTGTTCGTCAAAACACACAGTACTGCCACCTCGCCTTAAGTTGAGAGATATAAATGTAAAATACCTACCACTACAACACAGGTTTGCAATGTTACGAGTATATATGTTAGCAAACGATCCACGTGGCGGTAATTTTCCACCAGCCCTACAAGAAAGCCCAAACGCGAACCAATTAAGACTGCTTGACAAAATGGGTTCACTTTTAGCACTAAAGAAGCCTCGCCTTACAAGTTAGACCCTGGTTCTGTTTGCCCGATTAATGTTTAATTTATACAATGTTTGTTTGTTGTTATTGACATTTCGCGTGTTTGCAGGGCGAAATAGCGGCTCATTAAGCTTTTAACATACATTTACCGTTACCTGTTCAGCGTTCATGCCTAATTGTTTCAAATTACGTTCAGAAACAATCTATTAGCGTTATGTGCTAAATACTGAATTACATTGTTTTGTTGGCTTATGTTATTTTGAAATAGATGCGAAAAACGGAAAATTGTGTGTTTTGACGCATCCCAAAAGGTGTTCGCCTCTGGGACTAGCACGGTTATGAGCTAAGTGTAGGTTCAACCAGTGACGGCTGCGGAATTTGTTCGAAAGAGTCACCGTAACCCTGAAACCCAAAGAGCATTAGGAGGAAGATGGATGGGTTTTAGTCAGTAAGAGTCCACAGCCCCTTCTGCTTCACCTAGAGCGGGAGAAGTCATTTTATGATTTCTCATCCTTTGATAAACATTTAACTTTGGCTTGTGGAGGTTAGGAGCTCGTGGCTAAATAATAACAGCCACACAGCTCGATCTTCAAGGTTAAGCAACGCTTGCCGAGGTTGGTCTGTGGATGGGTGACCATTTTAACATATCGAGTTTCCTTCGTGCCTTGGAAAGCACGTTAAGCTGTTGGTCCCGGCTGTCATTTGGAGATCTTTGGCAGTCTATACGAATAGTCAGAAGCCAGAAAATCTGACACCAGTCTTGTCAAGGAGTACCGTGTTACCTACCCAACTAGCAAAAAGTGACTTTTATACTATCCTAGAACCATCATTTATCGAGGACTATATGAGACTTATATCCACATATAAGTCGCGGAAAGGGCCCACTTTATAAGTCTACTTTTACTTATTACATATTTATATTAGACCGCTGCGATGTCATATACGCCTACATTGCTCCTGTAATTGCTCATATATTGTGAACAGTCGAAGTGAGTGTATCGGACATTGTTGTTCTGTAAAAAAATGTTTTTAACATATTGAGGGTAAGTATTTATACTTATGAATCAGAATCTATTAATGTCAACCATAGTAGGAAAACAAAATGTTATTGTTGTCAAATTGATAGTCTTATAGCTTATCCGTAGGGGAACATGAATTTTCTGTGAAATCTTTAGTGGCTTTGATAATAATTTTAAAGTGCCTCTTGAAATTTGCTTATTTACATTTTAGTATTAATTAATATTAAATTAATATTATGAAGGCAGCTGACATTTTCTTAGTAAGCATTTCCAAGTGTGATATAGGGCTAAAATAAGTATTTTTAGCATTTCAAAGTGTGACATAGTACCAATATAAGTATATTGGTTTTATATTGGGTTATCTCAAAACCGAAGAAAATTCGCCATTGTTACCGATTAGGGTTCCGCAATGCCCAGATGAAAATCGAAAACTACAGATTAAGTTACCGAACTCTGTTAATGATTGATTAATTAATAAAAAAATAAATGTAAAATTTCAAAAAATTGTATGTAGTAATAGCACCAAATATAAATTTGTATTGAACAACACAGTTAATAGAATACGCAGTTCTAATTTTTTGTTATAATCCGAAAGTTCTTCCTGATCACTTTCAATATCGCTCAATGATTTGGTACATTCGTAGTCCGAACCTCTTCCATCTTAAGTAGTACTACAATTATCTTGTCCGGAACCCTCGCTACAATTCGCGATACGAAGACCGTATCGCGAATTGCCAATACTTATATTGGCCACAAAATATTAGCTTATATGAGGCTAAAAGTAAAAATAACAAGAGTAATGCTTCTCAGTGCATATCTTCCTGGTACGTGCTCCTACAGGAGTATTAAGATTTAAATGGCCCGCAGATGTTATCTTATAGGCGCATATAAGTCTGACTTACCGGAGTAATTACTCTTGAGTGTAATTACTCTTATTTCATGCTTTTATAGGAGTCTTGATCCTATATTTGTCAGGAAATATGATCCTATATACGGTTATAAGTACAAATTATGGGATACAACGTACTTGAGTAAAAACAGCATGTATTTATGCTGTTAAAAGCGTAGTAGCAACCACCAGAACCTTCATCGGAGCTTTATATGTCCACGTGGCATTATAAAATCGCATTCCAGGATTATTTTGCTAGTTGGGTAGTTAATGGGTTGTGGAGGTCTGGTAGGCAGCCGCTCTACGTAAAATACTGGTATTCAGCTGAATCCGGCTTAACTGGAAGCCGACCCCAATGTAGTTGGGAAAAGGCTAGGCAGATGATGATAAACATTTAACTTTGCGGGTGATATCCCAAATGATACTGTGAACATCATGATCGTCGTATTCACCTATATGGTCTTCATAGCCCATTAAGATACTGAGAAAACGATTCTGGTCCAGGATGGTTGTCTGACAGACTTCTGACAACCAATAACGAGTCTAAGATCTAAGAATTTAAACCAGTACCAACGGCCTGACGTGCTTGCCCCACGCGGTTGGTATTATTTGGCAAAGAAAAAATTGAATGTTGTGGGATTTTTTATTTAGCCTTTTGCTGGCCCAGTGCTAAGCAAAGTCCTGCCCCAAATCCTTCCAGGTATTGTTCTCCTGAGTCAACTCGAAACTCCTTCCTAAACAATGCTTGTTTGTGGTTATGCTCATCTATACAGGGTGTAAGGGACAACCCTCCACAAACTGATATAAAAGGGTGATTTCAGTATATCGTACTAAGTTGACCGGTACATGAAATTATTTCAGGAACTTTATGGGAATCCAATAAAACTGATTTGTTAAATTACCTCACACGCAATGTATCGCTACCTCTGCAAAACGAACGCGGCGAACGGCAGCGCAGCGAGCTTTCGAAAGGACAGCAGCGCTCGCGCTACGTGTTTAACAGCTGAAACAGGTGATTTCATGCTTCGTTCATTAGTTTTTTTTTTTCATTTTAGCTGTGTTATTTACATTAATGGAGTTCTGCATGCAGATAATGTAACTTTACATTTAAGAGTCCTATTACGAATCGTAAATGCTCGTTTGCAATAGACGAAGTTACGTTGGTCTGCGTTGGGAGTACATCTATAGCCCGCGAAACAATTTTGATACTTACTAGTCTGAATAGGATTATAGTTTATTTGGGCGCTCGCGCGAGACTAAGGAGCGCGCGCGCTGAATTGACGCAGAATATATAGTACTTTAATTTTATTTATTGTAATTTTGTTTTATTATATTGACAAACGAAAACTAATGAAACGTATTCATTGTAGATTGAAATTTTATATCATATTAATTTATTTGATAAAATTGTTTTTACTTGGAATATAATGGACGCTGAATCAAGACATTTCTGGCTTAAATTAGGCTTTCTTTACGTTTTTTTCCGTGATAACTCAAAGAATTTATAGAAATTCTAGAACTCCAATAAACAAGTAAAACATTCAACTTATCTTTTAGTAATTTCAGCTTTTAAAAGAATTGATTGTAACAATGTGAATTTGACCGTCAAAGTTCCATCGCCGACATTTTTTCTTGCAAACTGAGTTCGTAAAATATTTATAGTAAATTACACGAAAAGAAAAATGAAAATGTGTAACTCTAACTTACAAGAAAGAGACTGGCACTATCGTTATTCAGGATCAAATAATTAAAATATCTTACTGCTGCTGAAAATTACATCAAAAATCATGAATTTCCGTAAAAAATGTAATAGAACTCTTAAGAGAAAACGAAAAAAAAAAAAAACCTGTGAAAAATTCCACTGGAATATGATTCAAAATAAGGAGCTAATTGCACCCTGTTAATTTGTGGAGGGCTGTCCCTTACACCCTGTATACATAAAAGACAAACAACTGACTCACTAACTTATATATCAATGTACAGCCGAAACTAAAAGCCTAGTTTCGGCTGTACATTGATATGCTTCTTTTTTATGCTGGTCGTAGAAAGCTGAAACTTGGCTTGTAGCTTCCTTACACTCCGTAGAAGTGCACTAAGAGATATCTCGAAATTACAGATAAGAGATTTCTCGAAATTACGGTATAAGGTTAAAAAAGCGATATGCGCGTATACGAAGTCACGGGTAAAAGCTATTAGGTGACATAATATCAATAAACAATTATTGCTTATCAAAGCACACATCACGTCTTAAGGTGACAGTGTAATATCCGTTTGCCGCGTGACATCTCCTGTGTCTCGCGGTTCACTTAATAATGAACGTTATGATTGCTGCAGCGCGCTCTCGCAGATTACATTCTGGCGCACTCCAATCAATCTGCGCCTGCCGGTACTTAGCCTCGCAGTGTATTGTAAGCGATACCGAAGATAGTTATATTATGTACAGGGTTTACGTGAGCATGGATAGTCAAATTGGAAACTAAGAGCATCATCATCTGCCTAGCCTTTTCCCAACTACATTGGTGTCGGCTTCCAGTCAAACTGCATTCAGCTGAATACCAGTATTTTACGTGGAGCGGCTGCCTACCAGACCTCCACAACCCATTAACTGCGTAACACGGTACTCCTTGGCAAGACTGGAGGCAGATTTACTGGTTTCTGACAATCCGTAACGACTGCCAAAGATCTACAAATGACAGCCGGGACCAACGACTTAACATGCTTTCCGAGGCACGGAGGAAACTCGATATGTTAAGATAGTCACCCATCCACAGACCAACCTTGGCTAGCGTTGCTTAACCTTGAAGATTTGCGTGCGGCTGTCGTTATTTAGCCACGAGCTCCTCAAATTGGAAACTATGAGCAATACCGAAAAAATACCTGCTTAAAAGAATCTCGGGAAAACGGCATGGTTGGATTTCTGAAAAATCATTTGCAAGCCAAGAATTGAACCGAAATAAATTATAATTAACCCGATTTCGGAGAAACAAACTGTACCTGCACTGAAAGTTTACATAAAAATCGGGCTCGAGGGTTTTTTGAGGATTTTTCGCTGTTCTTCATAGTTTCATGTTTACTACGCATCAATCTGAGATATGATCTAGCAAGAATTCAATCAATCAATCAATCAATATCTTTATTGTGGATCATAGGTAGGTACATAATACAGGTCATAAATAATTTAATTGCGATCAGCTATGTCCCGCCCTTAGGGCATACAATAGTCACAATTAGGAAATTAAAATGCATAAATAATTAAGATAAATAACAGACAACGAATAAGGTAAGGTACACATCAGTGGGCAACTGAACGCATCATGACTGAGGGGAACTGTATTGGAGCAGTGATTTGTCTGATAGAAAGTCTTCTAAAGACTAGTAGCACTTGTTTACTAACAGATCATGGAGGTTCTTTTTAAATTTATTCATTTCCGTAATAGCTTTAATAGGCCCCGGAATATTATTAAAAATTTGTGAAGCTGTACAAAAGATACTTTCATGCATTAAATGAGTCTTGCTACGTACTGTGCGCAATTTGTCTTTACGCCGTATACGCGAGTAGTAATTATACATGCCAATATTATTTTTAACAAACACTGCCGCCTCAAATATGTAGATACATGGCAGAGCTTACAGGAGTCAGTTTTATATAAGTTAAAGATAGCCCTAATGCAACATTTTTGTGCAATGAAAGCACGCTCTTTATCTGTACTGTTACCCCAGAATATTACACCGTATCTGAGGATAGAGCTAACGAAACCGCGGTAAGCTGTTAGTAGGGTGGTTTGGTTTACTATTTTCCCCAATCTGTGAAGTGCATATGAAAATTGTCCCAGCTTTTTGCATACATGGTCAATATGTAGTTTCCAATTAAGTTTGTCGTCAATATGTAGCCCTAGAAATTTTGTTACATCAGTTTCTTCAATGTCGCTATCTAGGTAATGGATTTTTATAGGACCTCTACGTCGATTTCGGACTTTAAAGTTCATTATTTTAGTTTTATCAATGTTAATCAATAAATTATTCATTTTAAGCCAGTCTATAATTAATATAATTGTTTGGTTAGTGTCAGATTCCAGATCAATAGTATTATCATTAGCGAATAAAACAGTGCTATCATCAGCAAATAGTGTAATGTCATGGTTTGTAACTGAAGGCATGTCATTTATATAAACAAGGAAGAATAACGGTCCCACGATACTCCCTTGAGGAACGCCGAATGTAGCAGTTCCATATTCAGAAGCATATTTTCTTCTGTTTTATTAGCAAGATTTAACCTCTTACTTCTGTAAATTGTTGTCTGTTGTTAAGGTATGATTCTATAAATTTGTACACATTACCTCTCACACCATATGCATACATCTTCCTTAAAAGGATCTTGTGGTCGACACGGTCAAAAGCCTTCGATAAGTCCATGTATAACGCGACAGCCGGCAGCCCTTTGTCCAAATTGGTCATTACTTTACATAAAAAGTTATACATTGCCACATTTATAGATTTGTTTTTCCTGAAACCATATTGACTGGTTGTTAAAATGTTGTGTGTTTCGAAGAAAGTATAGAGACAGTTAAAGATAATCTTTTCAACGATTTTCCCAAAAATAGGTATCAATTACATTTTCGAGATCAGCAACTATGGCTTCATAATTTAAGCGGGTGGCTTGGTGAGCTGATTTGTGTGGTGGCTTGTAGTTAGCAATATTCAAGAGAGTTGGTTTATGGTCTGTGATATGCGATTCCAGGATGAGAGAGGTAGATGGTTGGTTCGACTTAAGAAAAATGTGGTCTAGACATCGTTCTAAGCGAGTGGGGATGAGATGGGTGGGGAGAAGTCCGTGAGTGGCATTCAGTGATAGGTAATCAAGCGTTCTGTCACTTCGGTTGGTAGGACACAGGTCCAAATTCATGTCACCCATAAGAGCTATGTTAGAGTAGCGAGAGATACTATTATATAGACTGTCCAGATTAGATAAAAAGGAGTTAAAGTTACTCTTAGAGTTAAGTGCTGGTGAACGGTACACTGCAACCACCGCCAATTCGCTGTTACCTATTTCACACACCAGGCAATTTCCTCCATCAAATTTTGGTTCCCGCACAGTACATTGCAAACCTAACCTGGTGTATAAAATAATGCCATCATTTTGATTGTAGTTAGTGATTGTAGAGTGAGCCTGAAATCCGTCCAAAATCGGTAAAGTGGTAACCTTACTTAACCAGCATTCGGTAAGAATCACAATGTCAAAAGTGATTTTTGTTCGATTTATTAGAAGCAAAATATGGTCAAAGTTTTTACTGACACTGCGGATATTTACATGCAGTAAATTGAAATTGCCGAGAGTTGATGGGAGAACATACCGTGGAGAGTCCTCAGGTTGGCAGTTGAAGGAGGCACCTACGCACGTAGATGCGTCAATTTCTTGTAAGATGTTGGTTATGTTCGCCATTTTTAGTTGTGACTAAACATCTAGACAGGGAATTTAGAAAAAAGGCTAGTGGGTGGGAGAAAAAGAACTGAGTTGGAGCCTTGTTACATAGAACTTTAAGTTCGCGTTGAGGGAAAAGTGTTACAATGTATATTGAGAGATGTTTGTGTTTGTTGTTTGGTGAAGTAGTGTGGGTGTGTACAATCTCTAATCTAAAATTGAAGTGTGGTGTTGAGGTAAACGTATACAGGAAATATTGGAAAAGAACAATTATGATATACCCAAGAAGAAAAATCGGATGACATAGTCATTTAGCTTCGAGATCTTGAAGAGACTGTTCAGAACTAATTAGAGTATGCTTGTCCCCCTCCAGCTTCCTCAGGAAGATGTTGCCATTTGAGACCCAACACAACTTGAACTTAAAGGCAGTTGCTCAGCTATATATATAGGTTGCGGCTTTCCAGGAATTCCGACATGAGATGAGTTAAGTTTCTGGTCCTTAGACCGGCCCTTATTAAATGCTCGCACTGCCGATAAAATAGTTTGCTTTGTACTTACTGCTACAAATTCAGCAATTATAGGGCGCGGAGAGTTCGTATTTGAGGGTTTTCCGGGTAGGCGGTACACGTCTCGAATATTGGAGTCACTAATGGGAGATCCCAAGGCCTGGCAAATCCCGATAACTGTCTTAGAAAGACTGGCACAGGTTTCAGAGTCAGCAATAGGCACATTACGGATTTCGACGCCAGATGAGCGTGATTTAATCTGTTGGTCTAAAATCTTTTTTTCCAGATGACCTATGTGTTTTTGGTGTGCGTCTCGTGTTTTTTTTAGTTCTTCAATCTCCTTCTTCATATCTTCAAACTTCGTATTGAGAAAACTTATGGATTGAATAATCTCTTCGTTTGATTTTTTAATCGCGGCGTTTGTTGCCTGAATGGCCAAGTTTTGGGACTTTATTTCTGCAACGTCCGATATAAGTTTGGTCATTAGGGCAGACTGCTCCGCTAATGATTTAGAGATGAAGAGGTCCTGATCATGATCTTGGAGGCTAGAACCGCCTTGCGGAGAGTTAGCATTGCGAGGTCGTTTGTTACGGGTAGTGTTTACAAATCCACTCATCGATACAGCGGAGTTAATGTCCGGCTCTGATTGCGTTTGAGTGTGTCTCAAACTTACCGTCGGTGTTTTGGGCGGGGTGCGTGGAATATTCGCCATTATGGCCAATACAGTAGCTCAAGTTCAAAAGTCGAAACTGGGTTGTATTGGTAACGGCAGCGGCGTAGCCGATGTGAGACTCGTAGCAGGATCGTAGCCGCGTAGCTCGTAGCACTGGTAAGCGTCGCCGTCGTAGCACTCACGCCGTCGTAGTACAGGCAGTGACGTAATCCGCTCGCAGTTAGTGTCGAAAGTTTGGCATGCGCTGCTACTTGTAAGATGGCGCAGCGGAACAACACATGGGCCGCCGAGGTAGGCGTCGCAGGTTCAAATCCACCAAATCACAGACACTTTTGGGACGACAGTTTGAGAAGAAATCGGCACAACTACCACTATCCCGCTCTGTTGACGCCCAGTGGGAGGTGACGACAGGTAAAAACACTTAAAGAGTGACAAGGAATCAAAAGTCACAACTCTCAGCCAATCACAGAATTTAGAGGTCGGGATTTCTTATAAATTTCAACACACGTCCACTCTGAGCTGCGCGCGAAGGCCGAATCCAAAATACTGGCTTTATTACAGATATTTTTAGCTTATCTGGGAAGGTACCATCTTCTATACATAAATTAACCAACTACAAATATTTAGAATGCAGAATCTTAAGGTTTGTAAGTTTTTTTTTTGCACCAGGAAGTTATAATTATTTATTTAAAGGCCAAACTAAAAAATGGCGTCAAAAAAATCGTCCTCATCGCTATCGACTGGAAGTAAGCCCAAAAGACTGGCGGCATTGCCACGTTGTATGCCTGTATGTTGTAGCCAGCCCTTGGGTATCGCAATGATTCAACTAAGCCTTTTGCTAGATCTTTAAATAGCACGTGAGCACTCGAACCCCACGATCCAAGAGTTTTAACCCCAAACGGCACAAAAATGTAGTTGCCAATAAGGCTATTATATTTAGGTTTGTATTAAGTTAGTAACGGTTTCTATTTGTCACTTGTAATGTAAAATGTAGGTCACCAGATTGTTGATTTTCTTGTAAGTATTCACGCTAGCGAGAATATTCCCGAATATGAGTACATTAATGATAATTAATTTCCTCTTCGACTATAACTCAAATTAATATTCACTCAAAAGATTAACTCACGTTCGAGAAAATAATTCAATGTAATTGGAATTTCAATCTTTGCTAAAATTAAATTCCCATTTAAGGAATGTTGTTAAGTTTATTTCGGAATATTGTGAGAATCAATAACGTAACCTGTGTTTGTGTTAACGTATGTTCCGCGAGAGGACCGGCAGAAGTAGGCACTTAGCTACATTTCGCTGTTTTGTTTAAGATGTCTATACTATGGGAGACAAAGTAGGAGGAGCTCGTGGCTCGTCGATCTTTAAGGTTAAGCAACGCTTGCCAAGGTTGATTTGTGGATGGATCTTAACATACTGAGTTTCCTCCGTGCTTCGGAAAGCACGTTAAGCCGTTGGTTCCGGCTGTCATTTGTGGATTTTTGGCAGTCGTTACGGATTGTCAGAAGCCAGTAAATCTGATTCCAGTCTTGACAAGAAGTACCTTGTTACCCAGTTAATGAATTGTGAAGGTCTGGTAGGCAGCCGCTCCACGTAAAACACTGGTATTCAGCGGAATCCGGTTTGACTGGAAGCCAACTCCAATATACTTGGGAAAAGGCTAGGCAGATGATGTGACTATGGTAGAAAATGGCTGGTCTTTAAGGTTAAGCAACGCATTCTAAGGACTTTTCGTGGATGTGTCGTGACTGAGAATCTTCTGTGCTTCGTAAATTACCATAAACCTTGGTCCCAGCTCTCATTTGTAGTTCATTGACAGTGGTTATGGATTGCCAGAAGTAAAAAATCAGACATCATACTTGCCAAGCGTCATTCCGTTACCCAGTTTTTGGGAGATTGACTGAGCCTGTTGAGCTTTCAACTGATTATGACTAGTACCGAGTTGATATTTGAGACCGGGTTGCTGTTGAGCTTCTAAAGAAAAAACTTAAATAAATTACGAGCATATTTACTGGTAAACAGGAAGGTTCTACTGTCTTTTTAGGGTTCCGTAGCCAAATGGCAAAAAACGGAACCCTTATAGATTCGTCATGTCTGTCTGTCTGTCTGTCCGTCCGTATAGTACAGCCACTTTTCTCCGAAACTATAAGAACTATGCTGTTGAAACTTGGTAAGTAGATGTATTCTGTGAAACGCATTAAGATTTTCACACAAAATAGAAATAAAAACACTAAATTTTGGGGGTCCCCATACTTAGAACTGACACTCAACATTTTTTTTTTTCATCAAACCCATACGTGTGGGGTATTTTTGGATAGGTTTTCGAAAATGATATTGAGGTTTCTAATATATTTTTTTCTAAACTAACAGTTTGCGTGAGAGACACTTCCAAAGTGGTAAAATGTGTCCCCCCCTGTAACTTCTAAAATAAGAGAATGATGAAACAAAAAAAAAATACATGACGTATATTACCATGTAAACTACCAGCGAAAATTGGTTTGAACGAGATCTAGTAAGTAGTTTTTTTTAATACGTAATGAATCGCATAATACGATTATGGTACGGAACCCTTCCTGCGCGAGTCCGACTCGCACTTGGCCAGTTTTTTTTTAATTTGAGATGGGTTTACTGTGAATGATTCACTGTCCATGTAAATATTGTATTTTACAATAAAAATATCGCAATACAAAACATAAAAAAAAGAAAAACCTAACATCTTGTTATCGAAATCCCAAACAGCTTCGAGTCTTAAACCCTCAAGGTTCCTGGGGATGTTGCTGTAAAAATAGAGTAAAACCATTGCTTAGCTAGTGTGTCGCTGGTGCTACAGCATCACCTTTAGCCATAAGTGAGCGCTTTTTAAGTGAATGTAGCCAGGATAGCGTTGTATACGATGCCAAGCGAGCTACACAAAGTAAATCTATCGCAAGGCTCCAGCATTACATCATCACCTTTAGCCACTAGTGAGCGCTTATTGACAAACTGTAGCCAGGATAGCGTTGTATCCGATGCCAAGCTAGCTACGTTTTAAAAATAAATCTATCGCACGTCCTGTAGTACAGCATCACCTTTAGCCGCTAGTGAGCGCTTATTGACAAACTGTAGCTGGGATAGCGTTGTATCCGGTGCCAAGCGACTAGTACGTAGGTATGTTTACCTTCATTTACACGATCAACTACACCTGATATTACACTCAGCTGTTGACTGAATATAATTAAAACAGTGTTTGATTACGGTTGTGTTATAACTAGGGATGTTTCATAGTGTTCCTGTGTGATTTGAATCCTAAGTATTTTATGTATATTAAGACAAGCTTATTGGTTTTATTTATTAAATAGACTAAACTTACAATAAATTAACAAAATATACTAAAGTAACAAAAAACTAAAGTCTAGCATCAAAAAAGACATCGGCTTGCACTCCGGGAGTGCCGACAGAAATGAAAACTTGAACATTAACGTTCATTGCGTCATCCGTCTTACGAATTTTCGATCAGGTCACGTGCCCTGACGCGAGTTTAACATTTTATACCCATTCCAAGAAAAGTGCTCAAAGCCGCTATAGAAGTTTTCATCTCAAAATTGGTCCTCAACGCTATCAGCTGGGAATATACCTACCCAAGACCCTGGCGGCATTGCCACGTTGAATGGCAATTTAATGCTTAATCTCTGAGATTTTTCTCTGTGCAAACTTCGGAGAACATTCTGTGCGATAGAAGGTTATGTATAGATCTGGAAATAATGATATCTCTAAAAAAAATCACATTAGTATCCCTATCGGCCAAGAGATAGAGCTGATCTAAAACTCCAATATCCACCGTAGTTTTTAAATCTTTAACGAATATTATAGGCCTCACCGATGAAAATTTAAAAACATTTCACGTTTTAGGTACAATCATGTACCTACGGAACCCTCGGTGCGCAAGTCCGACTCACTTTTGACCGTTTTTTGTTTGTTTTTTTTTTATTTGACACTAGCTGACCCACGCAACTTCATCTGCGTCACATTTTCCATTTCTGCTCGGCTCCTTTTAGTCTTAGCGTGATGATAATTATGTAGCCTATATCCTTCCTCCATACATGGGCTATCTAATACTGCAAGAATTTTTCAAATCGGACCAGGAGTTCCTGAGATTACCCTATTAATATAACATACAAACTTACAAACATACAAACTTAAAAACAAATGTTGCCTCTTTATAATAATAATAATAATAATTATTATTGTTATAGATATAGTATTAGTATAGATGGGTTTTTTTAAGACTCTAGTCCAGGTCGGCGGTGACAGTGACAAAGTCGACGATGGAATGAGCTTTACCAGAAGAAGCCTGTTCACACTAACATAGAAGACATTAGGATTGAAAATGTCTAGATTGGATACCGATCTCAACATAGTAATTAGGAAAAGGCTAGGCAGATAGGTTGCTCTTCTCCGTGAGAGACTAACTTTAACATGTACCACTACGTACCTAAGTCCTGAAACAATGAAAATGTACGTTACGTAAAAGCAAGATTGCCTCGCTTACCGTTGTATTCGTATGATTACGATCCAGATCACAGAAATATAAAAAAAAAAAACTATATCTATGATCCAGATATTATTATATACTAATACAAGCTGACCCGCGCAACTTCGTCTACGTCACATTTTCCATGAATGCTACGCTCCTTTTTGGCCTACCGTGATGATATATAGTCTTCCTCGATAAATGGGCTATCTAACACACTAATTACTTTTAAAATCGGACAAGTAGTTCGTTCAATCGTTCAAGATTAGCGCGTTCAAGCAAACAAACAAACTGCTTTTTAATATTAGCATAGATTACGTAGTAAGTATTCTATCCAGATATTTAGGCTAATATTTGGTAGTTTGGGATGTGGTTCTCTTGCCTAGGGCGACTTTTGTTAAGAGGAGGATTTAGTTAATATTAAGTCATATTATGCTCGTGGCTAAATAATAACAGCCGAACAGGTCGATCTTCAAGGTTAAGCAACGCTTACCGAGGTTTGTCTGTGGGATGGGCGACCAGCTTAACATACCGAGTTTCCTCCATGCCTCGGAAAGCACGTTAAGCTGTTGGTCCCGGCTGTCATTTGTAGATCTTTGGCAGTCGTTACGGATAGTCAGAAGCCAGAAAATCTGACTCCAGTCTTGCCATGAAGTCCGTGTTACCGATTCAATGGGTTGTAGAGGTCTGGTTTCAGCTAAATCCAGTTTGGCTGGAAGCCGACCCCAATATAGTTGGGAAAAGGCTAGGCAGATGATGATGTTGATTGTGAGATCAACTGATCTACAAGGTGGACTGATGATGGTGGTGGGTGGTGGTGAAGATCGCGGGTAGCCGATGGATGCGAGACTCAGATGATGATGACTGAGATGGATGGGATCCAGCAGAATATCAGCGTCAGGTATATTTGCCTGGCACATGCTGAGTTGGACTCCCATTTGGTGCAGCTTACAGACACACACACTGCACATTTGGTGTCTATATCAAATACATATATATATATTTATGTAGGTAGGTACTCTGCCAAATTATTTTGTTCAGATGAATTGCCATACATTCTGCCTTTTTATTTTTATGTGTTTTAATTTAATTATTTGTATTTTTTATTGTTATGTTACTGTGCTTTTGTGTGTTGTGTTTCTTTCTTTGTACCAAATAAACGTTATATCTATCTATCTATCTATCTCTATCAGAGTACCGGTCGTTGTGGCGACGCTTGGGCCTGTGTCCTGCAGCGGACGTCTTTTGGTTGATATGATGTTGATAATAATATCTTTGGAAATTTTGGAAATTTCACACAACGCCATATAGTCCCAAGCTAAGCAACCTCATGCTTGTGTTATGGTAACGAGATGGCTGATAAACTACTTATATACATTTTTTTTTGTAAATACATACATATTATAGATAGAAAAACACCCAGACTCGGAACAAATACATGTAGGTCGTACAAATATTTGTTCCGTGCGGGAATCGAACCCGCGACATGCTGCGCAGCAGTCAATCGCTCAACCACTGCGCCAACCGTGTCGTCAAATATTAAAATGATGAGACCTTTGTAGGTAAGGTTTCAATGATAGAGCTGTAAAGGTTGATAAATACTGGTTTGAATTTCAACCAAAACCGATACGAAAAGAAGAAGTTTGTAAAGATCGAATGCTGTAGTTGTGTATTTGATACTGTTATATAGTTTTTATCGTTATTAACTGAAATAAATTAATGTTATTTTTTTTTTAAAACAAGCTTTTATACATCTTGGATCAAATTACGGATATTTTGGATTAAATTTGACGTTGTAGGTACCTATACCTATTAGTTTTCGTGTTTTCCTCAGCAGGCCCTTTCATTTGATACCCATGGTTATGATGCTGGTCATCATTTAAATACAACACATAACAAGGTCTTCAAAATATTATTACAATTATTGAACAACGCACATTAATAACCAGTACCTACCTCATGAGTCTGTGAGTCATGCTTATCCATAAACTAGACTCTCTCTATGTAGGGATGTCCACACTACCATAGACTATCCAATCGACTATACTACTAACACCCATACTGTGGTAGTGCAGAAAAAATAAGTAATCCGCCATCTTGGATAATCCACCATACTTAATTGAAGAAGACACTGCCTCCTAAGATACAGGAAACTCCTAGTTTAGGAGGCAGGGCCCAAAATTTGTATTAGACCGTTATATACATCCTCGCACACTATTTTAGGTTTAAAACCTCTCTGCCTAATTACCTAGTTTCTGTAATAATTTGAACTATATGTGTCATGCTGGTTTTGTCGAATAAATGTTATATTACTTTTTTTTTTGTTTTCTTTCTCGGGTCTCTGGAGACCCGGTCCTTTGGTAGGCGTACGAGGGGCTGAAACCAACTCGCAGAGGCCCCGTTAGAAATTTCAAATGTAATGGGGCACCAACCGGCGATTATCCCTGTATGCACTGTGAAAGTATTCCCAAGGGCAATCCCCGGTTGGAGCAAGAATATTGCAGAATATGGAAAAAAAAAGATGAAACGCTATGGGTTTGGGCGGTTTAGTGGACTGATAATCGTTTATTATAGAACTATTGGCCCCTGCCTGACCACTAACATATTATATTATTATTTATTATTATTATTAATTATTGGAATTAGAATGACGCCACACAGCTAAGCATGCATTAACATCCAAAATAATCGAGTAGGTGTACCAAACAGCTCAATCGGTTAAAGATTACTGATTTAAATTAATTCAGTTGTAAGATTCCACCCGGACAGACGTACATGATACATTGCTAGTTAATAAAAAGCTAATAAATGTTTTAGTAAGTATCTATTTTAAATCCTAGATACTGGATAGCTGTTGAGTAATCAACATTTCACTGTAATTGTATAAATTTTCGCTACAGAATCAATCACAATTCATTCGATTCCAGACCAGAATCAATACCATTCGGCTCATCTATCACCGAGGGCAATATTGCAATAATCAGACTCTCCCCATTTCTATTCATTTCGATGCAAATAGATAATAATATATACTAGTAAAATGAACGCTCGCAAATACTCCCAATTTCTTGGAGCACTGGAAATACCCCGAAATATTATTCCGACGATAATCAATTTCGTTTGGGATAGATATCATAGATGCGATATTCTCGCTGCAAATTAAGTCGAAACTAGTAAATATATTCCAGCTTTTCCCTGACTTTCACTTGAGGAGGTTATTTCTAAATATTAACTGACTGATGCTCGGGGTCAATCTTCAAGGTTCAGCAAAGTTTATTGAGGTCGGTTCGTGGATGGGAGACCACCGAGCCTCGGGAAGCACGTTAAGTCATTGGTTGGATGCCATTTGTACAATCTTTGACAGTAGGTTATCAGAAGTCAGTAAAACTGACATCATTCTTGCCAAGGGGTGTCGTGTTAATAATAAAATAATAATTTATTACAGGTTTGACACAAAAAACATCGTTAAGTTCAATTAATCTCGTAAACATACCCATTTATTTCCCATGAATCAGGACTGGCTCTAAGCTCATTGGTACCAGGGAGGCAGTAACAGTGCCATTATTCAACGAACTGCCGCAAGATTGACCTGATTCGAAAATAATCATAGCCCTCATATATTAATTATTAATTTGACAAAGAAAATGTCTTAATTTCAAGGTGCAGTGATCTTCGTAACATGCTAGTCTGGTTTTACTTGAGTTTTCCCATAAATCAGTGCTAGCTCTAAGCTCGTAGGTACCAGGGAGCCAGTGGCTTGCGATAGTTAGCAGTTGCAAGGCCACTATTAATCAGTGGACCGCGGCCATATTGAGGTACCTTATTTGAAAATTACCAATAGTTATGAAATATTCATTCATTCGACACTGAAAACTATAAAATACATACAGGAAGGTCTTTCAAAGTGCAGCGATCTGAGGGCCAATTATTCCAATTTCAAACAACTTTCGTAATGGGAAAACTTGAGTAGATAAAAACAAACTCTCAAGAAAAAGAGATCTCGTTCCATGCATTTAACGAGAGTGTTAATTCTACTAATTTCCTCATTCACATCGCATACACATTTCAATCGTAAACTGTCAAAAAAGCCTTAATTTTCATACTTACAGCCTTAATTTTTGACAGTTAGCGAGATCTCTTTTTTCTTGAGAGTTTGTTTTTACTCAAGTTTTCCCATTAATAGCTAATTGATACCAGGGAAGCATCGACCAGCGATGTGTAGCGGCTGTAACAGCCTCAGCCAGAATTGACTAATATGATAATCATAATGTCATAGAACATTAATTCATTTGACTTCGAAAAATCCTTTACTTACTTAAATTGCAGTAGGTATCCTCGTTAACTTGCAAGTCTGGTTTTATTCGAGTAATCCCATAAATCGGTGCTGGTTCTAAGCTCACAGGTACCAGGGAGGCAGCGGCTAGTGATAGTTAGCCGCTGTAACACCGGCATTAATCAGCGGACCGCGGCCAGATTGAGCTAATTTTAAATGCATACACCTATCCTCTTGGCATGCTGACTGGAGGCACGTTACACCGACGTGTGTCGCAAGCTCGTAATGGTTAGTGGTGACGTGGTTTTATTTTCATTCATAAATATCAGCTTTGTAAGCTTTATTTTATTACGTTCTTAAACACATTTTCATGACGACGTGGTTTCTTAAGTACGTAAAAGCTGTTTCTCGTGAATAAGAGCAATTCCAAAAGAAAACACTTGTAGTTCGTCAATATCAGTATTAAAGGTAAACCAATTTATGGCCGCTGAAATAATATTAAATAGCATACTATGGGCGAGTTTCTTTTTCTAAAATAACCACTCTTGGGAAAAAGATTAACGGAGTTTTCTGTTAACATGCAGAAAACATGTTTTATTGGACATTATTTTCTATAAATAAGAGAGATACTTTCCATACGAACCTTAATATATCTAACATATTTAAACGTATTTACCTAGACGGCCTTTGTGTATTTATACTAGCCCATCTTTATTCATAAGCGTAATAATTACAATGTACTTTAATAAAAGACTTAATTAATATAAACAGAGGTGGGGAAGTGACTCGGTCCTGCCGCCTACACAGTACACACCAAACTCAGACGTTTTATTATTTATGATTCTGAGTAAATAATAAATAATGTTTTGTGCTATCAGTGGGTTAAACTTCATGAAATAGGATTACAGTACGTTGTTGTTGAAATAAAATCAAAATATTGACAAGTCATTTGTACTTACTACCGAATCTAAAAAAATCTATACTAATATTATGAAGCAGAAGAGTTTGTATGTTTGTTTGGTTGAACGCGCTAATCTCAGGAACTACTGGTCCGATTTGAAAAATTATTTCAGTTATCGAGGAAGGTTATAGGCTATATAATTATCATCACGCAAAGACAAATAGGAGCGGAGCAATCATGGAAAATGTGACGCAGACGAAGTTGCGCGGGTCAGCTAGTGTGTAGGTATTTTGGCAATTCTTCCTTGCACTCGGCGTAAATTGCATCAACTCAACATTGCTCGCTTTTGTACATTTTCGAATAACTGTTATGTCATGTTCGGTGTACAATAAAGAATAATAAATTAGCTCTTATAATTTTCCCACTACTGGGACGCAGCCTTCCTTTGTATGAGAAGGAGTGGACCCATGCAAGTTGATAGATGACGTCACATCATATCTTGTCTTATTTTTGGACTATTGAAACTGCGCTGTAGGTACTTGCCAATATGCTTTTAAACTTTGCTTAAGTCCTTGCTTCCTTAGAATGACCAACAAAACCATTCAATTAACTCATAACAAGCACAACATTTACAAAAATCACTGAAATAAATAAATCGAATTCAATCACAAACTTCCCTAATCACCTTTCACACCGTCGAGTAACACCACTGCGATCTATTCACCCGACCAAACCACACTATTACAGAGCATTCACTTCCGCATTCCATTGACGGGGACAAGATTAATTCTCGGCAATTTTCCGCGCGCTTTTATTACGCTTCGGTGTGACGGGCGGCCTGATGTACGGGCGAGTTGGTTCGGAGATAGATTACTTCATTCATTACGTCGGTGTGACGTCACGGCTAGGAACTAATATCGTACACAACAGCTCACCAGATTATATTAGGAGGAGATAGGGTGGTTGTACCATTTTGGTCAGTCCATCTCCACAAACGGGCTAATGAAGTTCAGGGTTCGAAGGGGACATTCTAGTCTACCACTTAGTAAAAAAAATTATAACAATATCAATCTAACATCTAAGGTAATCGGAACCGCTTGGTTATCGTTAAATCTCTTAAAAACATTTTATTGTTTTCAATCTGGCCAAGTTTGATGATATAAGCGGGGCAAACTTGGCTGATCGCGCTGGATAAAGAGGTAAAGACAGAGACAGGTTGTTGGATACAAAAATAGCCAATAAAAAAAACTGCAGCCCGCACCAATATTTCTTTTAACATCGATTTTGCATACTTGGTAGTTACGCCAAAAACTACTTTATCATCATCTGCCTAGTCTTTTCCCAACTATATTGGAGTCGGCTTCCAGTCAAACCGGATTCAGCTGAACCAGTATTTAACGTGGAGCGGCTGCCTACCAGACCTTCACAACCCATTAACTGGGTAACACGGTACTTCTAAAAACTACAACAGTGAAGAGAGCAAAAACATCGCAGTTCAACCAACTCTAGTTCCAGCTACACTAAAAACCTCATATTCACCGTGGAAACGCTTTACTTAATTAAAACTTAAGATTGGATAATAATCGAAGTTCGGCAACCCACAACTTCGGCCGCAAACTCCACAATGACTTGCTAAGATCACAGCGGTTGTTGCTTGTAGGTCCTACAAGCCAGCGACACATAGTTTGCGGCGAGTATATCAATTTGATCGTCTAAGGAATTACTAACTAGAACTGTGTGATGCTCTAAATTGTTTGGTAGTTACCTAAGTCTTAAGAGTTTGGGGATAACTATCCCCTTTGACCTATTCAATCTACATCAACATCAACTGATACTACATGAAATGATGTTGTATAGTTTTTAATTTTAACCTACTTCCCAAAATAGAGGAGGTTTTCAATTCGGCTGTTTTATGTTTATAATATAATATAATAATATATAGAACCGATTTGAAAAATTCTTTTTTTATCTGAAAGGATATACTTGTCGATTGGTCCCATTTAAATTTTATCACAATCGGTGAGGAAGTTTGGATTTTAAATCGAAATAGCTGGAATTCGTTTACTTGGATGATGGTTTTTTGTCATCCAAGTAATCGAAATTGCGTATTTTGCTTTTTGCCATTTTGCATGGCTGTTGTGTGCATACCACTAAAAATTGAAAAATAAAAAAACTTAAAAAGAAATACAAACTACTTCCAAATAAACAAAATAGAAAATAACTTTAATTTCGGAAGTCTGTGTCAAAATACGAAGAAACTAACAAAAACACCGATTGTATTTTTTTGTAAAAAGATTTTTATTTTTCAATTTTTTGGATAAAAAATTAGAATAGAATACATAACATTTATTGTCTCCAGTATAACAGCTAGTAGGTTCAAGCGAAAACATTATGCTTAGGTTCCCTAGTGGGTTGCTAAGCACTGGTTTTCAGCTTTTAAACCCTTGACTCCTTACAAAAGGAAATACAGCGAAAAAAAAACATACAGCAACAACGGAAGTGAGAATTAATTATTTAATGATTATACATCAACACTATTTTAAAAAGTGAAAAGAAAAATAATAAAAAAATATATATATAAAATTATTATAAAATATTCGATTGTCGAAGCAAAGTGAAAGTTTAGGTTGAATAACTTATGCTGTCTGGTGCTATCACACTATCTTTTATGTATAGCTCACTGTTAGACATAGTCCTTCATCGATTAGTACCGTCGGTCACCGAATGCGGGGACTGAATTCGGTTTAACAGAATTGATTTATCGAAATGGGCTGTTTACATAAATACGGCGACCGTCTTCGTTTAAATTATAGGTTTATCGTATTCGGCGACCGCATTCAGCCGAACAATGAGTGGTCGAAAACGATTTGCGGCCGAATACGGCTAACCGAAAACCAGTTTTCACTAGTCGGTGACCGCATTCGGGCTGCAACCAAATCCGTCAAAACGACTTGATGCAAATGAACCCTTGCACACATGCTTTCAGGTTACCTAGTATCATCTGCCCAGCCTTTTCCCAAGTACATTGGGGTCGGCTTCCAGTCAAGCCGGATTCAGCTGAATACCAGTGTTACCCAGGTAACCTAGTATAAAGAGAAAAAAAAAAAATAACATGGTTCATTCGGAATCCTATGCGCGCGTACACGACTCGCTTTTGGCCAGTTTGCAATGTGAAAATTAGTAGAAAATGGCACTCAGTAATGGGGTAAAACAGAGGGACAATTCTACTTATTTTCACATTCGCATCGCATTCGCATCTCAATTGCAATATGTCAAAAATGTGTGATGGCTGTTTTCAAAAATTTTTAAATAGGTATTAGTAGAATTGTCCCTCTGGTTTTGTAATAAGAATTTAGCATCCGCAAGAAAGTTACTCCCTAGGGACTCTTTCATCTTTGACAAATTCTCTTTGTCACAATCCCGTTTCTCCTGATTACAATTCATCCAATACATGGATATCTAAACCTTATGTCTATTGTGTACTACCGATGCATCACAAGTTAATACGCGCGTCTTTGTCCGGAGGCAATGGCACATGCTCCGCGGCTTCCAATCAGCGCAATCCATTAATGTCGCCCATGTATTATTGGGTACATTACGGGAGCTATGGGGCAAATGTGGCTCGTATTGTTACTGATATCTTCTGCTTATTGCTTATCAATTAATGCATGTTTATGTGTTTTCTCAATCATGCTTGAAAATGTGAGCATTATTTTGATAACCTTCTTCGAGATAAATCGAAATTGCGGTACTGGCCGAGCAGCGGCCGGCAAAAGTTGTATGAACATCCAAATCTGTTGTGTTTTGCGGCCAAATAAATTACATAGTAAACTCATATCTGTCGTGTAATTTAAAACTCGATCGATCTTTTATTCCGAAACATGGCAACCAAGGAGGTTTTGTTTAAATTTCGAACTGGCTTGCAAATAGAAAGCTGTTTATAGAAATGAACACTTTTAGGCGGGAATTATTATTGTTGTTGGTTGTTCGGCAATTTTGAAAAGTAATGGTATTTTTAACCGACTTACCAAAAAGGAGGAGGTTCTCAATTCGGATGTTTGTATTTTTTTTTTTATGTTTGTTCGGGCAAAACTCTGTCGCTTGCCAACCGATTTTAAAAATATATTTTTTGTTGGAAAGGGAATACTTCCCAAATGGTCCCATGATACGGAAACCAGGATCTGATGATGGCATCCCAGAGAAGTCGAGGGGAACTTTCGAAAATCGTATGGGCAACTAGTGCGTTTGTATTTTGCTTTTCTGCGATTTTGCAGTGGTGTTGTTAGGTGTGGGGTACCACTAAAAAGTGAAAAATAAAAAACTTTTTACAAAAAAATACAACCGACTTCCAAAAAAAAAAAAACACTACAAAGTAAAAAATAACTTTAATTTCGGAAGTCGGTGTTTTTGTAAGTTTCTTCGTATTTTGACACCGACTTCCGAAATTAAAGTTATTTTTTACTTTTAATTATTTGAGAAAAGTACTACACAAGCCTTGGCCTCAACTGGGCATTGATGGACTTACGTAGTGTGCCTCGGCACAATTGCTTTAACTGTTATAAATACAAATAATGTATATTGTAATAAAAATAAATAAAATACAGCAATCGTTGACCGTGTCTTGCTTCAGGGGTCTTCGGTTTGGAATTTTAGACTGGAAATTGGGAGAATACAGCAGACTACTGTTCGTTAATAGGTAGTTACAGAAGTCACACTAAAAATCAACATATATATACGTTTCTGCATGCTCAATGTGCTTTGTGCTCCTGATTATCTAAAACAATATTTTAAAGTGTTAGTGTGGCAGTTCTCACAATCTTAACCTTTGAGCGTCCATAAACTTAATTCTTTAAATTCCTCCTCACCGCACTGGGTTCTTGTCTAACTCCTACGTTAGTTCCATAATTAAACTCTAGAATATGCTACCCCTTGACATCAAGAAAGCCGAGTCAAAATTATCTTATTTAAAGCGTAAACTCCGAAAACACTACTTAAAAGCCTGTCATTCATAGTGTGGTTGGTTTGGGTTATCATTCGTAGTTTGGTTAGACCGGAAAATGACATACTCCGTAATATTGTAAAATATCGCGTGCGATTGTAATAATTTTTTTTTTCTAGATAAGGCCCGGATAATTGAAAACTATTATATTTTGATGGGATTTATTATATTATACAAAACGATTTTTTTTATTTATTACAATCTTGCGGAGTCTTTCATTTTCCAGTGACATATATAAACCAAAATAAATGTAAATGATTCTAAACTAAAACAAGAACTTTACTTAAAACCTATCAGCGATCAATAACTATTGTACCCTCAATAAATAAAACTCGGATACAATTAATATCTCGGATGTTATTCCGGTTTCACCCCAAAGTAATCCTCGATCATATAAATCTTTAATTAATTTATTAATGGCGGATCAATTTGGAGGATCTGACCGGAATACATCCGTGTCCAATGGGCAGACCAATAATCCTTACTAATATTAATAATGCGAAAGTAATTCTGTCTCTTCTTCATGCCTAAACCACTGAACCGATTTGGACGAAATTTTGTAAAAAGGTAGTTTGAGACCCGAAAAAGGACATAGGTCATTTTTATCCCGGAAATCCCATGGAAACGAGAACTGTGAGGGTAAATAGGTTATTATGTATTCCGGGAGTATTGATCACGCGGGTGTAGCCGCTTGCACACGCTAGTCCTATATATATAACTAGCTGACCCGTGCAACGTCGTCTGCGTAATATTTTTCATTACTGCTCCGCTCCTATTGGTCTTAGCGTGATGATATATCTCTTAGCCTTCCTCAATAAATGGGCTATCTAATACTGAAAGAATGCTTCAAATCGGACCAGTAGTTCCTGAGATTAGCGCGTTCAACCAAACAATCAATCAAACAAACAAACAAACAAACTCTTCTGCTATAAAGCAGCATATTAGTATAGATAGACTCTCATTTGACAACAATCTCAACTTATAAAAATCAGCCAAGTGCGAGTCTGTCTCGCGCACTGAGGGTTCCGCACAAACCTGGAGGTATTATATTATAAGCAAAAGTTGCGGTTTACGATTTATGACGTATTAAAAAAACACTAGTTACTAGATCTCGTTCAAACCAATTTTTGCTGGTACTTTACATGGTACTATACATCTTATTTTTTTTAGTTTTATCATTCTCTTATTTTAGAAGTTACAGGGGGGGACACATTTTACCACTTTGCAAGTGTCTTTCTCGCAAACTGTTGTTTAGAAAAAAAAATATAATTAAAAATCTCAACATCATTTTCGAAGACCTATCCATTGATGGGGTATAACCCGAAAAAAAACGGGTTTGATGAAAAAAAAAAATTGAGTTTCAGTTCTAAGTACTTTTTTCTATTTTTGTGTGAAAATCTTAATGCGGTTCACAGAATACATCTACTTACCAAGTTTCAATAGCATAGTTCTTATAGTTTCGGAGAAAAGTGGCTGTGACATACGGACAGACAGACAGACATGACGATCTATAAGGGTTCCGTTTTTGCCATTTAGCTTCGGAACCCTAAAAACTAAGAAACAATTTTCTCGTAAAGCCCTCTAATGTGCCTACTCATTTGGGATAAAGCTAGCGAGTCTGTGTTTCCTGATAGCTACAACGTGGGGTTCTTTAAGACAAGAGAGAATGAGCAAGGTCAAGCGCCCTCATATGTCGACCACATTATCAAAATCATTGTAAACTAGGTACTCTGTCCGTCCGTCCGTTTGTCCGTTTGTCCGTATCTCAAAAACCGTAAAACGTTGACAGTTGAAATTTTCACAGAGTGTGTATTTCTATTGCCGCTAAAACAACAACAACAAATAATAATTAACTAAATCATTGAGTGTGCCAGTCACCCCCTGCCATTTAAAAGCCGTGTATATTGTTAGTGGTCAGGCAGGGGCCAATAGTTCTTCTATAATAAACGATTATCAGTCCACTAAGCCACTCAAAACCCATAGCGTTTCATTTTTTGTTTCCATATTCTGCAATAGTACCTACTGCTCCAGCCGGGGATTGTCCTTGGGAATACTTTCAGTGCATACAGGGATAATCGCCGGTTGGTGCCCCATTACATTTGAAATGTCTAACGGGGCCTCTGCGAGTTGGTTTCGGCCCCTCGTACGCCTACCAAAGGACCGGGTCTCCAGGGACCCGAGAAAGTAAAAAATAAATAAAAAATATTATGTTTTACTTTTATGTTTTTTTTCGTACGAACGTCACCGAATGGTTAACTTTTCGGTTAAATATTAATGTTTATTTTAAGACATACATTTTAATAAACCACCTCTGGTCACTGACAATGGGAGGTGTTCTCAGGCTCAGAGTAAGTGAGCCATTCATTTAACCTTTGGTGTAAAAGGCATTAATTGGGGGTCAACGGCCTCGTATTTTGAGGCAAACAATAAGAAAATATTTAGGAAATACAAAGTTGTTGACCCCGCCTTTACGTAGAATACAGTAATTAATTAAAATGAACAATACTGAACTCAATCAAAGAGTTTGTTATGGAAATATCTTATTTACGAATTCTATTTTTGACAGTACCATGACTTTGTCCGCATAGAATGTGGAAACTCAAAGACACGGAAACACATTTAAAACGCAGAAAATCAGTATATCTTTTGTCACTCTTTGATGGGATTACGGTTTTCTATACAAACGTCATCTCAATTTCCCTCCCTTGTGTTCTCTTCCCCCTTAATCTTCTTAGGAAGGCAGCTTCACACTTTGAATTCAGAATACATATGTGGCCAGACCAGGGGATCTGTTTTACAGTTTTAACATCATCATGATTCTGGTGTGGGAGGGAGACAGAACTATACAAGACGTATAGTACTATCCCTTTTTTCACAACGGAATCATACTGACAGACGTCATATTATTATGAAGACCCGTCCCTTGGTCCCTATTGGTCTAGCTCTAATCTGTCTCCTGCTTGATGAGGAGGGAAGTGGAAATTATATTTATTTTTTGCTACTCCTCCGCTGTACTCTTCTGATTAAATTGCGGGATCCGAGACAGTTGAATCGTTTCTCCGGGACTCGTCGGGCTTCATTAGCTCGGCGTTTTTCTGGTGGGCGCCACTGTGGATTCTGGCTTTCAGGAGTTGCAGTGGTTAGGAATGTGTGGCGGGCTTGTCCCATTAAAACCCATAAAAATTTTCAAAGATGTTTAAATTACGGCCGGAACCAACGTCTTTGCGTGTTTTTCCGAAGCCCATCGTGTTTTGGAAAAACACCGAAGCACGGTGGAGTTTCTCTATGTAATGTTAGGCACGAGCAGCCCATCCAACGACCTGTGCAATCGTTTTTTTTTTCTTTTTCTAGGTTTACTCTTGACTCTCGTCTAGGTCAGAGGTGACATAGACAAAGTCTACGATGGAGTGAGGAGCTTACCCAGTAGAAATCTGTTCACTCTAACTTTAAGATTAGGGTATTGAATGCATTTCCTCGTCGAGGCGATCGCCGGCGGTGTCCACCGCGAGTCACCGCGGCCCTGGAACGCAAAGGGCATTAGGAGGAACACGGATGGGTTTTAGTCAGCAAGACTCTGACACTCCCTTTTGCTTTGCCCAGAGCGGGAGGAGTCCATTGAAGAATACTAATCCTTAAAAAAAAAACCGGCCAAGTGGGACTCAGACTCGCGCGCCGAGGGTTCCGTACAAACCAGTAGTATTATATGATAAGCAGAAGTTGCGATTTACGATTTATGACGTATTAAAAAAACTGCTTTCTAGATCTCGTTCGAACCAATTTTGGCTGGTAGTTTACATAGTAATGTACATCATATAGATTTTTTAGTTTTATCATTCTCTTATTTTAGATGTTAAGGGGGGGGGGGCACATTTTACCACTTTGGAAGTGTCTCTCGCGCAAACTATTCAGTTTAGAAAAAAATTATGTTAGGAACTTCAATATAATTTTTGAAGACCTATCCATAGATACCCCACACATATTGGTTTGATGAAAAAAAAAAAAATAGTATCAGTTTTAAGTATGGGGACCCCCAAAATTAATTATTTTTTTTTCTATTTTTGTGTGAAAATCTTTATGCGGTTTACGGAATACATCTACTTACCAAATTTCAACAGTATAGTTCTTATAGTTTCGGAGAAAAGTGGCTGTGACATACGGACGGACAGACATACAGACAGACATGATGAATCTATAAGGGTTCCGTTTTCTGCCATTTGGCTACGGAACCCTAAAAAGGGTTGAATGCATTCGAAAACACAGACACAGATAGAGAGTTCCACTATTTTGTTGTACACATTATAATAGAGGTTTAGAAACGCATTGGTGAAATAGTAACAAAATAGAAATGGTAACTGTTCAAAATCAAAATCAAAATCAAAAGTCATTCATCCAAATTAGGCTGAGTGCCAGCACTTTTTGAACGTCAACGTTTACAAGAAGACAGTCCCCCAAAAACGCCCGCCCGTCACCACTTCCTAGTGTTTTAGCTGGGAAGATTAAGTAGCCAACAAACTCCCCAGCCACACATCTGTCTAAATCTATGCGTCTAGATGTCCGAAGCGTTGTTTAACCTTGTCGAACTCTTCTTGCGGAAATTATTATTTAGAGCGAGCTCCTCAAATATACCAAATCCACTAATTCGCCAGCCACACACGCAATCAATCAGTGTCTGCAGGTGATTGGATATGCGAAGAAGTGTGACGGTGATCGATCCTCGCAGACCCCTCTCAATATTCCGACCACTCTTCGTAATGGTGTCTATTGACTGACCTGAATGGATGGGAGGCCCGTGAAGGAGGTGTGACAAATTTTGGGAACTAAGGTTGCTTGATTGAAAGGAGGTACCTGTAGTGGAATGGAAATCAAATAGTGAATAGGTACATAGGTGGAAAGAGTTGGAGGTTTAAAAAATGTGAAAAAAAAATCGAAATGTGAAAGGAGATGTTTCAAAATGCGCCAGGTCTATGTACACTACCTTAAATAATATTTTTATCCATAAAATTATTTTTATCGATTTTCAATATGGCGTCGCACCGATTTAAACCATTGATCATAGAAAGATAACTGTCAGCTGTCACAACAATGTCACTTCAGACACTTTGGTCTCGTTGTCAGTATATAAATATGTCAGAAATAATGTCAAACGTCATTAATTAATCAAAATGACAGCTTACCGCCATTAGAGGTTTTGTTGTGTGTTGCAATTTCAAGTGTAATTTTTTGTGCTTTACCAGCAAACAACGCTATTTTAAAGAAATTGGACAGTTGAGAACTGTTTTAAATGTATTTCCCTATTTTTAGTCTAGTGTACAAGGACCTGGCCCAGGCTCCATACATTTTGGAACATCTCTTTTCTCTTTTGGCTTGTCAACTGAAAAAGTCTAATTAGTCCATCAGACAGACTATAAAATAATTTTGACCCATTTTTTTTCTTTTGTTACGCAAACCAAAATTGACAAAGATACGACGCTTTTAAAATTCTCAATACGTCACGCTGTGGTATAATTTTTAGTGCGTTCTGACGTCACGTGTTTTGATGCGTTTTATCTTTGTCAATATTTTAATTGATTTGCAAAAAACAAAAAATACGTGTCTCTATCTATTCTTTTTCAATAGGTAGTTTGTAACAGACTGACTAAATAGATTTACAGTTTGTTGATGGTGGAAATTAGACTATTATGTATGGTGAAAGAGTTGGATGTTGTTGCTAGAGGAAAAGGTCTGCATAGATTGGGCGAACAAAATCTATCGAATTAAATTACTGATGATTATTGAATTAGTGCAGTAATTTTTTACTTCGGAAAATTACTTCAGAATGACCAGGTGAACGTTGTACCACCTAAATTAGATTTGATTGTAATGCTTTCTTTTGTTTCCTAAATCACCTAAGTTTTTTTTTATCATTGATAGGCATACGTTTGACCGCTATCTCACCTGATGTTAAGCGATGATGCGGTCTAAGGTGGAGCACACTTGCCTAGAAGTAACCTATTCACTCTTGACTTAAAGACTCCCAGGTTGTAGCTATCAGGAAACACAGACGCCGGCAGGGAATTCCACTCTTTAGCTGTACGCACAATGAATGTATTCCCAAAACGTTTTGTGCGTATAGGTGGAATGTCCACCATGTACCGGTGGCGCATCGCCGTACGTCTTGTGGTCCGATAGTGGAACGGGCTTGGCGGAATTAAATTATGCAATTCCGTCGCACACTCCCCAAAATGTAACCGATAGAAAACCGACAGGCCAGCAACTGGGCGTCGATGCTCAAGACTTTGGAGCTTCGATTTGACAAGCTTGTCATTGCCAATGATCCTCTTGGCTGGTATCTGGCAGATCCGTCCCAAAGATGAGAGCAGTACTCCTTACACGATCAAACTGGCGCTTGATACAGTTTAAGAAGCTGTTCCGGCGTGAAGTACCGTAGGTTCACCTTAAACAGTATAGAAACCAAAAAAAGAAAAAGAAAAATCAAAAGTCATTTATTAAAATCAGGCTGAGTGCCAGCACTTTTTGAACGTCAACGTTTACAAGAAGACAGTCCCCCAGAAACGGCCGCCCGTCACCACTTCCTAGTGTTTTAGCTGGGAAGAAGAACAGGCCAACAAACTCCCCAGCAGCACATCTGTCTGTTGCGTTAGAAGAACTTGCACTTATACAAAATTATGCAAAGTATTATTACAAATAAAAATAATAAAACATGGGTAACACATACAACCTAAAAAACTAAACTCATTCGACACTTGTAAGCTAGCACACTCCTCCATGGCATCGTTATCGAACAACAAATCGGTTCTGGCAAACATGGCATCGTAATCGAAAAACAAAAACAAATCGGTTAAGCGATTTCCGGTTTTTGCAAAGTATGGCAATTAATTTTTATATTATACTAGCTTTTGCCAGCGGCTTCGCCCGCGTGATCCCTAGGGAACATGTTCCCGGGATTAAAAGTAGCTTATGTGCTATTCCAGACTATAATCTATCTTTGTTCTAAATTTCATTAAGATCCGTTAAGCCGTTCTGGCATGATTGAGTAACAGACAACCAAACTTTCAAATTTTCATTTTTTTTTTCATTTTTTCTATTGATTGTAGCGCGTTGAAAAGTATACTATAACCAGCTCAGGAGTATGAAAAATAATTATACTAAGTTTCGTTAAAATCCGTCGAGCAGTTTTTGTTTCTATAACGGTTATACAGACAGACAGACAGACAGACAGACAAAAATTTTACTGATTGCAGTTTTGGCATCAGTATCGATCCCTAATCACCCCCTGATAGTTATTTTGGAAATATATTTCATGTACAGAATTGACCACTCTACAGATTTATTATAAGTATAGATATAGATATAGAAGATAGATAGACTAGGTTTCGCCAGCGACTTCGTTCACGCATATCCCGTGATTTTCGACCCTGTAAGAATTTTGAGAAATCCTCCCTTAGTGCACTCCTACGGAGTGTAAGGAAGCTACATGTCAAACTAGCTGACCCGTGCAACGTCGTCTGCGTAACATTTTTCATTACTGTCCCGCTCCTTTTGGCCTTAGCGTGATGATATATAGCCTATAGCCTTCCTCGATAAATGGGCTATCTAACACTGAAATAATTTTTCAAATCGGACCAGTAGTTCCCGAGATTAGCGCGTTCAACCAAACAAACAAACAAACAAACTCTTCTGCTTTATAATATTAGTATAGATTTCATGGTTCTATACTCTGAGGTTTTAGCTGTGCGTTGATCGATCAGTCAGTCAGTTTCTGCTTTTATGTATGTCACCGGAAAATAGCAGACTCCTTAAGATTGTATTAAATCTTGATTAGATTATAATATCTATACTAATATTATAAAGCAGAAGAGTTTGTTTGTTTGGTTGAACGCGCTAATCTCAGGAACTGCTGGTCCGATTTGAAAATTTCAGTGTTAGATAGCTCATTTATCGAGGAAGGTTATAGGCTATATATCATCACGCTAAGACAAATAGGAGCAGAGCAGTAATGGAAAATGTGACGCAGACGAAGTTGCGCGGGTCAGCTAGTCTCGATATATTACGGAAAATAACAGCCGCACAGGTCGATCTTAAAGGTTAAGCAACGCTTGCCGAGGTTGGTCTGTGGATGGGTGACCAGCTAAACATATCGAGTTTCCTCCGTGTCTCGGAAAGCACGTTAAGCTGTTGGTCCTGGCTGTCATTTGGAGATCTTTGGCAGTCGTTATGGATAGTCAGAAGTTATAAAATCTGACACCAGTCTTGCCAAGGAGTACCGTGTTACCCGGTTAATGGTTTGTGGAGGTCTGGTAGGCAGCCGCTCCACGTAAAATACTGGTATTCAGCTGAATCCGGTTTGACTGGAAGCTGACCCCAATAAAGTTGGGAAAAGGCTAGGCAGATGATAATGTTATGAAAAAATCGTTTTGTAATATATTTGTTTTGTATGTATCCCATCGAAATTCAATAGTTTCCAATACATCCATGTCTTATTTAAAAAACTTAGTTCAGAATTTCACGCGATGTTTACAAATATTACGATGTTCGCCATTTTCCGATGACATATATACAGACAGAAAATATCCTTAAAATTGATGTGCAGAAAATTGGTTCCTTTATGTTCAGTTTTAGTTAGACAAGATAATATAGGTAAAAGGCGAAGCTCTACCATAATCAGCCTAGTCGTGAATGTTGGAACCATACTGAGTACAGTTGCAGTTCTCAAATAAATCTAAATCTCTATCGAGAAGGAATGTGTACATGTATCGTTGTAATTTCTGTTTGTGGTCAGGTATGGGTCAGAGTTCAACTTCTATGACTAATAGGTACGAACCGAAATCGAATCGAAATGAAACCACAACTGTGACGTTTCTTGTTCAAAAAGTGGCATCGATCCCTACAGGAATCACATGCCACTTTTAGCACTTTTGAGTATTGGGAACACAGAAAAAGGTATTTTGCAAAAGTTTTTTTTTTTTTTTTTTATACGAAACGGGGAAACTCTTTGCCTAAATCTCACCTGATGGAAAGTGATGATTAGGCCGAAGATGGAAGCGAGTTTCACCCGGAATCCTCTTACACAGAGGAACTGGCTATCATACCTCTAACTGCCGGAACACAACAATGCTGTTAACATTGTTGTTATGGCGACAGACTTAGACATGATGGTGGTAGCTTGCCAGGCGGACTTAGAACAAGTCCTACCACCAACCAAACCGAGCAAAAAATAAATGAAGCGACTTCGTATTATTATTTTTAATGAACATACGTACAAAACTGTTTTTAAATATTATTAAATCAATCAATCAATTATGTTTTACAGGTACTAATAGATATTTCAGGTCTGGTTGTTTGTGTATATGAGTTATTTGTGTGGAACCGAACCCACCTAAGAAACAGGAGAAATTATTTGAACAACGTGTCCATGTCCATATTGTCTTTATAACTGCCTCATAAAGCTTGGGCCTCACAAAAGTGGCCGTAGTGTTTAAGTTTTTACTTTAACATAAGCATAACTATAACTACCACTATTCAAATTGGCTACCACTAACCGAATTACCTACTTCCAACAATTTCTACCAAAAAGCCAAAATAAAACTGACAAAATTAATGTAAATTGACGTAATTCCGTAATTATGGCAGCGGCTAACAAAACAAATGAAATTAGAAACTGCTCCTAACAGAGTTTGGTACGGTAATACAACGCCGCATTGGAATTGGTATGAAAACGTCCTAATTCATTATTATCTATTGACGTATTACCAGCCAGTTATTTGCTCCATTGTGAAATATATTTTCATAAACTCTATTGGAAAACTTTTGGTGCCAATTATGATAGTCATTTGTTTTTATTGTTTTGCATACCTAATAATTAACTCGTCGAGAGTACGAGATACTATAAGTCATAAGATCTGTTACTCCTACCTATTTATTTTTAATTTTAGGCTCAGTAGTTTTGGAGATAAGGGGGCGGGAAACATTTTTCCGCATAAAGATTTTCACACGAAAATAGAAAAAAAAACAATAAATTTTGGGGGTCCCCATACTTGGAACTGAAACTCAATTTTTTTTTTCATTGAACCCACACGTGTGGGGTATTTATGGATAGGTCTTCAATAATGATATTGAGGTTTCTAAAATATTTTTTTTATCTAAACTGAATAGTTTGCGCGAGAGACACTTCCAAAGTGGTAAAATGTGTCCCCCCCCCCTTAACTTCTAAAATAAGACAATGATAAAACTAAAAAAAATATATGATGTACGTTACCACGTAAACTACCAGCGAAAATTGGTTTGAGCGAGATCTAGTAAGTAGTTTTTTTTAATACGTCATAAATAGTAAATTGCAACTTCTGCTTATAACATATATACTGGTTTGTACGGAACCCTCAGTGCGCGAGTCCGACTCGCACTTGGCCGGTTTTTTTAAATCTATACATATAATAAAACTGTAGAAAAGTGGTTTTTGTACATGAAAAAAAAATCCAAAAAAAATACCTAGGGTGTTAAAGAACAACCAATAGAACCCATTCCCAGCATTTTTAGAATTCGTGTCTGTTTGTCTGTTAATTATTCGGGCATCACGTAAAATCTGCGAATGCAATGTAGATAACTTTTACACACAAGGATTGAGCGTAACTTAGAGTAACATTTAGTTTTTGTTTCATTGCAATCGGTTCAGTCTATCAAAAGATATTTGAATTTAAAGTTTTCCAGAAGTAAAATTAGGGTTATGTGCACTTAGTCTCATTGTAACTTTTATACATAACAATAAACTGTGCGTAAATTGTAGTAATATTAAGTTTTTTGTTTAATCGCAATCAGTTCATACCTTATAATAAAAAATGTGATTTAATAAAATTATAATTATTATAGTCTTTCCAAAGTAAAATATTGAAATAGCGCCATCTATCAAACTTAGACTGGACTATACCTAGAGATCAACTGCGTGCAGTATTCGATAAATGGCGTTAGCGTGTGACGTCAATTCTCTGAATCGCAGTGTTAAGATGTTCCTTGAAAGAATGACCTTCGCCCATGTCTGCAATTGAGTCAAGTTGATTTATCTATTTTTCATCTATGCTAATCTATACTAATATTATAAACTAGAAGAGTTTGTTTGTTTGTTTGGTTGAACGCGCTAATGTCAGGAACTACTGGTTCGATTTGATCAATATTTTTAGTGTTATATAGCCCATTTATCGAGGAAAGTTAAGGCTATATATCATCACGCTAAGACAAATAGGAACGGAGCAGTAATGGAAAAAGTGACGCAGACGAAGTTGCGCGGGTCAGCTAGTTATAAATATTATTCGGTATGATTCTTAGGTAATTGTCTCTTTTTTTATTTAATGTCTATTATAGTTTATTTTTGATTTAATATTATAAATTTCATTTTAATTCAGTGGCATTAATAATTTCTGTTTTTCTATTTTATTTTTGTATAAATTTGTCAGGTTATGTTTATATTTTTTTTTCTGTTTATAAAATTTCACATTTGTTCGATATTTTTTGTATATACCAATAACCTGTTTGTGAGAATGCAAGTTGGTTTTAATAATTAATAAAAACATAAGAAAAAACTTTTTCTTATTTAGAAAATTTTATTTTTAGTCTGTAAATACTTCGAAAACTTTTCAGCTCTCAATTTACACAATCTACAAAAATGAATAATGCAAATGAATCTCTTTGATGGTTGTTTAATTAAGATTTTTAACAAAGGATGCCTGCTACCTAATTTCGTCCTACCATTGTTTGTATATTCAGTTCTTCGACTTCATAATTTTAACTAGCTTATACAAGCGAGTTCGCCTGTATTCGAAAATTATTCAAGAAGAACCACTTATCAATAAAGTTTTCTGTGTCCTAATCTGGAATATAGTTTTCCTGTGCTCCAAATTTCATCTAAATTCGGTCAGCTGTCGTGTTGTCAATGATACAACCTATTCATTTTTTTAAATGATGGGTAATCATCGTATGTGGAGTCATTTGATTATTTGATCATGAATGAAGAGTCTGACACTCCCTTCTGCTTTTCCCAGAGCGGGAGGAGTCCCGCACTCTTACTGACTAAAACCCATCCGTGTTTCTCCTAATGCCCTTTGCGTTCCAGGGCCGCAGTGACTTTTTTGAACAAATTCCCCAAACCTGGCAGACACCTAAACATGCCAACAGTCTTTAACAAGATTGAACCCTTATGAAGCTATTCTAAATAATATATTTGTGTTTCCTGATAGCTACAACCTGGGAGTCGAAGAAGATTGAAATAAGTAAAAAAGGTCATAAAATAAAAACTACTGAGACAAGCGGGACCAAATGGTAGTGTGCCGCATCGAGCTAAAAATAATCACACAAATCGGATCAGCAACCTCTTAGTAATCGGTACATACATAAACAAAACAAAAACAAAAACCCGCTGAATTGAGAACCTCCTCCTTTTTTGCAAGTCGGCTAAAAAACTGATCCAACGGAATTACCTACACTCAATTACCCCAGGCTATAAATCAAACAATTAGCTAAACGTCGCCATGTAAAAGACAACGTATTCCAGCCCTAAATGGCTGTACTTATTCCGCGCACGTCATCAGACAAAGCGCCTTACCCAGCCGCTGTTAATTGAAAATAATAATACCATACACACATTCCTACCTCGTAGGTACGGTAATTCCCTCTAAGTAAAGGTATTTAAATAAAACATCAGATAACTCTGGCAGTCCTCCGGCAACTCTCATACATTATCGCAGAGCCGAGCTTAAGCTTACGTGCTTCGCGTAAAACGCGTTTTCTTCCACCTATAGTAACGACCTGAAGGAAAAATGATGCGTTAAGCGAGATACATGTGTCTATGAATAATTTAACACCCGTCTTCTGCAGAGTCTAAGTGGGACTTTCACCCTATAAAGTAGAGGTAACATCGGCTAATTTGACGTACATTGCTGGTTTCGTGTGTTGAAAAAAATGAAACAGTCAACAGATGCGGCAGTGTATATCAAACAGAAAGGTAGCACTCTATAAATGGATTGATGAGGATGTCCCAATTGACCATCGGAGTGTGAGTCGCTACTGAAACTTTTTTACGATTTGACTTCGCTTTGCTCGGGTTGTGCTTAAGGCTCAACGCAAATCCTCTAAATAAAAACGAGCCTTAAATATTTTCGTGTGGAATGAGCCGATAACGCCCTGTATGGGGTCTGGGAGAAGATTTTACGATGGTCTTAAGGCAATTCACAGGTGAACTGAAACAGGGCGGTTTTGTGTGCCATAATGTGCATTGACGGCGATTTTAAAAGTGCGTTAAGTTTATATGCTCATTAGCTGACCCGCGCAACTTCGTCTGCGTCACATTTTCCATTAATGCTCCGCTCCTATTTGTCTTAGCGTGATGATGGTGTCCATAAATGGGCTATCTAACACTGAAAGAATTTTCAAATCTAACCAGTAGTTCCTGAGATTAGCGCTTTCAACCAAACAAAAAAACAAACAAACTCTTCTGCTTTATAATATTGGTAAAGATTCTTTTTGATATATTTTCGGCTTTTATGTACTTCTTTTTTCCTTTTTTTAATGTTTTTTGATGTAACAGTGTTTAACCGACTTTAATAAGAGAACTTTCTCAATTCGATAGTATATTTTTTTATGTTTTAAACCTCATAACTCCGTTTTTTATGAACCGATTGGAAAAATTCTCTAAAATGAAAGGATTAACGTTTCCATTAGTTCCAAACAAAAATCATCAAAATCGGTTCAGTAGTTTGGTTTTTTTATCTAAGTATAAATAAAGATACGCTATTTATGTAAAAAATGCGTACTTATTTGATAAAGAACAATTATTTTTTTTACGCCTTTTGAAGTTAACGTGGTTTTATACTGCAGCGTTTTTTCATTTGGAAGTCAGTGGTTTTTCTTGTTAAAACGTTTTTGTTTTAAATATTATCTGCTTATTTGTTGAGCGGTATTTATTGCAATGCGGTATGTTCGTATCAAAAGCCCGTCTATAATTACAACGTCATTAAAATACGATAATTATTGCAATTTTAATTCAATCACGTTTGTTTATTATCCTTAATACTTACATCGTATTTATAAACTGAAACTCATTACGCGCAATAATAGTTGTGCAGCTGAAATACTTATTATTATGTCAATCAAATTTTACAAGAACGTTCATAACAGGTACTAGTTTATTTTATTTACCTAAATGAGATTATTTATAGCTGGATACTAAAACTTTGTAGGTAAGTTTAAATATAAGTTTTAATAAAGGAAGTGTTCTTAAACGTATGGAACCTGGTCCAGGCCCATGTACACTATAATAAAAGGATAGGGAAATACATTTAAAACACATCTCCTTTGTCCAATTTCTTTAAAATGGCTTTGTTTGTTGGTAAAAATCAAGAAATTACTCTTGAAATTGCGAAACAAAAACCAGTCATGGCGTGTATGTTTATTTCTGTGGAAGTTGAAGGTTGACAATAGTTACTTTACTCTTTGACAGTGACTGAAGTGACACTGTTGTGACAGCTGACAGTTATCATTGTTTTTAAGCATAGAGTAACTACATCAATGAGACGCCATGTTTGAAAATTGATAAAAATAATGATAAAAACAAACATCAATTAACTACCACAAAAGCATACATTCTACGGATTTTTCTCTTTTCCTTGAGGTATTGTACATAAACCTTGCCTATTTTGGAACATCTCCTTTGTATTTTATGCAAAATACGTAGAAAACCAAAATAAACCAGTAGGCATTAAAAAAATCATCCAGATCGCTGTCAATTGCAGAAGTGTCAAGAACACTAGCAGCATTGCACTTTTGGATAGTAATGCTGATTATTTGGCGAAGAAAAACCCTCAAGTAAACAGTCGACAAGTTTTTGCTTATGCGAATTTTTATTTACTTTTTATAGGAACGCGTTTGACAACTATCTCACGTGATGGTAAGCGATGATGCGGTCAAGATGTAGTAAGCTTGCCTAGAAGTAACCTATTCACTCTTGACTTAAAGACTCCTAGGTTGTAGCTATCAGGAAACACAGAAAATATATTTACTACGGGACTTCTCAAATTAACAGCTGAACTAGAGTTGGCTTTTTGGTACACAGTTTTGTAATATTCTCATTAATAATATATAGTTTTATGGATTGGTATATTCAATAGCTCACATACTTTAAATATCAAAAAAGTAAGTTTGCTTTAGTTATTTGCGGGGCAATCGTTCACTATCTTCCTAAAAATACGTAAAACTTTTGAAATAAAATAGTACATTCATAAGATACCTATGCTTGATTTCTGAGGTACTTTATCTGTCCTTTAACCACTAACCAAGCAATAGAAATATGACAAATAGCATTAAAGGACATATAAACGACCGGTGAAAACCTCTAAAACCGAACATAAGTAAACTGTTATTAAACAAATGATCAAAAACATGGTATCCAAATTTTTAATGCGATATTTCAACGCCTGACCTAACATACTGGCCACTAGGGTATTCTTCGCAAATATTTTTGCGATAGCAACACAAATATTTTGTCCCCAAAAAATACTCGTGAATTAGTTAATAAAAACATTAAAATGACTTTGTTGTTTTATGCTTCCCTGGTCCATCGTACATCAGAATTAGTACTCTTTCATCTTAGCGGGGTCTCGGTACTAAAATCATAAGTACTGCATATATTTCAGAAAGATCCTCTTAGCTGCCTCCCTGAGGGAATGCGATAAAAAATCTTACATACTTTCTTCAAGATTTACTCAAAGAGAGGTGAACAAAGAAAGGAAATAATTTATTTTGTTCTACACAGCGAGAACGGCGAAAAAAGTTTATATTGTCTTGTTCTGAGCTAAAAAAGGAATCTTTCTTTAGAATATTTAGATGGAATGATGTAAAGTTGCTCACTGATTGGCTAGCTACAACAGATGCTGGATAAAATCGTCTGTGTAAATTGGGCCGTGACAAAATAATGATTTCTGACTAGTAACAAAATCTAAAAGCGGCCAGAGATCTTAATGCATAACGACTTAAAGTCTTCTTATTTTAGTGTCGATGGACGCATACAAAATTTTTCGGATCAGTACTGAGCAACTTGTACTGCAACACTATCATTGGCCTCGTTCATATTGGATGGTGCAGGTGCTTTAAATGCATGACGGGCAATTAATGAGGCGATCCATGTCCTGTGAAGGGGCTCCGCACTTACGATTAATGACTACTTTTAAAGTAAAGGCATCTCGTCATATTGATCTACAGTATTTTTTGGTATCACCATTCCAGCTGAAAGACGCCCCACTGCTGGGCATGTGCCTCCCCATGATTCGCAACGTCGCCCGACCCTGTAATTCGAAGCAAACAACAACAAGAACAAACATTATTATATAGAAACAAGCTTCTCTTGTATACTGAAAAATAAAATTACAGATCAAAATTAATCAGACGACGGTTCATAAAGACATGACACTCACTAACAGTCAAAGAATCGAATTACTCTTTTGTCACTAACAAACATTATTAACGGTTCTTCCGACCACTGCATTGAACCTTTTACGTCGGAAATAAATGAATAACATTTTTTTTCCATAATGGATGATTCGACGTAACACTGCGACGATATCGATATTTTATTAATTGCACATTCACGGCATCATAAATATTTTCCTACTAACTTTGTATACATGCGCGTAATAACCACTTTAATGATAGGATTAAAGTCTGATTAGTTTTGTTTGCTCTAAGAATAACTAATTAGTGTTAAAAAAGAGACTAAAAAAATATATATATGACGGCGGGGGCTGTTCTTTATCGCTCATTGTCTCGAAATAATCTACTGTGGGTTAGGTAGGTATACGTAGCTTGATGACACGTGATGATTTTAGTATCGTCCGCACCGGCCGACCGCTACTTGAGAAGTGGCCTGACGCGCCGCTCGCGCCGGTGCATTCCAACACTAACTTCATCTAGCGCCACTAGGTGGCGCTGGCATTCCGGAAACCGCCACGATACCACCGATTTCCGACACGGCCATCCTGCTAGCACACGCCCTCGTGTGTTGATCAGCCTGGAATAAAAGAAAAAGCCCCCAACAATACCTTATTTCACTAGACTCCTCGCAAAATGGAAAGCAAACGAAATCTGCGTTTTACACTTTGTTTATTTCATGGGCTCTACAATAATCTGAATCATAACCGTCATTAATCCCACTTCTGATGACGGCGGGGGCTGTTCTTTATCGCTCATTGTCTCGAAATAATCTACTGTGGGTTAGGTAGGTATACGTAGCTTGATGACACGTGATGATTTTAGTATCGTCCGCACCGGCCGACCGCTACTTGAGAAGTGGCCTGACGCGCCGCTCGCGCCGGTGCATTCCAACACTAACTTCATCTAGCGCCACTAGGTGGCGCTGGCATTCCGGAAACCGCCACGATACCACCGATTTCCGACATATAAATGTTTCAGTTGATTTTGAAGTTGTTGTTTTTTGTTCCAATTAATGCATATTGTTTTTTCGTTGTAATAAATAACTGTGTGGGATTATAGTTATTATTTATAAGTGTTGTTTTATTTTTAGTTTATATTCCAAAATTCCAAATTTAAATTTCTGCTAAATAATAAAAATAATATTTCTAAAATAGGGCTTTTATATGTGTACGCCTCTGAGACGTATATGAAGGCTTTGTGTACGTCCGAAATAGATTGGGACCTCACTCGACAGTGGCGCCAACTGGTGACTACAGAAACCCTCATTCCAACCCGGATTACTCTAGCTCTTCTCTTTTTAAACAACCAAGTTATGAACTTGGACTAACGGTAGGTACCTACATAAGTTTGCCGCGTAAATTATAATTTGGCGAAATTTATGGGCCCCGAGATCCCGGCTGAGTTCGTGTATTTATATTTTACTAGGCAACAAACTAAGTCAAACAGTAACTTGTTTCAGCTAGTTTAGTACTGTTTAGTGTTTATTCTTCAAGGCTGGATCGTGATTGGTGTCTGTTTGGGTTTATTAGTAGCTGTGGTTGAAGGAAAGATTTAATATTGGGTCTTTTACTTTACCTCTCTTCTTTTGTTGGACTTTGTCATCGGATCTTAGACTTTAATTACGCCTTTATAATAGGCTAGTTTCCACCATCAATTAATTGCAAATCTATTTAGTCCGTTAGTTAGAGTATTGAAAACTAATGGACAAGTATTTTTTGTTCTTGTAAATCAATGAATATTGACAAAGATAAAACGCATCAAAAGTCGGGAGTGGGGGCTCGTGACGTCAGAACGCACTAAAATAATACTAAGGCGTGACGTATTGAGAATTATAAAAGCGTCGTATCTTCGTCAATTTTGGTTTACGTTACAAAAGATTAAAAAAAATGGGTCTAATACTTTTTGATAATCTAACTGACACGGACAGACTAATTAGATTTTTCACTGGAGAAACCTTTCACTATAGTGTACTACCTATTAAGTTATAAGGGAATTGTCAGCGGATTTGCCTGCGTAAAGGTACCTGTCCACTGCGAGTGAGCAAGACAGCGTAGCATAGTAACGGAGTGATTTTAACCAATGAAATTGCATAAAATCTCCTTGCCACGTGGGTCATTGATATTTTGATTGGCATGATTGGTTAATATTTCTCAGTTTCTTCGCTCCACTCGCAATGGATTGGCACCCTTCAGGTTAAAAATAATATAACCCAAGAGTTGGCTATTACATTGGAAAGAGGCTAAGCATTGCCATACAACTTGACAACTCTGCCACGTCTTTGGACACATTACCAACTGAGAGCGTTTTTTTTTATCGTAAATTTTCATCATCCGCCTTTTTCCCAACAAACTGGGGTCGGCTTCCATTCGGATTAACAGTATTTTGACGTATAGCGGCAGCCTCCCAGACCTCCACAAGCCATTAACTGGGTAACCCGGTGCGTCTTGGCAAGACTGGTGTCAGATTTTCTGGATTCTGAATATTCGTAACGACTGCCAAAGATCTACAAACGACAGGCAGGGACCAACGGCTTAACGTGATTTTCGAGTCACGGAAGAGTGTCGGTATGGTCACCCATCCACAGACCGACCTCGGCAAGCCTTGCTAGATCTTGAAGATTGACCCGCGTGGCTGCGATAAATAAGCCACGTGCATTTTAGTATTTATAAAATTGTGTGAATATACAGGGTGTCCCAGAAATCAAGGTCAAGCCAGAATCGGGTGATAGGACAAATCATAATAATGAACAGAAAAATTTAAAAACAATCTTAGTCATGTAATTTTTTTTTTTAATTACAGTAATTTCTTCTTATTTTAAAAAAAAATAAAACAGCTAAGAATTTAAAACAACAGGTTACACAAGATTAAAAAAAAAACGAAAAAAAGTAAAAATTTGTATCTAAAGGAGCTAAAAACCATCAGCATAGGGTGTACATTTTTTTGACAAAAAAAAATATTACTGTAATTTAAAAAATACATGACTAAGATTTTTTTTTAATTTTTCTGGTAACTATTATGATGTGTCCTATCACCCGATTTCGGCTTGATCTTGAATTCTGGGACACCCTGTATATTCACACAATTTTATAAATAAAGCTATTCCATTTACTTAATTACCGTATCTACGTAATTAATTATTGTAGTTAGTGTTTTTGACGTCATTAGGCGAGAACTGGGTTCACGACAAAGGTGGCTCACGTCTTTGTGTTCACTATTAATTTGTGGGTTCGTTAGGACTCTAGTAAGTACCTACTTGTTTTCACTTATATATGGAAATTGAATAAGTTTCTCATTAAATGTAGGACTCTATTTTACGCTTACTTGAACCGGCCTATTTAAAAATCAAACCGGTAAATACTTCTCCTCTCCTCTTCACTTCTTCTTTTCTTCTCCTTCTGGGTAAGCTCGCTCCATTGTAGACTTTTTCTTTGTCATTTCTGACCAAGAGTAGAGTCAAGAGCCATCACATATAAAAAAGTCCCTACTTCCCTACTTAATAGTATAAATGAGAAAGTAATTCTGTCTATCTGTCTGGCTGGCAGATATGGTGGGCTCAGAGGGTATTTCAGATTATTTCAGCTTTCTCTGATCGTAGCTTTAATAATACACAAAATTGAACGACTCAGATCGTTCTCTATTACATCATCTATATACATCTGTATCTATACATCTATATCTATACATCTTTACATACATACATACACATAAATAAAATTGGAGTGTCTGTTTGTAACATTGAAATAACCGTTTTTTACTACATGTATATGAATATTTATACGATACATACACCAACATATTTTTTTTACAATTTTTGTCTGTCTGTCTGTCTGTTTGTTCCGGCTAATCTCTGAATTGGCTGGACCGATTTTGACGCGACTTTTATGGGCAGGTAGCATGTAATAAGGAGTAACTTAGGCTACGTTTGTATTAGAGGAAAAAAACTAAAAAATTAAAGAATCGACTGTTAGGCGGAACGAAGTTCGCCGAGTCAGCTAGTCATATCAATAAATTAAAAGGCAATGCTAAGAGCAGCTCTCAAACTCAATGGCGCGCACGAGTACATCGGTCATGGGACATTAACCGGCCGATTGCTCCACTCCATGACCCCCTACACAAAACAAGGGCTTTTTCCTGCTTCCGCCTATACTGTAACATACCTGTTAGTCTGCCTTTCCAGCATAGATGAGCGAGGATGCGTAGCGAGGAATGAGTTTGTAAAGAACCAATAAAATCGCTTCATTTCCGAAGCCTCGCTCAGCGCAAGCAATTCTATTATCCTCGCACATCTCTGGTGGAACTCGCACCTGTCGGTTGTTACATTGATGGCGTTTGTGTCAATAAAATTAACCGACTTCCCAAAAAGGAGGAGGTTCTCAATTCGGTTGTATTTTCGAATTTTTATGTTTGTTACCTCATAACTCCGTCAATTAGGTATGAAAAATTATTGTTTTATCTGAAAGGAAATAGTTGCTGATTGGTCCCATTAAAGTTTTATTAAAATCGGTTGCGAAGTTTGGATTTTAAATAGAAATAGCTGGAATTCGCTTACTTGGATGATGGTTTTATATCATCCAAGTGATCGAAATTGCGTATTTTGCTTTTTTGCGATTTTGCAGTGGTGTAAAAAGTGAAAAATAAAAAAACTTTTTACAAAAAAATCCAACCGACTTCCAAATAAAAAAAACACTACAAAGTAAATTAACTTTAATTTCGGAAGTCGGTGTCAAAATACGACAAGAAACTAACAAAAACACCGACTTCCGAAATTAAAGTTATTTTTTACTTTGTAGTGTTTTTTTTATTTATTTGGAAGTCGGTTGTATTTTTTTTAAGTTACGCGGACGATATTGTTCTGCTGAGCACATCAGTAGTATTAGAACACTATTGGCTACATGTGAAAGCTATACAATAGAACATGGATTATGGTGTTACGTTCAGAAAAGTCAGTACATTGTTTTTGAGGCGGGGACCAAGTATCATCTTGATGTGCCTCTCATTCGGCTAGACGTGTTCTTCTTGAGCGAGTGGATCAATTTAAGTACCTGGGTCACTTGGTCACCACTGACCTTAAAGACAATGCTGATATTGAGAGGGAACGGAGGGCTCTGTCCATACATGCGAATATGATAGCCCTCAGGTTTGCGCGGTGTACTGCAGACGTGAAGTTGTCGCTCTTTAGAGCATACTGCACCTCCTTCAACACATGCAACTTGTGGGAGAGATATTCGCAAGCCTCGTATGGAGTCCTTCGTGTCCAATTCAATAACGCGTTCAGAAAACTGTTAGAGTTGCCATGCCAGGGATGTTTGCGGCGGCGCGTGTAGAAATGAAATTGAATTGGAAACGCAGTCTGTAACTGGGGTCTTTCAGTGGCTTCACCCGTTTGAAAATCTAAAAATTATACCGAAGGAACATACTCTAGGATAAACAGTACTTATCATTTGTCGTGCCCAAAGTCCAATCTATAACAGTAGCATGACTGAATTAGTTCGGCGGTGTTGACGTGAAAACGTAACCAACGAACAGACAGTAGACAAAGTTTCTTTCGCATATAAAGTATTAGCATTTGATTCAGAGATTTTTTTTTTTTGTAGTGTTATCTTCGAATTGGCGTTGTAGCTGTTAAGAGTTATTTCGGTATTTTAAATAACTAAAGCATCCTGTTTTTTCCCGTTATAGGAAGAATTTCGAGAAATCTTCTCTAAGTATTCCTTAAATTTTAGCTTTCTACGCACGGTAGTTTCGGCTGTGCGTTGTCTGTTCTCTGGGGAAGAATTCTTGATATTCCTACGCATCGGAAAAAATGGGAAATGAGCGTACAAAGTCTAGGGCAAAAGCTACATACAAACCTGTTCAACCTTCAAGACATGAAGAGACAACAAATACCTAGGCAGACAGAGTTCCTTTCACATTTATATTTATTAACGCGGATGTAAATTTTGTTGAGAAAACTCTCCTGTTGTTCTACGTTTTGAAAAGGGAAATTAATGTTGAACTTCATGACAGAAGGTTTTACGTGTAACTGTTTAATTGATATAAATGTTTCAAGTTTTCCGTTGAATCCTGATGAACCTTTATCTCTATAATTAAGAAGATATTGTTATTATTAAGAAAGAACTAGGTTTTGAAGCGAGTTTTGTTTTAGTTAAGTAATTTTATTTAGGGCTGATTTTTAAATAAAATATTATATAAAAATCAGCCCTATTTTTATATACTTTTAGATAAAACGGATAACTTTTATTGGAAGGTGATACATGACACTAGCTGATGCCCGCGGCTTTGCTCGCTTGACAAATTATATACTAAAACCTTCCTTGAGAACCACTCTATCCATTGGTAAAAACAGCGTGAAAATCAGACACAGACAGACATAATTTTGAGGCAGACCGACGCGGCGGAGGACTCTGTTTTATTTTTATAACTAGATGTCCCGCGCAACTTCGTCTGCGTCACATTTTCCGCTCCTAAATAATATTGCAACAAAAAAATTGAGATGTAAGCTACCGGGTTATTTTAAACTATTAAAACTATTTATTTATTTAATTACAACGGCCGTAAACCAATTACAGTAACATATAAAAATTATAAAAATAAAAGAGACAATTATAACACATTCAAAAATATACAAAATGAACAAAGTAAAATTTAAAAGGAAAACATAAATAAAAGGCAACAACGCTTTCATAAATTACTCTCGCAGTACTTCTGACATACCAATAAAATCTTCGTCCATCCATCCGCAAACAGATCGCTTGTTGGATTGGAATCTAAGAGATCATTAAGCGCAGCCAGAGTGCGAGGAATTGGCGACTTAGCACGTGCAACAGTACGACATGGAGGCATGGCAAACATCCTGTGCTTTTTGCCCCGGCAGTAATTGTCTGGGACAAAGAAGCGCGCCAGCACATGAAGCAGATCGGGAGCGTCAATAACACCACGGAGTGTCTTACAGGCTATTGTGAGCTGATCTCGAGCACGCCTTACCTCTAGCGAGTTGTATCCGAGGCAACCCAGTAAGAACTTTGTCGGATAGAGGTAAGGATAGTAGCCGTGTTTCTGCTTATATAGGTACCTAAGGAACGCTTTTTGGACTTTCTCTAATAAAAGTGCGTAGGTACTTTCGTGTGGATTCCAAACGCAAGAGCTGGTTTCCAGCTTGCTACGTACGAGAGCATTAAATATTATTTTGACGGCATGTGCAGTGCGAAAATCACGGCAATTAAGCAGAACAAAGCCTAACCTTTGGTAGGATTGTTTAGCTACCGTGATCATATGGTCGTGGAAGGTGAGCTTTCGGTCGAATGTGACTCCCAGGTCTTTCATGGTTGTTGATTTCGTAATGGTATTATTATTCAAATTATATTCAAAATTAACTGGGCACCGCATTCGACCGAAGGTCATAGCGAAGCATTTGGACGAATTAAACTCCATCTTGTTGTCTACACTCCACTTGTATATCGCATCTATGTCCCTCTGTAGCGCCAAACTGTCACGGTCGGAATTTATTTCCAGGTACAGTTTTAAGTCATCAGCATACAAGAGACATCTTGCATGAAGCAGAACTTGAGGAAGATCGTTGACCATGATGAGAAATAACAAAGGCCCTAAAATTGAGCCTTGACTCACGCCGGAACGCGTGTGATAGGTACCCGACACGTACATACCAAGCTTAACAAACTGCTGTCGATCACGTAGGTAGTCTGCAAAGAAGCGGAGGAGAGATGGTGCGAACCCTATTTTGCTAAGCTTCATTAGCAGCGCGTCATTGTTAACCCTGTCAAACGCCTTCCGGAAGTCAAAGTAAAGTACGTCTACTTGACGCCCGCGGTCCAAACTAGACGAGATATAATCTACTAGTGTAAGAAGATTTGTGTCAACTGACCTTTTGCTTCTGAAACCGTGCTGCTCATTACAAAGATATTTGTTTATTTGCTCATAGATAGCATTATGGAGGATGTTCTCAAAGACCTTCGCCGGGGAAGATAGGATTGCGATAGGGCGGTATTCTTCAACAGCACTTTTGTTTTGGGTTTTAGGGATAGGTGTAACTCTAGAAACTTTCCACTCGGAGGGATATGTACCAGTCTGCAAGGCCAAATTAAAAATGTGGCAAAGAGGATCCATGAAAATAGTTCTTAGGTCTTTAATTATGAAAGGGGGGATGTTGTCGGGGCCAATGGAACTGTTAGGTTTAAGTTTATTTATGCCTTTGATAATGTCTACATTGCACAAGGAGGATATATTTATATAATTGCTGTTATTGGAATGGTCAGACGTACCGATATGATCAGCATTAAGCTGCGGGACGTCCGGCAGAAAAACAGTCGAGAAAAAATCAGCAAAAGCCCCTGCCGCCTTAGTACCCGAAAAAGTTGTATCCTTGTATGTTATATTCGGTTCAAACCCACCTTTGGACCGCAGGCTGGAAATATGTGACCAGAATTGACGAGGATTAAGTTTCATTTTATTCTCTATATTTCTCATGTGTAGGGAATACGCATCTGCAATACGGGTTTTAAGGCTTGACCTGAGGCCAGAGAATAGCAGATACGCGCTATCGCACTTGGTTAGTTTCCAATTTTTATGAAGTTTTAACTTGAGCCTTAGATCCTGGATGATATCGCTTGTAAACCATATAGGATATCGCCTATTGGCCGACTTCGCTCTACGTTTTTTAGGCATGCACATATCAAAGAGATTATAGACAATGCTGTAAAACTTGTGAGTAGCTCCTTTCACATCCTTTGATTCTAAAACCTCCTCCCAAATATTTTCATCAGAGAATAACAAATAGAGTTGTTCGAAATCGCACTTTTTGAAGTTCCAATCCTTGGCACTGTCTATGTTGCTGGGCTCAATTGACTCTGAGCAATGACCTACATCTATTCTTACCTCAATGTGTAGTGCCGGGTGATATGCATCCAGTGGTACTATGCCCTCGGTAGCAGTGACCAATGTTTCTGGTGCGCCAATGTTCTCCTGAACCAAAACAACATCTAACATACCTCCATGCGAATTCTTCACAACGTTCATCTCATTCAGACTACAAAAAGACACAAAGTAACAATAATAATTCTTAATATTTAACGAAACACTATTTAAATTTAAGTCACCTAAAATTATAACAATGCCTTTTAACCCATTTATAAACTCTTCAACTTTACAAAACCATTTCATATACTCATCATCGCTAGCACTAGGTTTGATATATACAACACATACGTGAACAGTACGTCCGCACCATGTAAAGTCAGCCCATAAGTCCTCACCACCGTCCGTTTCGAGATCACGGCGGCGGCAGAGCACGATGGGTGCGCGCGCGGCGAGCATCACTCCGCCGCACGGTGTTCCACGGTCACGTCGCATCACATTCCAATCGCCGGTCGCAAGCTCCCCATCTTCGATAGAGGCATCAAGAAAACTCTCTGTTACGGCGACCAGATTATGTTCCAGCTGTAACAAGTTCGTTCTCCACGTCGACAATTTGGTTTTGAGACCACGGACATTTTGATAGAGCACATCAATGTTCTTAATCTTGTTAAGACGCTGCTTAGACACGAAATGTCTGGTGTGTTGGTTGTGCAATAACAGATGCCTTATAGCTTCTGGTATGTCTCGGGTTCTCATAAGTAATCCATGTGTTTAATCTCGCATTCACTGGCCATACATCAACAGAAAGGCATTTTCCATAATAAATAATGGGTACACCAATCTTGAACGACTTGTAACTTCCCCTCGCCCGCAGCTCATCGACCGTGCATGTGCCAGTGGGGCACAGTTGTCGCAGATAGTCACGAATCTCATCTGCACTGGACTCCATATTCCACAAGTGCAGATACTTACGTGGTTCGACTGCTCTTAGAGTGGTGATGCTGGGTCCAGCGATGCCGCATAATGACGTGGGTTTCCGGAATTTATTTTTTTTTACTTCCGTCCAGCTTTGATCGTCAGCAGAAGAGGTAGGGCAGATGCACCCGTCGTTAGGATTGTGGCCGGCAGCAGAAATAGTAAGGTCATCGGCCGGAGAGGTGTGGTCGTCGGCAGGTGAAGCATGGTCATTGACTGTAAGAGCGTGGTCGTCGGCAGGAGATGCGTACACATCCTCACTAATCAGTTCCAAGGTTTCTGTCGTGTGCACTTCGAGGTTGGTTGGCTTACCCTTATTAGTGACGACAGGCTGGTTAGGGCCGGTAGGGACGGGTACAATAGAAGCAGCATTTTTTGCCTTGGGCTTTTTCTGTTTTCTACCACGTTGCGTAGTTTGTGCCGGTGTAGGAGTATCCAGTACTAGTGGTGTAAGCTGAAGTTGCTGTTGAGTGGTTACAGTGTGTGGCTGCTTACTGGTAACACAGAGGGGTTGCTGCTGGACAACATTTGTTCGGGTTGCTAATAGGGCATTGTTTTGCTTTAATTGGGTGTTAAGGATTTCAATTTGGGAAGCATATCCGGTTAACTTATGTTCGTAGCTCGCAACAACAGATACCGCTTTGCTAAGTTGTTCTTTTAATATTTCCATCTCAAGCCGTAATTTACTCATTTCAAATGAGAGTTCCTGAAATTCAACCTGGTTCTGTGCATTTTGCATCTCGGGGACTTTTTTCCTAAACGTAATATTCGTAAACGTAATATTCGGATCACTATCTTGAGTTAAAGCAATACTGTAGTCATCACCTTTCCCTCCGGCAGTACAGACACATTCCGGGCAAATCCACGTGGTTAGGTGCCCTTCAGTCGCAGTAACTTCGCCTGAACATTGAATGTGATATTTTTGTTTACACTTATCCAATGTACAGCTAAGAAAGTTTTCCCCATCAACTATAAAGCCTCGACAGGCGGCACAATTTATGTTTGTTACATGGGACTTCTCAGAGAGGGCAGCACTGGCAACAACAGGCGAACATAAACTCAGATGATTATTTGAAGGACTTTCTGGCCGGGTTGATCGGGCTGGCGTATTAGTATTATCAAGTTTCGGTTGTTTAAGCAAGCATTCAGGGCATTTCCAATTACCACGGCTTTCAGCATTCATCAGCCTATTTTTACTTATATTAGCACAAATGAGATCATATAATTTGAAGCAAGTAAAGCATTGTATGCTGTCTCCACCTTGCAAAGCGCTCAAACATCCCGCGCAGTTATTTGTTGACATTGCAATCACACAACGCACGTTACACAGCAAAATTCAAATTCAGCACAATGCAAGTAATGCGATTCAAGCGGTGCGCACAGCAGTAGGCGTCTAGTCATGCAGTAGGTGGGCAGCGATGAATACGCTTAGCGGCGACGCAGCGGCCGCGTAAAACGTTCACGGAAAGAACGTCCTAAGCGCCGTGTATTTCGCGTCGCTTACGCGTTCGAGTCAAATCACTTCACAGCTCGCGAAACACTAGTTCGATTTTTTGTTTATTGTTGTTTTATATTGTTAAATGGGTGAACTGGCACTTGATATTTCAACACTGAGTCTATTGGAGTTCTAAGTGAGGATATTGGACAATATTAACTTTCAAAATGTACTTTAAACTATGTTTTTTGATTATTGTTTTGAGAGCAAACGATAACGGACCGTTGGCTTAGAGGGCGCGTCGAACTATATGTAATATATATATATTATCTTTCAAGATGGATCAAACTGCACACGGTGTGCAAATTTGATTAAAATCGGTAAGTAGTTTAGGAGTCCATTGCGGACAAACAACGTGGCACGTGATTTATATATACTAAGAAGACGATACGTAAGTGATAGTGATATTGACGTTATTTTCTTTACAAAAGATGTCAAACGCAACTAAACTCTTTTTCTTTCTTTCTTTCTTCTTTTCTTTCTTTCTTTCAAACGGCAAGTTATTAGACTATTAAAATATCAACCCTTAGTAAACATAACCTTAAAAAGGGTTGTTTATAAAAACTAACAACCATTTTGGGAGTGAAAATATACACTGAAGTGTAGACGGGCTAAATAATTTAAACGCGAGTTTTCAACGCCAATAATTATTTAATTACCGCGTCTCTTCCTTACAACGTGTAACGTTATAAATATAATTACTTTAAAGACGAGCACTGTTTTAATTAATCCAAGATAATACGAACAAACGAACAACAATTTACAGAGTTAGGCTATCGGGAAAGTCTAGACTTGCGAGTGAGATTTGGCGTGCGAACTCAGAGCTAGTTAAGAGTGCACTGTGGAAAAATGACCTTTGAACTCATTAATAAAAGTGCCGATCATTGCCGGTGAAAGGGTGCGTTCCATGCGTGGTCGCTGGCCATATCTCACACGCTTTCGTTTACATTAATTTTGTTTTGTATAGTGCATTAGTACTGTTTATTCATATCATAAAATAAATGTGTGTAATGTAGGGTACTCGAAATAATTAATATGATTGTGTGATGTTTTAATTATTATGATTAGTCATGGATAATGCATAATGCGCTCTATGTTTGTGTTTATGGTTATTAGAAATGGAACGTCGCTGCTAAACGCCATGTGTCATACGGGAAAATAATAAACAAAGTGTTGTGTAATATGGCGAAATGCAAAGTGTTTTTTACATTGATTTGGTATTGAAAATTAGTTGTGACCGCTACAACACAATTATAAACAACTTTCACTGTGAGACCAACTATGAAGCCTCAAAAAATATCAGTTGCTTCATACAAAAAAATACAACCGACTTCCAAATAAAAAAAAAAAGTAGAAAGACTTTAATTTTAGAAGTCGATATTTTTATTAGTTTCTTTGCGTTCTGACACCGACTTCCGAAATTGAAGTCATTTTTTACTTTGTAGTGTTTTTAAATTTAAATGTACCTTTACCCGTACATTTTTGGTCCTTCGTGCCGGATCCGCGTTTGTATTTCGCGTGTGTACACTACAGTGTAGCAATCAAGTACTGTACAGTGTTTCACTAGTGACATCAATCGAACTAGCAGTGAAGGTGTTTGTACTGCCAGCAATAGTGCAGTACACAGCAGCAGCAGCAACAGCAATCAGCAGGGATCAACAGGGATCCACACTTCGTGAACGACTGAGCTACGCTTGGACAGTCAAGTAAGATCGTTCCATTTACTATCATTTCCATCAACAATGTCTTCAATGGAGGACGTTCTCGCCCAACAACAGCAACTACTCAATCAGATAGAGCAAGTTTACACCAACTTCAAAAAGGATGGCTCCGATCGCAAAACCTCGGACTACATACGCCGAAGGTTAGAAAATTTGGATGCAAACTGGCAAGAGTATCAATCGAATCATATAAAATTGTGTAGCATCGAATATGCCAGATCGCATACTTACTTCACTTCAAAACAATTTGAAACTGTGAAGGAGAGATATGACCAAATCAGAGCAACTATTCAAAATCATCAGCCAACGGAGGAAAGACCATCAACACCGCTTCTAAAGCCTGCTACTCCTCTAGCCACCTCAAGCACCGTTCAACAACCTTCGGGTCAATCTTCTAGGTCTCAGGGATCAAACAGCAAGACCGATGAGATGATGAGGAAACAGATGAGCAACTTCAAGGCCTTTGAACATACCGTTTCAAGTATCGACATGGATACTGTAGCGGAAAAATGGGAATTCGATCATCTGTTGAGTATGGTAAAATCTCGCTGGGCGAAAATTGACTCTCAGCACTGGGACTTAGACAGTGAGCTGGGAGACCGAAATCAAGAATATCATCGTATGTACCTCAAATACGAAAGTACGTACAACGCTGCTATCAAAGCAATCAATAAGAAGATGTCGTCAATTTCACATAGAGAGCATACTACGCCAAAAATAGAAATACCTACATTCAGCGGTAATTACCATCAGTGGACATCTTTTAAAGATCTCTTCACAGAAGCCGTCCATAACAACCCATCATTATCTGGAGCTCAGAAGATGCAGTTCCTCAAATCAAAAGTTAAAGGAGAAGCAGAGCGTCTCATACAGCATCTCCCAATCAGCTCAGACAACTACATAATAAGTTGGGACATCTTGAGCCATCGTTATGACAACAAAAGGATGATATTTACATCGCATATTAACATTTTACTGAATATGCCCATTTCACAGCAGGCATCAATTAATCATATCAAACGAATCCATGATACTGCACTCGAAACGATGAATGCCATACAGAATCTCGGCGTAGACGTAACGTCGTGGGATCCATTGATCGTGCATATCCTGTGTCAGAAATTGGATTCGGACACATTCTGCGAATACAACGCAGCTATCAAAAATCCTCGACAATTACTCGAGTTGAATGAATTTCTAGCCTTTTTAGAGGGGAAATTTACTAGCATGGAATCAAGTAGAAGAAAACAGGAGATCAATCACCAAAAACCCTATTCTTCGAACACTATTAAACCATCAGAATCAAAACATTATCACTTCAAGCAGTCATATTCAAGCAACAATGATATTTCGCAATCACCTAGTTACAGGAAATTGCAAAACAATCGACCAAAATGTCCAGTCTGCAATGACGCACATGCTATATTTTATTGCAAACAATTTGCTGATTTTCCCGCGTTGAAGAAAAAACAATGTGTTGCTAACTTAAATTATTGTCGAAACTGCTTACATGACCATAAAGGAAAAGAATGCTTGTCAAAAAGGCGCTGCCTCGAATGCAACGGATTTCACAACACATTGCTTCATGAATCGTATTCAAAAGAATTGACAAAACAAGGAGGTAATTCGACACCTCATACACAGCAAACTAACATCCGTTCTAATCAGGAACGTGAAAATCAAGGCAATACGCACGTGATACAACAAAATTTGGCGCAAGAAACTCTACTTTCAACTGCACTAATCAAGGTTCAAAAGGCAGATGGGACATATCTGACCCTGAGGGCTCTTATTGATCAGGGCTCACAAATGTCTCTCATCACAGAGAACGCTGCTCAGCAATTAGGATTGAAGCGATCCAGGTGTGATGGCATAATCACAGGCATAGGCCAAACAGAAAATAGTTGCAGAGGAATCATGAACCTGAACTGCATGTCAAACTCAAGAATCAAACAATATCAATTCAATATCGATGTTTACATCATGAAAAACCTAACAAAATATTTACCATCACACTCATTCCCGAAAATAGTATGTACATTTCTGAATAACTTAGAACTAGCAGATCCTGAGTACAACATCAGCCGTCCCATAGACATTTTATTGGGTGCGGACGTCTATTCGAATATTCTTTTAACAGGCATGTGCCGATTAAGCGAATCACTTCCACTTGTTCAAGAAACTCATCTAGGTTGGATACTATGTGGAAATATCAAAACCAAACTAACATGCAACGTCGTGCAACTTGATTTAGATAGATTTCAACAATTCTGGGAAATAGAAGATGTTACAGAAGAACAATCATTATCATCAGAAGATCAAGAGTGTATTCAATACTACAAAGCAACAACAAATCGATTGGACGACGGAAAATACCAAGTGAGACTTCCACTTATACCACAATTTGAGGAGAAATTGGGGCAGTCTAAAAATAAGGCTGTTGCTCAATTCATTCATTTAGAAAAGAAATTGCATAAAAACCATTCATTGTTTAACGCATATAAGTTATTCATTACCGAATACAAAACATTAGGTCACATGAAACCTTCACCTCGCAATCAGACACCGGAATGTTTCTTACCGCATCATTGCGTTTTGCGCGAAGAGAGTGCAACGACTGCATTAAGAGTTGTTTACAATGCTTCAGCAAAAACGACCACAAATAAAAGTTTAAATGACCTGATGTACACGGGACCCAATTTACAGCAAGACCTTCAGTCTCTTATCATTAAATGGAGACAATATCAGTTCGCATTTACGGCTGATATAGAAAAAATGTTTAGGCAGATCTGGGTACATCCAGAAGATCAACCTTTACAAAAAATTGTTTGGAGAGATAACCCGACGCAAAAAATACAAGAATATCAACTGACAACAGTGACGTATGGCACAAAAGCCGCTCCATTTCTTGCAATGATGACATTGAGACAATTAGCGACTGATGAACGGGATAAATTCCCAGAAGCTGCCAAGGTCATCGAGGAATCGTTCTATATGGACGATTTGGTTCATGGAGCCTGCTCCTTATCAACAGCACAACAATTGCAGCAAGATTTGTTGAACCTACTGAAGTCAGGTGGTTTCAACTTGAGAAAGTGGACTTCAAACGACAGTCGTCTGCTGCAACCAGAAGATCAAGACTACTATAAACAAAAAAGCAAGAGTTTTAATCAAGCAGGATTAACTAAGACATTAGGAGTTCGTTGGAACCCCACAAATGATAATTTCACATTTGTATCAAAAATTGAACCATCACGTACTAATATCACTAAGAGAATCATACTATCAGACATGTCTAAAATATTTGACCCACTAGGATGGATAGTGCCAGTAATAACAAAATTGAAGATTTTATTTCAAGAAATATGGTTATCCAAGCTTCAGTGGGATGAACAGGTACCAGACAAAATCAGCAAGGAATGGATCAAAATCAAAGAAGAATTAGAAAATATCAATCAATTTAAAATAACAAGATGGTACGGTACAGAAACTGCAAGTAGTGTTGAGTTACATGGATTTTGTGACAGCAGTATGAAAGCCTATGCATGCGTCATTTACTGCAGAGTTAGAAATAAAAATCAATCAATAACATTAGTAGCAGCTAAATCAAAATTAGTTCCTATGAAAAAGCAAATTTCACTTCCTCGACTGGAACTATGTGGAGCACTGTTGCTGGCCAAACTCATGACCAAAGTCAAGCAGTGTCTAGCAGGTCATGACCTACATATATTTGGTTGGAGTGACTCTACTGCCGTCTTGGGATGGCTTCAAGGAAACCCAAGTCGATGGAAAACGTTCGTAGCAAATAGAACTATACAAATAACTGATATCATTAAACCAAAATCATGGCGATATGTAAAATCAAGCGAAAATCCCGCTGACTGTGGAAGCAGAGGACTCACAGTGGCTCAATTGAATGATTGGCATTTGTGGTGGCAAGGACCAACATGGTTACAAACTTTTGAAGCAACGAAAGACGACCACACAATCTATACCACAAATGAGGAACTAAAAAAGCAAGAAGACGTTCATGTTGTGACAAAGCATGAATCAAGCATCATAACAGACCTATTAAACAAACATCAATCAATCAGAAAAATAACACGTATCCTAGCATTAGTGATGAAGATTACGACGTATAAAAGAAAAGCAAATAAGAATTATCTATCATTATCAGAAATTAGTAAAGCAAAACAAAAAATAATCAAGCAAGTTCAGCAAGAAGAGTTCGCGAATGAAATAAGAGATTTAAAGCAAGAAGGAAAGCTAAATTCAAAAAGCAAACTATTAAAATTAAATCCTTACCTGGATGAAAAGGATGTCTTAAGAGTCGGAGGGAGACTTAAAAAGGCACATATCAGCCATGACATGCAGCACCCTATTATTCTGCCGCACGGTGGACGTCTGACAGAATTGATAATAGATGATGCACATAAAACCATGTTACATGCCGGAGCCCGGCTGACCTTGGGTTTTATCAGACAAAAATATTGGATTCTAGGAGGAAACGTCGCTACGAAGAAGCAGCTTCGTCGTTGCGTACCATGTAAAAAACAAAACCCACACTGTCAACAACAAATTATGGGTCACTTGCCAGAGGCCAGAAGCAATCCATCTCGTCCCTTTACACACACAGGCGTAGATTTTACCGGCCACATTTACGTCAAAGCTAGCAAAGGACGAGGCATCAAGAGCACTAAAGGATATGTGGCTGTCTTTGTGTGTATGGTCACAAAGGCCGTACACTTAGAACTAGTAAGTGATTTGAGCACAACTTCATTCATCGCAGCATTAAGAAGAATGGCGGCTCGCAGAGGAACGCCTAGTCATATTTACAGCGATAATGGTCGCAATTTTGTTGGTGCTAACAAGGTATTACAACAGGAATATCAAGCACTAATGAACATAATGCAAGATCAAAATCTAAAATCAGAAGTATTAGATATGGAAATTGAGTGGAGCTTTAATGCGCCTGCGTGGCCATCCGCAGGAGGCCTCTGGGAGGCGGCAGTTAAAAGCTTCAAATACCATTTCAAGAGAGTTATTGGTGACCAGATTCTTACATTTGATGAACTATATACAGTGCTTACACAGATTGAAGCTTGTCTCAACACGAGGCCATTATGTGCCATATCAGAAGATCCAGACGATGTTGATTTTTTAACGCCTGCTCACTTCCTAACCGGTGGAGCAAAGGTTTACATACAAGAAACTGAAACAGATTTAAGAACACGATGGCAGTTGACACAAAAAATTATACAGGATCTCTGGAAAAGATGGAGGAATGAGTACCTAGTACAAATTACAGAAAGAAGTAAGTGGAAACAAGCTACAAGCAACCTCAATGTTGCTGATATAGTCATGATTCATGATGAAAACCTTCCGCCGGGAAAATGGCTGATGGGCAGAGTCATCGAACAACATCCGGGTCCCGACGGTAAAGTTCGCGTGGTTACAGTAAAAACCAAAAATGGAACACTGAAACGTCCTATCACAAAATTATCAAAACTCCCAATTAACCATGAATCCTCGCAAATCAAGCAAGTGAATGCTGCAGGTTCGGGAAATTCTAACACAAAAAACAGGACTGAAACAAGGAATGGCACTCGTTACAACATAGCGTCAATGTTTGCAGCAATCATGTTATTCTTTAGTATCATAACAACTTCCCAATGTGCACTTAACGTCACGCAATTTAGAAATAATCAACATATTTACTTCGACAAACTAACAAACATGCAGATCATACGCGACGACTGGAAACTAATCATATACTACGATTTAGATCCCTATTGGGAAGGAATTACCGCACTTAACAAAAGTATAATGGCCCTGGAACAATCATGCAGCACAATCCAACAACAAACACATTGTGACATAATATTAATGCAATTACGTCACGGGTACAATGAACTTGATTACAATAATCATTTGTTACTCAGTCAGCATTTTGAAAAGCAAGCGAACAGGTGGCGGCGAGGTCTTATTGACGGTGTCGGTTACATAGCAAACGGCCTCTTCGGTGTATTGGACGCTCGATTCGCAGAACAATACGAAAAAGATATCACTCTTCTACGCAATAATCAAAAGCATATTGTATCATTTTGGCAAAATCAAACTTCGGTCATAGAAGCAGAATTCAGTCTCTTAAAGAGGACAGAAGCTACAATGCACAAACAACATAAAATGATTCATCAGCAGTTTGCTAACATCGAAAATACATTACAAGTATTAAAGGCTGAAACTCAAAACATTTCGAGAGCAGGTGAAGTTTCTATGGGAGCTATAGTCGCGAGCAATCTATTACGCGACTTGAAAGATATACAGAACGCTTTAGTGGATACCATAACAGACATCTATCATGGTCGATTTAATCCACATTTACTAACAGCGGAACAACTACAAGATCAGCTGAGCTCCATAGCTAGTCATTTGTCAAATGACGTCACTTTACCTGTAGAAAACATTCATACAGATCTTACACAACTGTATAAACTTTTACGAGTTAAAGCAAGAATGCTTAAAAATTACTCAATATTTGAAGTGCTTATACCATTGATTAGCAGAGACTCCTATGAAATATTCAAACTTATACCAGTTCCCACAGAGAAACCTAACGGCACGATGTTATCAATTAAACCAGTGTCAGATTTCATAGCTGTGAACTTGAAAAAGGATGCATACGTTATCATAACACAAAATATCATAGAGTCTTGTATAGCTACAACCGTACACTTGTGCTATATTCATTCTCCTATTTACAAATTAAGCAGAGATAAAGACTTCTGCCAATTAAAGGCATCAGCGTGTGAAGTCAAGGTTGATCCCTGTAAAAGTCTTTGGATGGAAAGCCATTCTATCAACAGCTATATCTATTTTTGCTGCGGTCAATGCAACCTACGAACAGTATGTGGAGATCAAGTTACCGCGCATCAGCTGACTCACTCCGGACTTATAACTATAGATTACGGCTGCATAATCAAATCAGACAAGTTTGAAGTAATTGCGCATCAACAAAGAACAAGTGATGTTAGTATTCGGGCTAACCTATACTCACCAGTCATTGCATCCATAAACCACGTCATAAACGTGTCGATTCCTCAAGATGTCTTGAACGACTCCAGCATAGAGGGCGATCGAGAGCTTAAAACGATTGAAAACAAAATCAGGATCATGAAAGAGAATTACGCCCCAAGCCGGCTGGTCCCCGTGGGGTCAGAAGACCACTACCCTTCAACTGATGCACGTCAATGTCAACATCAACCTCGAATGCAAGCATCAACAATTGATCTAATTTACATAGCAACTTACAACACTCTGACCCTAAGAACCAACGAAAGCTTAGCTGAACTTACCCTAGCACTCGAAAACGTAAATTGGTCAATTGTTGGTTTAAGCGAAGTCAGACGCTTAGGAGAAAATATTGAAGACCATGGCAACTTTGTCTTTTACTACAAAGGAATTACCCCAGGGCATTATGGCACTGGCTTTCTGGTAAAAAAAGAATTAAGGTCTTGCATTGATGAATTCATCGGCATATCAGAACGAATCATAATACTCAATTTGAAGCTCCCACCTAGTAACGAAATGTGGACCCTGGTACAAGTCTACTCTCCCACTGAGCAAGCCAGCAACTTAGACATAGACGCTTTCTATTTTAAACTCGCAGACGCAGTGAAAAACCACGCACATAAAAACTTAATAGTGATGGGCGATCTAAACGCCAGAACAGGATCTAGAAGAGAAGGAGAGGAGATAGTATTGGGCCCATTTTGTACAGGGAAGAGAACCAGAAATGGTGCAAAACTTATACAGTTTGCACTCGAACATAATCTGAAGATACTGAACACTGTATTCAAGAAACGTGTAAACAATAGGTGGACATGGATCTCACCCAATGGACATACAAAAAACGAGATAGACTTTATTCTTACTAACAAAGCCAACTTGTTCCAGGACTGCCGTGTCGTTAACAACATAAATTTTAATAGTAATCACAGAATGATCAGAGCCAAACTACAACTTAAAGCCAGTCACACTAGACCCTTTAAGATTAAACACATTAAAAATATACGACTGGTGCACTCAAAACAATTAAACGCAAATCTGTCAGACTTCATAGAAAACACAAAACATTTGAATGTGATAGAAAAATACAACGAATTTGAAAAGTGTCTGAAAGCAGAAGTGAACATGAACACAAGCGAAGTAAAGAACAAAATAAAATGGCTAACAAAAGAGACTAAAGAAATGCTGGAAACCAGAACCAAACTAATATCTTCAACTGAAAAGAATGCAAGTACTAGAAAAGAAATCACAAAGTTGAGTAACCAAATAAGAACGAACATGAGAAAGGATCGGCGAAGACACAAATATGAAATATTGGAAAGATGCATTGAGAAGACTGGTGGTGTTAAAAAAGCGGCGAAACAACTAAAAGAAAAAATCAACTGGGTACCCAATATGGTAGACAAAAACAGCAGACAACAGACTAGGCGCCCGGAAATCATCTCAATAGCAACAGAGTTTTTCCGAGATTTGTACTCTAGCTGTAGCAAAGATACCAATCACGAAATTAACATAACTGGGGGAGAAGACGTACCAATAATAATAGCTGCAGAAGTGGAAAAAGCTATAAATTCTCAAAAAAGAGACAAGGCTGCCGGCTCAGACAACATCAATAATGAATTCCTGCTAGAAAACAAAAACGCCCTTGTACCAATCCTAACATACTTGTTCAACGAAGTGATACAAAGTGAAAACATACCATATCAGTGGACAACTTCCACAATAATACTGCTACACAAGAAAGGTGATAAAAACAACATAAACAACTATAGACCAATCAGCCTAATGTCTAACGTCTACAAAGTTTTTGCAAAAATCATCCTAGATAGAATAACCAAATCGCTGGACGAGAATCAACCAAGAGAGCAAGCTGGATTCAGAAGCGGTTACTCGACTATAGACCATATACACACAGTTCGTCAAATATTAGAGAAAAGCAAAGAATTTAACATAACCATCTACTGTTGTTTCGTGGACTACTCCAAGGCCTTTGATTCACTGGAACACAACAGGATATGGGAGGCACTTCTGAACCAAGGTGTACAAAAGAAGTACATCAGAATCCTCAAAAACATATATGCCAGCAGTAAAGCTAAAATAAAACTAGAAAAGGAAGGAGAACAAATAAGAATGGAAAGAGGGGTCCGCCAAGGAGATCCAGTATCGCCTAAGCTTTTCACAGCTGTGCTGGAAGGAATATTTCGCCAGCTGGACTGGGACAAATATGGGCTAACAATCAATGGCGAGAATCTGTCTCACCTGAGGTTTGCAGACGACCTTGTGGTAATCTCAACATCAAAGGAAGAGCTACAAACAATGTTAAATGACCTAGAAAGAGAGAGCCGCAAGGTAGGACTAAGCATGAACACGGAAAAGACCAAGGCCATTACAAATGGTGAGCAAGAACCTATATATGTAAACAACAACGAAATCGAATATGTGGACGAATATGTCTATTTGGGCCAAATAATCTCTACTACAGACATAACCTCAAAAGAAATTGATAAGCGCGTAGCAAATGCCTGGAAACAGTACTGGAGCCTAAAAGAGGTATTCAAAAATAAAGAAATGAGCATGAGCATAAAGCGTAAATTGTTCAACACATGTGTACTACCCGTACTCACATATGGATGCCAAACCTGGGCGCTCAACAAATCGCACTATATGAAACTCGAGACCTGTCAAAACGCTATGCTGAGAAGTATGATGGGGAAAAGACTAAAAGACAAAATAAGAACTACAACGATCAGGAAACACACAAGAACAAAAGATGTCACGCTAACCATCAAAAAGCTCAAGTGGAAATGGGCAGGTCACACTATTAGAGGAATGGACAAATGGTCGAAATTGGTGATGAACTGGTACACAGGCAACAGAAAAAGGAAACGAGGCAGACCACTTAGGCGATGGGTTGACGAAATTAAGGCAGTGGCGGGCGGTACTTGGACATCACTAGCCAGAGAAAGAGAAAAGTGGAGTCAGTTGGAGGAGGCCTTTGCTATGACAAAGCACACAGATATTGCAACAAACGAAATAACTAAAGAGCCAAATTAATTGTAAAATATCTGACAGAAGGCTTATAATAAAAAAATAAATAATAGTGTTTTTTATTTATTTGGAAGTCGGTTGTGTTTTTTGGAAAAAGTTTTTTTTTAAATACAACCGAATTGAGAAGTCCTCCGTTAAAAATTCAACTTTTAGCCGATGAAAATCCTACTTCCAATTACTGCCTCACTTACTACAATAAATACGAAAGTTTGTGAGGATGGATGGGATGTTGTTGCTCATTCACGTCAGAACGCCTGAAAGGATCTTCATGAAATTTGGCACAGAGGTAGATTATAGCCTGGAATAACACATAGGCTACTTTTTATCCCGGGAGTATGTTCCCTAGGGATCACGCGGGCAAAGCCGTTGGCAAAAGCCAGTATTTTTTTTTGGACAAACCCTCTACACATTCCCAACCACTGCAACTCCTCAAAGCCAGACTAAACAGTGGCGACTACCAGAAAACGCCGAGTTAGTGAAGCCCGACGAGTCCCGGAGAAATGATTCAACTGTCTTGGATCCCGCAACGAAATTAATCAGAAGAGTACAGCGGAGGAGTAGGAAAAAATAAAGAAAAAAGCTAGTATTTAGTAGTGCCGGAGCTATTCAATAGTGGCTCGTCGTTGATAACCTAGCCTAATTGTGGCTAGATTATCAACGATTTCTGTGATAATCACGTCTATATGTCTCCCACAATAAAATATCCAGTTACTGTCAGTGTTAATAACTTAAAATTAACAACATATAACCAAATAACATCACGCTAATTACCACTAACGAGGTAAACAGAGCCGCAATTAGTTGAATACAATCAAGGTACGCGTTTGGAATTGATATGACTGGATCATCTTTTTAGTGGGTGCCTGTAAAGATGTCGAGTCTCTGGTTTTATTTTTATTTTATTTTTAATATATAATATCCTTGGACATTTCACACAACGCCATGTAGTCCCAAGCTAAGCAACCTAATGCTTGTGTTATGGTAACGAGATGGCTGATAAACTACTTATATGCATTTTTTTTTTGTAAATACATACATATTAGAGACAGAAAAACACCCAGACTCGGAACAAATATTTGTAGGTCATATAACTATTTGTTCCGTATGGGAATCGAACCCGCGACATGCTGCGCAGCAGTCAATCGCTCAACCACTGCGCCAACGGTGTCGTCAATTTTTTATTAGCTTTTTCCTGTAGTCAATTTTTATTAGCTTTTTCCCTTAGGCAATTTTTATTAGCTTTTTCCCGTAGGCAATTTTTATTAACTTTTTCCCGTAGGCAATTTTTATTAGCTTTTTCCCGTAGGCAATTTTTATTAGCTTTTTCCCGTAGGCAATTTTTATTAGTTTTTCCCGTAGGCAATTTTTATTAGCTTTTCCCGTAGGCAATTTTAGGAATCTCTGTGTGCTCTACTACACTCCTCAAGGAACCTACATGCCAAACAGCTTTCTACCACCAGGAGTTTCCGCTGTGCACTGCCTGTCAGTCAGTCATGGAAGTTTTTTTTTACTTTTGATAGGCACGCATTTGACCACTATCTCACCTGATGGTAAGCGATGATTCGGTCCAAGATGGAGCACGCTTGTCTAGTAACCTATTCACGCTTGACTTAAAGACTCCCAGGTTGTAGCTATCAGGAAACACAGACTTCGGCAGGGAATTCCGCTCCTTTGCAGTACGCAATTATTACGATTATAAATATATTATGGTAAGCGGTGATGTGGTCGACAATAGGCTTTTCCACTGAAAAATCTAAATAGTCCGTCAGTTACATCAAAAAACATTTGACACTTTTATTTTTTTTTGTTATGTTAGCCAAAATTTAAGAAAATACATCACGTCGTGGTATAATTTTTAGTGCGTTCTGCCGTCACGGGCCCCCACTCCCGAGTTTTGATGCGTTTTTATTTTTGTCAATATTCATTGATTTACGAAAATAAAAAATACGTGTCCATTTTATTTCAATTCTCTAACTGACGGACTAAATAGATTTGAAATTTATTGATGGTGGAAACTTGCCTATTGAGCACGCTTGTCTACAAGTAACATATTTACTCTAGAGTACTCTCGGCTTAACAACCTCCAGGTTGTAGCTATCACCATTTACCTAGATGGTCAAAAGACTACGAGCAAATCCCTAAAGGGTCAAAGTTCTCTACCAACATAAAACAACTGTAACCTAAGGAAGTACTACATTAAACTAGAACTTTAAACATTTTATGGTAGAGGCGGTATTTAGCGCCATCTTTCACAACGGACAAGGGCTTCTGACGTCTGTCTTTACAAATTATGTTAAAATAAAACATTTTATTGGCAACCCCGCCTTGGAGAAGTAGTTGTAAATTCAGCGGCTTTATTAAAATGCTTGATGTTCAGCGTTTATAGGTTATGATCTATTTTTGGACGGTTTTAATGATTCAGCGGTGGATATAGCTTTTTGTGCTGTTTAGCAAGTTTTTTGCCAGATTTGCATGGAAAGTTTTGGTGGAAGTTTAGCTTACATTTTAAATTTCACACGGCAGTTTCTAAAATCAAAAGGAGATTGACTTAAACTTTCCTATGAACCAATAGCGATACTGTTGTGGTATTTATTTGGGGATTTCATACCTATACCATTGTGCAAAGAGGCATCAAAATCCAACCTGGTTGAGAAATAAAATATTTTAGAATACCTACATTTTTATTTTAAATACCTACGTCATAACGGGTATATATTTCTTACTTCCAAATATTTAATTTGTGTGTATTTTTACGAGACAAAGTCACTTGCCACCTGAGTAGTACCGAATTTAAATATTTCTTCGTTTTTAACCGACTTAAAAAAAAAAAATTGTGTTCACAGATTATTCGAAGACGGATGGACTTATTAAGATTTTTTTTACAGTGTATTTTCCCCAATGTTCCCAGTGTTACCAAGTTTTAGGATTTGATCATGGAATCCGGGAGAGTGTGACAATAAATGTGAATTATAAAGTACTATTTTTCTCAAAACTGCCAGGTTAGATTTTGATGCACCTTTGCAAAAGGATATAGTTGAGGCATCCCCGCAGAAATACCACTAAAGTATTGCTTTTAGTTCATAGACCACTTCTTATACAAATTAAAACAGTCTGTTCTGTGATATTTTTTATCAGAAACCGGAGGAGACCTATTAATTCTTAACAAACTGTAGCTTTTTTTTTAAGCTTTATATGTGAAAACATGGTGATATTCAAAGCAGAAATGCAGCCACACATATGAGCACATTTTTACCTGCATCGAAACCAAATAACTTTGATTTAAACACATTTGTAGTTGTAGCATAAACATCAACAGCTCGCAATGCCGAAGCCAATTCAATACGCATTTCAATGGAGGTAGTACCTTGAAACCCTTGTCGGCAAAAAAGCTTGTAACTCAACATCAGTTTATACGAGAAAGGTCCTTATAAATATTTCAGACGTTAGTCGACTAAAAAGTTTGTTCTGAGAGAAATTACAGCTTGGATATGGGGTATAGAGCTAAGTTGACCCGGTCCCCGCCCCTCGCTCCCCGCTACCCGGCTTACACTCGAGTGAAACATTGAATGAACACGCGAACCTGACTACTTTAGCATGTGATTTGGTATATGTACCCTTATTTATCAATCTGGATGGTTCATTGTAGGTACTTTTAAATTTGGATTTTGGGGTTTTTTTCTGATTTTGCATTGCCCTGTTCAGTTAGAGCTGATCCTATCAAGATGATCATCACTATTGGGTGCCTCTTTTCACCTCAAACCCGTCCCTTGTTACACCTATATTCTTCGAAGGGTTACACAGAGGTACATCTATAGTACAACCTAATTTTAACGTTATTTATTTTTAATCTATAGCGTTTCCAAACGTCTTGTAATGCGCACAACAAAGGACTTCGACTAATTAAGTGTAGCAGTAAGTGTGGTGGCGATATGGTTTAACGTGCAAAACTAAATTAATTGATTCTGTACATTTGTAGGTGTTTTTTAATATGATGTTCAATATTTAAGCGTCTTTCATAATGCGCACAGCAAAGGAGTGGAACTCTCTGCCTGCGTCTGTGTTTCCGAACGCTTCCAACCCTAATCTCTTCAGACTAATTTAATAGGAAGCGAGCAAATTGATACCGACTATGCAAAATTCCAGGCAGTTACTTAAAAAATACTAGTTCCAGGTGAAATATCCCAATGACATTACTGCGCGACCCGGGAATCGACTCTATCGAGTTCAGAACTGGCGCTTGAGACCACTAGACCAAAATGGCAGTCAAATTGGGCCAAATTCTGAATTGCCTAATGCCAAAATAAATCTATACTATGCTGCACTTTGTAAAATTTATGAATAACTAGCTGATGCTCGTGGCTTCGCCAACTTGATAAATTATGAACTGATACCTTCCTCGAGAACCACTCTATCCATTGGTGAAAACGGCACGAAAATCGGTGCATTTATTTTGAACACACAGACAGACGCGGCGGAGGATTTTGTTTTATACCGCGTGTATCTGACATCGACGCACAAACGATTTCCATGGGTCCAGGGCATGATTCTGGACACCCCAGTGTTGTAATTTTTCGTCGGTTCTTTTCTCATTTTTTCATTTTTTTCAAGAGTACCACAAATAGGTATCAGCTCAGCTGAGCTGATATCTATTTGTGGTTTTATTCAGATTGCTCTTTTTAGTGAAAGTAGTTAATTATTTTTTTTAATTAAAATCTCATTGGGTTAGGTCAGAATAACGATTATGAGCAGTCTAAAGTAAAAAAACCCTTGAAAAAAATGAAAAAATTAGAAAAAAGCCGACGAAAAATTCTAAGTCTAGGGGGTCCAGAATCATGCCCTGGACCCATGGATATCGTTTGTGCGTCGATGTCAGATACACGTCTGTCATGATGATTTATAATACCGCCATATACTGTTTATTCTTAGAACTAAGCGCCATATTTACACAGACAAATGATCTAAAGTTCTGAGCAAACCCATCTTGTTTCACCACGCTTTAGGTGGCAAAGATCGTTCACCCGAGACTCACTGCATTTAGATTCAGACTTGATTCAGTCGGGGTATATAAGACGAGGCTTTGACAGATTAACTTCATACGTTATTTAGCTTTCAAATATACTGGCTTTTAGCTGGAATGCTGAAGTTAGAAATGGGCGCTTTGATTTATAATGTTTAGCTTGCGGTGTTTTGTCTTTAAGATATTAGTGATTAATCCTTCTAAGTACTCCTTTTTATCTTTAAGAACGCTTTCAGTTTCTCTGTGACACACATTTTGTGTCCTTGAGATCATCGGAAACTCTTAAACTTAAGTATTTGCATGCATTCCACATTATTATTTGATAAATCATTCACTATTCAAGCAGCATGTGAGACGTACTCAAACGCTACCAAGGTTTAAAAAAATAGTGAAGGAGCATTACCTCTCACTATAATTTATTTTTCTTCTCCTTGCTGGATTGTATATTTTTATTTTACTGATACATTCAGTTTTATTTTTGTTATAAAAGGTAAGGTTAAAGAACAAAATCAATATCAATGTGCAAAAGGTATATTTTTAAATATATATGTAATTATATTTATATTGTATGTATTTATTTTAAATTATTATTTCTTATTAATAATATTTACGATGTTTGTACACTGACCGCCCTAAATCTAACTTCTTTCTTTCAATTCATCCAAAGGGTTTTCTGTAAGAGAATTGCCCTGTGCAAAACGCCCGCCCATTGCACACTTGTTTTTTAAACGTTTTTCCTGTACTTGTTATGAGGTGTACAGTAAAGTATATAATAAATAAATGATAAACAAATTGAAATTAGGATGGAAACCAATCGATTAACCTTCAAAGTTAAGGTTCAAGAGCACATTAGTAAGAGTTGGCAGTAGTATCGTCACAGGGCTAATTTTGGTTTACATAAACTGTTCAAGTATATTCGTGTACTAATTTATTAATTTGACTATTATATTGTAGTATTTTATTGTATGTATAGTTTATATGTATTTATTTATCTTTGTTTTATTTTTCTATTAATTGCGTTTCTGGTTTCTACAGTTAGTTTATCTAGGTTTAATTAAGTGGTGTCGTCTGTGTGCTGACAGGTGCATTGTTGAAAGGCCTTCTACAAGGTTGACTGATGACCTGATGTGGCCTCTGGATGCGAGAAGCGCTAGAAGGTTCGCTGTAACTACGCGTTCGGGGCCTATATGTTTTTGGTGTGAACGTCGTTTTACCTAAATGATGATCATAGCTCCAAAACTACTAATTTTCAAGCAACGTTCGCATTCGCATCTCTATCGACATCTGTCAAAAATGTAATATAAAAAAAAAAGTTTTTTTTGAGAGTTTGCGACTGACATGCGAATATGACCGAAATTGTTTAAAAATTTGTAGAATTGGCCCTCATAACTCCTAGGCAACTGTAACAGCCTGATGGTTGAACACGGGTTCTTGTAAGTGTTCAAATCGTGCGGAGAACCTTGATAATGCGATGTAGGATTGGTATGTCTTTATTTGTGAGTATTTGGGTCTAGATAAACTGTATTTTTCCAATCCCATCTATTTTTGAGTTTTTAGGGTTCCGTAGCCAAATGGCAAAAACGGAACCTTTATAGATTGGTCATGTCTGTCCGTCTGTCTGTCTGTCTGTCTGTCTGTCCGTCCGTATGTCACAGCCACTTTTCTCCGAAACTATAAGAACTATGCTGTTGAAATTTGGTATGTAGATGTATTTCGTGAACCGCATAAAGATTTTCACACAAAAATAGAAAAAAAAAACAATAAATTTTGGGGGTACTTAGAACTGAAACTCAATTTTTGTTTCATCTTACCCATCGTGTGGGGTATCTATGGATAGGTCTTCAAAAATGATATTGATGTTTCCAAGATATTTTTTTCTAAACTGAATAGTTTGCGCGACAGACACTTCCAAAGTGGTAAAATGTGTGTCTCCCCCCTTAACTTCTAAAATAAGAGATTGATAAAGCTAAAAAAAATATATGATGTACATTAATACCATGTAAACTACCAGCAAAAATTGGTTTGAACGAGATCTAGTAAGTAGTTTTTTTTTTAAATACGTCATAAATCGTAAATCGCAACTTCTGCTTACGGAACCCTCAGTGCGCGAGTCCGACTCGCACTTGGCCGGTTTTTGATAATAAACCGGTAGCGCTATTAGAAAATCACTTGTCTAGAGCATCAGGTCTATTTTTGTACTTCGTACATTGCGTTATATTATGTAGATGCTACCAAACAGCTTCTTGCTGTTACTAACTGCTAAGGGTGCCTGACCATTATAAAGGAGCGGAGAAACGGAGAAATGTTAACCAATGGAATCGCATAAAATCCCCGCACCACATGATTCACTGACATTTTGACTGACCTGATTGGTTAAAAGTTTTCCGTTTCTCCGCGGACATTTTGACGCGCTTTGATGGATTTTGACGCGTTTAAACGGAATTATTTTTTCTGCTAAGGGTTAGCAGTCGTAATAGCAAGAGGTTGTTTGTTAGCAACTATATAGCAATATACGAAGTACAGAAATAGACCTGATCCTTTATTTTTTTATACAAAACGGGTAAACTCTTGGCTCAAATCTCACCTGATGGAAAAGGATGATTAGGCCGAAGATGGAAGCGAGTTTCACCCGGAATCCTCTTACACAGAGGAACTGACTATCATACCTCTAACTGCTGCTGATGCTGATGCTGATGCTCTAGGAAAATGACTTTCTAATAGCTCTATCGATTAATTACCAAAATCTCCAGAATATGTGCGATTGGCAAGCGCTATCGAACGCTCGGCTGTAATGGACAGGCATCCTTTTACGTAGGAGTTGATTTGCTGTGACGTTTTTCACACTGAAGTGTAACGTTATGTAAAACAAACGTTCACACGTAAAAAGACAGTAACATCAAAATAATAAAGAAACCACCCAAAAACCGGAATCAAACAAACATACCTAATACAATAAAATAAACATAAAAATAAGGAAATGGCCGCACGCACGCCCTTCCCGACAGTTTTATTGTAATGACGTTCTATCTCGCGTAAAAATATGAGTGGGTAATACGGTATTACCCGGCACGTAAACAGGGTTACGGTTTTATCGCCGGACGATATTAGCCGGAACTGACGGCACTATCGCCGGTTTAGCCGGTTACCTATATGTGGCTATGTGTTGGCTATAGTACTGTGGAAAAGGTAGGCAAGTAAGCATTATATTTACAAAAAAATGTGATAAAAAGATATAACATAAGTTTATGGTGCAAAATTAAAAAAAAAACAACAGTCATTTATTTTAATCAAATTGGGCTGAGAGCCAGCACTTTTTGAACGACAATTTTTTACAAAAGACAGTCCCCCAAAACGCCCGCCCGTCACCACTTCCTAGCGTTTACAAAGCTATTGTAAGAAACGGCTGCAAAACGCATAAATACGTGATTTATACTGCGCGGTCAATGGCCTCTGAAAGTTAAGGCTTTTGATGCTGTTTCAAGGGTTAGTTTATGAGGACTTTGGACGGTCAAGGTCACAGTGAAGATTGTATTCAAAGTTTTATCAAACTTTAATTGGATGGACTTTGACGATTCTGTTTTGCAAAACGCTATATTTAAACAGTAGCTGACCCGCGCAACTTCGTCTGCATCACATTTTCCTTTAATGCTCCGCTCCTATTTATTTTAGCGTGAGGAATGTGATGTTATATAGCTTTTCCTCGATAAATGGCTATCTAACACTGAAATATTTTTTCAAATCGGACCAGTAGTTCCTGAGATTAGCACGTATGCACATACACAAATAATATCACGCCCAATTTTCCCAAAGGGTGGCCTAGACGTCCAACTATTAAATTTTATATTATTTGTGTATTTTATGGCTAAAACCCAAATTTCATTAGAGGGGGCGAGCCAATCATCCGGTTACTATAGACTCCGAACTGCCACTGAAAACTTCAGATGAACAAAAAAAAAAAACTATTCCTACAGTTGACCCGAACCCGGAACCTCCAGCTTATCACTATCACTTTGTGAGTAATTATCACGAATACGTACATTGAAAAAAAAAAAAATTGAGCGCGTTTCCCACGAATTGCTCAACCACTAGCTACACCATCTAAACAAAACGCAAAACAGCGAACATTCCAAATTTTAGACATTTATAAAATACGTGCCAGTTTATTTTATTTACTCCAATTTTACCCTCCAACCGTCAACCATAACTAACCGCCTCATCGCGTAAGCCAAGGTCAACAGCCGCGTATTCCCGTAAATGCGTGTCATTTGTCGGGCAAAGTGAAGCGGGCAAAGTGACGCGGGCAAAGCGCCGTGGGCAAAGGTCACTCGACCAACCTTTGCTAAGCTTCATAATCTTGAATGACGGGCTAGACAAAAAGTTACGCTAAATAGTGTTAATGTGTTTTTGTTTTAGATTAGAGGGAAATGTAGCTTGTTTAGATTAGTTTGTTTTTCTCAGCTTTTCCTTTTTTAAGTACCAGCAGTAGGTACATCATCTGTTCATTCTTGCACATTTTGTACTAAGCATATATGTCACCTTGTTTGTGAAACAATATATACAAATAATAAATAAATAAATAAATAACTCATTTATTGCAGATATCGAATCCATAGTTTGTTAGTAAAATGCAAACTTAAAAAACGAATGTTAGTAAAATAAATATAACTAATTGATTGAGTGGCAGATCAGGGCGGACTCATCGATGATGGCTACAAACCACTATATGACTGCGTGCAGTCGTATCCAGCGAGCCAGCATCGGAGAGTCCCACCGGTCCGCCAGTGCGCGCAGGATGGTGTTGGGACTGTCGCGCGTGCGGCGCATGATAGAAGCGCACCGTTTGCGCATGATGGCCGCAAAGCCATCTGTGTCAGCCGCCGCGAACATCGCGGAGGCGCTGCAGTGGCGCGGCAGCCCCATCAGCACCCGGAACGCGTTATACGTTTACAAATACATTAATACATTGTTTTGTTTGTAAGGATGGGATATCATCAAACGACTTCTTCCGCTTTGGGCGAAGTGGAAGGGAGTATTAGACTCTTACTGAATAAAGCCCATCCGTGTTCTTCCTAATGCCGTTTGCGTTCCAGGGCAACTTTGACTCTTTTGAGAAAATTTCGCAGTGTATGTTAGCTGTCTGACCAGATGCTGGCTTTGAAGATGTATAGCCTATAAAATACACATATTTATTAACGACTGGCAAACCCGCGCAACTTCGTCTGTGCCACATTTTCCATTAATGCTCCGCTCCTTTTAGTCGTAGCTTGTTGATATATAGCCTATAGCCTTCCTCGACAAATGGGCTATCTAACACTGAATGAATTTTTCAAATTGGTCCAGTAGTTTCGGAGCCTGTTCATTTAAAACAAACAAACAAATATTTCCTCTTTATAATATTACTGTAGATAAACTCAAAAAACTCAAACTCAAACATTTATTTCAATTAAAACATTTACAGGCACTTTTGAATTGTCAAGGTCGGTCGGTCCAAAAAAGATGAAGCTATTTGCACGTTCCAAAGCGTAGATCTCTATGGAGAAGAACGTGCAAGAAACTCCACGGACACTCTTTTAAAAATAATAAATTGTTACAAAGTTTTCTTGACATCGTGTTGAAATTATACATACATGTGAGAACGATGTGACGAGCATGATAAAAACATCCGAACTAAAAAAGGAACAATTCAAAGAAATAATTAAAATAAATTAAAATAAACCATGGCAGCTGAGAAATGACCAGTCCCAACAGACGGCGCCATGACATGCGCCAGGCCCATTCGTCTCAACCATTTTGAATGGAGCCAAATAATTTAACGCATACGCCACCATCAGCTAGGCTTTTGAGTGTGCATGACACTCCCAACCGCCAGGGTACTTGAGTCTATACAATGCAAACACACACACATTTAAAAATGTTGGTACTATTGATTTATCAAATAAAGAACAATAAATCAGTGTGTGAGTTATATCTTCTCTATAATATAAAAATGAATAGCTAAATGTGTTGGTAAGCGCATAACTCAACAACGCCTGGACCAATTTGGCCAATCCTTTTTTTAGAATATTCTTTGAAGTACGAGGATGGTTCTTACGGATAGAAAAAATATAAAAATTGCCTGAAAAAGACTAAAAACAACACTTTTTTATACTCCCATACAAAAGATTCGTAATAATACTTTAAAGTCAATTTGAACTTTAAAACCATTCCATAAAGTTGAAGTGTTAGTGGAGAGGTTTCGGGAAGGCAAAACAATTGAGTGACGTTTGTATCGTATAAATATTGACATTAGTCAAATACAAATTGTCTGTGAGTAAGAGTAAGAGAGTAGCGGGGTAGGTAGGTAGGTAGACAGGTAGCCAGTTGACGGGAGCGAAAGAGGTAACATTTGTTTGTAAGTTTGTATGTAGGGGGTAATCTCAGGAACTACGGGTCCGATTTGAAAAATTCTTTCAGTGTTAGATAGCCCATTTATTGAGGAAGGTTATAGGCTATATCATCACGCTAAGACAAATAGGAGCGGAGAATTAATGGAAAATGTGACGCAAACGAAGTTGCGCGGGTTAGCTAGTTAAATATAAAAGTAATTAAAGACATCTCCTAAATATATTCATCATACTAAATATATTAATACAAACATTATCAATAAGTTTGACTTTTGAGTAAGCTCCCAGCCTAATTTGAATAAATGACTTTTGAATTCTGAATTTTGAATGTTAATTAAGGTTTTTTTGACAGTTTGCGATTGACATGCGAATGCGAAGGTAGTTTAAAATTTAGTAGAATTGGCATTGTTGTTACTTCTGTTGAAAATCTTAAAGATTGTAAGAAATTTAGTGTAACATTATTAGTTGGATAAATTGGTTCCGTTTGGTTTGGTTTGTATTGTTGTACTAGAGTCATTCTGAGGGCAGACTGAAAGCAGAATGGCCGAGTAGTAGGACTTTGAATTTAGAACGCATCAAAATTTTAAACGTTTGATAGATGTGAGAACGCAGCGATTTGTAAATGAGAGAGTAGATGTGTGAAAGAGAAAGGGGAGAAGATGAGAGACGACGAATGGACGACATTGTAATTCGATAAAGCTAAGAATAAACTAGGATTTCAAGAAGTGAAGCGCTGTTGTCTGGGTCTACCACATTCCATACATGTATTTAACAGGTTCACCCCTAATTCAAGAGTCTCTAAACATAACTGAAGGCTTGCTTGGTGTACGTACTCATTGCCATCTTATCAACCGAAAGATGTCTACTTCTGAACTCAGCCCCCCCCCCCAGTGTCGCTACCAACAACCGGTACTGTGCGTCTCGCATCCATCGGCTAACCACGACCTTCACTAGGTGGAGTGTTTTTTTTTTTGACGCTGTCCACTCGCAGCGTACGAACCCAGGTGAATTTAAGGCTCCCAGCCGAGGCTATTGTACTAAATACTAAAACTCCGCTCATTGTCTGGACAATTCCAATCAAATCTGTGTGGTACTTTCCTCAAAATACCACTTCAGACATTAACCTTCATGGTTCTCATATGATTTGACCAGTACGATTGTATGGACTTTAAAAGAGACTTTGTCCTCTGAGTTTGTTTCGGTGTTTCTTCTCAAAGCAGTCAACTAGGAAACGCCGGCCTCATCTAGTTTAAAATGACCAAGAAAGATTGACGTGTAAAAGTGTTATTTACAACCTACTTGCAAAATATTTATCATTACTGAGGGCACCCCTTGTGGGGTACGGACCTCGGCTCAGCGGCGTCGTTTTGCAGCAAGAGACTGGCTGGGTCAGGTGGATGAGTGTACTATTAAGCTGATATTTCTCTGCCTGATCCTTCGGGTGTTGTTATGTTCATATCAACATGCGAGACCACCGATCTTATAACGAAAGCAATCTAAGACACATCTCTCCAAAAAACTGCGAAAAACACTTCTGCCAAGCAATAACCTCTTAATATTCTAAACGGAAATTAAGGTTCAGAACTTTGCTCAAACTGTCCAAAGTTGCCTACAACATCTTGCCTACTTTTTGCGTTCCAACTTGTCTAAAACATTTATTCGTATAAAAGTGACTGAATCGATCACTGTCGCAAACAGACAGTTGTTCCCAGAACAACATGTTCTGCACATTTGCGAAGGCAAATATGATTTGGTATCTTGTTTCTGTTTCTGAGACATATAAAGGCACCTTGTATATTATTTAATTTGTCAATATTTGTCCTTTATTTATTTTTGAAATGTAGGTGACCTCTTACCTTTCGTAAATGAGTTCGTTGTAATACGATTCCATATAACCTTTTCTTGTGTATGTAGTTAATTTCCTGTGTACCTGGTTCATGGAGTATCCATGGAGTTACTTGCACGATCTACTCTTTAGAATAAGATGGGGTCGGTGAGTGTGTTTTGATGCAAAAAAACTTGCTGCTCTTGTAGCTAGCGCAGCAGAATGAACTTCCTCTATTTTACTGACAGACCTTGACTATTCAAAAGTACCTGAAACTGGTATATTTGAAACAAAGGCATTTGTATTTGGTTCTTTATATATAGATACATCTTGCTGTATTGAGCTGCAATCAGTTTCACTGGGCGTCTACTCCAATATAGTTGGGAAAAGGTTCGTGAAAACTACCACATTTTTAATTAATATTTCATTTAGACACTTAAATTAAGCGTGAATTTTGTTTCACGCAAAACGCGCTGTCAAATGTTGTACCTATCCACTTCTCACTGACAGATAAACACACACATTGACAAATTAACTCCACGAAACCCAACGACGTGACTTTGCAACGTCGGCATCGCTGTCAAGGGTGTCGCGATATAAACCGACCCGCGCCTCTCAGCGTAATGACGCCGCAGTAAAAAGCGACGCAGACAACCACTCAACTTTGAGCAAATTACGGAAATTCTGGCGTAATTACGTTCTAAAAATTTAATGATTGGATGGATGTATGGACGAAGTTGTGCCATCGCGGTGTACTGCAGTTGTGTTTACTAGGTAAACGTTATTAAAAGTTATTTGTAATGAAAATGGTTCCCTGGAACATAAAATTACTTTTTAGTATAATGGTCTGAAAGCTTGCATTAACACGGCTATGGATTAGTGAAATGAAGTCTTTGCTACATTGTTATAACAAGGATATTAATAAAATACTAAATCACCACATTTTCCGTTTTTCTAGACTCATATTTAGTAAGAAGGAATGTCCATTTGTTCCGCCAAAAAAGACCAACAAAAATTTTTACAAAAAATACAACCGACTTCAAAAAAATACAAACTAAAAAATAACTTTAATTTCGGAAGTTGGTGTTTTTGTTAGCTTCTTTGTATTAGATTGGTCCCATTTAAATTTTATCAAAATTGGTTACGAAATTTGGATCTTAAATCGAAATAGCTGGAATTCGTTTACTTGGATGATGGTTTTTTGTCATCCAAGTAATCGAAATTGCGTATTTTGCTTTTCTGCGATTTTGAAGTGGTGTTGTTAGGTGTGGGGTACCAAAAAACGTAAAAAAGTAATTTTAATTTCGGCAGTCGGTGTATTCTTTCAGATAAAACAAGAATTTTTCAAATCGGTTCCAAATTGATGGAGTTATCGAGGTAACACACAAAAAAGAAAAAAAAAAACCAACCGAATGGGCTTGTGTCCTGAAAAAATCTAATTAGTCCGTCAGTTAGATTATCAAAAAATATTTGACCCGTGCTTTTTCTTTTGTTACGGGAACCAAAATTGGCAAAGTTACGACGCTTTTAAAATTCTCAATACGTCACACCTTTGCATAATTTTTACTGAGTCGTGACGAGCCCGCACTCCCGAGTTTTGATGCGTTTTATCGTTGTCAATATTCATTGATTTACAAAAACAAAAAAATACGTGTCCATTATTTTTCAATACCTAACTGACGGACTAAATAGTTTTGCAATTTGTGGATGATGGAATCTAGCCTATTGAGAACCTCCTATTTTTTGGGAAGTCAGTTAAAAATAAAAGTACATCGGCATTATGCCCGAGCATCATCAGCCATCCTTAGTTGTTCCTGAAATTTCATGGTTATGTTTTTAATAATAGTTAATTTTCAACTGTATTTGTGCTATGATATTAATGTATGGTATATTTTGCTTCTTTATTGCTTTAAACCACGTATCTGATCGATAATTAAAATATATAAAACAAAGATTAAACTAAACTCATGGCTGCAAACATTGGACTACCTGCAGACAGAAAACTTAATAAAGGAACAGTACTGATGTTGATTGAACAATACATATAAAATGTAACTGTCCTAAGTCTATGTATGTAGAACCCAAACATAATACACACACAAACACACACACAGACCCATACACACACCCAACCCCACGTACACACCCCAACACACATACGCACACACACACACATACGCAGAACCCACACCACGAAATAGCGAGCTTGCATTAAATAAATTTAGCTTTAAGTGATTAACTTGTTCTATTTATTGCATAAATTGTTAATTCTAAAGTACGGGTGAAGACACTGACTACTGTAACACAGGTCTCACCTAGCTCAGGAGTCAGGGTCTCAAACGAAAATGTATAACCTTTTTTATGTCAATAAAACATTTTATTATTATTATTCCATTATTTATTATTATTATTAATTTATTAAATAATTTATTTTATTTGTTTTAGTAGTGTTTAGTGTATCGATGTATATTTTAGGTATTTATAATTTGTAGAAAATGTTGCTTCAATTTGTATTTTACGTATTTCTGAGTTATTTAGTTCAATGATATGGGTAGACCTATCTCCGTCCAGCTCCTTTTACTTGTAACTGCGTACCACTGCGTGTCACAGAATGATTACTCCAAAAATTGCGTAACTCGAAACTAAGACGATGACCTAACATTGAACGCCTCATGACAAAAGTAACAGCACAAATCCAATAATAACTTAATCCAAACAACAATTTCACCACAACAAAGCACAATTCCTTTACAAATTGCTGCAACAGCACAAAATTCCAAAAGCAAACGAGTAGCGGAACTTCAAAAGACCTATCATCATGGTTAGCAGTTTAGCACATTTCTCTTTCCAACATGGCGCCGGGAATTTTTCTTTTGTACCAAATTCGTCACCTCCATTCATTGCAATCGCATTTGCGTGCTGCAGACTGCGACGATTTAATTGCTACTAATTGGCAGACATGTTTGTTCTTTTGTAGTCAATATAGGATGACAGGGAAATTCAGGATTTTATAGCACATGTTAACGTTACCCATTCACAGGTTCTATGATCTCGGTTGATTAAACTTGAAAATCGAGCCGTATGGTGGTGTGTATTTAGCCACGAGCTCTTCTAATTGTTTTTGGTTACATGTCAGAAAATTTGTAATAAATCCAAGTACCGTCACAAGTCGATAACCATCCCGTCTTGAGATTTTTTTTTCGTTGGGTAATCATCAATTAATCCATCCGCTCTGGGCGGAGTGGGAGGGAATGTCAGACTCTTACTAACTGAAACCAATTCGTGTTCCTCATAAAGCCCTTTGCGTTCCAGGGCCGCGGTGACTGCGGCTACCTGAATTGCTCTTGTGTAAGGCGTGGGACAAATACAACAGGCGAGGAGCGGGCGTGGCGCGGGCGAGGTGCGGGCGCGGCGCCGTTGCAGTGCAGAACAGGCGCGCAAACGGTGTCAGAAAGCGTGACGCGGGCGAACACAGTGTATGCATGCAACATAACGTCTTCTTGTGGTGCGCCGGGGGCGAGGAAGCGGCGCCCGCTCCACGCCCGCGCCTCGCCTGCGCCCCGCCGTCTCTGTATGTCTTAAGCCCCACCTCTTCTATACATTTTGTATGAAATATCAAAGAAGTGACGTCGCGCCCGCGCCTCGCCCACGCCTCGCCCGTGCCTCGCCTCCGCCCGACACCTGTTGTATTTGTCCCGCGCCTAACTCTTTTCAAAAACTAGGGCGATCATCACAGCTCTAAAATTAAATTAGCGCAAGCACTATTGATACTAATCGGTGGCAAGACCGCTACGTATCCGCGAGCGGAGTTTAGGGTCGCGGTAGTTACGTTTTTCTTATGTTGCCATTTTAACTTAACTGTCTCCGTGGTCGAGTGGTTTAGGGGCTCACCTTGTACCCACGACCACCGGGTTGGTCGTGGGTTCGATCCCCACGGGAAACATACTTTGTTTCCAGTTTGGCTAGTACATTGCAGGCTTGAATCACCTGATTGCCTGATAAAAAAGATGATTCCATGCTTCGGAAGGCACGTATAAGCCGGTGGTCCCGGCCACCAAGTAGCGGTTGTTAAACCATGTCAGAGGCCCTTGAGGCGGTTTAGAAACTTTAACATTAGGGTGTGTGGGGTCTTTAGACCTTACTTTACTTACCACTTGTCCATTCTTAAGGAGCTCCAAATAAACACAAGGCTATCTGCTGTTTGTTTCCACCAAATCCCAAAATATTTTGGACATGTCGCTCATAGAAACCCTGACAGCCTCGAGAAGCTTATGGTAGTTGGCTAAGTAGACGGGAAAAGACCACGCGGGTGCTTATCTACCCGTTGGTCAGACCGAATAAAGACGCTTACTGGCCTATCAATACCTGAAGCTTTTAAGAACGCCGAGAACAGAAAAACTTGGAAGAGCATAGTCCACCGAGTGATCAATACCTGTTAATACCTCAGACTAGACACGACCTTCAACAATGAAGACAACGACTAAAAAGAAGAATTTTAGAGAGCGGTTAACGTATCTGTAGTTATAACCTATCTATACAGGGTGTAAGGGACAGCCCTCCTCAAACTGATAGGGTGATTTCAGTATATCGTACTAAGTTGACCGGTACATGAAATTATTTCAGGAACTTTATGGGAATCCTATAAAACTGATTTGTTTAATTACCTCACACGCAATGTATCGCTACCTCTGCAAAACGCACGCTGCGAACGGCAGCGCAGCGAGCTTTCGAAAGGACTTAATGGAGTTCTGCAAACAGATAATGTAACTTTACATTGAAATAAACTAATAAAAACTGAAAAAACTAAAAAAAAAAACCTGAAAAAATTTCAACAGGAATATGATTCAAAATAAGGAGCTGATTGCACCCTGTTAATTTGTGGAGGGCTGTCCCTTACACCCTGTATCTATATATATATACATAAATGAACCCCTAATTCCCTTAGTCATCGCAACACGCATGAACGGCTCGACCGATTTCGCTAATTCATTTTTTGTTGTGTTTGTAACTGTCAAGAGAAGGTACTTATGAAAGAAAAAATAAGGAAGTTGCAGATGACGAGAGCGAAGCCACGGGGACAGCTACTATCTTATATATAAAAATTAATCCCTTTTTCCTTGGTCCAAGCATCACGCGTAAACAGCTGGACCGATTTCGCTAATTCTTTTTTTGTTGTGTTTGTGATTACGAGTAGAATGTTCTTATGAAAGAAAAAAATAAAAAGTTGAAGGGAGCGAAGCCACGGGGGACAGCTAGTATATGAATATAATTGTCTGTAACAAGTTGAATGTCTGCCATCAATCAATTTGGCCTGTAGCTGAATACGCTATCTTGGTTACAGATATGGCACGTGTACGACGGATTCCGTTTTGACGTTTGAAATGTTGATTGAAAATCGATGGGTAAACTTAGCAATGTTAGTCAAATGGATGATGGATCTGAAGGCATTGCCACATAGTAAGTATTTAATGGTATTCGTTATCGACATGACCACATTTTGTTTCACAAAATTATGAATCATGAAAAAAATTGCCGAAATATGATTTTAAACTACATAACATAAAATAAATAACGTTAGTATTTGTTTTGTCGTTCTGAAAGTAAAAAAAAATCAAAATCAACAAAATAATAATATGAATAAATGGCTTATGTTCACAGTTCACACATATATGAAAAAAGAATTTCGGAGCAAATCGAAGTTACGAAATGTTTATGAAAAAACCAGTTCAACACATGCTTCTCAAACAAGCGCAAAGTTTGGTATGTTTTAATATATTTAATGAAAATTTAGGATAGGATAACTTAACATACAAGGTTTTCTTAATTTACCTTTTAACTATAATATTATTCATAAATAACATCATAAACTGTTTCACTTTTTTCATGACTGTATGCAAATATCATTTCTTGGAAAGCTAAACTTTTTAGTAGGCATTTTACGAGTGGAACATAGCGGAACTGGAGCATAGAGGGAGAAAATAACGCCTATTTCTGATGTAAAATTAAAAATTGATAAAAAATAGTATAAAATAACCCTTCCTTGGCAGTCGGGTAATAACAAATTTCTTTACTTTTACCGAGAATTTGAGTAAGGTATAGAACAGTAAAATTTAAAGGATTTACCATTATCATCAGACTATAACAGTCCACTGCTGAACAAGGCCTCTTCTAGTGCACGCATGTGACTCGATCACTGGCAACTCTCATCCAGCTGCCACCAGCTACCCTGCGAAGATCATCGCTCCATCTAGCTTGAGGGAAAAATACCTCAGGTTTGAAGATATGTTTCTCAATCCGTCCCCCATTCTGTCTATAATCATGCACAAGTACCAATAGAAATCCTCGCAAGCACCAAGAGCACCTAGAAAGTACAACACAACTAATTAAGAAGCAATCTTAAACAACACCAATAAAAATGGCGGCCGCTGCCTCAACGTAATTGAATTACTCAGATCAGAAACCGACAGAACTCGAAGTTCCCGAGTTTGTTCCCTGAGTTGAGTCGAGTTGTTGAGTCAAGTTGAGTTCCTATTAATTCGAGAAGATGCGGAACTCTTATAAACTATTGCTTTGATGCGACCACTTGATGGTTCGGGATGTCAGTAAAATGCAGCTGAGTCGTGGATTTATTTTATAGTTTAATTGTTTATATGAAAAGTAAAGTCGAGCGGGAATAGTTTTGTTTCTTATGTAAACAAATAATATGATTCTATTAAGTCCGTTCGTTAGATTATCTTCTTTTAGAGAAACTGTATAGATTTGGAGTAAGAAGAACGCAGCTGAAGTTGATTTCTGATTATTTCAAAAATTGCATACAGCGGGTAAACAATAGGTGATACGTGTAGCGATGATTTTATGTGTTTTTATGAATTATGTGTGTTGTGTTTCTTTCCTTGTACCAAATAAAATTCTATCTATATGTCTTCCCGTCACGTATGGGTGATCACCACAGCGTATTCTTGGTCCAAACCTCAAACTGCGTGGTGGCGGTATCTTTTGCGAATGTTTAACATCCGCAAAAGAGCTGAGACAAAAAAATGTTTTTTTGTCTCAGCGTCGTGTCTCAGTGTCGTCATGATTTATATACCTCTTATATGAGGTCTAGGACTTGAAGCCAAAGTTTTATAATGCCAAATGGAAAGTATAACTTCGGGATTAGGTTTAGGAAAAATTTTTATAGGGAAGTTTAAAGGTTGTTTACACTTGTCAGGGGCGTGCTGGGAGGTGAGGATGAAGAGCTTCTCTTTTTTAAGAAGGCTTAAGAATAACCAGTCACATGTAGTCGATCAAGGTTAAGCAACGATTGCCAAGGTTGGTCTGTGTATGGGTGAACATCTTACATGCCAAGTTCCGGCTTTTGGTTCCGGCTGTCATTTGTAGATCTTTGGCAGTCGTTACGGATTGTCAGATGTCAGTAAATCAGACTCCAGTCTTGCCACGAAGTACTTACCGTGTAACCCAGTTAATGGGTTGTGGACTCGTGGAGGTCTGGTAGGCAGCCGCTCTACGTAAAATACTAGTATTCAGCTGAATCTGGGAAACCAACCCTAAAATAGTTGGAAAAAGGCAGATAATGATGATATCACTGTACGTTCACGTCCTGGGCATCAGCTCAAAAATGTCGGTGCGTGCATTTTATGTGAAATCGTTTGTGTTACGGAAATGTGTGAACGAACCTTAAAACGTACTTAGTGCCAATTCATCTGCAGTTCAAACGCCCGACACACGAAACAAACGTCATGATTTATATACTCCTTATATGAGTTCTAGGACCTGAGGCCAGAGCTTCATAATGGCAAATGGAGGGTAGTATTGCTTAGGGCCGTAAACTGGCCGGTGGTGAGTGCCTATTTTATTGGTCCACGTCCGGGATGTTATGGAGACTGACGGACTCCGGCGAATGGATGGCATCTACCTATGTAGGTTTATAAGTAAGTATGCATGGAGGATAAGTGTGTTTACGTAGAGATAAAAGTGGGGCTTGGATGAAGGGATTGTTTTTTGTTTATAGGGAAGTTTAACCCACCAATGTATGAAGTAGAACCGAAAATAAATCACTGATTGTAAATATTAAGTTGTAATAAATCGTTATTGAAGACTACACTTAAACATCGTGGAGTAATTCAAATTCATTTTAAATCTATACTAATATTATAAAGCAGAAGAGTTTGTTTGTTTGTTTGTATGTTTGTTTGTTTGGTTGAACGCGCTAATCTCAGGAACTACTGGTCCGATTTGAGAAATTATTTCAGTCTTAGATAGCCCATTTATCGAGGAAGGCTATATATAGGCTATATCATCACGCTAAGACAAATAGGAGCTGAGCATTATTGGAAAATGTGACGCAGACGAATCTGCGTGGGTCAGCTAGTTCCCTCATAAAAAAATATACTATTTTTTTTGTTTTTCCGTTTATTCATTTTTAAAACTTATTTTCTACATTTTTAAATATGTCATATAAAACACGAAAATAAAACATTTAAAAATATATAAAACCGGCCAAGTGCGAGTCGGACTCGCACACCGAGGGTTCCGTACAAACCTGTAGGTATTATGTTATAAGAGATAGAGCAGAGAGTAATTGAAATAAAATAAATAAATAAGCAAAAGATGCAATTTACGACTTATGACGTATTAAAAAAAAAACTACTTACTAGATCTCGTTCAAACCAATTTTCGCTGGTAGTTTACATGGTAATATACATCATATATATTTTTTTTAGTTTTATCATTCCCTTATTTTAGAAGTTACTCGCAAGAGACACCGTGGCTCCGGAACACAAAGGGCAATGAAGGAACATGGATGGGTTTTAGTCAGTAGAAGTCTGACACTCCCTCCCGCTACACCCAGAGCGGGAGGAGTCATTGGATGATTTCCCATCACTAAAAAAAAAAGGGGGGGGACACACACATTTTACCACTTTGGAAGTCTCTCGCAAACTATTCAGTTTAGAAAGAAATGACATTAGAAACCAATATATCATTTTCGAAGACCTGTCCATAATTATATATCCCACACGTATGAGTTTGATGAAAAAAACAATTTTGAGTTTCAGTTATAAGTATGGGGACCCCCAAAATTTATTGATTTTTTTTTTCTATTTTTGTGTGAAAATCTTAATGCGGTTCACATAATACATCTACTTACCAAGTTTCAACATCATAGTTCTTGTAGTTTCGGAAAAAATTGGCTGTGACATACGGACGGACAGACAGACAGACATGACGAATCTGTAAGGGTTCCGTTTTTGCCATTTGGCTACGGAACCCTAGAAATAGTAGCCCAATGGTGTCGGGAACAGGGTCTAAGCTACTGGCAGGCAGGGCTCCAGAGAGAGGAACCTCCTAACAATGCGAGTCGTGTCAAGAAGTACCGCATACTGAATTCCTTCCTGCCCTTGATCCAGCTGCCTAACGAGAGCCTCCTAAGGTGTTGGTCGAGACACGTGGCTATTAAGCAATTGGCCGGCACTACTATCGGTACAGTGATTATTTTTTTATTTATTATCATCACCAGCATTTCAACCAAATGACGTCTACTCCTGGATATAGTTCCCTAAAAAGTGTAAGTCGCCTTATTGACCAGTCCTGAGCGTCTCGTATCCAGTGAATTCCAGCGGCTTTCATTCGCTTATTGGTCTACCTTGTAGGAGGCCTCGCAACGCTGTGTCTGGCGGCAAGCGGTCGCCCCTCCAGAACCCTTTGACCCTGTCCTTGTTACCCTAGCTATCTTATTGCACCTTTCCGTTTTTACTTTTAGCAATTATTTCCTTGAACGTTGAGACAATTTTAGCAACGTCATATCCGTTTGAACTAGTGTAAAAAAACTGAAGAGTTTGTTTGAACGCGCTAAACTCTGGAACTATCTGTGGGATTTTAAAAAATATTTTTGTATATGATAGCCAAGGTCATGAGAAAGCCTACAGGATATACGGAAACGAAATTTAAGGGGAGAAGTCGTGGGTAAAAGCTAGTTTATATTAAGTTTCCGAGTTGTATCCTCATACGAAATAGCTAGCAAGCACGCTTAGCCGCGCAGGCGTACAATGACAAACAAAGTTGTTAGGACGCACTAAACGGAGAGAGGAGGAAACTGCGATATTAAACAAAGTTCTAACACACAAGTTGCAAATTGCAAAACCTAGCATAGAGGATATGCTAGGATTTTGTTAAAGTTTGCATATTAATTTTAAATGTGTTTAGTTTTGTAGCAATAACATAATGTCACGTTGATATATATTTCCAAATGCGGCACGCCTTTAGTCAAAAACGTGCAAAGATTTTGACTCCGGGCTACCACAAAGATAATATATATTCGCATGGTACTGGTGAAAAGTGTTAGGCTTCGTCTTACCTGGCGTATGACCATACGAGATAGCGATGAAATTTCGTCGCGCGACAAGATTAAACCCACACATTTCTTAAGAGTGTTTTTATTAGAAGCTTGCAAATCATCGCGTGAGCACAGGAATCGTTTTCATCGCGCGACAAAATACCATCGTTAACTCATACGACCGTTAGCCAATTAGGCAGACGCCTACAAAATCAGGATTGTTTAAAATAAAAATATATTATATATAGAAACGAGCCAAGAGGCTCATCGGCAATGATAGACTCGTCGAGTCGAAGCTCCAAAGTCTTAAGCATCGATACCAACTTGCTGGTCTGTTGGTTTTCTACTACATAAGCCCCACCACCACAAGACGTATGTCGATGTGCCACCGGTACATGGTGGACATCTCAACCCTCACGCATAAAAACATTTTGGGAACAAATTCATAGTGCGTACAGCTAAGGAGTGGAATTCCCTGCTGGATTCTGTGATTTCTGATAGCTACCTGGGAATCTTTAAGACAACAGTGAATAGGTTACTTCTAGGCAAGCGTCCTCCATCTTCGACCGCATTATTGCTTACCATCTGGTAAGATAGTGGTTAACCGTGTGCCTATCAATACACAGAAAAAAACCTGTAGGTAACTACTGGCATAAAAAACAAAATAAAAACGGGCTGCACTCCAGGAGTGTCGGCAGAAGTGAAAGGTCACGTGTCCTGACGCGTCATCCGTCTTACGAATTTTCGATTAGGTCACGTGTCCTGACGCGAGTATAACATGTTATACCCATCCCAAGAGAAAGTGCTCAACGCCGTTAAAGAAGTTTTCACATCAAAAACACTTGTAATAACTGAAAAGAACAAAGAAGTACTGACAGAAGAACAGAACCTACAGACCTGAGAGATTTCTTTGAATACAATCTTCATTCTAAGAAAAGATAAAAAATATAGCAGAATTATGAAATGTGGGTTAGAACAAAGGTCGTGGAAATTGCTGACAATGAACGAAACCGCTACAAAGCGCCGTGTTTGTTATCTGAAAGAAAAGTAATTTATAGACTTGTGTAGGTAAGGCTGCGCTTCCACCAGAGATATACGAAGATGGGTAGCGTGGGATGACTTGTTTGCTGCGCCAATTGAATCGATTGAGCTGAGCGAGGCTAGGTAATTGAAGCGATTCTATTGGCTCTTAATAAACATGCTTCTTTGGTGGAAACGCAGCCTTAAGTTGCCTGTCCACAGACGAGGAGTGAGGCAGCGGAGCGGAGAAACGAAGAACTATTAACCCATTTATGGCCAAATCAAAACTCCCAACGCCCGGGTCGTCTTCTTCTGGTGCGACGGCTGGGGCGTGAGGTTTCCATTTCTCTCACGCGTGAAGCCTACTCCTTCGCTAGCATTAATGCTTCGCAGAAGGAGGTGACCGCTTCCCATTTCACATTGCTCCGGAACATAGATTGAATCAGGGCAGGTCGCGAGAGTTCGCTACCGCCTATCTATACTTCTATACTAATATTATAAAGAGGTAAAATTGTTTGTAAGTTTGTAAGTTTGTAAGTTTGTAAGTTTGTAAGTTTGTAAGTTTGTATGTAGGGGGTAATCTCAGGAACTACTGGTCCGATTTGAAAAATTCTTTCAGTGTTAGATAGCCCATTTATTGAGGAATGCTATAGGCTATAAATTATAAAGATATCATGCATATTAGCCGAACTATCTCAACTTTTGTCTATCCCGGCGGAAAAAAATAGCTCTTACAACAGAGTTATTTGCGTGCGCTGCCTTAACAGTTGTATATAATTGAAAACAATGTATGGCAACCTGGTCCGCTTTGAAAAGTTCTACAAAAAAGTCCGCGGCACCATATTTCTATCTTTTATATTTTAGCAGATATAGTAGCTTTTATGTGTTAAAAAAAGTATTTTTCGATGTACTTATCTTTGAACGATTTTTTAAACAACCAAATATTAATCCTTATCGAAAAAAATGTTATAATGATCACAAGAACATCATAGAGATACGATTTGCCCAAAACAGTATGTCAATTGGTTGAATGGTTTCGAAGATAATATAAAATTACTAAATCGCAAAACGCCGCCCGCGCCGTCCATTCACGAACCGCATTAGAACATGCTTTGTGCAATTACGTAATTTTTCTGAATCGTGGTGTTAAGATTTTCCGCTGATTAATGACCCTCTCCAGTTATTATTTAACTTTTGTCGTTAGGTACGTGAGTTGTACGTAGTTGGTTGAATGTTGGTTGAATGTTGTTGGTCTATTGTTTTGGTTGCTCGGTTTCTCAAAACACAATTACAATATTACTTCGTTCTCATTCTTCGAGTTCGAAGCCTGCTGTGATATTTGTTTTTGGGATATCGGACAGTTTCAGCGATTGTTTATCATGCCTAAAAGGAAATCTCAACTTTCCCGTCAGACATCCCAGACATGAGACAAGAGCAGCTCGAGTACGCCGTACGGCAGAGTCTGCTCTTGATAATCATCTGCGCCTCTCGAGGAATAGAGAAAATATTTCGCAAGCATGCGCTGGGAAATCTAGCTCCGAGCGTTCACAGCGGCTTGCTAACCAAAGCTGGAGAACATCGCAGGTCCGTGCTCGGGAATCTAGCGCTGAACGTGCACAGCGTCTCAGTGATTTAAAGCAGCAGGTCTCTGCAACAAGGGACAGGGAGTCTAACGCTGAGCACTCGCAGCGGCTCGCTAGCCTAGCTACATACATATGCAATAAAAACAAAACCCTCCTTTTGGCAGTCAGGAAATAAATCATAGCACTCAGTACTAACCGAACCACACTCATCATTTCATCAGAAGTTAAAATGTTTACCGCCCAACGAAGTGGGCACGGGTCAGCTAGTTATTTATATATTTATTTATTTATGTACACACAATATACTTGAAAAGCCTATCGCCTCGACGAGGACCCGGTGGTGCTCCATCGTGTCCTCCGGGCGATCCACGCAGCACCTCGAACGTTCGAACGTGAAAATTTCGTTTCGTAGGGTACTAGGGTGCCATATCATCATCACCTTCTTCTTCGTCAGTCACGACGCTTGGCATCGTTATTATCCTCTGCTATTCTGCTGAAAGCTTCTTCTAAGCCCCTGAAGTCATTAGTGTCAAAAAATATCGCTTGCATTTTAAGCCGTTGTTCCAAAATTGGCACACCAATATTTATATCACTATATTTTTACATATATGCAAAATAACTGCAATATAATAGTTTTGGATGTTACGTTAGATGTTTCTTTTAAACTAACTGTCCCCCGCGGCTTCGCTCCCGTCAACTACCCATTTTTTTGCTTTTAAACCTTCCCTGTATTCTGGCAAACTAAACAAAAAAAGAATTAGCAAAATCGGCCCAGCCGTTCTCGAGTTTTAGCGAGACTTACGAACAGCAATTCATTTTCATATATAAGAAGAAGAAGATAAGTTGAATTAGAAAATATAAACAATATTCACGATATTCATGATCTGTAATCACGTCTACATAAAACAAAGTACTCCGCCGCGTCTGTCTGGCTGTTCAATAAACTCAAAAACTACCTGCACCGATTTTCATACTATTTTCACAAATGGATAGAGTGGTTCTCGAGGAGGTTTTAGTATATTATTTGTCAAGCGGGCGAAGACGCTGGCATCAGCTAGTAAATAATAATAACAAAAGCACGCTTATCTGTACTGAAATCCGGTTAAAGAACTTCAGTGACCCCAAAAAATAGTTTTTTTAAGAAATTAGTAGAATCCCTTGCCAGTACTTATTGAAAACACTCTGGACTGCACAAAAAAGTGACACAATATGAGCTACTGTCAAAACTTATTTCTCCCTTTCTTCACTCTGCTGCCTCGCTCCGCGCAAGTGGACAAGCAGCCTTAGTCTGTGAGCTTTCGACGTGGTATTGAGCCCTTTGTCTGCGGTACGTGTGTATTGTCTTATTAATAACATTGAAAGAAACATTGTGTTAAAAAAACGATAGAATTTCATAAACATGTTGGTTTTGAGAGTGGGAGCTGCGGGGGTTCCTTCTAATTTATTATCCTGTACTATTCTTTCTTTATTATACAATGCGTTTCGAATGAGAATAGGAACGTCAATGACGTCTATCTGTCAAATGTCTCTTGAAAAGTACGGTTTGCAAAGAAATTGAGTTGCATACTGATAACAGTTTATTATTTTTACTTTGTTTGAATAAGGCTTAAATCAAATTTAAACAAAAACGTTCAATTGTAGTAAATTAGCTAAATTTAATATTTGATTATTGAAAGTCACTTTTTTCACTCAATGTTTATAACAATAATTATAAAAAAAAAATCTTGCTTTGCTCACCCTACCAAATTGGTTTGAATTGACAGCTATGACGTCGCAATATGGCGCTAAGTCGATCCTAATCTTGGCTAAGATTGGCTTGTTCCCTGAAACAATTGAATATTCTGTTTGTCTTGACATTTTCAAGCTAGGATACTTTACTACTACAACATATCACAATCAGCGCACAAAATAACGAACGTAGCATATTACTAGCATATAACTTGTGATCAAAGAGAAATATTTAATGTGTTTTATATAACACGCACAACTTTAGTAATGAGCACAGACCAAGTAATAAATGTGTGTACTGAAGAGCACACAAGTGATTCGGAATATTTCGGAGTCTTTTATGAGAATAAACTTCTATAAACACAATATTTTATTTTACTTTATAATAATACTAGCTGACCCGCGCAACTTCGTCTGCGTCACATTTTCCATTACTGCTCCGCTGCTTTTTGTCTTAGCGTGATGATATACCGGGTGTTTTTAACAGCCCTCCACAAAAACACAGGATTGATTCAGCTCCTTATTCTGAATCATATCCCACTGGGAAAAAAAAAAGAATTGTCGTTTTTTTCTGCTGATATTCCTTTATTTCAATGTAAAATTACATTCTCTGTATGCAACACTCCATTTATGTTAACAAAACAGCTGATTTAAAAAAACAGCAATGGATGTCTACGTGCGTTTTGCCACGGTAACGATACATTGCGTGTGAGGTAATAAAACCAATCTGGTTTTTTGGATTCCCTTAATGTTCCTGAAAGAATTTTATGTACCGGTCATCTTAATATGATGTACTGAAGCCACCCTATCAGTTTGCGGAGGGCTGTCAAAAACACCCGATATAGCCTATAACCTTCCTCGATAAATGGGCTATCTAACACTGAAATAATTTTTCAAATCGGACTAGTAGTTCCTGAGATTAGCGCGTTCAACCAAACAATCAAAAAACTTTTCTGCTTTATAATATTAGTATAGATTCCGAGGAGATTGTGGTTAAATAATAACAGACGATCTTTAAGGTCAAGCAACGCTTACCAAGGTTGGTCTCTGGATGGGTGACCATCTTAATATACCAAGTTTCACCCGTGCCTCAGAAAGCACGTTAAGCTGTTGGTCTCGGCTGTCATTTGGAGATCGTCGGCAGTCGTTACGGATAGCAAGAAGCCAGAAAATCTGACACCAGTCTTGAATGAGAACCGTGTTACCCAGTTAATGGGTTGTGGAGGTTTGGTAGGTAGCCGCTCCAGCAAAACATTGGTATTCAGCTGAATCCGGTTTGACTAGAAGCCAATCTAAATATAGTTCGGATATGGCTAAGCAGAGGATGACTTTATAATAATATTAACGAAGTATTTGAATGGATAATCTGAATAACAAATAAACGTTTTAATAATGATATCTACATTTACAGTCATGGTCAATTAAAACTGCTCAATACTTGGCCATTGCTATACAATATAATTTTGGCGAACAAATAGTTTGGTTTTCGTATAGGTGGCATAATTATCTATAATTTATACGAAAATTACACTTTCTGCACATTTGATTTGACGAATAGATTGGTGATTAGCTAAGCTGTGGTGAACTTTAACTTAAATAGTCCTCACTAACAAAACTGCTGACTCAGAAAATTATGAATAAATTAGGCAGTTGCAATTACGTTTATTTTAGGGTGAGTTTTAATTCATTTAATAAATGTCTATTACATTTTCGTTTCTTATGAACTATGGTTTATTTTGGTATATTATATTTTACGTAATAATATGAATGTATTGTTACGGTTAATTTTGGGCGCTTTAGTAGTATTTATGGATTTTTTTTACGGATAATCAATTCTTATTACTAATTTCTGAGGCCACTTCATACGAAACCTCTATTTAAATGAAATATTATTATATATTTATCATTTGGTTAGTACAGTAGTTCAATCCACGAGCTCATAAAAGTGCAGTCACGCTTCTCATGAGAAAAGTACTTCGAAATTTTGGCTTTATACAAATATACGAGAAAAAGGCGAAAAGTGAGGCCGCTATTAATTATTATTTTCAACTACCTAATAAGCCAAAGTTGTCAAAATATTATAGTTTCTGAGAATAAGAAAGCCAAAGTTGGCCATTTTACGCAAAAAGCACAGTGAAATTGTAATAGGCTCTTAAGAACTCTGTTTCCAGCGTCTGATTGCTACTGACGTCACAACATTTGAACTTTAGGTCATCAACTGCATGATTTCACAACAATGAGTGTTCAAAAAAAGCATAAAATCCCGCGTCATTAAAACTGATAGATGTGAATTTTAATGAATATCATGTGGCAAGCATCCATAACGATGATTGAAACTGATCAAATTTATTATTTTACAATGAACCCGTTATTTCATTAATAATTATTGATGAACTGAGTGTTTACGTATTGTCCGTAGTGTTTTTATGAACGCTATATCAATATTATGACATTATGTTTTTTTGTTAGCTAGTATTTTTCGAGCAGTTTGATTAATGGGCTTTGTTGATTAATTTGCAGTATTTGAGAGCTGTTAACTGATAAAAAAGTTTTTACTTCCTTGTGTAGTCTCATTTTGAAGGTTCCGTACCCAAATGCTTTTCGTCCGTCCGTCCGTCCGTCTGTCCGTCCGTTCGTCCGTCTGTCAGTGGTCTATATCTCATGAACCGTCATAGGTAAACAGTTAAAATTTTAACAGAATGTGTATTTTGCTTGCCGCTATAACAACTAAAAATAAAAATACGATGGTACAGAACCTGGGCGAGTTCGACTCGCACTTGGCCGGATTTTAATGTACTATTGAGATTTTTTTTCTCAAACACATTTTTCTCAAATAAACAATCCGTTTGAACATAAAAGATATAGTAGTATTTCACAAAAATAATTAATTTCTTCTGTACCCGACTGTACTTCGTCTCAACTCTAAGAGACGGATACAAATATTACGTACATTTATGATAAAACTTTTGCAATAATTGTATTCTTTCTGTGTTTCATAATATTATAATATTTATTCCATTCAGGACTACAAAGGCATTTGTATTGCTATTTTCGCTAAAGTAAAAACAATAAAAAGATGAAATATGCTCTGGAATTTTAGAGTTCTGGAGCCATTAAGCGACTGTTTTAATATTACTTGAATTATATTTCAGTGCTATATTTGCATTGATTCTTGGCATACAGAGGGCCAATTCTACTAGGGTAAAAGCCGTATAGCAGCAACACTTTTTGAAATTACTTTATAATATCTCTAATTACAAAAAATAAAATTCTTTATTTTTTAAATTGGTTGATAATCTTCTAATTTGTGAAATTAAAAATGTCATCTTTGATAGTTCCAGAGTATACCAATATAGGGCATTTTTGCAGATTTCTTTTTGTGCCAACAATCCTGTTTATTGTATAGTTGCTTTATCCATAGCAAAGCAAAACAAAAATCATCACAAACGCTGCACAACACTCGATATGCCTGAACAACACACCAGTAGAGTACGTCACGAGCTATATCTACCTAGGCAAACTAATTTCATTCCAAAAACAAAACAACGATGCAGAAGTAGATAGAAGAATAATAACGACATGGAAAAAGTTTTGGAGCCTAAAGGAAATTTTAAAAAGTCAAATGCCAATGAAAATCAAGAGCAAAGTAATGGACTCATGTCTTTTACCTTCATTAACCTACGCCTGTCAAACGTGGAAGTTCACTCGAAGAGTCAAAAATAAAATCACGTCCTGCCAGCGAAGCATGGAGAGAAGTGTCACAAAAATCAGGAAATGTCAGAAAATTCGCCACACCACCATCAGGCAAAAAACAGGAGTGATAGATGCTCTCACCTACGCTCTAAAGCTAAAATGGAGATGGGCAGGACACGTAGCGAGAATGAGCGACGAACGATGGACAATTCGCATGACGTCATGGCCAGGTCCGACAGGTACTCGGAAAAATGGAAGACCTGTAACTAGATGGACTGATGACATCACACGAGTCGCGGGAAAAAACTGGCTGACAGAGGCCAAAGACCGAGACCACTGGGATTCTCTGGAGGAGGCCTTCACCCTCACTACCTGAGGGGTTCATGCATGCATGTCTTTTTAATTTATTATTTTATAAATTCATATTAAATTCAAGAAATTAATACATACAATACATTTAATTTAAAAAATTAATTTACATTTTATACTAGCATTAAAATATAATCAAAATCATTTTTTTTTTTATATAACACATTATCATTATATAAAATTATGTAATTTACAATAAAAAAATAAAAATCAAACTAAAATTGTGCTAGTCTATTATAAACTTTAAATTTACAATGTGTTTTCAAATTATTAATGCATGAAATAAAAGGCTTTTTATTATATTTTATTTTTATCCATATAAATTACATACAGGATTAATGCCCTTGATCGCACCTTGCAATCGCACAGACACATTATGCAACGTGGTCAACTTAGTGGTAGTTGTAGAGCCTCTCGATTGATAAAAAATAACATGTAATTCTGTCACGAAACTGGAGTAATTAAAATCGAGGCAATTATACCCCTTTTTTTAGGGATGGGGAATCATCAAATGACTTCTCCCGCTTTGGGCGCAGCGGGAGGGAGTGTCAGACTTCTATTGACTAAAACCCATCCATGTTCCTTCATTGCCCTTTGTGTTCCGGAGCCACGGTATCTCTTTCGAATAATCCCGCAACTCCGGCAGGCGTAGGCCGTTTCGCGCCCCTCTGTGTGCTGACAGTCTTTGAGGCATGCGTGGAACACGAACGCGCCGTTGACACGGCCTGTCGTCATAAGACGGACGGACGGCGAGCTACCCATAGCTCATAATTAGGCAATTATACCCTTGGGGTAACTGTGCTGGTTTTACCCAAATTTTTAAGCATCGTTCATATTCCCCTCTCAGTCGTAATCTGTCAAAATCAGTTGGAAACTTTTTTGACAGGCTGCGACTGAGAAGCTAATGCAAACGGTAAAGATGGTCGACCTGTCAATAGTACGTCTAGATACAGGGGGCCTAAAAGGCCAGTTTATCAGAATCAGAAATCATATCGCACTACCCGTCACTGTAAAATTTTTCCAATCAACCTTGAACCTATTGCGTTGGCGATAAAGATGAAAATGAAATTTTACAGATTGTTATGTGGTTAATATTATGATTATAATATGATTCTGCTAAAGTAGCCTTTTTTGTTCGAGATGGTTTTGCTCTGGACTCTAGTCTAGGTGGAGATGATAGAAACAAAGTCTACGATGGAGCGAGCTTACCCAGAAATAGCCTGTACACTCTAACTTTGAAAAAATTAGGGTTCTTAGCGTTCGGAAACACAGACGCAGGCAGAGAGTTCCACTCCTTTGCTGTGCGCATTATGAAAGACGCTTAAATATTGTACATCCTATCAGATAACACCTACAAATGTACAGAATCAATTAATTTAATTTTGCACGTTAAACCATATCGCCACCACACTTATTGCTACATTTAATTAGTCGAAATCCCATAAAACGTACCTTTACTACGCCAACTTTACATACCCATACCTCCCCATACCCGGGCCCTTGTTCCCATAACCGGATAAACGGAACGACCAATGTTCGGCTTGTTCCTAACGATTATGGCGCGACAATGTTGCAAGGATAATTAAAATTGAACGGGAACGCCGCGGTATTTCGCTCTATTTGCGCGAGTTATGACTGGCTAGGGCTGGCGTGTTGGGATATTAATTATCATAACCAGGAATGGGTTTTGTAGCTGCGTAGAGGAACTGGAAAGTTAAGAGTTTTGTTTAGAGTTAGAAGAGGAGAACATTCCGCCTATCCCGTCCCAGAAGAAATAATATGTACGATCAACTATGAATTTTCTAATATTTTTCATCGACTTGTTGTATTTATGTAACTGCTGCACGCACATCACTCAAAACAGTAAATGTTGTCGATTGAATTGGTACAGCAATTCTCGGCGGCAATAATATTTATGAGGGTGGAAGTAGGCACTTCCACGGGCGACAATGACATTTCCGTTTCTTTACACTGAATGCTCACACATTGCTCACTCCAAAAATGAAGCAAAATTATTAAGACAATATGTCTTTTATAATGCGCACAGCAAGGGAGTGGAACTCTCTGCCTGCGTCTGTATTTCTGAACGCTTACATCCATAATCTCTTCAAAATTAGAGTTAACAGGCTCCTTCTGGACAAGCTCGCCGCTCCATCGTAGACTTTGTCTCCGTCACCTCTAATCAAGACAACAGTCTTATTTAAAAAAAAAGTATTTTTCAGTCTCTTTCGGCAAACATCGGCGATAACGACTATCTACTAAAGGTTTGTTTGAAGATCCACTTGCATTTCTGTAGCAGCAACAATTTTGGATGTTTTCAGATTAAATGACATTATATAAAGCCTAGATCTCATTAGAGCCAGATCTAATGGCATTATATTGACGACGAGACGATAAGAATTTTTAATCCACATACGTCAGCACTTGCTTAAGTGTGTATTTTGTTTTAGTGTCATAGTGTGCTAGCTAACAAGGTATAAATAAAATATTTTTTTTTGCGTCATGTAAATTTTTAGAAGGAATTTTGAATTACTTTGCATACTAATTATTGTAAAATTCTAGTTCCTAAAACGTAACAGACAGTTGTGTTGCTGGGGAGTTTGTTGGCCACTTCTTCTCCACAGCTAAAACACTAGGAAGTGGTGACGGGCGGGCGTTTTGGGGGACTGTCTTTTGAAAAACTTGACGTTCAAAAAGTGCTGGCTCTCAGCCTAATTTAAATAAATGACTTTTGAATTTTGGTTTGAATTTTTGACTTTTGAGCCACGCTCATGGTGTTAAAGTCTGAAATCGTAAAGAAGAAATTAGCATCCTAGAGCGTTAAGGCACTTGTCCAGCGAGTAGCGAGTAAAGCTTGCAACTCGAAACCAGTTGACGAGCAGCGAGTACCGAGTAAAAAGATTCGATAGTTTTGTCGCTCGGCTTTAAGCAAGTCCTTTTGTACGACGGGCGATTACTCGCAATACTTACTCCGGCGGCACTGGAAATAGAGAATATGCATGCGATTTTTTTATTTGTAAAATAAAATACTTATTAGCTCTAGTAAACAATCATGAAATTATTTTTTAAATACCTTCATTATTTATGAAGTTATAAAGCTTCAAAGACTACAGTCAGAAAGAGAAGTCCGATACGAATTGTGACGTCAGATTACACGAAGACTATACAGATGCCATAGAAAGCAGCGTTTTCGCGAGAGGGACAGATATATTTGTTTAAAATAATTGTATTTCGTTCGTTTTTCGAGCAATTTTGATTCTAATTTCACTGTTAGTATTATATTTTCGAATACTTTTAGATAAACTGTTCAGATCACAAATACTTTTTTTTGTATATTCCCTATTACCGCGAGTTGGTAAATTCTGACCGCCAAGCGAGCGTCGCCGAGCGAGTACAATTTTTGATAGCTCTTGTCGCTGCGATCAGCGGTAGTGTGCACAGCCAGCTATCGACTATGGATTTATGTGTCTCTTTTACTCACACGAGATCTATATATTTTGTCCCTTTCCTAAGCGAACAAATAGTCGAAAGCTAATCGCTTCCTCGTCGGCGGTGATATAAGTGCCTTAGACTGGTTTAGACCGAGTAGCAGTATCGATTTTCGAAAAAAATAAATTGTATGAGATCAACTGGTATGTTTGGGATTGACTGCGGGACATTTCGGTGGAATGTCACGCAGTCAATTTCAAACATTTAGAATTTACTAGTTGCACCGGTCTGGTGGTACAAGGTTCAAGGTATTTATTTATTTTATTACTCGTTACATTACTCCACTAATTATTTATTCAGCAAATATTAAATTAACATCTGAAGACTCTGGGGTCTTGCTCTGTAGAGCTTTAGAATAAAAGTCCTTTTTAACCGGCTTCCAAAAAGGAGGAGGTTCACAATTCGGCAGGTATTTTTTTTAAAATGTATGTACACCGTTTACTCTGTGGTTTCTGATCTCATTCGTGTGATTTTTTTTAGTTCGATACGTTTGTGTGTTTTTCCCATTAAAATTTAATTCAGTTTGGCTCAGTATTTTTTATTTTATGAGCATTTTTACTTATTTCAATATCTGCTTAGTCAAACACGTCGTCCAAGTATCACCACTTAAAAGAGAAAAAAAAATACAAAAATGCCGATTCGATCCGAATTCCAAACAAAACACTACCTACAAAGTATAAAAAAAAAAAAAAACAAACATCCGAATTGAGAACCTCCTCCTTTTTGGAAAGTCGATTAAAAATAGCTTTAATTTCAGAAGTCAGTGTTTTTGGTTTTCTATATTGTTTTTTCACCCACTTCCAAAATTAAGGTTATTTTATACTTTGTAGTGTTTTGTTTGGAAATCAGTTATAATAATAATATAATAATAATAATATCCTTGGACATTTCACACAACGCCATAACTTTTTTTTTTTTTTTTTTTTTTTTTTTTGCGGTGAAAATGCCTAACGCATGCCACGTCGTCGTTCGGGGAGGCACGACGTGGGTATGTGGGGCTTGCACCCACTAAAAACACCGCCTGTACACCTACTTTCACCTTTGAAGAACGCCATATTGTCCCAAGCTAAGCAACTTAATGCTTGTGTTATGGTAACGAGATGGCTGATAAACTACTTATATACATTTTATTTATTTTTTGTAAATACATACATATTATAGATAGAAAACACCCAGACTCGGAACAAATACATGTAGGCCGTACAAATATTTGTTCCGTGCGGGAATCGAACCCGCGACATGCTGCGCAGCAGTCAATCGCTCAACCACTGCGCCAACCGTGTCGTCGTTATATTTTTTATTTGTAAAAAAGTTTTTTTCAGTATTAAGTAGCCTGCCAGCCTGAGAGTCCATTAACGATTAATTACTCGTAATTACACTGACAGTAATCTAGACTTATCCTTTTGTAGAGGATCAGCAGTAGAGTCGATCAAGTACACTCAAAGTTCGAATAGTTATTGAAATCCGTCTTAAGCCCCGTCAAGCTCACTTAACTTAGTTATACAGCTTCTGAATTGCGATATTACATTTCTAGATATTTACGGAGATTGAACAGGATATATGCCTTGCTATGTATAGGTATATTACTAGCTGACCCGCGCAACTTCGTTTGCGTCACATTTTCCATTACTGCTCCGTGCCTATTTATCTAAGCGTGATGATATATTATAATCTTCCTACCTATAACCTTCCTCGATAAATGGGCTATCTAACACTGAAAGAATTTTTCAAATCGGACCAGTAGTTCCTGAGATTAGCGCGTTCAACCAAACAAACAAACAAACAAACAAGCAAGCAAACAAACAAACTCTTCTGCTTTTTAATATTATTAGTATAGATATACATAGCAAGCAATCTGCCTCTTAGCTCTACTCAATTTGACAGAAACTGTCAAATGACAGGATCAGTACCTACAGTTTTCAGATTTTATTAAACTCCAACGAACAATAATTTCATCCCTCTATAATATAGTTTACATTTGAGCACAGTTGAATCAAAACCGCTACGTCTATTTATGTTACATAGTTCACAGTAGATATGAAAATTAACAATGCTAATATCGTGTGTTTGTTTAAATTCAGATCAGTCACAGAACGTGTAGGACAAGCTGTCGCGAACTAATTAGCATAGCTCATCATAGACATGTTGGTTAACTAAGAATATAATGTAGATATGTGTTATATATTACCTTCATTAGGGTATGATTTGGGGCATGTGTTTTAGGGTTCCGTAGCCAAATGGCAAAAAACGGAACCCTTATGGATTCGTCATGTCTGTCTGTCTGTCTGTCCGTATTACAGCCACTTTTTTCTGAAACTATTAGAACTATGCTGTTGAAACTTGGTAAGTAGATGTATTCTGTGAACCGCATTAACATTTTCACACAAAAATAGAAAAAAAAAACAATGAATTTTGTGGGTACCCATACTTAGAACGGAAACCAAATTTTTTTTTTATCAAACCCATACGTGTGGGGTATCTATGGATAGGTCTTATAAAATGATATCGAGGTTTCTAAAATATTTTTTTTCTAAACTGAATAGTTTGTGCGAGAGACACTACCAAAGTGGTAAAATGTGTCGCCCCCCCCCCCCCGCGTAACTTCTAAAATAAGAGAATAATAAAACTAAAAAAAATATATGATGTACAGTGGGTTTAGAATCATTTTAATTTAATACACATATGAACTTTAGTGATCCACAAAACAGTTGATTAATTTAAAAACAAAAGAAGAATATGGCGACACTTTAAGACTAAACAACCAAGTTAATGTACCGTGTGGCATAATTTAACTTAAATCGGAAACAATTGAGCTTAAAAATTTGAAAAATATAGGTACTGAAAATACTTATTTTACACTTTTACTTCTTATTTTATTGATTTCAGGACAACCTACCAAAAGTCGATAGTTTTAAAATAACGTGCAAAAATAAATTATTCGAACGGATCCCATTGCACAAGTCCAACTCCCACCTGACTTGTTTTTTATAATATCAAAAAAGTTTAGCCTTGATGGACTGAGAAAAAGCACTATTCTGATAATTCTTTTTTTAGCCTACAATAGTTCCAGACGAACTCACAAAAATATACCAAAAAGAAAAATGACGGTTGTTAGCAAAAGCGGCTCTTCCTTCCCATTTGTTAGAGCCAGACTGGATTTAACGGTACTTAGTCTAACCTAAATTTTAGCCTGTCGGTATTCCCTTATCAGGCGTCCTTCAGCCAATCAATAATGCCGGAGCCGCTCTTCTGGGGAATATAAACAAAAAGCGTCACTTTTATGACGTTTACAGATCTTATCACATCCCTTATCTTCTCTTTCCCCCCAGAGACACATAACGGAGACCTAGTTTATAAGAAAACCTTCGAAAATGTTATCTCCAAGTGAAAAGCTATAGAAATCTTTATTCGTAATTGAATAGGAGATTTAGATGAACAAGACTGAGGATTCTTTTCATTAAGTAATCAAAACGTCTTGAGGATTTAAATGTAATGGCCGATTTTTTGTGTTGGCATTTTGAGCTTTTCGGTTTATTAATATTGTATGGTATTAAGTCTTTAATCAGAATACACGAAGGGTCTTATTACTGTGCAGGGGTATATGTGTAAGCTTTACATAGTTAATTATTTACAACGGTTCGCTTATGTATTCATAAAGGTACAGTCTGTTCAATTGAATGTGTTGTATGGTGTGGTTTATAATTCATGAATTGTGGGTTTCTGTAGATCGTTGTTCATTTTTTCAAAAGGGTTAAACTGTTATGTAGTATTCAGGATATAATTCAGGACACAAGCATTTTAGTTTGTTTATTTTTAGCCATTTTTCTCATATGTCTAAGGTCCCATTATTCTTAGAATAGTTCATATCGGGATTGCTAAATATACCTTTTTATTTGCAAGTTTCCGATATTTCGGCACTGTTGCAAGCGCCATGATCACGGAGTAACTGAAGATCTTGCAGATGGGATGTTATTGGGAGACATATCGGTCTACCCTCTTTCGTAGTCTTACAAGTCTTCTTAAAGGTAGGTGCATGGCAGCAATCCCGATATGAACTATTCTAATGTTAGTGACTATGAAATTTAAAACAAAATACCCATTCTTGTTATTATAGTGTGGGTAGTAAGGTCTAACAACCCCACACACCTTAGTGACAGAGTTTCTAAACCACCTCAAGGGCCTCTGACATGGTTTACCGACCGCCATTTGGCGGCCGGGACCACCGGCTTATACGTGCCTTCCGAAGCACGGCATCATCTTTTTACCAGACAATCAGGTGATTCAAGCCTGCAATGTCCTAGCCAAACTGGAAACAACTTTACAAAGTATGCTTCACGTGGGAATCGAAACTACAAACATCAGGTCACAAGGCAAGCGCCTACACCACTCGACCACCGAGGCAGTATTTTAAAGTCCCATGAAAATAGATGGACCAATTTTTCAAACAGCGTTTAGTACGTCTAAGATATTCAACCAAAAAGTTAAAAACTTATTACAAAAAAATACAGCCGATTTTTTACTTTGTAGTGTTTTTTTTTAGTGGTACCAATCACCTAGCAACACCGCTGCAAAATTGCAGAAAAGCAAAATAAACAATAATTTATCATCGTTTTTCGTATAATAATATGTAGAGGACCATAACAGATACCAATTCAGATTTTGCTAACGCTACTTGAAGGAAAACTGTAATTTTCGATTTAATTTGACAAAGTTCCATACCATTCTGATTGCGTGCGGATTGTAGGTAGGTCAATAACCGCTCTTACCAAAACCAAAAACACATCAGAGGGTCAATTCTACTAATTTTCACATTTGCATCGCAATCGCCAACTTACAAAAATGTATGAAAATTTATGCTTTTTTGACAGTTTATGATTGACATGCGAATGCAAAAGTTGTTTAAAAATAAGTAGAATTGGCCCTTTGCTGAAGTGCAAAATACATGAATTAATTTTAGAAAAACTAATAATTATTACTGCTGAATCCTACAGGACCTAACAACAATACTGAAAATGTTTCTAGACAAAAATAAGATTTATAACTCAAATTTTATGTCTGTGATCCCGGGAGAGTTAACAGGTGTACCTACAGCCATTATGATTATTAAAACCCTTGGGAGGTATCTCGTTATTTTAATCTAGCTCTTTAGAATCCCTTGATATTTTCTTTTTGAAATACTAATTTGTGTATCTGCCTGAGATAGCTTTGCAGATTTGTGTACCTAGTCTAATTCTGGATCAATGAAATTATCTTTAGCGACATATGGTGCCTTTTCTTAATGGATTTTATAACTAGGTATACTCTAGTTCTGAGATAGTTTCCTGAATAAAGTGATATTAATACGCATTTTTTATAAGTCGATACTTCTTTTAGTTAACGAGTAGATAGCTCCAAAAAACTGCACAAAAAACGGCTAGCGCTGCGTTTTGCTCGGGGATGCGCCTAAATGACTAAGAAAAAGTTATTTTTCGTCAATGATGAATGCGCGATGAAAACAAATGATTACTTTTCTAGTATTAAGGACATGATTTTCTACGAAAAAAGCTATTTTTCTTTGAAAATAGATTTGAGCGTTGCCCAGTTTCATTTTCTTCATGACACGACTGCTTTTGAAGTAAGAGGGAACAGTCGGTATATTCTGTTGACATCTCACCGTGTTAACTTAAGTGGAGTGAACGACAAGTGAGCTGCAATTCTATCTTGTTTGTATGGTCTGACAGCTCACTTCGTGATCACTTCACCCACGCCTTCACTTCGCCATGTTTACAAAATCGCTCTGCAGCAGAGCTGGACTGGTTCACTTGATCGTTGAATTGCTTACCAGCAGGCGAGATCGTGGTTAAGAGCAAGCACATCATTATATGAAATTAAAATACTTTTCAGTTCACCATCATGACCTCGAAACAAGTCCTACATAGTAAATCAATATATCAGAATCGGGTGATATGACAAATCATAATAGTTACCAGAAAAATATAAACAAAAATTTTGGTCATGTATTTTTAAATTACGGTAATTTCATTTTTTTTATCAAAAAAGTAAAATAACTAAGAAGAACTCAAGATTACAAAAAAAAAAACTTTTTACAAAAAAATACAACCGACTTCAAAAAAAAAAAACACTACAAAGTAAAAAAATAACTTTAAATTCGGAAGTCGGTTAAAAAAAAAACCCTCCTCCTTTTTGGGAAGTCGGTTAAAAAAAAAAAAAAAACATACAACCGAATTGATAACCTCCTTTTTGGGAAGTCGGTTAAAAAGAAAATAAAATAGACACTCCACTTTTACCTTATACTTTTGAGAAAATAAATGATTTTTATGAAAAGAAAAGAAAGAAAGAAAAACTGAGCAGGCACGAGCCGGAGAGAGGGGGGAGGGGGAGGGGGGAAGGGGTAGGAGGACCAGGGCAGTAGTGGATAGGTACTTACCAGGACGAGCTTCTTTCCGAAGAGTTCTCAAGTATGAAAAGTATTATAATCCAAGCCATATTTCGCAAAACACTTAAACTTTTAAATAGAATAGGTTCCTCTCTACCATATTTTGTGAAGTTAAAAGTTGGACGGCATCGGTGAAAACTTAGTGGTTTATCAATAACTATGAGAGTACTAACTTTGAGCAAGGTAGGTACCTAATGGAGATAATATGACTTATAGTAAACGAGATCAGTTAATTTATTTATTTTATTCAGAAAAAGACAACTTTTTGGTCCACAGAATCTGTTAGTAGCACTTAATACTAAATTAGTGGATATATTTAACCAGTTACAATAAAATCCCACGTGAAATCAATAGGGAATATGCATGCGATTTTTTTATTTGCAAAATAAAATAGTTATTAGCTCTAGTAAACAATCATGAAGTTATTTTTTAAATACCTTCATCATTTATTAAGTTATAAAGCTTCAAAGACTACAGTTAGAAAGAGAAGTCCGATACGTAATGTGACGTCAAATTACACAACGACTATACAGCTGCCACAGAAAACAGCGTTTTCGCGAGAGGGACAGATATATTTGTTTAAAATAATTGTATCTCGTTCGTTTTTCGAGCAATTTAGATTCTAATTTCACTGTTAGTATTATATTTTCAAATACTTTTAGATAAACTGTTCAGATCATTAATACTTTTTCATGCATATTCCCTATTGAAATTTTAAAATTTAAATCGGTAAAATAAAATTTGTATTAATAATATATGTAATGTGTGGACTTTTTTTTTTAGGGATGAGAAATCATCAAATGACTTCCTCGCTCTGGGCGGAGCGGGAGGGAGTGTCAGACTTCTACTGACTAAAACCCATCCATGTTCCTTCATGTGCCCTTGGTGTTCCGGAGCTACGGTATCTCTTTCGAATAGTCCCGCGACTCAAATGTGTGGACTTCAGTTTTGCAATTAGATGTATCTGCAATAAACTTATCTGCAATTGTTTCTTATGAATAATCTTAGGTTTTTTTTTGTAAAAATCTCACCGTGAAGATGTAGTTAAAGCGAACTGTCGTTCCACCCTCTCAAGGACCAAAAGCCGCAATTGGGGCCAAATCGTATCGTCTTATGTTTATTTGTAGGGTTCCGTACCAAAATGGTAAAAAGGAACCCTTATGGTGTGACTAAATCTGTTCGTCTGTCACAGCTTGATATGTGTGGATTCACGTTTATAGAGTTGTTCATTCAATTTTTATAAAGTTTTGTAGAATTACAAAAACAAAGCACTAAAAATACTTACAACACAAAACAAAATGAAAGGCTAGAATTTCCATTATAGCCCGCTGCTGTGGAAGTTCGTATTTATATTGTAGATAGTACTCACAAATAGAAAGCTTTTTACAAAGTTTCAAGATGCGTGGAATCACGATTTACGAGATAAAAGTCATTAGTTTCAATAAAAATTGGAAAAAGTACGCCATTTGCAATTGACATTCCACGTTCCGTTGACGTTAGAAGTGTTTTTTATTCAATTTTATGTCTTGTTTTTTTTTTTTCATAAATATAATATTAATTTTATATATTCACATACTTATAGTATGTAATAAATGTGCACAATAATTGTTGCTGTATTATGCAATTACATTGACTTTTTACACAAAAAAATACGTTTTTTTACATAAAGTGAAACGGAACGTGAAGGGAGCTCTGGACTTGCGGGCACCCCGACTCGGACAGGTTAGGTTAGAAGGGGATGGCGGGGTTTATTCGCTCGCTTCGCTCGCTCACTCGACCTTCGTGGTTATTTTGTTTTCATTTTACCTCTTTTTCTAACTCAAATGCTATCCTACCCTCAAAACTTTAACCATGTATATCTCCATAACCATGGGGCTCCAGGGGGTGCGGGTGGCGTAGGGGGCACTCCTTCCCCCCCTCCCGACCCTTAAATCAGCGAGCTATAATGGAAATTTTAACCAAATGAAATGCCATCATTCTGTTTCCTATTGTTACTTTTTTTTTCATTATGGATTATAGATAGACCTTTGCGTAACCCTTCGTAAAAAAGAGGTATGATGTTATATTTCGTTTAGTTAATACTTGTTCATTAATATTTCAGAGGGCTTTCAAAAGAAAATTCATGTAATTTATGTAAACGCTCATGATTCGTACACGTTCATATCTTTTACCATTTACATAACCAAGGTAGCTGATAGCTCACTTAAAATCATCTATTACATAGACTATGTTGATCGTAGGACAGTGTGCCATTACCATTTATAGCCATAGAGAAGCTTTTACTTTTTTATGAGCACTCAAAGGAAATTGAATTTATCGGGTTAAATATAGCTGTAACAAAAGCTACATAAATAAGTTTTCTTCATCAGCTAAGAGGATTAGGCTATATTTTTGGAAACGGAACAGAAGTTCCTACAACAGCAGTAGTCTAAAATGGTCCATACTCTATGGACTCACTTTTAGATAAATTACGGTTGTTGTGTGAATGGAATTATCTCTCCAAGCTTTGGTCCTTGTGAAGATTTCTGTCTAAAAAAACTTATTGGCTAAGTACGAGTCGGATTGCTCATGCAAGAAACGTGTTATTTTTAACTGAATTAATTATTTTTGTTATAGAGTAAAATTTCAAATGCCTATATATTAAGGTTATTGAGATAAAACCTGATGACAGACGAAAAAAGAGCGAAATTACTCTTTGGGTACGGAACCCTAAAAACTATATATTCTAACCTAATTCTGATATCTATGGAATTTGTTTTATGGTCTTAAACCATAATGAGTGAACCACACTAAATAACAATTAATTTCATAAGCGTTTAAGATAAGCATTTAAATTTGTAATTATTTAACAGAGTTTATTTTATGACTTTTTAAAAATTATTTAGGGCAATAAACGTAACTAATGACCAAAAAATTCGCCATCTATGAATTAATTAATTTATTTATGTAAGTACACACAATATACTTCAAAAGAAAATTGTGTATAGAAAAGAGCACAAAGGTATTGCTTATTTCAAAAGAAATTTTTACAAGCAGACCTGCGACACAAGAACAGTGTGTCAAGAAACAGAGAAGAAAACTTAAAACAGACTATAGGTACTAACTTAACTAAAACAAATTATAATCTTAATAAATACAAATAAAAGTACAATAAACATACAAATAAATATACACAAATAGATTTATCTAAATATATAATTATAATAAATTAATACATACCTATAATATGTAGGGAAATTATAAAACGATCGAATAAAAAAAAACTTAACGACTGATGATGAGAAACTATTTTAATAACTTGAGTGGTATGAATTTGAGTAAGCGAAATAATAACTAAACTAACGAAGAATATTGATTAACAATAAAATCCAGAACGAGCTAAAAAAAGTGAGTTATGATTTATCAATTTCAGATATTAAATTACTAAGTGAGCGACTAGAAATAATAGACTAAAGTCAAGAGCAAACCAATCACAAATAAAAAAAAAAATACACAGAGGGCAACTTGAGGGGCAACTTCAATATAAAGATAGATAGGTTAGGTTTTTTTACTTTATTTGTAAGAGTTAATTTCCGCGGACCTAGTTAGGTTAGGTTTGCATTTTGTATTTTAAGTAACACAAATGAATGTTTGTATGTTGCTGTTCTGTTGATTTCTCGTTACTCGCAGTCTGTCGCTCACTTAGTACTTATAACGTAAATTAATTATTTTTGTCACTTAAAACTTTAAGTAACAGTCACTCGTTTAAATACTACCCTAATATTATATACAGTATCACATTAACACACACACGAACACATCCCACACACACACACACACATCCTGAACGTGCTCAGCCACAAGCTGGAGAGCCCCCTTCTGTGGCACTGGGTTCAAGCACAAGTGCGTGTGCCCGGGGCCCCAGAGGGTGATAAATACTTAAATTAAATTTATATATGCAACTAACATAGTTTTTAAGGTGTATTACTAAAAATATTATGGGCCTAATGTCTGAAATAAAAAGATTTTTTTATTTTATTATTGACAGATAATGCTCTTTGACTTGCCTTCTGAAGGGGTTTATGTTTTATAGTCTCTTATGTTAGGTGAGAGTGAGACCTTTGTAGTGTTTCAGTTAGTGTCTATAACATCATCAGCATCGGCCTAGCCTTTCCCCAACTATATTGGGGTCGGCTTCCAGTCAAACCAGATTTAGCTGAACACCAGTATTTTACGTGGAGCGGCTGCCTACCAGATCTCCACAACCCATTAACTGGGTACCACGGTTCTCAGGCAAGACTGGTGTCAGATTTTCTGGCTTTTGGCTATCCGTAACGACTGCCAACGATCTCCAAATGACAGCCGGGACCAACAGCTTAACGTGCTTTCTTGGTACACTTCCGAGGCAAGGAAACTCGGTATGTTAAGATGGTCACCCAGCCATAGACCAAGCTCGGCAAGCGTTGTTTAACCTTCAAGTTCGTCCTTTGCAACTATTATTATTTAGCCAAGAGCTAAATAAACCAGGAAAATGTAAAAGAAATAGCTTGGCGGTAGTAAGTACATCAGTATAGTTGTCTAGCATTTGACAGCTAAAGCCTACCATTCTAGAACATTCCCCAACATCTAGCAACGTCGGAAGTATACAACAATCGCTCCGCCACCTCAAACCGTTCACAATGACTTCACCACAACGCTTCGAGATTCGTTGACACCGAGATACCTCCAAATATCCGGAGTACCGGAGTACCGGGGTACCGGAGTACCGGAGTACTCCGCACCGGCCCTGAATACGTTATGATATTGTTTCCACCCTCTCCGCCATGAATTTATTATTGTTTGAAAACAGTATTGTTCTGTAGCTCGATAGCGGGTGTGTCCACAATTTTCGTGTTTAACGTAACCCATTTCATGCATTTGGTTATGTCTTTGTTGGAAATTTAACGGGTATTTTACTTACTTTGGTTTGTATTGTTGGCGTGTGGGTAAAACGATGAAAGGTGAATCAAATGAGGAGAATGGTGCCTTTTGTGATTTGGTAGTCTTTGAATTTGAGGGATGGATGGAGTTGTATTTTAGTAGAATAGCATAGATATGAGGTGAATCTTGGATAGACAACATTAAAACCGGCCAAGTGCGAGTCGGACATGCACACGAAGGGTTCCGTACCACAGCCAAAAGAACACCTGTTTTGTATCCTTTTTAATTCAACTTATTTTTAATTATTTGTTGTTACAGCGGGTATAGAAATGGATACCTACTCTGTGAGACAACCGTGAAAATTTCAACTTACCTATTCTTTTTTGTGTTTTCGGTTCTTGAGATACAATTTGACAGACAGACAGACGGAAAGACGAGCAGACAGTGTATGCTTAGTAATAGGGTTGTCTTTGTTACCTTTTGGGTTCGAAACCCTAAAAATGACAATTGTAAATTATGATTTTGATAGAGAAAAGGTTTGAGTTTGAATGTGGAATGGTTTGAGAGTATGGAAAGGTCGTTGAATCAGGGTATAGATCGTGTGAAAAATAATTATATTACGTGAAAAGAGTTAACTGTTGTTGATCTAACGATTATAAGGAAAGTATGAAAGAAGCCAAGCTGTTCTAACACTAAGTAATTGATGAAAAATAATATTATGATCGAATGAATCTTTTGTCAACTGGACCAGCTCGCTACTGGACCCGCGGGTCTACGAGACCACATAATTTATTTTCTATATTTTCATTGGTTAACTGGACCCACATTCAAACTAAGAAAATTTATTGTTTACAGCTACCACTGGATACAATCGAGCACAAAATTGGTTAGTCAAATTGATTATAATTTCTAGTATATCTAGATATCTCTCTCTCTGTGTATTTCTAGTTTGTCTAGTATTATGTTGTATGTAATGTTTTCTTCGTCTATTTTTTCTGTAACTTATATGGTGTGCATAATAAAGAGTATTCTATTCTATTGTAAAATGAAAAGACCGGGGTGAATCAACAAAATTAAAACCGTTATTAGCCCAAAGCTATAACCCAATCATATTTTTACAGGATCTTTGCCGTTCGATTCTGTGACGAAGTGCGTTGTCAAACCATACAAACAAGATGATATGACAGCTCACTAGTCGTTTACTCCACCTAAGTGATCACGGTGAGACGTCGACAGAATCGACCGGCGGTTCACTCAGCAAACAAATCAAAGAATCAGCGAAGACCACATTTTGTTAATTGAACTGTGAACGGGTTGAATTTCGAACCCTATGACATAACCCTGCGAATGCGACGGTTTTAAAAACCCGCTATCGGACACCCAGGGGCGGGTTGGCCGGGCCGGCCCGTAGATCATGCGACAATGCCAAGATTCGCCGCGCGGCCCAACAGACCCGCATCTGTTATTTCTGTGATTAATCTCATGACATTCATTGTGCTTTTTGGCTGTTTGAGCGTCAGCGGGTTTTGCTTGCAAGATTTTCATGTAAGATTAAGGTTGGGACTGGACGGTTCAACTAGCCTCTTCTTCTATATATGTACTAGCTGACCCGCGCAACTTCGTTTGCTTCACATTATTCATTAATAACATGACTATTAAAATATAAGGCTTGGTGATAGAAGGGTAAAAATTTAGGGTTGTATGTATTTCTTAATGCCACATTATAGAAAAATAGTAATAAAATTTTTTGTCCAAAAATTTAATAATGTTGTTAGGGGTGGACAACCCTTATCATTTAGGGGTATGAAAAATAGATAGTAGCCGATTCTCAGACCTACTGAATATGCATATAAAATTTGGTAAAAATCGGTAAAGCCGTTTCGGAGGAGTAAGGTTAACTAACATTGTGACACGAGAATTTTATATATTATAGAAATATATTAAAAAGTGTTGATCTGGATGTGTTGATCAAGCTTTAACAGCTGATAGGATTTCTATGTAACTTAACACATGACAAACTTTATTTATTTATTTTTAGGGATAACAACAGCTTTCAACTCTTATCTAGTAGTATAGTGTTAAATATTGACCTTAGAACAAGGAATGCAATTTATCGCGAGAGTTATCGTAGGCTGGAAATTCCTTTTGGTAATATCCGTCTTTCCGTTTTTTCTTTCCAGTTAAAGCTAGGTCCAGCCTACAGCTGACCCTTATTTTTTTATGGAAGTCATCAAATAACTCCTTCTGCTTTGAGCGGAGTGGAAGGGAGTGTCAGACTCTTACTGGCTAAAACCCATTCGTGGTCCTCCTTTACGTTCCAGGAGGCCAATCGCGCTAATTTTAAAAGTTTAGGTCCGCTTGCAATTCGTTTCCAATTCAGTTTAAGTTATGATCTAATTTCGATTCACCTGTAAGGAATTTGGTATCGTGCTACAGTTTAATTAAACTTCAACCAAACTTGCGTCAAAACTATATCGTAACCTTTACAAATATTTTCGTATTATCCTTCAAAATCCAAACAACACAACGCGAACGATTGCGAAAAAGTCACGAAAAAGTAGCACTGTTTCAACTTTTTGTTTGACAGCGGTAACGTTACAGTTGTGATGCAGTTGCGTTCCAAGTTTCTGTCAAACGTTTAGCGCGATACGGAATGTTTAAAAAAGTTGTGAAATGGCTACAGTTCAGTGGCGTTCCAACCGAATTTTATTAGCGCGATTGCCCTCCAGGGCCACGGTGAATCTCTTGAAAAGGCTTAGTAAAAGCTGCAATGATTTAATTCATTTGAATGTTTCTTGCATACCATTTATAACTGCGTTAAAATCTCTGTTGCTTTTAAATTGAATAAAAGGTTTTTTCTAAGTTTAAGAATTATTGTACTTATTTCCAACTGAATGATTTCTTCTTAACTTTGAATGCGGTTCACTCGTTACTAAAATAGGGAATATGCATGAAAAAAACATTTATTATCTACACAGTTGATCTAAAAATATAAAAAATTGTAATACTAACAGTGAAAATCGAATCAAAATCACTCGAAAACCAAACGAGTTATCATTATTTGAAACAAAAAATATATATCTGTCCCTCTCGCGAAAACGCTGTAATGTATGGCATCTGTATAGGCATCATGGAATCTGACGTCAAATGTCATATCAGAGTTCTCTTTTTAATTGTAATCTTTGAAGCTTTATAACTTCATCAGTGATAAAGATATTTAAAAAACAATTTTATGATTGTTTTTTAGAGCTAAAAAGTATTTCATTTTGCAAATAAAAAATTTTCATGCATATCACCTGCCTAGCCTTTTCCCAACTATACTGGGGTCGGCTTCCAGTCAAACCGGATCCAGCTGAATACCAGCGTTTATGAGGAGTGGCTGCCTACCAGACCTCCAGAACCCATTAACTGGGTAACACGGTACTTCTTGGTAAGACTGGAAGTTAGATTTACTGGCTTCTGACAATCCGTAACGACTGCCAAAGATCTACAAATGACAGCCAAAACCAACGGCTGTACTTGCTTTCCGAGGCATGGAGGAAACTCGGTATGTAAAGATGGTCACCTATCGACAGACCAACCTTGGCAAGCGTTGCTTAACCTTAAAGATCGGCTTTTATTATTTAACCTCGTTACTAATTATAAACAGCTTTAATGAATATCAGGTTGAAGTTAATAAGTACATACAGATCAGCACACTTTAATCTAGATAATCGCGTTACCATAATTGATGATACTTGAGACCAATTTAGCGAAGACTGGCGCCTGATGGCATTTGACTGAGTTAATTTTAATCTAGACGCATGATAATACACATAAGTAATCAATTATTTAACTAAGAAAATATTTTACACATTTGTTTTTTAGGGTTCAGTAGTCCTGACTCACAGATGTGACTGGAAGTGTTAGAGCGCTGGAAAAACTATTGCCTGTAGTTATACGACAATAGAGAGCCTACAAACACTTATGTTACACTAGCTGACACGCGCAACTTCGTCCGCGTCACATTATCCATTATTGCTCCGCTCCTATGTGTCTTAGCGTAGCGTAGCATAACCTTCCTCGATAAATGGCCTATCTAACACTGAAAGAATTTTTCAAATCGGACCAGTAGTTCCTAATATTAGATCAAACTCTTCTGCTTTATAATATTATAGTATAGATGGGCAACAGAAGAACCTGATATCCTTCCATCAGAGATTGAGAATGCCATCAAAAGACTTAAGTGCAAGAAATCACCGGGTAAGGATGGTATTATAGCCAAAATCTTAAAAAACCTAGGTCAGAATAGAATACTCTCTATTATGCACACCATATAAGCTACAGAAAAAATAGACGAAGAAAACATTACATAGGGTGACACAATGGGCGGCCATATCGCTAAGAGCGATCTTTTCAAGACAACCTTTGGATGGATTCTATATTTTCTATACTAATATTATAAAGAGGTAACATTTGTTTGTAAGTTTGTATGTAGGGGGTAATCTCAGGAACTACTGCTCCGATTTGAAAAATTATTTCAGTATTTATTAGATAGCCCCTTTATCGAGGAAGGCTATATGCTACATATCATCACGCTAAGACTAAAAGGAGCCGAGTATTAATGGAAAATGTGACGCAAACGAAGTTGCGTGGGTCAGCTAGTTAGAAATAAAAAGAAATTAAGTAATGTATTGTATGGAAATCAAATTATCCTTGCATGAAAAATTTAATATGTATATAGAAATAATAAGATAGAATTAGATAAAAAGTAATATTTTTTTTTACTTTTTAATAAGTAGGTACGTGAAAAATAAAAAGGCTTTTTATTATTTATTTATTATTGACAGCTCACTTTGATCACTCTTCGCCTATCACGTTGAACTAGTTAGAGAATAGCAACACACTTCACTACAACTTATGGTTGCCCCACTACAAGGTGAAATTGTCTTGGTACAGAGAAAGTTACGATTTTAAACTTCAGGTCTAGACAAGTTTTTTTTTTAATAATATTTTTAATATCCTTGGACATTTCACACAACGCCATATAGTCCCAAGCTAAGCAACTTAATGCTTGTGTTATGGTAACGAGATGGCTGATAAACTACTTATATACATTTTTTTTTTGTAAATACATACATATTATAGATAGAAAAACACCCAGACTCGGAACAAATACTTGTAGGTCGTACAAATATTTGTTCCGTGCGGGAATCGAACCCGCGACATGCTGCGCAGCAGTCAATCGCTCAACCACTGCGCCAACCGTGACGTCATTTTTCTTTTTTATTTGAGATGGGTTTGCTCTTGACTCTAGTATAGGTCAGAGATGACAGAGACAAAGTCTACGATGGAGCGAGCTTACCCAGAAGTAGCCTGTTCACTCTAAATTTGAAAAGATTCGGAAACACAGACGCAGGCAGCGAATTCCACTCCTTTGCTGTGCGCATTATGAAAGACGCTTGGAAACGCTTAGTGTAGTATTATGTTTTGTCCAAAACTATAAATAGGCAGCTGTCCCAAAATCCTAGTTTCTCTACGAATATGTTCTACAATTAGCAACAACAGCTAATTACTTAATAAGGTTCAAGATTCTTACTAGACTGTTCCACAGATGTTGCTCCAAATGGACAGAAATTTTCACACGATTTTCTTCGTTCTCTTCTGAACTTTAAGGCTGATAATCGCATGAGTGTGAGAGTAGGTTATCATTAGGTGAGATGACACGTTACTGTCTGTACTAACTAAAGATAATCTCGAGGACTGTTATAGTTTCCTTTGAGTTGATGGTGATTGTTTCAGTAATCATAATGTATACATTCAAATGATAATTTCGGTAGTAAGGAAATCCGTAGATAAATCAGCTAGGAAAACAACCCATGAATCTTTTAAAGAGCGTTTGTTATCATCTACCTTTCTTAGCTTTTTTCAGGATTCAGCTGAATATCAGTATTTTACGTAAAGCGGCTGCCTACCAGACTTTCACAATCCATTAAATGGGTAACACGGTACTCCTCCGCAAGACTGGAGGCAGACTTTCTGACTTATCCCCAAACCTCCAACAAATACCATTATACTTTTGCAAATCTATACTAATATTATAAAGAAGTAACATTTGTTTGTAAGTTTGTATGTAGGGGTAATCTCAGGAACTACTAGTCCGATTTGAAAAATTCTTTCAGCCCATGTATCGAGGAAGGATATAGGCTACATATCATCACGATAAAACTAAAAAGAGCCGAGCACTATTGGAAAATGTGACGCAGATGAATGTATGGTAAAACTTTATAAATTATTATAATATACTAAAACCTTCCTCAATAATCACTCTATCCATTGGTGAAAACAGCATGAAAATCGGTGCAATAGTTTTTGAGTATATCGCGAACAGATAGGCAGACAGATGCGGCGGAGGACTTTGTTATATAATATTTAGTGATAGTGATTGTGACGCGATTTCTGGGTTAGGTCAGGTTTTTAATTTAATTTGTTATACGTTGTTAAATAATGATAATATGAAATATGTGATTGGATTATTTTGAGAAGCTCGTGGCTAGATAATAACAGCCACACAGGTCGATCTTCAAGGTTAAGCAACGCTTGCCGAGGTTTGTCTGTGGATGGGTGACCATCTTAACATACCGAGTTTCCTCCGTGCCTCGGATAGCACGTTAAGCTGTTGGTCGCGGCTGTTATTTTGAGATCTTTGGCAGTCGTTACGGATAGTCAGAAGCCAGAAAATCTGACACCAGTCTTACCAAGGAGTACGGTGTTACCCAGTTAATGGGTTGTGGAGGTCTGGTAGACAGCCGCTCCACGTAAAATACTGATATTCAGCTGAATCCGGTTTCACTGGAAGCTGACCCTAATTTAGTTGGGAAAAGGCTAGGCAAATGATGATGTGATTGGATTATTTTAATAACAGGTCAACCTTGGTTGAATTTCTCTAAGAGCTGGATGATTTTCAGAAAAAAAATGTCAAAATTTGTATAAAAAAAATAAATATAATAGTTTATTGGTATAACAGCTACAGTATTAAAAAACGTGATTGGACCCTCCTTTTAGGCAGATAGTGCCTGTATTAGGAGAGACCGCTCTTCCAAACAAGTAGTTTTAAAATAAAGAGTGTGAGAAAAACGTATTCTCTTAAACTAAACTATTTACTATTTAGACTATAATTACAAATTAAATTAAAAATTATAATTTAAAAACTAAGTTAAAAACTAAGAAGACTAACAAGACTAACTTACGTTGACGTAGGTTTTTGCAATAAATTAGATGTGTGTATGAGTGTATATGTGTGGGTGAGAGATAGTGTGAGTGTGTGCATGAGTGAGAGATAGTGTGAGTGTGTGAATGAGTGCGAGAAAGTGTGATGTGTATGTATTAAGGTTTTATAAGTGTTTCCGTATCATCATAAGTAAGGGTTTGTATCCATTCCATTATTTCTTTTTTAATTTCGTAGTAATTTTTGGGATAAATGTAAATATATTTGTTGATTTTATTATAGAGCGCAGCAGATCGTTTGCTAAATTGCATACTGGCAAATAAAGTCCTTGTCTTGGGTACATTTAAGATCAAATCTTTCCTTCTTTTTGTCAGTATGTCAGCATCATAAGAAAGTGACTTAGGTTTTTTTAATATAATTAAAATGATTTAAAGTTTCCTGACTGAGAGCAAGTTACTGAAACGAAATAGGTCTTCAGTAGGATATCTCCTTTTTTTAAAATACATGCACTTAATAAGTGCGCGTTGTGCCCTTTCCAGTGCTAGAAATTTTGTCTTGGCTGCACCACCCCAGACAGGTATGCAATACGCAAGTACTGACTGGACTAGCGCAACATAAATAATTTTAAGGTAATCTTTTTGATGGTCTGAGTGATTACCGACAGTCCTTGGAACGACGTATCTAAGGGTTCTAAACATCCAGCTTAGCTTCCTGATTCTACTTGCAACCTGCTCAATGTGTGGGTACCATGAAAGCCTCTGATCCATAATAACACCTAAGTACCTAATATGTGGTACTTTGTTGATTATTGAGCAGTCACAGCTAGTGTTATTTCCATTATTGCAACTATGGATTCTTACATTAAAATCTTCCCCTGGTTGTGTACGTTGGCAGACACTGAAGCAAATGTAATTTGTTTTTTTAATGTTTAGTGTAAGTAAATTAGATGATAACCACTTGGCGATTTTCTCCAAGCCTGCTTCAGCACTAAGTTTAACATTCTTCCAAGTATCCCCGGTGAAGACTACAGCAGTATCATCCGCATAACAGAAAATTTGCGCGTTTGTAATGCTAAGTTTACACAGGTCATTCACGTAGATAAGGAACAATGTTGGTCCCAATACGCTTCCCTGAGGGACGCCATATGACGTGTATGCGTCTTCACTTGTGTACTGACCCACTCTAACCCTCTGTTTCCTGTTATTGAGGTAATCCTTGAAGAGGCCAAGAGGCATTCCACGAATTCCGATACTTTCCAGTTTTCTTACAAGGATTGGGACAGAGACGGTGTCAAAGGCCTTTTTTAGATCTAAGAATGCAGTTACTCATTTTTTACCTTTATCAAGTTGTTCGGTTATACGATTACTAAGCGCAGTAACTGCATCCTCAGTGGAAAGCCCTCGACGAAAGCCAAATTGTGAGTCAGATAGAATGTCGAAATCTTTAAGGTAAGATAAAAGTCTTTTATTTATAAGTTTTTCTAATATTTTTGAAATGGAAGGTAGAACGGATATGGGCCTGAAATTGGAGACATCGTCGCTGTCCCCCCCCCCCCTTGTGAACTGGTGTAATAATCGCTAGCTTCAAGGAAGTCGGGAAGATGCCCCCACTAAAGCAAAGATTGGCAAGATGGTATCTGAATAAACTTAGAAATAAATTGAATAAACTTTTATTAATATCCGACATTTCATACAAGTACACAGCACGAAGAAAATCGCTAGCAATTTTAGTAATGGACTCACAAATGTCGCCTTTTCAACTTACCCGACATTATAAGATCTCTATGTGTATTGAAAGTTGTGAAAAGCGTGACTTTGGACCCACCGAGGAAGGAACCAAAATGCAGGCGTTATGAACACTTGGGGTATTGATGATATTTTTTCAAATATGAAAGGATTTTGAGTAAACCTAGATTTAAGGTTAATTCAGATTGTGGTAAAGCAAACATTCTTTTAGTATATTTTTTCGCATTAATTTATTTAGTTGTGTTTTTGTTTACAAATGATTAATTTAGGTGTTATATCTGTGTTATATGGCATTGATTTGGGTTTGAATCGCTGATAGACGTAGATCTGATACATGTTTGTTTATGGTACCTAGTTAGAAAGGTATGTCATTACCCAGTTGCTGGGTTACGGAGATCAAAATATGCAGTCATTTCATGTAAAATTATATAATTTTGAAGCATTATGGAATATTGTAAGTTCAAGTTTTTTTTTTTTTTTACTGGCAACACTGCCAAGTGACATGTCAAATTTGTGATCCGTATTTTAAAATTAAATTTAATTAGTATTTAAGTGAAATTAGGGTGTAATTATTTGTGAAAACTTAATTTCAATACATAAAGACTCAGGATTATTGTTATCCGGGAAAAATAATCAACCAAAGTACAAGACCCGATGTCACCGCCGGTAACCAAAAACGATCAGCTGACGTTCAAACTGGAATAATACGGGGAGTATTGTTACTTTTATTTTATTTAATAATAGCACACATTAGTCTCTTTAACTGGTATAACACTCAGTCTAAGAACAATTTGACTGGATTAGCTCGCAGCTTAGGTTCTAAATCGTTTTGTTCACATAGTAGAAACGAAACGAAACGAAGTAGAGATTAGTCCATAATTCTGTTATTTTGTTTTAAATTCAATGATATACGTGTTCATAACGTCCATAATAGTAATATTTTCATTATTATTATAGTTTTAAACTGAGTTTTATCATAGATTCATTTTCTGAGTATCCTACCCACATTCAGTATTTTATCCTAAGGTAATCGAAAGCAACATATAATTCAAAAATCAAAAGCTTTCCAAGCCAAAATAGAAGCCTACCTTATTTCTTTGAACAAACTAAACTGTCTTCCCCATTTTTTGTAAAAAAATTTTTTTTCCGCTCATATCTAATTTTTCTTTATTTTGCCTATTCTTTTGATTCTCACCGTTCCTTAATTTCTAATTTCAGTAAATATCTCTGAAACCATGCCTGTGATGACCCGTAAGGCTACTGCTCAGGATATGGAGCTTAAACTAAGAACGGCCCTCAAAGAACTTAAAGAAACGCAACAGCAATGCCAACTAATGTTGCAGGAGAGAGAGGAAGGTGAAGAGGAAGTAATGAAAATGGTACAGAAAAACACTTGCCTAAAACGGGAGCTGGTAGACCTTAGTCAGCAATACCAAGATGTTGTTGATGAACGCGACCAACTGCGGGTTGTCACGGACAGTTTCAAAAACTGTAGTAACTTACATGAGGAGGCTTTAAGTAAGGTTAGGAGTCTAGAAGATGAATTGGTACATGCTCATAGTCATAATCTTAAGTTACAGAATGAATTGAAATGTTCCCAGGTTAGGGAAACAAACCATTTATATAATGAATTATTACATTCAAATTGTAACCCTCAGGCTATACCTACTATTGACTTAACTGAAGATTCCCTTTTAAAACAAAATAATAGCTATGAAGTTAGTCATAAGATAATAAAAAAATATGCAAAGCTTAATAGAATAATAAAAAAATGTGATCGGTACAGAAAGCAACATAAACACTTTTCCAAAAATATTCCACTGAGGAAAGAACGTGTTCACCTTATTAATAAATTAAATAATTATCAGATTAAATTGGAGGATAGTAAAAAAATCTATGAAATTGATACACAGCGCCTTCAAACTGAAATACAGGTACTTGAGGACCGACTTAATTCTCTTTATAATAAATATGTGAGTTCTCAATTACAAATTAAAGAACACATCCTAGCTGCAAATAATTTGGTGATGTGTCAGTGTACCTGTCAGACAGTACCAAAATTAAGTTCTGACCAGCCTGAGGTTACGGAGGACCCGGCCCAAGCTGACTGTGTGATAGCGGATGTTAAACAAGGTTTGTGTCAAGTGGACCAGCCTGAGACTTCTAGCATTCCATTTTTTATTAGTAATGATAGTGTTCATTCAGTTATGTTCTCAGATAGTATAGGAAGAGGTTTAGGTAAATTATTGAATAACAATCTCAGCTATTGTACTCATAATTATTGTATACCTGGGTCAAACTTCAAACAAATAATGGAATCAGTGACAAGATATGTATATAAACCAGAAACCAATATTACTGTGTTTATAGGTAACAGTTCAAATTTAAAAAAAGAACAAATAACTGACTCTGTAACTGAGATGTTAAAGTTAAACTGCAACAAAATAATACTGTGTGCTTTCCCATATTTTGAAAAATTGTCAAATAGACAAAATAATTATATTCACATGCTTAACAAGCATTTACATTTCTTAGTTAGTCATTACAGTGACAAACTTGTTTTTCTGGACATTAACTTATATGTTGATAAGTTAAAGTCGACTAGGGATACAGTGTATCTGCCTATTAGGTTTAGACATCAAATAGCTAGCCTATTAGCATATTATATAAACTCAGACATAAGTAGTATGTCGACGTCTTCTACTATAATTAACACTGCAAATATTAGTAATAATACTAATGTACAGGTGGACATTGTTAACTGTAGCACTAATGCTATAACTATTTACAATAATTGTACGAAGGAGAATCCATGTGTCACTATGGACAATTCTTTTAATGTGGAGTCTGCAAGTAGCAAGATCTTGGTGCCTAGTGATGGCATGGGAGATGTGGGGCTCTCTCCGGATGTTCCTTTAAACTAGTTTGTACGACAACAGAGGATACCAATAACAGTATAGTTACATCTACCCTAAACCAGGTATCTTCTTGCTCTCACATAGCTAATTGCAATAAAGGGGCTAAGCAGAAATCCTTGAAATTATTTCATCAGAACATTCAAGGTTTTTCTTCAAAACAGCTGGAAATTGAGTTATTTTTAGAAAAAACAATGTTTGACATAGTTTGTTTCACTGAGCATTGGTTAAAGGATTTTGAAATGTTGATTAATTACGAGAATTATAGTGTGGGAAGTTCTTTTAACCGAAAGTCAATGTTACGTGGGGGCTCACTAATTTTAATCAAAAAGTGTATTCAATTTAAAACTCGTAAAGACATAGTTAACTTGTCTGTTGAACATAACATTGAACTATCCTGTGTTGAGCTAGATAAGCATGTCATAGTGTGCGTTTACAGACCCCCTAATTATCTGAACTACTCTATATTTGAGTCAGTGATGGAAGATGTATTGGCAAAACTTGCGACTGGTAATAAATTAGTAATTATCTGTGGAGACTTTAATATAAATATTTTAGAAAACAATTCAGATAGCTGTAGATTATTAAATCTTTTTAAATCGTTCAATTTGTCTAATGTGTTCATAGAACCAACCCGTACAACTACAACTACTGCTACATGTATTGATAATGTTTTTTGTTCTGGCGACTACTTACAGAAAGCCATTGTAAATTACCTCCCTTCTGATCACAGCGGGCTACTGGTATCTTTTGAGTCCAAAATACCAATTCAAAAAGTGCAAATACAAACCAGACCAATAACATCCGGTAATTTAAATAAATTTAACCGTACTTTAATTGGGAAGTTAAGTGATTGGAACTGTACAGTGAACAGTGCTAATATTTTATATACAGATTTTTTTTTTTTTTTTTTTTTCTTTATTCCAAACAGAATTCAATAATACTTTTAAAAATAAAACTAAAACTATCTGCCCTAAGTTTTTATTTAGTGACTGGGCAACTAAAGGACTCAGAAAAAGTAGGGATAGACTTTATGAGTTGTATGGCCTTAAGCCTTTTATTAACACTGAAACTTTTAATAAGTATGTATCTACCTACTCCAAAATTTATAAAAATACTTGTAAGGTAGCTAAGGCTTTATACATAAGCAATAAGGTAAAAACAGCAGACAATAAAATAAAAACGGTTTGGAAAATTATAAATAATGAAACAAATAGGAACAAAAAACATAACACTGATTACAGATTGCAGACGCCTCACGGACTTATTAGCGATAACAAAGAAGTTGCTCAAGAATTTGTAAATTTCTTTACAAGTATCCCTGTTAAAACTACTGAAGCCTTAAATTCCTCGCCTTCGCTTGCTTTTGATTTATTACAGGCAAAAGTATCAGCCTGCGCGACTGAATTTAATTTTAAACATATAAACCCCATAGTAGTAATAAAAGCTTTTAAACAAATCAAAATTAAATTGACCGTAGATCTATGGGGATTGTCTATCAAGGTTTGTACCTCAATTATCGAGACTGTAGCGCCGTACTTAGCTTTAATATTTAATTTGTGTGTCGATCAAGGAGTCTTTCCGGACCTAATGAAATTCAGTAAAGTGATACCACTTTTTAAATCTGGGGATAGTAAAGACACCAATAATTATAGACCAGTGTCCGTGTTGCCAGTGTTTAGTAAGGTATTTGAAAAAGTAATGCTAAATCAGATGCTCAGTCATTTTAACACGAATAACATCTTACATGATAAACAGTATGGTTTCACCAAAGGACGTTGTACAACGGACGCTGGTGTCACCTTACTAAAGCATATCTTTAATGCGTGGGAGGACGCACAGGATGCCATAGGTGTCTTTTGTGATCTCTCTAAGGCGTTTGATTGTGTTGATCACGATACATTACTCCTGAAGCTCGGGCATTACGGACTAGGCAAAACAGCGTTAAACTTAGTCAAATCTTATTTGAATGATAGACAGCAATTAGTTCACATAAACGGTGTCAATTCGTCGGGATTAAACGTAAAAATGGGCGTCCCCCAAGGCTCTATTTTGGGTCCTTTCTTATTTTTGGTTTATATTAATGATTTACCTTATTTATTGCAACAAAATCTTGATATGGTGTTGTTTGCTGACGATACCTCTTTAATTTTTAAGATAAATAGAAGGACGAACAATGTTAATGACATAAATAATGCCCTAATGCAAGTCCAAAATTGGTTCACGGCGAATAATTTAGTTCTAAATGAAAAGAAAACAAAGTGCATAAGATTTGCCTTACCTAATGTCAAAAGCAGTGATTGTGACATATTATTGAACAAGGAAAAACTAGAATTCGTCGATAAAACGGTTTTCCTGGGAATTACGCTTGACCCCAGGCTACAATGGGGCCCTCATATAACATCTCTTTCCGGACGGCTAAGTTCAGCAGCATATGCTGTTAGAAAAATCCGCCAACTAACGGATGTCGATACCGCGAGACTGGTATATTTTAGTTACTTTCACAGTATCATGTCTTACGGTATTTTACTATGGGGACGGGCTGCAGACATCGAGTCTATTTTTATTCTGCAGAAAAGAGCCATCAAAGCGATATATAATCTCCGCCGGCGCGATTCTCTCAGGGAACTGTTTAAGAATATTAACATCATGACGGTACCTTGTCAATACATTTACGAAAACATCATGTATGTCAGAAAGAATTTACATCTTTTTAGTAAAAGAGGCGAGAGACATAATTATAGTACTAGAAATAGGGACCAGTTAGTTCAACCAGGCTTCAGACTGGCTAAAGTAGCCTCATCTTTCATGGGGTACTGTTTAAAATGTTATAATAAGATACCTCCCCATATATTAGAACTAAATGAGACGAAATTCAAGTCTTGTATTAAACGCACACTATGCAGGCAAGCATATTATAAGTTGGGGGATTATATTGAAGATAAAAATGCTTGGCTGAATGCTGGTCCTGCTCCACAGCCACTAGAGAGCCCAAACTAATCTGTAAATAGTTCGGAAACATTGTTGGACCGGCTGAAGATTGTAAGAAAAATTTGCATTGTTAGAATCAACTTACTAAGCATTGTATAATTTCAGCCATTAACAGCACATGTGTGAGTACTGTGTACCTTTAACTTTAATAATCAGTTTTAGGTATGTTTTTGACTTGAATGTACCCTGGCGGTTGGGAGTGTCATGCTCACTCAAAAGTCTAGCTGATGGTGGCGTATGCGTTGGATCATTTGGCTCCCTTCAAAATGGTTGAGCCGAATGGTGCTGGCGCATGCGTCATGTTCGTGAACGGGCGCCGTCAGTCGGGACTGGTCATTTCTTAGCTGCCATGGTTAATTTTAATTATTTCTTTGAATTGTTCCTCTTTTATTCCGGACGCTTTTATCCTGCTCGTTTTTTACATCGTTCTCACATGTATGTATAATGTCAACCCGATGTAAATAAATCTTTGTAAAAAAATATTATTTTTAAAAGAGTGTCCGTGGAGTTTCTTGCACGTTCTTCTCCATAGAGATCTACGCTTTGGAACGTGCAAATAGCTTCAACTTTTTGGACCGACCGACCTTGACAATTCAAAAGTGCCTGTAAATGGTTTAATTGAAATAAATGCTTGAATTTTGAATTTTTGAATTTTGATCATACCACACATAGTTGAGAAGAGGCTTAACACATCACATTGCATTATCACTGTATTATAAATGCTTTGATTTACAATAAAGAATAATTTTATCATTATTAAAGACGAATAAAAGCTCATCCATTATTTTTTAATTACACTAAAATATCATCCTTTTTTTTAAGACTTAAATATCATTCTGCTTTGTCGTTAGAAATTTCCATGAACAAAAAAATTTCGTCGGTACGTACCATTTTTTCGCGCCCAAAGGTTTGCGACCCCTGTACGCCTTCCGATTTTTAAGGGTTCGAGAGTAATTCATAGAGTGAAGGGTTTTCGCATGACCTCCTTCAGGACATATTCGTGATAAATTAGATTACTTTGCGTAATAGGGAGTCTTAAATTGGAAGGGGCTTTCATCATGTTTGCATAGTATACACCTAAGATCACCTAAGTCTCTTGAATCAATCTATCTTACTTTTTCAAAACTGTGTCAATTTTGTGTGAACATTTTCATCATTTTCAGAGGGACTCATTAAATTTTTAATACCGTATTGACATACACTAATGTTCGAACTGCTCGTAGGGGATGAAATAAAAGTGGACTGTAAGTACTAAATAGGCTTGGTATATTGCCGTTCTATTTTACAAACAATGTAATTGTCCCGGACAAACATGGAAATAATTAATGTAGCGTTTAAGAGTGTCGTCCGTCGCGGTGGTCGTCGTGGAAGCGAATGCGCGCCGGCCAGCCGGTTCGCTGCTCGCCGATCGCGATGATGACGCGTAGGTTGCTCACGTCGCCTGCGCGAGCCGCCTGCGTGTGTTGGGTGCGATTCCCAACATGCTGCCCGGGTTGAAGTGATGACTTCAAAAATCTGGAAGGGGGCAAATGTTATTGAAAGCCCTCCTTATGGTGCCCCTCCTTGTTTTTACCTCTGCAACTCTTGCTATGTCATCGCTGCCTGGGTAAACCTTTGTTACCCTTCCTAAAGACCAAAGTAGAGGAGGAAGAGCTCTGTCTTTTATGAGGACAAGAGAGCCTAGCTTCAGCTCTGTCTTCGAAGATCGCCACTTCACCTTCTGCTGCAGGAGAGCTACGTATTCAAGTGAGAAACGCTGCCAGAAGTGCTGTTTGATGTGCTCTATTCTCTTGAAGCGCTCCAGACGATTAATGTTGCAATCAGAGACCTGTGGATGAGGTATAGCATTAAGTGGCCGTCCAATTAGAAAATGAGAAGGAGTTAGAGCGAAAAAGTCAAGAGGTTCTGAGGAAAGAGGAGTAAGAGGACGGGAATTCAGAACAGCTTCTATTTGAGTGAGGCACGTAGCCATTTCCTCGTAGGTGAGGTGAGTTGATTGCAACAACCTTTTAAGATGGTGTTTTGTGGAACGAACAGCTGCTTCGGCTAAGCCATTGAAGTGGGGACTGTATGCTGGTACGAATTTAAAATCTATACCATCTTGAGATATTTGACCCTCAAGGTCTGATTGTACTAGAAATTTTGAAAGCTCGTTGTAAGTTCCGACAAAGTTGGTGCCGTTATCGGACGTAATACTTTGCGGTTTCCCCCGACGTGACACAAAACGATTAAGAGCGGCTAAATAGGCTTCACTAGACAGTGCAGTAACGAGTTCGATATGACAGGCTTTTGTCGCGTTACAGATGAAGATTGCCAGAAACGATTTAATAAGTCTGCAATCTCTGCCTTTCCTGTCCGCTATCATCACTGGCCCTGCGTAATCAACACTACAATGTAGGAAAGGGTACTCTAACTCAGTTCGAGCTGTCGGTAACTGTCCCATAATGGGTTGTGCCGATTCAGCTTTGTACCGACAACATCGGACACACTGCTTAACAATGGCTTTGGCTAGGCTTCTGCCACCCAAGGGCCAGTAAGTCTGCCTAGCGTTTGCTAATAAGAGCTGGGGACCAGCATGTAAATATACTAAGTGTAGATGCTCAAAGAGTATCTTAGTGAAATGATGCTTGCTACACAACAAAATGGGATACTTTGTGTCGTACATGTATGGGGAATTGTCTAATCTACCACCGACACGTAATAAGTTATTGGGGTCTAGGAATGGGGACAAGGAACTAAGTCTATTCTTTTTAGGCAGTGCTTTCGCCGTTTTAAGAATAGCATATTCGTCAGGAAACATTTCCAACTGAACTTTGTGCAATATTAAATTTAAAGAACTTTTAAGTTCGGCAACTGACAATGAACCAGTACGTTTGTTGGTTTGGTTTCGACAATTGTGTACAAACCTTTGTAAATATGCTATTGACCTTTGTAAATAACATAAACTAGATCTATTGTTAATCAAGCTACAAATAGAATCTACATTAGGAGTACTGTTAGTTACTACGACAGAACAAGTAACCAATTCTGGTAGATCGTGTTTCTCGCTGTGGTTGGGTATTCTTGGCCATTCACGTTCATCTTTCTCTAAGAAAGTGGTACCAGACCACCACAAGGATGAACCACTGATGGAATCAGCCTTCAGCCCGCGGGAAACAAGATCCGCCGGATTGTCTTTCGACGGTACGTAGCCCCACACGTGACCCTCTGTGCTCTCTTGAATTTCGTGGATTCTGTTTCGAACGAAATTTTTTAGTTGCAGTGGGGGTGTAGATAACCAGCCAAGAACTATAGTTGAGTCGCACCAAAATCTACATTTGCTTACCTTTAGAGTAAGAGAGGTTAATACCTTTGTACACAACCTTGCAGCTAACAAGGCTCCGCAAAGCTCTAGACGAGGTATCGTCGTTGGCTTTATCGGCGCCACCCTACTTTTAGAGGTTAGGAGGTGTACCTTTACTAAACCTGATTGATCCACAGAACGAATGTACAGACAAGTGCCATACGCGCGCTCTGAAGCGTCTGAAAAAGCATGAATTTCATGAATTTCTGACTTATCACCAAGAACCCATCGAGGAATTCTTAAGTGATTCAGAAGAGGTAACGTGTCAGCAAATGCAAACCATAGATGTTTAATGTCTTGTGAGACTTCATCATCCCATGAATATTGATCGATCCAGAGTCTTTGCATGATGCATTTGGCTTCGACAATACACGGGCCGACGAGTCCCAATGGGTCAAAGATCTGACTTATAACAGATAGTATGTGTCGTTTTGTAACCTTTTTGTCTAACTTTATATTAATTGAAAACGACAAAGTGTCCGTATCACAAATCCAGTTAAGACCAAGAGTTTTAGATGAAGCATCCATGTTAGTTTGTGAAAAGTCTAAAATATTGTCATGTGTTTTATAAGTAGGCGAGATTTGATTTAAAACGAATGCATTGTTGGACTTAAATTTTCTTAATTTGAATTGGGCTGTTTTTAAAATAGATATTACTCCCTGAGCAATATCGACTGTTTTATTTATAGAATCAGCGCCACCCAGATAATCGTCAACATAAAAGTCTCTTTGAATTGATTGTTTGACGTCATCATCAGGGGCGCAGGAAGCTAAACTCACCAAACATTTGGTGGCTAAGTAAGGCGCACTTGCTGTGCCATAAGTCACTGTGTTGAGTGTGTATGTTTTTAAAGGCTCTTTAGATTCAGAGCGGAAGATAATTTTTTGTAGAGAGCGTTGAGAAGGATGAAGTTCAATCGCTCTGTACATTTTTTCTACGTCACCAGTTACAACGTATTTATGCTGGCGAAAGCGTAGCAGTATTGAAATGATATCTTCTTGTACAGTCGGACCAACCATTTGGATGTCATTTAGCGACACACCGGTACTCGTGGTGGCCGATGCATCGAATACTGTACGAAGCTTGGTAGTTGTGCTTGACTCACGGACGACGCCGTTGTGGGGTAAAAAATAGTTATTTGCCTGAAGACAGCCTGGCGAAGACTCCTTATCTTCAGTCATGTGACCAATGCGTTCATACTCTTGCATGAACTCCACGTACCTGCTTTTGAAGTCAGGGTCTCTATGAAACTTACGCTCTAGTGACATGAACCGACATTTAGCCTTTGAATGGGAATCGCCTAAGACTGAAGGGTCTTTCTTCAGTGGCATGGTTACGACAAAACGTCCGTCGTCTTTACGAGTAGTATGTTTCTTAAAGCTCTGCTCACAGGCACGCTCCTCAGGAGATAAAGAGTGCTTGGCTGCAATGGTATCTAATTCCCAAAAACGAGATAAGTCTGGGTCGGCGTTCTCGTTTAAAAAATGACAAACGGGAGAAGAAGAGTGTGACTTATGACGGGCAACGTACCCTGACACTAACCAACCGAATCTTGTTTCATATAACTTAGGCATATGTTTACCTAAGTCAATGGAATTATTACATAAGACGGACCAAAATACTTCGGCCCCAACGAGGATGTCTATAGCTGCCGGTATATTAAATGTTGGGTCAGCCAGACTTATTCCCATTGGAAGAGGAATATCATCGATGTTTATGAATGAAGACGGTAAAGCTCTAGTGATCTGAGGTAAAATATGACAGTCTACAGTCAATTTCCAGTCGTCATCATAGTGAGACATAATAGTAAGGCTGCAAGACTGTGCACAATAAGAAGTATTATTATTTATACCTGTCACGGTGGCGCTCGCACTACGTCGCGACAAACCCAGCTTACCGCACAGTGACTCCGCTACGAAGTTGCCCGTACTACCGTTGTCGAGGAGTACTCGGGCAGTGTGCACGTCACCCTTGCTGTCAACCACTCTCACGATCGCTGTGGAAAGCAAAACATTCGGAGGAGTAGTAAACTGCTGAACATTAGTTGAACCGGCAAAATTATTGACGGAGATAACTGGCTCGGGAGTAGGAGTTGTTTCTGCCTCATGAAGATGAAGCAGAGTACTGTGCTTTTTCTTGCAATATTTGCAAGGTACCAGATTGCACCTTGATTCTACGTGCCCTGTTCGCAGACAATTAAGGCAGACCTTAGTTTCTTTGGCCTTTTGAATACGAGCTTCAACAGACAGGGCTCTGAAGGCATCACAGTTGAATAAATAATGTGTCTGATTGCACATTGGACATGTAAAATTTTTCTTATTATTATTATTGAATTTTTTATTTTTTTGTTGCTCTCATTTGTTTTTTGATCAGATTTCGTAGCTGTAAGTAAATTAGAATTATGTTTGCAAGTGTCTGCCTGTTGGACTTTATTGATGATCTTTTTATGTTCCTGCAAAGTTTCTAACAAGTCGGCTCTGTTGCTAAGAAACTTTAAAAAAAAATCCAACGATGGTGGATTATCTACTGTGTTCCGATGTTCTTCCCATTCCCTACGTGTAACTTGGTCAAGCTTTTCGGACATAATGTGAATTATAAGGGTATCCCGTAAGTTGAATTCAGTGTCCTGGCCTAACGTTATTAGTGCACGAAGATTTTTGTTTGTGACATCAATAAGGTTACGAATTGAGGTGCATGATTCACTCTGCATATGTTCAACATTAAAAAATGCACGAACATGATTATTAACGAGCAATCTTTTGTTGTCGTATCTTTCGCACAGTAAATTCCAAGCGGACTCATAATTCTGCGCTCTAAATTCCAAATTGTCTATAACTAGTAACGCACTACCTTTAAGAGAAGCACGCAAGTAATGCAACTTATTAACGTTGTCCATGTCCTTTCGTGAATGAATCAGTGAAATGTAAGTGTCTCTAAACTCAAGCCAGTGTTGATAGTGACCCTGAAAAACAGGTAAATTAATTTTTGGCAACCTAACAAAATTGGATTTAAAGCCACCTGCCTGTACATCCTCGTCACCCCTTACGTCACCATCTTGTTGACTGCCCGACTGGGGAGGACGAGCACCGAGTAGACTCCGCGCCGTCGCCACCAGTTTAAAATACTGGTTCTCAAACTGCTCACGCTCCTTGTTCTCGTCGTCGGGGTTCTCCACCAACATTTCGATGTCACACTGTAATTTGTCGAAATCCACGTATAAGCTATCAAATTTATTAAATCTAGTTTCTAAATCTAAAAATTGTAAGCTGCTAAGTTCGTCGCAACTTTTAAGCATTTGAAGGTAGTTGCTAAAAATAGTGAGCTTAGATTTCATACAGCTGCGTTTTTTAACGAGTTTTTCAACTTTTTCGTCAGCCATAGCGGTAGAAACACAAGCAGTAACTCACAAATGACTTATTGAAACGAATGATAAGAAACTAGTTTATAAAATGCGAAGAAAAAAAACCGTTGCTTGCTAATGACTCGATTGAGGTATGACTCAACAGTGCGAAGTTGCGAACAAAAGAACACCTGACGCGCAGGTGTGTCGCCGAGCGATCAGCTGTTATAGATAAGAAGCGAATGTAATGTAAACAGATTAGTTATTATAAAGGATATTTAGTAGCTTGGTAAGCAGAATGATTGTGTTTTAAGCAATGGAAAGCTATGAATAATGACGTAATGATTTATCACTAAATGACTTGAATTGGAAATATTGAATGCACTCACTTTAATATTGCTATTTAAACGTGAAATATAAGATTGGGAAAAGATAAAGGGAGTAATTGGAACGAACTCACAGAATGTCTAAACCATCCATAGGATAACCGATGACGCTGCAAGTTCTCCTTTGTTCTTGACGTTGACTCGAACTTTCGACGGGACGGGTCCAAAGTCCGCTGCACGGCCGACCTCTCGATGACTTCTTCTCTGGGCGTGTGCGGGTGCTATGCGTAGTTTCTTCGACAGGAAATTGACGACTCCTGCTGGAACTGCCGCTGCTGAAGACCGCAAATGAAGACCCTCGGGTTTGAAGTTTTTTCTTTTCCAGACCGTTACTTTTTGAAAATAAACCGGCGAGATCCTCGAAGGACCAATGTTCGAACTGCTCGTAGGGGATGAAATAAAAGTGGACTGTAAGTACTAAATAGGCTTGGTATATTGCCGTTCTATTTTACAAACAATGTAATTGTCCCGGACAAACATGGAAATAATTAATGTAGCGTTTAAGAGTGTCGTCCGTCGCGGTGGTCGTCGTGGAAGCGAATGCGCGCCGGCCAGCCGGTTCGCTGCTCGCCGATCGCGATGATGACGCGTAGGTTGCTCACGTCGCCTGCGCGAGCCGCCTGCGTGTGTGTTGGGTGCGATTCCCAACACTAACGAAAAGTCACATGAGACATTAGACAAGTAAAATTCTATTAGCAAATGCGATTGTCTAAATGTCAAAATGTAAGGGGTGATCACGTGACAATTCGACAGATTAATTTTTGACGTTTTGATAATCGCCTACGGCACGCTACGGACGTCGTCGCTTGTCTAGAGTTTCTGGGCAACTTTTGACAATCGTTATCGCTGATCGACTGTCACTTTGTCTATATCCCTTTTTAAAAATAGGCATTCAGTCACGTGACAACAAACACCAAGCAAAAAGTGTTACGTCACGCCACGCAAAACATCATTGTTGTTGATGACGTTTTCATACAACAGAGCAGGTTTAAAACAGTTTTGCTTCGCAGACTGTGACGTCATTAAAGACGCCATGACACTATTCAGCGTTTTCGAGGGAAATCTAAATTGTTTTATAAAAATACAAAATACGTAATGTATATATTGCTTTTTCGTTAAAATATAGGTTTTTTGGGATAAAATAGATATTGAAGTATATAATTAACCAAGTTTTAAAATTTTGTCAACTAGCCTATTATGGGAAATCATCAAATGATTCCTCCCGCCCTGGGTGAGGCAGAAGGGAGTGTCAGACTCCTACTGACTAAAACCCATCCGTGTTCATCCTAATGCCCTTTGCGTTCCAGGGCCACGGTGACTCTTTCGAACAAATTCCGCAACCCTAGAAGTTGTTTATATCCCTAGTCGTACAAAACTGTAAGCCAATATATCTGTCACCACTTCACAAACACACGCCACAATTCACTATTCAGTCAGCGTCGTACCAACCTTCGTAACTCACGTCCCATTATGTTGGCAACATAAATTTTTGGCACACATCAGAACAATGCTGCCATTATGACGAACAAAGCCGACTCTAACTTGAGCGCGCGTTTAACGGATAATTTAGACGCGTATCGTGGGCGGATCGTGATTTACTTGTTATGGCTTGTGTGTGTGTCAGAGGTATATCAGGAAAACATAACAGGCTAATTTTGAGTAAGCTTGCTCTATCGTAGACTTTGTCTCTGTCATCTCTGACCTAGACTAGAGTCAAGAGCAAACCCATTTCAAGTCAAAAAAAAAACTTTTTACAAAAAAATACAACCGACTTCCAAAAAATACAACCGACTTCCAAAAAATACAACCGACTTCCAAAAAAAAAACACTACAAATTAAAAAATAACTTTAATTTCGGAATTCGGTGTTTTTGTTAGTTTCTTCGTATTTTGACACCGACTTCCGAAATTAAAGTTATTTTTTTTAAGGAAGTCGGTTGTATTTTTTTGTAAAAAGTTTTTTTATTTTTCACTTTTTAGTGGTGCCCCACACCTAACAACACCACTGCCAAATCGCAGAAAAACAAAATTCGCAATTTCGATTATCAAAGAATCATCTAAATAGTCAAATTCCAGTTATTTCGATTTAAAATCCAAAGTTCGTAACCGATGTCGATATAATTTAAATGGGACCAATCTGCAAGCATATCCTTTCAGATAATACAAAAAATTTTCAAATCGGTTCATAATTGTCGGAGATATGAGGTAACAAACATAAAAAAAAACATACAACCGAATTGATAACCTCCTCCTTTTTGGGAAGTCGGTTAAAAAAAAAAACTTTCACTCACCCACAGCAGATAGTTACACACACAAATAGTAAATCATACGGTAATATTCTATTATGTGACAATTGCAGGTAAAACAACATTGACAACAAATAGGTACGCCGTATTACGCCGGTACCGCTTAGTTGCTTCTCTTAAAACCTAAGTCTAGATGTGCAAATTTAAGAGCGAAAAAATACCTCATAAGAAAAAAGTGTGAGGAATTTTTTTTTTTTTTTTAGGTTTTTTGCTAGATCTTCAAGGTTAAGCAACGCTTGCCGAGGTTGGTCTGTGGATGGGTGACCATCTTAACATACCGAGTTTCCTCCGTGCCTCGGATAGCACGTTAAGCTGTTGGTCCCGGCTGTCATTTTGAGATCTTTGGCAATCGTTACGGATAGTCAGAAGCCAGAAAATCTGACACCAGTCTTGCCAAGAGGTCTAGTTGGCAGCCACTTCACGTAAAATACTGTTCTCAGCTGAATCCGATTTGACTGGAAGCCGATCCCAATATAGTTGGGATAGGCTAAAGAAAAATTTGACTGTTTTCAAAAAGAAATGTAATTTTCTTGTTGAAAAGTCAAAGAGTTTTCAAACTACTGAAGCTGCTTTCAGATTACGCTATTATGTAATAGCATATAGTATATAGCTCATATCACTACAATATCGCGCACCATACATTGTTTGTGCCACCATATCCAGCTTTCGTTGTGCATCGATCAAAATACTGTCTTACGTAAGCGTCTCCTAAACGAACCCATCGTATTGGTGACTGTGATAGGTGGCGGGACGTTATTCCACACTTTGGAAGCTGCATAACGAATGCTACCCCTGAAAGCAGCTGTATCGAAAGACTTGGTCGAAAGTTGCTGTGAGCATTGCCTTCTTCCGCATTCCCGCCGGCTCGTAAGCCAACTCAACTTGTTGAATAAGTAGTCAGGTTTCTGGTATTTAACTACACCGAATAGAAGGCAAGCTAAGTCAAGTGCAGTTTGCGTCTAGACTTCATTTTTAGCGTAAAATACGCGATATTGTTGTGCTATGAGCTATATACTCTATGCTATATATTATAGCGTAATTTAAAAGCAGCTTTACTTTATAAGAAAAGCCACCTTACCTAGCCGATGCTATCATGCTCTAAGAAAGCTTGCAAGAACTCGAGTTAAATAGATAGTCAGTGTTTATGCTAGTTATCTGGTTGCAGTAACCTTGGCAACGCGCCACTGATAAGCAGTCAAAGAATGGTGAGGACAAGAATATTAAATGAGGGTAGATAAGGAATGTATGCAGCGGTGAAATGGCGCTGCGTTATGAAAAGATGAAGGTGCCTTTAGAAATCTTTCAGCTTTCTTTAGAGGAATAGATTTTATTCTCTAGCGTTCTGGTAGATAATTCAAACTGTAGCTTTGTTTTTCAATGTTTTAAAGACAAAATAGAAATATATTTGCTCAACAAAATTAATTGTTAGAAAGTTAAAATTACGCACCATTAGAGGATTCAATTATACGGGATCCCGGTCACATTTTAGTCCCAAAATTTTCGGGATCAAACTTATTTTTTTTTTTTCTCGGCTTTTTAATTTAATTTTTTTTTTGGGTATCTGGCCTGAAATAGACATTTTTTTTAATGTATCCCGGTATTTTTGGGATTGAAAAAATGTGTGTGAAACGTTTATTTTATAAGAAAAAGTAAACTTTTGTTTAACCGCCTTTTTGAACATTTAAATCTTTAATATTCTATGTCCTCACAAAAGTAAAAGATAAATAAAAAACAAAATGATTTCGATATGTTTTACTGTCTTATTGTTACTACTTTTCATTACCAATACAATCCCGGGACTATCCCGGGACTATTCCAGTACTATCTAGGGACTATCGCGGGATCCCGAGATTAACTGTAGATAATCCCGAAATCCCGGGATTAGAAAAATCGACTGGGGTCGAATCCTCTACGCACCATATAATGGAACGTGCGGTAAAATAGGTACTCTCGCCTAAGTACCTGCTTTACCACACGCTACGTATCCTTTACGGTACTTTTTTAATTACCTAAAAAAATATACAGGAATTTCACCAAGGAAATTCACAATTTGAAAAGAAGAAAAATTTGGCCCTCGACTTCGTCTCGGGTTTACAGCCGTCTACTCGTTTGTAAAAACCAACTTACAGCAATAATATCATAAGTAACTATTTCATGGCACGCAGTGTGTATAATGGATAATCTAAAGCATTTAGCCTTAGACAATAATAATACAATAATTATAATACAACAATAATTGTGATATAATAATGTTCCATCTCAACCATTACGACGCAATGGACTCAACAGCAGCTAAAATTGTTGACATTTTTTTTAACGAAAGTTTTTCGCTGATACCAGCCACAATTCACTTTCATTTTTTAAAATAACTTTGCCCCACACTAGGAATTTCTCCTATATCGCGGGTACGTTCACATACATACAAAGTCAGATACATAAACAGCTAGACCCGGAACAACTATCTGTAGGCCGTTTAAATATATGTTCCGTGCGGTAATCGAACCCGCGACACGCAACGCAGCAGCCAATCGCTCAACCACTGTGACAACCGTGTCGTCTTTGTACAACCTACTCTACTACTCTCTGAACACAAACTTTAAACTAGAATTAAAAAAGAACCACGTGACCTTTTAAAACATAAAACATCAAAAGTCAAAGCAAGAGTACCTTTAAAAACTTTAAATAGCAAACGTTTGAATGGCAACATCTTTTCAGCACCAACAATACCCTGTACCGACCTACCTATGTACCAACCTACCCCGTACTCATTGTACAAACGTCGACTACCCGCAGTATCGCACAATGGTCGTGTGTAATTGTTTTGCTAAAACGCAAAACGTGTTAATTTCCCGGCAGCGCACAAAAGAGCGAGATAGCATTCATCTGGCGTCGCGATAACGCCGACAAAGTGGTTCACGAGGGGCCAACATGGTGTAGTGGAGGGGGAACAGTAAGTCAGGTCTGTTGGGTTTTCAAAACCTTCCTTTTTCTGTTTTATTTTTTGATGAACTTATTATAACACAGTATTGTATCTGTATGTGGGCCTACATTTCATTAGTTGCAATTATATAATCATTTCATTTATTAACCGTCGCGTCGTTGTTAACAGTTTCCTGATTTAAAAAAAGATCTAGATTTTAACACGCCTGTCCCCCCACATTTCAAAGGCAATGTAATACGCCACATGCGGGACGGCCGGGACATACCGACTACGAGTAAGGAGATTTTTAGTTCTTCCTATTCACACACTTACAAGTTCGTAACGACCATGATTCGGTTTTCACCATAGATAGGTATATTTTATATTTCTGTGGTTTTCACATTAGAAATTTATTACTTCTAAAGTGGGTACAGAACCCAGCACCACACATACCACGCATGCTACCATGCATGATTCCGATTAATGATTCGCAGATAATGTATGTTTTATTTAAAATTTTAATTTGTAATCTTGAGCTAGTTGCTCACCATTATTTGTACGCCTCCTGGCATAACATAGCGCTCTTTCGTCATTTATAATAAGATCTGTATATATGTACCTGTGTTAACAAATAAAACTGATTCTGATTCTGATTCTGATTCCAAAATCCGCGAGGTTCGACGGATATTATATAAAAAAATGCAATAGGTACGATCCGGTACGCCCATGGTATGCTTATGGTTTCTTGCTTAATTTCTGCAGTTCCATTTCCAAGATAGGTCTTTATTTACCGTTTCCCTTCACGACTGCAACCAAACAATCTTATGCAACTTAGCCTACTGTATCTCCACGCACTACATGAAGTACACAGAGGTAAATAACGTCGGACATCGCTTTGCTTACAGTTCAGAACACTTGGAGCCATTTCTAGACATTACACGTTTAACGTCGCTGATAGCTCACACAATGTTGGACTCACCTGGCTGATGAGTTCTTTGGCACAATCACTGTGTAGCACTGATAAGAGACGCGAATTGATGAGGGTGGGGTGTCTCGTCTATGGGGTTTTTGTTAAGAAAAATAATAGAGGATTTTTCTTCGGATAGGCGGTCGTTGCACGTAAAATACTGGTATTCAGCTTAATCTGGTTTTACTGGAAACCGACGACAATAATGTAAGTGGGGAAATTCTAGGCAGGTGATGAATTTTCTTGATATTTCGGATATACAACAAGGTGATTGGGCAATATTTCCTGTAACATAAAAATAAAACTGTAAATGAAGTAATATCGAACTTCTGTTTGTATAAAAATAGCTTGCTACCAATTCCATTTGTGCTTTCTACGAAGAAATCCAAAAAACTACGCTGCTATCTCGCACCCGCATTTCTATTATGCTATACGCTTAGCTATGGCGTAGCTTGTAGTTTTATCCATCCATTGCATCCTCAAAAACTATCGTATTTATAGTACTACTAGTAGTTTAGTAGTAGGGTGTAGTAGGATCCAGCATTATCTACATTGAGACGTACATTGTGTTTATGTTATTCATTGTAGGTAAATATTATTAACCGACTTCCAAAAAGAGGGAGGTTCTCAATTCGGTGGTTTTTTTATTTGTATGTACACCGATTACTCCTAGGTTTCTGATGCAATTTCTGTGATTCTTTTTTAGTTCGATGCGGCATACTTGCTATTTGGTCCCGTAAAAATTTCATTCAGTTTTGCTGAGTAGTTTTTTTTTAACAGTTAAGAATCTTTATGAGGAAATTCGAAACCCTTATACCTCGCGGTTGTCTGTCTGTCCGTCTGTAACAGTATTTTTTTCCGAATCTACTAGATTGATTCAGTTTTGTTGTACACATTATGAAACTTCTGTTACCCAAACAAGGACGCAAAATGAAAACAAAAAATTATGAAAAATGGGGTCACTTTTTGGGGGTTAACTTAGACAAGGTAGTACTACAAGAAGCCTATGATTTATATATAAATACTAGATGACCCGCGCAACTTCGTCTGCGTCACATTTTTAGCTCCTAAATAATATTGCAACATAAAATTGAGATGTAAGCTACCTAATCTTTCAAGTTGGATCAAACTGCACACGGTGTGCAAATTTGATTAAAATCGGTTACTTGTAGTTTAGGAGTCCATCGCGGACAAACAACGTGACACGTGATTTATATATATAAGATTATTCGTTTGGAACCCTTTGCACGCGAGTCCGATTCACACTTGGCTGGTTTTTAACCGACTTCCCAAAAAGGAGGAGGTTAGCAATTCGGTTGAATGTTTTTTTTTATGTTTGTTACCTCATAACTCCGACAATTATGAACCGATTTGAAAAATTCTTGTTTGTTGCGAAAAAGTCGGTTGTATTTTTTTTGTAAAAAGTTTTTTTTATATGACATGTTACATTTGTGTTTTTCTTTTTGTGTTCACCCATTATACGAGTGAAAGTAGTCGCTAGAATGTGTAGGTCGTAAATAATTGAAACGAATCGTTCTCAGTTCTCTTCAGTTTCTTAACAATCAGCTGCCAGACACCTGCGAGCTGATCAATTAATTGATATCTTTGTGACCTAGTTTTGTTTAGGGATTGAATATACCCTATGGTTCAACCCAAGCCGGAAAAGAAGATTTTTAGCTACAATAAATCGATTATTAAATTGAGTAAATTTTATTATAAGTAAATCAAAAATCATATTGGTTTTGCAAATAGGTAACATGTAACTCTTTATCATAGTGTTCTAGATGAGGCCGATGTTTCCTAGCTGACTACCCTGACAAGAAACACCGAAACAAACTCAGAGTGGACCTAAGGTAGTTGGGAGGGGCCCGTAAGGGCCGAAACCTGCCGGAGTCGCGGGACTATTCGAAAGAGATACCGCGGCTCCGGAACACAAAGGGCACTGAAAGAACATGAATGGGTTTTAGTCAGTAAAAGTCTGACACTCCCTCCCGCTCCACCCAGAGCGGGGTAAGTCATTTGAAGATTTCCCATCCCTAAAAAAAAAAATTTGTAAATAAGCGAGCCCTTCTTCGAAACTTATGGAAAATAGTTATTTCTTTATAGATTACAGTAAAAGCGATTGTTATAGCTCATAGTAAAATGTATAGCTTACGGTAAAAAGTATAATTTGTTCGGGTACCCTTTGCCCACAAGTCCGACTCGCGCTTGGCCGGTTCCTTTCCTATCTGTTTTCCATAGAAACCTAATAACAACGATCAAAAAAGACAAACGATCACCAACAGGACATAAAAACCGCCAATAATTCTTCAGTAATACTAGAAACTGCCACGTCCGCTCACTAGGATCGAAGTGGAAAGTCATAACGTCATCCAATAAGTTCGGGGTCGATCTGACCCCGTATGCCGCCTCACTCGATGAGTCACGGTCAAGGGTACGAGGCCTGGAAGGAACCCTTTTAGGGTTCTGTGTAAGTGTAGAACAAGGAACTTTGGAGCCACGTGTAACCTTGACTGAGTGTTGTAAACCAATGTTTTACAGGATGTACGTTTTTGGGTAACTTATTAGACACAGACGACATCTGTCCGGTCAGCTACCGGACAGAAGTCAAAAGCTACTTTACTAGGTTACTTCTAGGCAAGAGTGCTCCATTTTCAACCGCAACATCGCTTACCATCAGGTGAGATAGTGGTCGAAAGACTAGATAAATATAGGCGTGAATTTGTATGTTATTATGAGTTGGTTGTCTGTTAAAATAATTGATCATTTTGTTCTGTTAGTATACACCACTAATTTTTAATTAGTACAAATACTTAAAGGGCTTATTAGAAAAGGTCTTGTTATTATATATGTAAAGTCTCAATAAATAATATTCATAAACAGCAAAGTTATTAACGTTTGTTTATATCCCAAAATGTCACTCAATTTATGGTAAACGAAAAAATAAGCAATCCAAACTTTTCTTTCGCACTTTAATTGGGCTTAGGACCAACAAAATTATCAACTTTTTACAATTAAGTAATTTTTAAGAAATCATTTAAGATACTCAAGTAAAAATAAATCAAATTAAACAATTTTGGGATTTCGTTTTTTTTTACTTTTGACTGCAAAATTATGATCAGTAATGGGTACGGGAACAGCCCCATTTTTTTTGTACTAATTAAAAATTATTGTTGTATAAAAAATCAAGTTACCTCGAAAGGGTCCAAGACTTTTTTCGAGCCTTTCGTGGTAACTTGATTTTATTTTAAGAGAGTTGATGTAATATATTTAATGGTTTTTGATGACTCGTCAAGAATAAGGGTTGTAAATTTATTACTGCTTAAAAACCACTAAAATGTTGCTCGCTTGTACAAAATATTCCTAGCTGGCACAATCAATAGTTTTTTTTTCTTTTTTTGATTGGCATACTTTTGACCACTATCACACCTAATGGTAAGCGAAGCTGCGGTTGAAGATTGCACGTTTGCCTAGAAGTAACCTATTCACTCTTGACTTAAATACTCTCAGCTTTCGACAGACGACATATGTCCGGTCAGCTAGTCTCTAATAAGTTACCCAACATCGTGCCACCTGAAAGACATTGGTTTATAGGTAAGTATATTTCGAAACCTGTTAAAGTGGCCCAAAATCTTTGTTCAAACATTTATTCCAACATCATCTGCCGACAAAAATGTTACTTACAGTGCGTGCAAAATACCAAGCAGTCGTGTCGAGTAAGAAAAATGAAGAGTGTCTCTACGTGTAAGGCAGTCTCTCAAGCTGTTCTCAACTTTATCACAATGTGATATGGTACAAAATGTGTTGTAGATGTTAACGAAGCTTTAAATATGGGGATTGTAGGCTTGTCTTGCCTTCATTAGCTCCCATTACGGTAAAGGGAAAAATTGAAGGAAATCCATTAGCATTATCTGTGGGAGAACATTTTAGAGGGATCCCGTGTGTTAGTTATTCAAGTTTTTTTTTGGGATCGGTTCTGTTTAATAGCTGTAAGCCACCCTAACATAATAAAATAATATAAATAAATATTGGCGACGTCCGCCCAAATTCATATCAATACAAGGAATGACATAAAAAACACTTCAATTCTTTTTCTTTCAAAATTCAAAACTAAGTTAATCTTTTTAAGTGACCGCTCCAAAAATTTTACAAATGGCCAATGCTAATTCTCATAAAGCTTTGAAAAAATAATTATCTTATGCCTAGGACACAACCGTCACAGTACCTATGTTTTCGAATTTATTTTGGATTTCAATTTCAGTGTAAATAAATAGACCTACACGTAAATAGTTTCCTTTAATCATAGTGCCAATTCCACTTTTCACATTTAAATTGCACTTGCATCTCAATCTGTCAAAAATTTATAAAAATTAAGGCTTTTTTGACAGTTTGCGATTGACATGCGAATGTAAAAGTTGTTAAAAATTAGTAGAATATTGGCCCTCAGATATTTTTTTTTCATATCATGATGTGATGTGATTAGAGATTTTAGTTTACTGACGTTTACAAGATAAATCATCATCGAACAGCCAAGCTTTTTCCCAACTATAATGGGGTCGGTTTTCAGTCAAACCGGACTTAGCTGAAGAGTTTATCCTACTAATATTATAAATGCGAAAGTTTGTGAGGATGTATGTATGTGTATGTGTATGTATGTTTGTTACCCTTTCCAGAAAAAACTACTGGACGGATTACGATGTAATTTGGTATGTAGGTAGCTGAAGACCCAGAATAACACATAGGCTACTTTTTATCCCGGAATTCCCGAGGGATCGAGGGATTTACACGGGAATAACGAGAATTTATACGCGGACGAAGTCGCGGGTGGCCTTTAGTAAGATATAAATATGTTATTAAAATTACACAGTACAAAGGCACAAAATGGCTGGCCCGTACTAGCAAAGGACACGGAGCTGTGTGGAGACATATTAAATATGGTCTTTTCATTTCATTTCAAACATTTGGAGTCATTTGGGGGATTTTGCCCAGCCATGGGACAAAATTGACTAGGTATAAAGATGGGTATTCATCCATTTTGCCCATCTTTAATCAGTAGGTATATCTGCCTCCGTGATCGAGTGGTTTAGGCGCTTGCCTTGTGATGCGGTGAGTGAGCGAGTTCAATTCCCACGGGAAGCACACTTTGTAAAGTGGTTTCCAGTTTGGCTAGGACATCGCAGGCTTAAATCACCTGATTGTCTGATAAAAAGATGGGAGTGGGGATTGGGAATACATTCATTGTGCGTACAGCTTAGGAGTGGAATTCCCTGCCTGAGTCTGTGTTTCCTGATAGCTACAACCTGGGAGTCTTTAAGTCAAGAGTGAATAGGTTACTTCTAGGCAAGCGTGCTCCACCTTAGACCGCATCATCGCTTAACATCAGGTGAGATAGCGGTCAAACGTACGCCTATCAATATAAAAAAAACAGGTAATAACAAATAATTACAGAAATCTGGACAAGTTGATGGCTTTTAAAATTGATGTAGATGGCACAGGATGTCGTTGGAGACAACAATGGAGATTAGATTTTCACTTCTTTCATTTACTGAGTACTGGCTACCGTCCGTCATATAAAAATAGTATTTTTCCTCTACATAAATAATAGCCTATGTGTTATTCTGATGTATAAGATGTTTCTGTTATGCACCCATTGTCCTTACATACTCAAATTGCTAACGGCGATGCGCCACCGGTACATGCTGGACATCCCACCCACACGCACAAAACGTTTTGGGAACACATTCATAGTGCGTACAGCAAAAGAGTGGAATTCCCTGCCGGAGTCTGTGTTTCCTGATAGCTACAACCCAGGAGTCTCTCAGTCAAGAGTGAATAGGTTACTTGTAGGCAAGCGTGCTCCATCTTAGAAGACCGCATCATCGCTTACCACCAGGTGAGATAGTGGTCAAACGCGTGCCTACCAACAGTTTTTTATTTTAAATAATATTAGTAAGATAGGAAATATAGTAGGATAGGATATGTAATGACTGTACAGTGCTGAGCTCAGCTTCAAAATGATTATTATTTAACGTTTTGATGTTACGCTCCCCGATTCCATACGTAACAAATATACGAAACAGCGGCGTACAAAGATATTGTTCGTGTTCTTTATTGAATGAGAGGTACCTAGTAAAGCTGTTATGGTTCTGGAAAATCAATTCAGACAGGAATACTGACTTTAGTTTCATTCGTTTTGCCGTCCTAGTAACTCACAATATACTATCGCGCAGAGCGTATAGAGTGCGTCTACAAAAACAAGCACCCAAGTCCTTAAATGAGTCCTCATCGTCCCAAAAATAAAACTTTTTGCTCCCCACCAGCAATCGACCCGAATCCCCGTGTCCACACAGATTCATCACGTCACGATACTTTAAGCCAAGTCACGTTTAATTTATTTCCCATTTATTTTTGCAAGGGATCATAGCGCTGGCATATAGGATTAAGGGCGGTATCACACCGGCGTCACACGCGACGTCAGCCGACGTCAGAGGATGTCAGAGGACGTCAGACGGTGTGTAAGTCAATGTCTGTTTTAAAAGGACAAAGGTCTTTGTGAGAGGAGGGAGCCGTCACTCTATTGTGGTGCTGTAAAGGTTTCAGTTTTGGTAAAAGGTATTTTGGACTTGACTTTGTATGGTTGGTTTATCATGTACTGGCTGAAGCGGCATTGTGTCGCTTTTGTGACGTTTCTTTGATACTGAACAGAGATTGTTTGCCAGTGATTTGTAAGGCTTTCTTTTTGTCGCAACGATGACAGCTTAAATATTTTAAATTATGTTATTTTAACTATTTTTACCCCAATGTAGGGGAAAGGCTTCCCTTTCTTTTTTACATTCCTCCCAGCTCCAAAGACACACAGGTAAACACTTACTTGAGCCAATTTGCTCATTAGGTGTCCAGTTTGTCGAGGCCGTTATCTTCGCCAGGCTCTGCCACGATATCCACCTGCCATCTAATCTCTTCACCGCCCTTGGTTGACTGGTAGAGAATGCCTAAGGCATTAAGTCTTTGTACCTTTTTGAATAAAAATCGCTGGCAATTTTCTGGGCAAACATTATAGTTAACTAGCTGATGCTCGCGGCTTCGCCTGCTTGAAAACTTATATATTAAAACCTTCCTCGAGAACCACTCTATCCATTGGTGTAAACAGCATGCAAATCGGTGCAGGAGTTTTTGAGTTTATCGCGAGCAGACAGATAGATGACATTTTATAATATGCAGTGATATAGCCTATGAATAATCAACATCCGGCTGTCTATCCTAGGTCCATTTTAGCTTGGATACTTTTGGGTGCCTCGAAAAAATTTAGGTACTGAACAGCTGGTTTTTTTTGCGATTTCGGGTTTGATTCCGTAGTAAAAGTAGTTCATAATGATGTGTACAATGGTCGCCTAAGAGATATTCCGTTAATTATATTATTGTGTTGGTAGATATTGCGAGATATTGCGTTAATTATTTTATTGTATTAAAGAGAAATTGCGTTAATTATTATATTGCCTTAAGATATATTGCGTTAATATTATTAAGCTGCTTTCAGACTACGCTATAACATATAGCATAGAGTATATAGCTCATAGCACAACAATATCGCTCACCCTAAATTTTCAATAATTGACGGCACGGTTGGCGCAGTGGTTGAGCGATTGACTGCTGCGCTGCGTGTCGCGGGTTCGATTCCCGCACGGAACAAATATTTGTATGACCTACAGATAGTTGTTCCGGGTCTGGCTGTTTGTGTATGTGAAATTGTATGTTTGTAAACGCACCCACGATACAGGAGAAATTACGAGTGTGGGGAAATGTTTAAAAAAAAAAATAAAAAAAAAATATAGTACAGTACAGTGTGAACGTGTCCATAACAATGTATGGTGCGCGATATTCGTGTGCTATGAGCTCTATACTGTATGCTATTATATTATAGCGTAGTCTGGAAGCAGCTTTAGGTATGTGTTGGTAGATATTGCGAGATATTGCGTTAATTCTATTATTTTAACATTATTTATTTCTCAGTCCAATATTGCACTTAATGCTACAAAAGCTACACTCGAATGTCAATCTGCTTACAATTCTCAGAGACGAGAAACCTTTACATTAAATTGAGGGCCGATTTTTCAATAGTCAGATAATATTTAACTGAAGAATAAATATGGCTGCTTGACATATTTTCTATGCAAAAGCTGTCAAACCGGCATTTTTATTATTCCTCTGATTATTTATCCGACTATTGAAAAATCAGCCCTTAATCGTACAGGCAGTAATTTAATCCAGCATGCCTTTACTTTCGATCAGTCACTCCACAAATAAATAATGAACCGATCGGTCGTTTTAATTCTGACTTCTGCATCTGAATGTCGTATCTCTCATATTTTCGTAATGATCGGAAAAAGTACTTCAGTTCAGATTCCTCATTATTTATTGGAGTACTCCGATTTTGTATGTAAAGGATACGGACATTCTCTGATTGTGAATTACTGGTATTAATGAATTCTGAAGCATCAGGTAGGTATTATTACTTGTCGAATTATACGCTCGCCTTTTTGGGGCCAGTTTGTTAATTACATTCCATCATCATCATCTGCCTAGCCTTTTTCCAACTACATTTGGGTCAGCTTCCAGTCAAACTAGTTCGACAACTTTGGTTGACAAAGGAAAAAATACGGGTCAAATATTTTTTGATAATCTAACTGACGGACTTATTAGATTTTTTGAGGACACAAGCCTATTCTACAAATTCGCCGTTCGCATTCGCATGTCATTCGCAAACTGTAAAATAAGTCATAATTTTCATATATTGTTGACAGTTTGCGATTGAGATACGTAACTTCATCGAATAGGTATCTGTTCTGCAAGCAGAACCAGGCCGCTGCAACTTAAGTTGGGCGAACCTTTGGGTTAACTTTGGTTCTCCTGCGGATAGTACATGCATGATTTTAAATTGAGTATAATGTATTCACATTCTTTTTTTACTTCTTACTAGCTTCTGCCAGCGGCTTCGCCCGCGTGATCCCTAGGGAACATATTCCCGGGATGAAAAGTAGCTTATGTGCTATTCCAGACTATAATCTATCTTTGTTCTAAATTTCATTAAGATCCGTTAAGCCGTTCTGGCGTGATTGAGTAACAAACAACCAAACTTTCACATTTATATTAATACTCGTTTGGTGTAAAGCGAAATTATAACCATCTTCCCCTCGACATTATAATTACTAAAGGATATTGCAAACTGTCGTAAACCGTTTTCCGAAGCTACTGGCTAGCCTCTAGGCGCCAAGCTAGCCGCCTGCCGGTGCGTTCGCGACCACAAAAATAATCCTTATAACATGATTCAGTATTCACGCGTGATGGCTTATTAGCCATTAGCGTTTTTCATGTATAACTTTGGTGTTTCTATACCGATTTCTATGATTCTTTTTATGGAATAGTTAATAATGTTAACTTTTATTAATGTTAATTAGGGACGACTGAGAGTTTTACAAACGTAAGAGTAGACAAATACAATCAGAAAGCTTCGAACTGCTAAGCTATCGGGAGTTACACGTGTTATTGTGCGCCAATCATAAAAGATAGACATATGCTGTCGTTGGATATTTTTTATATAATTTTAAGGAAAACATTTCCGTCATACATGATTTCTGTGTAGCTTTCACCATTAAGGTTGCACACGCGACGGAAGCTTAAAAAATGGAGTAACATCTCCCGTTTTCCCAACATTTCCCTTCACTGCTCTGCTCCTATTGATTATAGCGTGATGAAAAGTATACTTTAACCTGCTCAGGAGTATGAATAATAATTGTACCAAGTTTCATTAAAATCCGTCGAGTAGTTTTTGTTTCTATAACGGTTATACAGACAGACAGACAGACAGACAGACAGACAGACCGACAGACAGACAGACAAAAATTGTACTGATTGCATTTTTGGCATCAGTATCGATCCCTAATCACCCCCTGATAGTTATTTTGGAAATATATTTCATGTACAGAATTGACTTCTCTACAGATTTATTATAAGTATAGAAGATAGATTTAATTAAAAGGTCCGCCCACAGCGAGGATGGTAAGAATCTGTACGTCATTAACACGAGCATAATTAGTTCTTAAACACATTTACTGCTATAAATTACTCACAAAATGGTAATTTTTAAATGTTATAAATGTAATTATTTGTGGAAGCCAAAAAGGACGGAAGCAGCTCTTAAGATATCAAACAAGAACAAAGTCTGTGAAAAAAAGTCTTCTCAAATTCTATTTAATTGATTCAAATGATAAATTAACAAACTTACAAATAGTGAATGTTAAATTAATGTTCAAACTAAACAAAAAGGTACATCATTGGGGAGTTGCTTGCTTAGCTTAAAAAATATGAAGTGGTGACGGGCACCTGCGTTTTCGGGTCTTTATGTAAATTTTTGATTTTTAATAAGTTCTGATGCTCAGCCTTTGACTTTTGAATTTTATTTTTACTTTTGAAGGATTGCGTTTTTAGAACTCCCTATCGATATTTCTTATCGGGAGATACGAGAATTGAACTTCAAAGACTCGATTGGGAATCGAGTCCTAGAACTTCCGTTCTATCCGAAAATAATCAAAAAAGTGCTTCCCCAACCATTTTCCAAACCGTAGTGTAGTCATATCCTAATAACGTAGTCCTAGTCCGCAGCTCCAATTTACTTTTTCATAGGATAGGTACAGCCCGAGAGGCCAGTTCTGTTTATATCTGTACAAAATATGATAATATCTCTGCGCCTTCGGGAATTGGGCTTGCGAAAGATGTCTTTTATAAAACACGGTTTTGTTCGGCGACCTTTTGTTCAATTTATACGATGCCTTTGTTTATATAAATGTATATCCATACCAAAACAATAAATTTCTATAATAATGTATTTAATTGGTTAAGAATAGTTTTACTGAACTTAGGACATAGACATAGATTAAATTACTATCGAAATGAATGTCACAAATTATTAGAATTTATTAAAATATTAAGACATTGAGTAATAATATATATTAATATGTACCTATAATTATAATTGCATGTAAAATTAATTATATAGAAATAATGTGATAGAATTATGATAAAAAAATAATCAAATTTTTGTTTTGTTTATTACGTGGGAAATAAAAAGGCTTTTTATTTTATTTTATTTTATTATATCCATACCGCCAGATAATATTATAAATGCAAAGTTTGGATGGATGTATGTTTGTTACTATGTCACGCCAAAACGGCTGAACTGAACGGATTTGAATGACACCTGGCACACGGGTTTCATTCAGACCCGTCTTCTGTCCGTCTCATTCGTACTTGAAATAAGACATAGGGTTCAGATTCGTCTCATTCGTATCACAACATATTATAAAACAAAGTCCTCCGCCACGTCTGTCTGTCTGTCTGCCTGTCTGTTCGAGATAAACTCAAAGACTGCTTCATTGATTTTCATGCTGTTTTCACCAATGGATAGAGTGGTTCTTGAGGAAGGTTTTCGAATATAATTTGTCAAGCGAGTGACGCCGCGGGCATCATTTAGTTTGAAATAAGACATAGGACAGTTTTGTATCCTTCGATTATGTTCCCGGGAAATATTGTTTGACTTTCACAAGAGTGAAGTCGCTGGCAGAAGCTAGTATACACATACGTAGCTACTTATAAGAATGTATTGTTCCCATAAGTGTTCAAAAGTGGCTTCTAAGATTGTGGCTTTGTCAACGTAGACAAATCAAATCAAAATATTTTCCGTTTTCATTCGTTCGTTCCGCGTCTATCGCGGCAAACAAGTATAAAATGAGGACAAATGTGTTATTATCATACGAGTGTTATAGATAGAGTTCAGAGCTGTTCTGACGTCCTCACATTCTAACGACGCTGTACACGGCTGATAGAAGCGGAACTGTATGATCATCATCAGCCTAGCCTTTTCTCAACTATATTGGGGTCAGCTTCCAGTTATACCGGATTCAGCTGAATACCAGTATTTTACGTGGAGCGGCTGCCGACCAGACCTCCACAACCCATTAACTGAGTAACACGGTACTCTTTGCCAAGACTGGTGTCACATTTTTGGCTTCTGATCCGTAACAACTGCCAGAGATCTCCAAATGACAGCCGGCACCAACAGCTTAACGAGCTTTCCGAGGCACGGACGAAACTGGGTATGTTAAGATGATCACCCATCCACAGACCAACCTCGGCAAGTCTTGCTTAACCTTGAAGATCGACCTGTGCGGCTGTTATTTTTTAGCCACAAGCTAGCAAAAACCGGAACTGTATAAGTGTGACCAAAATTGTTAAGCGAAACAAGAATGGACCTGGAGTGCCTTTTTTTCCTGACGCTGGTTTTCAACTGAACCTGCGGTTGTGACGCAACGGACGTAAAACAGTTTGGAGTGTAATAGATATATATGTATAGCGGTGCAGAGGTCACGCACTGGTGCTCTATAATCTTCTCCTGACCGAAATTCATTTGGAAAGTTTTTATTTCTAGTATAATTATTATCGTCCTCCTGACTGATTTCGGCAAAAGTGGCAAATCTTAACGGAGACTAGTCATTGGCACGGGAGATATGCATCGAAAAGAACGTTAAGCCATTCTTCTTATCGTGTGTACAGTAAGGTATAACGATCCCACAAACTTTAGTGTCAGAGTTTCTATAACGCCTCAAAGGCCTCTGACATGGTTTATTTGACGACCGCCATTTGGCGCCAGAACCACCGGCTTATACGTGCCTTCCGAAGCACGGAATCATCTTTTTTCACTTTATGAAAATTATATTAGAATCATAATATTAATCACACAACAATCTGTCCAATTCAATTTTCATATTTATCGCATTAAGTTCAAGGTTGATTGAGACAATTTGACAGTAACGGGTAAAGTGATTTGCTTTCTGATTCTGCTAAAGTGGCCTTTTTAGAGCAGGCCTTCCGGTGTGTAATTTATACTTAGTATCAGTACGTACGCTGTAGAAGCGGTTGTTAATTTTGCTGCCTCTTGATCTTTATCTTTTAATTATAATTTGATAAACTGTGGCGTTATTTGGGTACAAAATTGTTTCGGGTTGAGTTATGTAATTAACCTATTATTTTATTATTTAAACTTTATGCAAAATAGTGTTACATGGGCGGACTTAATGCAACCATGCATTCTCTACCAGTCAACCTTTGGGTTAAAGTCTCCTATTATGGATTTGGTTAGAAAAATCTAGCAGATACACATAAACTCGCGGCTTTTATCTAATGGCAGTGACCAGAAAGAATTATGTAATCATACGTTGGTCTATATAGCTCTTGCTTACACCTATAGGATAAAATTAATAATTAATCAATCTACATTTACATTTTGGCAGGTTCTTAGGAACATTGTATGCTATGTTCCTTACATACACCTTTTCCTTCGTTCAGTTACTATGACATTTTCAAACCATCATGATTCCACTGGGGGAGAGAGTCGGAATTATAAAAAAAACTTTTTACAAAAAAATACAACCGACTTCCAAAAAAAAACACTACAAAGTAAAAAATAACTTTAATTTCGGAACTCGGTGTCAAAATACGAAGAAACTAACAAAAACACCGACTTCCGATATTAAAGTTATTTTTTACTTTGTAGTGTTTTTTTTTTTTGGAACTCGGTTGTATTTTTTTGTAAAAAGTTTTTTATTTTTCACTTTTTAGTGGTACGCCATACCTAACAACCTCCTTTTTGAAGTCGGTTAATAATTATACAGAAGAAAATTCGCAAAAGAAGCTCACTATAAGAAGTATTTATTAGTTTTTAGACTAGATTTTGATAATCCAGGCTGCAGCACCAGGCCAGACTTATGTCAACATTGCATTGAACTTAAAACATAGTCCTGTTTAAAATGAGCCCAAACACGACTATGGTGCTGTAATTTCAAGGTTTGTACTTTTTCTGATGCTCCTGGCTTCAGCATCAGGTCTCTATGTACTTCGGTGTTCCTCATTAACAGTACGTTTATCCACACATCGAGCCCTTTTCAATGACCCTAAACACGATATATCTGCTGTTAGTTGTCGAGGAGTTAGGTACTCCGCAGCATCAGGTCATGACTTGATGATCATGAGACCAAATGTGGCAAATGCCCTATCAAACATCAAAACAATTTACTAAAACAATCCTTGCCTGTTCGAGTAACTTCTTACCTACTGTTAAGGAGTTGTACCTTCCATCATCAGCCCAGCTACCTAAGACGGTGACAACCATACGCAAATACACAAGATACTTCATAATATGTGCGAAAAATAATGAGTTAGCCTATAAAATTTGAGGTTTGCCCTAGATTTCTCTAAGATCCCATCATCAGATCCTAACTTGGTGACAGTGGGACTACCTCAGAACTATCTACTTTCGAACAAAAAAAAGAATTTTGAAAATCCGTCGACTATTGGCGGAGTATTCGATGAACAAACATAGAAAAAAAAACATACAAACATCCGAACATAGTACCTCCTCCTTTTTGTGAAGTCGGTAAAAAACACAAAGCACTGTCCTGTTTTTCAGGACGAAGTTATGATGGCATTGATACATACGTCATAATGGTGTCTGACAGTTGAGGAATCTATGGACTTGAAGGCCAATGAGGGTTTTTTTTTATTGTTTTTTTTTTTAATTCAAAACGGGGAAACTCTTGGCCCAAATCTCACCTGATGGAAACTGATGATTAGGCCGAAGATGGAAGCGAGTTTCACCCGGAATCCTCTTACACAGAGGAACTGGCTATCATACCTCTAACTGCCGGAACACAACAATGCTGTTAACATAGTTGTTATGGCGACAGACTTAGACATGATAGTGGTAGCTTGCCAGGCGGACTTAGAACAAGTCCTACCACCAACCAAACCGAGCAAAAAATTTGCCCCCGCTGGGAATCGAACCCGGGACCTCTGGGTCTGAATCAGGTGGTATAACCACTAGACCACGGAGGCGGTTAGTGTCACCTGTTTAGCACCACCCGGGGACCACGTGTAAGGATTCGCTGAAGGGTATTCTCCTACGGACGCGGGTGACTCGGCCCCCAAAAATTTACGTCACCAGTTGGCGCCACACAGACGTGAGGTCCTCTTCCTTGAAAAAGTGACTTCGATGTAAACATGACATTGACGTCAACTTATCGAATGTCAGAAAACAAGCGTTTTGATAGATATTTTTGGGACTGAAGCCTCAGTGCTGCCACCTGAAGCTCGACATTTCAGAAAACCCTCATTCTACTAATTTTTAAACAACTTTTGCATTCGCATGTCAATCGCAAACTGACAAAAAAACCTTAATTTTCATACATTTTAGACAGTTTGCGATTAAGATGCCAATGCGATATATATGTGAAAATTAGTAGAATTGGCACTCAGATCTATTTCAATCTCCAGTAAGATCCGTATATCCTTCTAGGGATGTCTGTCTGTCTGTTGCAATGAGAGGTCATGGCAGCAGTCAGTTATCCAAAAAATTGCAATATTCAGCATTATCCAGACAAACAATCATGTCATCTGCCTAGCCTTTTCCCAACTATATTGGGGTCGGCTTCCAGTCAAACCGGATTTAGCTGAGTACCACTATTTTACGCGGAGCGGCTGCCTACCAAACCTCCACAACCCATTAACTGGGCCAGTATAACTATCTTACTAACAATAAATCCAGAACATTGGACCTAGTCCTTTGTAACACCCCAATTCAAAACCTGACAAGTTGCCGCATACACTTGATACAGGAGGATCCACTACACCCCCCACTTGAGTTTTCCTTAACAATAAATGACGAGACAAAGTGTCTAAAAACTAAACCAACCACCAGACCTAATTTTTTTAAAGCAGACTACGTTAAAATCCTAACTTGCCTTATGTCTATCGACTGGGACACTTCGTTGGGTGGTTGTTCTTCAGTTGACGAGATGGTACACACGTTATATGAAATTTTGCACGACACTATCAAGAAACACGTACCACTGAAAACGATATCTGGGAAAGATTACCCGGCATGGTACACACCCACACTTAAGAGACTTTTTAAGGAAAAAAACAAATTCCGCGTTAAAGTAAAAAAATACAATAACCCTCTTGACGTTGTATATTTCGAAACTCTGCGTGCCAACTGTAGTAAGCTGAGAATATGTTGCTACAGAAAATATATGGAAAGATTAGAAACCGCGGTTTTAGAAAATCCGAAAATTTTCTGGTCTTTTATAAAAAATAAAAGGAAGTCCAGCAATGCTTACCCCGCAGTTATGATTTACAAAGAAAAAACAGCGTCAACGGGCCACGACATATGTAACTTGTTTGCTGAAAACTTCGCAGATGTCTATAACAATACAACGTCACCGCAACTATCAAACCTTAACATAAATAATAATCTGCCAACTCTCTGTAGGCTAGAATTAAACGCCGGCGAAATATTCCGAGCCCTCACATCATTAGATGAACGCAAAAGTGTAGGAGACGACGGTATACCACCCGTGTTTATAAAAAGATGTGCAAAAGCGCTGGTTTTGCCTCTCAGGATTATATTTAATAAGTCCCTTAAAGATGGTATCTTCCCAGAGCAATGGAAAAAGGCACTAGTGGTGCCTATTTTCAAAGCTGGAGATAGAAAATTAGTGTCGAACTACAGACCTATTTCTATATTAGTAATCTTTGGCAAAGTATTTGAAAAGCTAATAACTGAACGTCTCTCATCGCACGTCAAACAATTGATTTCCGCCCACCAACACGGCTTTATTAAATCCAGGTCTACTACCACTAATCTCATGTGCTATGTGACGTCCCTATCAGAATCTGTGGATAAACGTATTCCTGTGGACACCATATATACAGACTTCAGTAAAGCATTCGATAAAGTGGATCATTCCCTTCTTATAACCAAACTTCAGCATGTGGGTATAGGAGGATCAATGCTTGAGTGGTTTCGGTCTTACCTTAGAGACAGGTCCTCAAAAGTTGTCATGGGTGGTCATAATTCCAAGCCGTTCAAAGCTTCATCCGGTGTTCCGCAAGGTTCACACTTAGGTCCAATTCTTTTTAATATATTTATTAATGACATAATATACTGCTTTATTCATTCAAAATTCTATCTTTTTGCTGATGACATGAAAATAATGAAACCAATAGAAACTGAATTTGACTCTGCCTTATTACAGGAGGATCTAAATAGACTGACTGACTGGTGTACAAATAATAATATGCTTCTTAACGTGTCAAAGTGTTACTCCATGCAATTCAGCCGTAACAAAATATACAAACCTAACCTTTACACGATAGGTCGGCAAAAATTGGAACAAGTAGACCAAATACGTGATCTAGGAGTTATATTAGACAAACAATTAAAATTTGACAAACACATTCTTCAAGTGTCATCGAAGGGTTTTAGAATCCTTGGATTTATTCTACGGAACAGCAAGGATTTTAAAAAAGCCTCCACAAGAATAAAATTGTTTAACTCACTAGTACGTCCGATACTTGAATATAGCAGCCCAGTTTGGAATCCTCACTACGACATTTACAGCAAACACCTGGAAAGTGTTCAAAGGCGATTTCTATACCATCTGTGTTACAAGGATCGATTAGCCAAAACAATTTCCAGCTACAAGGATAGATTAAAACACTACAACATGGTCCCTCTCGCTGACAGACGAAAAACGGCAGACCTGGTACTTCTCCATAAAATTTTCAGTGGTGACATAGACTGCAGCGAGCTTCTAGAAAAACTTAATATAAACGCGCCATCTCGTCTGCCGCGGAAGAGCAACTACAATTTATTTTATGTCCCAGGATCTAAAACTAATCTGGGACATTTCGCCACTCTCCCAAGACTCTGTAGGCAATACAACGAACTGTCCAAACGTTTGAACTTGGACATAACCCTTTCAATTTCAAAGTATAAGAGTAATATCACCGCTGTAATATAATGAATAACGTACTTTTTACCTTTTTTTGTTTTTTTTTATTTATTAATCTTGTAATTTGACTTCATAACCTTCTCAGTTTGAATCTGTATTTCTATTTTAAAATTGACATTTTAACAGTGTAATTGTAATTTGTAATCTAATGAAACAGCAAAATTTTAATTTTTAATTTTTATTTATTGGACCAATTTAATTTAGTATTATATATACTTGAATAATTTTAATGAATTGGAATAATTTAATCTTATTTAATTTAATTGAATGTAATTTATGCTAATATTTGGACCAATTTAATTTAGTATTATATATACTTGAATAATTTTAATGAATTGGAATAATTTAATCTTATTTAATTTAATGTAATTTAATCTAATATTTGTTTTTCTAATTCTAATTTTAATTTAATTTTATGCATATCTGATTTTTATTTTGTAGGTGTGTAAACCTAGTTATATGTGCATGCTGTGGTCTCCTATAACTGAAGGAGCACACTTGAGTGAACCACTGTATCACTGTTTTTTATGTTAGATGTGTGTATCTTTTGTTGGAGATCCAAATAAATAAATAAATAAATAAATAAACTGGGTAACACGGTTCTTCATGGCAAGACTGGTGTCAGATTAACTGGCTTCTGACTATCTGTAACGACTACCAAAGATGTATGTATGACAGCCGGGACCAACGGCTTAACGTGCTTTACGAGGCGCGGAGGAAACTCGGTATGTTAAGATGGTCACCCATCCACAGACCAACCTTGGCAAGCGTTGCTTAACCTTGAAGTTCGACCCGTGCGGCTTTTTTTATTTAGCCATGAGCTCCACATTATCCAGACAAACAATAATCCCCATTAAAACAATAATTAATCGAAAACACAATACAAAACAATTATGTCGTCAACCAGACAAAATTCGAGCAACCCAGCCATTCACTGAAGACTGACTGAAGAATTCTTACTGACTAAAACCCATCCGTGTTCCATCCTTTGCGATCTAGGGACGCGGCGACACTTTCGAACATTTATTCCTTTTATGTAGTCTGCTGGCTTCTTTTAGTGATTTATGAAATGCCTTTCAACAGTCAACGCCTTTGAACAGAAAATGCCTATATCAAAGAACATATCAATACTACTCTATTATTACTATACTATAATACATTTTGTTCTTGAGAAAATAAGAGAGGTCTAGCAGCTCTGGGATCTTGGTCCATTTAGTCCACTGCAGCGCTGCACGCGTAATATATTTCAGTGGAACACACTAATGCCAGTATTTAAAGACGGGATAGAAACATTCAGTCGAGAATTAAGCCAGAATGTGTGTTGTTTAAGGGGATATTAAAAGCATATATTCGCAGGACTGTGTTAAAAGAAAATATTAGATTTGGAAAGTCGAAAAATCTTGCTGTGGGTCTAAAAAGGCCACTTTAGCATAAACATTAGAATCATAATAGTAATTAGTACACAAAAAAAATATTTGACAGTGACGGGTACCTTGATGTGCTTTCTGATTTCTAAAGTGGCCTTTTAAACTCGAATAAATCTATAAAGTCTTATTTGACAGCAGGATACAACATTGCTTTACTAGTAAGTATGAAAGAGACATAAAATAAATATCTTTGCACTTAGGGGTAAGGCCATCTTCTGTCCCTCTCTACTTACCTGTCAAATCGGACTTCATACAATGTAAAAGGTCTAAGGACCATGAAGGTATAGATAAGAGTCCAGACTTGGAACAACTGTTTGAGTCAAATACCTACGCAATTCTATCTCACTCTATGGTGGCCGACTTCTCTTTCTTGTGTGGACTTAGTGTGGAAATCTCTTTTATGAAATCTCCTTCTAACTTCTTAAAAAGACTCACCAAACTAACAGAATCTGAAGTAAAACACTTTTAGATAATGTGTCTACAAATAAATAGTTGAACTACGATTACTTATATAAAAAATCCTTAAATTGTAGATCACGGATGCTTTTCGTGATTGGCATATAATGTGAATTTTAATCCCATTTCCTTGGGATTTGGTAGTGTGGCAACATTGACCGCCATATTTCAAGTTGTCAGTAAAAATGTTCCAACATGGCGCTTGTTTACATTACGGTTCACAGCTTCGTTTGAAATATTTGTCTGTAATTGAAGGTATAATCAAAGAAATGGTGCACAGTTGTGAAGAGCATGGTTGCGGTAATACGTGGTGTCCAGGAGGTGATACACAATTTCACGTGAAAGTGTTTAAATCGTGATTTCTGACATTGAGTCATTTTAAACATATTTCTTTGTTTTTTCTATGAATTACTTCACGTAACGCTTAACCAATGTGTTAAACGTACTAATAAATGAGTATACTGATAACTATGTAAATATCAAATAGGTTTTCATCGATTTTCATTGACTTAGTGCAATTTTATCTTTTTGTTTACATCGGAAGTAATTTTGAAGTAGTGTGACCATATTGAGAATATACCTGGGACTTTCTCCGGGATCTTTAATATTAAATGTGAACATGTTTCTTAGTCATTAAATCATACACATACTCATACGGGGAACGAATGTCTGTTATTAGATATTTTGTAATTAATTATTTAGAGCATAAAATAATATAACAACAATGTTTTTTCTTTATTTCTTAAAATAGTACTCAGAGGAAACTGTAGTCATCCATTGCATCATTGAAAATGAAATTTTATGAAAGAGCATTTTCAACAACCTAATGGGAACCTCCACACACAGTATTATGTTTCTAGCAATATAGTAGTTGACATATTATGGCAAAAAGTAATGTTCTTGATATAATTTTCAGATATCAAGTGACACGTGAAGAGTCTATAGTGAAAATAGCTGATCTGGCTACACCAAGTGCTAATTTTGGCAGTTAGAGTAAATGACATCGAAAATAAATAAATATTGTATCATTTATATCACAACATTTTACTCCTCTGTTACAAGAAATTAACCATCCGATCATGAACTCAATTTATTGCAATGAAATGCATGAAACCATACTGCTTAAAAAATAGCAAATACTATTTTTAACAAGCATATTATACGTGCTTACTTATGATTCATACAGAAAATATACTCAGTGATTAACGTGGGTGGAGACAGAAACTACACAGAGCAATGATCGTTAGTCATGTATAAAAGAATAGTTACTAAATGATTTTAATTTGGAAAGTGTTTTTATATAATTACTAGCACTTCGCCCGCGACTTCATTGGAGCGGGTTAACTAAGTACTCCATGAACTTCATCTCCTATATATCCGTGTTAATAATAAAATAACCATTCAAACTTTTATACTGTAACAAACGGCTTGTTTTATGCGTAATTTGTACGCATAGGTACATATTGTCCACTCAACGGAAAGCAACTACTTACCAAGTGCTGTCCTGAGAAAAAAGAATAACGGTCACCCTACTTAGAAAGAGAGGGTTAGACCACATTGAGCGAGATAGCGATACTTCATTTCTGCTTCAAGTAGGTATTCGAAGTGTGGACTCCATATTTATCTATACCTTCATGCTAAGGACTCATGTATTTTTGGTTCAAAATGAAGGTTCGAATTTCGAACTGTTAATACTTTTGTGCCATTACGAGCTTCCTAAAAATCGGTAAAGCTGCTTATCCATTTGCGCGGAGCGATGCAGCGGAGAGGAGAAACATAGAAATATTAACTAATAATGACAGTGAATCACGTGGTGCTTTATTATGTAATTCCATTGGTTAAAATTTCTCTTTTGCTCCGTTCTGCTGCCTCGTTCCGCTGTAATGGACAGGCCCCCTAAATATAGCTTATTCAGACAAGGCTGTTGGTAAAGAGCATAAAGAGCCTCTTTAAAAATAGTTGTTTTCAACTGTGCTGTAGTAAATGTATATACAACGTGTAGAAGAGTTATTGCGATACCTCTTCTCGTCATTATGAACACTGAAAAAATTGACTAAGTACCCCAAACATTTACGCGTGCATAACGCGACAAAATATACTGAACATCTGATTTTTTTCTTGCGATTTCTGGGTTGTTAATTAAAAATTCATAAAGAAGAGCACATTGACCCCTTAAGATATATTGAATTGTACCTTATGCATAACGATAGTGATATCAAACGGTTTGTTTAGGCTGGTCATTGAAATGCTTGGATCGATTTTGAAGGGATTTTCACTGGCAGATAGCTGATGTGGAATGGTTCGGATCATATTTGAGCGAGCGTACACAGAGAGTGGTGGTGAACGGGTACGAGTCTTCTGCGTACATTGCAACATCTGGTGTGCCCCAGGGATCTCATACCGGGCCAATACTCTTCATTGTGTTCATTAATGATGTAGTCGAGTGCATCAAACATAGCCAATGTTCTTTGTTTGCCGATGACCTCAAAATCTACCAAATAAAAACCCAAGAAGACGTTGCTCTTCTCCAGTATGATTTGAACTCGTTGCAGAACTGGTGTGTGGTGAATAGGATGGCTTTGAACGCATGCAAATGTTATCACATTACATTTACACGGAAGAAGCAGCCTATACCATCTACGTACTCCCTTGATGGAGCATCACTTCATCAAGTTACAAACATTCGGGATCTAGGAGTAGTGCTTAGCAGTGACCTTTCGTTTACCACACACATTGATAACATTATCAAAAAAGCCATGAAAGTGGTGGGACTCATCAATAGAGTTGGTAAAGAATTTGGAGGAACCCTGGCTTTGAAAGTGTTATATAACACTTTTGTGCGTAGCCTACTGGAATATGCATCTCCAGTCTGGAGCCCGACCTATAACATCCATATAGACCGTATCGAAAGAGTTAAAAAAAAAATTACTAGATGTTTGCGATTCAAAGACCACAAATGCCCTTACAGAGCCAGCTACGAAGATCGGCTGAGTTACTTCAAACTAGACTCATTGAGAAAACGAAGGGTTCTAAGTGATCTGTTAACACTTCATAAAACTGTAAATGGGACATCTTCAACGCCAGACTTACTTAGTAAAGTAAGATTAGACGTACCTCGTCATTCTCACCTCCGGTCCAAACGAACTATTGGTACGTTTGCTACTAACGCTTGTCGTACAAACTTGGGCCGGCATGCTCCCCTAAACAGAATGTTTACTCACTACAATAGGGCCTGCGCTATCGATAGCAGCATCGATATATTCTTTGATAGTTTGCTGAAATTTAAAAATAAAATAATTAAAATTGACCTGTGATCAGCCACCTGCATCCATTTTGTACAGCTGTTACGTAATATGCAATAAATTTTGTTTATAAATGTCGAAATTTAAATGAAATATATTGTAATTTAATTCATAATTTTAATCCATAATTTTATTTCATAATTTTAATTCATAATTTTATTTCATAATTTTTATCGTAATTCATAATTTTATTTCATAATTTTTATCGTAATTCATAATTTTGATTCATAATTTTATAATGTTGAAGATGTATATAATTCAGTTTATTTATTAATTGTACCCATGTTATTTATTTTTAGCAATCATATTGGTATCTTAATTTTAATTTAATTTAAGTCAGGACATCTTTTTGTAAATTCTATTTTATTTTATTTTTTATTTTACTTTTTGTTCACGTTAGTTAATCATTATAATAGTTTAATTAGACCTACTTAGAGAATGATGTGCATGCCTGTAAGTGACTTATTTACAGAGAATCCCTTGGAAAATGTTTTTAAATTAATATTTATTTGTAAATAAGTCGTTGGTGTGCCTAAATAAATAAATAAATAAAAATAAATAAATGTGTAAGGAGTACTTTTTCAAACTCCCATAGTTCAGTGCGAAAAAAAAATACATATTTCACGCGGGTGAAGCCTCGGGCAATAGCTAGTTCTACAAAGAATATTCTGACCACGAAACTTTATAAGTCAACAAAGCTGTAAAGAAAAAAAAACACATTTTCTTCATCAAAACCAAATGAACGGCAAGCGAAAACAAAAGCGCATTCTATCGAGTCTGGCCTCACGAAGTTATTTGAGCGCTAAGTGAATTGTATGACCGAACACGCCGCACTGCCACTAAGGCACTGGAGCTAACACTAACGGTGATTGTACGACAGAAGAAAGCACAGAAGCCCAGTTTGGTGCATGAGAAATAAATTAAAGAAAATCCGGCTGCAATCGGGATAATGTTATTTTGAGGGTTCCGTACCAAAAGGTTAAAACGGGACCCTATTACTAAGATTCCGCTATCCGTCTGTCACCAGGCTGTATCATATGAACCGTGATAGTTAGATAGTTGAAATTTGCACAGATGATATTGTTTCTGTTGCTTGTTAAAAACAGAATAAAATAAATATTTAAGGGGCTCCCATACACCTGCTGGAGTCGCGGAACTATTCCTGCCGGAGTCGCGAGACTATTCGAAAGAGATACCGGGGCTCCGGAACACAAAGGGCAATGAAGGAGCATGGATGGGTTTTAGTCAGTAAAAGTCTGACACTCCCTCTCGCTCCGCCCAGAGCGGGAGGAGTCATTGGATGATTTCCCATCCCTAAAAAAAAAAGGGTCTCCCATACAACAAACGTGATTTTTTTGCCGAGTTTATATATGTATAATGGTAAGGAACCCTTTGAGCGCGAGTCCGTCTTGCACTTGGTCTTTTTTTTTGAGGTGGGTTTGCTCTTGAGAGCTTCTAGGTGAGACATGATAGAGAAAAAGTTGACGATGGAACGAGCTTACTCAGAAGAAGTCTGTTCACTCTAACTTTGAGAGATTACGGTTGTATTCCGATAGTTTTGGTAGTATTGGGCCAGGATCGGCACACGGTGAAGACACACGTCGTAATCGAGACAGAATTAAAATGCTGGCCGATATATTGGATGGCGGAAGCTGGAGATAAAGTTAGCTGAAAACATAGGGGGGCGAGCATCTCAGGACAGCAGTGGGAGTAATAAGGAAAAAGTACTTAATTTAGCGTCTGAGAATTAACATAAAGCTTTTATTTATTTATCTTATTTGCACTTCCCGTGACCAATCAGAATTTCGTCCTACATATTATATACCTACCTTAATTTCTGGCAGATAATTTCATACAAAAGCTATTAAACCAGTCATCAGATGTCTGATTAGAGCAGTGCATGTGTCGATATCTCTCTCTGGAGTCAGTCCCTCATGTCTGAGGATCGTGGTCAGCATCAAGGTTGCATCTGGAGTGGATAATATGTCTCCACCGGTATCAGTCCAGCGCGTCTCTTACAATTGAGTAGAATTTAGAGGTCGATGAGTTCTTCACTTGACGGGTCCATCTTGTTGGTGAATGACCGCGCGATCTTTTGCCGGTGTTCCCAACCACGATCAGTTTCTCAATGTTTTTGTCACCTTTGCGCATTGTGTGGCTTCGGAGCTGGTTCAGGATCGATGCCTTGGTGCGTTTCGCAGTTCATGTAATTCGTAGCATACGTCTCCAGCACCACATCTCAAATGCATCAATCCTTTGCCTTTCTCGGGCCAGGATTGTCCACGTTTCCACTCCATACAGGAAGAAAGGGAATATCAGAGCTTGTATTAATGGGATCTTAGTTTTGATGCCAATTTCTATCCTTGTGTCGATATAAGCACAGATTTTTGTTATTTTGCCAAAATTCTCTAATCGAGACCACCACTGCGTAATCAAAATCATATTTTCAGACACTTTCTTAAATCACCTGGCACTTCTGACCCCACCTGCTGTTTGAACCAGGACACTAACAAAGACACGTTCCAGATACAATCAGGGTGAGTGCTCCCGCGGCAGCCTTTGTCTTCAGAGCTTCGGGGTGAGGACGTCAAAAGACGAACACACCGGGACGCTGGCCTGTCCCGGTTCGAAGGTGGTGGAACAGAGAACACTGGAAGACGAACAAATAGACCGTGCAGGCTGGTGAATGCATTTCTTGTTAATGGAGTAGAGGGAAGTGCTTTTTGTGTGTGCAGTCAACGTTTGCGCAGGGAGGCTTATTGGGTTCGGTTTTGTTTGAGTTGAGAGGGATTTTTTTATTTTGAACTGCGTGGGTTGTGATCAGTGAGATAGCTTCTTGCTTGCTAGAGTTTTTTTGGTTTCTTTTGATTTTGTGTTCAGTTTTTGGCAGATTTTTATTGTGCTCCGAAATGTTATGTAAGGTTGTCAGTTTTTTTTTTTTAAATTTAAAGAGTTAATAAACCATTATTTTCAGCATATTTTATTAAAACTGAAGGTTCTTGTTCAATTTCAAATTCATAATACTAAAACAAAATCACTTCATCCTCAACTCAACATGTTTGTCGTACCAATTTGCAAGGTTCAGCGCCAAATTCTTCAATATTACCACTATGACATTTTACGGTTCATTTAAAATCTAGATTTGTAGAAAATACAGCGTGTCTGCTCCTCCTGAAAGCTGTAAACTTTGCAGTAAAATCCAAATTTTAAAAAGAAGCGAGAGACTATCGAAACGAGCATTAATTATTGAATGTTCGTATTTCTTTGAATTCTTTGGTTTAATTTCCAGAATTTAGTTTTTCGTCGTATTTCGCTATTGGTGAAATACGAGTCAACTTTTCATGAACCAAAAACTACGGGTAGTTTCTCTTTCATCAAAAGTTGATTTGTATTTCAGATACCTACATAGAATACGAGGCATTTTTTTCTCCGGAATATTTTAGACTGCCGGAACACAATGCTCGCCAAGTATTTTTACCAATTTCGTAAGATTTAAGACAAAATAAAACATTGTGTTTCTTGCTAACCCACAAGGTGGGCTACTTTACTGTCAGACTGGTATGAAGTGGTGCTTGAGCGTGTTTAAATTATTATTGTTGTAAGACGGTTTAAAAAAAAAACTGACCAAGTGCAAGTTAGACTAGCTTGCAAAGGCTTTCGAAACTATTTTTTTTTTTTACATGTTATTTTAACACTAAAGATTGTTAAGATAGATTTCCCAGTAACCGTTAGGTATAGAATTATTTTCTGATTTATTTTTTAAATATTATAATCATTCGTTTCGGAAGTGTAGGTACACTACAAGAACACGAAACACATTATTCCGTTAGTCACAAATACGAATTTCAATCTTCCGATTGGTTCAAAATTCGTAATTTAACAAGTCCGATTTATCATTTATCCTATTTTATAATTCTGACATTGCAATATTGCTAACGTTTATAATTACTATTCTCAAAATACTGAGTTTTAATAGATCGAATGACAAAAAGTCCGACTAAATTATAATTAGAAACATCAAAAATACGAATTCCAATTATAATTAAAGTACCGATTAATAAGAATTCCGTTTTAAGCAAATATGCAGTATGCAAGCGAGCATGCAACATGCAGCAGGCATGGCTTCTGACACGGAGCGGGCCGCCTCACCTCGCTTAAATTACACTCTAGGGGTAGGGCAGATAAGACCACCTGGAGTCGTTTTTACAGCGATTCGTTTCTAATGGGCTTGCCCTTGACCACAATCACGCCTGATGGAAAACGATGGATGAAGTAAATTAATTTAATATAAATTAATTTTAGATTTAGATTTATAGAGAAGATTTAGATTTATTTCGTTCCATCGACTTTGTCTCTGTCATCTCTGACAAAACTAGAGTAAAGAGCAATCCCATCACAAATAAAAATAAAAAACTATGATAAGTATGCAAATATCGAGACTGCCAGGTAGAGGAAACCTCGATATCTTAAAAATCAGAATGTTGTTTTTCACACCGCGAACCCATCGAGTCCTTGATAATTTGCACGCATGAAAATCGGAAAACAAGCACATCGCATTTACGCCTATGTTTTTATTATTTGTGGTTCCAACAGCAATAGAAATGCATACATACTCAGTGAAAATTTTAACTGTCAATCTATTACGGTTCATGAGATACAGCTTGCTGACAGAAAGGGGGCCAGATGTCCGTCTGGCTGCCTCTCTGTCTGTGTTTCCATCCGGAAAGCAGAGGCTTCAGCATATGGTTCCGTTGGTTACACTTCTGATCAACTTTAACAAAAACCGGCCATGTGCGAGTCGGACTGGCGCACCGACGGTTCCGTACAAACGTAGGTATTATAATATAAGCAAAAGTTGCGATTTACGACTTAAGACGTATTATAAAAAAACTACTTACTAGATCTCGTTCAAATCAATTTTCGCTGGTAGTTTCAATGGATACATCATATTTTTTTTTAATAGTTTTGTCATTCACGTATTTGAGAAGTTACATCGGGGGGACACATTTTACCACTTTGGAAGTGCCTCTCTCGCAAACTATTCAGTTTATAAAAAAAAAATCTAGAAACCTCAATATCATTTTCGAAGACCTATCCATAGATACCCCACACGTATGGGCTTGATGAAAATGTTTTTTTGAGTTTCAGTTCTAAGTATTACCCCCAAAATTTATTGTTTTTTTTTTCTATTTTTGTGTAAAAATCGTTTTTGCCATTTGGCTACGGAACCCTTAAAACTACGCATTTCTATCAATCAACAAAAACATTCAAACAAAGAACGAATTAACCACACCGATCTGAGATATATCTTCAAAAGCTTTTACTATGGAAGGCGTTATTCGCGGGGAGTCTCCGGGGTGGGTCACGTATCGCCCCCAATATCCGGCTTCTCCTAATGGAAGCCGACGGAAACGCCCGCCGAAGTCGAACGACTTGCATCTCGGAGCCAGTTTTAATAAAAGAATCGGGAGACAAGTGCAGTGCTGGGTTTTAACTAGGATCAACCTGGGACAGTTTTGGAACGATGGATTGGAGTTTAGAGTTGGTGTTCCATTTTTGCTTTGTAATTAAAGATTACTTACGCAAGATGTTAAATGCCTATGGCATTAAATCCGCTTTTGTACAATGTCTTTACTTGTGCTTAAAGTTTCTATAAATTTATAAAATTGTTTTGTGAATTTATTTTTCTCTACTTCTTTAACAGAATGAATGAATGATGATATCTGAATGAATATCATCATTCATTCATTCTTCTCTTACTTTGCTGTCTTCTCGTTTCTTCTTCTCTTTACCTTCTACTTTTTTTTTAAATTTCGAGATTTTGTTGGTTCACCTTCATACTTTTTTCTGTTTTTTTTTTTTCTCTTGCCTGTCTAATAAATATGTGTAAAATAAACAAAAACATACATACATTGAATTTGAAATTGATTGATTAAATAGTTGCGGTGGAAATATTTATGTTGAAAACTATGTTGATAAAGTATTTCTTATACTTATCTTTTTATTTTATTTTATTTCTACTATTACTTTTGCCAATTTTATTTTGTCCTTAGATTGCAAATTAAAATATAACAACTAAATACTAAACTGTATAGGATCGAGAAAAAACCTGAAAATGACAGTATACTGTGAACACTTAAGATTTTGATGTTTTCCATCCTTTACAAATCCTATACGATAGTGAAAGTAGATCACGTGACACAGAGCGACACAGTCACGTCTGTCACGCAAATGCAAACACAGCTAACTCCCCACTCAAGGACATGATTGTGGACATGGGGCGTCGTGGGGTAATCCCGTGCTCCCCGCACAGATCCCCTCATTTCAACCAGAGATTTGTACGAATGACACGGGTTGGTTATGCGGTCTATTATAACAGCTGGTCTGGATGCTTTTTTGTCATTGAAATATATTTATTTAGTGGGTCTACTACGTGCTATATATATAAATAAAAATGAATATTGGTAATCGCATAACTCAAGAATGGCTGGACCAAATTCGGCTAAATTATTTTTTTGTATGTTCCTTAGGTAAACGGAAGGTTTTAATTAGGCATCACTAGTTAGTAATATTAATAGTAGATATATTGCATAATCGATGTCTAAAATATCGCTATTCTGCATCTATGGAAAAATATTTTAGCAGCGGCAATCCTTTCAATTGCGACTGATTCGCACACGAAGGGTTCCGATACGTTTTTAATAGGGACGCTAACTTTGACAGTTTATAGCGGCGATCTTAGAAAAGCTGTGCTGTCGAAATTGGCGGAAATACACATTTATTCATAAAATTTCACCATTGAACTCTTTTTTTTTTGGGATGGGAAATCATCAAATGACTTCCCCCGCTCCGCGGAGCGGGAGGGAGTGCCAGACTTCTACTGACTAAAACACATCCATGTTCCTCCATGTGCCCTTTGCATTCCGGAGCCACGGTATCTCTTTTGAATAGTCCCGCGACTCCGGAATAACGGACCATGGAACGCTACACGCTTCAAAAGTGCGTAGATCCTATTGTTATAAGAAGATATTCTAAAATGTATGGAGCCTGGGCCAGGTCCTTGTACACTGTACATAAAAATAGGCAAATACATTTAAAACAGATCTCAACAGTCCGATTTCTTTGAAATGGCTGTTTGCTGGAAAGAAATTCCACTTGAAATTGCGAACACAACGAAAACGCATCATGGCAGCAACCTGTTAATTTGATTGATTAATGACGTATGACATGTTTATTTCTACGCTACGGAAGATCAAGGTTGGCAGTGGTTGCTGTACTCTTTGAAAGTTACTGAAGTGACACTGTTGTGACAGCTGACAGATCTTTGTCATTGTTTTTAAGCACAGAGTAACTAATGCGGTGAGTCGCTATGTTGAATATCGATAAAAATACTTTAATTATCTTTTCCTATCTTTTTGTTTTCTTTTGATTCCTCTCTTTTTATTGAGGTAGTGTACACAGATCTGGTAGGCTACTCTCTAAGCCCGTTGTCTGTAGTTCGGACTTAGTTGCGGGCGTATTCTACTCCGTATTAATTACGGACTTAAGATTAGTTCCAAACCCAAACTAAAAATGTATGAGACCACGATTTCACAGCGACTTCCAAAAGTGTTGACATTAATTCTTATTGGTTAGGTAGTACGGAGCAGAATACGCCCGCAACTAAGCCCGAAGTCCGTAGTTTCGGGATTATTCTACTCCGTATCACCTACGGACTAACGATTAGTCCGGAACCCGAACTAAAAATAAATGACAACACGATTTGACAGTAAATTTCGAATTGTGTTGTCATTAATTCTTAGTGGTTAGATAATACGGAGTAGAATACGCCCGTAACTAAGCCCGAAACTACGGACGTTGGGCTTAGAGAGTAGCCCCCCCGGCCCATTATGGAACATCTTCTTTATTATCAAACATTAAATTTATAGGATGAGAAGTTCGAAAGCTTCGTCATGTCACGTATGGATGACTTCAACTGGCCACCGAAATCGTGTGATTACGCGATTACTTTTTGTGGGGCTACGTGAAATTTCGAGTCTATGGTGACAAACCACAGACAATTGCTTGCTCTGAAATCCAACGTCACTAGGATTCTTCATGAGATTGAGCCCCATTTATTCGAAAATATCGTCCAAAATTAGTCTACCAGAACACAATCTTCAGAGTAGTCGCGTCGGTTATTTGTTTTTTTCTTTTTGAGATGGGTAATCATCAAATCATTCCTCCCGCTCTGGGTGAAACAGAAGGGAGTGTCAGACTCCTACTGACTAAAACCCATCCGCGTTCCTTCTAAAGCTCTTTGCGTTCCAGGGCCACGGTGACTCTTTCGAACCAATTCCGCAACCTCGGCAGACACTGGCCCTAGCGGGTCCCATCTGCTTTGCTGCAACAACAACTCTTTGAGGCGCGCGTGGAACACACTCTTTAAGCCCGAAGTCCGTAGTTTAGAGCTTAGTTACGAGCGTATTCTACTCCTTATCATCTACGGACTTACGATTAGTCAACACGAGTTTTGGGGCCGAGTCACCCGCGTCCGTAGGAGAATACCCTTCAGCGAATCCCTACACGTGGTCCCCGGGTGGTGCTAAACAGGTGACACTAACCGCCTCCGTGGTCTAGTGGTTATACCACCTGATTCAGACCCAGAGGTCCCGGGTTCGATTCCCAGCGGAGGCAAAATTTTTTGCTCGGTTTGGTTGGTGGTAGGACTTGTTATAAGTCCGCCTGGCAAGCTACCACCATCATGTCTAAGTCTGTCGCCATAACAACAATGTTAACAGCATTGTTGTGTTCCGGCAGTTAGAGGTATGATAGCCAGTTCCTCTGTGTAAGAGGATTCCGGGTGAAATTCGCTTCCATCTTCGGCCTAATCATCACTTTCCATCAGGTGAGATTTGGGCCAAGAGTTTCCCCGTTTTGTATAAAAAAAAAAAAAAACGATTTGACAATAACTGACAAATCGTGTTGTCACTAATTCTTAGTGGTTAGGTGATTCGGAGTAGAATACGCCCACAACTAAGCCTGAAACTACGGACTTCGGGTCTAGAGAGTAACCCAGGTTCTGATCAGATGGCGAGCCATGCAATGCTCGCCGTCCGCAGGTCCACTCCTACGGTGGACGGCATTCGCCCTGCAACTTTAAGGAGGTTATTTGGCTGAAATTATATTCCATACATAATGTCATCAATTTTTCTTTAAAATAAACTAAAAATTGTTGCAATATCATTTCGAAGTTCGAGTGCTCTTTTTTAATAAAAAGACCTTTATTGTGTGAGCCTAATATTTTTTTTCTCATCTGTTAAACTTTCAAATTCCTAAAAAAGGTATTAAACGGTTCATGAGATACAAGCCGTTGACAGACAGACGGACAGCGGAGGATTAGAAATAGTAACCCTATTGCTAATCCTCCTCTGCCCGTGTCCCTTCGACACAAATCACTAATACATAATAATAATAAACTAATTTTTAAGCCGTGTATATTGTTAGTGGTCAGGCAGGGGCCAATAGTTCTTCTATAATAAGCGATTATCAGTCCACTAAACCATCCAAACCCATAGCGTTTCATTTTTGTTTCCAAATTCTGCAATACAAGGACAATCCCCGGTTGGAGCAGTACGCTCCAACCGGGGATTGTCCTTGGGAATACTCTCAGTGCATACAGGGATAATCGCCGGTTGGTGCCCCATTACATTTGAAATGTCTAACGGGGCCTCTGCTAGTTGGTTTCGGCCCCTCGTATCCAAAGGACCGGGTCTCCAGGGACCCGAGAAAGTATGTAAAAAAAAAAAAACTAATTTTTAAACTACTAATTTCATAATTGTAAGGTGTGTGCCAATAAATGCAATTTTCTTCTTCTTTCTTTCTTTAAACTTATAAATGCATTATACATAACAAATAATACGTGTAATTTTAATGTACACATTATTAGGTGTAAGCTTAAAAGAAATAAAATACCCTACTGATATTTATGCAAACTTTTCTGTTTTCACGTCACAATTTCAACTAAAACCTGACTATCTTTAACCACTCTATAAAAATAAAACTCATACAAATAAACAAATGGAAAAACTGAATTCAACTCACAGGAAGAACGAAATACTTTTTTATTTGATTTACAACCGAAGTTACAGATAAAAAATAATGTTCCAAGGCTGCCGTTACGTCACAGCACGATCGTGTAACTTCGGCAAGTTACGACCCTCAATACGTCATGTTCGGTTATCATCGGAATTACGAACATTATCGAAGTTGGAACCCGGAATTTATTTTTGAAATATAATATTGGAATGGAACCGTTTGGATTTAATGGCGGATACTTTTTTGTTTGTGTATTTTGGATCTTATTTCTTGAGTGTTGGCAATAGACGTAGGTTTCAGCTATAGAACACGGAATGGCATGCCACGGCGCAGGCATTTCCATATTTGTTGTTGGATGGTTGATTCCTCATAATTTTGTTGAACACAAGTATCAGCCGCAAAAATGGTGACGCCCTCATTTCTGAACTTTGACTCATTTAAATTTGTAATTATTTATCAAGTCATTAAATTTGTTTTGATAGTATAATTTGACATTTTGTAAAATGTTACTATGGTAGGGAATTATTTACAATTTACATGTTTTGCTTAATTATTTTTGTTGATTAAGTTAGAATAATGATTTGTGTTATACTACTTAATTTTAAAGTTTCATAATGTTGTGTAAAATTTCGATACAATGTAAAAATTGTTACAGATATAAATAAATTAAATTATTTGTAATTGCTAAAACATACCTACGTGACCAAAATTGTTGACGGACCGAATTGAATTAATTTTTATTTCTACTAACCAGGAAATAGTCACGTATTTTCGATTTCGGAAACACTGACGCTCGTGGCTAAATAATAACAGCCGCACAGGTCGATCTTCGAGGTTAAGCAACGCTTGCCTAGGTTGGTCAATGGATGGGTAACATTCTTAACATGCCGAGTTTCCTCCGTGCCTCGGAAAGCACGTTAAGCTGTTGGTCCCGGCTGTCATTTGAAAATCTTTGGCAGTCGTTACGGGTTGTCAGAAGCCAAAAAATCTGACACCAGTCTTGCCAAGGAGTACCTACCGTGTTACCCAGTTAATGGGTTGTGGAGGCTTGGTAGGCAGCCGCTCCACGTAAAATACTGGTATTCGGCTGAATCCGGTTTGACTGGTAGCCGACCCAAATACCGCGTGTATCTGACATCGACGCACAAACGATTTCCATGGGTCCAGGGCATGATTCTGGACACCCCAGTGTTGGAATTTTTCGTCGGTTCTTTTCTCATTTTTTTCAAGAGTATCAGCTCAGCTGAGCTGATATCTCCTTTTGGTTTTATTCAGATAGCTCTTTTTAGTGAAAGTAGTTAATTAATTATTTTTTTATTAAAAATCTCATTGGGTTAGGTCAGAATAACGATTATGAGCAGTCTAAAGTAAAAAAAAAACCCTTGAAGAAAATGAAAAAATGAGAAAAAAGCCGACGAAAAATTCTAAGTGTAGGGTGTCCAGAATCATGCCCCGGACCCATAGAAATCGTTTGTGCGTCGATGTCAGATACACGCGGTATAGTTGGGAAAAGGCTAGGAAGATGATGAAACACTGACATACCTACTTGGTTTGAGAGTACCGTCTGTTACTTTGTCGCGCAGCTACCTCAGTGGTTTACCATGGTTGAGGTGTTCGAAGGAGTCACAGCGGCCCCTGGAATGCAAAGGGAAATAGGAGGAACACGGATGGGTTTTAGTCAGTAAGAGTCTGACACTCTCTTCCAAATGACTCCTCCCGCTCTGGGTGGGGACCCAGAGCGGGAGGAGTCATTTGATGGTGTCTCTAATAAAAAAACAAAAAAAAACCAGCCTAGTGCAAGTCGGACAGGCGCATGAAGGGTTCCGTACCATCTATAAAAACGCCAAAAAATCACGTTTGTTGTATGGGAGCCCCCTTAAATATTTATTCTATTCGGTTTTTTGGTATTTTTTGTTATAGCGGCAACAGAAATACATCATTTGTGAAAATTTCAGCTGTCTAACTATCACGATTTATGAGATAGAGCATGGTGACAGACGGACGGACAGCGGAGTATTAGTAATAGGGTCCCATTTTACCCTTTAGATACGGAACCCTAAAAATACGTCTCGTATAAGCCGTTGATTGATATAGTCTGAGTACAAATCTTAGTAGGTAAGTTAACAGTGTTGTTTGAATATCCACTTCTGTATCAAACGTTAAGTACGTTTGTGGAGGTTTAGGTTGGAAGGCTGGGCAGGAATAGTAATGAGCACTATGGCTAGTATTTGTGTGTTTAGGAGCCCATTTCCCGCTGGTGAAAGCTGGGGTTTAACTCAGAATATTGACGTATACTTTTACGTCAATCTACAGGATTTACCTGAAACAAGGGAATGAATTTTGAATCAAAATATTTACTTAAATAAAAATCCGGCAAAGTGCGAGTCGTACTCTCACACGAAGGGTTCCGCAGCCATAATCCGAATAAACACGTTTCTTGCATAGGTACCTCCCTTAATATTTAAATAAATTTTTATTATTGTCTGTTGGAACGGCAATATAATTAAAAACTTTATGCAAATTTCAACTGTCTACCTATTATGGTTCTTGAGATACAGGCGATACAGCCCACTGACAGACAGACGGACGGTACCTTTTGGGTACGGAACCCTAAACTCTTATCTTAGGTACTGAAACTGAAACTTAGGTTTTGGGGGCCGAGTCACCCGCGTCCGTAGGAGAATACCCTTCAGCGAATCCCTACACGTGGTCCCCGGGTGGTGCTAAACAGGTGACACTAACCGCCTCCGTGGTCTACCAGAGGTCCCGGGTTCGATTCCCAGCGGAGGCAAATTTTTTGCTCGGTTTGGTTGGTGGTAGGACTTGTTCTAAGTCCGCCTGGCAAGCTACCACCATCGTGTCTAAGTCTGTCGCCATAACAACAATGTTAACAGCATTGTTGTGTTCCGGCAGTTAGAGGTATGATAGCCAGTTCCTCTGTGTAAGAGGATTCCGGGTGAAACTCGCTTTCATCTTCGGCCTAATCATCACTTTCCATCAGGTGAGATTTGGGCCAAGAGTTTTCCCGTTTCGAATAAAAAAAAATAAAAAAAATCTAAAAAAATACAACCGGCTTCCAAAAAAAAAAACACTACAAAGTAAAAAATAACTTTAATTTCGGAAGTCGGTGTTTTTGTAACTTTTTCGTATTTTGACACCGACTTCCGAAATTAAAGTTATTTTTTACTTTGTAGTGTTTTTTTTTTGGAAGTCGGTTGTATTTTTTTGTAAAAACTTTTTTATATTTCACTTTTTAGTGGTGCCCCACACCTAACAACACCACTGCAAAATCGCAGAAAAGCAAAATACGCAATTTCGATTATCAAAGAATCATCTAAATAGTCAAATTCCAGATATTTCGATTTAAAATCTAAAGTTCGTAACCGATTTTGATATGATTTAAATGGGACCAATCTGCAAGTATATTCTTTCAGATAAAACAAGAATTTTTCAAATCGGTTCATAATTGTCGGAGTTATGAGGTAACAAACATAAAAAAAAGACATACAACCGAATTGATAAAATTCCTTCGCATCGCTGGTATCGCAATCTAAGGGTGCCTGTCCATTTGCGCGGAGCGAGGCAGCGGTTTTAACCAATCATGTAAGTCAAAACGTCAGTGGCTGAGATTGTATGCAATTACATTGGTTACATTTCTCCGTTTCTCCACTCCGCTGACTCGCCTTCCGACTCGAATCCTTTGTCCGAGGTAAGGGTGCATAATTTTGTAATGGACAGGCACCCTAAAAGCCCGCCCTTGCGTCACGCAGTGTCAACTAAACGTCTTGATAGATCTTTAATCGAAATGTGTTTGTTTTTGTGATCGAGTCCGTTTGTCTTTCTGTGAAACTTTTCGTTTTTATGTTTTCCTTTTTAACATGTCCATCCTCCTAACTGTAATTTGTTGGTATACAACAGAGAGTATATCAATATCGTTTTTTATCATACATTTTTGGGCTTTTTCCCAAATCATCCGAAGTACTCTTCACCACAATGAGTTCTTGAAATGCCAAAATCTACTCTATTTAAGTGAAATTTCGACTCTAGACATCAAAATCACGATAACATGAATTTCAGCAATAAATATAACTCTGTAAGACATTTCATCTGTCCTGTAACATTTCAATATCGAGAAAGGTTGTCGTGAATTGGTTGAAAGCCTTTCCTTTTGTAGCGTCACCCGCGGCCTGTTAGGGCGCAATCCCACCGCGGCACAATCTGTGCACGGGCACAAGCCGCCTGCATTAATTTGTTTGCCAACGTGAAGCTACTCATAAAAAAAAATTAACTACAATAAAATAAAAAATAAGTAAATAAAATAACTATCTACAACTATAGCGTAGCCCACCGCGGCACACTGTGCTGCAATGTAGTTGTACATACTCGTAGTGTTAATATTTTGTGTAGCGTGTACCACATGCACAGCGTGCGTAGCATTTAAAATCAATTGATGCGTAGGTGAGTGAACACAATCACAAACGTTTTCTTCCAAAGCGAAGCTTCACACGGGAGTGGCCTCTTCATACGCCGTGATTGGTCTGTCCCTTTACAATAAAATTGTGAAGCTATCTCGATCCATATTCTTTGACGATAGGAATATCTCAACGTAAAACAAAATTGTTCAGGATAGATTTTAGTATTTACGTTGAAAGATTAGATATTAGTGTTTTGTTACTTATAATGTCCAACCAGTCTATACTGCCGACATCTTACAGATCATTGATGGAAACGCAGCCTTACGGGTCTGCTCATTTAGTACTAGTACATTTGCTGTACTTTTTTACAAGAATTATCGCTCAAAATTAATAAAGTTCAGTTCATCTAATAGCACACAGTAGACGTGTACCTATGGTGCAACGAAACGAAATGCATATTATACTACACAAAATAATATTCTGTATTTATGTGTAAATAAAAACCATACAAACAACATATCAATGCAAACAACTCAAAATATAGGTAGGTATATTACATTTTGTACTGAGTTTGTTCAACATAAATGTTTCTGGTTTTGTTTAGTTTTTTATTTGATATTTTCTTTTAATTTTGTGTTTTTAGTTGGTCATTTATTTTGTTTTTGTGTGTCGCTTCTGGCGTAGTAAATGCATTTTCTTTCTATCTTTCTTTCAAACAGCAATAGATTCAATACAACATAAATTCACACAGGTAACTATTGAAATCAAATACGCACATGACGATGAGTTACTAAAATTGATTTCAGCTCACAAAACGCAATGAAATATTACACACAAACCAGATAAAATCAAATGAACTGTCGGTTTCCATACAAATGACTGTAGCGTAATTGACACAGCTCACAGAGCCGGGCTATTTGGCTATTGACACGATAGCAACACAAATTGTTCAGTAATTTAGATACGAGTACATGTAACATAGGTACTATGTACTGTGGAACGTAGTTTGAGTAAACATAGGTGCGTGATGGTTTAGTGGGAATGGAGTACAAAGCTTTAAATAAAATAAAATAATGCTTTATTTAATGAGATGGAATTACACTAACAATGTCTTATCAATTTATCAGCGGGTCCCAAACAAGGCACAACCTGTGCCTCGGTGACCCAAAAAATTCTAAAAAAAATCAAAGGGCCTAGCACGAATATTTTGACGTATAGTAAAGTAAGTGAATTTTGAATGTGAGAAACTACAACCCTATAGTACTTTGGTTTAATTTTATGGGACATACACAATTTATATCATTTAAAAATATGAATATAGTACTTAATTGATTTTGTCAATTTTGAGTTACTTATTAAAAATTACACTTTAATTACTCGAAAAACGTAAGATTCCATGTAACAATGATAAACAAAAACAATTGCAAATCAAAATATACTACCATAAATACAACTAAACCTAACTATATACAAATAAATATACAAAAACAAGATACGCTTAGGCGTCGAAGAATTCCTCCGCATCGTCGTCATCCGGAAACGTGCCCAGAAGACTGGCAGCATTGCCACGTTGAATGGCAATGCTAATTCTTTGAGCAAAGAACGAGCCAGCCCTCTGGTCACGCAAAGTGTCGATTAGTCGACGAGATATGTACTTAATTAAAATAAAAATTATGTACGAAACGAATAGTAAAATTTTACGTATCGTTACTATTCAAAAATATTCGTGCTAGGCAGGAGTCAGGAATGACATGACAAAAAAGGGTGTCAGTGATGGCGTGACAGTTGACAGGATGGAATAGAAAAAATTATACATATTGCAATAACCTTAAATCTTTTTCCTACAATAAGCCTATTGTAGGAAAAAGATTTAAGGTTATTATAAGTGTCCTGAAAAAATCTAATTAGTTCGTCAGTTAGATTATCAAAAAATATTTGACCCGTGTTTTTTCTTTTGTTACGGGAACCAAAATTGACGAAGTTACGACGCTTTTAAAATTCTCAATACGTCACACCTTCGCATAAGTTTTAGCGAGTCGTGACGTCACGAGCCGCCACTCCCGAGTTTTGATGCGTTTTATCTTTGTCAATATTCATTGATTTACAAAAAACAAAAAATAAGTGTCCATTATTTTTCAATACTCTAACTGACGGACTAAATAGTTTTGCAATTTGTGGATGATGGAATCTAGCCTATTATATTAAACAAACAAAAGATATAGCATCAAAAAAATTGTCCTCAACGCTGTCAACTGGTAATGTAGCCAAGAGACTGGCAGCATTGCCACTCCTTTGCTTGCTCATTATAAAAGACGTTGGAAACTGCAGCAAGGTTCGAAAGAGTCACCGCGGCCTTGGAACGCAAAGGGCATTAAGAGGAACACGGATGGGTTTTAGTCAGTAGGAGTCTCACACTTCCTCCTGCGTTACCCAGAGCGGGAGGAGTCATTTGATGATTTCCCATCCATAAAAAAAAGGTAGGGATGGTAAGTTTCATTGCACCTGGATATCCGATGATAGAAGGGGTTAGCGAGAAGAGAAAGAAGACCATGACCTTTCGTGGTCACATGTCAGAGATCCCATATTTCGCAAAAATAAATTATTTTCTGTTCTTCCTTCAAAAATGATGATTATCTTCGCGATTTGGCTGTCATTGAATGTTAAGGCCGTTTCTTTGCAGAGACAGCGTTTTTACCTACACGCGCAGTTTAAGAACTCTTTCGTTCTATAGTTTATTGTATTCAAGGTTTCAGTATATTCAGAAATTAATCACTTTATTTTAGGCTCCTAATAAATCTTCAAAACAAAAAAACAAAAAAACTCAAACCCGTTCAAAAAACGTTTTGTTGTCCAGCTTTTTAAGGACGGGCCATCCAACACAAAGAGGTCTATTTATTCATTTTCAACTTTACGGCACTCCAGATAAAAGCCTCGATCCCGAGATAAAAGAGGAATAAAAACCTTTTGTCAATCATTACACCTTTTATTAGCCCTTCTCGTCTCGTGTTTATTGACTTGTCGTTGCGAACGAACTTCCTAATTGCGCCCCTGAAACGTTTGGGACGAACGACACAGAGTAAATAGGTTCAGAAAGCTAACTTCTTGCAAGGATTGAAACGCACGCACAAGTATACACGCTGTTTTTTTATACTATTGATAGGCATACGTTTGACCGCTATCTCACCTGATTTTAAGCGATGATGCGGTCTAAGGTGGAGCACGGTCTAGAAGTAACCTATTCACTATTGACTTAAAGACTCCCAAGTTGTAGCTATCAGGAAAAACAGATTCAGGCAGGGAATTCCACTCCTTAGCTGTACGCACAATGAATGTTTTCCCAAAACGTTTTGTGCGTATAGGTGGGATATCCACCATGTACCGGTGGGGCATCGCCGTACGTCTTGTGGTCCGATGATGGAACGGGCTTGGCTGAATTAAATTCTGCAATTCCGTCGCACACTCCCCAAAATGTAACCGATAGAAAACCGACAGGCCAGCAACTCGGCGTCGATGCTCAAGACTATGGAGCTTCGATTCGACGAGCTTATCATTGCCGATGATCCTGATGGCTCGTTTTCCAATTGACTCGAGGGCATCAAGCTGGTATCTGGTAGATCTAGAGGTCGCTAGCACTACGGCTGAGTTTCCTGAGGCTCTAGAGAAAATGCCGTTCTATTAGCGATGGTGATTATCGAACTGCCGAAATATAAAAGTTGGTTTTGTAAGAGCTTTTATATTTCGGTAGTTCAACGTTCGTAAGGAGATTCGATACAGACTCTTTAAAGAACTTCTCATACATTTAAAGCACGCATTTGTGTCTGTTCATTTGCTTGTCTTCTATTACTCGTTGTAATACGTTGGATTGAAACAACTCTTGAACGTCAACACTTGAGTGTGTATTTTGTTTTATAGTGTCATACTGTGCTAGCTGTTATTATTTTTTATTTTGTTGTTTTGTGTCATGTATTAATTACTTTGCATTCTTCTCAGTGTATAAATTCTAGTTCCTAAAACGTAACAGACAGATGTGTTGCTGGGGAATTTGTTGGCCACTTCTTCTCCACAGCTAAAACACTAGGAAGTGGTGACGGGCGGGCGTTTTGGGGGACTGTCGTTTTGTAAAACTTGACGTTCAAAAAGTGCTGGCTGTCAGCCTAATTTGAATAAATGACTTTTGAATTTTGAAACTGTTGAAATGTGGATACTTTAAGTCAGACTTTTCTTTTGAGGAATACAGGCGTAATAATTTATTTCGTTTACATAGACAAATTTCATGTACAGCGAGTGAAATCGATCAGCATTTGTTTGATATAGCCGTACGTACCTACGCGTCTTCTTGTGCGATTCGCTGATTGTACGAACCTGACCTTCTGTTTTACGCTGTCAATTTGAGAGTACCCCATATCCAGTTAAAATGAACTTTGTATAGGCAGTAATCGTAAAAATTTCGAGCAAATGGCTCCCTATCGAATGAGTTTAGAATAATTTTGGTGTTATTGTAAGCGCTGAGTTTTGATTAATAAAATAGCTGTTTGTTTTCATTATTCAACATTTTTAATGTGTTTTGTTTCGGTTGGGAAAATTATTATGAACATGTTGGTAATGGCTTTTTTTATAAACAATTTTCCTGTTTTGTTTTTAATGGATTTACCAGATATGTTGATTTGGAAAATTAGCAAGCGTCACATTGACTGCTTGCCAGATTGCGTGGCATTGGCAACAGCCTCTTGAAGGTGATCGCTGACAGGTGTGAGCACCATCATGGCGCATCTCATCAAAACAACACTGTTTGTCGTAGAATGTATGTAAGTACTAACATATATCATAGGGCACATTGTTTCTCACATCAACGTAGGTTTAGAGGATATACTGTTAATAACATGTTTTAAATATTTATGTTTGAGTTTTGTCAGTGTGGACTTTGTTGTCTTTCAAATAAATATATTATTATCATATTGGGATTTACTTTAAAGGTAGATTTGATTTACTGCAATTGATAATATATCTTGAATAAATTTTAAGTTTATCACATTTTTACAAGAAGAAACGTTAATATTTCTAAGTGCTTAATGCAAAACGAAAAATAAAACAAAAACCGTTCATCATAGTATAATTTTACATCAGACAAAATAAAAAATATACCTGCTCAAACGAAAACCAAAAAAGTGTATTTTATTCACCTTGCTTAAATGTAATTCAAACTACTAACAAATGTATTCATTGAATTAACTAACACCATAAAAGTGTACACATTATTAAAATATGATATCATTTTTCATCAGCATTTTTTATATATTTTTTTTTGATAGTAACCATTTTCTAACCTTAGCGCTCCTATGAACTAGCGGTCAGCCACGGGGCGACCATCCGCGCGGCCAGCTGCCCCTCCAGTTTAATATTATGCAATCGCTTGTCATTTAATGGCGGTCAAGTACGTACAATTGCAATTATTACATACTAGCTGACCCGCGCAACTTCGTCCGCGTCACATTTTCCATTAATGCTCCGCTCCTAATGGTCATAGCGTGATGTTATATAGCCTATAGCCATCCTCGATAAATGGACACAAAAATATTTTTTCAATTCGAGCCGGTAGTTCCTGAGATCCAACCAATATTAAATAATCCAAAAATATTAATCTATATTTACTAATATTATAAAGCAAAAGAGTTTGTTTGTTTGTTTGTTTGGTTGTTTGTTTGTTTGGTTGAACGCGCTAATCTCAGGAACGATTTGAAAAATTATTTCTGTTTTAGATAGCCCATTTAACGAGGCAGGCTTTAGGCATCACGCTAAGACAAATAGGACCGGAGCATTAATGGAAAATGTGACGCAGACGAAGTTGCGCGGGTCAGCTAGTATTAGTATAAGTATAGAGGTGATCTGCTCATATTTTGAAATGTTTTACTTTTTGTTTATTTTTTTTGGCATTATTTGGTAGTATGCATAATTGGTTCCACAGTACATTTATACCAGACAAGCTCTAGACGTGAAGACCTGTAATTGGCCGCCAGATTATCATATTGTAACTTATAACCATTGTTTTAGCTGTAAGTCTTATTATATCCATAGTTATTATATAAATAAACAATCACTAGCGGTTTTATCAAACTGGAAAAGCGGCCAACCGATAGTGATTAAGAGCGCTAAGGCTCTAGAGCAGCGTCTCCCAAACTGTGGGTCGAGGCCCACTGGTGGGTCGCGATGGAATATAGTGTGCTAATTCTACAAATTTTAACATTCGCATCTCAATCGCAAACTGTGAAAAATTTATGAAAACTAAGGCTTTTTAGATAGTTTACGATTGACATATGAATACAAAAGTTGTTTAAAAATTAGTAGAATTCACCCTCTGATCTATCTATAGAGTGTAGACAATTGAAATTCTGTCAGGGGTAGCGTGGAAACTGTGAACCGGGAAAGCGTGAAAACCGCGTCGCTGTTGTCAAGGTGGCGGGCGAGTGGCAATAGCATACTAAGAACTGTGGCGGAGAGTATCGAGTCTCCATTTATTAAAAGTTTTGTGAGAAATACAATCACCATACATTAGTTCGGGGATGTCCTTTTCACAGTACTATTTATTGTCGTCTTCACAAATTGTGTTTTATTTGTAACTATTAACACTAGTAATAAGTTATAATTATAATAAACTACAGTACTGTATTTCCTTTTTCTTTAAAATCCATCCAAAGGTAGTCTTGAAAAGACTGCTAGAGAAGGCCGCCCATTGTGTCACCTTATGTAGTGTTTTCTTCATCTATTTTTTCTGTAACTTATATGATGCACATAATAAAGAGTATTCTATTCTGTTATAAGTATTATTTACTAAAACTCTGGATCGTTCGAAAAAAAAATATATAATAATGATAAAAAGTCAGAGTTGCCGGTTGGTGCCCACATTTGAAATGTCTAATGGGGCCTCTGCGAGTTGGTTTCGGCCCCTCTTACGCCTACTAATGGACTGGGTCTCCAGGGACCCGAGAAAGTAAAAAAAAGTCAATTGTTGCCAATAAGCCTGACATAGTGGTTATAGATCGACTAAAGCGTCGCGCAATGATTGTTGATATAGCTATCGCTCATGACGAGAACCTCGTGAAGTCTGAGAAAGATAAACAAAGTAAGTATCTTGACTTGGCTCGTGAGGTTGTCGACATGTCCCACATGACGACAACCTCGCGAGCCAAGTCACAGTGCCGATAGTCGTGACGGCCAATGCCATAATTGCCAAGAGCCTCGACCAACATCTAAAGAGGCTCTCGTTGGGCAGCTGGATCAAGGGCTTGATCCAGAAAGCAGTACTCCTGGACACGGTGCGTATTGTTAGGAGGTTCTTCTCTGGGGAGCCCTTACCACCGGTAGCTTGGACCCTGTTCCCGATACTGGTGGGCTACTATTTTTTATTCTTTTAAATAAGTTTTTTTTATACTTTTAATAGAAATATTTAAAAAATGTGAAAGATATGACCAGAAAATAAACAAAGGAAGTAAAATGTCAAAAATGTGTGGGTTCGACAAAAGCTATCGAAATGTCACGTGATCCCTTATACTTTGGCACTTTTGCCCGCGACTTCGTACGCGCATATTCCGTTTTTTCCCATTTCCATAAGAATTTTGGAAAAGCGCAGTCTCTTGATGCATCTCTCTCTCTGCATTTCCCATTTTGCCTACACGCCAAATTTCACGACGCTTTCTACGACCAGTCGTTTCGTTTGTGCGTTAGCTGACAGTCACTCAGGCACTAAATCACTCATTAACGGAAGTATTTTAAATTACATTAATTTCGAAAATCGCCACCGCTAATAGAATGGCTCTTGGTCTAGAGCCTCTTATCACCTTTACGACACTCAAGAACAAAAGCCATAATCTTACCAACACCACTTACGTACACGACAACTCTCATTTTTCTCACTTCAAGACTCCACATCTACATTTTACAACCTCAAAATGTTTATACCGAAAACCTACATGGTAAGTTACTTAATACAATTTATCCTAAAGGCAAGCGGGACTCCCGACACGGCTTATGCATTTGCCTCGCAGTTTACGGGCGCAGTTGACTTTGTTATGTTAAGGTCTAATGAGGCAGCTGCAATGGGAGCTCATTTCGCTTGCTGACACTCTGTCAGGCGTAGTTATGAAGAAAAATTGTTGGTTTTAAAAGTTTAAGCTCAGTTTTTAAGAATGGTGACTAGTTTAGAGTAGGTTTTGCTTTGTACGTTGGGAAGTTTGGCTCATGTCAGTGGGGAAGAATATGGGACGAAGTTTGCCTAACAGCGTGCTTACTTTTATGCAGAAACTAATGGCTTTTAGTTTAGTGTAGAGCCAACTAGTCGTACTCAGCGCTTTTCCTCCACATTTATTATGCACACAGCCAACGTGTGGAACTCTCTGCCAACGCCTGTGTTCCCTTCCACTTATCTGTCTGCCTTCAAATCAAGAGTCAATAGGCATCTTCTGGGTACGCTCGCGCCATCATAGACCTCATCTATCGCTTTCTATCAGATGTGATCGAGGTCTAGATCAAATCCATTCCTCAATACACGAAAAATCAGTGGATTCGTATACATGTAAGTCAAAAATTATACGTATTGTGGAAACGTAGTACCAGGTAAATATCCTGTCGTTTTTCAGGACAGTCTAGCCATACACAAAAATCTAATTCCCATCAGCTATTGAGGCATCTTTGGTTAGCAAACAGACTTTCCTGTTCAAAATTTGTATTGTATTTTTCAGGGGTTATCTTATTCAGTACCAGCAAAAAAACAGTGAGTTCTTTGCCCATTAATTGAAGGAAACTTGACTACAAATCGGATCGATATTGACTCGAGTCAATTACTTTACATACTGAAAAAAAAAAAAAAAACAGGTTTTTTTTTTATTTGCTAACGAGCCTTCACTGTCCGTCCGTCTGTCATCGGGCTGTACCTACCTCAAGAACTGTAATAGGTAGACAGTTGAAAGAAAAATGGCAAGATTTCTATAAGAGCTGGACCTTATTTTTATTTTTCATGTCCCAAAATAAGCTTCATTTAGATTGGTTTGTTTTTATGTTGAAAATATCATCCCGTTTGTAAATAATTTCTAAATAGCCACATTTTTTTTAGGTTTGTATCAACTATTGTTCGTATTGTATCAAAAGCTACCTTTTATCCGACTGTTGCGTAGCCTAAAAGTGTACTTAGCGATAAGCAATTAAGGAGAGTAATTAGCGACCTCGTTTCTATTTGTTGCAATTTCTCTTCAAGAATTTCCAAAAAAATAGGGCATCTGTCGAATGAGATAGTTGCGGTATGATTGCCGGGTGTCAATTAATGGCGCGGGTCGATGACCAGAGATTCTGTTACTGGTCAAAAACTGGTAATTGAACAAAACGCTTTCCTTAATCTTTTATGACAAAGATTTATTGTGCATTGGATAATGCATAATAAATCAGCATGGTAGTGATATGGTGCCTTAAAACTAATTAATTGAATAACAGATAACACCATTTCTGAAAAAAATTAATATTCATAGTCTTTGAATAACAAAGCATTTTACACGCGAAATGAATCGTCAATAGCTGCGTTCTGAAACTATTATTCGAAAACCATTTATATAAAATAAAGATAACTTTTTTGTGGCCACATAAAAATATATTTCTTGCGTATGTTATTACCTTAAAAAATAAGGGTATTCCTCTTATACATAGCATATTAAAGGGACACTATCGTTTTGTCGCCAGGTACGTTTTGGCCAACCTTAACAGCGTGTATTTCTATTGCCACATGCCGTTATAACAAGAAAAAATAAGTTAAATAAAAATTAAAAGGGTTCCAAGAAATGTGTTTTTTTTCGGTTTTTGTTACGGAACCCTTCGTGTGAGAGCCCAACTCGAATTTGGCTGGTTATTTTAATATATAACCTCCAAAATGTGCAGATTTTCTCCAAAAGATTCGAAGCATTAATACACAAATAGTGGTAACATTATCTTTGATTGCTTCTAAAGTCGGTTCCAGATAAACGTGCAATAAAGTACATTGACCCACATACATTTATTGACTTTCTTAAGATCAAAATCAGAAATAATGACATAAAGCTGTCCTGAATCGACTTCTATCGTGATCCTTTACGTTTTCTAATAATGAAAATCAGTTCTTAATTTATTGTTCTAGTATCTACGAAGAGATATTAGGGTAAGGTCAATGTACTTTATTGCACGTTTATCTGGAACCGACTTTATATGTGAGGACAATGCAAAGAACAAGAAAGTATAATATACTTTCTTGTTCTTTGCAGGTAAGAGATGACCAGTCTCAACTGACGGCACCCGTTCACGAACATGACGCGTGTATCAGCACCATCTAGCTCAACCATTTTGAAGGGAACCAAATGATTCAACACACGCGCCTTGGCAAGCTCTCAACTGCCAAGATCATTAACTAACTTAAAGCAACCAAGGGCTTGAAACTATTTGACTATTCGGCATCCTTTGTTCAGTGTTTAATCGAGACGGTAAGGCCTAGGAAATTCTAATCTTTGAGGGATTTTCTTTGTAATGTTCCGTATTGGGTTCTATAGCCACTCACCGCCGTATAAAGGCATTCCTGTAAGGCAGTGGCTCCCAACCTTTATTTAACCTGGGATCACTTTGATTTCTCTGCGGTTAGCAGGGTTAAAAAAGAAAAGTTGCGGTTTACGATTTATGACGTATTAAAAAAAACTACTCACCAGATCTCGTTCAAACCAATTTTCGGTGGAAGTTTACATGGTAATGTACATCATAGATATTTTTTTAGTTTTATTATTCTCTTATTTTAGAAGTTACGGGGACACACACACATTTTACCACTTTGAAATTGTCTCTTGCGCAAATTATTCAGTTTAGAAAAAAATGATTTTAGAAACCTCAATATCATTTTTGAAGACCTATCCATAGATACCCCACACGAATGGGTTTGATGAAATATTTTTTTTTTTTGAGTTTTAGTTCTAGGTAAGTATGGGGACCCCCAAAATTTGTTTTTTTTTTCCATTTCTGTGTGACAATCTTAATGCGGTTCACAGAATACATCTACTTACCAAGTTTCAACAGCATAGTTCTTATAGTTTCGGAAAAAAGTGGCTGTGGCATACGGACGGACAGGCATGACGAATCTATAAGGGTTCCGTTTTTTGCCATTTGGCTACGAAGCCCTAAAAAACCTAAACTATGCAAATTAACAAAAATAAATCAAAAACTTGTTAAATAACCGGAACGAGTCGTGAGCATACTCTCCGTTGGTCGATTTGACGAAGACAGCTCTGACGCTTCACGTTGTTGGTTTGTCAGTCAATGCTCATCGACTATTGGGCTTGCAAGTTTTTTTCGCCCACCGTACATTGGTGAGATCATCCCGCTGATTAACACAGCGGATTCTAGGTTGATAGCAAAGTGTTGTCTGATTGAAAATTAAAGTAGCAATAACATTTTTGAGGTGAAAAGATTGAAATTTGAAAGCTTCCACGGACCATATTTAAGCTCATGCGGTCCACCAGTGGTCCACAGACCACAGGTTGGGAACCATTGCTGTAAGTAAGGGAACGATACTCGATAACTTACGTGATAAATATTCTGTGTACAGTATGGCGTTGTGATGGATAGTGATAATTCTCTCATAATTATTGTAAGTTCTCTTTATAAAACATCATATTTATTAGTTTATAATTTTAGCATATATATGTATTTTATTAGTATATATGTTATTATATTATTTGTGTAATGTATTGAAAAGATTCAATTTAAATGTTTTTATTATTTGTTGTTGTACACCTACCACAATGTAGTCTTTTTAACCCAAAGGTTGACTGGTAGAGAATGCATTGTTGCATTAAGTCCACCCATGTACCACTATTGTGCATAAAGTTTAAATAAATAAATAAATAATTAACACAGGGAGTTTCGAAACACTCTGCGTCGTTTTTAATATTAATATTCTGGGAATTGATACTCAAAATGCTGGGGAGATATTATCGTTGTACTTATATGAATTTCGTGAATATTTTTTAACGGTTTGTAGTTATGTTTATTGATTATGGGATGTGTAGTGTTACGCGAATGTTTGGAAAGACATCAGTATTTAAAAAAAAAACTGAAAATAGCACCGGTGACCGAAAGTTGTATAAAAATCGGTGGTTATGGTTATGTGATGTTGAATGATGTAACCATAACTTTGTAACCTAAATTATTTTTAAAAGAGTGCCCGCGGAGTTTCTTGCACATTTTTCTCAATAGAGAGATCGGTCGGTTGTTCGAAAGCGTAGATACACTTTTGAACAACCGACCTTGACAAATCAAAAGTGCCTGTTAATGGTCAAATAAATATTATAATATAGAAATATAAATATAATAATAATATGAAATAGTCTGAGTTTGAGGCACGGGGAACAAGTCGTGACAACGTTTTGTGCATGAGCGAACATGGTAACAGGGGTTGAGAAAAGCCAAAGAAATTATGGATAGATGACAGAAAGGGAAAACATGCTGATTCTTATAGTAAGCCAAAATTAAACTTTAATGTACAAAACTTTCATCAGTCAATATTTTCCATTTAAATCAAAAGCGAACACATAAAGGCTTATCTTCTTTGTCAGTAATGAATCCTCATATTGATCACGAATCCCGGACAGATATCGGATCACGATAAATACTGAGCGTGACCGTGGCTCCGGATCACCCCGAATAAACTCCCAAACCCGAGATTACTATAGATTTAAGCGTAACTACCCTTTCCGGTTTATTTACGGCACAACAAATGCCGATTGCGGCGTGTGCGTGTGTCATCCGGCCGATTGTAAATCAAACGGGTGTTAGGGCCGTGATACATGGCGCGGTCCGGTTGAATTCGGTGCGGTGCGGGCCGGGCCGGCGGGTGCTGTGCCGGACGCGGCGGTGGTTTCCGGACTGACGTCAGAGTGCAGCTACGTCATTGAATGGCAGTCAATTACTTTTAGGTAGTGGATAGTTTGAGGAGGTTGGTGAAAAAAGTGGATCTACCAAGATTGCGGAATCGTTATTTTTTCTGCATTACTACAGTATGAGTATCAAATGAAAGGGATTGCTGAGGAGAACACGACACGACAAAACAAAGTCACATTAAATCCAAAATATGGAAGACCATCCAAAATGTATAAAAGCTTGTTTCAAAAAAGTTTTTCTTATCATTAATTTATTTTGTTTCATGCCTAGTTGCCTAGTTGAGTCCGGTCAAACTGGAAGCTGACCCTTACTTAGTCAAAAGGCTATTTAGAGGAAGATTGAGATTCATTGATTGTTTATGCATCAACACACCCCATAATAGGCTAGTTTCCATCATCCACAAATTGCAAAACTATTTAGTCCGTCAGTTAGGGTATTGAAAAATATTAGACACGTATTTTTTGTTTACGAGAGTATGGCAACGCTAAGTGCTGTCCGCCCTCTTTAGCATAAAAACTACCGCTTTTAACGTTGTATCGTTACGGTTGTTTTTAGCACGCGGGTTCGCTAGCGTTAATTTAGCCAACAACTCCAGCCCCCGTAGCCAAAGTTACTTTCCACTAGCGTTATCGAAAGTAGAAAGCTAAATGTATGATACTGACATTTTGTTTCGAAAAGTCACGTGGTAATCAAATGTCAGTTTCAATCAACTTTGGCTACAGGGGCAGTAGTGTGATCCTGTAACAATCTTGCGTTTTTTAAGCCTGTATCGAGATGCGACGTCCGTCTTCAGGCACCCACTGCGCGGCAATCCTGGCCCATCTGCCCTGCAACCTGTAAATCTGGCTCGCCTAATTCCATAGCTGTGTTGCGGATTCTGTCGGTCCGATTGATCTGCAGAATGCTACGCTTCATCGCTAATTGTCAAACCTTTTTTTTAAGGGTTGTATATCATCAAATCACGCCTCCCGTTCTGGGTGGAGCAAAAGAGAGTGTCAGACTATTACGAAATAAAACCTATTCGTGTTCCTCTTAATGTCCTTTGAGTTCCAGGGCCGCGGTGACTCTTTCGAACAAATTTCGCTACCCTGGGTAAAACCTTAAACTTCGACTTCTGAGCCTCAGCCAAAGAATACGTCTGAGTGCCATAGGTTAGGAGATAAACACATGTCGACGAGCTGTATGACATTGTTGACATTTGTAAAAATCTCACCTTTGTTATTTAAAATGACAGCTCACTTCACCCTCTCTTCACTTCAATTGCCACCGTGAGTTTTTATAGAATAGACCGGCCTGGTCGTATCCGTTCAGCGATTTAGGCGTGAAAGCTTAACCAATAAACTCACATTTGCATTTTTATTATCAGTTAAGATAAGTTTAACGAATCGAAACTATTCAGAACTAACGACTCACTAAGAAACCTCACACGTTAGAGTCTTTGACAGGAAATTTTGGAAATTTCCTATAGACACATTACAATACCAAATTCAATCGCTTCATATAGGCCCCAAACTGTGGAGTCACAAAGTAGACAGAAACAGAAGATATGCTCGATACAACGATCGAAAACGCAGACATGAGTCGCTGTCGACTTAAGCTCTTTAAAGGCTGACAATTAATCAGATGTAACTATTTCAAAACTTCGAAACAATCATATTTTATTGAGAACCAAATTCTTCTAGCGGCTTCGCCCACGTGATCCCTAGGGAACATACACCCGGGATAGAAAGTAGCCTGTGTTATTTCAGACTATAATCTACCTCTGCGCCAAATTTCAAGAAGATCCTTTCAGACGTTATGACGTGATAAAGTAACAAAGATTCATCCATCTATCACAAAGTTTCGTATTTATAATATTAGTAGGAAGTAGGACATTATGTGACATTTCGCTAGCACTCGATTGACCCTTGTTTTTTTTTAAACCTTGCCCCACACTAGGAATTTATCCTGTTTCGTGGGTGCGTTTACAAACATACAAAGTCACATACACAAACAGCCAGACCCGGAACAACTATCTGTAGGTCATACAAATATTTGTTCCATGCGGGAATCGAACCCACGACACGCTACGCAGCAGCCGATCGCTAAACCACTGCGCCAACCGTGTCGTCAACCGTCGTCATGGCCTGGAGCAGCACACTGCAAGAGGCTCACACCAGCCTGCCAAATTTTATTGAGGATAAGAACAATGAAAGGAAAAAAATGCATTTTTGATCTAGCTACGCTCGCTCTCGCAATCAAAATGGTCTTGAAGCTGAAGTTTTCGGCTTGTAAACAACTTAAGGTTCGTGTGTTCTAAATGGATTGGAATTTCGAGACCACTTTGCTTGCTTTCCCAAAAAAATTATTAAATAATAACAGCCACACAGGTCGATCTTCAAGGTTGCCGAGGTTGGTCTGTGGATGAGTGACCATCTTAACATACCGAGTTTCCTCCGTGCCTCGGAAAGCACGTTAAGCAGTTGCTCCCTGCTATCATTTGGAGATCTTTGGTAGACATTACGGTTAGTCAGAAACCAGAAAATCTGAGATCAGTCCGGCACAGTGTTACCCAGTTAGGTCAGATTTTGGAGGTCTGGTAGACAACCGCTTCGCGTAAAATACTGATATTCAGCTGAATCTAGTTTGACTGGAAGCTGACCCAATATAGTTGGGAAAAGGCTTATGATAAAGCATCCAAGGTGGCTAATGTATGAATTAGCTCCAATCGCGCTTGCATTCTAATCTAATGCTGAAGTGGTCACAATTTGTTTTTTGGCCTTGAAAATTATACTATCCCCGACAGCGAAGAGTTTTATTTATGTACTAGCTGTCCCCCGCGGCTTCGCTCCCGACAACTACAATTTTCTGATTTAATTTTTTTTGCTTTTAAACCTTCCCTGTATTCAGGCGAACTAAACAAAAAAAGAATTACCGAAATCGGCCCGAGCGTTCTCGAGTTTTAGCGAGACTAACGAACAGCAATTCATTTTTATATAAATATAGTAGATTTTGTTTTAGTGTCATAGTGTGCTAGCTAACAAGGTGATAAATATTTTTTTTTTTTTGTGTCATGTAAATTTTAGAAGGAATTTTGAATTTTGAATTACTTTGCATACGAATTATTGTAAAATTCTAGTTCCTAGAACATATAACAGACAGTTGTGTTGCTGGGGAGTTTGTTGACCACTTCTTCTCCACAGCTAAACACTAGGAAGTGGTGACGGGCGGGCGTTTTGGGGGACTGTCTTTTGTAAAACTTGACGTTTAAAAAGTGCTGACCCTCAGCCTAATTTGAATAAATGATTATTGAATTTTGAATTTTATGGGGCGCGAAAATATTGAATACCTACGAAAACGCGAAATTTAAACAGTAGTTTGTTCAAAGCCTTCTATGGCATCTATTCTGTGTTTTCGTGCCGATAGACGGGAGTCGAGTCTAACCCCTAATACTGGGCGATTAACTGAGCCGATTAGTGAAACACATTGTTTAGATCACTTGTTTAGCTCTAGTCATTTGTTAGTTGGCTGTGTTGGTTCATCAATTAGGCTTGTAATTGGATTAATTGCTGCAAAACGTTTTGAATTGTGCGTGTTTTGGATTAGGTTTGTTTTATAAAGCAGATGAAGTTGTTGGAAATTTTATGTTCAATATTTTTGTTGACATACGTTCAATGCTGGACATGGGCTCGCGTCGATACATGGATCAATCCTGTGGTTCTAGCGTCCAACGAATTTCCTGCTACCGTCATCTAGAGCTTTAGACAAGTGACATTCTGTCAACAAAAGTGCGGTAGAAGCGATTGTTAAAACGTCAAAAAAAAACAACCAATCCAAGATCAATCCTAGTAAACAAATTCTTGCGTTACTGAATGTCTAACAGACAACGTGCATACGAAACTTCTGGTCGTAGAAGGCTTAAATCTGGCATAGAACTTCCCTACACACCGTCAGCACTAATATGATTTCCCAAAATTTCTACGGGAACGGAAAATAACTAGTCTGTCAATATACTTGAAACTCTTCCGTAACTGAGTCACTGATCGTACAGCAGAACATAGGTACTGGTAGTATAAAGCTGAAATTTGGCATGTGGGAAAGACCTTCGAGAGAGTAGGGAAGCACTTATACCGAGAGGATTTTTCAAAATTCTCACGAGAATGGGAAAAACGGGATATATGCGCTACGAAGTCGTGGCCCCCAAAGTTTGTCCCTTAAAATTTGGTATTTTAACAATCGCACTTTGTGTAAAGCCTCAGTGTTCCAATTCTACTAATTTTCACATTCGTATCTCATTCGCAAACTGTCAAAAATTTATGAAAATTAAGGCTTTTTTGACAGTTTGCAATTGACATGCGAATGCAAAAGTTTGATCATCACTACATAGTATAAAAAAGTCGCTTTCTTTGTCCCTATTATCCATATATAGAAATAAGCATATATATATATGTGTATGCTTAAATCTTTAAAACTACGCAACGGATTTTGATGCGGTTTTTTTAATAGATAGAGTGATTGAAGAGGAAGGTTTATATGTATAACTAGCTGACCCACGCAACTTCGTCTGCGTCACATTTTACCTGGATTTCGTTTACTACAAACCTCACGGAACCCGAGACCCTTCCAACGAATGCAAAACCGTGGAAATCGGTTCGTGCGTTCTGGAGTTATAGCGTCAGGAAGGAAAACCCGACTTTTTTTTATATTATAGATAACATCCATTAGTTGCACCCGTGCAAAGCCGGGGCGAGTCGCTAGTTGCTTTATTAAATGCAAGTAAAGGTTCTTCTTATTGTGTCAGTAGTAAGATCTGACGACCCCACACACCTAAGTGTCAGAGTTTCTAAACCGCCTCAAGGGTTTCTGACATGGTTTAACGACCGCCATTTGGTAGCTGTGACCCCCGGCTTATACGTGCCTACCAACGGGTTGGGCCCGCCCGGAGTGGAACCATTGGTTTCACTTGACGGTACTAATATAAATCGTATTAACATAAAAATAAAGTATAAAATAAATTGCGACCGGTGGAACCAATGGTTCCACCGCCGTGTCTAACCGGTTAAAAATTAAAAGAATTGGCCCTCAGGTCATCAGTTCTCCTTGTGGGATAGTTTTCATTTAATCCAGTATAAACCGTTGAATTAAACAGCATGTTTCATACCTAACCTTTATTTTTTTAGGGTTGGGAAATCATCCAATGACTTCCCCCGCTCTGGGCGACGCGGGAGGGAGTCCCAAACTTCTACTGACTAAAACCCATCGATGTTCCTTCATTGCCCTTTGTGTTCCGCATTTTCCATAGCTAACCCTTCGCTGCTGTATCGTGTCGCTAACAATGTTTCAATAAGACAAGGGTACACATTGTTTCGACCATTGTTTTTGTCCTAGTAATCAGTTAGCTTTCATTATTGTATATCAATTACTTAATTGGGTTAATTTAATTGACTTTGATGGACAAGCTTTTCTTTAAGAAATCATAAAGTTATGAGTCCTTTGTCATGATTAATGTCATAAATGTTGGCGAAGTTAGAATTGTTGTCACAAGATTTTAAACTTAGGGCGGATTTTATCAATCTGCAACTGAACGCATTCAACATATGAACCACATTTACGAGATGGTAGTGCCATTATTTTCTATGGTATATTGACACTGACAACTCTTGAACGCAGCTTGATCGCGATCAAAGGGCCAAAACTTCTAATTTTAAAACAACTTTCGCATTCGTATGTCAATCGAAAACGGTCAAAAAGCCTTTGACAGTTTGCGATTGACTTGCGAATGCGATCCGTATGTTAAAATATTTATGTATAGCCAACTGCTGCCAGCGGTTTCAGAAGTATCACTGATTCATAGCAATACTACCGTCGAGTACCGTAAGAAAAAAATAAACAGTTTCCTGATAGGATGGGTTCTGGGAGCGAACCCGCGTATAAAAATGAATTACGCGGTGTCCTGCGTGAGCGACGAATACGACGCGACGCGACGCAACACGACGCAACGTAATGCGACGCGATGCTATACGCGAAAAATGTCCTACGTAATTTTGGTCATTACTTCTCGAATCATGGAGAAGTACAGTACAATTTTGCTTGAAAGTTAATAAAAAACTTTTTACAAAAAAATACAACCGACTTTTAAAAAAAAAAACTACAAAGTAAAAAATAACTTTAATTTCGGAAGTCGGTGTTTTTGTTACTTTCTTCGTATTTTGACACCGACTTCCGAAATTAAAGTTATTTTTTACTTTGTAGTTTTTTTTTTTTTAGAAGTCGGTTGTATTTTTTTGTAAAAAGTTTTTTATTTTTCACTTTTTAGTGGTGCCCCACACCTAACAACACCACTACAAAATCGCAGGAAAGCAAAATACGCAATTTCGATTATCAAAGAATCATCTAAATAGTCAAATTCCAGCTATTTCGATTTAAAATCCAAAGTTCGTAACCGATTTTGATATGACTTAATTGGGACCAATCTGATATCCTTTCAGATAAAACAAAAAAATTTCAAATCGGTTCATAATTGTCGGAGTTATGAGGTAACAAACATAAAAAAAAAAACATACAACCGAATTGATAACCTCCTCCTTTTTGGGAAGTCGGTTAAAAATAAACGATTCCTATAATGTTTATGTTTTTTGTCCCACAACAATCTTTGCTCACACACTGCGGCGACCAACGCTTCTGAATCAACCATTACGTAGTTCGTGGTGTCACATCTGAGGCCTTAGTGTGAGTTTTTTCGACTCACGTTCGAACGCGTTCGATTGCGAGCGCGTTAGAATTTAGTATGGGAAATTAGGTTCTACGAGTGACCACCAGGTGGCACTATAACTAAATTCCCATACTAAATTCTAACGTGCTCGCAATCGAACGCGTTCGAACGTGAGTCGAAAAAACTCACACTAAGGCCTCTGGTCGCCCTCAAAACAAGTCCGCGTTACGTCTCGTCTCGCCGCAGATTGTCATATAGGCCGCATGTAGGGTATACCGTTGAGTTGATCGCGTTCGTCGCGTTCGCAGCGTCGCGTCGCGTAGCGTTCGTCGCTCACGCAGAACACCGCGTTAGAACCTAAGCTGTGAACTAAACCAGTCAAATTGTTCTGGTAAATCTTATAATGACAGTTATACAAGTTAAAGAGACTAATGTGTGCTATTTTATATAAAATAAAAGTAATATTACTCCCCGTATTTTTCCAGTTTGAATGTCAGCTGATAATTTAGGTTACCGGTGACAGCAATAATCCTGTATATTTACGCATTCATAATAAGTTTTCACAAATAATTACACCCTAATTTCATTTAAATACTAATTAAACATAATTCTAAAATCATCATCTGCCTAGCCTTTTCCCAGCTATTTTGGGGTCGGCTGTCAGTCAAACCGGATTCAGCTGAATACCAGTATTTTACGTGGAACGGCTGCCTACCAGACCTCCACAACCTATTAACTTGGTAACACGATACTCCTAGGCAAGACTGTAGTCAGATTTTCTGGCTTCTGACTATCCGTAACGACTGTCAAAGATCTTCAAATAACATCCGGTACCAACAGCTTAACGTGCTTTCCGAGGCACGGAGGAAACTCGGTACCTATTTTAAGATGGTCTCCCATCCACAGACCAACCTCGGCAAGCGTTGCTTCACCTTGAAGATCGACCTGTGTGGCTGTTATTATTTAGCCACGAGCTCCTCCAAATATAATTTTAAAATATGGAACACAAATTTGACATGTCACTTGGACAGTGTTGCCAACTTGCTATGTTATAATCTTCAATCTTTAAATTCCTATGTTATAGTGTCGCTATGTATATAAGTGTCCTAATATTATACATCATGTAGAGTCCCTGTGTGTACACATTTTTATTTTTATCAGTGCAATATTTCATTTCCATTCGAATGACCAGCCCCGGAAAAATGCAATTTTCCGGGTGTATAAAAGTTGGTCCTAAATGTTTAGCCATATTTCATTACACGTTCTTATGTGTCCATTTATTGGGGATTTGCGTTAAACCTGGGCACAACTGAAAACATGGGTACTAATAAAAAAAAGTGTATAAAATATTTACATCAACTTATATAAAACCAGCTAACGCCCGTGGTTTCGCCCGCTTGATAAATTATATACTAAAACCTTCCCCGAGAACCACACTATCCTAAAAATATTATTATAAATAGAAATATTATTATTATTATTATTCCTTTATTTCAGGCAACAGTAGCCCATACAAAATAAAATACACCTTTACAACAAAATATATCTATCTATCTTCTATCTATCTATACTTATACTAAATCTGTAGAGAGGTCAATTCTGTACATGAAATATATTTCTAAAATAACTATCAGGGGGTGATTAGGGATCGATACTGATGCCAAAAATGCAATCAGTACAATTTTTGTCTGTCTGTCTGTCTGTCTGTCTGTATAACCGTTATAGAAACAAAAACTACTCGACGGATTTTAACGAAACTTGGTACAATTATTATTCATACTCCTGAGCAGGTTATAGTATACTTTTCATCATGCTACAATCAATAGAAAAAATGAAAAAAAAAAAAAGAAAATGTCAAAGTTTGGTTGTTTGTCAATCACGCCAGAACGGCTTAATGGATCTTAATGAAATTTAGAACAAAGATAGATTATAGTCTGGAATAGCACATAAGCTACTTTTAATCCCAGGAACATGTTCCCTAGGGATCACGCGGGTGAAGCCGCTGGCAGAAGCTAGTAGAAAATATGTCATTGTAAGTGTGTATGTATGTGTGTGTTTTTGTGTGGGGGTGTGTGTGTGTGTGTGTATGTATGTTTATAGTATTTTGCATTTAGGTTCCCTGGACAGTGCTATGGAGCACTAAGAAAGGATATATGAAGGCGTATGCAGTCGCGGGCAAAAGCTTGTAAGTAGATTGGTGATTTCAGGTGAAAATATAAAAAGAACCAGCCAAGTGCGAGTCTGACTTGCACACAAAGGGTTGCGTAACCAAACCTTAATTTTTAGGGGTCCGTACCCAAAGGGTAAAAACGGGAAATGCACAATCTGTAAAAATATTAACTATCTACCTGTAATGGTCCTTGAGGTATAGTCCACTGACAGACAGACGAACGTACGGACGGACAGCGGAGACTTAGTAATAATACTAATAATAGGGTTCCGTTAGTTTTGGGTACTAAAAACCACTTTGAAGAAAGAACCAAAACCGAAATTCCTTTAAAACAAAACCACCTAATTTTTAACTTGGGGTACCAGGCTCTCATAAACTACAGCAGATCTTTAGCAACGCTCTAAATCATTAGACTAACGGACTTATAACAAGCAATATAATTCCAACCACTTCTTTATGCTGCCTCAATATTCTCCAAGTCATTAGTTGGCACAGCCAACGGTTTTGATTGCAATACCCATTATGTGGAACTTCATTAACTCGATTATCTTACAGGAAACTTTCTGGGTTCCTCGAAAATTGCTCGGGCAATTTGTATTGAGAAATTAGTTAGTATTGATGTTTTGACACTGTTGGCTCGTTTAGCCTCGGTTCGGTTCGGGTTAACAAAGCGACCTACGTAATAAATGGGGTGGGTGTCTTTAGGTAAGGAATTTATTTTATTTTCACGCTTGCTTTTTCCTATGAATTTGCTCAGTTTGCTACCGTTCCACGGGAACAGTGCATTTTTCCGGTTTTCATAGAACTACTCAACGATAGTGCTTTCTAAAGGTTGATTTCCACCAAACGGATTGGAAGGATACATACGGATGCGGCGACAGCCGATCGCGTCCGGCAGGATGTCGACGCATTTGTTTGGCTCCGTACCGTTGCTTGCAAACGTAGCCGTTTTTACGCCTTACCATATAATTATAGTTTCATTTCTACCGTGTTACTAAGCCCACGGCTCAGAGGCACGCGACGACAGCCGAAAGGTTCCGATTGGATACGATGACAGGCGAAGTTAGCCGATCGCGCTTCGCGGCTTACTTTCGGCTACGATCCTGTCAAATCGTGTGTAGCGGAAAACGCCCGCGGTCAAGCTGCTGTGTGCGACTTGGTAATCACTACATATTAATTAACCAAGTCCTCCACCACGTCTGTCGGTCTGTCCGTTCGCAATAAACTCAAAAACTACTGCACCGATTTTCATGTTGTTTTCACCAATAGATAGAGTGGTTCTCGAGGAAGGTTTTAGTATACAATTTGTCAAGCAGGCAAAGCCGCAGGCATCGTCAGTTATATAGACTTTAAATATTGTTTATAAAATTTTATATCGTTTAAATATTGTAAAACCCGTTCCGATCCGATGCTATGCGAGCCGTTTGGTGAAAAGCATCCTTAACAGTTCGTACTATAATTTTCATAAGTTCAGGGCTTCGAGAAACTACTGCAAACAAACAGAAAATAGTTTGATCTTCTTGAAGTAAGAAGCTTGGTACAAATAAAAAAACGAGAATTATAATAATATATTTTTAACACAAAACTTGTAAAACGTCAGAAGCTAGTCAGAACTAAGCACTTTCATTTACGAGTTAATTTGACGATCGACCCAGTACCTACTTCAGATTTAACTGAGAAAAACAAACAAAATCAAGCTAGCGTAGAACATTAACGTAAGTACAAGAAAAAAAAATGAGACGAAAAAAGAACATACGTCCCACATAAGACTAAAACATATATTCTTAAAAGGAAATTACGCGGGGCGTGTAAATACAATCATGGTTTGATGGATGTACTCGGCTACTCAGTCTACCGAGCCTAATGGCAAGGAGGAAGTGATCAAGCTGTAACAAGCTCAAAGACTTATAATCTGCCAACCGAGCGAAAATCCTTAAAATTAAAGATCGCGACCTCTCGGCTAAAAATAGGATTTAAAAGCCATGAGCCGACAGATTTTACTCGAAAAAGTGATTTTTCTTAGAGAATATGCACTTTGAGTCTTTGCATTGAATGTAATGCTTAGAACGAGTTGATGCAGTCAATCAAATGGTACCTATCCTATGTCGACTCTTTGTTTTCTGAATTTTATAATATTATGGCTTTCATATATTCCATCGCTTTTTATCAGGCGTGGTTAAGAGCAAGCCCATTACATAATATAAAAAAACGAACAGTATTAGGGAGCAGAATCCTGGGTCTTACTATGGTATATTGTTCAATTATTTAATTGAACAAAAGATTAGTACTAGTAGGTACTATTGTAGGTTAAATCAGTTATGTTACTATAACAATATCTAGATATCGTTATTACTAATGAGCAATACCTTGCCATCAATAATTACCTACTCACTGAAGAAAGTAAGTTATACTCATCATCATATCCAATGCTGGACATAGGACTCCCCCAAGTAACGCCACAACAACTAGTTCTGTGCCATGTGCTACCCGCGACCTTCACGAGGTCATCGGTCCACCTTGTGGGTCAGTTGGTCTCACAATTATGACTCAAATTAACTAAATCTCTCTCTAAACAAAACAGGCAAGAGAATCACATGCCCATTTACCAAATATCTATACTTATATTATGAAGCAGAAGAGTTTGTTCGTTTGTTTCTTTGGTTGAACGTGCTAATCTCAGGAACTACCGGCTTGAATTTAAAAAATCTTTTTGCGTTGGATGGTCCATTTATCGAGAAAGGCTATAAGCTATATGACATCACGCTATGACCAAAAGGAGCGGAGCAGCAATAAGAAATGTTGAAAGCGGTAAAAAAGCTTCCGTTGCGTGAATCTCAGACTCTACTGGTCCGATTTGAAAAAAAGTTTCAGTATTAGATAGCCCATTCATTGAGGAAGGCTATAAGTTATATATCATCACGCTAAGGCAAATAGGAGCAGAGCATTAATGGAAAATGTGACGCAGACGAAGTTGCGTGGGTCAGCTAGTTAGTATATATCTGGATACTTATTACGTAATAATACGAATACATTGGTATTTGGTAAGCGAGGCCATCTTGCTTTTACGTAACGTAATTTTTCATTGTTTCACGACTTACGTACCTACATGTTGAAGTACGCCTCTCACGGAGAAGAGCAACCTACAATACGAATAATTTATGTTTGCCCATGCGAAGTACGTCGCAAACGATTGCGCAGAATGTCAATTTGACAAGAAACTTTTATCAGCGGGTAGGTCGCGTATGCAGTCTCAGTCCCTCGTATACGTTCGATGCATACTTGTGTCCCGCTTACTCAATGCAATAGGACTGTTGGTGCGAAAAGTGTTATTGTTTTAAAATATTTATTTTGGTTTTTCTTACTGTCTCATTTGTGTTTTGAGTGTTTTTGTGGTGTATATGTTTGTTGTGTTACTTTGTGACCTTGTTATTGTTACTGGTTGTGTTTCTTTCTTGTTAATAATACAAAACGTATGAATAAGAAAAACATTCTACGAACGTAACACTTTTTTACGCGATGGGACCTGCGCGGTCGTCACTAAAAGCTAACTTCGCATGTGCAAAGATAAAATATTCGTACTGTATCTGCCTAGCCTATTCTTGTGCGTCTCGCATCCATCGGCTACACGTGAGCTTCACTATCATCGGATCAGTCCTCGGTCCACCTTGTGAGAGGCCTTCCAACGTTGCGTCTTCTGATACGCGGTTGCCACTCCAGAACTTTTCGGCTCCATCAACCAGGGGGCCGAGTCACCCGCGTCCGTAGGAGAATACCCTTCAGCGAATCCCTACACGTGGTCCCCGGGTGGTGCTAAACAGGTGACACTAACCGCCTCAGTGGTCTAGTGGTTATACCACCTGATTCAGACTCAGAGGTCCCGGGTTCGATTCCCAGCGGGGGCAAATTTTTTGCTCGGTTTGGTTGGTGGTAGGACTTGTTCTAAGTCCGCCTGGCAAGCTACCACCATCATGTCTAAGTCTGTCGCCATAACAACTATGTTAACAGCATTGTTGTGTTCCGGCAGTTAGAGGTATGATAGCCAGTTCCTCTGTGTAAGAGGAATCCGGGTGAAACTCGCATCCATCTTCGGCCTAATCATCACTTTCCATCAGGTGAGATTTGGGCCAAGAGTTTCCTCGTTCTGTATAAAAAAAAAAAAAAAAACCATCTCACTCACACACGCACACTCACTTATATGTCCATTAATGTTCACTAACAATAAAAGGAACAGTTACTGGATACTTGTAGATAGATTTATGACCACAGTTTCCTGCTCGGGAAACAATCTAAACCCCATTCTTTTTACGCTTTCACAATCTCTTCATTTACGATACTCATGGGTAAGGCCATTTTTTTGTACGGAACCCTCAAGAAACCCACAAATTACCTATAAACATATGATTAAATCCTCACTAACAAATTCTTTATTCACCCCACACGACACCTACGGGAAATCACAGCACAGTTTATTATTCATACCCGATACACCAGCCAGCGAACTCCTCATACAAGTTAATATATTCTGCTTATATTCACATTTATCAAAATTAGCTCTTATTAATATTACCCAACCTCGGAGTTCGGTGCAGACAAAGACAGTGCTATGTTTTAGATGTAATACAAAACTGCAGCACACAAGAAATATAGCCACTAACTACTGACAGAAGTACATTGCAACTTATTTTGGATGAAATACAGAAGGTTTATTTGGTACATGAAATGTTAGCGTGCGTTTGACCACTATCTCATGCTGGAGCTGGTAAGCGATGACTGGTTGAAAATGGAACACGCTTGCCTAGAATGTACCCTTGCAAGAAAAAGCTATGAAGTTTATTATCAAGGAATTAATACAGTAAATCTGTTTGCTGTTTGCTCTTGACTGTAGTCTAGTTCAAAGATGATGGAGGCAAAGTCTACGATGGTGCGAGTTTACCCAGAAGTAGCCTGTCACTCTAACTTTGAAAAGATTAGGTTTGTAAGCGTTCGGAGACACAGTCTCAGGCAGAGAGTTCCACTCCTTTGCTGTGCGCATTATGAAATATGCTTGGAAAGTCTTAGTATGAATTCTTTGAAGTTATGATCTCTGTACAAGCCCAAGTGCCATTCTAATTTTGCTGTTAGGTGTTTCAAAGTGATGTGTGTGTGTGTTTATTAGTGGAGCTCATGGCTAAATAATAACAACTCGAACTCGATCAAAATGAGGTTAAACAACTCTTACCAACCGATTTTTGGTCCATCGATGAGTGACGGTTTTAACATACAGAAATTCGCCCGTTCGGGTTTCTGGCTCAAAAGCCAGTAAAGCTGACCAGGCGCCTTTTGCGACTGGATAGGGGCAGCCTGCGAATGGTGACGGAGACCATCACCGGGCACTGTTCATTGATTAAACACTTGCACACGATAGGTATTACGGATAGCCCTCTATGCAGAGCATGCATGGAGGGGGAGGAAACGGTACCGCACTTAGTCCTTGAGTGCGAAGGCGTCGCCGAAATATGGAGGCAAACAATGGGGTCACCAAATTTGCTCACAGATGTCCTGAACACGCCGGGAAAACTGATCTGTTTCAGGAAGTAGGTTGGGTGGTTGGAGTGACGGCCACCATGGCTCACGCACAATGGTCCATCATCAGGACTAAGTGCGGAAACCAAAGCCCTAATAGAATAGAAAAAAAGCCAGAAAATCTGACACTAGTCTTGCCAAGGGGTTGGGGAGGTCAGGAGGGCAGGCATCTTGTAAAATACTAGTACTCAGCTACATCCAGTTAGATTGAAAGTCAACCAAGGCAGCTTGGCTATTTCCGACTGATAATCTTGACTTATTTCAATCAATCAATCAATATCTTTACTGTGGATCATAGGTAAGTAGGTACATAATAAAGTTCTTATAAAATTATATACTCTCAAAGACTCGACACATATGGGGGCCGAGTCACCCGCGTCCGTAGGAGAATACCCTTCAGCGAATCCCTACACGTGGTCCCTGGGTGGTGCTAAACAGGTGACACTAACCGCCTCCGTGGTCTAGTGGTTATACCACCTGATTCAGACCCAGAGGTCCCGGGTTCGATTCCCAGCGGGGGCAAATTTTTTTGCTCGGTTTGGTTGGTGGTAGGACTTCTTCTAAGTCCGCCTGGCAAGCTACCACCATCATGTCTAAGTCTGTCGCCATAACAACAATGTTAACAGCATTGTTGTGTTCCGGCAGTTAGAGGTATGATAGCCAGTTCCTCTGTGTTAGAGGATTCCGGGTGAAACTCGCTTCCATCTTCGGCCTAATCAACACTTTCCATCTGGTGAGATTTGGGCCAAGAGTTTCCCCGTTTTGTATAAAAAAAAAAAAAAAAACACATGGTTTACAAAGGGAAACCAAAGTGCTTATTCAAAATACACCTGTTTTATATATATCGAGATATTTTTCGATGTGGTCATTGTTAAACAAAAAACTTTTTTTTTTTAAACAGCTCGGTAGATTTGAAATGTGACTAGTACAAAAACATGTCTGATAGCTGTACCTCAAAAACTAAAGCTGCTAAAGAAAAAATGGGGTAGATTTGGCATGAAATTCCATGCAACATTTTTTTTTTTCGATATTTTCCTTCGGTGACAGTAACGTGAAAAATAAATTTCAAATCACATACGAACCTTCTGATACATCTTTTCAGTATCACCAGTTAATTAAAGTGCACATTATATCAACTTAATTATCAAGTGGTATTTTTTGGTGCCCTGCCAAGTAGTGGCGCATTTCCTCCCGAGCTTGTTATTTGAGTGAGACGTGTTCCGGCTCGTTTGGACTTCCGAATAATACTAGCTGTACTGGAGCATGTCTTGTATCGTTTAGTGCTGATGGAGATGGTTGCGGGTTGTTAACATTAGGTACTGAAGAAGCTGCTCGAAGGGTTTAGGACATCTGAGATTGATTATATGAATGAGATTGATCATAATGAATTAATGAAGTTGATTTAAATAATATTAGGTACTGAAGAAGCTGCTCGAAAAGTTCAAGACATCTGTACGTTGGTAAAACACACACACACACACACACACACACACACACACACTACAAAGTAAAAAATAACTTTAATTTCGGAAGTCGGTGTGTTTGTTAGTTTCTTCGTATTTTGACACCGAATTCCGAAATTAAAGTTATTTTTTACTTTTTACTGTTTTTTTTTTGGAAGTCGATTGTATTTTTTTTGTAAAAAGTTTTTTATTTTTCACTTTTTAGTGGTACCTCACACCTAACAACACCACTGCAAAATCGCAGAAAAGCAAAATACGGAATTTGGATTACTTGGATGTCATAAAACTATCTAGACGAATTCCAGCTATTTCGATTTAAAATCCAAAGTCAATAACCGATTTTGATAAAATTTAAATGGGACCAATCTGCAAGTATATCCTTTCAGAAAAGAATTTTTCAAATCGGTTCATAATTGTCGGAGTTATGAGGTAACAAACATAAAAAAAACATACAACCGAATTGAGAACCTCCTCCTTTTTGAGAAGTCGGTTAAAAAAAAGAAAACGAGCATCGTACAGTTTCTACCCAAAGATTTTTTTTTATTATGTACGGATCACAAGCACCAGACACACAAAGGCTACCTACAAAGGTAAAAGATTGACTTTCCTAGAATCTCATAAATCAATGAATTCAGAAACACTACACTAAAACTTTAGCTTCAACCAATCTAGACTAATGAACTAGCTCTCAAAATTAACACAAACCTTACAATTCTATTTTATAAGGTCAAACTTCAAACTGTCTTGTTTTAGCGATTCTGATATTTAATATCTTTGAAACAAATCCTCTTTACAATTTTAGCCCTCTCAAACGGAAAATTCCCAAGTTTTGAAGTACCTTCCTACGCCCAAAATTACAAGAGAAACTATATCTTTGAATGGCTTTAGTTGTGCCTAAATGTGGCCATTTCGTCACGAGTTAGGCGCTATTTACTTCGCTCATACATCTCAGCTGAAATCCCGCACGGTTTACTCAGAAATGTTGTTTTCTTTGCTATTAAGAAATAAATAAGATGGCATTATGTCGACGATCGCTGCCTAGTTATGGGCATTTTTTCCTTTGGCACGCTCTTCCAGCCTCTTATTACGTCGCTACCCTTTCCGCGGGTCACATATACATTACTTCTTATTCTACACCACTTAAAAGCCATTGTTCGGGGAACGAGCAATGTATTCCGATGGTTACAATGCGGTTTTTGTTTAACATATTGGTTGGGAGTAGGGGGTCGGATTCGTGGTCAAGATAAGGCCCAATGAGTTGTGACAAAATTGGCTGTCGTGTTATTGTGGTCGTTGCCAGATATAAAATGCTTTTGGCCGGGTATTCAGTCGTTTGATCGCGGCCATTGTGGGGCGGGCCATTGTCGGCCCGACTATTGTCCTAGTAGGGGTCGAAACTTACGTGACTACCAACGAAAGTGCATTTTTGGAGCTTCAACAAGTAGATCCTATAACTTTTTGTTACTCAGTTTTATGGTGTTTCTATTGGGCTTTTCGTAGTTTTGTGTACGATGATGTATGCGTGTGTAAGTCATAAATGAGTTGGGGTTTCTTATAAAGAGTGTAACTTTTGAAACGATCGTTCCAAACTCAGTGCTATAGTATTGTTGAAGTTATTGCTTGTGCCTATTGTATGACAAGTTTTCGAGTTTTATAATGATTATAAATCACTTTTGGAAATAATATCCTGATGTTCTGCAGTATCATTATCCTTTCAAATAGCTAAAACGTCATACTATAGCCACCTCCAAGTTCTTATAAAATATTTTAAAATTTTCTTTGTACAAAACGAAATAAGACGACTGAAGTTGAGAATAGAAAGTCTCCCGTTTCTTGATTGAAAGTGAAGTGAAAAGGCACACACTGTGAAGAAAGCGGATTTCATTCGTTTCAGTTCGGAGCCAACTCTTTGCTGTATCTGAAGTCCTGGTATTTGTTGAAGCGGTGAGAGTTCATGGCTCTGGAAAATTTAAATAAAATTCTGTCATACGCAACTTAACCAGAATTATGAAAATATAGAGATTATTATTTTAATACAGTAATGTATTTTGTGAAACAACAAAGACTATTTGAACATTATTTTTTGGGTTCCTTACCCGACGGGTGACCAATGGAACCCTATTTAGACGGACTTCCGTCCGTCTATCTGTCTGTCAGCGAGCTGTAACTCAATAACCGTAATAGGTAGACAGTTGAAATGTTCACAGAACGTGTAATTCTATTGCCACTAAACAAAAAATAGTAAAAATTAATACTAAAGGAAAATGTACATGAAACTTATTTTCGGTATATGGTACGGAACCCTTAATTTGAGAGACCAACACGTACTTGGCCGGTTTTAAAACCTTAGGTAAATGAAACTGGGACACGATGTATCTTAGTTCAACAAGCAGACTACTGGAGTTTGCTAAATATAGACCCAAGCGTTAGCGGGCAAAAAAGTTTTTTTTTTGTGCGTCTTTAAAAGGCCACTTTAGCAGAATCAGAACTCACATCATACTACCCGTCATTGTCAAATTTTCACAATCAACCTTGAACCTAATGCGCTAGCGACAAAGATGAAAATAAAATTTGACAGATTGTTGTGTGGTTAATATTATGATTCTAATATGATTCTGCTAAAGTGGACTTTTTAGACCTGCTGTAGTGATACATAGGCAAAATAAATGTAACACGGCATCCTCTATCATTCACCCTTAGATAACGTTAATTAACGATCGTCTAATTAAAGAAAGAGAATTATAAATATGTCACCGGAATCTGGCAGATTCGGTAAGATTGTAATAAATCTTGTTTAAATTGTTATTTCGGAAAAAGTAAAAAAAATCGTTTTGTATATAATACTAGCTGTTCCCCGCGGCATCTCTCCCGTCAACTGGCGACTTTCTTATTTTTTTTTTGTATAATTTAAAACCTTCTTCTGATGGAATTAGCGAAATCGGTTCTGTTGCTCCCGAGATTTGCACTTAGCAACACTTTCAGCGATTCATTCTTATATTATAAGATATCCCATCCAAAGTCAATAGTTTCAAATACATCCGTACCTTAAAGAGAAAAAATTGTTTTCCATTTTCCAATGACATGTATAACTTTTTGTCCTCCTGCAACTATGCAAATTAGGTACACAACATATGTCGACATAAGTGCCCAGAGGAACCTCAAAAAACTGAATGACATGACGGACCGCCAGATGGCCGTTAAACACATGCATTTGCTCTCGTAAACTTGTGCCATGTAGGAAATTTGCATATGTCTGGGCAGGGCCGGCCTTAACCATCTACGCGCCCCGGGCGAGTCATGCATTTACACCCTTTTTGTATTTCATTACAATTTAAATAACTTTTTTCATGGCGAGACTAGGTAATATTTTTTTAAATGTTTGCGCCATCTTTTTCCGCGTGTACGCGAAAAAGGGATCTAATTATGAAAATAAGAAAGCCATGACTTGAAAGTAGGTATACAGGGAGCCTAATTAATCCTAATATATATAAAAAAAAATCCGTTACTGAGTGAATGACTGACAGACAACGCGCAGCTGAAACTACTGGTTGTAGAAAGCTTCAATTTGGCAAGCAAGGATTTCCCGAAATTCCTACGAGAACGGAAAAAAACGGGATGTGTGCGTCAACGGCAAAAGCTAGTTTTTTTTTTTTTATGCAAAACGTGGAAACTCTTGGCCCAAATCTCACCTGATGGAAAGTGATGATTAGGCCGAAGATGGAAGCGAGTAATAATAAGATAAGATAAATCTATACTTATAATAAATCTGTAGAGAGGTCAATTCTGTACATGAAATATATTTCCAAAATAACTATCAGGGCGTGATTAGGGATCAATACTGATGACAAAAATGCTATCAGTAAAATTTTTGTCTGTCTGTCTGTCTGTCTGTATAATAATATAATATATATAATATATATATATATAATATACGGATTTTAACGATACTTGGTACAATTATTATTCATACTCCTGAGCAGGTTATAGTATACTTTTCATCACGCTACAATCAATAGAAAAAATGAAAAAAAAAAAATGATTATGTGAAAGTTTGGTTGTTTGTTACTCAATCACGCCAGAACGGCTTAACGGATCTTAATGAAATTTAGAACAAAGATAGATATATAGTCTGGAATAGCACATAAGCTACTTTTAATCCCGGGAACATGTTCCCTAGGGATCACGCGGGCGAAGCCGCTGGCAGAAGCTAGTAAATAATAAGAGAGTTACCTGTTCTCGCCTGTATAATGTAAGTGACAAAGTTAGTGTGGGATATGACAAGACAAGTCACAAAATTAAAGGTAGTAGATAAATGCTGAAACTCAGCCATACCCATGACATTCTTTTTATCTATATCTATACTTATAATAAATCTGTAGAGAGGTCAATTCTGTACATGAAATATATTTCCAAAATAACTATCAGTGGGTGATTAGGGATCAATACTGATGCCAAAAATGCTATCAGTAAAATTTTTGTCTGTCTGTCTGTCTGTCTGTCTGTCTGTCTGTCTGTATAACCGTTATAGAAACAAAAACTACTCGACGGATTTTAACGAAACTTGGTATAATTATTTTTCATACACCTGAGCTGGTTATAGTATACTTTTCATCACGCTACAATCAATAGAAAAAATGAAAAAAAAAAATGAAAATGTGAAAGTTTGGTTGTTTGTTACTCAATCACGCCGGAACGGCTTAACGGATCTTAATGAAATTTAGAACAAATATATATTATAGTCTGGAATAGCACATAAGCTACTTTTAATCCCGGGAACATGTTCCCTAGGGATCACGCGGGCGAAGCCACTGGCAGAAGCTACTTATAAATATATTTTATTTTTAAATATCGCAGTATATGCTGAGATAGGGACCTTTTCGGCCTTGCACGGATTAGTTTAATGTTTTTATCTATACTAATATTATAAAGAGGTAACATTTGTTTGTAAGTTTGTTTGTAGGGGGTAATCTCAGGAACTACGGGTCCGATTTGAAAAATTATTTCAATATTAGATAGCCCATTTATCGAGGAAGGCTATAGGCTACATATCATCACGCTAAGACTAAAAAGAGCCGAGCATTAATGGAAAGTGTGACGCAGACGAAGTTGCATGTGTCAGTTGTTAATAAACTAATTATTATGTACGTGTTGTTACTTTTAATTTATTTTACTTCTGTCTGTTTTGTGCGAGTCCCAAATAAACATTTTTTCTTGTTTCTTATAAGTTTATAAAAGTTAATACGCTGAATTTAATTATTTTTATTCTGAAATCAAAATAAATTGTTAGGTGAAGCTAGCACAGCGCCCTGTATGTCCCGGCGCCCCTGCTGTTGCCGGCGCCTCGGGCGGCTGCCCGTGTCGCCCGGCCCTTAAGCCGCTACTGTGTCTGGGACAGACTTGATTAATACAAGAGACCGGTGGAGCAGGCATCCTTCGTGCCATGAACTAAGGGGATGTATTTCTAGCAAGAGCCTCTGGCGAACAAATGAAAGGGTTATTTTAATGAAAGTAGCTACACCATCGTCCACTGCAAGTCAGGGAATGCAGTTGTTGAACGTCATCACTAAAGCTTAAAATAAAATAAAGCAGCATTATTCACTATATTCTTAAATTTTTTACTAGTATTATTCTTCGACTTGGTCCCCGAAGTTTATAGTGGTGTAATAATCTATATTTTCTTTTTAATCGAAATGATAATTTCTTACTGTCGTCGTCAAGCATCAAGCGTCAAAAATTTGCCCGGGCAGACGATCGGGCTTACAAAGGCCACTTTCCGTTAAGAACCTCAAAAAATAGAGATAAATCCGTAGTATTCGGAAAAAATACAGATAATCATTAAAATTTTAAATGTATACTTTTGTGGTAATTAATTGATGATGATTATTATTAATTATTTGTATCGATTTTCAACATGGCGTCTCACTGATATAGTTACACTGTGCTGAAAAACAATGACAGTTAACTATCAGCTGTCACAACAGTGTCACTTCAGTCACTTTCAAAAAGTAATTTAACTAATATCAACCTTCAACTTCACCACATAACGGCCCAGTTGAAAAAGTAAAAAAAAAAAAGAAAACCTCCAACAACCGAAGAAACAATCGACATTAATCAATCAAAATTACAGTTTACCGCTATGACGGGTTTTTGTTGTGTTGCAATTTCAAGTGTAATTTTTTGTTTTTTACCAGCAAACAAAGCCATTTTAATGAAATTGGACAGTTGAGATCTGTTATAAATGTATTTATCTATTTTTAAGTATAGTGTGTACAAGGACCTGACCCAGGCTCCATACATTTTGAAACATCTCCTTTTGGTTTATAAAATTTTGGATTGACAAACACAATGAAGGCTAAATCCATACTAATATAATAGAAAAAATTCTGTCTCTTGCGATTTCACTTCTGGTTGATTTATGGCACATAGGTAGCATGTGTTCTGGACTGTGGAATAGGGTATTTATGGACCCAAAGGATTTATATTCCCTCAACTTCACACTAAGCAAAGCTCCTGGCAAAACTGACAAAAATAACTTAATGTTTTAGATTCTTACTCCTTTCCTTCCCATCATTCCTTTGCCCCAAATTGTAACAGCTTCACTTTTATGACTGTCTTCTCCCCTCCCTGAGTCTGTGTTTCCTAATAGCTACAATCTGGGGGTCTTTAAATCAAGAGTGAATAGGTTATTTCTAGGCAAGCGTGCTCCATCTTAGACCGCATCATTGCATAACCCTTTCGGCATAGGCACGCTCAGCACAATTTTTTTAGTTTTTTTTATTGTACCTAATTGCTTTTTTATGTTTTTGCCATTCTTTTTTTACAATGCTGTTTTTTTTTTTGCTGTGTTTGTGTCGAATAAATGCTTTCTATTCTGTTCTATTCTATTCTTAACATCAGGTGAGGTACTGGTCAAACGTGTGCCTATAAAAAAAAAAACTACGTCAGGACATAATATCTTACTCTAGCCTAGCTGAACGCATGTTCCTGCGTAGTTACCCTAGATAACTAGGGGGTGGTTTATTAATATTTATATCTTTCTTGAGGCAAGGGTTAGTAATTATTCAGCCATCTATCACTTGTAGGGAAAGAATGGGAGGAGATTACGTCAAACTACATACTGCTAGAAGATATATTATTATGAATGTGTTGTTCTAGTTCTCCTTTTGATTTAACGTTACAAACTGTTCCGAAGACGTTAATCCAGTTAATGTATATTATTAAAACGCCACTGCGTCATAAGAAAGCAGGAGAAACTGAGATATTGTTCTTAATTTCATGTCTATAACTTCGTTTCTTGAACACATGCACTACTATCAGAGGAACATTTGAGTGTTCATAACTGACAGATATCGTTCAGTTCCTTTCAAAATGGTTGAACAGAATGGTGCTAATCTACGAGCCATTTGATCACATATCCATCGTCAGCGGCTCTGTGCCGTCAGGAAAGACTGGTCTCTTAAGGCGCGTCCCGAGCAAAACGCAGCGCTAGCCGTTTTTTGTGCAGTTTTTTTGAGCTATATACTCTTTATCCAAAAGAAATATCAACTTATAAAAAATACACTAAATTTCTAAGTAATCTTGGTAGATTTTTACTTTTTATTACTGAATAGGTATAATTTTTCAGTAATCTCCTCACAACGAAACTACAGAAATGAGAAAAAATTACTGAAAACATGCATCTACTCGAAAACTAACGATTATTTTGATTTTGTTCTTACACTAATGGATAGGCAATTTAATTATGAACATTTTGGTAGAAATATTTTTTTCAAACGACCAAAATTTGATTTTATAACATTTTTTTTCAACCTTCTGAGCGTATTCGCTATTGTATCTCTTGCGCTGTTATTGAGGGAAAAAATGCTCAAAGTTATTTGGTCAGGGTACGGCCTTAACTACCAGGGTTTATCATGAAATATTGAATTTTCCGTTGTATGGAATACATAAAAAACATCCACTTTTTATAGATGTCTTTCTAATGTGTTTTTATGACATTTTATTGACGTATTACATTTTATTAATTTTTTTATTTCATTTTACTTATATGGTGTACATAATCAAGAGTATTCTATTCTATTCTATTTTCAGGATTTTGCTATAAGTTAGTTTGTAATCTTCTTCTAATATATAAAAATCTCGTGTTACCGTGTTTGTTATTGAACTCCCCCAAAACAGCTAAACCGGTTTTTTTTTGTTTTTTGTTTCAGTTTGTGTGGTAGGTTTGAGAATAGGTCGTATATGGTATGGTTTAATATGTTAAACAGCGTTTGTCAGATCAGCCAGTAAAAACAATAAAATGCGACCTATAAAACACCAGACGACATTGGTCAGACCAAAGCTATGATGGCGAGACCAGCTTGGCTCCTTCAGAAAGAACTTGCAAAAGACAGAATTGTGTGTTAAATGGAGTAGAAGATTTTTCTCAGCTTTGGGGCAGAATAGCATAAATAGATTTTAAAGAGCGTCCATGAAATTTCTTGTACCTACTGTTTACTCCGTACAGTTAAGTGCTTAAGAAGACGCTAAGAGGTTCTAACTGACCGACCATCCAAAATCCCTTAAAATATTATTAAAATAAATACATCGAGTACAGAGTTTTATCAGCCAACAACTTAACAAAGCAAAATTTGTATTAAACTAAAGTTGCTTCCAATCACTCTTCTCGAAGCACTTAACTAACATTAAAGTAAAAAGTTAATTTTCACTACACACATAGGAACTATATAAAACTGCAATAAATCTCTGTCAAATGTTCAACCCTTTCACTGCCGCCAACTTCACGTGAAACTTTAAACTGTGAGGAATTTTATGATTTTTCGCATTGAGAAAACTATAACGCGGCAATGAACGGCTATTTTTCTTCTTCTTATTCATCATCTGCCTAGCCTTTTCCCAACTATATTGGGGTCGGCTTCCAGTCAAACCAGATTAAGCTGAGAACCAGTATTTTACGTGGAGCGGCTGCCTACCAGACCTTCACAACCCATTAACTGGGTAACACGGTTCTCCTTGGCAAGACTAGTGTCAGATTTTCTGGCTTCTAACTATCCGTAACGACTGCCAAAGATCTCCAAATGACAGCCGGGACCAACAGCTTAACGTGCTTTCCGAGGCACGGAGGAAACTCGGTATGTTAAGATGGTCACCCATCCACAGACCAACCTCGGCAAGCGTTGCTTAACCTTAAAGATCGACCTGTGCGGCTGTTATTATTTAGCCACGAGCTCCTCCCTTCTCCTTCTTCTTATTGAATGTGTGTAAATAAATTGTTAAATAAATAAATAAAGATTTTTCGTATCTCTTTATCCAATGTCATCGCTATAAATAGTTATCAGGTGTTTCATTAACCAGCAAATATTGACATTTGTAAACATTTTACTGAAATACTTCTTCTGGATATTAAATTGTACACATTTTAATATTTATCCCAGTGTAGGTAGGACTGTCGAATATAAACGTCTTGCACAGAAAAACTAAATAGAAAACCTACATAAAACAGCGGGCAAAAATGCAACTTTATATTATATTCTGAATGTACGGAACACTGTTGATGAAGAGCTCGTGGCTAACTACCAACAGCCGGTCGGGTCGATCTTCAAGGTTAAGCAACGCTTGCCAAGGTTGATCTGTGGATGGATGACCATCTTAACATATTGAGTTTCCTCCGTGCCTCGGAAAGCACGTAAAGCCGTTGGTCCCGGCTGTCATTTGTAGATCTTTGGCAGTCGTTACGGATTGTCAGAAGCCAGTAAATCTGACTCCAGTCTTGCCAAGAAATACCGTGTTATCCAGTTAATGGGTTGTGGAGGTCTAGTAGTCAGCCGCTCCACGTAAAATTCTGGTATTCAGCTGAATCCAGTTTGACTGGAAGTCGACCCCAATGGAGTTGGGAAAAGGCTAGGCAGATGACTAGAACACTGTTGTAATAAGCCTCCGCCGTAGTCGGGTAATGAATAGATGTTTCAGTGCTGTTTCTAGGGTGATGGTTGTCTATATTTTTTGAGTGGGTACTATGCTATTTAAAACACAGTAAGAAAGGTGGGCTTATCGCAGTCAACAAAACAATTACCTACATCGATTTTTCTCCTCCATATAAAATAAAACAATTGTTGTTCACCGATGCAACTCCTACTATTTCTAACGTTCTACAACGCAAATTCCACTGAATAACAAATCAAACCAGATTCAATTCCACCCCTAATTCCGAGCAGATTGCCATTGACAAATACTTGTGCATACGGCAAAACTGTCAAAGAACACGGCCATTTAATTACGGAAGGCTTAAGGGATCCCAACACGAGAGCACCACAGTATAAATGTAATAAACAGTGAGCTAACTCGGAACAATCGCCTGATTTGAAGTTTTCACGCAGATATGCATCTTATTGTTACTCAACCTGTTGGTGAATGAGTATGCTGTCTGCAACAACTACTCTAAGTGATGTACAGTCATTGCATACGTGACTGCTAATAAAAATCTCTTTAAAATTTGAACGTGTTTCAATTTTGTGGTTCGATTCTCCATAATTTTTCCTTATAAAGGCAGAACAATATAAATTTTGTTTCACGCGCAGTTGCTCCGGTTTTAAAATAAAATGAATCTTATATGTATGACACAAATATGATTAATTCTGAATTATTGTGCTTGCAACGTGTGCTTTGAAGGGCGGACAGGCAAGTTATAGCTAAGAGTGCAAATTCTACTTATTTTATACAACTTTCACATTCGCATGTAAATTACTAACTGTCAAAACAGCCTAAATTTTGTGGGCGATTGTGATGCGAATGCAATGCGAATGTGAATATTAGTAGAATTGGCACTAAGATTGTTTTATTACTGTCGATAAGCTTTTTGACCATTATCTCGAAGAAACGTATTCACTGTTGACTTAGAGGTCCCTAAGTTATAGCTATCAGAAAGAGTAAAAGCTAGAATAGTTAAAATAATAAAATAAAACAACAGTTTATTTCTGAACATTAACACAAGATAAGCATTACAAGTAAAACGATGGTAACTGCAAAAGTATAAACTGTAGCGCAGCTAACAACGCCCTTTCCCAGAAAAATAATGGAATGATGTTCCATGCAAATAGTGCTAAGCAGGTTAGTTGATTTACTGTTTTGTATATCTTCTGTGACATAACGTTCACTCGAGATTGAGCTCTTTGACTCATTTCCAATCGAGGATTTGCTTAGCAAGGAAATAAAGTTCGATGAATTGGGGATCCCGTTGAGGTGTTTGATGTAATGATTCGAATCTGAGTTATTTCGTAAATGATCGGAATTGTGGCTTATTTCGGGAAAATGGAATGTTATAGAGAAATGCTTTGTCGAGGGATAAGCTTGAGTGATGTTGTGTTGATAATATTGCTTGAAAGGTACAAGGAAAATTGAGGTAATTAGGTCTAGAGGAACTTGACACTGTGAGCTTTCAGCTGTATCTTTAGTTAATCATTTCCTACTGTGTTAGTTTTCTGTGATAATAATTATAATGCAAATATATTTATGTTTACGAAAACGTTGCCTAGGAATTTCTCCTGTATCTTTATCTGTATTAAATTATACTAAAAATACAAGATAATTATTTATTTTATATTAATGATCTCATAGTCGAGCTCAGTAGTATGCGTTTCGGCTGCTGGGTTGGAGGTGCAACAACAGCAGCAGCATCAGCTACGTGGACGACATGGTGCTGCTGGGCCCGACTGAGGGATCTATCAGAGAAATGCTGAAGGTCTGCGTGAAATATACGGCCTTGCACGGCCTTGTGTACAATGTCCGTAAATGTTAATACATGGTCTTTAAGGCCGATAAGTGCCCTAATTATGAAACTCGTTTTTTTCGGAATGGTATAAACATAAATAAAGTCTTTCAATTTAAGTACTTAGGGCACACACTTACCGAAAACCTTAAAGATGATGTCGATATTGAAGGGTAACGCAGGGCACTAGCGGTCCGAGGTAACATGTTGGCCCGGAGATTTTTGCATTGTGCGGACCAAGTCAAAACCACCTTGATCAAGGCATTTGCCTGTATGCGGGGTCATCTACACCAAAAGGTCGTTAGATGTCTTGCGCGTCTAATACAAAAAGAAATCCGGAAACTGTTGAAACTACCCCCTTTCTGTAGCGTATCGGGGATGTTTACTCAGAACCAAACTGATGGCTCCCATGCAGTCATTTGTAAAAAAAGTCACATCACTGGTGAGAAGAACGTGGAACAGTGACAATAGCATCCTGAAAACAGTTGTGGAGAATCTTTACTCACCTTTTCTAAGGCAATAAGTGGGGAGAATGGTCTGGTAGCTTATTCCTCATATTGTCATTCTCTGCACATCCTGCCTCAGACACCTTGTTGTCTGTCTTTTCTATCCTTGTATGTTTTACTAATACTAGTTATAAGATATTTTACTAACAAAAATGGGTCATGTTGTCTGAAATTGACAAATCCTAATAATATTATAAATGCGAAAGTTTGTGAGTATGTATGGATGATTGTTAGGGCGTGTTGTTTCAACTACACTTAACGCACGCGTAAACGTTAAAAATGGTGCTAACTATCGTCAAATCAAAAAATTGGGTTGTTTCACAAAATGTCAGCGTTAACGCACGTAAAATATAACGTTTACGTTAACAGATGGTCTGAGCACAGATTAACGTAACTTTGGTTGCGTCAAATAGAACAATATTGTGAAATTTCTTTTGAATTCCTCAATACCAGTTCTTCTGATGACACAAATTAGTGGTGGAATGCAAAAAAAGCTATTTAGGTAGGACCCGTGTCAATAACTTAGCTATTGGGATGAGCAGGAATTTATACCAGAATGTTTTGAAACAACGCTTCTAATTTAACGAACGTCAAACATCGTCCGTAATCGTAACTTTTTGACATACGTATGTTACGTTAACCAACTGTTTGATACAACCCGCCCTTACTCTTTCACGCAAATACTACAGAACCGATTACAATGAAATTTGGTTTGTAGGTAGCTGAAGACTCAGAATAACACATAGGCTACTTTTATCACGATTTACACGGGAATAACGAGAATTTATACGCGGACGAAGGCGCGGGCGGCCTCTAGTAAATTAAATATAACTTCTCTAATATCCAACTGTAACCATACCTACTATAAAACTCAAATCCAATAACTAAATTCCAGTTTAAGATAATCTCACAATACAGAGAGACTTTAACCTTAGCGTGTGCTACGTCACAAGGCAGTGTAACAGGCCCTGAGGCGATATGAACTAAGTAGTCACGCTCCGGCTTTGATTTGTGATTGTAGTTCAAGTAGAAAGCTTAGTAGGTACAACGTCGTGTAGCTACACTAAGCTGAATGTTAGACCCAGACTCCACTAAAGGAGAATTGTGCTTCATGCTCGATGAAAATAATGTTATTTTCTTTTTTGTGTTTCCACTAATGCGTCGATGTACTGAGTGAAGTTGTATATGAGAAGAGTAAATACGAGTTGGAAAAGAAATAATTGTTGTTAAACTTTTTGAAACAGTAACTATGTAGTACCTTTTCCATTCTTCTTTATATGAATGTATTTATTATACCTTTGCGAATGGTTAGAGATTATGTTTACTATTTTTTTTAATTGTTAATGTTCACTGATTTTTTATTTAAGAGTATAGATGAAAAACTTCAAGTTGACGCTGTGTACACAAACTTTCAGAAGTCTTTGGTGTTATTGATATAAATGATTTGACTATGACTTTGATCGCGATGTGTGAGATAAAGTCCATTTCCTTTGTTTCATTAGTGCTAAAATTATGGTTTCATAACTGTAGCGCCAACAACGGATCTCCTACAGATATCATCATTTACACATACACATGTTGTCTTCGGGAAACTCCATCACGAGATTCTATCTTGGAAATGGGATATGTATATCTATCAGTTGATTACAACACATCTCTCTACTACACAGTCTTTTAAGGATGGGAAATCATCCAATGACTCCTCCCGCTCTGGGTGTAGCGGAGTGTCAGACTTCTACTGACTAAAACCCATCCATGTTCCTTCATTGCCCTTTGTGTTCCGGAGCCGGCGTCGGCCCTTTCGGGCCCCTCTGTGTGCTGACTCTCTTTGAGGCGCGCGTGGAACACTAACGCGCCGTCGACATGGCCTGTCGTCACTAGACGGACGGACGGCGAGCCACCCATAGCTCGCCGTCCACAGGCCCGCGACTTTAGTGGAGTCTGGCCCTAAAACCGTGCACAAAGGAATAAATGAAAGAGAAAGAAAATAAAAAAGCTAATAGTGAGCAACAGTACACAAAGAAATGTGAGTAAATTGAGATGGTCTGTTCCTTTGTGTTTTCGATTCTTTACGTCTTATTTATTACGTCTCTTTGCTTCGAGTACTGTTACCTAGAATTTATAATGATATTTCTGCTTTTACAAAGATATATCTTCAAGTCTATTTGTTTTTGGAACGATAATTAATTTGAAATAAGAAATCTATTTTGGGAATTTTTCGCCCTTATTAGAATTAGATCAGGAGCGCGTGGCTAGGGAATATTAGTCGCATGGGTCGATCTTCCAGGTTAAGCAACGCTTGTCAAGGTTGGTCTGTGGATGGATGACCATCTCATCACATCAAGTTTCCTCCGTGCCTTAGAAAGCACGTTAAGCCGTTGATCCCGGCTGGCATTTGTAGATCTTTGGCAGTCGTTACGGATAGTCAGAAGACCGTTAATCTGACTCCAGTCTTGCCATGAAGTACCTTGCTACCTGGTTTATGGGTTTTTACTTTGTAGTGTTTTTTTTGGAAGTCGGCTGTATTTTTTTGCAAAAAGTTTTTATGTTTCACTATAACTAACAACAACACTCCAAAATCGCAGAAAAGCAAAATACGCAATTTCGATTACTTGGATGACATAAAACCATCAACCAAGTAGACGAATTCCAGCTATTTCGATTTAAAATCCAAAGTTCGTCAACCTATTTTGATTTTTCAAATCGGTTCATAATTGTCGGAGTTATGAGGTAACAAAAAAAATACAACTGAATTGAGAACCTCCTCCTTTTTGGGAAGTCGGTTAAAAAGTAGCCGAAATGCTGAAAAGAGCAAGTATTTCAGGGACTTCTTACGTTTCAAAATATGTCAATCAACAACTTCATACCATGAAGTCCCAACCTACCAATCTTTATATCTAAACCATCTTATCCTTTCAAAATAGTTTAAAAGTTTAGATGAAGATCTGCTGAAAAACGATAAGACTCATTCTTCTTCTAGTGTCAGTTTGTAAACTGCTCAAGGACCTCTGACAAAGTTCATTTGACGACCGCCATTTGGCGGCCAGGACCACCGTCTTACACTCATTAAAAGGTGGGTAACGTCAAAAAAACCAACCGTGGCGACATATTTTGAGGTTCACTTCGTGACGAAATTTTTTAAGTATTGTATTCAGTCAGAAAATATTTAAATATAAAAATAGATTAAAAAATAACAGCATCACCATCCAGACCTCCACAACCCATTATGTGGGTAAGACGGTATGTCTTGGCAAGACTGGAGTCAGATTTTCTGGCTTCTGACTATCTGTAACGACTGCCAAAGATCTCCAAATGACAGCCGGGACCAACAGCTTAACGTGCTTTCCGAGGCACGGAGGAAACTCGGTATGTTCAGATGGTCACCCATCCACAGATCAACCTTGGCAAGCGTTGCTTAACCTTGAAGATCGACCTGTGCGGCTGTTATTATTTAGCCACGAAAATAACAGCAACAACAAAAAAAAAAACGAAATCGAAAATAACGAAATTAACTTTCGTCTGGAGCAGTCTGGTATAAAACCACCGAATTTTAGTTTCGCAGCTCGTAATATTTACAAAAATATTCTGCCTCGAGGTTGATCTAGGCTCGTAATATTTAAAATGTAAAAAATTGGCCCGTTGCATCTTAAAAAGACTAATTACAGCCCTGGTAATTAGTCATCAAACTGTCGAAGAAACCTCTCATATCCTTACAATTTTTGCAAATTTTTGACATTGAGTCGCTTAGATGACATATCGATTTCAATTTGAACACTTTGTAGTAAGAAAATCAGCTTTCAGTTAACAAATTAAAGCAGTTAAGATCAGTAAACAAACCTTCGAAATTACCCATTACAAAACGGAAAGCAAGTCTTAATTAAATCCGCATTTACTGCCCCAGAAGAATTAGCACTCTTTCGGTCGCGGGTTATACCGCATAAATAACTCAGAAAACGAATTTTATTTCGAGTCCAACTTTAAATTCGTTCCTCGTTCTCTATGAGTTATAGCTTTCCCACCACTACTTCAATGTCACAACGTTATCTGTACACTTCACATAACTTTTATCGCCCTGTGAACAAGTTCTGATTTCCTTTGTCTGCATTCGGTTTAAGTTTGTCGCTAGTGTGTCACACGCAGGGTTACCCCTTAATTTTCATTTCAACCACGCCTGGCAAGTTGTGTAATGTAATTAACAAACAAGACGATTTATTCGCCGTTTGTTTTTGTCCAACATGTAGTTAGGGACCTATTTTCACCTAAGTTTGGTCACGAAGGTAATCGTTTATTTGCTTGCGACCTTCATTTATTGTTTATAGGTGTTGAAAGGGTAGTAAAGTTAGGGTGAAGTTTCAATTTTTGTTCGTTGCTACCACAGTGTAGTATTTTTAATCCCAAAGGTTTACTGGTAGAGAATACCTTGTTGCATTGAGTCTGGCCAACGTAAGCTGTCCCAAAAAAAACGCGGCAATTTAAAAAAATGAATGTGTCCACCCTGGATATACACTGCTTAAACGGAGTTGATACTTTTGATTATTTAAATTCAAATTCAAAAGTCATTTATTCAAACTGACAATCAGCACTTTTTGAACGTCAAGTTCTACAAAAGACAGTCCCCCAAAACGCCCGCCCGTCACCACTTCCTAGTGTTTTAGCTGTCGAGAAGAAGTGGTCAACAAACTCCTCAGCAATACATCTGCGAAATATAATGCATAATTATTGCAAAATTGGATCACGTAATATTTTTATTCAGCGCAATTAAAAATATTATCCCACAGATAATCTATAATTATACTAATATTATAAAGAGAAAACATTTGATTGTTATTTACTGAAATTTATAGCCCATATTACTTTCTGATTATTTAGCTTTTATAGATGAAAGAATTTTTCGAAATCGTTCTAGTAGTTTTATCGTAACAAACAAAAAAATCTTTCCTCTTTATAATATAAGAAGTATAAATTATAATATAGATTTAATAACCATTGAATTAGACTGTTAGGCCGCCATTATGTTTTTGGATTTTTAAAGAACAGAAGTTTGTAATAAATATGTGTCGTGGATAAAGATATCATTTAATAATTAGTTGCTGATTTGAGTATTGTAGTAGTGGGTAGTGGTAAACCGTGACGTGACGTCAGTTGACAGTTTTAATGGTGGCACGTGGACAGTCGTATTGGAGAGTGGGGACTTTGCCGAGCGCACTTTGGCTCGAGACACCGACTAGGACACTCGTCCAGAACGAAACTGTCGGTTTACCTATTTGAATTAAATTAAACAGACTTCTTTAATAATGTTATAAATGCGAGTTCTTCTAACTCAAAAGACAGATGTGTTGCTGTGGAGTTTGTTGGCCACTTCTTCTCTACAGCTAAAACACTAGGAAGTGGTAACGGGCGGGCGTTTTGGGGGACTGTCTATTCGTAAAGTACTAGCACTCAGCCACAGTTAATAAAGAGAGCTTAGTACTGTATTGAGTGTTTAATTCTACAATACTCCTGATACCACCGAACCCAAACGATGATGGCGCTATCGCTCAGCCATCGCTGACGCTTTCATATGCAATAGAAAAGAGACAGCTGACACATTAAAATAAAGACAAAACATTGAATTTAAGGCTCATAGTCGAAATTGGATTCCAAGAACTGTACGCCTGATAATATTGAATCATCATTGCTTTTTTTCTCTCTGCTGTTAGAATAGAATAGAATATAATAGAATACTCTTTATTAAGTACACCATATAAGTTACAGAAAAAATAAATGCTGTTGCTACTGTCCCCAACATGTATTATTTAAAACTGTCTCTTATTTTGTACTGATTTTCAACATTTAGTACGTGATCAGTGTACTTCTTCCGGTCATTGGCAGTTACAGAGTGGAAACATTATTTTATTAAATTTTGCATTTTAGAACCTGCTAGTCTATTCTGTAAATAACCATTTCGATATTCACTTCACCTGAGTGACTAAGCTTACAAAGTGAACTTTATTTCACACATCGTCTTATATTTATACGAATTTGAAACTCACCTCGGATTCCGCTGTCGAGACACGAAAATGTTGTTACAGAATAGCACTGCTGGTATTCCTATATTTTTGCTTGCTACTTTTCTTTTTGCCTGACTGGCATTGAGGTTGCAATGATATGGTGGCAGCAACAAAATTTCGTGGTTATGTCGTTTTAAAATTCTTCTGCTTTGTAAGCAGGTGCAAGTTTATGATCTTTTCCCAAGCACATTAATTCTGCTTTGGTATGGTATTCTTCAAAATTAATATTATTTTCTTGGAACCATATTCGGATATTAGCTTTTGTATCTGACAAAATTGGGGATTTATTGAATTGTTTCACATGATAACGTGCATTATCCATCACAAGTACACTAGGTTTAGTTAGATTTGGTATCAACATTTCCTCTAGCCATTTCATAAAGTTGCTGGCATTCATTTCATCGTGGTAGTCAGCCGATTTATATTTTGTGCTGAATACCCTCCTCTGATCCCGCATGCACAATAATATGTCTTTTTTCTGAGGACATTTTACTAATAGCGCCACTTGTTGAAGGTTTTTGCCATGATTTTTTGACTTTTATGTTCTGATTACATATCTATTTATTTATTTATTTATTTAGACTTTATGCACAATAGTGGTACATGGGCGGACATATGTCTCATCAAGATAAATAATCAGTTTACCTTCTAGTCTTTTTTTTGTAAATAGTTCTCAATTATCTGTGTCTCCACACTGCAATGTCATATTATTCCGTAAGCAAAGCAAGTTCAAATTCAAACCTATTTTTGTGTAAGATTTTTCTAAGAGTTTCACGGCATCCCATAAATCCAATAGCTTCTTTCAGCTCATTATGCAGGCTTCTCAGTGTTGAGACTTGATTGTTTACACCATAAAACTCGTTTATTTTGTTTCTTATAGCTGAAATATCAAAATTATCCAAATTGGAAACAGTTGCAGAACGTGGATGCTTTTTCCCTGGAGTGTTCCTCTGTCCTTGATTTATAGACCCTTCCTTTTTTTTTCTTATAACCGATGACTTGCGATTTAGGAACAAAAGTCTGTCTGTCTTCACACTAAGATCTGAAAACAGCAGATACAATTATTTTGTAACAATTTAATAATATGGATAAAAATAACATGTGTGACGGGTAGCGAAATATGCTTTCTGTTTCTGCTAAATTGGCCTTTTTAGAACCACAGCTCTAATTTCTCTTCAGTTTCGTTTGGCGTTAACTTTTTTATTTAGCCTGTTTAAATTATACTTTAAAATCAAAGTTTTCTTAACATTCTAAAAGAAAACTTAAACAAAATACAGCAAGCGTCTAGACGGAATACGTGATGCGTGTGCCTGATTTCAAAAAATAATACTCGTATCTAGACTTTCATTTCTATTCAGTTTGCCAGAAAAGTTATTGAATTGTAAATATCATAATAGCGTATTGATATATTTACAAGTCCAATTTCACGTATCGTGTGAGGAGATTGTTATTCTGAGAGATATTTTTAGTTGCGCCATTTTTTTTTCAGTTTTGTATTAACAGGAAAAAATAATGGACGTCGCCACCAAGGTTCACCTAGAAAGAGATAGCGAGACGTTTTACACGTACTGTAAGAGCTGTTTCTAGATGTTCCGGGAAAAAAAGATTTGTATAGACTTGGGGTAGGCTCAAGTCTCAGCAGAAGAACAGCACAACCTGAATAAATCATCATCTTCTTGTCCTTAAGAACGTGTGCCGTCACGCTAGGAGTACCTAACTAAATATCTCTTTTCTTTCATATCGCTCCTCACTCAATCCATTCATCTTTTTTTTGACGTCCCTCCCTGTTTGTCTACATTTATGTCTATTTGGGGGGGTATGCGGTACAGAGAGTAGAGTCCATGAAACCCCGGGAGGATCCTCCGCCCAGGCGGTTGTTTTGCCTGGGGGGCTACTGCCCGATAATTCATATTCGGACGGATGTGTATGTTAAAATCGCATGGTAAACTCTGCTTGCGCAATTTAGGATTTTAGTTCGCCGCTAGTTGGATAGATGGCATCTCGGTTCTTTTTATTGATATTTAGATTTTTTTCATTGGTTTCTCTTGTGGCGGCATTTATGCTATATATAACTCTATATAACTCTTATTTTAGTTTAGTTACATGCTTTTCGGGCTGAATAATTGAAAAACAATTTGTATTGGAAATTTACTTTGAGGAGTACTAATCATGTTACTCTATAGGTAAAGGCATTAGAGGTCATAAGGACCTGTATTCTGCTTCGACTGGATGCCGAACGCCACAAAAGGCTAGTAAGATTATGAGATCAAAAAATCACTCCATCGCAGACTTTGTCTCTGTCATCACTGGCCTAGACTAGACTCATGAGCAAACCCATCTCAAATAATAAATCATCTGCCTAGCATTTTCCCAACTAAATTGGGGTTGGTTTCCAGTCAAACTGGATTCAGCTGAATACCAGTATTTTATGTAGAGCGGCTGCCTACCAGACCTCCATAACCCATTAACTGGGTAACACGGTATTTATTGACAAGACTCGATTCAGATTTACTGGCTTCTGACAATCCGTAACGACTGCCAAAGATCTACAAATGTCAGCCGGGACCAACGGCTTAACGTGCTTTCCGAGGCGCGGAGGAAACTCGATTAACAAATCGAGTTTCCTCCGTGTCTGATGGCTGGTCACCCATTCACAGACCAACCTTGGCAAGCGTTGCATAACCTTGAAGATCGACCCGTCCGGCTTTTGTTATTTAGCTACGAGCTCATCTCAAACAATTAATAAATATATTCTTTGGTGAAATAGTCAATAGTAAAAAAAAAACATGAACACCTTTCAAGTCACAATCCCAATATTAAAACCACGAATTTTATGTAAAAACCCGTTAAACCCGTATATAAATACAGCAACGATTCTTAAAAAATATGACCGCAATAAAAACGAAAAACTGGCGCAAATATATAAATTCTGCGAGGAAAAAACTATCGATATTGGAATGCCAGATTCCGGCTGCACACAACTGACATGGGTACAAATTGTGGTGCCATGCAGCTGAATAAGTATTTGGCATCGCATCGCGTTGGGATCCGGACGTCTTTTATTAAAACTTTTATTGGACGTACTTTTGTTTTTAGTAAAAGTTTCGATCAAGTGGTCTCGAATTGTCAAGATATCTCAGTGGTTTGGAAGATTTGAGTTAGAGCTTTGTCTTCTGACGTCATCGTGTGATAGTGTGTGGGTTTTGACAATAGATATTTTCACATGTCAGGGAAGTGTGAAGAGCTTTTTTAGGGTTCCGTAGACAAATGGCAAAAACGGAACCCTTATAGATTCGTTATGTTTGTCCGTCTGTCTGTCTGTCTGTCCGTCCGTCCGTCCGTATGTCACAGCCACTTTTCTCCGAAACTTTAAGAGCTTTGCTGTTGAAATTTGGTAAGTAGATGTATTTCGTGAACCGCATAAAGATTTTCACTCAAAAATAGGAAAAAAAACAATAAATTTTGGGGTAGAAGACGAAAAAACGGAGAAGGGTTATGTTTTTCGAGAGTATGCATTTATGTGTGCATGTATAATTGTTTGGCACGGTCTGCAGCCTGAACGACTTGATGCAGTTTAGCTTGAGAGGTGTCGTTAGATTCGTATTTATTGTGAGAGTGACACTGGGTATATAAAAATAAAATAAAAAACAAAACGATGGATATTTGGCGCCATATTATGTATCAAAAAAATCCTCAAAACCTCAAGTGGGGTATCAAAATAAAGGGCTTGTGGAGACGATTCCAAAAATGTACCTAACTCACTAAAATGTAGGAAATAAAAAATCGATTTTGTCGAAAAACCCGACCGCTAAAAAGTTAAATCACAGATCTCATGCCATCAACTGCATCAGACTCCTTGAAAAGCGTCTTGTTTGGGACTTTTTAGTCATTTTTAGCGGTCGGGTTTTTTGACAGAGTCAATTTCTTTCTAGTTCCAAACCATGAATGTCAGGGATCAATTAACATACTATCACAAGTAATCTGTAAGACCCTACTGGGTCAAAGTTGTTTTGTCTAACTATTGTTCTTTTAATTTGCGGATGCTGTTCAGATCTTTAACCATGCATAATTACAGCTTCACAGTATCGAGAAGCTCGTGGCTAATATAATAACAGCCGCGCAGGTCGATCTTCAAGGTTAAGCAGCGCTTGCCAAGGTTGATCTGTGGATGGGTGACCATCTTAACATACCGAGTTTCCTCCGTGCCTCGGAAAGCACGTTAAGCTGTCGGTCCCGGCTGTCATTTGGAAATCTTTGGTAGTCGTTAGTGATAGTCGGAAGCCAGAAAATCGGACACCAGTCTTGCCAAGGAGAATCGTGTTACCCAGTTGATGGGTTGTGGAGGTTTGGTAGGCAGCCACTCCATGTAAAACACTGGTTTTCAGCTAAATCTGGTTAGACTGGAAGCCGACCCCAATGTAGTTGGGAAAAGGCTAGGCTGATGAAGTATCAGTAGTGTTAGAGTTAAATCGCTGACAGACTGACTGGTTTTTTTTTTAAGTTTTTGTGGTATGCCACACCTAACAACACCACTGCAAAATAGCAAAACACGCAATTTCAAATACTCGGATAATAAAAAGCCATCATCTAAATAAACGTATTCCAGCTATTTCGATTTAAAATCCAAACTTCGTAACCAATTTTGATAAAATTAAAATGGGACCAAACTGCAAATATTATTATATGCTATCAGATAAAAAATAATTTTTCAAATCGGTTCATAATTGTCGGAGTTATGAGGTAACAAACACAAGAAAACAAAAACAACCGAATTGAGAACGTCCTCCTTTTTGGAAAGTCGGTTAAAAAACAGTTAGCAACTGTTATATTAAATTACAAACGTTATAATGTTTGCTGTCGTAAACCCTTCCATTGCCTCCCTTCGTGTCGTTACAAATAACTAAAGGATTACGTACGTTAGGAGTTTGTGCTCCGATCCATCTGTGTATTGTTAAGGGTTACAAATTGAGTGTGACCTAGTTTTCCAGCAATATTCGATCAATCCCCTACTATCAAGTACAGATACCATCATGATTCTGCTTTGGGAAGAGACGAGATATGTAGGACGAATAGCATTGTCCTTTTTTCACAATGGAATCATAATAATTGTAGTTATATTATAACTTTATGTACTACTAGCTGACCCGTGCAACGTGGTCTGCGTAACATTTTCCATTACTGCTCCGCTCCTGTTGGTCTTAGGGTGATGATATATAGCCTATAGCCTTTCTCGATAAATGGGCTATCTAACACTGAAATAATTTTTCAAATCGGACCAGCAGTTCCTGAGATTAGCGCGTTCAACCAAACAAACAAACAAACAAAGTCTTCTGCTTTATAATATTAGTTTAGAAGTATAGATAGTGCTACATGAGCGGATTTCATGCAACAAGGCATTATTTAAAAGTCAACCTTTAGTTTAAAAATACTACAATGTGGGTGTTCAACAAATAAACAAAATTAAAGAAAGACCTCTACAAGTCTACAACCCATTAACTGAGTAACACGGCAATTAATGGCAAGACTGAAGTCAGATTTACTGGCTGCTGACAATCCGTAACGACTGTCAAAGATCTACAAATGACAGCCGGGAGCCCGGGACCAACGACTTAAAGTGCTTTCGGAGGAATCTCGATGTGTTAAGATGGTCACCCATCCGCAGACCAACCTTAGCAAGCGTTGCTTGTCCTTAAAGTTCGATCCGTGCGGCTAGTATTCTCTAACCACGAGCTCATCTCACGAGCCAACTTACTATACATGTAAAGAGAAGTATTCTCTTTAGATTTAAATTTGCCGCGCTTCTCGTTTTTGTGTAGATTTAGATTTGGCGCGTTTTACGTTTGACAGCAGAAGTGTCATCGAGATCGGCGTAATACAGTTTGGAGGTTATGTGCGCTCACTGTGAATTACATGGAAGATTTTATTACAAAATTGGATATAAAACAAATATTGTAGAATAAACTTTAAATGTCGTTTCTTTGTTTACAGTTGAGCATGATTATGTGAATATTCTAGTGCTATGTGTTAATTTACTTGTGAATTTGGTTTATAAATAAAACCTTTGTTAACAGAGCAACGCATTGTTGTTTATTCAACCTATACCAAGAGAAATAAGAATCATCTTATATACATAGAACAGAAAAGGCATTGAACACGAGTTACAATAAAACCTAATTTAACCATAAAAATAAATTTCACGATCGCGTTAAAATTACCTACGTTTATATTAGAAACCGCTTTATTTACTCCGATAAGATCAACTGAAAGGTTTCTAAGAACTGCTGAGGGTGTTAATTCGAGGCGTGTAAAGTCGTTGACGGGTTGTAACTGAGTAAATATTAAGCTTCGAAATAATTTTATATTAGCTAAAGTTTATTAGGTAAACAAAATGAAGGTCGGTTTTGCCCAGTTTTAATTTATATGGTTTCAAATAACGTAGTTAAGGCTGGATTTTTCCAACGCCAGATAGCTTTATCGGAGGAATAATTTTGAATTTTTGACAGTTCTTCCATTTGTCAAACGTTAAATTTATTCTACGAATAAGAGTTATCTGGCGTTGGACAAACCAGCCCTTAGACGAATAAATATAAAGATACTATACACGACAAAAGACGACACGGTTGGCGCAGTGGTTGAGCTATTGACTGCTGCGCAGCATGTCGCGGATTCGATTTCCGTACGGAACAAATATTTGTACGACCTACAAGTATTTGTTCCGAGTCTGGGTGTTTTTCTATCTATAATATGTATGTATTTACAAAAAAAAATGTAAATAAGTAGTTTATCAGATCTCGTTACCTAACACAAGCATTAGGTTGCTTAGCTTGGGACTATACATGGCGTTGTGTGAAATGTCCAAGGATATTATATTATATGACGGAGAGGCCGCATTATTAGCATCATCATCCGACCTAGCGGGCGTATGAAATGGGTAATCGAGCAATGAGACAACGAATTACACAACACGATTTAATACTGAACACAAATCACAAATTAAATCACACCGTTCAACGAAACGTGAGGAACAGTTCCTAGCTTTGTGAAAAACTTGTCTCGAAGACGACCCAATGGAAATTGAGTCTTGGTCCGACACCCCTCCACTAGGTAGGCTCTGTTGTAGCACGAAGTTAGTTGTCAGATGGCGACGGTGCTGCCAACTACCGGAACTCGTGCTTCGTTTCGTTATCGGTCGGTACTAATAAATATATAAATTATAATAAAAAAATATATATATTATTATTATTATTTGTTTTCTTTCTCGGGTCTCTGGAGACCCGGTCCTTTGGTAGGCGTACGAGGGGCCGAAACCAACTCGCAGAAGCCCCGTTAGAAATTTTAAATGTAATGGGGCACCAACCGGCGATTATCCCTGTATGCACTGTGATAGTATTCCCAAGGACAATCCCCGGTTGGAGCAAGACTATTGCAGAATATGGAAAAAAAAGATGAAACGCTATGGGTTTGGGCGGTTTAGTGGACTGATAATCGTTTATTATAGAACTATTGGCCCCTGCCTGACCACTAACAATATACACGGCTTTTAAATGGCAGGGGGTGACTTGCACACTCAATGAATGGGCCCCCGAAAACGGTCGCTAGCACAAAGTGACGTAGCGCCAAGGAGGCAACATGGCCTGAGGTGCTAGAGGAGTGGAGAGGTATACCACGGCTATCAGGACAATCCCGGAAGTGCGGTCAAGATCCCTACCAGCATCTTACTGGATTATACATCCTTCTCCCGAGCACGTTTGCTCTAGCGAATCTCTACTCATACCGGCCGATTAAGGCAAGAAAGAGGTGGGAGCTCTGGTCCTCGTCAGTGTTCACTCTGGCCAGCCAATAAAGGCAAGCCGGAGATGAGGAACAAGACTTCTCCCGGGAGATTAGGTTCGTGGGGTCGCTACTGCCCAACAGTTCGCCACAAAACTGCCTTGCGGATTGTATCTCTCTTTGTCTGGCCCCTCACCCTAGTTATGACCTAAGGTCTATCGGGACGCGCAAGCCCCACCACGACGTCAACGTAGAGATACTGCGGTAGGGTTATTATTATTAAATAATACTATATTCTTCTTCTGCTCAGATTTTTCCCAACTATATTGGGGTCGGCTTCCAGCCAAAGCAGATTAAGATGAGTACCAGTATTTTACGCGGAGCGGCTGCCTACTAGACCATAAGGCAGACCAAAAAAAAGATACCATATTATCAAGACATAATAATGTGCCGAAAGACGTTTGCTGCTGGATATAGGCCTCTCCCAAGAGTTACCACAATAACTGGTCCTGGGCGTCTTGCATCTATCGGCTACCACGACCCTCACCAGGTCTTTGGTCTATCTAGTTGGAGGTACGGGGGCCGAATCACCCGCGTCTGTAGGAAAATAATACCCTTCAGCGAATCCCTACACGTGGTCCCCGGGTGGTGCTAAACAGGTGACACTAACCGCCTCCGTGGTCTAGTGGTTAAACCACTCGATTCAGACCCAGAGGTCCCGGGTTCAATTCCCAGTGGGGGCTAATTTTTTGCTCGGTTTGGTTGGTGGTAGGACTTCTAAGTCCACCTGGCAAGCTACCACCATCATGTCTAAGTCTGTCGCCATAACAACAATGTTAACAGCATTGTTGTGTTCCGGCAATTAGAGATATGATAGCCAGTTCCTCTATGTTAGAGGATTCCGGGTGAAACTCGCTTCCATCTTCGGCCTAATCATCACTTTCCATCAGGTGAGATTTGGGCCAAGAGTTTCCCCGTTTTAAATTTAAAAAAAAAGGTCTTCCAACGCTGTGTATTCATGTATTCGTTGCATATTATCAAGTGATTGCAAAAGTTGCCTGGTAGAGAATGCCTTGTTGCATTAAGTCCGCCCATGTACCACTATTGTGCATGAAGTCTAAATAAATAAATAAATAAATCATAGTTCTGACTTGCACTTACACTGTATTTTAAGAAAGGCGATGGCGGTTTTCTCGGGGAATTTACTGTATTCTCTGTCTAAAGGTCAATGCTGTTTCAGGTGAATGCGCCAACCAACCCGCGAAATTAAATTTTTCTTACGGTTTTTGCAATTTGCAGGCCAGTGCTAGGTTGTATTTTGATAAAAATATTATTCGCGGCTGTAAGACATGTAGTTACAGAATTATACTCATCGAAATCATCAATACAACGCTCTAAGTTCATAAAGCTCTAGGAATGACTTTTTCTGTTTTTTTTTTTTAGTTCCTAGGCCTTTATAAACTGAACTGAAATAATGAATGAAGGGTTGTATTGCTGATTTTGATAATTATGATTCTGTAACTACATACGTCTTACAGCCGCGAATACCTTATATTTTAATCAACATGCAACCTAGCACTGGCCTGCAAATTGCAAAAAAAGCAAGAATTTTTTGAATTTAGCGGGCTCTTTGGAGCATTCACCATAATGACTTTAATTTAAAATCTTGTATAGTGTGTTGGGAAGCCTAACTAACGACAAACGTTGGAAATAATAGGTATATTAATATTTTGCAGGTAATATTTACACCGTAGAAAATGAAGAAGCTGGCAGGTAGGTAGCTTTGTAGTGTATAGGCGTGAAGAAGCCCAACAAAGAAATACACAAAAGCAATGGTGTGGAACCTTTTCACACGAGTGCGAAAAAAAAAATTACTTACTGGTGGATGCCAAGCTTCACAGCTTGGCTCATCGCCGCAAGTTTGCCTGATTATCGGTCTTCTACAGATTGTACTTCGGCGAATTTGCCCAAGAACTCCACGACCTCATTCCACCAGCGCCCTTCTACCATCATCCAGACGCACTGCAGCTTACCATCCCTACCTTGTTGCTATTCCACGAATTCGCACTAAGCGATTACAAACGTCTTTTATAATGCGGACAGCAAAAGAGTGGAATTCTCTGCCTGCGTCTGTGTTTCCGAACGCCTACAACCCTAATCTCTTCAAAGTTAGAGTAAACAGGCTCCTTCTGGGTAAGCTCGCTCCATCGTAGACTTTGTCTCTGTCATTTCTGACCAAGATTAAGGTCAAGAGCAAACCAATCACAAATAAAAAAAACCATTATCATTCAAGTCAACTTAACCTTAATCTGTTTCCGTGGAAGTTTAGAAGCTCAAATTTCCTACTACAATTTCCTATAAACTACGAACTTAACTAATTCAACCAACCACTAGGGTAACACTAGGGGAACACTACTCGTCCAACTTTTGATCGCCATTTTAATATTGAAGTGCCATGGCCACTGCAAGCCGGCTAGCCGCGGCGATCGGCCGCACTTTTAGTAGCCCTGAATTAAACATCAGGCCAACGTGAGCTGAACACTGTTTACTGGAATTCGGACTTATTAATGTGCTGTATTGAATTTCCCGGGAATTTTCGTGGTTACTTAGTTTATTTAGGGTGGAGTTAATGGATGGAGTTAATGAATGTTTTATTTTTAACAGACTTCCGGGATCGCGGTTTGGCTCCCTTTTTTACCTGTTCAAAGAATCGTGTGTGGCATCGCTGCCCTAACGTAACTCTGCAATTTTGTAGTCTATGACACTCAGCATTATGCTGGGTTGGTATATTATAGAGCCTCTCGAGGCTCAGCGTCCCATCTTCAGTCCGAGACCCTTTAAAGCCTCCTCAAGGATGTGTCCTAAAAAGATTTGCACACAGAGCGTTCCAGAGTGTCTTTTAAGAGGCATCGGAGCCAACTCTATGTAATAATCGGGTGGGTGGTTTTAGTGAGTTAAGATTTCTATAATCCTCGAACTTATCACCAAAACTAATGTTTTCTGAAGGTTTTCATCTAACAACAAAACATTATTATCCATGTGATTTCCTTTTTGATACATCTTAGCTTCCATTGTACATAGAACTACTACTTAGAAACAAAATTATAAAATTAGCCTCCATCCATCGATCTGGAGCGCAGATATGCTTTACGTGGAGCGGCTGCCTACCAGACCTACACAACCCATTAACTGATTAACACGGTCCTTGGCAAGACTGGTGTCAGATTTTCTGGCTTCTGAGTATCCGTAACGACAGCCAAAGAGCTCCAAGTGACAGCCGGGACCAACAGCTTAACGTGCTTTCCGAGGCACGGAGGAAACTCGGTATGTTTAGATGGTCACCCATCCACAGACCAATCTCGGAAAGCGTTGCTTAACCTTGAAGATCGACCTGTGTGGCTGTTTTTATTTAGCCTCCATCGCAACAATAATATAGCCATAAACAAAAGCCTTCGTACAACCTTCAGATAACGACACACCTACACGCGTTACAGTAAATTGTAAAGTGCGAACTTTATATAATGTCATAAATTAACTTAAACCCCACATAACGAACGAATAAATTATTTTAACTGAAACACGCGATGCTTGCCGTGACATGCAACGCAAGTAGGCATAGAGTACATAGAGCTGCGAGACGTCCCTCCGGACACTATGAAGTTTTAGTAGTATTAGCTAGTATTCTGGGAGGTATGAAACTGAGTGATTTTATTTTTTAAGTTTCGAACATCTGTGAAAAACGGAACCCTTATAGGATCACTGGGGTATTGGACGTCTGCGTCTGTCCGTCGGTCACGGCCAGTTTTTAACCGGATCTACTGGAAGGATGCTGTTGAAATTCGGTAAAGATATGGATTTCTGTGAACCAAACACGTATGCGTTACGTAAATAAATACATGTTGAGTATGGTCATCCTTTGGAAGTCAAACTAAAAAATTAAAAATTAAAGTTTTCAAACTGTATCGTGTGACATATCATGAAAGGACTTACAGTGAGAGTTTTAGTGGATTTTTTTCGTAATTTTAAAATTAATGGTTTTGAAGTTATTTAAGAAATTCGGCCAAAAATGACCACTAAGAATAAGAAAAAGAAATGATATTTGCTCAAACATGTGTAGGTATACATACAAAATTAAAATAATAAATACATACGAGATCTTAAATTAGAATGGCTCACGACATGTTTGCTATTTCTCATGGCGTGCAAATATCTTACGTAATTATACTATTATAAAATTAACAGTTTTTCAATTTTACCCAAAAAAAAATATATAATTAATTAATATTAGTCACGGTTATGCGAATGTCTTATTTCAGTCATTTACATTAAGTACCTTTCCAATTATTTATATTCCTAGTCCAATATTACAGATTACAATAAAATAATAAAATTAAGATTTACATCACATTCAACCCATATCTCCGAAACTAATGAGCCTAAAATTTTGAAAAAAATGCAGATAATAGTTATATACCTAAAGATTACTAGAAGACCTATAAAAATCTGTAAACTTAAAACAACATCTATACTAATATATAATTATAAAATATATAATATAAATAATATATAATCTATACTAATATTATAAAGCAGAAGAGTTTGTTTGTTTGTTTGGTTGGTTGAACGCGCTAATCTCAGGAACTACTTTTCCGATTTGAAAAATTATTTCTGTGTTGGATAGCCCATTTATCGAGAAAGGCTATAGGCTATATATCATCACGCTATGGCCAATAGGAGCGGAGCAGTAATGAAAAATGTTACGCAGACGACGTTGCACGGGTCAGCTAGTGTAAAAAATAAAAAGATAAAACATTGGTTCGGAAACTTTTGCTCGCGACTCCGACTCGCACTTAACCAGTTTTTAGATTTTTATGTGTTCTCTCTGAATTGGTCTTTTGTCATCTCGTATCTTTATCACTCTCAAAATCAGCTTCGTGACAGTATCTCTTTCCGGCTCATTTCACACCGATGAACATAGTTTTGAATTAAATGAATTTAGAGAATATATTCTTATTTATGTACCTACAAATATAAAGTAAAAATAAAAAGCTATAACACTGTTTCAATGTAAAAGAAATAACAAAAAATGAAGCCGTGATCTTCATTTTTGGTTTACATGAAAAAAATACGTGTCCAATATTTTTAGTTTTCTTTTTTAGATTATTTTTGTCATCTACCCTACTCTGACTATGATAATTACAAATAATACCTCTAGGCCAAACTATTCATGGCGGTTCTGTGCTCTATGGGCTAATCAAATGTTGGGCCAATTTTACTTTCTTTACTTTGTCTGCGAACACGATTTTGTGTTTACTTCAATCGTTTTTTGTTTGTCATGTTTCGTGCTGTAGGAGGAATGTCTGGCTTTGCATTAGTCAAGTCAAGAACATAGGAAGTGCGTGCAGTAATACTTTTTTGCAACGCTGCACTGCAAAAAAGTTATTGACATCGCAAAAGAATCGCTAACTTTGAGTTTTGGCGATAGGTTTCATTGCTTGCAATGACAGATGGCTAAAGGGGCTGAAAGGTTCTATTTTTAAAGGTTTAAAATCATCAAATGACTCCTCCCACTCTGGGTAAAGCAGGCGAGAGTGTCAGACACCTACTGACTAAAACCCATCCGTGTTCCTCCTAGTGCCCTTTGCGTTCCAGGGCCGCGGTGACTGTTTCGAACAAATTCCGCAAAAAGGTTGTGGAATGGCGGTCTCGTTCTAGCGGAACAGCGTTGAAATGATTTCCATAAGATGGACCGATGACCTGTTGAAGGTCGCGGTAATTTCCTGGATATCTATTTTCAGCTGAAATGATGATGCTGATGAAAACGGCTTACGACATGTCTTGGTATGAACTTTACTAAATGTAGTCATAGTCTAAAGGGATATGCATCCTCTTAGTATTAACGCTAGAAAAAATCACCTGAGTCTGCAATTTCTGATAGATTTTTGGCACCTTTGGAGGTCCTTCGGAGGTCTTTAAAAAAATTGTGAATATGAAAGAAAAAAGAAAGAAACGAATTTATTCGGCACACGCGGATTTACACAATGTAGGTACAATTAAAGGGTATAAAACTAAGTTTGGAAAACAATAACATTGTGTACCCCGCGGCTGCGCCAAATAGGTCCAGTTCAGCAAAATGCCGGACAACTAGGTGCTGCCTGACGCTGATTTCAACTGCACCTTACGTTGAAGTGTACGGACGTCAACCAGTTTTGTAGGGTATTAAATATACAGGTAAATACATAATATGCTTAAGTGTAATAAACGATACATAAATATAGTTTCGTGTCCAGTGATATATAATGTATAAAAAAAAGGCAAATGAAAGAATATAACAGAAACAAGAAATGTCATCCAATTAAGCAAAAGTATATGTAAAACCACATGTAGGTCGCTTTTCTATAATATTAGTAAATTATTATATAAACAGGTTTACGTAAAGATTGCCAGCCGGATTCATCTTCGCGAGTCTGTTTATTATAAAAAAAATGTTGAATTGAACGAACTTACTCAATGATTTTGGAAAAACAATTTTAGACATTTAAGATTTTTATCAATCCGATTTCGCAGAACTCAATCTAATTTTAAAACTACCTAAAACTAGCTCAAGAATTTTCACGAAAAAAATTTCGACCGTCAAAAATATCTGAAACGCAATCGGAGGCAACAACAACACAATACAATTTCAATAAAAGCATTCTAAACACAGAACCAATTTCCAAATACATTTCGCACAAACAGAAAGCAGTTTTCGTTTTTATTCAATCGAAATAAACTAATGTTTTCAACACGTGACTCTATTCACTGGAATTTCTTTTGAAGAAAATGAAATCTAGAAAATTTCTGTACCAGGAGTGTAGAATACACTAGGAGTTCGAAACTCGATCATTCGTGAGCGCGCCGCGTCCGCTCGATATAGCGTCAGGGAGATATTTCAAAATGTTGCAACATTCAAACGCGTTGGGATATTTAATTTGATGTATGTTGCGGTAGTTTTCAGGAAATATTGTAGTGTGAAAATACGTTATGGGCGAAACAGTTACAGTGATAAAGCTGAGTGCTTTTTCGCGTAGTGTCTGTAGGATCATGAATCTATAGCGTAGAAGTCAAAGAAAAAATCTTTATATTCAGCCCTAATGGGAATACCAAATATGCTGCTTTTATAATAAGAATTAAAATATGAGTTATTTTTTATCTCTGTATCTAACCTTTTTTTTCATCTGCGTAAACGATTCTGATTAATGCAAAATATAAAATTCAAAAGATGTTCGTTGCATGAGCTCTTAGAGTTAATCAAGAAAATTAAAATATGAATTATTAACTTTAGAGTTTATAAACGAAATTTTAATAGAATACTTTGTACAAGTAAAACTACTCGTCTATTAATTTAAGTTCTTGCAAGCCAATATGGATGAATAGGTTTTATGCTAACGTGAACTTAAAGTATCCTTCACATACAACATTTCGACATAACTTTAAACTATAAGCACTTAGAATATTGCGAATAAGCAAGTGTTTTATTAGCTCTACATTTGTAGTTAAAATTACATTTTCTTTGTTGAACAGATTGTACTTCGGAGAGTGTAAACAAGAACTCGACGACCTCATCCCGCTGGCTCCCTTCTACCATCGGACATCCAGACGCACTGCAACTTACCATCCTTACCTTGTTGCTATCCCACTAATAAAATTCGCACTAAGCGTTTCCAAGCGTCTTTCATAACACGCACAGTAAAGGAGCGGAACTCTCTGCCTGCGTCTGCTACTTCTTGGTAAGCTCGCTCTATCGTAGACTTTGTCTCTGTCTTCTCTGACTTAGACTAGTCAAGAGCAAAGCCATCTCAAATAATAATAAAAAAAGAGATTCATTGTTTACGTACCATTTCGGTTGAACTTGTCACTGCCATACATTTTGAACTGGACGTTTGACAATTGGGTAGATTTCCAAAAATATTGGACACGTATTTTAACTTTTTTCGCGTAAACAAAAATTAAGACGATACCAGTGCGTCGAAAAGTTGTGTGACGTCACTTGTAAAGTATCTTTTTTACAGAAGTTGACGTCATAAGTCCCCACACTGCGGGTCTAAAAAAGCCACTTTAGCAGAATCAGAAATCACATCAGGTTACCCGTCACTGTCAAATTTCCCAATCAACCTTGAACCTAATGCGTTAGAAATAAAGATGAAAGGCACATTGTTTTTTTATTATTATTATTCCATTTATTTCTTTTTTTGTACATATATTTTACATTTTTAAATATTTCTATAAAACTAATTAAAAAAAAACATTTAAAAATATAAAAATAGTAGCCCACCGGCATCGGGAACAGGGTCCAAGCTACCGGTGGTCAGGGCTCCCGAGAGAGGAACCTCCTAACAATACGCGCCGTGTCCAGGAGTACTGCTTTCTGGATCAAGCCCTTGATCCAGCTGCCCAACGAGAGCCTCTTGAGGTGTTGGTCGAGGCTCTTGGCAATAATGCCATTGGCCGTCACGACTATCGGCACAATGACTGCTGTGTTCACATCCCACATGTCGACAACCTCGCGAGCCAAGTCAAGATACTTACTTTGTTTCTCTTTCTCAGACTTCACGAGGTTCTCGTCATGAGGGACTGCTATATCAACAATCATTGCGCGACGCTCTAGTCGGTCTATCACCACTATGTCAGGCTTATTGGCAACAATAGTCCTGTCAGTGATGATAGACCGATCCCAGTACAACGTGCAATTGCCATTTTCGAGAACTGGGTCGGGCACATACCTATAGTACGGTACTTCCGATTCCACAAGATTGTATCTCAGAGCAAGTTGCTGGTGGATGATCCTGGCTACAAGGTTGTGCCTGTGCAAATAGTCTCCGTTAGCCAGACTAGAACAACCGGAAATAATGTGGCGGATGGATTCCCCGGGTCGGTGACATGCCCGACATATGTCAACCGTACCGTCCTTCACAATGTATTTCCGGTAGTTGTTCGTCATCATAACTTCGTCCATGATCGCACAGACAAAACCTTCGGTTTCCCCAAAGAGGTCACCAAAACGCAGCCAGGCTACGGACGCTAAAAAGTCTACATCGGGCCCATGTAGGACCCGATAAAAGCGTCCGTGAAGCTCCTTGCTCTGCCATACCTCCCTGCGGTCGTTAGTATCTAATACCACAGGTTTGCGCCAGTTCTCGTTAGCCAAGGAGAGCGCGGTAAGGCCTTTGTCCACCGCTACCACATCCCGATGCATACCCACGTCGGCCTCTAGGAAGTATTCCCTAAGGCTGCATACCTCGCGGTTGTGCAGGGTCTTAGCATTTAAGAAGCCACGACCCCCGCACTTCCGCGGGATATACAGCCTCATCACCGATGACCGTGGGTGATGCATCCGATTTGCGGTAAGCAGTGAGCGTACCCTTCTATCCAGGGCGTCAAGTTCTGTCTGAGTCCATTTGAGTATGCCAAAAGAGTACATTAAAACCGGCATGACCCAACCGTTGAAGGCGCGCACCTTGTTTCCGCCTGATAAAAGACTGTTAAGTACTTTATTCAGGCGGCCAAAGAAGCGCTCCTTCAACGATTGTTTCATATCACCAGCATTGATGCCTAACGCTTCCGACATACCCAAATACTTGTAAGTTTCGGTTGAAGAGAGGGACCTTAGGTGTATGGAATCCGAGAGTTGTGTTCCCACGGATTCCATAATCTCCCCTCGCTTTACATGCATGACCGCACATTTATCCACACCAAATTCCATCCTGATGGCGCTACTGAAGTTTTCTGTTACCTTCAGTAGCTTCATCAGTTGCAAGTTGTTAGGAGCAAATAGTTTCAAGTCATCCATATAAAGGAGGTGCGATATGACCTGACCACCTCTTCTCAACCGGAAGCCTTGCCCCGAACCCTCCAGCAATGTACTGAGAGGGTTGAGGGCAAGACAAAACCACAGTGGACTCAGACTGTCGCCCTGAAATATGCCACGCTCGATCCTTATCGGGTCGCTGTTCACTTGGGTTTGTCGACACCCTGGATAGCGAAGGACCGTCCTCCACTGCCCCATACACGACATCAGGAAGGTGCGTAGAACTGCATTAACTTTATACAGCTCCAGCACCCTCATGAGCCATGTATGTGGCACCGAGTCATAGGCCTTCTTATAATCTATCCAGCATGTCGACAGATCCCTTCGGGAACGACGAACCTGTTGGCTAATGGCAATGTCAATGAGGAGCAGCTCCTTAGTACCGCGGGACCCGTTCCTACATCCATTTTGAGAGGCAGACATAATTGAATTACTATCAATATGATGATTTATCTTAGCTCTCAAAATGGATGTAAGAACTTTATAGACCGTCGGTAAACACGTGATCGGTCTATAATTTTTAGGTTCCGCGGTACTACCTGATTTATGGAGCAGGTGGGTTATTCCTGTAGTTAGGAACTGGGGCAGTGACCCTGACTCTAAGGCAGACTGGAATTGAGATGCCAAGCGAGCGTGCGATCCTTGAAACCATTTTATCCAGAAGTTGTGCAGCCCGTCCGGTCCTGGCGATTTCCAGTTAGGCAACGGACGGACTGCACGAGCTACATCTAGGGGGCTGATGGTAATTGCCCCCATTTCTGGTATCGGATCGCACGCGCGTTCGACCTCCCGAGTCCAATCGCCCTCGGTATGACTGACAGGTACCGACCAGATGCTGCGCCAGAATGAACACATGGCGTCATCATCCGGTAGGCGCGTATCAGTCACACCTTGGTCAGGTCGCTCCCAAGTCCTATAAACCCACCTCTCATTGCTTTGGAATGTGCGATTCTGAGTATATCGCTCCACTCGCCGCTTGTACCGACGTATACGGTTTGCCCATGCATAGATTTTCTGCTTCAGGAAGTCGATACGCTCTGTGACGCGGGTCAGATAATCCCGAGGACTGATGTCAGTCCCCGAAAACGCCCGCCTCACAAAGCGCATCACTCTACGGCGAGTGTTGCCCTCCCTGAAGCAGATAAGTTTGCCAATGAGTGCTCTAGCCTCACCGATACGACGCTCGATCCTGCACTGCCAAGCTGGTACGGCTGGTCGTGTAACTCTGTCACTGTTAGGAAATTTGACATGAGCTACACGACATGCCGCTGCAGCCGCACAGTATAGGATCGAGTGGGTATCGGCGAGGTCTTCGCTGCTAGCAAAATAACTTGCTAGTTGCGAATCTAGAGCACACACCAGCGCCCTATTTTTCTTGTGCATGGGCAAACGAGGTAGCCGAGGCCTAAGCTCTGGCGGTGTGGAGCGATACTCTCGGAAAGCATCCTCCAAAGCACTCCTCAATCGCTCATTGCACTGGGTACTCACGGATGTAGCCCCGCCATCATCATCTTCACCGACGCAGTCGGGTCGCGGTGGAACACTAACACTGGGTTGTATTTGCACCGCGGCCGGTGGCGAATTATTATTATTATTATTATTTGGGATGGTTTTGCTCTTTTCTAGGTCAGAGCTGACAGAGACAAAGTCTATGATGGAGCGAGCTTACCCAGAAGTACCCTGTTCATTCTAACTTTGAAAAGATTGTGGTTGTAAGCGTTCGTTGTTGTTGTGTGATTAATATTATTCTACTAAAGTGGCCAGATCTTTTAATTCTATTTTCACTGGCACGTGGTGGTCAGTCCATTTCGGTCTTCTGTTTCCTGACCTATGTAGCTCTTACACAACAGTCATTTATCCAAAGCCCTTAGGGCCAATTTTAATCTATATCTATACTTATATTATAAAGCAGAAGTGTTTGTTTATTTGTTTGTTTGGTTGAAACGCGCAGGAACTACTGGTCCGATTTGAAAATTTATTTCAGTGTTAGATAGCCCATTTCTCGAGGAAGGCTATATGTGTATGTGTGTGTGTGTGTGTGTATTGTGTGTGTGCTAAGACAAATAGGAGCGGAGCAATAATGGAAAATGTGACGCAGACGAAGTTGCGTGGGTCAGCTAGTAATTTATAAACAACTTTCACATTCGCATGTCTATTGCAAAACTGTCAAAAAAGCCTTAATTTTCATACATTTTTGCCAGAGTGCCAATTCTACTAATTTTCACATTCGTATCGCATTCGCATCTCAATCGCAATCTGTCAAAAATGTATGAAAATTAAGGCTTTTTTTTACAGTTTGTGACTGACATGAAAATGTGAAAGTTGTTTAAAAATTAGTAGAATTGTCCCTCTGGTTGCGATTGAGAAAAATGTGTGAAAATTAAGGCTTTTTAACAGTTTGTGAGTGACATGAAAATGCGAAAGTTGTTTAAAAATTAGTAGAATTGTCCCTCTGGTTGCGATTGAGATAAATGTGTGAAAATTAAGGCTATTTTTACAGTTTGTGACTGACATGAAAATGCGAAAGTTGTTTAAAAATGAGTAGAATTGGCCTTCTGGCTGCGATTAAGATGTGAATGCGATGTAAATGTTAAAATTAGTAGAATTGGCTCTCTGGTTAAAAAAATACATTTTTCTCCTTAAAAAGCGACAGAATCTAATAAAACGGCTACTTATCCTAGGAACGTGTCAACCGATCAGAGGTCAGATATTATATTTAATTTAATCCGACTTGAGGCTAGCCACATGGAAACCCTTATCACAAAGTTCGTAAATTTAATTTCAGTGAAAACACGTTCTAATAAAATCAATCATTTGGAAAGTATTGAGCCTCGTCAGCTCGTTGTACCAGGGAGTTATAGGGACTAAGAGATCATATAATCTCCGGTTATTATACCGTATTGGGATTAAGTGGTCGATATAAGGTGGATGGGTTTATCCCTTACTTACGCGTGACTGAGTATTGAAATAGGAATTTGTCTTAGTTAGAGATAGATATTTCATTCTCAGGAAATCGAGATGGGAAGCAGTTTTGGTCGAGGTGAATTGACGTTATCTGAATTCAAGATTCAAACATTGCTAGTAATTTATTGTAGGAGTAAAATAGTTCATCGTTCGTTCTATTTCAAACCTTCTGCCATTTCTAGGCAATAACTTTGTAAAGAAATTCAGATAATATTTGTGTATGGTAATAATATCCTTGGATAATAATATCCTTGGACATTTCACACAACGCCATATATAGTCCCAAGCTAAGCAACCTAATGCTTGTGTTATGGTAACGAGATGGCTGATAAACTACTTATATACATTTTTTTTTGTAAATACATACATATTATAGATAGAAAAACACCCAGACTCGGAACATATACTTGTTGGTCGTACAAATATTTGTTCCGTGCGGGAATCGAACCCGCGACATGCTGCGCAGCAGTCAATCGCTCAACCACTGCGCCAACCGTGTCGTCAATATGGTAATCTCATGTTGCTGAGCTGATGATGGAAGTTACCTATTTAAAGTTAGGATCTAATGATGGGATCCCATGGAAAATGTTTGTTCAGTGATATTTTCGCCAATTGTGAACCGATTTGGATGATTCGTGTTTTGTTTGGAAGAATATTTTGTCGGACTGGTCCCATTTGAATTTAGTGATGATCTGATTAAGAACTTTGGAGGTAGGTAACGGAACTCGTATGTATATAAATTATAGCAAATGGATCGGGATTGCTGAAATCACATGTCTGTTTATTGTTAACAACAGTTCATAACATAACATCACGCCGGTACGCTGTGAATAGGTACGCGGGTACCACTAAAAAGTGAAAAATAGAAAAACACTTATACAACTGCCTTCCAAAAACAGATAATACAATGTATAATGTAACTTTAATTTCGGAAGTCGGTGTCCAAAAACGATAAAATTACCAAAAATAACGACTTGCGAAAGTAAAGTTATTTAAAGAAGTTTCACTTTTTAGTGCAAACATCTAACAACGCCACTTAAAAATAGCAGAAAAGCAAAATACGCAATTTCGATTACTTGGATGACATAAAACCATCATCCAAGTAGACGAATTCCAGCTATTTCGATTTAAAATCGTTCGATTTAGTTCGTAACTGATTTTGATAAAATCATAGACTTTGTCTCATCTTCTTATCATCTCTGACCAAGACTAGAGGTGACTAGAGCAAACCCGTATCAATTAAAAAAAAAATGATACATCAACATAATATTTCAAAGCAACTATCAAAAAACATAAGTCAAAAACACAATTTATAATTCAGCGCGCATAACAATTCCCAAAGGCTCTTGAAGTCCTGACCAGTTTGGGCATAAAATTAACATAAATCTACATAGTTTTATTAAAGTGTTCTATTGTAAACATGCCAGATAAGCAGTAAAATTAGATTAGCGAAGTGTGTCATAAGCGTGTCAATATTTTGATTCCATTTATTGGTCGCGAAAGGTTTAGGCTCCAACTAAGTATGGTTGAACCTTTCCCAATATATTTGGCTCGTTGGTTTCACAGGGTCCAATGGCTTACCAATTTTCTTGAGAATAAGAATCTGAGCACATAATGGTTAGATTGCGCTTGATGTCTATCGTTAGTTGACGCGTTGAAGTTTATTGAGTTTTGTTGCAAGGGGTTTGAATTGGCTGTCAAATGATGTACAAACATAATCTGCTAACAAAGCATAGCCTAAACTACTGTATTTTTTTTCCATATGCGAGATAGAACGATGCGAGATGAAAGACAGTTGAATCGTTTCTCCGTCTCGCTCTCCGACTCGTCGAGCTTCATTGATTCGGGGTTTTTCTGGTGGTTCTGTGGCTTTCAGAGTTACAGTGTGAGTTAGGAATATGGCGGTTGGTCTAGAGCTTATAACAAAAGTGAGGGCTAAAAAGTTAAAATGAAATAAGGGTTGAAGAAGCTGTGTAGAAATGCGACATTTTCATCAAAAAAAAAATTACTAGTCATCCAGGTACCTTGTTTTGTAAGCAAACACAAGACTACAGAGAAATAAATTAAAATTAAACCTTATTAATCCTATTAAATAAAAGGTTAAGAGCCAAAAGGCCAGCGCGTCACCACTTCCTAGTATTATAGCAGGGAAAAAGAAGTGTAGCAACAAACTTCCCAGCAACGATGAAAATAAAACCCAATGTACACAGATTTACGCGTTCTTTTTCAATTCCAATAACCAACACGAGACAGTTTGACGACGACAGCTGACGCTTCACGTTATTGGTTCGTCAGTCAATGCTCATTGACGCAAATTTCGTTCGCCCACCGTACATTAGCGAAGTCACTCTGCTCTGCTATATTTATCTGTGATCATGACTTCTTGCCGGCCGGTCTTTACCCACAAAATGCTCCTTTTCAACAAAACTACTAAACCGTCTAAAATAATCACAAATCATTGGACTGTTACTACCAGGAGCCCATACACTCGAAGCAATATTTATTTACTATCAATACTTTGTTTGGCTATTTCCCGATAATTAGCTCTGCATGACGTACTACATTCACCGACCAATCCAATTTGGTATCATGTTATCCGTATTTTTTCGAATCATTGGTCTAATAGATAAAATGATGGAGTTATTACGTTGTTACTAAGGTTATATAAGTTTACGTTACGTTTCGATGAATCACCATCATAGTGTAAGTTCAAAGCCATATTAAAAGGCAGATCAGATGCTTCGTCTCTTATGTAGCAAAGTTGGTGAGTTAATGAGGATGTAGGGGGTAATCACTCGGAGGACACGGTGGAGCACACTGTGCAGGTGTGCCCCGCTTGGGCGGAGCACCGCCGTGTCCTCGAAGCGGCGATCGGCGGCGACTTTTCGCGTCCGGCCCTGGTCCAAGCCATGGTCCGGAGCGAGACGGAATGGGACGCCGTCGCCTCCTTCTGCGAAACAATCATGCTAGCGAAGGAGGTGGCGGAGAGGGAGAGGGAGAGAACCTCTCGTCTCGGCCGCCGTGGTAGACGCCGCAGGCGTCGGAGACCAAGAGAGTCAGTACACAGAGGGGCCCGAAAGGGCCGACGCCTGCCGGATTCGCGGGATTATTCGAAAGAGACACCGTGGCTCCGGAACACAAAGGGCAATGAAAGAACATGGATGGGGCAATCCCTATCAAAAAAACAAGGGGTAATCACTGTTGCGGAATTTGTTCGAAAGAGCGCGGCCCTAAAATGCAAAGGACATTAGGAGGTACACGGATGGATTTTTTTCAGTAGGAGTCTGACACAAAATGGAATTCTTAAAGTCAAGAATGAATAGGTTACTTGTAGACACGCGTGATCCACTGACCACATCATTGCTTACAATTTGGTGAGATTGTGGTCAAACACAAGACAGTTAATTCATACATATTTTTTTTACTTTTGATAGGCACATGTTTGACCACTATCTCATCTGATGGAAGTGATTATGAAGTCTAAGATGGAGCACGCTTGCCAAGAAGTAACCTTTTCACCCTTGACTACAATTATAGCCTCTCTTGATGAATCCAGTCTTGGAGAGAGATGGAACTATTTAAAACGAATAGTTCTTTCCCTTTGTCATAATGGAATTACAGCGTCGGCATGTCGCCCCAGATTTAAAAAACTGGAAGATTGCTATCAGCATCAGCAGCTTTTAATTTGAAGCTAGCCAAATAATAATATTTATTCATCCAAACATTACTTCAAAACATATACATATTAGGTAGGTACATCAGTAGACTTGAAACAAAAAAAAACAACATAGGTATCTCTGGGCCCCACACTAGGATTCCCTGTGTCGTGGGGTCCAGTCCCTTTCGTAAGTTTTAGAAACGTATTTACATAAAAATAATAATGCATTTAATGTGTATATTAAACTATCACTGTTGTCTCTTGGAACACAACTTAAAAGATGACACAAAAATATACAAAAGATATGTATTAATAATCGTGTTTCTGGTTTCTCTTTATCTTTATACTGCACCTACCACTATTATTCTCTGCATTACCCAAAGGTTGACTGGTAGAGAATGCCTATGGCATTAAGTCCGCCTCTGTACATTTGTGTGCGTAAAGTATTAAATAAATAAATAAATAAATAAATAAATAATAAAAGATACAAAAATATAGAAAAAAGTACAAGTTTGCGATGGTGTGTTTGTGTATTAATGTATGTGTGTGTGTGTGTGTGTGTGTGTGTACGTGTGTGAGGGTGTACGTGTGTGTGTGTGGGAGTGTGTGAGTGTAGTTTTGATGCGTGCTGTATAAAAGTCAGTGTACGTATGAGGTCGTGTGCGCGTGATATTAAAAAACACTTTTTAAGAGGTAAAAATGTTGGTGTATTTCGCCCCTTACCATTCTATTAAGACAATATAGGCGCGATGTTTAATAAAGATAAATAATTAATCAGTTACCGTTATATTTAGAAAATAAACAACCGATTTGCTTGATTTACCTGAATAAAAGGGCCCAAAGACGCAATTTCCTGTCCATTTTATTATCAAGCTACGTGTCTATTTCTCTCGCAAATGTTTTCGGCTCGGTGGTTCGGTTATCCGTTGTTTTCCAATTACTGTAGGCGGGTAATTATACAATTTTGTATTAAACTCAATTGTTTACGTCAAGTTTATTTGGGAGCAATTGTTTTATTTTTCTGTGTTATGTGGGAAGATAGAGTTTTATGAATTAAGGTTGTTGGTTTTGTGTATTTGATTTAGATTATCCCGGATTCTCAGAAAGTGGAAAATAGTTTACGTTGTGTTAAACTTCCCATGAGCAAAGGCCAAAGGGTGTATTCCAAAACTACGATTGATCTCGCGGTCATAAGCACGACCGCCAAGCGTGGATTTTTGGGTTCCAATCCCAGGTCGGGCAAGCATTGTTATTTGTTTTTTTATTAGGAACTTCTCTGTGACAGCTCGCAGTTTGTCGTGAGTCCTGGTCCAGATTTCTCTCTTCAATCACCTACAGACTTACGATTAATCCCGAACCCGAACTTAAAATGAATGATATTTATTAATTCTTAGAGTTTAGGTGATACGGGGTAAAATACACCCGCAACTAAGCCCAAAACTATGGACTTTGGGCTTAGAGAGTAGCCCCCCAGGACCGCGGTGACTCTCCCAAACAAATTCCACAACTACCACTTGATCTACAGGTCTTTTAAACCATAAATCTGGTATACTTTTCAAAAGTCGCTGACAAACTTCATTTATCTGTATGCTGATCATGATTCTCTGAAACAGTTATTAATATTAATGTGCTATAAACCTCTTCCAAAAACCCTCCACCATATCTGAGAAACCAGATTTCCGAAGTCAGAGATGTTATTACAGTTAAGACAAATGCTGAACTGTGTCGTCTGATTAGTATTCTATTCGCGTGAGTGGGAAGATTCCCCGTATGCGTAGGACTATCACATACAGTCGAACAAAGGGATCGGTGAACAGGCAGCCAATTTTAGAATACATAGCTAGGAGTGGAAATCCCTGCAAGAGTCTATGTTTTTCGATATCTACAGCCTCAGGGTCTTTAACTCATGAGTGAATAGGTCGTTTCTCGGTTAGCGTGCTCTGGTGCGAGATCAAAAGTGAGCCTGTCCATTACGATGTTAAAGATAGCAGTTTAAATGTCGTTGCGGAATCCAAAACAGCGGAATCTTACCAAGCTACATTGCTTTTGCACATTTCTAAGACCATTGTCTTGAAATAGTTTATCCCTTCACACTTTTTCGTCTACTTTTTATTTGCAGTAATTGACGCGCAGCTAGCCTTCTAAATTGCGCTGATTGCTGTTGGTGTCTATGAATTTAGCAATCATTCTTTATTTTTGATTTAACGAATTACGGAATTATGTTGTATACGCCTTAGGGTGGATTTCATTAATGAAACTAACGCAATCAGAATAATAAACAACGTTCACGAGCTGACAGTGTCAGTATTTTCTGTGGAATTTTGACACTGCTCTTAAACGTGGTTCAGTAGGCTAATTCACGTAACTAAATAAGTGCTGTTGCAGTGCAGTTGAAGTTAAGTTTCGATCAAAACAACACTTTTCGTATTCTCTACCGCTGTCAGTCATGCTTGCGTCAAGTTCGCGTCATGCGAGCGCAATAATGGCATTCTACTGTTGCGCGTCTTTGGTGCGTGCTTCGGAACGCAACATGATCGGTATTCTACTATTTGTTTGACGTCTTAGAGTCCTAAAATGACAGCTTATAAGATTAAGTAACTTTTAATATTATAATAACGTTATATTAATTAAAATGTAATCGATTATATTCTATTATTTAGTGAGTAATATTTTTTGTCTCCACCATAAGTAAGTTTGGTTGTCGTGCAGTTGACGCTCAGTTCACGCGCAGCTTACGCGCAGTTCAAAGATTACAAGAATACCGTTTGTAACCCAACTTATACTTAACTGCAACTGCACTAAAACTTAATCGGCGCGTCATAAAATTACGTGAATTAGCCCTCAGATGTACTGATCGCGTTCAGTTTCATTGGTGAAATTCGCTCTGAGTGTCATGTCTTCTGCGTTAAAAGTAGAAAGTCAACAGGCATACAATTAAAATCAACACAATCAGTGTAGTGGAAAGTCAACTATTTTGCCAGGTCACCTAACGTTTGTTTTACAGTACCTCCTCCAAACAATCCATACAAGATGTACATTAAGACAAGTTTGGGATGAGGAGGAAGTGGCCGGGGATGACAGTTTATGTTCGCTTATAACTTTGTATTGTGTTACTCTGCCAAGTTTAAAGGACGTGGTTTGTAATCTATCTGCTAGTTTAGTCGTAGAAATTATGTACTAATGGCATCACATCTAATTTTGATTACCTACTATTGAAATTAGTCTACTCGTTTTAGGTCTCGTCCGTAGGCGTACCCTTTGGGGAATAAAGGTATTATCACCGATAACACTTTTAATGTGACTTTGTGACATACTTACAACATTCTCCCTGGTCTGGTTACGCGTGCTATCTACAGAATCTATGTCAGACTAGTACACAAAAAGTTTGAATGCTCCCAGACGGTTTATGTTTTCCGACAGTTCCAACAAATATAATTATACTAGCTGACCGTGTAACGTCGTCTGCGTAACATTTTCCATTAATGCTCCGCTCCTTTTAGTCGTAGCGTGATGATATTATAGCCTTCCTCGATAAATGGGCTATCTAACACTGAAATAATTTTTCAAATCTGACCGTTCCTGAGATTAGCGCGTTCAACCAAAAAAACAAACTCTTCTGCTTTATAATATAGGTATAGATTTTACCCAATGTATGCAAAAACTTGACAAAATATTAAGTAAAACCTTCCTTGAGAAACACTCTAGCCATTGATGAAAACAGAATGAAAATCGGTAGAGTATATTTTGAGTTCATCGTGAACAGACCGACAGACAGACGGATTGTGTTTTATAATATGTTGTAGTGAAGTGATACCTAATAATTTCAAAGTATTAGAAATTATAAAACAGTACACACATAAAACAAGTGGACAAACAAGGGCTATCTCTTTCAAATAACCCAGTAACCCAGGCATATAAAAGAAACATAACTTTAACACACTCAAATATCTCCCCACCAAATCCTTTATGCCACTTTAATAATGCTTCCAAAAAACACACACTGCCTCGTGTCTTCTCAAATCATCCACAAACCGCAACATGATTGCGTAATGGCGTGTCTACGACCTCTAACCTGTCCCTTCGTATTTATGTTATCCTGGTACTGCCCACAGTAACGGCGGGATAATTAAAATATACTTCGGCCTTGTTTGCTCACAAGGATCAGCATTATTTTTGGTTAAATTATAATGTAGGTTCTGTGTGTTTAGTGGGGTCGACAGGCGTATCCTTAATACTGAACTTGGTTGATTTAAGCAAAAATCTTGACACAAGACTATGTCTAAGATTTTTGCTGAACAAAAACATATTAGGTCACATAATCTTCTAGTTGACATGACAGCTAGAATAAAATTTAAAATCTTTATAAAATGGTGCTTTTGGGAGATTAGACACAAAAACTGCTTTGAAGGAATCTAAGGGGCCAATTCTACTAATTTATAAAAAACATTCGCATCTCAGTCGCAATCTGTCAAGAAAGCCTTATTTTCCATACATAATGCACAGATTTTGACTAAGACATGACGTTTTATTCAAAGTGTGGACGTTTTTACAAACAATTCTGTAAATTCTCACGCCATCTGAACAATAAATCAGAATTTTTGCAACGAGAGCTGTTTCTAAACATTTAAGACCTATCGATTCGAATCCAACCCAGACTTACAACTGAACGTGGCACTAAACTTTAGTACTTCACTACATAGGCCTAGGATTTGTAGGATTGCGTGAAAAGGTTCCCTTCGATTGCTTTTGTTTTTATTGTTATTTGCCAACGATACAGGGGTCTGGTTTGGGTTTATCTCAAGAGTTCTGCCAGATATTTATTGTACCGTTTCTTTGGGATATTGAAGGCAAATAGATGAGATGTCATGTTGAGCGATAGATCTGAAAAATAAGCGAAAGTATTTTAGAGAGTCTCTCAACAATAAAACGTCTAAGAATTGGAATTTCCTGCCTTTTTCATTTATTTTTTTTTGACACGGCCTGTCGTCAGAAGACGACGGACGGCAAGCCACCCATAGCTCACCGTCCACAGGCCCGCGCCTACGGTGGCTGGAGATCCATCACCAGGTGGTCTCCGACGCCCGCGGCGTCCAACACGGCGGCCGGGACGAGAGGTTCTCTCCCTTTCCAACTCCGCCATCCTTTTCGCTAGCATGACTGCTTCGCAGAAGGAGGTGACTGGGACGCCGTCACCTCCGGACCATGGCATGGACCAGAGCCGGACGCGAGAGGTCGCCACCATGGAATTTCCTGCCTTAGTTTGTGTTTCCTAATATCTACAACCTGGGAGTCTTCAAGTCAATAGTGAATAGGTTACTTCTAGTTAAGCGTGCTCTATATTCGACCACATCATCACTTACCATCAGGTGAGGTAGTGGTCAAAGCCTATGAATAGTAAAACAAAAACTATCCAAGGGCGACTCAGACTCGCGTGCAAAGGGATCCGAATCAATTTTATTGTTTTAATATGTTATTTTAACACTACAGACTTATTATATGCATTTTTTTTTTATTTAAGCTCCGTAGTTTCGTAGGTAAAGGGGGTGGGAATGGTAATTTTTGTTCTAATTTCTTGTTCAAAAAAATAACAATAAATTATATTACAGTATGCCCTTTTATTTGATATGACACACGATGCTGTTTGAGATTTTTGTTTTTGTTCTAGTCCTAGTTTTAGTTTGACTACCAAAAGTGACCCCATACTAATACAAAAAATAATTACGTAACACGTCCGTGTTTGGGTCACAGGATGTCCATATGTACACCGGAGAAATCTGGCTGTGACAGACGGTCAGAACACAAGAGTAATCCTATAAGGATTCCGTTTTTTACGGATGTTCGTAACCCTAAAAAATATAGAACCTGCAAGCCCACTCTCAATTTCTTCACTATAACCCACTAAACCGATGATCCAGTCTTAATAATTCCAAACGTGTACCTTGATTGTATTCCACAAATTGTGCATCTGTTTACCTCGTTAGTGTTAATTAGCGTGACGTTATTTGTTTATGTGTTGTTAATTTGAGATTTTAACACTGATAGTAATTGGATATTTTATTGTGTGAGTCAATATAGTTGTTTTTATCATAGAAATCCTTGATAATATGTCTGTGTTATACTATTGTATTCGCACATACATACCTATTATGTAGGTATTGTATAAAAGACTAGCTGACCCGTGCAACGTCGTCTGCGTTACATTTTTCATGACTGCTCCGCTCCTATTGGTCTTAGCGTGATGATGTATAACCTATACAGAGTGCGCGACAGCGCCAAAACCGTCTTGACAATGATCGCTAGCAGACTGGATTGCCCCTACATCCGGCAATGCTGTAGTAGGCATATTTGTACAGTGTGAGTGCTTGTTTTCGTTTGTAATTGATAAAATTTAAATAATATGTGTTTTATGTTGTATTTTCTGTGCTGTATTCTATGTGCTTTGTGAATCGTTTTTTGATGTATTTTATGTGCTTTTATGTATGTTTGTGTATTGGTTGTCTGAACTTATATGAGTCTTAGGAACTCTAAATAAACAAATTAAATTTAATTTAATTTAAATATAGCCTTTCTCGATAAATGGGCTATCTAACACTGAAATAATTTTTCAAATCGGACCAGTAGTTCTTGAGATTAGCGCGTTCAACCAAACAAACAAACAAACAAACTCTTCTGCTTTATAATATTAGTATAGATGAGAAGTCATTAAATTACTCCTCCTGCTCTGGATGAAGCAGAAGGGAGTGTCAGACTCTTACTGACTAAAACCCATCCGTGTTCCTCTTAGTGCCCTTTGCGTTCCAGGGCCGCGTTGTTCGAAAGATACGGTTAGTTCCGTATCTTCTAATTCCGTTACTTATAACTTGGCAAAAAGTTCTAATTTATACGTATTTATTATTTAACCGACTCCCTAAAAAGGAGGAGGTTCTGAATTCGGTTGTATGTTTTTTGTTTTTTTTTTTTTTCTGTTTGTTACCTCATAACTCCGTCAATTATGAATCAACTAAGTTTTATCTGAAAGGATATACTTGTAAATTGGTCCCATTTAAATTTTAAGTATCAAAATCGGTTAGGAAGTTTGAATTTTAAATAGAAATAGCTGGAATTCGTTTACTTGGATGATGGTTTTTGTCATCCAAGTAATCGAAATTGCGTATTTTGCATTTCGGTGTTTTTGTTAGTTTCTTCGTATTTTATGTTCTGACTTCCGAAATTAAAGTTATTTTTTACTTTGTAGTTTTTTTTTTTAATTGGAAGTCGGTTGTATTTTTTTGTAAAAAGTTTTTATTAAGTACCTACCTAAATTGCTTAGTACACTGACAATGAAAAATTTAAATCATCTGCCTAGCCTTTTTCCCAACTACATTAGGGTTGCTTCAGAAAACCAGTGTTTTACGTGGAGCGGCTGCCTACCAGACATCCACAAACCATTAACTGGGTAACACGGTACTCCTTGGCAAGACTGGTGTCAGATTTTCTGGCTTCTGACTATCCGTAACGACTGCCTCTGCAAATGACAGCCGTGACAAATCAGCTTAACGTGCTTTCCGAGGCACGGAGGAAACTCGGTATGTTAAGATGGTCACCCATCCATAGACCAACCTCGGCAAGCGTTGCTTAACCTTGAAGATTGACTGTGCGGCAGTTATTATTTAGAAACAAAACAAATTGAAATGAAATTACGAAATTAAAAATTCCAAACAAGTCATTATTACAGCAGTCTGCTCTTGGATCACCGATGGTGTCGAATAATCAAATCTAATATCTATCATTCCATCCGTATTTCGACAATAATCACTTAAGATTTTGCATCCTTTGCTAAAAGAAATCGAAAAAAAGTACAGAGCCAGCAGGAGAGATAATAAAAATGTTAATAATTCTTTTGGACTCGTAACAAAAAAAAATTCATTACTCCCTTTCATCGCTCGAAAAAGACTGCGTTTTTTTAGCAATCTATGTAATTCAGCGCTTGTTAAATATTAAAGGAGGCTTTAATTGTTCCTGAAGTCAGAACCTTTTGACATGGGTTTTTCCGTGTTTAAATATCAAGGTCGAAGAAATTCTAATAAAACCAGTATGATGAAAAAAAAAATACAACCGACTTCCAAAAAAAAAAAACACTAGAAAGTAAAAAATAACTTTAATTTCGGAAGTCGGTGTTGTTGTTAGTTACTTCGTATTTTGACACCGACTTCCGAAATTAAAGTTATTTTTTACTTTCTGTTTTTTTTTTTTTGGAAGTTGATTGTATTTTTTAGTAAAAAAGTTTTTATTTTTTACTTTTCAGTGGTACCCTACACCTAGCAACGCCACTGCAAAATCGCAGAAAAGCAAAGTACGCAATTTTGATTACTTGGATGACCTATAACCATCATCCAAGTAGACGAATTCCAGCTATTTCGATTTAAAATTTAAAATCCAAAGTTCGAAACCGATTTTGACAAAATTGAAATGGGACCAATCTCAAGTATATCCTTTCAGATAAAACAAGAATTTTTCAAATCGGTTCATAATTGTCGGAGTTAGGAGGTAAAAAACATACAACCGAATTGAGAATCTCCTCCATTTTGGGAAGTCGGTTAAAAAAAGGGTTGCACTCCGGGAGTGCCGGCAGCAGTGAAAACTTGAACATTAACGTTGTGCATTTTTGAATCATCCGTCTTACGAATTTTCGATCAGGTCACGTATCCTAACGCGAGTTTAACATTTTATACCCATCCCACGAAAAGTGCTCAACGCTGTTTAGAAGTTTTCACTAAAAAATAAACTAGAGACCAAAAAATACCCGGAACCACAAAAAAAAAAAAAAATTCTAGCTCATACATTTCTGATAGATTGCGATTTATAGCAAATGCGAATGTTACTATTTATAAAAGTTAGTAGAATTGAACCAACATTGCAGTCGTAAGAGAAATAAATCAAAAGGCTGCGTTTGATTCAAAGTCAATTTAATAAAGGTTCGGTCCTCAAAGCGAGCTTGTGTCCATTCGGGTAACGAACGAGCATTTGGCGTCCATTACACGTTCATGTAAACGTCACTCAATAGAGAAATGCATGAAAAAAATGTTTACTATCTATGCAGTCTATCTAAAATATACAAAACTATAATCAAAATGACACGAAAAACAAGCGAGATATAATTATTTTAAGAAAAAATATATCTGTCCCTCTCGCGAAATCGCTGCTTTCTATGGCAGATATATAGTCGTCATGAACTTTGACGTCACAGTCCATACACACACAGACTTCTCTTTCTAATTGTAATCTTTGAAGCTTTATTACTTCATCGCTGATGAAGGTATTTAAAAAATAATGTTTACTAGAGCTAATAAGTATTTCATTTTGCAATTAAAAAATGGCATGCATATTCTCTATTCCAAAAGTCATGATTGATGGTGAGTGATGAAATTCCATTGACAATAGACGCTCATTCTTAAATACGCCACGATATGTTATGGCTGATGTACGGGATTCGAAAAAGGACAACGACTGAACTATTACCCATTCCATTAAAATAAAAAAACTGACCATTCATTTAAAAGTCGTAATAAAAAACTATTCTGATTTTCGTCAATCATATAATGGCACTAAAAATTAAATGTAGTAACAATCTGAATGGTCGATTTCGTAAAAGGTTAAGCAACGATTGCCGAGATCGGTCTACAGATAGGTGACCACTAATTTCTGACCTACCATTTCAATCAATCAACAATCTCAAACAACACAAAAACCTCTAATAAGTGGATTTTCCGCCGTATCTAGATTTTCGTCAATCGATTTCATGCAACCATCAGTCACTGCATTACACGATAGGTTATCCGACAGTCAGAGCCTTGACTGTTGTTAAACTGACCGTCAAACTTACCTAACTTACCTTTTGGCTTCTGGTGTGAACACATCTTTATGCTATATTCAGTCTATGAACAATATGCTTGATCAGTGCGACCCAAAATAATTTTGACATTTACTTAACCCATTTTCTGATATCCATATCTATTTGAGGTTTATTTCCAGCTGACACCAGCCTACTATCGTTATTTCTTCAAGCTTGAATTTTTTATTGTATCAAAAATAAAATCGTAACGCGCACCTTTCCCTATCTTTGCGAGTAGGTACCTGGATATAATACGTCCAAACACTATAATACATTTCTTACTCGGATCAAGCTTACCTTAAAATCCTAGCACAAATAAAATATCATACCTAACATTGTCCACAAAACAAATCGAATGTGTTTTACTCCCACACACAATAATTCGTTTATTCAAACACCACACACCTTTGAATTTCAACTCTTACTTTCCCGGTCTAGGATTCATTTCAGCTTGGCAGTGTAGCTTCATAATGCCACGGGCAGCATACGGTTTTACAACAGGGTTTAAAATATTCTACCGTGAAATAGACGCGTTATACCGCGTCAGTCTGTTTGCTGAAGACCACAAAGGGACCCATTCTGACTGGATCCTTTTTAACTGTCAGTTTTGGACACAGTGACGTCATCAGAGTGACTTTATCTGGCGAATCTTTATTTGTCGTTTTGTAAGGGACGTGTGAGAGATGCAGATAACATTATTTCTTGGTCGCACATGATGGCCTGGTACTACATCGTTGTAATATTTTTATCATAAAATCCAACTGAATACAAATTGTCTGTCTACTTTATAAAAAAGGTGCCATTAATTAATTGCTAGTTTCATGTTTGCTCATATTGTGCTGGAAATAATTTAAGTAATCAAATAGTGATTTAACCACAGTTTTTCAATTAATTGGTACACGTGTTTTCAAACTCAATTGATCAGTCATATTATGTTTCCTAGTTTAATTAAACCATGTTTACCGATGTATTTTGGACCTGCAGCTCGTAGAAAATTGTACAACATGTTTATAATTACATACGTTATAGTAAGTGGCGATACAACCAGTATTTGTGTTACTAGATTTGCGACTACTGTTGAACATTTGAATTGAACTTTAACATTACATTGGGGTGTTTCATTTTCTTCCCCCGCGCCGATTCAAACTCATGCCATGGCACGAATTGCGTTTATTTAAATTAACTTTTATACCTTTTTCGATTGCTTACAGAATAGGCAAGGTGTTTTAGTTATTTGTACGATTAAGTTCTTAGTATTTTTTTGAACGAGACTACAGTTTTTGTAGACTAAAAAAACTTTTTACAAAAAATACAACCGACTTCCCAAAAAAAAAACACTATAAAGTAAAAAATTACTTTAATTTCGGAACTCGGTGTTTTTGTTAATTTGTTCGTTTTTGACACCGACTTCCGAAATTAAAGTTATTTTTTACTTTATAGTGTTTTTTTTGGGAAGTCGGTAGTATTTTTTTGTAAAAAGTTTTTTATTTTTGACTTTTTAGTGGTACCCCACACCTAAAAAACGCACTAGTTGCCCATACGATTTTCGAAAGTTCCCCTAGACTTCTCTGGGATGCCATCTTCAGATCCTGGTTTCCTTATCATGGGACCATTTGGGAAGTATTCCCTTTCCAACAAAAAAATCATTTTTAAAATCGGTTGGCAAGCGACGGAGTTATGCCCGAACAAACATAAAAAAAAAATAAAAATAGAAACATCCGAATTGAGAACTTCCTTCTTTTTGGGAAGTCGGTTAAAAATGAAAATATTGGTAAAACATTATTCTTAAATTACTCATCATATGAATAATTTGGTTTAATTAAGTGCTTTAATTATGTTCTTAGCTTTGGTAATTGAAGTGCCAGCTACAATATAATATTATTATGGTACCCATTCATATGTACTTTTATTTTTATTTTAAACTAGCTTCTGCCAGCGGCTTCGCCCGCGTGATCCCTAGGGAACATGTTCCCGGGATTAAAAGTAGCTTATGTGCTATTCCAGACTATAATCTACCGTTAAGCCTTTTTGGCGTGATTAAGTAACAAACAACCAAACTTTCACATTTTCATTTATTATTTTTTTCAGTTTTTGTATTGATTTTAGCGTGATGAAAAGTATACTTTAACTAGCTCAGGAGTATGAAGAATAATTGCACCAAGTTTCGTTAAAATCCGTCGAGTAGTTTTTGTTTCTATAACGGTTATACAGACAGACAGACAGACAGACCGACAAAAAATTTACTGATTGCATTTTTGGCATCAGTATCGATCCCTTATCACCCCCTGATAGTTATTTTGGAAATATATTTCATGTACAGAATTGACCTCTCTACAGATTTATTATAAGTATAGATGACTAGCTTTCATCCACGACTTCGTACGCGTATAACCCGTTCCTGCAGGAAATTCAAGAAATTCTTTCTTAATGCTCCCCTACATTTCCTAAGGAACGCACATACCAAATTTCAGCTCTCTACGATGATTAGTTTCGGCTGTGCGTTATCTGTCAGTCACTTACTCAGTAACGGAAGACAGTTTTCTTTTTTTTTACTATGCACAATAGTGGTACATGAGCGGACTTAATGCAACAAGGCATTCTCTACCAGTCAACCTTTGGATTAAAAAGACTACACTGTGGTACAAATAAAAATAAAATTTTAGTCTTATCGATACAACACAATACCGCGTGTATCTGACATCGACGCACAAACGATTTCCATGGGTCCAGGGCATGATTCTGGACACCCCAGTGTTGGAATTTTTCGTCGGTTCTTTTCTCATTTTTTTGAAGAGTACCACAAATAGGTTTCAGCTCAGCTGAGCTGATATCTATTTGTGGTTTTATTCAGATTGCTCTTTTTAGTGAAAGTAGTTAATTATAATTTTTTATTTTATTAAAAATCTCATTGGGTTACGTCAGAATAACGATTATGAGTAGGTAGTCTAAAGTAAAAAAAACCCTTGAAAAAAATAAAAAATGAGAAAAAAGCCGACGAAAAATTCTAAGTCTAGGGTGTCCAGAATCATGCCCTGGACCCATGGAAATCGTTTGTGCGTCGATGTCAGATACACGCGGTATACAAATAATATAAAAAATAATGTAATTATAAATATGACGATTTATAATAATTTCTGATTAACGAGAACTTCCAAAAAATATTTGTATATTAGGATTACATGTCAAATTTTCTCGAAAACTATTGAATTTCGGCCATACATATGGGGGGTTCAATTTGTTGCATTTCGGTCCCCCGATCAACACCTGACGGATACAACTCGAATTACAAGTAACCCTGTATAACAAACGTGACTTGAACTTAAAGCTTGCTTCAGAATACGATGGGAACCAGAGAGAATGCAATCTATGTTTAGAATTACTGGCTTAGACTGCAATAAGACAATCAATGCTATTCGTCTCTGTCTAACGTCATGACTTATAACGGACTGTCAGAATACTTAAGTAAGTTCAATATTAATTTTCGTTTTTAGGGTTCCCTACCAGAAAGGTTACCAAAGGAACCCTATTACTGAACCTATACTTTCCGTCTGTCTGTCTGTATGTCTATCAGCGGGCTGTATCTCAAGAATCGCAATAGATAGACAGTTGAAATTTTAACAGAGAATGTATTTATAATGCCGCTATAACAGCAAATAATAAAAATTAAATTAAATTGGGCTCCCGTACAAGAAACGTGTTCTTTTTTTCAATTATTAGTACGGAACCCTTCGTTTGAAAGTCTGACTCGCACTTGGCTGGTTTTTAGGTCCTGTACAAAAAAATCATGTCCTAAAACGATTTTCTAAGATATTTTACATCCACCAATCAGCATGGGGCCTGCATGCAGATTGCCGCCTACCTTTAAAGGAGATCTGTATCCCAGCAGTAAGAATGCTGTAGGCTGTTTATATTTATGTAAAAAAGTGTACATTTTACTCAAACGAGCTGGAAACCACTAGACTGAAGGCAGTTAGTAAATAACTTTGAAAAGCGCCACTTTCCCAGCCTAGATGCAAATGCACATAGTTTCACAACAAATTAGTCGGGCCACGCAGCACAACACCTTGATGTCATGCCACCCTGGTACCTGTAATTGCAGTTTTTGCCTAATGAGCTTGTCGCATTTAGGTTAATGTGTTTATATTATTTATTACTTATGCATGTGTGTCATGGTCTGGTCGAGTTAAATTAATTAAATGTTATTAATTACTGGCAGGGTTAAAACTTTATTGCTGGGAATGGTGTGGTAGCAACAATGTGGTACTAGTGACAGAAAAGATTAAAATGAATTGTTTATGTCTGGATGTGAAGAACATCGTTAATCAGTAAAAATAATATAAAATTCTGTAATGTTAATTACAAAAATACTCGCAACTTGAAAGATGTCGACAATATGTTACTGTTCCCTCTATGCTATCAAAACAATATACAAAATCATCTGCCTAGCCTTTTTCCAACTACAATGGGGTCGGCTTCCAATCAAACCGGATTCAGCTGAATACCAGTATTTTAGGTGGAGCGGCTGGCTGCCAGACCTCCACAACCCATTGACTGGGTAACACGGTATTTCTTGGTAAGACTGGAGTCAGATTTACTGGCTTCTGAGAATACGTAACGACTGCCATAGATCTACAAATGACAGCCGGGACCAACAACTTAACATGCTTTTCGAGGCACGGAGGAAACTCGGTATGTTATGATGGTCACCCATCCACAGACCAACCATGGAAAGCGTTGCTTAAGGCGAGGTTGCAGTACTGTGTGTTTTGACGAACAACAGCGACTGTCCGGCGAGCGAAATAATGCCTAAATTTTGATTGTTTTTCTTCTTGGCGAAAACTGATAAAGAAATTATACAATATGGTTTCAACATTTACTAATAAAAAGCTCTATCTATTGATATAACTTTTATATATTTTCATGATGAAATCTCTTAGCAGTACACGTTTAAAATTGTAATTTAGTGTCATGTTTGATTAAAAAAAGTATCGAGCCAATCATTCTAAATCGCGTTTCTATCTTTACGATTTACTTGAGGGTATGTTCAATTTTTATGTAATGATTTTTATTTATTAAAAAACTGATAATTAATTAGATTTTCAGACGTTCAGAAATCTTGAAAAGTACTGCAACCCCGCCTTAACCTTGAAGATCGACCAGCGCGACTGTTATTATTTAGCCACGAGCTCCTTCAAAACAATATACAACGACGACGTTTCAAAATTATAAATTGTGACATTTAACTTTTTTTTTTTACTTGATAAGGGTTTGCTCTTGACTCTAGTCTTGGTCAGAGATAACAGAGGCGAAGTCTACGATGGAGCGAGCTTACCCAGAAGTAGCCTCAGTTGTAACTTCGTGGCAACCATTCTGTTTAGTCTGACAAGGACTTGACTGGTTTTTTTATAATTACCTAAAATGCAAAAATCCGAAAGGACTACTTCCGTTTCATCTTGTATTTAATTCAAAAAAAGTAATGTAAAAAAACATTACCTATTGTTTTAACAAGATTAGCATTATAAGTATCTACAAAGGTCTAGGCATAAAGAGATTATACCAAAAGCGTTTCAGTACTTTAAATATTTAGACACTAATCCAAATATTTGTGCTAAGTCTGGTTGGTGTGAAGACCTTGAAACGTGGGTGTTAATCTGAAGTACAGTGTCTTCATTTCTTTTGAATGACATGTTGACATATCATTCAGAATAAAAATTCTTTATTTATACTCATTAATAGCTCTCATCAGCTTCGGCCTTCGGTTTCACTAGCGTGCATTTTTTTTTTTAATTTTTATACACGGAATCCTAAATTGTTTTTTTTTCTCGTGGCTAAATAACAACAGCAGGACGGGTCGATCTTCCGCAACGAGCTTAAGCAACGCTTGCCAAGGTTGGTCTGTGGATGGGTGACCATCTTAACGCATCGAGTTTCCTCCTTGCCTCGGAAAGCATGTTAAGCCGTTGGTCCCAGCTGTCATTTGTGGATCTTTCGCAGTCGTTACGGATTGTAAGAAGCCAGTAAATCTGACTCCAGTCTGGCCAAGACATACCGTCTTACCCAGTTAATGGGTCGTGGAGGTCTGGTAGGCAGCCGCTCCACGTAAAATACTGGTATTCAGCTGAATCCGGTTTGATTGGTAGCCGACCCTAACATAGTTGGGAAAAGGTTAGGCAGATGATGATTAATATTAAAAAAGTTGCCGTAGTTTCTCATAACAACATCAACTAACTGCCAGTGAAGTCGGTGTCGGTGAAAACGAAGAAACCACACGAAAAACACCGACATCCAAAATTGATGTTTTTTTTTTACTTTGTAGAGGTTTTTCTTTGCCTTTTGTCTGCTTATTTGTAGGTCTATAAAGGCCACTTTAGCAGAATCAGAAATCAAATCATGATACCCGTCACTGTCCAATTTTCCCAATCAACCTTGAACCTAATGCCTTAGCGATAAAGACGAAAATTGACAGATTGTTGTGTGTGTAACATTATGATTCACCAAAAGTTACCTTTTCTTAATCCATTCGCCAATAATTTAGACGTCGGGGGCTCTCCCTGACGTCATAAGTTATTATACCACCAGATTCTTAGGATTTCTGTGGAACGTAGGAGTATCGGTATGAAAAAGACATTCACCCATCGGGAAATATTACTTAACCATGAAGATCCTGTGTGACTATTATTACTTACTACTCTACAGATTTCTACTTCGGAGAGTGTGCCCAAGTACTTCACGACCTGATCCCACCAGCCCCCTTCTACCATCGGACATCCAGACGCACTGCAACTTATCATCCGTACCTTGTTGCTATTCCACCAACTCGCACTAAGCGTTTCCAAGCGTCTATCTTAATGCGCACAGCAAAGGAGTGGAACTCTCTGCCTGCGTCTGTGTTTCCGAATGCTTACAACCCTAATCTCTTCAAAGTTAGAGTAAACATGCTCCTTCTGGGTAAGCTCGCTCTATCGTAGACTTTGTCTCTGTCATTTCTGACCAAGACTAGAGTCAACAGCAAACCCATCTCAAAAAAAAAAAACAAAAGCCACGAGCTCCACATTTCGTTTTGTTCCTACATGATGGTAAATAAAGTTATCGTGTGTTCTAGAGGAGTAGTTAACAGATGCTGCCTTATGTACAAACTAATATTCATTCACCTAGGTAGGTAGGTACCTATGTAGTCTTGCAAACTTTCTTCCCAATTATAGTCTAGACAACTTTTCGTTTCTGATTACGAAGGACTAAGAAAAGCTGTTATAGTTCTGTACCCAAAGGGTAAAATGGGATCCAATTACCAAGACTCCGCTGTCTGTCCGTCTGTGTATCACCAGGCTGTATCTCATGAACCGTGATAGTTAAACTGTTTAAATTTTCACAGATGATGTATTTCTGTCTCCACTAAAACAACAAATAGGTACTAAAAACCAGAATATAAGATAAATATTTAAGGGGGCTCCCATACAAAAAACGTGTTTTTTTGCCGTTTTTATAGATAATAGTACGGAACCCTTTGTCCGACTCGCACTTGGTCGGTTTTTTTGTGTTATTTGTACGGTTTGTTTTATAAATGGCCAAAAAATTCTTTGAAAATCATAACAAAAATGTCTAGGTTTTAAAGTTCCCTACCAGAATGGAGCACTATTACTAAGGTTCAACTACCCGTCTGCTAGTCAGTCAGCCGGCTGCAACTCATGAACCGTAGTAGTTGAAATTTTAACATAGTGAGTATTTGTATTGCCGCTATAATAACAAGACATGAGCTATTATATATCATAGAAATATATTACATCTATGTCGCACACCAAGCATTTGCAATGCCAAATTTTTCGATACTCGCAATCCTATGGGGGCATTTGGCGTTGCCCTCGAATCATGAAATTTCGTAAGAAACAGTATCTGCTAAATGGTACGGAACCCTTCGTGTTTGAGTTCGACTCTTAACAAACCGTTTTTTGTCAGTTGAATTAATCCTATATTATACTAGCTACCAAAGAAAAAACAGACTTCTTTAATTTCTAGAGCAAATATACGTAACACTAATAAATACAATTTGCCGACAAGTTACTCACGTGGCCCCAGCAAATTAAGTGAAACCTCGATCCAAACTTAGCTATAAATAATTAATATATCGCTCACTAATATATACGAGAGCATACAGAGGCCTGGGGGTAACGATGCGTGCAGTGTTTTAATTCAATGAATATTGGTTGAGGTCACCTTGTGGTCCTTAATGAGGTCTGACTCGGGCAATAGTCTCTGAGCGTGGACAAAAGGTATTGGCAATTTTTTTTTGTTTTGTTCTGATTTTTGCCCATAAGTGGCAGTAATACGACTTTTTCTCAAACATGCTTGGATATTTGAGCATTATTTTGACCACCTTCTTGGAGATAAATTGAAATTGCTTTACTGGCCAAATACATGCAAGCAGCTCCCGGCAAAAGTTATATGAAAATCCATATCTGTCGTGGTTTAACGGCCAAATAAATTACATAGTAAACTCATATCTGTCGTGTAATTTAAAAATGGAACGATCCGAACCATGACAAACAAGGAGGAAACTTATCAAAGTTTTTATTTATATTAATGAAAATATATACCTGTACATGGTGGACATCCCACCCATACGCAGAAAACGTTTTGGGAACACATTCATAGTGCGTACAGCAAAGGAATCAAATTCCCTGCCGGAGTCTGTGTTTCCTGATAGCTACAACCTGGGAGTCTTGTCAAGAGTGAATAGGTTACTTCAAGGCAAGCGTGCTCTATCTTAGACCTCATCATCGCTTACTATCAGGTGAGATAGTGGTCAAACGTGTCTATTAAGAGAAGAAAAAAAGGCATAGATTCTTAGAGCATGTGTTTGCATTGCATTGCGCATCACCGCACACTTTTGGGCTACGGTCCACACATTGTTCTTGGCTTATTTCAGCTATTTTATCTTTAACCAGCCATATTAATGCCAAATCGCGGTTTCTAGCCGCGGCGTGGCAGTGGTTTGGCGCGTTTTAACAGTGCATGTTGACCGCTCTTTGATTTAGATGCTCATTCCATTGCAGCGGATTTTGTTTGTGCCAAAACTTATTTGGTGTATGTGGCTTAGTAGCAATATTTTCGGCTTGTTATTTTCTATTCGGTTATAGGACATTACATGCTCAAAATATTGTTAAAAGACTGGTACCGAAATAAATGTAACATCTGCCTATTGCTCACAAAAAATCTGGAGGCGTCATAAATTGCTAAAACTAATTTCCCCCCAATAATTTCGCGGTAATGTGCATCGAAGTCAAGTAGTATCGCAGTGAAGATCTATCGCGGTAACGTGCATCGAAGTGAGTAGTGGCTTCGCAGAGACAGTCTCTCACCGTAACGTGCATCGCAATTTTGTAGCATAGTATTAGCATTTACGTATTCTACTTCCTTTTCCCAAATATATTGGGGTCGGCTTCCAGTCAAATCGGAATTAGCTGAAAACCAGTATTTTACGTGGAGCGGCTGCCTGACCTCTACAACCCATTAACTGGGTAACACGGTTCTCAGGCAAGACTGGTGTCAGATTTTCTGGCTTCTGACTATCCGTAACGACTGCCAATAAGATCTCCAAATGACAGCCAGGACCAACAGCTTAACGTGCTTTCCGAGACACGGAGAAAACTCGGTATGTTGAGATGGTCACCTATCCACAGATCAACCTCAGCAAGCGTTGCTTAACCTTGAAGATGGACCTGTGCAGCTGTTATTATTTAGCCACGAGCTCAAACCGAAATAAATGTACCTACTGTATTTCTAATATTTTTGAAAGCGTCGACAAAGTATCACCAAAAGTGACTGAGATTTAATAATCTGTTCTTTTAAAAACCGCTAACAACCGGTTTCTGAGATTTTTATCTGTCGTTTATCTGTCCATCAACCACTAACAAACCAATGGCGTTATGACCAATAGCGTCAACGGACAGACGAACGACCGATAAAAACCTCAGCAACAGGGATAACGATAATAATCATCTTTATCAATTTTCTATAGTGGATAAAAATAGTATAATAGATCTATTATCTATAACTTTATAAAAAGTTTTCTTCGGCGGTGTTGCTTGAAGATTTAATACAACTCACATTTGTTTTTTTTTATTCCGATGTTTTTTTTTATGCAAAACGGGGAAACTCGACCCAAATCTCACCTGATGGAAAGTGATGATTAGGCCGAGATGGAAGCGAGTTTCACCCGGAATCCTCTTACACAGAGGAACTGGCTATCATACCTCTAACTACCGGAACACTACAATGCTGTTAACACTGTTGTTATGGCTACAGACTTAGACATGATGGTGGTAGCTTGCCAGGCGGACTTAGAACAAGTCCTTTCACCAACCAAACCGAGCAAAAAATTTGCCCCCGCTGGGAATCGAACCCGGGACTTCTGAGTCTAAATCAGGTGGTATAACCACTAGACCACGGAGGCGGTTAGTGTCACCTGTTTAGCACCACCCGGGGAACAATTAAAGGGTATAAAACTAAGTTTGGAAAACAATAACATTGTGTGCCCCGCGGCTGCGCCAAATAGGTTCAGTTCAGCAAAATGCCGGACAACTAGGTGCTGCCTGACGCTGATTTTCAACTGCACCTTACGTTGAAGTGTACGGACGTCAACCAGTTTTGTAGGGTATTAAATATACAGGTAAATACCTAATATGTTTAAGTGTAATAAACGATACATAAATATAGTTTCGTGTCCAGTGATATATAATGTATAAAAAAAAAGGCAAATGAAATAAAATAAAATAACGCAAACAAGAAATGTCATCCATAAGAAGTATTTCCTGAATTATTACTGGAACGGAGGCACCTGTAAAAGTGGCATAAAGTAGATAACACAGCGGTAAGGGAGGGAAGTTCTCCCATTGCCAATGAGCGCTCACTAACCACTGATAACAAGTTCTTTTTAAGGGTAGGTGATGTTTGATAGGTGAGTATATTATGACAATATGTGCAGGTGAGTTTTTATCACTTATCTATGTGGTTATGGTCTGATGTAATCAAAACAATATGGAGCATCTTTTGTTTATCCGTCGTAGATTACGGAAGATAATTACTTACGTTTTAACTATTGGAAATACTTGAATACAAAATTGTCACCGTAAAACGACCAATTTTAAGATCGTAAAATAACTTGAGAGATTGTAAACTTTCGATAAATTGTAAACTGAACATTTGGAATACTTTTAAACGCACGAAAATTTGATAGTAATCTTTCGAAGTCATTACGAGAAATTGTGAACATTCTTAGACTGACGACATGTTCGCTATCAACCTACGTACGAACGGTACCAGTGTAAGGTTCTCGATTATTGAGAGTTTATAATCCCTCAAAATAATTTAAAATCTCTCCAGATATTTTATAATCTAACGGAGTTTGCAATTATCTGTTGACAGATTAATCAGAATTTAAGGCCTAGGAACAAAAAAAAACAGAAAACGTCATTTCTAGAGCTTTATGAACTTAGAGCGTTGTATTGATGATTTTGATGAATATAATTCTGTAACTACATATTTCTTACAGCCGCGAATAATATTTTAATCAACATAAAACCTAGCACTGGCCTGCAAATTGCAGAAAACGTAAGAAAATTTGAATTTCGCGTTTTGTGTATGTAATAATGTAGTAGTTTTAACCCAAACTTTAAATGGTAGAAAATGCCATAGTGCATTGAGTCCGCACATTTATGACTACTAAACATAAAGTTTAGATAAATCAAGAATAGCTACAATTTTAAGTGATGTGTGCCCTTGAGCGTTTCTGTGAAAAGTATTTGCATATAGAGTGGATATTCCTTAGAGCTAAGAGGTTCGCAATATAGGTATGCTTGTTTAAATATTAACCTGGTAGCCGGCCATCTCTTCAACTAGACTCCAGACTGTCTAGAAAAATCTAAAAAGCAGACGACAATGCTGGATAATTTTCTCCAAAGTTCATTCACCTCAACAGTCATAACGAAAAAATTGAACTGAAGAATCAGATAAAAAGCAGATGCTCCCGTGAGGGCTTCGTCTTAATGAAACGACACTTATTTCACGGTCCGAATCGAAATTCAGTAATAAAACTAGTGAATTTGTTCGGAGCGGCAATAAATTTTATTTATCCTCCCCCCCAACGAGGGGGGAAACGACGAATATTTTATTATCGCCATAGCGCATCAAAGTTCCGGTTCATACCTCTTTATGTACCCTTTTTCATTATATTAGTAGATGGTAAGTCGTAACTTTGGCCATGTGGGTGCAGGATCTTGCGCAGTGTCGATATGTGTCCGGGGTTAAGGTGAATGCTCCAACCAGCCCGCGAAATTCAAATTTTCTTAAGTTTTTTGCATTTTGCCGGCCAGTGCTAGGTTGTATGTTGATTAAAATATTATTCGCGGCTGTAAGTCATATGTACTTATAGAATTATAATCATCAAAATTATCAATACAATGCTCTAAGTTCATAAAGCTCTAGGAATGACTTTTCAGTTTTTTTTTGGTCCTAGGCCTTTATGAACTTTGAGGGTTGTATTGGTGATTTTGATGATTATAATTCTGTAACTACATTCGTCTTACAACAAGGTTTAACGGTTAAGTTTGGTTGTCGTTTTATAGGTTCTAATACCTCGGAATTTAGGACTACATGAAAAATCCACGGAGCATTGCTTGAAATAAATATCCATACAAATCAAAATCTCGTTTAGAATTGTTATATATACAGACCAACTATAAATAAGTACTTAAGTAATATATTATATCTACCGGAACTCATAAACAAAATCTTTTATTTCAGGGAGGCCGTGTGTCTTCGTCAAGCGACATAACAGTGTCGTTTGAACCTTGACAAAATAATATCTTTTTAACTTATTTACTGCGTAGGCATAATCTTCACCCTTTACATGCTCGATTATAGGGTGAGCAGAAACTGAGCGAGACTTACTTGGGTTCATATATAGTGGCTTCAATCACCTGATTGTCTGATAAAAAGATGATTCCGTGCTTTGGAAGGCACGTATTATCCGCTGGTCCCGGCCGCCAAATGGTGGCCGTTAAACCATGACAGAGGCCTTTGAGGTGGTTCAGAAACTCTGACACTAAGGGGTGTGGGTCGTTAGACCGTACTACCTCACGATAAGAGAAGAAATAATGTTGAAATTGAATTCTGGTCAATTCTGATTAGTTGTTTATTAGTTTACCTAGTAGCTTGTCAGTTCGTCTAGGAAAAAAATGAGTTTCACGTAGGTAAAGCTACTAGCGAGATACAGTCTATAACAAATTGTAATGTCTTATCATTTCAATCCTCATAATGAAACGAGCATTTTTATAAGTTTTCTTTTCAGGAATATTGTGTCGCTGAAATAAATTTAGTCTTGTAATACATTATTTTATTTTTAAACGTTCAGGAATTTATGGGCTCTATGAATATGGCGAGAGAATTTATTAATGAACTTTATCTAATAAACAAGCCTGTCAAGCAGTTTTACTCTAATTTTCTATTTTACAAAACCCGGGAGTACTTTCGAGTTAAAAATTGGTTGAGGCGCTCAAATATAGCCTGGCTGTTATAAAATAGATTCTGCTACTAAAAAATCTTTCATTTAAAGTAATAGTTAAGATATATGAACCACTAGAAAATATTTCTATAAAACACATCTCAGAAATAATTTATTTTCAATACCTTTGATATTATTTCCTAAGAATTCCATCAGCAAAACGAAGCGCCAAGCAGCTTATAGCCACGCCACACGTACCAGGCTCACATAATACCCAAAGAGTTCACTGAAACAGTGAAGCATAACCAAGCTTTTGCCAATTTTAGGAATAACAAGTAGACTAAGGCACTCAACGATATCGTGACTTTTCGAGATTGTCCTACAATCAATTTTAATTATTCAAAAGCAAAATTCAGTTAGATGATGCACTGGTAAACACATATCAGTTTTCATTTCTTGTTAATTGGTAGCCGGTCTAGCAGAATCATATTAGAATCACAACATTTACCGTACAACAATCTGCCAAATTGCATTTTCATCTGTGTCGCTAAAGCAATAAGTTTAAGGTTGAATGAAAAAAATTGTCAGTAACGGGTAGCGTGATGTTCTTTCTGATTCTGCTAAAGTGGTATTTTTAGAACCGCTGGTTTGCAATTCCTATATCCTATTTTATTATTAATTTCCTTAGAATTCCGTCAGCAAAACGAGGCACAAATCAGCTAATAGCCACGCCACACGCCCCCATGTACTAGGCTCACATAACAGCCAAGGAGTTCACAGAAACAGTAAGAGTACTGAGAAAGCATTTAACTATGTGTACAGCGGTTGAAATAAAAACGACCTCGTCGGAGAACTGAACACCTGCGCCTGTTAGTGCAACCGAATGTTTTGTATTAAATATTCACTATTACTGTGGTTACCGAACGTTTGTATGTTAGTCACCGACAAAATGGAGTGTCTACTATTGTTTATGGTGCATTACGGTCGAAGTAATATGAAGGAATTGGTTCTGAAATTGGTTTTAGTACTTTAATTACAATAGTATGTGGCTTTTTGGTAGGTAGAAGATAGTTATGAAACTATTTAAACTGAAAGCAGTTAATTGATTATATTAGTTGTTCATGGGTTTAATACATAGATTATTTTTTTGTGGGCCGGACATTTTATTAGACTGATGTTTGAGTATGTGAGTAGTGTCATTTTGTATTCTATCGTAATCTGTCAAACTGCAGATAAATAGGATTTTTTGACGGATTGCAACTGAGGTGTGGATGACAACGTTGCTTAAATATTGAGCAAAAAGAAAAAACGTAAAATTCCAAATGTGCTTGTCAATGTGGCAATTCTATTATTTTTCACATTCGCATCTCAATCAAAAACTGTCTAAAATGTATGAAAATTAAGGCTTTTTAGACAGTGCCATTGAGGAGCTAGTGGCTAAATAATAACAGCCACACAGGTCAATCTTCAAGGCTAAGCAACGCTTGCCGAGATTGGTCTGTGGATGGGTGACCATCTCAACATACCGAGTTTCCTCCGTGCCTCGGAAAGCACGTTAAGCTGTTGGTCCCGGCTGTCATTTGGAGATATTTGGCAGTCGTTACGGATAGTTAGAAGCCTGAAAATCTGACACCAGTCTTGCCAAGGAATATCGTGTTACCCAGTTAATGGGTTGAGGAGGTCTGGTAGGCAGCTGCTCCACGTAAAATACTGGTATTCAGCTGAATCCGGTTTGACTGGAAGCCGACCCCAATAAAGTTGGGAAAAGGCTAGGCAGATGAGACAGTTTGCCATTTACATGCGAATGCGAAAGGTTTCTAAAAATTGTAGAATTGGCTCTCAGGAATCTGTCAGTTATAGTCGGGAATCTAGATTTATAGTAGCCCTGGATGGAACTTAAACATAACTGTAGGCACATTTAGGGTGTACTATAGGTGCAAATCTTTTCAAGAATTCAATGGTTTACGTTCTGTAAGGAGCTGTCGATGACATTCATGGTCCTTCTATTTACCTAAATTCCATTTGACCGCATGATACGAAAAAGGAATAATTTCTATTGGTTTTATCACATCAGTCGCGCACGTCCACATTCCACATTTATCATTATATTGTAACTCGCACGTACGCACACGTAAACCATTGCTCGCCCAGTACGCACGAAGCAAACATCGCTTTGATCCTGCCATGATGTCGCTTTTCCATCGTGTGCGAGTTTTTACAGGGTAATATGATTAGGCGGGCCTTGATGCAGTGTTTTTGTTTGGCCATTATGTTTTTAACCGACATCCCAAAAAGGAAGGCGTTCTCAATTCGGTTGCATTTTTTTTGTTTTGTTATCTCATAACTCCGTCATTTATGAACCGATTTGAAAAATTCTTTGATTGGTCCCATTTAAATTTTATCGAAATCAGTTAAAAAGTTTGGATTTGAAATCGAAATAGCTGGAATTCGTTTACTTGAATGATGGTTTCATTACCTTTAATTTCGGAAGTCGGTGCCAAAATACGAAGACTTCTGAAAGTAAAGTTATTTTTTACGTTATAGTGTTTTTTTTGTTTGGAAGGCGGTTGTATTTTTTGTTTTAAGTTTTTTTTTATATTTATTTATCTATGTTTTCTTTCTCGGGTCCCTGGAGACCAGGTCCTTTGGTAGGCGTACGAGGGGCCGAAACCAACTCGCAGAGGCCCCGTTAGAAATTTCAAATGTAATGGGGCACCAACCGGCGATTATCCCTGCTGTATGTACTGTGAAAGTATTCCCAAGGACAATCCCCGGTTGGAGCAAGACTATTGCAGAATATGGAAACAAAAGATGAAAAGCTATGGGTTTGGGCGGTTTAGTGGACTGATTATTATGTTACTGTCAAAGTGATTTACTGGAAGATATCCTATAGTTATAGCATGCTGTAAGACATGAAACTAGCTCTAGCTGGTTTTGAAGCCACATTTTAATTTACAAATCACCCTCTGCTTTCTAATTTGATTTTTTCTAACAGTTCTGTAACGACTATTTGATATTTTGACAAGTTTTCTTTTGTTTTCAGTACGAGGATAAATTGGTCTTGACGTTCGATTAGTACAAACTGTTTATTTTTGGACAGACGCCCCATGTGCAGAATTTTATATCAATAATGTAAAAAGTAATATTTTTTTTTTAAATAAATTACTATCCTAGCGCAATTTTATTAAAATTTTATTGACGTTACATCGTGAAGAAGTGTAGCTGTTTCATTGTATAAACGACTAGCTGACCCACGCAACTTCGTCTGCGTCACATTTTCCATTAATGCTCGGCTCTTTTTAGTCTTAGCGTGATGATATGTAGCCTATATCTTTCCTCAATACATGGGCTATCTAATACTGAAAGAATTTATCAAATCGGACAAGTAGTTCCTGAGATTACCCCCTGCATACAAACTTACTGCTTTATAATATTAGTATAGATATAGATATAGATGGATGCGAGACGTAGAGGACCGGTCGTCGTGGCAACACTTGGAGGAAGCCTATGTACTATTAATAAATTAATACATGAGCAACATAACTATCAAATAGCTATTCATATTTACGAAGCCCAATGACGTACATATCGTCGGGATAGTATAAATCCGCAAATCTATACTAATATTATAAAGCAGAAGAGATTGTTTGTTTGTTTGTTTGGTTGAACGCGCTAATCTCAGGAACTACTGGTCCGATTTGAAAAATTATTTCAGTGTTAGATAGCCCATTTATCGAGGAAGGCTATAGGCTTTAATATCATCACGCTAAGACCAATAGGAGCGGAGCAGTACGGAAAAATGTTACGCAGACGACGTTGCACGGGCCAGCTAGTATACCATACGGTCGTAAGGTTCGCGTATCTGCATTCCGAGTACATTTACAGAGGAAGGTTATAAGTTAATATTTTCCTTATATTATTTAACTAGCAGACCCGCGCAACTTCGTCTGCGTCACATTTCGTCCGTATCCATTACTGCTCCTCTCCTATTTGTCTTAGCGTGATAATATATAGCCTATAACCTTCCTCGATAAATGGGCTATCTAACACTGAAAGTATTTTTCAAATCGGACCAGTAGTTCCTGAGATTAGCGCGTTCAACCAAACAAACAAACAAACTCTTCTGCTTTATAATTTTAGTATAGATTTTACATGGTGAGTAATGAAACATGAGTTTTAGGTACTGTTTACAGTGGAAATTCAATTAAATGTATATTGTATAATAAATATTATAAAGCAGAAGAGTTTGTTTGTTTGTTTTTTTGGTTGTATATATCATCATGCTAAGACCAATAAGAGCGGAGTAGTAATGAAAAATGTTACGCAGACGACGTTGCACGGGTCAGCTAGTATTGTATATTAGTAAAAATCAATTAAAGTATAGGTACTATATTTTGTCGTTTGTAACTCGAGCCTCTTGCCATGTTTGAGATATAGTTGCCAAACGTGGAAATTCACTGCTGAAACAAGAAAAAAGATAAGCATCTGTCAGAGAGGACTCGAACGAAGTATGCTAAAGATAAGAAAGCTGGATGAAATACGATACACGGTACACTAAAATAAGAAAAATAACTAAAGTAACAAACGCTCTGAGTTACGCTCTAAAATTGAAATGTATGTGGGCAGGACATGTTGCACAACCAAAAAAGTAACATTCTGGAACGGTCCACTAGGCAAAAGAACAAGAGGTAGACCTACAACAAGCTGGGAAGATGATATTAAAGCAATATCTGGTCCAAACTAGAGAAAATTAACTGAAGACCGAATCAAACGGGTATCACTGGAGGAGGCCTTCACCCATCCTGGGGTTCCGGCTGCTTAAAATCAATAAAAAAAAAACATACATTTATACCAATTAAGGAGACAAATAATAAATTAACATAGAATAAACTAAATAAAACTAACACATACACAGATCTTAAGAATTGTAAATTTACTGGAAATAAAAGGCTTTTTATTTATTTATTTTATTTATATTTTGTGACTACATTTTTCAGATACGCGGAATTATCCAATGCTAGTTCTGCGGATTTGCAATATCCCCGACGATATGGTCAAAAACAAAGTTAACTTAGGCGTCGAAGTATTCCTGCATATTATCATTGTTATCAGCAAAACATTGCTACTTTGAATTGGCTATGCCAATGAAAACACCTGCCATCTAATCTCTTCACCGCCCTCGGTTGACTGGTAGAGAATGCCTACGGCATTAAGTCCGCCTTAGTACCTTTTTTGTGCGAAAAGTTTAAATAAATAAAATATATAGCCTGATAAATGGAAGATATAGAAAGAACACATTTCAGTAAACACAACCTTAATTCTCAAGCCTCTGAAAATTGTCCCTTCAAACATAAATTCATCAAAGCTAAATCAAACTAAATATTTGATCGAGTTGTCGTTGCCTTGAATTTAATCTAGGTTAAGATTGGGCTCCTCCAACTAAATATTGACGGGGCATATCTGGTGTTTTGTCACCCGGTTGGTTGGAGGCTGTCCCTGAGGACCCGGGATCATAATTCACGGTCATCTCTTGTAGTTGTTTGTAAAGTCACTTTTACAATCACCTTGATCTTTCTTTGACTTTTGAGCTGTATTTGTATGACCACTTGATTACAGACCAGAATATTATAGTAGGCTTTCTGAGGGGTTGGTGGTTGGTGTTGGTGGTTGGGGTTGGTTGGGGGGGGTTGGGGTTGGGGTTGGGGGTGATTATGTAAATGGCATCGCCATTGAATTGTACAATAAATTATGTTGTTAATTATTATGGGTACGATTTATCCTAATTATATCAAATTCTTAAAATAGTAGCTTCGAATATACTCACCCTCCTACACACACCCACTCATTCACACTCAACTCACCGGAGGACATCACAATACACTTCATTAAAATGTTCTTCTGACATGATCTTCTACATCTGTCACTTCCTTAAATCTATATGCAATCTAGTTTGTGTAATATTTGGAATAAAGACGATTTCATACAAAAATCTTTAAAACCTCTATCTCTAAACACTACTTACATTTTAACAAAACGTTAAAATTGCAATCGGCGAAAACCTCTTCCATGTAACTTCAAAGTTTCAGCAATGAAACTCTTCCCTCGGTCCGTTTCTGTCTGAAACAAACATGTAGGAAAATAAAACTTTATCTAGGTACACTGTAGGTGCACTTTCTGTTCCAACTGTACCCTGGGCGGTCGGTATTCTGTACCTACAGTGTACCTGGTCGCTTTCTCAGTTAAAACTGCGCCCGTTCAATGTGAAAGCTGTTTTAGAATTTTAGAAAGGTCAGTCGCAAAATGACTTTGTTTTGTACCTTCACAGAATATTTTAAGATTTTGTATAATAAATAGATAAGGATCCAACAATACCACAGAGTTCGGAGTTGCTTCAGCGGTCACTGTTAGATGGAAATATAGGGTACCTACAATTACATTTCTATTTCAATTCCACACGCGTCGCGGTCGCCAAGGTCGGAATTGTACCTTAGTATAACTATAAAAAAAATATAATAAAAGCATGAGCTGTAACAATAGTATTATAAATTTGATCATCTCCAATTAAAGATCCAAGTGTTTTTGACAAATTATATTCTAACCCTTCTTCGAGAACCACTTTATGTATTGGTGAAAACAGAATGAAAATCGGTGCAGTAGTGCAGCAGTAGTTTTTGAGTTTATCTGGAACAGCCAGACAGGCTGACGCGGTGGACGACTTTGTTTTATTATATATGGTGATACAAAGCAAGTAAGCAAGTACAAAGCAAGTGGGTAGACAAAGTGTTTACATCGAAATTAATTAGCTCTTTGTAAAATTAAGTTATAAAATAGTAAAAAGTTTTTATTCATGAAATAAACCAGTTAATTTTATATTAAATCACCCCACTCACGCCATATATTGTTACCAAGTTTGAAGCACCGTTACATACCTGGATACTAATCAACTTTTTCACTATCACTCAATTACTATAGACACTAAACTAACTGCCAGCCTTGAAGACTTGTGTCTTAATTTCGTTTAAAGCAAGTTAACACTCGTCATTTGCGTATAATTGGCGCGTTAAAAATGCTGTGTAAGGCACCGCCCGGGCCGGGTCCCGTGACAATGAGGGTTGTTTGAAACGACATGCATCAGTTAAAAGCACTGGGGCATCTATCAAAATGCACATGTTTTTCCGACTTTTGATAAAAGTGGTATCAAACTTATGTTTACGTCATAGGTAACGTATTCAAAGATATCCTCTCGCCTAAGCAGGCACCAACTGGTTGGCGTGATTTTTCCCAAAAATCTCATTCTAGCAATGTTCATGACACCTAAAACTCGCTCAACGCAACTTGCATTGAATCCAGTATTAGATTGGCATCTCTAGTAGATTCTTTGTCGATGTTGTGCTCAGTGCAACAAATTCTGTTCCGGTTTTATTTGCAAACGCTACGAATAGTGAATAAGTAAATAGTTTAACATAAGGACAGAAAATGATCTACTACTATTTTTTTAATTGAACAGTGTGGTAAAAGTAGGTTAGTCAAGAAAAAATAAGAAGCTGCAGAACCCCATTACAGAATTGACGATGTTATAAAAAGATTCATAATATTCTGGAAGTTAAAACCAGCTGGTAATACCAAACCGCTAAATGGGTTAAAGAGCTTACACTTTTACGAGACTAACCCAGGTATCAAATAGTGCATAAATTATGCTACGACTTAGCAATACCCATAAAAAACCTTTCTATGTCCGCGGACGCAAAGTTGCATAAAGTTATCTTGATGTAGAAAAATATCGTACAATGTAACGAGCATCAGAAATGTTTTAACCAGATAACTAAGTCCTTTTAAATTCTTTCTGAAACCCGTATTCCTGAAGACTTTATGACTGCTCCAGCTAATAGTGTTACCATAACTGAACACTCCAAAGTCTTGAGCATTGACGCCGAGTTGCTAGCCTGTCGGTTTTGTACCAGTTGCATTTTGGGGAATGTGCGACGGAATTGCATAATTTAATTCCGCCAAGCCCGTTCCATCATTGGACTACAAGACGAACGGCGATGCGCCATGGGTACATGGTGGACATCCCACCCACACGCACAAAGCGTTTTGAGATCACCTTCATACACTGCGTACAGCAAAGGAGTGGAATTTCATGCTGGAGTCTGTGTTTCCTGATAGCTACAACCTGGGAGTCTTTAAGTCAAGAGTGAATAGGTTACTTCTATTCAAGCGTGCTCCATCTTGGACCGCATCATCGCTTACCATCAGGTGAAATAGTCGTCAAACGCGTGCCTATAAAAAAAAACAGTATTCTTGCAGCGCAGTGCTCTTATGCATTGTGGAATTGTTTAATAGAAGTTACTGTATCCCTCCAATGCAAATGGCATTACAAGACACAAGATTGGGCTTTAGTTGGAAAGAGTTTGACATTCCCAGAGAAGTTAGTTGATGATTTACCTTTTAAAAATACATCCCTCTTAAATCATGTTCCATCAAATAGACTGCCCAAAGCGACCATACGTCTGCACTTCTGAGGACCTGAAAACGAAACCATTTACTGAAATCAACTCATTTATTTAATTAAATATGTCACCAGTGATTGTTGGCGTGACAGACCGCCAACACGAATGGTCTGACCAAGTGAAAAAAGATACGTCCTCAAGCGAATTCCAGCAGGTGGTGATGGCAGCTTTAAACCGGAATCGGTGGAGACAGATTGTTCGCTTGAAGGGGTCCAGTGATCACGATCCTCAGTAATGTGGGACCGACTGAAGAAGAAGTCTTGACCAATGAAAGACAAATGTAAATAGTGAGACATGAAGTAATTTTGCCCTATCATTAAGCATTGAAAAGAAGATAGGGAGATGTCCAACAAAAAATAAACAAAACAGCTATTATTTGCCATTGACAAACAATTCCTTTTAAAAATGTAGCATTTGTAATTGCAAGTGTAGAACACAATTGGGGTTCACAAGTGGGTCACTGATTACGGCAAGAATAGGTGTGACCCCACTGCCATATATCGGGGTCCAACCCAATCCGGGCTAAGCGGGAATTTATCGACATAAAAACTCAATTATACCGGCCAGGGTACGTAAGGTACTCGGGGCAGGGGAATGAACTTCGTGAACTTTTGAATCTTGCTCCGAAAAGGTACGTTCAATACCTGAGATTTAATATCGTTGGATGTGAATAAGTATAACAATTTGAGAGAACATCATCATCTGCATAGCCTTTTCCCAACTACATTGTGGTCGGCTTCCCGTCAAACTGGATTCAGCTGAATACCAGTATTTTATGTGGAGCGGCGGTTTACCAGACCTCTGGGTAACACGGTATTTCTTGGCAAGACTGGAGTCAGATTTACTGGCTTCTGACAATCCGTAACGACTGCCAAAGATCTACAAATGACAGCCGGGACCAACGGTTTCACGTGCTTTCCGAGGCACGGAGGAAACTCGATATGTTAAGATGGTCACCCATCCACAGACCAACCTTGGCAAGCGTTGCTTAACCTCGAAGATCGAGCCATGCGGCTGTTGGTATTTAGCCACGAGGTCCTCTCTATTTGAGAGAACAATGTATTCTAATATAATAAAGACGTGAATTTTATTTGAAAGTTCTGGAGTGGTCACCGCGTACCAAAAGATCACGTTGGAAGGTCTCCCACAAGGTGGACCGAAGACCTGGTGAGGGTCGCGGGTAGTTGTTGTGGCGACGATTGGGGAAGGCCCATGTAAGACAATTGACGTGTTTCGGCTGATATAATAGGGTAGATGACATAAAAAAAATCTAATATTAGTCCGTCAGTTAGATTATCAAAAATATTTCACCCGTGTTTTTTCTTTTGTTACGGGAACCAAAATTGACGAAGTTACGACGCTTTTAAAATTCCCAATACGTCACACGTTCGCATAATTTTTACTGAGTCGTGACGTCACGAGCCCTCACTCGCGAGTTTTGATGCGTTTTATCTTTGTCAATATTCCTTGATTTACAAAAGCAAAAAATACGTGTCCATTATTTTTCAATACTCTAACTGACGGACTAAATAATTTTGCAATTTGTGAATGATGGAATCTAGCCTAGTATTATGATGGTGATGAAAATTGATTTAAGATTTTTTTCTGTTCAGAAGTTCGTGATTAAATTATTATAATAGCCGCACGGTATTATCCTCGGAGTAAAGTAACGGTAGCCGAGGTTGTTCCTCGGATGGGTGACCTCCGTTATTCGGCCGTCATTTGAAGCTCGATGAAAATCTGATAGAAGTCTTAGCCAAGAAGCATCGAGTTACTTGGTTAGTGGGGTAAAGAGGTATGCAGTCGCTCTATGAAAACTACTGGCACTCAGATGCATCCGATTGAAAAATAAACTTAGGAGGTTTGACCACTATCTCACCGATGGTAAGCGATGATGCGGTCTAAGATGGAGCACGCGTGCCTAGAAGTAACCTATTGACTTGACTTAACAATCCCCAGGTTGTAGCTATCAGGAAACCTAGATTCAGGCAGGGAAATCCACTCCTTAGCTGTACGCACGTTTTGTGTGTGTGGATGCGATGTCCACCAAGTACCGGTGGCGCATCGCTGTTCATCTTGTGGTCCGATGATGGAACGGGCTGGACGGTACACTCCTCAAAATGCAACCGATAGAAAGGGCATGACCCTAAAAAAATATTGAAAAAGAAAAATCCCTGTAATCTAATTATTTCACCGATATAAATCTAAACCAGTGTCACCAAGCGTTACGAGCTACTTTTGATCTCGGAAAACTGCACAGGTCCTGAAAGATAGGAGAACAAGGTGACCTATAAATTGTGACGTTTTTGAATCTGCATGAACATTATTAGAATGAAATACGATCAAATGCCACGACGTTATTCAAATATTCATCTCAGTTTGCCTAGTTCTCTTTCAGTCGTTTTTGTGCTGGAATATTGATGGGTGTTCATAAAATTAGACTACTTTTGCAACTGTTTAAATAAAATACAATCATTACTTCGATACAGACACAAAATAGCTACAATTACTGAGTAAAAGTGAAAAATAATACTAAATAAAAGAAAGAAAAGGATCTTATTTGCAGCCAGTATGACGCATACCAAAAATACAATAATAGTATACATCAAAAAATTGGGAAGATAAGCGTCAAATCCGCGCAAAACGGCCATCTCTAAGCAGTAAGCATAATGCAGGGACTCGTGTTCGAGATTAAGCCACAGCGCTGGTAACTAATCAATAATTCAGAAAAACTGCACTAGTTGTGCCTACACCAAAAATGTATCATCTCAGCTATTGATTCCATCCCAGCGTTAGCCAAATCATCACTCCACCTCAAAAATGTACTCACAAACACTCGCCAAGAAAACATTTGGCACGCAATAAAAAAAAAAAACAAAGTTACTTGACACAGGAAACCATTCCTGTCCGATACTCAAGAAATGAAACCGAAATACGATCTCCAATTGTGCAAACTCCTTTATGAAAGGGTCTTCACAATTGCGACTGTTAATAATTGTATCCATCGGTGGCTCGGCGGGGCGTTTCGGGGTATCGCGGGGCGAACGCGGGGCATCGCGGGGCGTCCGCAAACAACAGGGTCTTATCGGCCGCAAGACATTTCAATGATGAATTGCGATCTCCAGCAGGATATTGAAGACTCTTCGAATAACTTTGTAGGTATTGTTTTGGTCTTGAAAGTGATTGTTGATGAGTAATAAGAAAAGGGGTAGACCTGTTAATTGCAAATGGGAATCTATTGTTTTGGTAAATAATTTTATTTAGGATCTGGTTTTTTGGAAAGGTAGAGGGGCAGAGTCAGGGTCAATATATTTGTTAGGTAGGCAGAACGAGCCAAAACTTAACCGTCCACCAGTAATGGCTAATTTATACAGTGCGGGATGCTATACAGTAGCTCGGATCGTCTATTCGTATGCCATTAGCTCGGTTCGCCTTAGCTGTCTACATGGCGATAGTAGCTACGCAGTCTGTTGCGAGTTGCAGTACCTACCCAAAAAATACAGATTCCACTCGCAAAAGCCTTGTTGACTTTAGCGAGCTACGCCGAACGCGTCTGGACGATGCTAGTGATGACCGAACTGTTGTCATGTGCGAATGGTCGCATGCAAGCTACTATCTAACTCGCACGGGCAGTTACTCGTAAAAAACATCCATACGATGCGGGGGTACTACACTGCAGCTACTCGCCAGGGTGATTAGCACGCTAGCTCGCAATGTAAAAACTAACCATAAGAATAAGTTTAATAATTTAGGTACTCAGTAATCTTGTTTCGGACACGTATAGAAAAAGTTTAGCTTTTAACGAATTCTCCAATCTATGCTTACTGTAGATATGATCCCCAGTGTGGCTTAGAAAATTAAAAGTTTCACCCTCTTTGGCGTTTACCCATAAAAAAAAGAAAAAATAAAGAAATTATCCTTACTTATTTCAATAAAGGTTTCATTCAAGAAGCATTACAAAAAAGGGTCGCAAAAACTCTCAAGCCACCGCTTAGCAGAACCATTGAAATTCCACGTTAAACAAAAAACTTGGTCAAAGAAGAAAGTCAGAACTTCTGAAGAAGGCAGAACTTTCAGCACTTCCCGTTTTGTGTAAACAACTCTAAAATTAAGTTGTTCTTAATGAGTTCAGCGATCTACTAACTAAAATTAGAATCTGATTCTGCTGGCTTTGGATCTTTTTAGGGTTCCGTAGCCACATGGCAAAAACGGAACCCTTATAGATTCGTCATGTCTGTCTGTCCGTCCGTATGCCACAGCCACTTTTCTCCGAAACTATAAGAACTATGCTGTTGAAATTTGGTAAGTAGGTAGATGGATTCCGTGAACTGCATAAAGATTTTCACACAAAATAGAGAAAAAACCTTGTATACTTAGAACTGAAACACATTTTTTTTTTCATCGAACCCATACTTGTGGGTTATCTATGGATAGGTCTTCAAAAATGATATGGAGGTTTCTAAAATCATTTTTTTTCTAAACTGAATTGTTTGCGCGAGAGAAACTTCCAAAGTGGTAAAATGTGTGTAAGGGCCCTGTTTTTTTTTTTTAAAAAAAAAAAGAGAATTGGTTTGAACTACATCTAGTTAGTAGTTTTTTTTTAATACGTCATAAATCGTAAATCGCAACTTCTGCTTATAATATAATTTCTACTGGTTTGTACGGAACCCCAGGTACGCGAGTCCGACTCGCACTTGGCAGTTTTTTGTATTAATGGTGAGTCATTGTTTCTAGAATCATTTTTTATTTATACTAATATGTATTACAATGATGTATGTATAGATAAAGAGGGCAAATTGTTTGTGAAAGTGTCTTTTCGGGTGAAATAAGACAAATTGAAATGACTTATTTGACTTAATGTTTAAAAACTACCTAAATTCGTACGAACTCAAAAAGCTTTAGTAAACCTCTAACCTGTATTTTCAATAAATGAAGAATTGAAATCTAATTATTTCAAAAAAGAAAAATCCTCAAAGACAAAAAAACAGGCAAACAGTTTCAATAACAGATAAAAATACTTAAATACTGAGTGTAGAGTTGCCAGTTGCACGTTACACGTTGCAGAGCTAAGCTTGTTCATAAAACAATAATTGACCGCACGGTTGGCGCAGTGGTTGAGCGATTGCCTGCTGCGCCGCGTCTCGTGGGTTCGATTCCCGCACGGAACAATTATTTGTAAGGCCAACAGATAGTAGTTCCGGGTCAGGCTGTTTGTATAATTATGTGAGTTTGTATGTTTGTAAACGCACCCACGATATAAGAGAAATTCCTAGCGTGGGGCAAGGTTTTTTTTAATTAAAAAAAAATCTACTGTTTTGTACTTGGCGTATTGATATTTCTTGCAATGTTAACAACAGAGTATGATGATTTTTGTTAAAGGGGCTTTCGATAAGTAGCATATGAGTAGAATGAAAGTTTAATTTAGAATTAGTAGTTTTTGAATGTATGCTCTAGCAATGTGAGCTCTAGGAAATTATCGCTTTGTTTAAAGTGAAAATCGTTTGGTACTTTTAAACCGGTTTATTTCAAGTAACTTTATTCATCATCGGCATTATCATGTCAGTCAATTGCCGTCCACGGCTGAACACATAAAAACATTTTCATTCAATTCAATTCAAAGTTATTAATTCTCTCTTCACAATATTTGCCTTAAATTAACATTGCTTATGACTAGTTTATATAACTATGTTTCACCATTGTAAGAGACTGGTGCCTGAAATAGGTTTTGGGAAAAAAACCTGTGGTACGGGTCACCAGGGCCCCGCAGCATTAGAAAACCGTTAAACATTTCTTAAAAACGACCTAATGTGCGTACAAATATGCATAATGAAAAGAAAATTAAATTAAAATACACAGAATAGAAGCTAAACAAAACAATAAAAATCAAAAATATTATTAAAAACAAAAAGCAGAAATGAGTTATATGTGGTGTCTTGTAATTCATATGAAATTAGCTCTCTTTGTTACCTTTTCATGTTTTAACGGCTAAAAACAATTACCTATTCGAATCTTGGCACATAGGTAGACCGACCAAGTTTTAGTTCAGGAGACAGACTGGTCTACCAATTCCAGGATGTATTTTCAACTTACCCGCCTGCGTGCAAGTCATACATGGTCTACCCGTGAGCCAAGATTCAACTAAATATTTTTAGCCGTTATAAAAGCTAGTTCCAAATAAATCAATCGCTCTATCAAGCAACATCAACAACAGGAAAATTTATTATTTTCATTTATAAAAAAAAAAACTACACACAGAATTGTGTTCCACCTCAGCAGCGGGTGACACGCACGACGAGTCGCGGTCTCGACGCACGTACACCGTCGTGAAAGCATCGCACGTCCCGCCCTATGATTGGACGGCGACGTTTGAGGCCAATCAAATACGAGGCGGATGATAGAAGATGGGACTGTACCCTTTATATTCCTTTACATTTGTATAAACAGGGAGGCCACTGGATAAACTGTACAGGATTAAGATTTTTAAATGCGGAATGAAATCGAACAAATACGTTAGAAATCGCAAATTAAATATTCTCGAAGTGATGGACGGTTTTTTTTTACAAATTTTTGTATGTGAAATGAGTTTCGCGTGCAAGCCAACCACGCGTTTTGAAGATTCTCATAAAAAAACCCGGCTTCGAGATAATACTATGAAGGAAAGGTATTCGCGGGACGTTGGGAGCCAGCATATCACCACACAGTTCACTAGTCGGTGTATTTCACGGTATTTTTGAGTTTTTTCACCACGCGCGTAGGTTATTTTGCCGGCCGGCACAAAAACGCTCAGTTTGAACTGATTTCTTTGTCTTCGCCCCGTTAGAGGGCAGGGCGGTGCCTTGTCTGTGACGCACTCGCAGAGGTTCGCGAGTGCGAGGTGGCGTCACATTTAAATTAGGAAGGGAAAGGACTGGGAAAAATCCCGAAGCCTGTTCAGTATGGTTTAATTAAATAAAGCTGTTATCGGATTTTTTTTAATATCGGTATTCCTAGCCAGACATTTACAAGTGGTGTAATAATACAGCGAGTTTCTTTTTTAAGAGATTTGAAAAATTTTAATAGTGGAATATCTGGGTGATTTTTTTAATGTTTTTTTTTTTTTTTTTACATACTTGAAATGTGTTTGCTCTTGACTCTAGTATAGGTCAGAGATGACAGAGAAAAAGTCTATTATAGAACGAGATTACCCAGAAGTCGCCTGTTCACTCTTTCTGTTCTGATTTTTCGAAAAGTTTCAGATTTGGCCACGCATACTTTAGAAAATAGGCATTTTACTGTTACGCCTTGTACAGGATAAGGTGTAACAGTAAAAAATGAAAACCTTACAAGCAATCTTTGGTACTCAACATTATAAACAATTTCACAAAAAAAAAATGTCATCACAATGCGTGCTTACAATTGAGGAGGTCTTTAAAGAAAGAAAGAGCTAATTATAATGGCCTAAAAATAAGTTATGAAACTTCCTTATTTGGGATCCGAACTAGAATTTTAATTTCCTACTACCAAGGAAAATACAACACTATAAAAGAGATGGAATTTATTTCAAACGACAAGACTTGACTTCATCAAACATCAAAACCAAACAACATTTTCCAAGAAAGATTATTTTATTATTTAAGTAAAGGAAACTTATTAAGTAGGATGCTAAGATAGTTCAAAGTAAGAAGAATTTCTATAAAGGAGCTCGAGCAATTAAGTTGGTTTCCCATCTCGGAAATTGAGTCTTCAGGCGACTTTTTAGCTTTCAGCAAGTGCTTGGCAAGTCCCGTTAAAAAGTACTGAAAATCTGTCGTTGAATGTTGGCCAATACGAATTGAGGGTAGTATGAAGAATTCATTGTGTATGAGCGCAGTTGAGAGGTATTGTCTTGGGGAAAAGTATCTTAGCAGCCTTTCATACTAGAGGGTTGTAAGTAAGTAAGTTGCCAAGGAGATACAACAAAAAGGTATGTACTTTACTAATAAAAATACTACTGAAAAAAAAAAAAACACTTAAGTGCAGGTTTTGCAACACGGTTTTGCTCACTCTCATTCACAAAAACACACACACACACCCTAACACACACACACACTAACACACACACACACCTACACACCTAAACACACAATACTCAATCATATGAACTTTCACACATCCATATATTTAATGTTCCCTAAACACAAAGTAGGATAAGTGAATAAATCTTTAATCAATTTTATGTAAATGTTCAAATGATAGGTTAGGACGCTGGCACCCTAAACACAAGTTAAATCTTACATTGGGTGCCAGAGTTTATCGAAAACGTTTATTTTGTCATTAATCTTAGTTTGCAAATTGTGTTGTTGGTTCAAAGTTATGTAATATTTTTTTTATTTATTTTTTTACTTACTACGGCTTTCTGCGGGTCTAGAAAGGCCATTATTTCAAAATCAGAAAGCACATCACGCTACTTGTCACTGTCAAACTTTCCCAATCAACCTTGACCCTTAATGCTCTAGGAAAAAAGATGAAAATTAAATTTGGCAGACTGTTGTTGTTGTTGTTCAGATTGTTTTTGATTATAATATGATTCTGCTAAAGTGGCCTTTAAAACCTGCTATTCTCTTTCTACTTGAGTTCGTTATAAATGAAATATTTCATGACTTTAGTAGATGATTTTAATTTTGATAGAACGTAATATTATTTAGTTTCTAGTTATATCTTAACTTTGACGCTACTTGTGTCGATACTCTTGCGCCATCCCATCTTCCTAGCTTGTCGTGCTGTGCTGGTTCTGCGGCTTCGGCTGCTGAAAACCTCAAACGGCGGAAATATAGTAGCCTTATTGGCAACTGCATTTTTGAGCCGTTTGGGGTTGAAACTCTTGGACCGTGGGGTCCGAGTGCTCACGTCCTATTTAAAGATCTTGCAAAACGCTTACCGTAAAATGGGGGGAATAGGGTCTAGGAGGTGAATTGGGACAAATCTAAAGATTTATTTGCGACCTTATTCACATATTTATTTCATGCGTTACACTGTATCGTGTGATTTAATATTGAAGCTTGCAATCTTTTTTCTAAAATCTGACAACATTCAGTCATCCTGTCAATAATATTTAACAAAAAAAACGTACTACAAAACATTGACCCAAATTCGTGTGAAATTTGCTCGTTAAAACATTTAAATTTTCTCAGGTGTTTACAAGATTTGTGTCACAGTGAAGTTTTTACCATTATTGTTAGTTTTTTGGGAACGGAATAAGATAGAATTTAAGTGAAATAATTGTATTGTTTTTGATTTATTTGAACAAATTCTTACCATAGCAGATTTGAGCAATAAATGGGGGGAAATGGGTCGAGCTATGGGGTGTATAGGGTCGTAGATGAGGGGAATCGGGTCGGAAATGGGTTCAATAGGGACACAACTGGGGTTAATTGGGACGCCTATGGGTGAATTGGGTTTTTATTTCTAGGGTTGTCACAACTTAGAAATTACATAAAATTAACTCAGTCAAGGTGTAGGTAGGTTCCTAATGGGTACTTAGCTAACTTAGTATCTACTATCTAGGTACCTTAGTAGGTACACATTAAAAGTGACAACTAGTTAAGTACATAAGTACTAATAATTGATTCGTTGATTAATATAAAATGAAAATTGGAACCTACACAATTTGGACGATATTAAATTTAATTGTTGACCTTACATAATTCACTGTTTTTGCTGTTTTAGTTATAGGTAATCTATTTCTATAATGCTGCGAGTATTTAAGTCTTCTTGGATTCTATAAACATAACCTTCCTTTTCGGGCTGTCGGGTGAAAATACAGTAGGTACCTAGGTAGAAAGCGTACCTATATTACAAAAGTGGCAGCCCTATCAAAAAACTCTATTAACCCCATACGCGACCCGATTCACCCCAACACCTGGGTGAATCGGGACAAGTAAGTTTTTTTAAGTTTTTATCGTTATTCTTTAAGAAATTTTATCTAATGGAATTGTAAATGAAAATTTAAGCTACCGGAACCATTTTGATTTTAGTTTTATTACTATTTCTACGGAAATAAACGATGAAAATCAATGCCGAACTTAGAAAGTGTCCCGATTCCCCCCATTTTACGGTAGTTGACGCTTCGCGTGACCCAAGAGCTGGATTTTACCTTGGACAGAGGATAAGCATTGTTTATCTTAACTTAGTTAAAAAAACATTTTCAGGGTTCGGTGCGCGAAGGGTTATCCAACGGAACCCTACTACTAAGCCTCCGCTGTCTGTCCGTCTGACAGTAGTAGACAGATGAAAAGTTCACAGTGTGTTTTTCTATTGCCGCTATTATAACAAATAATACATTTAATTTAATTTAAGAGGTAAAACGGAAATAAAACACATTTATATACAAGAACAGCGTCTTTTTGTTGGTTTATGGTACGGAACCCTACCCTTTTCAAACTGTTACCTGAAAATTTGTTCAAGCAAGCTAGAATTAAACTACTTACTATTGTACCAGGAGATCAGAGACACTTAAGAAGTTTTCTGATAAACCATATGAATAAAGAGACCACCTCGCCTGACTAGATTTATTTGCCATATTTAAATACCCAGCAGTACTTAATACTCAGAATCTGACTTAAATGTTAATAATGTTTGTGCCCTACCGTGTTGGGTAATTATTTAATTATATGACCTGTTGTGGGACCCTGGGGAGGCGGGATCAGGTCTAGTTCAGAGCCTACCTTATGAAGGTACTGTAGTTACATTATTACCACTAAAATTGGGAAATTTAGGAGAATTTAAATGAAGTCGTATACTGTTTAATACATTTTTAGACCTTCTGAGGTTAGATATAACCTAAAACGAGGTTTATTTTATAGGTCAAACCTTTTAAAAACCTGCTTCTAAACGACCAATAAATGAAAACTTTTGTGTTATTATTACACACAGGGACGCGATGCGTATTCAAGGCTTTTATTTTAACAAAAACTATGAAACGTGTCTAGCTGATTCAGCTAAAATTCTATTTTAGGGTTCCGTACCCAAAGGGTAGAACGGGACCCTGTTACTAAACCTTCGCTGTCCGTCCGTCTGTCCATCTGTCACCAGGCTGTTTCTCATGAACCGTGATAGCAAGACGGTTGAAATTTTTTCAGATGATGTATTTCGTTTTCCAATATAAGGTTTCAAAGGGGGAAGTAATTCGTTGAATTGTTTTCTTGATAATCGTAAGCAATTCTGATATTTTTATCACAGAAGTCTTTTCGCACGTTTTTTCGTTTTTTTGCGGTGCGCGTCCTTGGTGCGCAGGGTGCGGGGTGCACTACAGTGCTGGCGCACTACAGCACTACAGTGCTGGCGATGATCGCCGGGAGATATGACTGCCCGTATATCGGACACTGCTGTAGCAGGCATGTTTCTAGCTGTGTCCGATAATATGTCTGTTTTTTATTATTTTTTTTTTTAATGTGTTTGTGTATGTGTCTTTTATGTATTCTGGTTGCTGTATGGGTGCTTTTTGGTTACCTGAAATAAATGTTTTTTTTTTTTACTTTATTTTTATTTATTTTACTTTTTATAGGCATACGTTTGACCACTATCTCACCTGATGGTAAGCGATGATGCGGTCTAAGATGGAGCACGCTTGTCTAGAAGTAAACTATTCACTAGACTCCCAGGTGGAATTCTCGCCTTCGCCCTTACACAAATTGGGCAGACGGGGTGGTTAGCTTCATTTTTATGAGTACCTATTGTTATGTTTTGTGTATAGTACTACATTGGCAGCGTTATGTCTTCGTCAAACTTAACAAAAACTACAAACTAACTTAGTTTTTCATAATTATTATGATAGCCAAATATGTACAATTTAGTTTTCTTGATAACTAGAATTAATTTTAACTGTAATGTACGCCAGATTTCTGAATTCTGAATTTAGAGTGAAGAACGTGCCTTTATACCTATTTTTTTTCCTTTTTTAGGGTTCCGTACCACGAAAGGAAAAAACGGAACCCTTATGTTATCACTTTGTTGTCCGTCTGTCCGTCCGTCTGTCTGTCAAGACCCTTTCTCTCAGGAACGCGTGGACGTGACAAGCTGGAATTTAAATACTCAGGTCTACTGTTCCTTGGAGTTGTAAAAAAAAACAAACTTGTAAGCCAACGCAATCAAAAGATACAGCCATTTATGCCACAAATTTTCGACACTTACAAGGGAATTAAAACCTTCAGGGTAATTCCCGTGAATTTAAAATCTTGAAATTTGGCACGAATCTCTTTATCAGTGCTGTAAGACGTTGCGCCTTATAGCACAGATAAAGGAAAAATTGCGTAAACCGTAAATTTTTAGTTACATCATATTATAATAAAAATATATTTAATAATTTTAAACTTACTACCCCTTTCCTCATGAGCGCGTAGGGGTATTAAATTTAAATTCATATCAATAATCAGGTCTATAATATCTTTAAGCTGTAACAAAGTCAAACTTCTATGTCAATGCAATCAAAAGAAACAGCAATTTAAGTCGCATATTTTCAAACTCGCAACTACTCGCAAGGGAATCAAAACATGGTTCTTCCAGTTGACCTATAATCTTGAAATTTGGCATGAACAATGTTTTATATAGCACATATAAAGGAAAAATTCCGAAAACCTTAAATTTTTAGTTACTCGATTGTCGTGATGGGTGAACTTTTATATATAGCTACAGCCGGTCGATTCTGTCGACATCTCACCGTGATAACTTGGGTGGAGTGAACGACAACAGACTGTCATGCCATCTTGTTTACAGTATTGTTTGACAGCTCACTTGTCGTTCACTTCGCCTGAGTGTTCACTTCGACATGTTTACAGAATCGCACTGCAGGTTTTGTACAGAACCCTCGGTGCACGAGTCCGACTCGCACTTGGCCGGGTTCTTTTAATCTATTGGTTTAATGTGTGTACATAAACTATTAAATAAATACATAAACTTGCCATTGAAATTCAGGTTTACCTCAGATTTTTTAATTATGAATTTTCAGTTAAGTATTTGTCATTTTCTAATTCAGCCTGAAAACCAGTAAAATGTTGGCGTAAAAGGTCTTCACTCAAAACACTCAATTTGGAAAGTTTAAGATGACATCATACGCAACAACTAGTATTTTCTTGCAATTAAACTTCAGGAACTAACTCACAGGCAAATATTGGTTCTTATCATAGAATGAGTCCTCAAAACTCTGCAGCTGCTATCCCACTCTACATCCAAATTTCCTTGAAATAGCTTATAAATGTTAGTTCAAACAGTGCAACAAGAAAGTTGCCGCTAGTTGCGCAGCCCGTCAACTAACTCGGGAGCAACAACTAAATATTCATCGTCTATTGCTTTCGCTAAGTTCGTGTAACTTTAAATGTATATTGGCGGTTAGTCTTCTAGTGAATCTGTATTCTCGAGTAGGTCCTGGAACAGGTTTTTAAATGGCTTCCTAAATTTTATTTGTTGACATTTCCTTTTAATTTATTGACATTTTTAAATTTTAGTCTATGACATTTTAATAAATTGTGACTTTAATAAAATTAATTAATTATTAATAATTTCTTTTTTTTTTTACTGTCGATTTCAACTTAATTTTACCATCCATTACCCAATTTCCTGCTATCCCCCTAAGGGGCTTTCATGTTGTATTAATGTAATTATACTTACTAACATAGCTTAAAATGTTACTAACACCAATTGTGGACCAAAAGTTGTCTAAAATAAATAAATAAAATAATAATAATTAAAAAATTAAAGGTTCCGTGCCCTATTACCTACTAGTTTCCACTGTCCGTCCGTAGTTATGTCTATCTGTCAGCGGGCTGTATCTCAAAAACTGCAATAGCTAGATAGTTGAAATTTTCACAAATTATGTAATTCTATTGCCGTTATAACAAATATGTAATAAAAGTAAAATTAAAAAAATTAAACAGAGTTACTTTCCCATATAAGAAACGTATTTTCGGTTAATGGTACGGAACTATTCGTATGAGAGTCCGACTCGCTCTTGGCCGGTTTTAAGTATTTTTGTAAAGGTTATATATTGTTACCTAGAAGAAGCCTGAATGAAGTGAACTTCTACCTCGAATCATGAAATTGAAAATAACTTTTTACAAAAAAATATAAGCGACTTCCAAACAAAACTTCCGGAATTCATGTTATTTTATACGTTGTAGTGTTTTGTTTAAGTCGGTTATATTTTTTTGTAAAATTTTTTGTAAAAGTTTTTTTATTTTACACTTAAGTGGTGATACTTGGACGACGTCATCGTCTAAACAGAAAATTAAATAAGCAAAAATGATCATAAAATAAAAACTACTGAGCCAAACTATATTAATTCTTACGGGAATAAACAGCAAATATTCATCCATCGAAATAAAAAAGAATCACATAAATCGGATCAGAAACCTCGGAGTAATAGGCGTACATACATTAAAAAAAAAACCCACCGAATTTAAACCTCCTCTTTTTTTGGAAGTCGGTAAATTATAGCTCATTATTTACTGACATTAAAGGAGCTCGTGGCTAAATAACAACAGCCGCGCAGGTCGATCTTCAAGGTTAAGCAACGCTTGCCGAGGTTGGTCTGTGGATGGGTGACCATCTTAACATACCGAGTTTCCTCCGTGCCTTGGAAAGCACGTTAAGCTATTGGTCCCGGATGTCATTTGGAGATCTTTGGCAGTCGTTACGGAAAGTCAGAAGCCAGAAAATCTGACACTAGTCTTGCCAAGGAGTACCGTGTTACCCCAGTTAATGGGTTGTGGAGGTCTGGTAGGCAGCCGCTCCACGTAAAATACTGGTATTCAGCTGAATCCGGTTTGACTGGAAGCCGACCCCAATATAGTTGGGAAAAGGCTAGGCAGATAATTTACTGATATTAAAGGAGGTTCTTTCCCACTGTCATGGCGACTCAGTATTGTGGAGATCCGACAAACTGACTTTGACTATGGGCTTATGATATCTCAAGTGGTAAAATCGCTTGTTACTTTCGGTTTATCTCCAGAAGTGCTGAATCGATAGCGAATATTATTTCGAGATAGAATAAGGCAGTATCCCGAATGCTATTCCTAACGATGGCAATAGCAAATATGCATGCGATTTTTTATTTGCAAAATTAAATACTTAATAGCTTTAGTAACCAATCATGAAATTATTTTTTAAATACTTTCATCAGAGACGAAGTTCAAAGATTACAATTAAATAGAGAAGTCCGATATGAACTTTGACATTAAAGTCCATGGCGCCTATAATAATAGAGCTGCTATAGAAAACAGCGTTTTCGCAAAAGTGACAGATATATTTATACACTAATTATATTTCGTTCTTTTTTCGAGTAATTTTGATTTTATTTTCACTGTTAGTTTTATATTTTTGTATATTTTTAAATAAACTGTGTAGATAATAAATATTGTTTCATACATATTCCCAATTCCTACATGGATACATAGCAGATGAAGCAATTATTTTATAAAATTTCAAAACCAACAATTTTAACGATGCATCAAAACTATACCTTAATTGGAGTAAAAGCCAAACTAGAACAACGATAATTATTCATGTTCTGTTTTTTGTTAGTAAAATGTAGCAGCGACATTTTACACAATATTTTATAACATACTATATACATTCTCAATATTTTAGCTATTTTTCCTGCATCAACGCGGCTTTAAATAAACCTACCAACTGACAGCTTTAGTCAGATATTTATTTATTTATTTATATATACTTTATTGTGCACTAAATTTAAAATGCGTACTGACAATCTTAAACTGTAAACATACAATAGGCAGCCTTATCGCATTCCGCGATCTCTTCCAGGCAAACTGGAATGGAAAGTGATACGAAGCCTGGACACGAAATGGGGTCATCATCATTCCGTTAATAAGCTACATGGAATGGTTCTGTACTCCTGTCGGCTCCTGTTCCCACCATCAGGTCATCAGCCACACTTGTGAGAGACGTTTAAACGTTGTATCTTCCCGTAAACAATCATCACTTTAGATACTTTCGGCACAATTCGTACAGAAAGCAACTTGTCCTGCCCACACGATTGCCTTTCCTTTGTTTTTTTATTATATGTGATAGGTTTGCTCTTGACTCTAGTCTTCAGAGACTACTACTCTCGTCTCTACTCTAGACGTCAGAGATGACAAAGACAAAGTCTACGATGAAGCGAGCTTACCCAGATGGAGCCTGTTCACTCTAACTTTGAAGAGATTAGGGTTGTAAGCGTTCGGAAACACAGACGCAAGCAGAGAGTTCCACTCTTTTGCTGTGCGCATTATAAAAGATGTTTGGAAATGCTTAGTGCGATTTGGTGGAATAGCAACAAGGTAGGGATGTAAGTTGCAGTGCGTATGGATGTCAGTTGGTTGAAAGAGGCCGGTGGGATGAGGTCGTGGAGTTCTTGGGTATACTCACCGAAGTACAATCTGTAGAAAATAAAATGTTTAAATGTACAATGTCACTAACTGCAATTTTGATTAAGAATGTTCTCGTAACAATATTTTTCATTCATTTATTGAATCTCTCTGCTTTTTTCTCAGACTGACAAAAATCAAAGGTGATGATATCGGAGACGTTGACAGTCAGTGCTATAATTTACACAGATTAAGAAATAAATCCTTAAGCTTTAGAAACTCCATCATAAAATTTAAATCACTGCCAGCATCCTTGTTGTTTTTCGCAGTAGATAAGCAGCACAAATAGCTAAGTTAACAAGTTACTCCAACTTGTATCGGAAGTTGCTCCATCGTCTAAACATACGCCAAGTTTCTGAATACTGCAGGATTCGCAGCGCGCTGTATTGAGAATTGAGATTCACAAAACGTTTACATTAGGTGATTGGAATAACTAGTTTCAATTCCTAGTTTGTGTATCAAAATTCCCTGACGGAGTCTGTGTTTCCTGATAACTATAACCTGGGAGTCTTTAAGTCGAGAGTGAAAAGGTTACTTCAATACAAGCGTATCTTTGTAGCTACTTCATAGCTTACCATTAGTCTAAGTCTGTCGCTATAACAATAATGTTAACAGCATTGTTGTGTTCGGGCAGTTAGAGGTATGATAGCCAGTTCCTCTGTGTAAGAGGATTCCGGGTGAAACTCGCTTCCATCTTTGGCCTAATCATCATTTTCCATCAGGTGAGATTTGGGCCAAGAGTTTTAAAAAAAAATCTAAAAGGTCAAACGTGAGCTTATAACAAAAAAGTTTTATGTCTGACTGAATGAGGAAATAATGTTCAATAAGTCTTCTCATCTATGTTAGGGTCTACGGTCGGCTTTAACGCGGTGTCCTGCGTGAGCGACGAAAACGACGCGACGCGACGCAACACGACGCGATGTAATGCGACGCGACAAATGTCCTACGTGTTTTGGTCATTATTTCTAGAATCATGGAGAAGTACAGTAGAATTTTGCTTGAAAGTTAAAAATAAACGATTCCTATAATGTTTATGTTTTTTGGCCCACAACAATCTTTGCTCACACACTGCGGCGATCGACGCTTCTGAATCAACCTTGATCTTCTGAATGAATTACGTAGTTCGTGGTGTCGCATCTGGTCGCCCTTAAAACAAGTCCGCGTTACGTCGCGTCTCGCCGCAGACTGTCACATAGGCCGCCGCCGCGTGTAGGGTATGCCGTTTCATGAGTTGATCGCGTTCGTCGCGTTCGCAGCGTCGCGTCACTTAGCGTTCGTCGCTCACGCAGGACACCGCGTAAGACCGGATGCAGCTACAACCCAGGAACAGGTTAATCCGATACCCCTGGGTAAGACTGGTGTCATATTTTCTGGTTTAGGAAGAAGAAAGAAAGTAAAAAAAAAGAGTTTGGCCAATATGACGCATATCAAAAATAATACACAATGATTCTGACTACCCTTTACGACTGACAAAGATCTTTAAATGACAGCCGGCACCAACGGCTTCACGTGTTCTCCCAGGAATGGAGGAGCCTTTAAGACGAGGTTAGTTTTTTAGGTAAGGTAATTTTTTAGCCACGAGCTCCTTGTAATCAATAAAACAATAATCTATATTTCCTACCCATATTCTATCCTACTAATATTTTAATACGAAAGTTTTTCGAGGATGGAAGGATAAATGTTTGTTACTCTTTCACGTCAGAACGCCTGATAGGATTTTTATGAAATTTCGCACAGAGGTAGATTATAACCAGGTATAACACATCGGCTACTTTTTATCCCGAGATTATATTACCTAGGGATCAAGCGGGCGCTGGTAGAAACTAATAATATCATTAATGCGAAAGTTTAGATGTTTGATACTCAATCACGTCTGAGCGGCTGCTTGGATCCTGGTATTGGCACCCAAGTAGATTTAAGTCTTGAATAACTCATTTGGTTTTTTCAATTCCCTTGTCATCATTCAATTGTTCCCTTGTCATAATTTTAGAATTTCACCGACATTCTTTTGACATCCTTAAATACCAGTAAATTCGAACATTGTTTTCTTTGCAACAACTTTTTTCTCTAAAACCCCGTCCTCTTTTTGTGCAAATACTTTTATACCGATTGTTATCTAAACTCTTGACTAACCAATTCCGATCTAAGATGACTGGTCAATAAAGACTAAATATAAAATATTTTTGAACTTGTATATCTTTCTGTAGCTATAAGACAATCTTGCTTAAAAATACTTTGACATGTTTCTGTTCTCCTTGTACTTGTGCATCTAAAACGCTCATAATTCAAGTCTGGAAAAAAACTTCGACTTTCTGTTCTGGTACTTTTGAATCTGAAGTACTAAGGCAGTAGCGACTCTGGATTTCCATTTCCTCGTCAGTGTCAATTAAGCTATGTTAGTTACCGGGAAAAACAGTAGCCTATGTTTTATTCCAGGATGCGAACTACAATGTATACCCCTAATCCTTACAGCCGTTTCACCTATGATTGTTGCAGAAACACACAAACTTTCATGTAATTTATAATATTAGTAGGATAAGTAACCCCAGCTAATATTAATTTCTGATAACAACCTAGGAACAATATATGTATAAGCCTTTGTTTCGATTATACGAGCAAGAAGAGGGACAACAACAGGTTCACTATACCGGATTTAAATTGCTTTCGATTATGATTGGCAATTAGCCGGCATGAACACTGTGTACCTACTACTCGTACGAACGTGCATTACTATACAGTCTGTGCACAGAATACTGAATCACAATGGCGAAGAGCGAAAGTAGGTACGTAGAAAAACTGAATGCTAGGTTTCAAAAGTCAGCATTGGTAGACAAGAGAACGGAAAAAAATTTAGTTACCTTATAACAGTCATAACTCCGTCAATTGAACCGATTTATCCGCCCCTAAGACGACCCACTGACCAAAAATTCTTATATTATCTGAAAGGATATACTTGTAGATTGGTTCCATTTTTTTTTTACAATTATGAACCGATTTGAAAAATTCTTGTTTTATCTGAAATGATACTTGTAGATTGATTCCATTTAAATTTTAAAAATATCGATTGCTTCTCTGCGATTTTGCAGTCGTGTTGTTAGGTGTGGCTACCACAAAAAGTGAAAAATAAAAAACTTTTTCCAAAAAAATGCAACCGACTGCCAAATAAAAAAAAATAAACACTACAAAGTAAAAAATAACTTTAATTTCGGAAGTTGGTGTAAAAATAAGAAGAAACGTGTAAACAATAGGGTAAAAAACCCAATTGTTTTCTTCATCGCTTTCTTTTATTACTAAAGAGTATTTTATTATATTAATAGCATATCATCAGCAAACAATTATTTATTTCGAGTTGTCGCTTATTAGTTTCACTTTAAAAAGTCTGTCAAAAATGCCTGTGTTTGAAGGTTTTGTATAATCTAGTGTTTCTGTTTGAAAAGATAAACTTTTGACCACATTTTTAATCTTTCATCTTTTATTCGAAACCAATGTTGTTTTTTTCTCTTTTCAAAACACAACTCACGAGTTGTTCCCCAATAAATACTCCGGAAACTAATGGAAATTCAGCAAATTAAACACGAAAAAAAAACATAAAAATCTATTGTCAAGGTCATAAGACTATACATCATCTGACCGAAGAAAAATCTTTTCATTTTCGATACGCACGGGAAAGCCTCTTGAGTTATGGTCACCGTGTCCGTACGGCCACTGTCCGGGACCGTCCGGCCGGTGTCCGTTATCGCCCGCACCGGACAACGACCTCGGGCAATTTATTGCTTTATCTTCCCTAGTTTTAATATTCGTGCGCGAGAAATTTATCGTCTGTGTGGCGGCCATTTCCTCTTCGATTCTGGTGTGTTTGCAAGTTGTTCAGTAGGGGGTGTCGTGTGTGTTGTGTAGGGTCTCTGTAAGGTTTGTTCTAGGAGAGGAATTAAAATGTATGATTTATTGGATGCTAATAGTACCTATACCGCGTGTATCTGACATCGACGCACAAACGATTTCCATGGGTCCAGGGCATGATTCTGGATACCCCAGTGTTGGAATTTTTTGTCGGTTTTTTTCTCATTTTTTCATTTGTTTCAAGAGTACCAGCTCAGCTGAGCTGATATCTATTTGGGGTTTTATTCAGATTGCTCTTTTTAGTGAAAGTAGTTAATTAATCATTTTGTTTATTAAAAATCTCATTGAGTTAGGTCAGAATAACGATTATGAGCAGTCTAAAGTAAAAAAAGCCTTGAAAAAAATGAAAAAATGAGAAAAAAGCCGACGAAAAATTCTAAGTCCAGAATCATGCCCTGGACCCATGGAAATCGTTTGTGCGTCGATGTCAGATACACGCGGTATATCTGTGGTTATTGTAGTTGCTGCCCGCGACTTCGTTCGCGGGTACCTCGGAAAATAAAAAGATGTTGCAATCAATGTCGATGTCAGTATCTAGCATTGCCTGACCTCTCTAAGAGTTAAGAATTTAGAAGAGTGTTATGCAAGGCACTGGATGGCTATATCATCGCTTCTGAATAAAATTCCGACCTGCCCATGGTAAGTTTTCGTAATGAAAATACTTCTTTTTACACGATGTTAGCGGCTGAGTAACTTGGAGCGTACCTACACAAAAAATAAATGCTAGAATTATAAATTACTAGTTAATGTCCATAGTTTTGCCCGCTTGACAAATAATATACTAAAACCTTCCTCGAAAATAACTCTGTCTATTGGTGAAAACAGTATGAAAATCGGTGCAGAAGTTTTTGAGTTAATCGCGAACAGACAGACAAACAGACACGGCGGATGACTTTGTTTTATAATGTGTAGTGACAAAAAAAGTTGTTGAATTTGTTTCTAGAACAAGGCAGGAAATAGCTGAAGATGGGAATGGAATACCTCAATGGTCAGTTTCTCGTACTAAACAAGAACACTCCCTGAATATTATTTGTAAACAAAAGGACAGGAACTACCAAAAACTGTTTAAAATTCTTTTTTGCTTTACTAAACAACGATGTTGTTATTTATACACAACCAAAATACTTCGCAACCAAAATTTATTAAACCAGCTTTAATAATCTCACGGTGCAAAATGTTCTCCGATCCACTCAATTCGTCAAATACTACTTTACATAAAAGCCATTCCTCGGTATTGAACCTGAGACTATTCGATTAGAAGCCAAACCTTCGCTTTAGGCCTGAAATAGTGACAGACTCGGTTTTCACAGAAACCTCTCACGAGCAAGAACCGTTTGTAAAACTATCTGATGCTTATGTTCCGGGTATGCATGCTGTAATGGAATTTGAAGTATGTTTTCATCATGTGGTAAAGTTTATTTTCGCTAGGTTTTATCAAGGGAATAGTTAAATAACAATGATTTCATTTCAACTATTTTTATTAGGGTCAAAAAACAGTTACATGCTTAGGTGATACAATACAATTCACACAACCACCATCATACACTACTTTCCACGGATTTTTTATTAATATTTCTTAAAGGATCATTGCTGTTTCTTTTTAGTATACATATTATATTGGTAAAATTTTTGCAATCATCTCTTCGCAATCTCAGGTAAAACTGGTTTTCAAAGCTAACTTAAAAACCAGTAAAACGAAAAATGGAGTTTACATTTTTGTCACACAAAATCATAAAAAATAGTGACTTTTCGTATTATGTACCTATACCACAACCAGAAGTCAACAGCACTTTTAAAAAATATACAGAAATTCCTTAAAAATATATTCCAACATCAAGAAGTATGCAAACATGTTGTTGCTTGTAGGCACTTCAACGTTTCTATGTGCTACGAGCTACAGAGCTTGGAAACGTCATGGCGGACACTGCTAGAGAATGCATGTTTAAAACTTTTCTTTCAAACCAATTTCGTCAGAGAGTATCATAGCTTACTCAGGGACGGCTTGTGATATAATTCTGATAATTGCCATCATATGGTCGATCTTCACGGTGAAGTAACTCTTACCAAGGTCGTCGTCTTGCCTCGGAGGAAACGGTAAACTGCCGCCATCAGTTCCGGCGACTGTAACAGTTGGCCAGCAACTGTCAATGAAGATCTATGCAAATAGAGAAACCTAGATTTTGTCTGCCACTTCATATATTCCGTTGTTTCCTATGCCTGTAGGAATTAAGGGAAATCCTTCTCTTCTCAGTGCTTGCCTGAACACCATAAGAAACTTTCATATCAAATTACAGCTTTCTTTGACCAGCAGTTTCGGCTGTAAGTTTTCTGTCAGCCACTCGTCACTCAGTAGTGTAAGAAATTTAAAATATAATATTATTGATGATGATCTATGATTTGTAGACTTTAACATTTCAATTTGAAATAAAGCTCATCAAAATTCTAGAGCGGGGGCTTGTGACATCACACCAGTTGTAAAAAAAACTTTTTACAAAAAATACAACCGACTTTAAAAAAAAAAACACTACAAAGTAAAAAATTACTTTAATTTCGGAGGTCGGTGTTTGTTAGTTTCTTCGTATTTTGATGTTTTTGAAGTCGGTTGCATTTCTTGCAAAAAGTTTTTTATTTTTCACTTTTTAGTGGTACCCCACAACACCACTGCAGAAAAGCAAAATACGCAATTTCGATTACTTGGATGACTAACCATCATCCAAGTAGACGAATTCTAGTTATTTCGATTTAAAATCCAAAGTTCGTAACCGATTTTGAAAAAAATTAAATGGGAGAAATCTGCAAATATATCCTTCAGAATTTTTCAAATCGGTTCATAATTGTCGGAGTTATGAGGTAACAAACACAAAAAAAATACAACCGAATTGAAAACCTCCTCCTTTTTGGGAAATCGGTTAAAATGTACCATACTAGTGGCATCACACGACTTTAAAACGCACTGTTTCCTCTTCTATTACGTTAAAAAAGAATAAAACACTTGGCCAATATTTTTGGTAATTTAATTATCTGGATTTTTTCAGTAAAATACTCTATTGATAGCCATTTCACGAAACTAACGTCGCTACTACGCCGATTCCCCGATCTATGCTACGAACGCAGCGGCGTTGGCGGCATTTCTCGGTTACCGCTACGTGATTACAATGCTACGCCGTAGCGAACCACGGTGCTACGCGGTATGCGCTACAAAGTGTTTGCCATAAAATTAAGATGTCGCTTACGATTGCATCAATTGTGTTGTGGTCTTACTTTATAGTTGTAGTAAAATATGGTGGAATCTAAATCTAAGAAGTCCTATTTTCTCAATCTGAACTTAATATATAAAGATATAATTAAGAGTTTATAATGAGTACTTATAATGTCGCTGTCGTATCATAAAATTGGTTTATCATGAAGTGGTCGCCCAATTCACATCATGGTTGGTCTACTCACATAATGTCAATCTCAAACCTAGCACACCCAGGGGAACAAAGAAACGGGAACAAACGTGTACAAATTATAAAATTTTCGCATGGCTGTGTTTCTTTATGTAAAACTGATCGTTTCATATCATCCGATGACTTTTTTGGATTTATTTGTTTCGACTATAATCCAAAACGGAGATAATCCTCCATACTATACTCCATATCTTCATAATATTTTTCCATGATATTTGCTGACATTTCCCGTATTTAAACAATAGTGCTGCAAGAAACGATACTGACTTTTTTGTCTGATTTAAATCCGTTTCAACGTTTTCCAACAGATATTTTATGAAATGTGCTAGATATATTTCGATGCGATAGTATAGTAAATTGAAACAATATATTTCTGAACTGTTCTGTTTAGATAAATCTGTCATTATTCGCGTGCGTGTGCAGCGTTGAATTAAGTTTGAAATGTTTGACACATAGATTATTTGATGCTTTAGGAAAATTCTGAAAATTCATACTAGCTGATCCTGGAAATTTGAGAACGATATTACAATAATTTGTGTGCACCAGTTACATTTTAAGAACTTGATTGGTTTTTTTTCCCTCCAAAGATCAGCAACAATGAATGTATGCCAACTAGTTTTTGAACTCATGAACTCATGTTAATTTTTTTTAATTGTTTTACTTTATGTCACATGGCTCAGAAAATGCTCAAGTTAGTTCCAGGAATTGAACTCGTATAAATGTAATTTCTTACATAAAAACTAACTCTTAATGATCAAACATTCCTCTACCCAATACTGTATAAATATATCGTCTTTTAGAATGCAAACAGAAAAGGATTGGAACTCTCTGCCTACGTCTGTGTTTCCGAATGCTTACAACCCTAATATTTTCAAAGGTAGAGTAAACAGGCACTACCATCTACTTTGTTGCTATCATCTCTGACCTTCACTAGAGTCAAGAGCAAACCTATCTCAAAAAAAAATATGATAAAACACTCACAAATGTATTTTGCATAATGCAATTTTTTTTCTATTGCAACTTAGCAAAGAATAAGCATTTTAAAACGTACAGTGCTCAAACAGCTTAATCTCGTAAAACTGCTCTTTTCTGTTTTGCTGGAAGAGAAACATTAGAACAAAAAACAAAAGCCCTTGAAGCCAGCTCATATTGTTTTATAGAATAGCTAAAAGAAAGCTCAAAATAAAACTTAAAAGATTAAACTTAAAATTGTCGCGTAATTACGTTGCTGGATAAAACGAAAAGCTAGGGCTGTTGCACATAAGTTGGAAAGTTAAAATTCTATTCAGTAAGGTATAAAAGTGAAAATTTAAATTGACTTAGAAGTTTTCAAGACAATGTTTTGATCCATAATATCAATATTGTTGTCTAACTGGCAAATTAAAAATGGTATGCTAGTAAAGCCTATATTAGACAAAAATTGGTGCTAGCTGTAAGCAATTGAAATGTCTTGTCTTGTAAGTAATTGAGTGGAAAATTCGAGATAATAACATTAAATCAGAAAATCGATGTCGTGTAACGAGCCCTACAGCTAATTTCAAAGACATATTTAACTACATGTTATCGGATGCCTATATTTCACCCAAGTGTCATACAAATAGGTCACGTTTAATATATCTGAAGGGGAAATTTATGCAGAATCCGTTTTGAACATGTTTTTTAGATTTTAGTCGCTAATCTGGGTAAAAGGAAAAATGAGAATTATGGTTTTTAATACATGAATATCAAAGTGTTTAATACATGCAGACCTTTAAATAATAACAATTACATTTAGAATTCCCAGTAGGTTTTGGCAGAAGTGTGTCTATGATAAACCTCATCTTTAACCACATTTCGACAGTTTAATTTAAGTATAATATATACGTATCGAGAAACTCGTGGCTATAATAACAGCCGCACGGGTCAATCTTTGAGGTTGAGCAATGCTTGCAAAGGTTGTTCTGTGGATGGGTGACCATCTCAACATATCGAGTTTCCTCCGTGCCTCGGAAAGCACGTTAAGCCATTGGTCCCGGCTGCAATTTGTAAATCTTTGGCAGTCGTTTCGGAATGTCAGAACTCAGTAAAATTCAGATTTTACTGATTTCTCCAGAGAGACTCCAGTCTTGCCAAGAAGTACCATGTTACCCAGTTAATAGGTTGTGAAGGTCTAGTAGGCAGCCACTCCACGTAAAACACTGGTATTCAGCTGAATAAGGTTTGACTGGAATTCGACCCCAATATACATAGGAAAAGGATAGGCAGAAATCCAGACTTTAGGTTGCTTTTGTGAAACTCTAAATGATGAAACTCAACAATGAAATTACCCGACCTGGAAATCGAACCCATGATCATGGCTTAAATAACCAGTAGTGATTGCGGACAACGAGGATATTATTTTCATCATTAACGTTAATGAATTACACTAATACCTACCCAAACCCCCTATTGGCTTCAGTTTACATAACATTTTTTTTTGTTATTTGAGATGGGTTTGCTCTTGAATCTAGCCTAGGTCAGAGATGACAGAGACAAAGTCTACGATGGAGCATGCTTACCCAGAAGTAGCCTATTTACTCTAACTTGAGGACTGACTAAAAGATGAGGGTTGATTACATTATTTTACTAGCTGACCGGCGCGAACTTCGTTCCGCCTTACAGTCGTTTTTTTTTTTATTAACTTTTATAATCCTTATTACATCAGCTACCTGCCAATAAAAGTCCCATCAAAATCGGTCCAGCCATTTCAGAGATTAGCCGGAACAAACGGACAGACAGACAGACAAAAATTGTAAAAAAAAATATATATTTTGTATATACATTTACATTCATCTAAATGTAGTAAAAAACGGTTATTTCAATAATACACGTCAATTTTATTTATATGTATAGATGTTTAGATGTATAGATCTTCCAGGATACTTAAGGCGAATTTCATCAATCTGAAACTGAACGCGATCAACATATGAACCACGTTTACGGGCTGTCAGTGTCATTATTTTCTATGGAACATTGACACTGACAACTTTTGAACGCAGCTTGAACGCGATCAGTTTTATTGGTGAATTCCGCTCTTACAGATCACAGACTAGATCAAGCTTTAAGGGGTTGCTTAAACATGATATGTGAAGTTCCTAAATATTTTTTACAGGTTAATACACAACCTATGACACACACGTAACGTGACTTTCATTTGGTAAAAGAATTTTCAAATTCATTTCAGAGATTACACCCTTTTTTTAAGGATGGGAAATCATCAAATGACTCCTCACGCCTTGGGTGAAGCAGAAGAGAGTGTCAGACTCTTACTGATTAAGTTCCTCCCAATGACCTTTGCGTTCCAGGGCCGCGGTGACTCTTTCGAACAAATTCCGCAACCCTGGCAGATAACCCCCTTAAAACCTCTCAAAGTCAGAAACTTTAACTCCTTATAATCTATACTAACATAATAAAGCAGAAGAGTTTGTTTATTTGTTTGGTTGAACGCGCTAATCTCAGGAACTACTGGTCCGAATTGAAAATTTTTTTCAGTGTTAGATAGCCCATTTATCGAGGAAGGCTATAGGCTATATTACATCACGCTAAGACAAATAAGAGCGGAGCAGTAATTAAAAATGTGACGCAGACGAAGTTGCGCGGGTCAGCTAGTACTAGTTTACAATGAATTTAGAGACAAATAACTAGAGTCACCGTGAACATTTCCTTACCTAGCCTGTTGACCTCAGTCGAGGAACAACGTAAATAAGTGCAACGTGAATATTTCAGCGACAGACCTCGATGAGCTATGTCTCTTAACTAACTAACGATCGAATTTTATCTAGAAGGCTTCAATGCGGTTTGGTTTCTGGAATTAATAGAGTAAAAACAGAGATAAAATTAGCTTCTGGCGCTAAATATTTATTACGCAGTGATTCTTAACCTCGTTTATACCTAAAAATGAATAACTGTTCGTTAGTCTCGGTAAAACTCGAGAACGGCTGGGCTGATTTCGGTAATTCTTTTTTTGTTTAGTTCGGCAGAATACACCTTCCCTGGTTTAAAAGCAAAAAAAATATGCGTAGGTAGGGTAGCCAGCTGATATCGCAGGACTATTCGAAAGAGATACCGTGGCTCCGGAACACAAAGGTCGCTGAAGGAACATGGATTGGTTTTAGTCAGTAAGAGTCTAACCCTCCCTCCCGCTCCGCCCAGAGCGGGGGCAGTCATTGGATTGTAGGAAAAAAAAAAAGTAGCCAGCTGAAGGGAGCGAATCCGCATGGTACAGCTAGTGGTCACTATATTTTATTCCCGCAAAAACTTAGGGGTTACATAACCAAAAGCCATTAAAGCAATACATCTTAAAGAAGCCCTAGATATCACACATTCACGCTCTATCTACAGGATAATTAACAGCCGGATTAATTACTGTTTCAGTGTCTAGACCTAGTTCGTATATAAGGACGCGTCCAAATTGACCCGAATCTAGTTATACATAATAAAACACTTGCCTTTTTTTAACTGAGTGGAACTCTCTGCCTGCGTCTGTGTTTCTGAACGTTTACAACCCTAGGCTTCTTTTAGGTAAGCTTATTTTAGCCATTATAGACTTTGTCTCTGTCATCTCTTACCTAGACTAGCAAATAGTCAAGAGCAAAGTCATCACATATAATAAAAAAACTGCTCAAAAAAACATGTATAGTTATATCTTAAATTGAGAAACGAAAATATAGGTATCACAGAAAGTAATGGAGTGATATAATGCAATACCAAAGGCATCGCATTGCCATAAACCCCAACACTCTGTATTCTTGAAGGGCTAAAAGAAGTGTTTCTAATTGAAGTTTCATATTTTTCCAATCGATTGTAATCACTAACTTATTAAACAAAGTCCTCTGCCGCGTCTGTCTGTCTGTACGCGATAAACTCAAAAACAACTGCACCGATTATAATGTTGTTTTCACCAATGGATACAATGGTTCCCGAGGAAAGTTTTAGTATGTAATTTGTCAAGCGCGTGAAGCCACGGTAATCAGCTAGTAGCTAGTAATAGCATACAAATGCAACTGCAGTAAACTCAATATTAATTTTGAAAGTAGGAGTAGTAGTCATTTTTCATCGCTGTCTGTACTAAGTATTACAACAGTGTAGTTTATTTCTTCAGTTGGCACTAATTTGCTCGCAAACGTCGTAATTACAGCGACGCAGTTGACTCGAAGCCCGATAAACTGGCTTGATCAAACCCATCGGGACTGAATATCGTCATTGGCAAACTGTCAACTGAGGCTTTGCAAAGATTCATTCGGTCGTGAGCATTACGTCTGAGTTAAAACTGACAGGAGTATACGGCTGTTTCTTGTTCCAAATGATTAATTTTCTGTTTTCTAAGATATTTTATTGGTTGTAGAGCAATATTAGGAAGCCATTGGGCATGATCTGCCGTCTGTTGCTATACAGAAGGATTCCGTACAGAAACTTGAAAAAAAAATACGTTTCTTTTATGGCCGCCTATCCCCTTTAATTTTTATTATTCGTTGTTATAGTGGCAATAGAAATAGAGACGCTGTGATAACTTCAGCTGTCTACCTGTTACAGTTCTTGAGATAAAGCCCGCTGGTAGATAGATTGACAGTGGAGGCTTAATAATAAGGTTCCGTTGTTTATCCTTCTGGTGCGAAACCCTAAAAAACCCTAAAAACAGATGGTATAGAAAACTGTCAATTTTGTAAGTATTGCTCATATTATGCAGATTAATAGATTTTTTTGAGCCTCTTCCGTTTGGTTCGTCCACGTCTCTGTTTTTTTTTTTGTTGATATCCACTCACAGTTTTTAACCCTAAAAGGTTACAGTTACTTAACCGGACTTGCCTGTGTGGGCCTTGAGTGAATCTAAGGTCCCCAGCCGAAGCTATTGAAACTTTAAACCAAAACTCCGCTCACTGAGGGCACCCCCTGTGGGGTACGGACCTCGGTTCAGCGGCGTCGTTTAGGGGGGCAGCAAGGGACTGGCTGACTCTATGATATCATTATTTGGGGAGTTTAAACCTACTGGCTAAGCGACACGGCTTGGCTCGTTAGGCAAAATACGGGGGGGGGGGGGGGAGAATTATAGGGGCGTCGCGAGGCCGGAAAACGGAATGCGGTCTGTGTTTGTGTTTCTTAAGAGTGCTGGTGTCACAAGGTCCACGTCTCGGGCACGGTCCTTGGATATATTATGTACTAGCTTCTGCCAGCGGCTTCGCCCGCGTGATCCCTAGGGAACATGTTCCCGGGATTAAAAGTAGTTTATGTGCTATTCCAGACTATAATCTATCTTTGTTCTAAATTTAATTAAGATCCGTTAAGCCGTTCTGGCGTGATTGAGTAACAAACAACCAAACTTTCACTTTTTTTTTTTAATTTTTTCTATTGATTGTAGCGTAATGAAAAGTATACTATAACCTGCTCAGGAGTATGAATAATAATTGCACCAAGTTTCGTTAAAATCCGTCGAGTAGTTTTTGTTTCTATAACGGTTATACAGACAGACAGACAGACAGACAGACAGACAAAAATTTTACTGATTGCATTTTTGGCATCAGTATTGATCCCTAATCACCCCCTGATAGTTATTTTGGAAATATATTTCATGTACAGAATTGACCTCTCTACAGATTTATTATAAGTATAGAAGAAGAAGATAGATGTATGTGGCTGGTTGCAGCCTGTGGGTCAACTTCACTCAGCGGACATACAGCGACCTACGCGTTAAATATAATAATGCACTGAGAGTGCTGCTGCGGCTGCCGTGGCAGGATACTGCGTCAGGGATGTTTTCAAATAGTAATATTTATGATTTTGCCGCCATTATTAGAAAAAGATGTGCATCCTGCATGTCTCGTGTTCGCGGCAGCATCAACAGTATTCTCAGTGTATTCGCAGATTGGTGGAATTCCCCGATGTTGCGGAGGTGGATTTGGCTTCACGCCGAAATTGAATTGTTTTTTTTTTACGTGTCTGAAACCTACTAACACTAGAATTTAAGTAAAAATTGTTACTTATCTACCCTATGGGCTCCGGTCTGATATAATAGTATTTTATTCTAAACAACACTCCTCGCTAAATCTATCACTACTCGTGACTATCACGTCATGTTTAGACAAGTATATCGCATTATCTTTGGACAGTATTAAAAAGTGCCTTTTTTGGAATTTTAAAAACAAAATAATTATTCTCAAACAACTTTTGCCCATGACTACGTACGGGCATATCCCTTTTTTCCGAATAGCTTATAGCCTTCCTCGATAAATGACTATTCAACACTAAAACAATTTTTCAATTCAAATCAGCTCCTGAAATTAGCGCATTAAACCAAAACAAACTCTTCTCTTATATGTAAAGTCTGATCGCCCCAAAGAAGATTACAGAGATGCACTTATTTGCTCTCAACAAACAATTTTTACAAAGAATCCTGATTTAAAAATACAAAGTATGTAAATAAGCTCGACTTTAAATATTTCAGTATCAGAAAGCGCTCGATACTAACAAAGTTAGTGACGAGCCAATGATTTTAACTGAATGCTTTTAAATGAGAAAACTTCTTCAATTCGTCCCTCAGTTTCTTAAGTTCGTTTTTTAATGTGCCATTTTAAAAGCTAGTTCGTTAAGTCGTGGTTCGTGAGTTTAATAGACATTTGCTTTTAGGTTCAATAACTGGTTAGTAACAATGTGACTTTAAGTTGGGAGTGAGTACTCTGCACGATATTTTAGACTGTAAACTGGCAGGTCCTTATTCTTAGAAACGAACCAAGATACCGATTTAATAAAATCCTTATATTTAAAACTAGGAGATGCTTCGCTCGCTTGACAAATTACATACTGAAACTTTCCTCGAGAACCACTATCCATTGTAAGAGAATCGGTGCAGTAGTTTTTGAGAGAGACAGACGTTACGGACGGATGCGGTGGAAGACTTTGTTTTATAATATGTAGTGAGGAGCTCGTGGCTAGGTCGATCTTCAAGGTTAAGCAACGCCTGCCGAGGTTGGTCTGTGGATGGGTGACCATCTTAACATACCGAGTTTCCTCCGTGCCTCGGAAAGCATGTTAAGCTGTTGGTTCCGGTTGTCATTTCGAGATCTTTGGCAGTCGTTACGGATAGTCAGAAGCCAGAAAATCTGACACCAGTCTTGCCAAGGAGTACCGTGTTACCCCAGTTAATGGGTTGTGGAGGTCTGGTAGGCAGCCGCTCCACGTAAAATACTGGTATTCAGCTGAATCCGGTTTGACTGGAAGCCGACCCCAATATAGTTGGGAAAAGGCTCGGCAGGTGATGAGTGAAGTGATTCTTCCGGTACTTAGTGATTCAATAACTGGCAGACAACGCGCTGCCGAAACTACTGGTCATAGAAAGCTGAAGTGTGGCATATGGGTTCCTTGGGAAGTCCCTGCACTCCCCAAAGAACCTACATGCCACATTTGAGCACTAAGCGAGGATTTCCCGAAATTCCTACGTGGACGGGAAACACGGTAGGTAGGTATAACAGTTATAATAGGTGTAATAGGTACAATAGGTACTATAGTTGGTATAATAGGTGTCTAGTTAGTATTGTTCTAGTATGTAAGTGGTAAATATACAGGGGTTATTTGTAAAACACCGACAATCTCTCAGGACTATGTTATTAACATCATAATCAACAACTTTGAACTTCAAATGTTACGGAGAATATGCGAAGCAAAAAAAAGCTCTTTCTTTTTCTTTGCCTTTTGCTTCGCATTGATTTCTTAACATTTAGAGCGTTCAATTTAAATATTTTAGGTTGTTAGGAGTTTTATTTTCTATTTTATTTATTATTTTTGTATGAAAACCTGATGAACTAATATATAATTTATGACGAATTTTTAAAAGTCACAGCACAAAAGTTGTTGATTATGATGAACATAGTCCTGAGAGTTTCTAGGTGTTTTACAAATAACCCTGTATGCACGGGCGCGTCGTCGGATCAAAACATGGTAGCCTATCCTCGAAAAGACGAAGCAAGCGTAGTAATATTTAATAAGTAATATTTATTTACGTATTCAGAAATTTTATTTTATTTACATTATAACATTAGTAGCATGTATTTATTTAACAGTATGAATTTGCAGTGTGCCAACTGAAAACCAGCGCTGGGTGGCTGACGTCAGCCTATGCTGAGATAGTAATGTTTCTTTCAGCATGGGCACGCTTAGCACAATTTTACTGTACCTATCGTTTTTTTTAAATATATTTTATGTTTTTGTTTCTCTTTTTTATAGTGTTTTTTTTTCAGTTGTGTTGTGTCTGTGTCGAATTAATGTTTTCTAATCTGTTCTATTCTATTCATAGCTTAACCATTGAGATCGAAACGTACAGCTGTTATGAGAGCCCCATTCTTTCATGGTCTAATCATCACCATATCAGCCTGCAGACGTCCAGTGCTGGACATAGGCCGCCCCTAAGTGTTGCCACAACAACCGGTCCTGACTGGTCTTAATATTAAAAGAAAGAAAAAAACAGAAATCGAAATTATTAAATCATTTATTCAAATTAGACTGAGAGCCAGCACTTTTCGAACGTCAAGTTTTACAAAAACAGTCGCCCAAAACGCCCGCCCGTCACCACTTCCTAGTATTTTCGCTGGGGCGAAGTGGCCAAAAACTCCCCAGCAACACATGTCCTAAAAAATCAAAACATGACCTAGTAAAAAAATGAAAAGCTTAATAATGACCTCTGTTGAGTTATGTCTCTTGAAGCCAACAATGCCAGCGAACAATAACACTTAACGGGATTTAATTAAGTATTTGATTGATTTCATACTCGGCGGAGACTGACAATAGACGGGCTACTGGCTCGGAGATTGATAAACCCTATTATATTTGTGAAGATCGGAACATCATTGGGTTCACTCAGTGTTATAGGTAGATACCTATTACCTCCAGGGTTGCGGATTGTTTAGAAAGAGTCACAGTGGCTCTTTTTTTCTCTATTTCGAATAGTCCCGCAACTCCGACAGGCGTCGGCCCTTTCGGGCCCCTCTGTGTGCTGACGCGCCGTCGACACGGCCTGTCGTCATAAGACGGACGGACGGCGAGCTGCCCATAGCTCACCGTCCACTGGCCCCAGGTGGCCTCCGACGCCCGGGGCGTGTCCACCGTGTCCTCCGGTCGATCCTCGCAGTAGTGACACCCGGGCTTTTCCCCCCGCCCGAGTCGGTGCAGGTACCTCCCGAAACATCCGTGTCCGGTGAGCACCTGCGTCAGGCGGAAAGTGAGGACGCCGCCGCCGTGGCGCCTCTCAAGCCACAGTGGCCCTGGACCTGAAAAAACTTTAGAAGGAACACAGATGGGTTTTAGTCAATACTCACTTCCGCTCCACCCAGAGGGGTAGGAGTCATTTGATGATTTCCCATCTTTTTTTTTTTTTTTTTTAAACGATGGAGCGAGGTTACCCAGAAGTAGCCTGTTCACTCTAACTTTGAAAAGACTAGGCTGTAAGCGTTTGGAAATAAACGCAGTTACTGTGTTTTGCTACAAGGTTTCGTTACGGTCTTATTGAACAGAATTCACGCATGTTTTCGTGGGAAAAAGTGGGTTGTCGAACTTAACGACAAATAACTTTTTATTAGTAAAAAAAAATTGGTATGAAACCTAGAAGTTACTTTTAAAATTAATTTATTGTAGTTCACAATTTCTCGGAAAGAATTCAAGAAATTGCAAACTATCAAATTTTTATGCGTAAAAAAGTATTCCAAACGTTCAGTTGACAATTTATCGAGAGTTTACAATTTCACAAGATATTTTGTAGACTTACATGTTTTGAAAATTATCTGGTGACATATATAAAATAATGGTGACCGTGTGACAAACTGACTCACGATATGAAGTTTAGTAATCATTCGCTCTGTCGCCGAGTTAAGAGTCCTATTACATTTTTTTACGGAAATTCATGATTTTTGACGCTGTAATTATCAGCAGCAGTAAGATATTTTAATTATTTGATCATGAGTAACGATAGTGCCAGTCTCTTTCTTGTAAGTTAGAGTTACACACTTTCATTTTTCTTTTCGTGTAATTTACTATAAATATTTTACGAACTCAGTTTGCAAGAAAAAATGTCGGCGATGGAACTTTGACGGTCTAATTCACATTGTTACAATCAATTCTTTTAAAAGCTAAAATTACTAAAAGGTAAGTTGAATGTTTTACTTGTTTATTGGAGTTCTAGAATTTCTTTGAATTCCTTGAGTTTTCACGAAAAAAAACGTAAAGAAAGCCTAATTTAAGCCAGAAATGTCTTGATTCAGCGTCCATTATATTCCAAATAAAAACAATTTTATCAAATAAATTAATATGATATAAAATTTCAATCTACAATGAATACGTTTCATTAGTTTTCGTTTGTCAATATAATTAAACAAAATTACAATAAATAAAATTAAAGTACTATATATTCTGCGTCAATTCAGCGCGCGCGCTCCTCGGTCTCGCGCGAGCGCCCAAATAATCTATTATCATATTCAGACTAGTAAGTATCAAAATTGTTTCGCGGACTATAGATGTAGGTACTCCCAACGCAGACCAACGTAACTTCGTCTATTGCAAACGAGCATTTACGATTCGTAATAGGACTCTTAATCACTTCTACGATTTATCTCTGACTTTCATATTAAATCATTTTAATAATAACTAAAGTTAGTAAATCAAAAACAAATCAAAGTATTATTAACAAAGTTTATTTATAATATCAGACTTCTTATTATTAAACAAATAATAAGAAAACATACCTAGACACTTTCGATGACATGAGTGTTCTTAAAACTTATTTAATTTCAACAAATTCGCTTAAACTTAAGGATATTATATTGGTACTTGGCACTCAACCAAAAAGGTAATATAGGTACTTGTTTTTATGTTGAGAAGTACCTAAGAGCGAGAATAGGTAGGTAATCTGTCTTCTCGTGGATGATATAAATTGCTGAGTAAGGGATAACGTCGAGGGGATACGCAGCGTCCGCCATTGTCATAATAAAAATGTTCTGCGGTCACCGATTTTTGTAACAATGTTATATATGTAAGACAGTGACACTATTAAACGATTTCTTAAGATTGTTAAATACAAGTTCATCATCTGCCTAGCCTTTTCTCAACTATATTGGGGTCGGCTTCCAGTTAAACCGGATTCAGTTGAATACCAGTATTTTACATGGAGCGGCTGCTTACCAGACCTCTACAACCCATTAACTGGGTAGCACGGTACTTCTTGGCAAGACTGGAGTCAGATTTACTAGCTTCTGACAATCCATAACGACTGCCAAAGATCTACAAATGACAGCCGGGACTAACGACTTAACGTGCTTTCCAAGGCAGGGAGGAAACTCGGTGGGAGCGGGAGAGAACCTCTCGTCCCGGCCGTCGTGGTAGACGCCGCGGTCGTCGGAAGCCACCTGGTGACCTCCGGCCACCGTAGTAGGCGCGGGCCTGTGGACGGTGAGCTATGGGTGGCTCGCCGTCCGTCCGTCTCATGACGACAGGCCGTGTCGACGGCGCGTTAGTGTTCCACGCGCGCCTCAAAGACAGTCAGCACACAGAGGGGCCCGAAAGGGCCGACGCCTGCCGGAGTCGCGGGACTATTCGAAAGAGATACCGTGGCTCCGGAACACAAAGGGAAATGAAGGAACATGGATGGGTTTAAGTCAGTAGAAGTCTGACACTCCCTCCCGCTCCGCCCAGAGCGGGGGAAGTCATTGGATTATTTCCCATCCCTAAAAAAAAAAAGGGAGGAGACTCGGTGTGTTAAGATAGTCACCCATCCACCAACCAACCTTGGCAAGCGTTGCTGAACCTTAAAGATCAACCAGCGCGGCTGTTATTATTTTGCCACGAGCTCCACAGTACAAGACACATTGTCTGCAAATTCCATAGCGTACCTCTTCACTCCCTCAGTAATGTAATCTTGCAATCAGCAGCTTTCCATAGCTCGTGGCACACAATGATTGGGCAGTAATATAAACTTGCGTGCAAAAAATTTGACCCACTTTATCAGGCTGGCTTATGGGTATAAGATAACGATTAAGTGTTAAGGTACAGGACTATCTGATACACAGAAAATTAAGCTTTCTTTTAATTCAATTTTTCAATTCAATTCATTTATTTACTTCAGACAAAGTCCTGGATACATTATATAAAATTAAAATCATTGAAAACATTATAGGTACATGACATTACAATAATCAATTACATTAGAATTAAAAAATGTCAAAAAAAAAAATTTCTAAGCCAACCTGGTATACCTACTTATTTAGGAAAAGGTTAGACCTCAATTTAATGTCTTAATAAAACATTAATCTATGAAAAACAAGCCCTTTCGGGACGCCCGCCAGTTGTGGAACATTGCATGTTATTATTTGAATTCATAATTAATAAAAATAAAAAAGCAGCTAAAATCCGGTTTCACTGGGAAGCCGACCCCAATATAGTTGGGAAAAGGCAAGGTATATGATCATGATGGTAATTAATTATTTTTTTAGGTATATTAGTTCCATAGTTCGCCGTCCGTAACAAGCGGCGTAGTGGGGGCAGCACGACATATCGTCATCAAAAACTCACCCTTTTATCACACAAGAGTTTACCTCAGAATTCTTCAATCTGCATATATTGTAGCGTCTTGACGTACATGTGACGTCCTCAGATATTGCTGAGATCTAAGACTGAAAAATTCATACAAACCCCTATTTATATTCGAGAAGCGTTTCAGTTCCAGGTTGATCTGCCAGCAAATGAGAAACGTTGGCTGTTTTACTTACATATCGAGCTGCATAAATAATGCTGGGACCATACTGGGACCCAGGAAAAGAAAATATAGGTCAATTTAAAATTAAAATTGTGTACAAGCCAGGATGTTTTATACGCCGTGTTTTGCCACGTACAGTGGGAATGTAGATTGGACTGCAAAAAGTTTGCGTGTAGGTACGGGAGTATTTTTGTATTTTTTTTGGCATGATAATTATGTACTATACTTAATCAATTTATATAAAATTCTTCCCTTACATTAATATAATTAAGCTGATAAGTTTGTTTGTTTGATTGAACACGCTAATCTCTTACTGCTACTGGGAAAATTATTTAGTGTTGGATATCCTATTTATCGAAGAGGAGAGTCACTGACTGATTGACAGATAACGCGCAGCCAAAACTACTGGTCGCAGAATGCAAAAAATTTGCATGTAGGCTCCTTGGACGTGTAAACAACACTAAGAGAGGATCCCGAAATTCCTGCGGAAATGGGCCAAACGGAAAATGCGCATGCGGAGTCGCAGACAAAAGCTAGGTAATATGTTTGTTTGCTTGATTGGTTGGTTGACAGGACTAATCTCAGGAACTACTGGTTCGAATTGAAAAAGTCTTTTAGTTTCGATAGCCCATTAATCGAGGAATACTATAAGTTGTATAATATCACACCATAACTAATAAGAGCGGATCATTAATGAAAAATGTGACGCAGATGAATTTGCACAGGTCAAAAAATTTATCTATCAGGCTGTTAGTTTGTAGGACCTCTTCACATCTTAACAGCTGCATGGTTTTGCATGAAACTTAGCAAACACATAGATCATGTCATTGAATAGATAATTTCATGCGGGCAAATTCGCTGGAAAAGGCTCGAGTCCTCATAAATTGTAATATTGTGTGTACATCTTATGTTAGAGGTCCTCAATAAATATAATCCCTACATAATACCAGTGCCATGTCAAGTAGACAAATAAATAAAATGAAAAGGACTATCGCTTAAGGGTATTTCGGCCAGACATCTAAGAATAGACATTTATTTGACAACCTACGCTACATGTAACCGATATTAAAACACAAGTCGGTCTAAAAACCAAGAAAATATACTTGCGAGCAATAATAACTACCCACTCCGTAGTAAGGAGCCAAGGTCGTAATCCTATTGAACATCATATTCTATGGATAAGTTTTAACATAATCATGCGTTAGGGTTAGAAATCAGGGTGCAGAAACTCCCCAGGAGCTAAATTTCCAGGCGGAGTTTAATAAGTTCGATGAACAACAGGATGAAAGCTGTAATAAGGGCAAGCGGTGGCAATTTTAATTCGGTGGCGGTTTTATGACAATTTGCAACGGAACCCTATTACTAAGGTCTAATCTTAGTATTTATTTATCTGTTTTATTTAAAACCATATAAACTGATTTACGTCGGTAAATTTCAATGTAAGGTTTAGTTGAAAACCAGCGTCATGCACCTAGTTGTCCGGCATTTTGCTGGACTGGACCTATTTGGCGCAGCCGTGGGACACACAACGTAATTGTTCTATTTTAATTAAGCTTCCTAACTTGTATGCGTACATTCTATACATTGTGTTTATCTATGTGTGCCAAATAAACTAGTATCCTTTCTATTTTTCTTCTTTCTAAACCTCCGCTGTCTGTCATCATCTGCCTAGCTTTTTCCCAACTATATTGGGGTCGGCTTCCAGTCAAACCGGATTCAGCTGAATATCAGTATTCAACGTGGAGCGGCTGCCTACCAGACCTCCACAACCCATTAACTGGGTAACACCGTACTCCTTGGCAAGACTGGTGTCAGATTTTCTGGCTTCTGACTATCCGTAACGACTGCCAAAGATCTCCAAATGACAGCCGGGGCCAACAGCTTAACGTGCTTTCCGAGGCACGGAGGAAACTCGGTATGTTAAGATGGTCATCCATCCACAGACCAACTTCGGCAAGCGTTGCTTAACCTTGAAGATCGACCTGTGTGGCTGTTACTGTTTAGCCACGAGCTCCTCCGCTGTCTGTACATCCATCAATCCTTCCGACTGTCTGCCAGTAGGCTGTATCTTATGAACCGATATAAGACAAGCAGCCCGCCACACATTCCCAACCACGGCAACTCCTGAAAGCCAGAATCAACAGTGGCGACCACCAGAAAAACGCCGAGCTAATGAAACCCGACGAGTCCTGGAGAAACGATTCAACTGTCTTGGATCCCGCAACGAAATTAATCAGAAGAGTACAGCGGAGGAGTAGGAAAAAATAAATGTAAAGACAGATATATGCAGACAGTTTAAATTTCCACAAAGTGGGTATTTCTGTTGCTGCTATACTCGTAACAACAAATAATAAAAAATGAATAAAGTTAAATGGGCTCCCATATAAGAAACATGTTTTTTCGGCTTACGGTACAAAACCCGTCGTGCGCAGGTCCGACTTGCACTTGGCCGGTTTTTGTGCACAATACATTAAAAAAAGCTTTTCTTTTTGTACGCTGATACTTACGGCTAAACATAACTGGACTTAAACTGCGTAATATCTTGCATGCTCTTGTATGTATACAATGTTTAAACAAATAAAGAAATCTTATCTTATCTTTAAAGTCCGTTGAATCATTAAAACTAATTTAATGACTATTAAAACAATCTTGCTTTGTTGTTTATCAGACAAAATTAAACCCAGCGCATTAATCATCATCATTATGTCAAAACTATCCCCACGGAGTAGGTCATTTTTTTTGCACGCAAGTGTAAATCCTCAAGCTTGTAGTTTTGCAACCGAGTGTTGTTAGTACCAACAAAGTAAAAGTATTAAATCAGCAAAATTGTGGTTCTGAAGAAGTTAGAACGAGTTTAAAGTTAGTCGTGATAAGATTGGGACTTATGCTTGAGTTATTCGGTTTACTCACTTTTTACCTTATTTGTGAGGAAAAGTAGAGATCGTTTGGTGTTGGTGTGCAGTTCTTTAAAACGAAAGTTTTGCCTATTTGAGGGCCCGTACGTGGAATGAGGCCATAAGGATTTTTTTTCGACAGCGTTATGAATTGAAGTAGCTATTTTGAACAAATCAAAACTGTGGTCACCAATCCATCTTCCAAGCATGGTGTTTGCTTATGGTTAAATACACTGAACACACACACACACAAACACTGATATTTTATACTTAATTTATTTAAAGAAGTGCTAGGCAAAGGCTTTTCTTTCTTCCTTTTTTTTTTTCGAACTCAACTCAATTCAAGCATAAATTTCTATTAAACCATTTACAGGCACTTTTAATTGTCAAGGTCGGTCGATCCAAAAAGATGAAGCTATTTGCACGTTCCAAAGCGTAGATCTCTATGGAGAAAAACGTGCAAGATACTCAACGGACACTCGTTTAAAGAATAATCAATTTTTACAAAGTTTTGTTCACATCGCGTGTTAACATCGCGTGTTACATACATGTCAGAACGATGTAAAAAACGAGCAGGATAAAAACGTCCGGAATAAAAAAGGAACAATTTAAAGAAATAATTAAAATAAATCATGGCAGCTGAGAAATGGCCAGTCCCAACCGACGGCGCCCGTTCACGAACATGACGCATGCGCCAAGCCCATTCGTCTCCACTTACATTTGATTCACATTAAAATTTGATCCACTTATGCCTGTCTACTTAAATTCGATTGTTATATTTAGACTTCTTACGAGTTGAACAGAGCTCGTGGCTAAATAATAACAGCCACACAGGTCGATCTTCAAGGTTAAGCAACGCTTGCCTGGGTTGATCTGTGGATGGGTGACCATCTTAACATACCGGGTTTCCTCCGTGCCTCGGAAAGCACGTTAAACTGTTGGTCCCGGCTGTCATTTGGAGATCTTTGGCAGTCGTTACGGATAGTCAGAAGCCAGAAAATCTGACACAAGTCTTGCCAAGGAGTACCGTGTTACCCAGTTAATGGGTTGTGGAGGTCTGGTGGGCAGCCGCTCAACATAAAATACTGGTATTCAGCTGAATCCGGTTTGACTGGAAGCCGACCTCAATATAGTTGGGAAAAGGCTAGGCAGATGATGACCAGTTGAACGGATTCTGATCAATCCATGCAGCTTCCATCCACACACAATAGACCATGTCCTGATTAGAACAGATGACTTTTCCCGAGAATATTTTACCTTAGGATAATATCCAATTGAGAGTCGGACTCACATGCAAAGGGTTCCAAACCAATATTTTTTTTTTAAGTAAATTAACACTACATATAGCATAACTATATAAGTGTGTGTGTTAAAATAACTGTACAAGTTTTCCTGTAATCTTTAGGTATAGCCTGATTTGTTTTTGTCTCATTAGTTTTAGAGATAAGGGGAGGAATGGGCAGTTTTGGTTTTATTTCTTGAATAACTTCATTTTAAAATTATGAAAAAAATACTACTTGAAGCCATCACACTAAACCCTTTCATTTTTAATGTCACACAATACAGTTAAAAGAGACAGACGACAGACTGAGTGATCCTATAAGGATTCCGTTTTTTGCGGATGCTCGGAACCCTAAAATTCACTGTTTTTTTTTTATGTGTGATGGGTTTGCTCTTGACTTTAGTCTGGGTCAAAGAAGATACAAACAAAGTCTACGATGGAGCGAGCTTTACCCAGAAGTAGCCTGTTCACTCTAAATTTGAAGAGATTAGGGTTGTAAACGTTCGGAAATACAGACGCAGGCAGAGAGTTCCACTCCTTTGCTGTGCGCATTATGAAAGACGTTTAGAAACGCTTAGTGCGAATTGGTGGAATAGCAACAAGCTGGGAATGGTAAGTTGCAGTGCGTCTGGATGTCCGATGGGAGAAGGGGGCCGGTGGGATGAAGTCGTGAAGTTCTTGAGCACAATCTGTAGAAGACCGACAAGCAGGAAGCATTGCGGCGATCAGCCAAGCTGTGTAGCTTGGATGCCCAGATTTTTGGCTGCAGTTTGGGCTTTGTACTCAATGGTGGCGCCGAAGTTCAGACTGAATGTCAACTCCATGCCTAGGAGAAGACAAGACTACAGATAGAAGCAAATAAAAGTCTAATAGTTTGCACAATGATTTAACTGGTCAGCTTATGAACAAAACCATAACAATAACTTAACTATATTATATTAATCGATCTCCCAAGTTTATATTACAACATCGCAAGCCTCTCTGAGCTCGTCGAGGAGCCAGCCTTGTCAAACACTTGAAGAAAGTACACAATAAGTATATGCAAAGAAAACAGAATCCCTTTCCAAGCAAATGTTTGTTCTCTTCATAGGACCTGTCCATTCAAAATATTGATAGAGGTAAAACGTTGGAGAGTAATATAAAAAATGTTTGGATGTTTTATTGCTTTAAATTTTAATTTGGTTTTTTATTATATTTTAAGATTTAGATATTTTTAATATGCTAATAGCAATGACGTATTATATATAGACACGTCAGAAACCAACATCGCGGCGCTTAAAACGGCGAAAATACTAGATAGCTACTGAAGAAAGGGAAAGAAAATTTGTCACCGTACGGCGGGATGCCTGAGTTGCTAGAGGGAGATAAATATACATCTTCAGTTACGTCACAGGATAAGTAATAGTCAAATTGACATCAAAACAAACGTAGTGTCGCGCGAGAGGTTGGTGCGTTACTAAGCGCGATGTGGCCAATTGGCTTCATTTCATGTTAACATTTTAGAGCGCGGACAACGTATCTATAGTTTTACGTATATATCACTGGCTAATAGTAAATTTAAAAGGTGCCTTCAGTGTCAATAAGTCTATTAATTTTGAAGTAACGTTTGCAGTCGCATATATAGGTATATAATATACTAGCTGACCCGCGCAACTCCGTCTGAGTCACATTTTCCATTACTGCTCCGCTCCTGTTGGTCTAAGCGTGATTATATATAGCCTATAGCCTTCCTCGATAAATGGGCTATCTAACACTGAAAGAATTTTTCAAATAGGACCAGTAGTTCCTGAGATTAGCGCGTTCAACCAAACAAACAACCAAACAAACAAACAAACAAACTCTTCTGCTTTATAATATTAGTATAGATTTATTTGGATGGGTTTCCTCTTGACTCTAGTCTAGGTCAGAGGTGAAGTCTACAATGGAGCGAGCTTACCCAGAAGTAACCTGTAGTAATCATGTGTAGTAGTTAAGTCGCAGAGGAGCTCGTGGCTAAATAATAACAGCCGCACAGGTCGATCTTCAAGGTTAAGCAACGCTTGCCGAGGTTGGTCTGTGGATGGGTGACCATCTTAAGGCCGTACCCTGACCAAATAACCTTGAGCATTTTTTCCCTCAATAACAGCGCAAGAGAAACAGTAGCGAATACGCTCAGAATGTTGAATAAAATCGTTATAAAATCTAATTTTGGTCGTTTGAAAAAATTATTTCTACCAAAATGTTCATTATTAAATTGCCTATTCATTAGTGTAAGTACGAAATCAAAATAATCGTTATTTTTCGAGAAGATGCATGTTTTCAGTAATATTTTCTTTTTTCTGTACTTTCGTTGTGAGCAGATTATTTAAACAATACACTTAGTAATAAAAAATAAAAATCTACCATTTTGAAGCCAAGATTATGTAGAAATTTAATGTATTTTTTATAAGTTGATATTTCTTTTGGATAAAGAGTACATAGCTCCAAAAAACTGCACAAAATACGGCTGGCGCTGCGTTTTGCTCGGGGACGCGCCTTAACATACCGAGTTTCCTCCGTCCTCGAAAAGCACGTTAAGCTGTTGGTCCCGGCTGTCATTTGGAGATCTTTGGCAGTCGTTACGGATAGTCAGAAGCCAGAAAATTTGCCACCAGTCTTGCCAAGGAGAACCGTGTTATCCCCAGTAAATGGGTTGTGGAGGTCTGGTAGGCAGCCGCTCCACGTAAAATACTGGTATTCAGCTGAACCCGGTTTGACTGGAAGCCGACCCCAATATCGTTGGGAAAAGGCTAGGCAGATAATGAGTTTAGTAAATGTCAAAATCCTCATACTCTCAGCGTAAAAATAATCTATAGTAAACGTAAGGACAACAGATGTTTTCTCGCACAAGATATCTTCAATAGCAAAAGCCGTCACATGCGACATAATTTCATATAAAATTCACACTTACGCCAGCAAGCTAAGGTGACAAGACAGGTGTTCCGTCTTCAAGAATATGGCGGTAACGTCGATATTTATATTGTGTTAGCTGAAAATGTAGTGTCAACGTATTTATGATGAAAACTTGAAATTGAAGACTTGTTTTCTATTTGCAAACCTTTGGGTTGAGTATTCTTCTTTTGACACAGGAATAGTGTATTATTATGAAATAGTGTATATTAGTATTTATATGAGTATTTGTCGACTCTATTATTGGTTAAATATTATGTAATGTTTACTTATTATTGCACTGCTGTTTGTTGTTCCTAAATAAATACAATAATTATTTTATTCTGGAAGATTTATTTCTATACCTACGTCCATTTGTCTCGGGTTATTTTATCATTTTTTTAACCGACTTCCCAAAAAGGAGGAGGTTATCAATTCGGTTGTATGTTTTTTATGTTTGTTACTCCATAACTCCGATAATTATGAACCGATTTGAAAAAATCTGGTTTTATCTGAAAGGGTATACTTGCAGATTAGTCTCATTTAAATTTCATGAAAATCGGTTACGAACTTTGGATTTTAAATCGAAATAGCTGAAATTCGTCTACATGGATGATAGTTTTATGTCATCCAAGTAATCGAAATTGCGTATTTTGCTTTTCTGTGATTTTGCAGTGGTGTTGTTAGGTGTGGGGTACCACTGAAAAGTGAAAAATAAAAATCTTTTTATATAGAAATACAACCGACTGCCAAAAAAAAAACACTACAAAGTTAAAAATAACTTTAATTTCGGAAGTCGGTGTCAAAATACGAAGAAACTTACAAAAACACCGACTTCCGAAATTAAAGTTACTTTTTACCTTGTAGTGATTTTTTTTTGGAAGTCTCTTGTATTTTTTTGTAAAAAGTTTTTTTTTTATGTCTCTCTTATCTCTGACTCTCAAATAAAAAAAAATGCTTGGGCCTTCTTCGAGGTTAAATATACTATAGGGCTACCTACTCAATTATTGAAAGCTTATTATATCAACATTGGTTCATCCGTTGAAGAGCTAAAATGCCGCAGACAGACACACAGATACGCACGTCAACCCCTTATTTTGGTCGGGGATTTATAAAACATGTATTACGTCTCTAAAATATTAATAAATCTCTAATTATTTTATTACATTCGCCTTTTATTTATCTACTAACCGCAGTAAATTAAATCTAGTCCCAACAATCATAATCATCTGCCTAGCCTTTTCTCCCAACTACATTGGGGTCAGCTTCCAGTCAAACCGGATTCAGCTGAATACCCGTGTTTTACGTGGAGCGGCTGCCTACCAGACTTCACTGGGTAAAACGGTACTTCTTGGTACGACTGATGTCAGATTTACTTGCTTCTGACAATCCGTAACGACTGCCAAAGATCTACAAATGACAGCCGGGACCAACGGCTTAACGTGCTTTCCAAGGCACGGTTGAAACTCGGTATGTTAAGATGGTCACCCATCCACAGACCAACCTTGGCAAGCGTTGCTTGACCGTAAAGATCGACCCGTGCGGCTATTATTATTTAGCCACGAGCTCCTCGTCTCAACAATAATAACAGTTGTTAAAACTAAATTGAAACTATCAAACGAGCTTCCATCAATCGACATGTTCCAGTCCAGTCCAATCTAGTTTACGTCGAATCAAAATAAATTGGCGAGATACAATCTGAAAACGTTTGATAAACACTTTATAGGTTAGCGTTCAAATAACAGTGTCATGTACTGGAATCGTTTTTATTAATGACATTCAGACATTTCAATTTATTCTGTACAATATACAATGTTATTTTATAACGTCTGGCGTACTCCCTACGATTTTGGCAGTGTTGTTTTTTTTTCTAATTGTTACTTAAGGTTCCCACTGACAGGCGTGACGCGACATTGCGACAACGTGTTTTATAAAACAATTTATTAAAAAGAAGTGTTGAAATGTCACGTTGTACCGTCTGTAGGAGCTTCTTCTTTTATTTTAACTTAAAATTAAATATAGAATTCAAGCAAAGTAAAACAATAAGACGGTTAATTAATTACAGTAAAAAAATACAAAGTCCACAATCAAATGAATTCTTAATTAAAAATTTGTTTTTAGATACAATATATCTCTTCTATATTTAAATCTCTTCTTAGAATGTACAAAAAGAACAGTCTATTTTAATACAGTTTCATTAAAATAAAACCACAGAAGAAAATAAAATAGATATGCTAAAGTCTTTGACAGAATAAAAACCTTTTTCCTTATTGCTATCAATTTTTCGGAACTTTTCCAAACAATCTCGTGACGTACTGAAAATATTAAACAATAAGTAAGGTTTGTGGCTTACCAACATAAATCAATACAAAAACTCCGAAACTCATGAACATAACTTATAACAAACTTTAGTTTTTAGGGTTCCGTGCCCAAAGGTAACCAACGGAACCCTATCACTAAGTCTCCGCTGCCCGTCTATCCGTCCGTCTGTCTGTCAGTGGGCTGTATCTCAAGAACCGTAATAGGTAGACAATTGAAATTTTCACTGAGTGTGTATTTCTATTGCGGCTATAACGACAAATAATAAAAATAAAAGTTTTTGGGTACAGAACCATTCATGTACGAATCCGAGTCAAAGTTGGCCGTTTTTTTTGTAAGTTTTAACATGGCAACAAATTATTGTCCTCAAGGCTATCAATGGGTAATGTGTGCAAGAGAGTGGCGGATTCTTTTATCGAGGCTTTATAGAAATGAGCGACACGTCAATGTTTCATTACGTTTTCACGAAAAATAATCAATCTATACATCTTACATCTTATATTATACATACATATAAAACAAAGACGGGTTTGTTACAACACTTATAACTCGAGATCTGCTGAACAAATTTTCGTGGTTATTGATTCGTTGGATTTGTCTCCGACCCGAATAGCAGAATACATCTTAAAAACAATGAAAACTCGATATGTGCAATTAATACTTAATTGACGGGAGCGAAGCCGCGGGGGACAGCTAGTTATACAATATACATACATAATATACATACATACTTATAAATAAAATTGGAGTGTCTGTTTGAAATATTGAATTAACCGTTTTTCATCAATGTATATAATATGATGAATATATATACGGTACATACACCAAAATAACATTTTTTTCAATTTTTGTCTGTCTGTCTGTTTGTTCCGGCTAATCTCTGAAATGGCTGGACCGATTTTGACGGGACTTTTATTGGAAGGTAGCTGATGTAATAAGGAGCAATTTACGCTAAGTCTATTTTAGAAAAAAAAACTAAAAAGAATTGACTGTTAGGCGGAACGAAGTTCGCCGGGTCAGTTAGTTCATAATCAACCGATAATACATTAATTTATAGACCAATTTCAATAAAAATGTGAATTACATCGATGTGGTATTGTCACAACACAATAGTTGCTTGAGTGTTTATTTTGTTTTATAGTGTCATAGTGTGCTAGCTGACAAGTGATTTTTTTTTGTGACATGTGTTGATTACTTTGTACCTATCCCACGTATTGTATAGATTCTAATTCCTAAAATGTAACAAACAGATGTGTTGCTGGGGAGCTTGTTGGCCACTTTTTCTGCACAGCTAAAACACTAGGAAGTGGTGACGGGCAGGCGTTTTGGGGGACTGTCTTTTGTAAAACTCGACGTTCAAAAAGTGCTGGCTCTCAGTCATTTTATTTCATAAATTAATGACTTTTGAATTTTAAATTTCGCACTTGTCGGCGGGAGCCATTGTATCGGTTAGCCAAGTCGATCTTTAACATTTAAGTATAAGACCAGTAAGTCTCAATAAGCCACCCCGTATTCGTAAGACGTAGATCGCGGTAACGAACCCGATCCGATTATCTGATGCAGAGCATGTACGTGGCCCTCTTTGACGACTGCAGCGACAAATTGAGTTTAAGAGTCGTGGCTCCAGGTCGCTCTTATCCAATGAGCCATGACAAATTGATTCCCAGGGGTATCTTCACGACGATGTCATACACTCGTACATTATACAAAGCTGGTGCAAAAAGAGCCGTAACGGAGCTGAAAGTCCTTTGTTTTCCCGAATTTGTGGTATGTTTTGTGCTATACCAAACCTGGACAGCACAGGCTCCATAAGTGGCATTCTAACAGTGACATTATGGTGAAAGTGATGGCTAACAAAGGTAAAAAATGCATAGAATTGACAAGTCTTTTGATATCAGACTGAAAATTATATCAATTTTTAAGCAACGTTTGCATTCTTATGTTTGCAATCTGTCAAAAACGTCTCGATTTTCGTACATTTCTGATAGATTGTGACTAACATGCGAATGCGAAAGTTGCTTAAAAATACCAAAATTGAAAATCGTAGGTTACGTTAGAATTTTCATTCTAATTATCAACTTAAAAGCTTTGTAACTTCGTCGCTGATGAAGATATTTTAATTACAAGAGCAATCAAATATTTTGTTTTAGAGGAAAACAAAAAGCGTTAGCCCCTTGTGAATTCAAGGCAGCAAGCAATATTGTTCAGCGCTATATACGTCTAATTGTCATGTGCATCAGATTTTTTGTAATGGAGTTTTTTTTTTAAGTGTTTGATGTCTGTGATGTGGCAGTAGGTATTTAAAAAAAAAAATTGCTTTAAACATGCATGTTTCTCATTGCTTTCGCTAATAACTATGTCTGAAGGCACGATAAGTTTTTGTTACATGAAAATCAGTTGAGTCACAGTGTAATTGTGTGCGTTTCTCATAATCCGTGGTGTACCGTTGCTTGCATAGTACTTTGTATGATTTACTTTGCATGCTACAGTAAACGTTTACAAAAACGTTTTTTTACACGTTTTTGTAAACGTTTTGTTATCATTTAAAGCCAAAAAAGTCGTTTCCCGGCCATTATTTCTAAAGTATTAAGTACATCACACCAAGTTATAACAATCTGTCAAATTTCTTCAATCGATTTTCAACTTTATTGCAACAGCTATAAGGTTCAAGGTTGATTACGAAAATTAGAAAATTTTGGGTAGCTTGATGTTGTGACGACTGTACTTAGCTGTTTTAACGAAGCTTTAACAGTCCGAAAACAGGGGTCAACAGTAAATAGTGTCATTTTTAGGACAAAATCTAATCAGTTGTTCCAAAAATATGTTCTGTAGTTTTGAAAGCTACCCTATTTAGTCCTGATAAATAAACCTGAGGGCCACTTCTACTAATTTTTAAAAACAACTTTCGCATTCGCATGTCAATCGCATAAAAGCATTTTCATACATTTTTGACAGATTGTGACTGAGATGCGAATGTGCAAATTAGTAGAATCGGCACTCTGTTGTAGTTTTATTTAGACACGACTTTGATATGAGTATTTTTGTCTCCTGCTTTTAATAGAAGCTTTATAGTAATCGTTGCCTCATAGATAAATAATGCTATTTATAAAGTAAAGCCATTATTCGCAAATTGATTATAAAAATTACGAAAGTAATAAATTGTTAATTAATAACAAACTATCTCCATAACTTATACTATAAAATTAATTACAGTCGTATATCAACTTAATTATTAATTTCTCCGAAACCCTGAAAATAATTAAATTCATTCAATTATATTCGTTCAATCTGTTAAGGTATGTTGACACAGAATCGGGGAGTACGCCACATAATTTAAAATTGACAACATTTAATGCAAAATATTAAAACATCAATAAATAATTTGGGATAAAACAATAAAATAACGTGATTTGTAGCTTATTAACAAATTGGCACGTCCACTTAATTATATTTACAAATAAAATATAGATGCTAAGGTTCTCGCAGACGAATGCGCTGCGACATTACAACACCTATGCAATGTCATTTTTAATAATATTTTTTCTAAATTTGATTTACATAATGTCACATCATTGTCGCGTCACACCTGTCTGTAATCAACCTTTGATTTATCACACTGTACCATATTTGAAACTAATGCGAGGCAGAAAGGTCAATCGTATTCAAAGTGACTGGCATGTCAATTTACCTACCTACGTCTGTGTGCAATTGAAATGTCAATTAAATAATGTACCTAAAGGTAATTGATAGACGTTAGATTAGTTCATATTATGTAATCATCAGCCTAGCCTTTTCCCTACTATATTGGGGTCGGCTTCCATTCAAACCGGTTTCAGCTGAATACCAGTACTTTAAGTGGAGCGGCTGCCTACCAGTCCTCCAAAACCCATTGGCTGGGTCACACGGTACTTCATGGCAAGACTGGAGTCAAATTTTACTGGCTTCTGACAATCCGTAACGACTGCTAAAGATCTACAAATGACAGCCGGGACCAACGGCTTAACATGCTTTCCGAGGCACGGAGGAAACTTCCTATGTTAAGATGGTCACCCATCCACAGACCAACCTTGGCAAGTGTTGCTTAACCTTGAAGATCGACTCGTATGGCTGGTTTTTATTTAGCCACGAGCTCCGTTTATTTAAAAAAAAAGATTTGTTCCTATGTAATGACGTGTTAAATTAATTTGTAACACTAGCCTCTCCGTAGGTTTCTGAATGGCAGATCAAGCTCTCTGGTAATTCAATCTTGTAACAGTTGTGATTGATCACAGTAGCTATCTCGAATATAAGTAGGTCCTTGAACTAGGAATGCTTCCATGTAAGCAAGTTAGATTCTTTAGTAATTTATTTGTATGGAGCTTGGATTAGGAAATTGATTACTAAGGAATAAAGGCAACTTATAAAGAACATTTTATTTGGAAACAAAGAGTATACGTTATAGGTTTAAATCACAGCATTAATAAAAAAAATAGGATCTAAAAAAATGTTATTCTAACAGCAGTAACACAATTTTCACTTTCGCATCGCATTCGCATCTCAATCGAAATCTGTCAAATATGTATGAAAGTTAATGTTTTTTTGACAGTTTGCGATTGACAAGCGAATGCGAACGATGTTTAAAAATTAGTGGAATTGGTCTTAGGACTCTATCGAAATGAGTAGACACATTCATAATGTACAAAATGTATGAGATTGATATGCGCCAACGAAATGCCACCTGCGGGTCTAAAAAGGACACTTTAGCCGAATCATATTAGCATCATAATATTAATCACACAACAATCTGCTGAATTTAATTTTCGTCTTTTTTGCTAATGCTTTAGGTTCAAGGTTAATTGGAAAAAAATGACAGTGCCAGGTAGCGTGATGTGCTTTCTGATTCTGCTAAAGTGGCCTTTTTAGACTCGCTGAGACTTTAGACAAGTGACATTCTATCAGCGTTAGCGTTGCAATTGCAATTGTCAAAACGTCAAAAATGTGTGGGATTGACAACGGCTGTCGAATTGTTACGTGATCAATTCTTTATATTTTGGCATTTCGACAGTAGAATTCGCCGAGAGAATGGCACTTTGTATTTTTGTTTTTACTGATATTGATAGGCACGCGTTTGACCACTATTTCACCTGATGACAAGCGATGACGTGGTCAAAGAGCAAGCTTGCCTAGAAGTAACCTATCCCAAATATATTTGGTTTTTCATAATCGTTACCGCTGCTTAAAATTTATTCTGCCACGAACCTAATGTTTCAATAAATCCCCATCTCATAACATTAACAAACTAGTACATAGTAAAAGTAAAAAATAAAAACAGAGTAAAAATAAATAATGAAACCCTGTTCCTTTCTGCCACGCATTGCGTTCTTACCCCCGGAGTCGTGTTGCGGTTGCTTTATGTCGCACTGAGGTGACTTTAAATGTTGTCGCGACCTTAATGCGACTTCAAACTTCAAAGTTGTGCCAACATAACAAAACCACAAACGACATTCTGTTTTCACTTTTATCATAAATACATCGTCATCAACCGCAAACTGAGTTTATGTCGACTTTAATACCTTAATTTAATATTTATAATAACATCGTTTATTTTGTTTCGCCATCAAAACATACCAGGCACCTTCAAACAATAGTAGAAACAAAATTGTAAATTAATTTGCGAAGTCCATTGCTAGCTTTGTACGGGTTAATTAACAGAACGGTAATTGGAAAAGGCAGTGGATTGCAACGGAGGTTTAATCTCGATTCTTCGCCGTTCTTATAATATATTTTTATTTACAATTATATTCTATCTAGAGGCGACTTCAAGTCTGTGGGGTGTCGACAAAGGCCAGTTCTGCTTTCAGTTCAGTTCTGTCACGTTTCGCGGCACTGTGGTCTCTAAAAGCCGTTTCTCAAGAATAGAGTCCTAGGTGTATAGAAAATGGCGGAATGGGAAAATTTAAAGTGCACAAGTGTACGGGAAATACGTTTCGAATTGCTTGAATTGTAACTGGAACGGAAATTCCTTTTTGTTTTGATTGTTGCTTGTTGTGGAGGAAATGTTACTGGAAAATAAACCTGTATTTGGCGGAACATAATACATGGAAAGTAGTGTGTATATTCCAGATTAAAAAGAAAATATAAAATATTATGTATCGCTGCTGGTCACTTAATAAAAATAAATAATAAACGTACAGAAGTCAATAATTATATTTATTCAAATGAAATTAATAAGATGACGTAAATGATGTAACGACGACGGTGACGTAATGTATATGATGATAATGATGAATGATTCGTTTGTTCCCTAATTTACTCTCGTTCTAATTTCGGTATTCTTAGTTCTACATATATATTAACCAATGTCATTGACAGTTCTAAGGTGACAGGATAGCAACGCTCGCATCGAGTTTGGGTCAACTTCAGGCCGATATTTAAAAAATCAGATAACTTTTACCCGAGGAGTTATAAAAGGAGCAGATGGACGAGTTTTATATGGAAAATATGTCAAAAAGACATATTTCTTCACTATCATAAAAAAATCTCACTATCTATTGAAAAAATCGACTCTAAAGAATTTAGGAGTTGGTAAATTAGATACAGACTAGGAATCAGTCCATGTTATAGAAATCTAAGCAAAAAGCATGTACCGAAGTACTTACAGTCTTACATAACTAAACAGTAACAACTAGAATACTGGCAAGTCTTCAGCCAGGGTATATATACTGGTAGTAACATTTTTATGTGGCTTGGCAACTTATCCAAGAAACAACATAATAATGTACGGCTTCGGAATAATTATGGGCATTTTGTTACGAAGAATGTGGCATAAAATAGGCCGAGTATAGCATTTGGTGGTGGAAGCGACCATTTTATGAATTGCGCTGTAATATTGGTCAATCTGAATGTGAAATGAATTAAGTTAGTGATGAAAATCAGGAAAGGAGATTACAGTATATAATTTGTCCGTCCGTCCCGCTGACAGGCAGACGGACGGACAGATGGACCTGTCCGTCCGTCTGCCTGTCAGCGGGTTGTATCTCAAGAACTATAATAAGAAGACAGTTGACTGTGTTTTCATATTACTAAAAAAATAAAATAAATTTAAAAATTAAAGGGCCGGTTGGTATGGTGGGAGACTCATACTTGACCGGTTTTTTGGCTAGGATTTAGGTAATACCCTGGTCCATATACAGTACAGTTGTATGTTTTAGAAAACCAAATAACTAACCAGATTTTTTAGATATAAAGGCTCCTGCAGACAGGCGCGACGTGATAGTGAGAAAATATGTCAGTTGTCAATTATCTTTAAGTGTTCTACGGATTATTATGTTTTTATGAAACGTTGTCACATTGCAGTCACGTTGTCGCGTAACTCTTGTCTGGGAGAACCTTAAAGTAGAATGGAAAAACCTTTGAACTGAAAGCAGCGCTAGCCTTAAAAACAATTAATATAATAAATAACAATTGAGCAAAGGACTTGATATATTTTTGTAATAATTTATCTAATTTAGAATTTTAGAGTTCGCGTGCTCATATGAAACAGATTTAATTAAGTGTATTTTTTAATTAGCCTCATGAAAATATATTATTTCTTTACATAATATTATAACGGATTATTTCACAGCAGAATATAAATAACTTTCTTTTACATAACTTTTATGGGAGAGGTGTCCGCGTTGATTGAATTTATTTACATTTTTGAAGATTACTAGCAACGTGCACTTATGTATTAGGTTAAAAACATACTAATTAACCTGTATTTTTTCACATAAATGTTTCTAAGTCGTTGCATTAGAAAGCGATCGTCACGTTCACTTGTACTACAAACCTGGTTGCGTCATTGCACCGACAGATGGCGCTTTCCGGTTTTGCCGTACAATTGAACGTGACGATCGCAAATTTACGATATGATTGCTTTGTTAAAATATTAGGACGCGTTTTTGCAACATGAAAATTTTGCTTAAATTGTATAAAATACTTGCTATAGGTATGTTTGAGTATCGTGTAGACCCATTTCCGTACCACAAGTTTTAATCACTGCATGCATTTAACGCCTAACTAAATTCAATTTTGTTTCTGTAAGTGGCATCAATAGTTAATATTAGAATTTGAATTATCTTATTTTTCTGACACCATTGACAATCAATTAACAACGTCACTCTAACTCTGGCTTCCAAGAAGCTTTAGAAGTAAATTATTTGACGAGAACAATTAATTAAACATAAAGTGTTAAGGCGTACTTCTGTTTGAACAGCCAAGCAACCCGTCCTTATTAACTCGAACATGTTTGAGTAGGTAAACCGCAGCAGCTTAATTGGACGGGATTTAAACTTGCTATCACCACGCAACACTATTGTTGATGGATTAAAATTACTTAGCTGTTTCAATAAAATATTGAAATAATATAAACTACCACCACACCACACCACGTTACTATACAGGGTTATATGTAAAACACCGACAAACTCTCAGGACTATGTTATTAACATAATCAACAACTTTTGTTCTTTGAAAACTTAAAAGAAAGAGCTTTATTTTGATTCGCATAGACATCGTAACATTTAGAGCGTTCTATTTAAATATTTTTATTTTTGTATGAAAACCTAAATCCTAATGAACTAAAATATGTTTTTTTTTTATGCAAAACGGGGCCCAAATCTCACCTGATGGAAAATGATGATTAGGCCGAAGATGGAAGCGAGTTTCACCCGCAATCCTCTTACACAGAGGAACTGGCTATCATACCTCTTACTGCCGGAACACAACAATGCTGTTAACATTGTTGTTATGGCGACAGACTTAGACATGATGGTGGTAGCTTGCCAGGCGGACTTAGAACAAGTCCTACCACCAACCAAACCGAGCAAAAAATTTGCCCCCGCTGGGAATCGAACCCGGGACCTCTGGGTCTGAATCTGGTGGTATAACCACTAGACCACGGAGGCGGTTAGTGTCACCTGTTTAGCACCACCCGGGGACCACGTGTGCGGATTCGCTGAGGGGTATTCTCCTACGGACGCGGGTGACTTTTAAGAGTCAGAGAAAAAAAGTTTGTGGATTATGATGGTAGTAACATAGTCCTGAGATGTTGTCGGTGTATTACAAATAACCCTGTGTAACTAAGTAGTGATTATGTGGAAACTTTTAACTATCAAATGTAACTACCTAAGCATGTTATTTAAGTTTGTAATTAGTCCGTGAGCTTTCTTCAAAATAAAATAAGTAAATAAATTTAAATCTCCAAATATTATTATTTAGCCAAACTTTGAGTGTTCAATATTTTCATTTGAATATGTCCAGGAACATTTTGCCGTTTATGTAACTCCTAGGTTTTTCTTTTAACAAGGATCTGACACATTTTCTCGTCAGTAACTGTTTAAACTTTTCGTTTTTAGTTTAATGTCAAACTCATTCAAACATTATAGAGATCACATTCAGTAAATCAAACCATTATTTAGCATAAATTATACTGAATAGCAATTTGTAAACAATTTTATATTTAGAAAATTTGAATAAAGAATTCGCTAATCAAACACTAATCATAATTTAAATAGATTACGTTATTAATATTTTTATGAATCAGGCTGCCAAATATTCTCGTGATGGTATGTTAATTCAAAGATTTGCCTCCAATAATTGATAAGGTCACCATTTCATACGAAAAAAAAATACAGAGGAATTGTTTAACAAATCCCGGTCATCATTGCTAGTACTCTACTCTCCAACGCAGACACCTCTCAGATTTCAACTTAACAACTAACACTCACAGCACTCGCCAGTCCGTACGTCACACAATATACGGCATGTCTCTCTGTGCGTCACAAAATAGCACTTTACTTCACAACTGAAGGCACTTGTCTTCTCACTAAAAATAACAACGTCCAAACAGCCGTTTCTATGCGCAGTCGGGAACTACTGCTCGGGACTGCATCTGTCAACAAAGGGAATCATTAGAAGCTATTAATTAATTGACATACGACTCTAGACCAGCTACACTCAACCTGTGGCCCGCCAAGCTTCTCCGTGTGGCCCTGTAGCCTAGCACACCATTGCTGCTATATTTTGTCAGTGTATCAATGTGTATGTATCTATACTATATTGATTCACTCCTTGACGATGTATGGAAGTTTGGCCTATGATATATGAAAAGGGTTCTTAGGTCACCAATTCAAAATTATGTTGATATTCGTCATTGTGGCCCTTCATGACGATATTAGAAGTGCAATGTGGCCCAAAGAGTAAAAAGGTAGAGTACGGCTAGGTACTCTAGACAATTTTGCCACTCTGAGAGTCATTCCAGTTATATTTCGCATTTTTCCATTCGCAAGAACACCTTTGTTTTCTCTACATTTTGTCAGATTGCGACTGACATGGGAATCCGAATGCTTCAAATGAGTAGAATTGGCCCTCCAGCGCATGCGATGGTCAAAATGCCAAATTATAACGATATTGATCACGTGACGTTTTGTTTATCCCATCCATTTTGACGTTTTGACTGTCGCTTTCGCCACGTTTCTGCTAACGGTATGACAGTTGTCTAAAGGGGTTCTGTTTTAGGGGCCATCGCCACGAGCGAGTGAATCACCGCGAGTTGACGTTTTTTCATTCATCGAATTGCGTAATATTGACGTGTAGAGAGAGAGACACGTTCATAGAATATTGTTATATAAATATATATTATAACAACTCTATAAATGTAAATTTGGCTTAGATTAGAACTTATACCTGCATGAAGAGAGAAGGCAACACTATGGAAAGAGACGAAGTTGGACAATATACATACATTGATTTTTCAAAAACTGTAAGGTGAATGTACTCCTGCATCAAAATATACTTATACCTTTTAAAATAAACCATAAAAATACGTTAATCGAGCATTAATAAAATGTAAGCATCTGCAAAAACGTATTTATTGAATAAACGATTACTGAAGCGATTACATGGCCAGCTGGCTTATCAATATTCTCTTTTGGGAACGATGCCAAGCGCGGGCTTCAATTGTTTTCTTCTTTTTTTTTAACAAAGTCTGTGCCAATATCGTGAGGGCTAATTTTGAGATAAAATCTAGCATTTTCTAAGGCGTGAAATGCTTGCTATTTTCAATTCAATAATATGCAGTTTTAAATAAGAAAGTTTAATATCACGCCAGCATTGATAGAAAGGTTACCTACGTAGGTAACTCTCATTACGTCATGGTTAAAGTTTCATAAAGGTTATGCGAGCTTTTACCCGCGACTTTGTACACGCATGTTATTTTAATCTGTACTTTTTGAATTGTTTTATATACTTTCTTGGTCTTTGCATTGTCCTGATATAGCAATCAAAGAGAATATTACCAAGATCTTTGTAATACGTCACATGATTTAAAAGAGTGTCCGTGGAGTTCCTTGCACGTTCTTATTCGAGATCTACGCTTTGGAACGTGCAAATAGTTTCATGTTTTTGACTGAACAACTTTGACAATTCAATAGTTACGGGCGTAAATTTTTAATCAGTAATGCGTACTGCCAGTCACTCAGTAACGGATGAATTTCATAAATTAGGATTGATTGGATTGAGCGATCCTATTGCCATCTATCGGGCACAAATCCAGTCACCAAGTTTCAAACCCACGATCTTATATTTAGCGGTCTGCAAAAGTATAAGACCGCAAAAGCAACGAGGGAATTGAAAAAAGAATATCAGTGGTTGGTCTTCTGGAATACTTTCACAGTGCGAACAGAAGATATGGAATACTACTCGGCCGAATCCGGTTTGACTGGAAGCCTACCCCAATATAGTTGGGAAAAGGCTAGATAGATAATTATTGATAGGCTTGAGTCTAACCACTAACGTGGTCGTAGTCGTGGTCGACGTCTGTCTCATGTTAAAAATAGTAGGTACAGGTGGTAGTTTTTAACATGAGGCAGTCTCCCCAATATTCTACTGAAAGACGCCAAAACACCTTCATATTTACAGCCAAGAAACATTCGATTATAATATAACGCGAAACATGATGTATCGAAAGAGTAAACACGATTTTCGTTCGCTCCTTCCGAAGTTAATAAAGCATGAATTTTCCTAATTTCGTTCGAGAATTAAACTTAATATGACTTGGATATATCGCGTCACACACAGTAGATACGTCACGAACCGGGACGGAACCCGAACTCATTTACATAACAAATTCTGAAGTAGCGAAGGTAAGAAAACGCAGAAGGTTCGGATTTATTTTTCATTAATTTTATCGCTGTCCGTTTTCTTGAGGCTCTGGGAGAGTCAATGAGTGGAGCTTGTCTTTTTTTGTCGAGGATCATCAAATGAATTCTTTTGATCTGGGCGGATACTTTATGACTTACGGAGCCGAAACGTGGACACTCACTAGAATCGATGACCGTTGGGGTAGACTAGTTCTTAGTGGAGACCGCGAATCGGCAAACGTAAGATAGGGCGCCCTCAGGCTAGGTGGAACGACGATCTTCGCAGGGTGGCTGGTAACCCGCGGGCGTCGGAGGCCACCGAATACGCGGGCCTGTGGACGGTGAGCTATGGGTAGCCCCCAGTCGTGTCCTTCTAGTCCGTTTTTCTTTGCAGGGATCTGGTCTACAATCGGTTTTAGGTGTGAGAATAATTTTCTATTCTCACGACCTTACAGCTTCAGGCTCATCCAAGGGAAAATTATTATTTTAAGAATATAACATAATAATACATTCACTTTGTGAATCGTTATGAACTGGCTCCGGGCTACTATATTACTTAAATTTTACAGTATTAGCTTTCAAAGATTGTGTAATTTTGAATTTTTAACCCACTTCCCAAATTGGAGGAGGTTCTCAATTCGGTTGTATTTTTTTTGTTTGTTACCTCATAACTCCGTCATTAATGAACCGATTTGAAAAAGTTTTACAGCATTGAAAAGGTTTACAGCATTGTTGTGTTCCGGCAGTTAGAGGTATGATAGCCAGTTCCTGTGTGTAAGAGGATTCCGGGTGAAACTTGCTTCCGTCTTCAGCCTAATTATCACTTTCCATCAGGTGAGATTTGGGCCAAGAGTTTCCCCGTTTCGCATAAAAAAAAAAAAGTTTTATCTGAAAGGATCTTCTCAATTGGTTCGATTTAAATTTTATCAAAATCGGTTTGGAAGTTTGGATTTTTAATCGAACTAGCTGGAATTGGTTTACAGGATGATAGTTTTTTTGTCATCCACGTAAACGAAATTACGTATTTTGCTTTCTTGCAGAATATGCAGTGGTGTTGTTAGGTGTGGGGTACCAAAAGTAAAAAATAAATTTAATTTCGGAAGTCGGTGTACGAAGAAACTGACAAAAACAAAGACTTCCGAAATTAAAGTTGTTGTTTTCCTTTTTAGTGTTTTTTTTTAGTAACAAGAAGGCAAGGTTTTTTAGACAAGAAGTGAAAAGTTTAAATATTAGGTAGATTTAAGACTAACTTTTCATCACATAATTAGAAATGAATTTTGACTTGTTAACGCGGTACGTGGCGACTAAATTTTGACCTTCTCCATTTATCTACTTTATGGTTCCAAATGACGTGAATAAAACGCGATTTTTATAACTTGATAATTACATTCGCGAAACTTTTTCGTTTTATATACGGTTGTCACCAGGGAGTGTAGTTTTATGGGCTATAATGTACGAAACCCGCGTGTGTAGGAATCCCATAAAAAGTGGCTAAAATATACCTTTGCGGATTTGCTAATGTAGCCGTAAAATTTTGAAAGGGTAGGTCTTAAAACTGATTTAGGTTGGTTGGAATTGATAAATAAACATTATTTTATAAGTGTACTTGCTTTTGCCCGCGACTGCGTACGTGCATAACCCTTTTTTCCGTTCCCGCAGGAAATTCGGGAAATTCTCTCATATACTCCCAAGAAACCTATATGCCAAATTTCAGCTTCCATTGTCACTCAATCACTCAGTAACAATATATTTTTTTATAAGTGAAAACTTCTTCTATGGTCAGAATATTCTATAGTTAAAAAATTGAGACCGGAACAAAAAAATCTCAGGAATAATTTTGCATGGTTATTTTTTAAATTTAAGGCGTTTAGCACTTTTCTTTGGATGGCTATAAAATGTGAACTCGCGTCAGGGGGGCTACTCTCTAAGCCCGAAGTCTATAGTTTCGGGCTTAGTTGCTGGCGTATTCTATTCCATATCACCTAACCACTAAGAATTAACGACTACACGGTTTGTCAGTTACGTGAAATCGTGTTATCATTGATTCTCAGTTCCGGTTCGGGACTAATTGTAAATCAGTAGGTGATAAGGAGTAGAATACGCCCATAACTAAGCCCGAAACTACGGACTTTGGGCTTAGAGAGTATATCCCCAGGACACGTGACCTGATCGAAAATTCTTAAGACGGATGACGTACAGGACACATGACCTGATCGAAAATTCGTAAGACGGATGACGCGTCAGGACACGTGAACTGATCGAAAAATCGTAAGACGAATGATTCAAAAATGCACAACGTTAATTTTCAAGTTTTCACTTCTGCCGGCACTCCCAGAGTTCAAGCCGTTGTTTTTTTTATATTAATATTAGGATATTTGAGTGCCTGACTGTGGAAATATAAAACAGAGAACATAGTTTCAAATAAATCTAGTTCTTGGAATGAGGCTTCATATAGAAATCGTGTAGTATATATTACTACACGATTCCTTTGAGGTGTTCTTCGAATTTGCTGAGAATTTCGACGTTGTCGTAGGTTGGAAAGGCGTACAAGCCTTTGTAAGTTCTATTAGCGTTTCTTATCAGCTATTTCAATGAATAAACTTAGTAGTAAAATAAAAATAAATATATTTTTTAAGGTATACCTTACGGGGTTCGGGTTAGGTTTGATGAATTCCCACCCACAAAAAATATTAAAAAGGTACTGGTGACTGAATGACAGCCGAAACTACAAGACGTAAAAAATTGACACATGCTGATTTTCATGTTGATTCCTGTGGGGAGGGTGTGCAGAGAGGATCTTTTAGTGCTTCCGAAATGCCTACGGGTACAAAAAACGGGTATATCCCGTTTTTTTTTGTTCCTGTAGGAATTTCCCGTTTGTTCGCGTACAAAGTCGCGGAAATAATCTGTGGAGAACTGTTATAAAGCAATTTTGAAAACAGTTTTCTCCACTGTCTTTTAAAATCTCATCGAGTATTTCTCTCTCAAATTAGGAGACGAGTGGGCCAGAGTAACAATTACATAATCGTGTTAATTACATAAAAGCAACTTTAATTTACCAATAGGTCAGCTATTCAAAATAACTATAATAAATTTTAATTTGTTTGTACGAGTGGGAGATATTGATACCCATTTAGTTAATAATGTAGATATTTTCGAGTAATTATAACATTAGGTTAAATTAGATTCCGAATAAACAGATATTTTTAACTGTTGATTTGTTATTGACTGACATACAATGGCCAGTTAAATAAGCTCATTAAAAAAAAATTAAACAAAAAGAAACCTTTCTCAGAGGTTTCGAGAATGTTCACAATTTGCCTTCCAAATAAAAAGTATAAAGACATTTTCACTTTGTACACAAAACGAAAAGCCGTCAGTTAAAAACGGAAAGTTACTTACAAGTCAACTCCGAATGATTTCCCGTTTACCTTATTAAATTACATTTTTTTTTTCTTAATACCTCAAAGTGTACGAAATTCCGATTCGGATTTTGTTAAAAGCAGGCTCTTCCCGAGATTTTTAAGTCGCAAATTATATTTAAATTTAAAAAATTATTTTGCTTTTTGGCCCCTATTTTGCGCCATGTTTTGGTTAACCAATCTGGGATTTGAAATAAAAGGGGAAAGGTTTTAATCAAACCCGAAGTTTAATACTTCCTTGTTTGGTGGTCAAACATACGCTTTTGTTAATGAAATCTAAACACACCATGAAAGAAAAAATAACTTTGGTTATTTTGTAAAAGACTGCTCCAAATCGGCTACGGCAAAATGTTTTGGTTCCCAATATTCTGAACTACCTACTACTGGGGCCTAAAAAGGCCACTAGGAGAATAATATATCTAAAAATATTAACCACAAAACAATCTATCAAATTTCATTTTCAACTTTATCGCTAACGCATTAGGTTCAAGGTTGATTGGGAAAATTTGACAGTAGCAGGTAGCGTGATTTGCTTTCTGATTCTGCTACAGTGGCCTTTTTAGACACGCAGTACCTATCTAGTCACTGTTTCAAAGTGTAATTGTGTTTCTAGTTAACATGCAGAGCTACTGAATTATCTGCTTATCAGTGACGTACTACAGCACCTTTTTATTGTAGTGAACATGGCTGTGTGCCTTTGATGTACGGATGTTGAAATGTAAAAAATGTATAGGATTGATATGGACTATCAGACTTTTTTGGCATTTTGACAATCACTATCGTTGATGGAATGTCATTTTGCTTAGGACCGGTTGTCATTGGAAATTTCATTAATTTGTGAACGAAAATAAGCAAGCAATCTGACATAGAAAATTACTGCTTATTATTACGACTTTGCCTTAATATTTTAGTCCAGAGGGTAAAGACAAGGTGGCTCGCCGTCCGTCCGTCTAGACAGGCTGTGTCGACGACGCGTTAGTGTTCCATGCGCGCCTCAAAGAGAGTCAGCAACACAGAGGGGCCCGAAAGGGCCGACGCCTGCCGGAGTCGCGGGATTATTCGCAAGAGACACCGTGGCTCCGGAACACAAAGGGCAATGAAGGAACATGGATGGGTTTTAGTCAGTAGAAGTCTGACACTCCCTCCCGCTACACCCAGAGCGGGAGGAGTCATTGGATGATTTCCCATCCCTAAAAAAAAAGAGGGTAAAGACAAAGTTTTTTATTTTTAAAACTTTTCACAAACACAAAAACTGACGTACACAAACAGCCAGATCTGGAACAAATATCTGTAGGCCATACAAATATTTGTTCCGTGCGGGAATCAAACCCGCGACATAAAGCGCAGCAGCCGATCGCTCAACCACAGCGCCAACCGAGTCGTCAAAGTGACAATGAGAATGCGGATAAATCTAAAATGTATGGGATGACCATACCCTAACATAATGTCGCTTTATTAGTCTCGTAGAATAAGCAAGCAAGCAAGTCTATATAAGTTACCCCTAAGACACACACTCCGCTTTAAACTGTTCCAAATCTTTTAGCGCTCGTTCACGGAGACGCGGGGCGTTGCACGTCGCGTTTACGAAGAAGTGTTTTTTTATTTTTTTTATTCAAAACGGGGATACTCTTGGCCTAAATCTCACCTGATGGAAAGTGATGATTTGGCTGAAGATAGAAGCGAGCTTTACCCGGAATCTGCTAACATAGAGGAACTGGCTATCATACCTCTAACTGCCGGAACACAACAATGCTGTTAACATTGTTGTTATGGCGACAGACTTAGATATGATAGTGGTAGCTTGCCAGGCTTAGAAGTCCTACCACAAACCAAACCGAGCAAAAAATTTGCCCCCGCTGGGAATCGAACCCGGGACCTCTGGGTCTGAATCGGGTGGTATAACCACTAGACCACGGAGGCGGTTAGTGTCATCTGTTTAGCACCTCCCGGGGACCACGTGTAGGGATTCGCTGAAGGGTATTCTCCTACGGACGCGGGTGACTCGGCCCCAGTGATGTACGCACGCTGCGTCGCACGCTGCGGACCTGCACTAAATTCAAACAATGACCGTTGAAAGAGAGCGTTTACGGAGAAGCGATATAAGTTCGCAGCAGAGCCCGCCCGACGCCTCGCGTCTCCGTAAAACAGCGAGCACTTAATAGTCTACTTAAACCGTCTCTACCAGGAAATCTTTACCTATATTTGAAACTTCCTTTCTATTTAAGCCTATACCTTTTAAATCAGTTATTTCGTTGTTTCAAAAACTTAAAGCACGTAGTAAGCAAGGAGAACAGCACGTCACCCACTTGATTGCCAGATATTTAATACTACCCACTTTGTGAATACTGTAACATGTACTCAATCTGTGTGTTATTTATGTATAAATAAATAAATTATGTTATTATTATGTTATTATTATGTAATTCATAGTGCAGCTCCATAGGATCACGTTTCGTCTTTTGCTTCATCACTGACAGCATTGAATTTTTAGTCACGCACAAACAATCAAACATGTTCAACATCAAAGACCCCACTTCTGACACATACACTGCAGTTGAAAGGGCTCGTAGAAATTTTTGTTACAGCCTGACCCTGTGTGTGAAAGAGACAACGCTCTACAAAGTTGGACTTTTTTTAAAACTCCGTATGCCAAATGAACAGCCGGTAAAGCAATGTTCAGAGGCCATGGACATGCGATTCGTGACGTCACTCTTGTTTGCCAACAAAAGGGTTCCAAACTTTTTGATCAATTTTGTGTCAGTTTCAAAAAGCAAGGTTACTGAAAGTTCTAGCTTTATTCACCAGAAATACCTTTTGGCATTTTGAACGAATGCTGGTGCGAATATTGGGATTTTGTTTTAGTAGATGCAAAATCTAGCCTATTATGTGCGCTATTTTGCACCTGAATATGATAGGTAAATCCTAAAACCATAATTATGTTTTTATGCGTGATTGAAGATGCTTAGATGACTGGGTTGTTCTCTAACTCTTCCTATCTTTACAGATGTAATTTAATTTAATGGACCCATCACATCAACTGCCAGCCACTGGAAAAGCGTTATCTAATAATTACAAAAAGTAATGCAAGCTTTACTTGAAATGTTGTTTTTTTTTTTTTTGTTTGATTTCTTAAAGGTTTGCTCTTGACTCTAGTCTATTTTTTACAATTTATAAGCGATGATTTGGTCTAAGGTGGAGCACGCTTGCCTAGAAGTCTAGGTTAGACATGACAAAGACAAAGTCTACGATGGAGCAAGCTTACCCAGAAGTAGCCTGTTCATTCTTTGAAAGATTAGAGCTGTTGGTGTTCAGAAACACAGACGCAGGCGAAAGTTCCACTCCTTTGCTGTGCGCAATATTAAAGACGCTTGGAAACGCTTAGTGTGAATAGGTGGAATAGCAACAAGGTAGGGATGGTAAGTTGCAGTGCGTCTGTATGTCCGATGGTAGAAGGGGGCCGGTGGGACTTATCTTTAAAATACTTCGAGAAGGGGAGCTCATGGCTAAAAGGAGCTCGTGGCTAAATAATACAGCCGCACAGGTTGATCTTCAAGGTTATGCAATGCTTGCCGAAGTTAGTCTGTTGTTGAGGGACCATCTTAATATACCAAGTTTCCTCCGTGCCTCGAAAAGCACGTTAAGCTGTTGGTCCCAGCTGTCATTTGGAGATCTTTAACAGTTGTTACGGATAGTCAGAAGCCAGAAAATCTGACACCAGTCTTGCCAAGGAGTACCGAGTTACCAGTTAATGGGTTGTGGACGTCTGGTAGACAGCCCTTCCATGTAAAATAATGATATTAAGCTGAATTCGGTTTGACTGGAAGCTGAACCCAATATAGTTGGGAAAAGGTCAGATGAGATTTAAAAGACTTCGATATTCACTTCTTCATCAGGGTCAATTTAATCTGAGTGGTATCTCACACTCAAACTCGTTTATGCTATAAACGGATGTATTTCATAAACATCTCAAACTAAGCGTACTCACGATTAATTGAAACATGTCGTGCCCCTGAGGTAACAACTTGGAACAGTAAATTCTCTAAATTTCACTTCGAATTTGAGCTGTTGTTGAGGTGTGAATCCACCATGGGAAACCCAACGTTTTGCAAACATTTTCTACGGGTATGTTTTGAGTTGCACCTAGGTATCGTAAAGTGAAAATTATAGTAAAAGTGTCTTATAATTTTTGATTTAACGAATGTGAAGAAAACGTAGGGAACATCATGTTTGTGTCGCGACATTGCATAGTTGGGTCGGGTAGTCATCCGACTACCCGTGTCACACCACACAGTTATGACGGAATTCTTACTATTTTTATCAAACATATTGAAGGATATATTAATATGCTCCCTGGGCATGCTGCGCACCTGCGGTGACCGCGGTATGGTGGTGTGATTCTGCAGCGCTAGGTACCCGCTGTGCGTCGGGTATTAGTCACACGACTAGTTACTGTGGATATATGCGGCCAGGCGGCGACGTACAGCCGCACGGACATGCTGCGCACGTGCGGCGGCCGCGTGGGTATAGTAGCGTGACAGCACAGCGCCAGGCACCCGCGGTGCGTCGTAGTAGTCACTACTAGTTACTAGATACTTACTATTTTTACTAAACATATAGGAGGATATATGCGGCCGGGCGGCGACGTACAGCCGCACAGACATGCTGCGCACGTGCGGTGGCCGCGTGGGGATGGTAGCGCGACACCGCAGCGCCAGGTACCCGCGATGCGTCGGGTAGTCGTCAGGGTAGACATGTAGCGTCCGCCATGACGCGCGGAGACCGTCACCGTCCGCCCCGGACACTACCGTGTCTGGTGTTATTAGAGGATCCTGGTGGAGAAAAAAAAAAGTTAGTAACAGTTTTTACTGTGGACAAATAGTCCGAAAATAAATTGTCATTGGGACACAGGCTAATTGCCCTTGCAGTCGCAAGCTGATGATTTATAGAAAACCAGTTGCCAGAAGATTAAATTATCAAACAACACACAAGTCTATCAATAGCAGCAGTGTAGTAGTATCAAACAATCGATCTTTAATAGAGGAAAAGGCTCGAGTGGATGCCAGAAAGTTAGGGATCCTAGCAAAGGTGAGACGGTACTGCTTAGCAGCTTAAACTGTATCAAGCAAGTTTGATCGTGTATGGAGTACTGCTCACATCTTTGGGATAGATCTGCCAAGTACCAGCTTGATGCCCTTGAGTCCATTGAGAAACGAGCCAAGAGGAACATCGGTAATGGTAGGCTCGTCGAATCGAAGCTCCAAAGTCTTGTGCATCGACGCCGAGTTGCAGGCTGGTCGGTTTTCTATCGGTAGCATTTTGGAGTGTGTGCGACGGAATTGCATAATTTATTTCCGCCAAGCCTGTTCCATCATCGGACCACAAGACGTACGGCGATACGCCACCGGTAAATGGTGGACATATCCCACCCATACGCACGAAACATTTTGGGAATACATTCATAGTGCGTACAGCTGAGGAGTGGAACTTCCTGGCTGAGTCTGGGTTTCCTGATAGCTATAACCCGGGAGTCTTTCAGTCAAGAGTAGAAAGGATACTTCTAGGCAAGCGTGCTCCATCTTAGACCGCATCATCGCTTACCATCAGGTGAGATGGTGGTCAAACGTATGCCTATCAACAATATAAAAGAAAATCGAAAGCATAAAGACAATTTTACGTTTTTTCAGCAAAAATGGTTTTGACCTTTTAGTCCCAGCGCTCAGCCCAGCGCATGAATTTTTTTTTTTTACTTGATGTGGCTTTGCTCTTGTCTCTTGAATTGTTCGTAAATTAAAATAAATTGTATTCAACATAAAAAAAGTATCAAATCAATTGCGCCAAGATTAGTATTCTTTGTTTTAATACTAAATTGCACTTTGAAAACGTCGTCATAAAAGTTTTTTTAAAGATTCCTCAAACTTCATCTCAATCTCCTCGACTCCTAACTTACAAAGTATGCACTCAATTTACCAAGTTCTTACTTACTTACTTACAAAACTCGTGCTAGCACTTATAAATTCATAAAAATCTGCCACAAAACCGTATTTTCTTTTACAAATACTTCATCGAAGCCGCAATAGTTTGCCATTATTGTTGCCGATGAATTCAGAAAGTTAGACTTTGTGTCTGTCGGCAAACTGTGCACTTACGGGCAATTTCATCTCTTAGAACTTTCCCTTTGCGACTAACTTATGTAGCAAATAACTTGCCCTACATTGAGTATTTTTCGAGAATCGATTGATTGAATTATCTTATTGTGTTGTAGTTTTCGCAAGTGTTTTTTCTTGTGGAGTAAGACTGAGCGATTTATGACCGAAACTTTGGAGCATATTTTATTGTTTATCAACTTGGCTTTAACTTTTCTTTATAGCGAAAACTGAGGACTTTTATTAGGAAAATAAATAAAGTTTCTCTGAGAATTCTATTTATATTTCTGCGCAGTCTTTTCTCTGCTACTTTGAGATCGCCTTCCAGTCTGACCGGATGCAGTCGAGTACTAGTATCTATACTATATATAGTAAAAGTAGAAGAGTTTGTTTGTTTGTTTGGTTGAACGCGCTAATCTCAGGAACTACTGCTCCGATTTGAAAAATTCTTTCAGTGATAGATAGCCCACTTATCAAGGAATGTTATAGGATATATAATAATAATAATAATAACCCTACCGCAGTATATCTACGTTGACGTCGTGGTGGGGCTTGCGCGTCCCGATGGACCTTAGGTCATACCACCTAGGGTGAGGGGCTAGACAAAGAGAGATACAATCCGCAAGGCAGTTTTGTGGCGAACTGTTGGGCAGTAGCGACCCCACGAACCTTATCTCCCGGGAGAAGTCTTGTTCCTCATCTACGGCTTGCCTTTATTGGCTGGCCAGAGTGAATACTGACGAAGAACAGAGCTCCCACCTCTTTCTTGCCTTAATTGGCCGGTCTGAGTGGAGATTCGCTAGAGCACGTGCTCGGGAGAAGGATGTATAATCCAGTAAGATGCTGGTAGGGATCTTGACCGCACTTCCGGGATTGTCCTGATAGCCGTGGTATACCTCTCCACTCCTCTAGCACCTCAGGCTATGTTGCCTCCTTGGCGCTACGTCACTTTGTGCTAGCGACGCGTTTTTGGGGGCCCATTCATTGAGTGTGCAAGTCACCCCCTGCCATTTAAAAGCCGTGTATATTGTTAGTGGTAAGGCAGGGGCCAATAGTTCTGCTATAATAAATGATTATCAGTCCATTAAACCACCCAAACCCATAGCGTTTCATTTTTTGTTTCCATTTTCTGCAATAGTACTGCTCCAACCGGGGATTGTCCTTGGGAATACTTTCAGTGCATACAGGGATAAACGCCGGTTGGTTACATTTGAAATATCTAACGGGGCCTCTGCGAGTTGGTTTCGGCCCCTCGTACGCCTACCAAAGGACCGGGTAAGGTATACAATAAATAAAGTTTTGCTTAAATCTATGTCAAGTTCACACGTGTTATGTGCCTGAGCTAGGTAATCCTGTGTTTCAGGCGAGAAGAGATTACATTATTGATGGAAGCATAATACTTAACGATCTACATATATTTATCTTAGGTAATAAGATAAAAGGAATCTTACACTCATACTTTTAAATACATTATTAAACTACTTAGAAATCAAAACAATCTTTATTTGAACTATCAATAACTCCTCTGTATCATCATAGGACATACTTTGCAGAGTTATATATATATATATCATCACGCTAAGATAAATAGGAGCGGGGCATTAAAGGAAAATGTGACGCAGACTAAGTTGCGCGGGTCAGCTAGTTTTACATAAAAACAATTGCTTATCAGACCTCGACAACCCAGCGGGGTACACGATTGGTGTCAGATTGCCTTCTGTCTGCCTGTAATGACGGCCAAATTTGCTTCAAACTAGTTTCAGAACCAACAGCTGAAACACGGAACATTCCCAGTCACCCAAACACGGACCAGCCTCGCCAACTGTTTGTTAACTTCAAAAAAGTTATTAGTTAGCCACGAGCATCGCCTTTTTATGCAATACTAGTTTATGTCCGCGGCTTGGCCCGCTTGACATTTTATATACTACAACTTTCCTCGAGAACCACTCTATCCATTGGTGAAATCAACATGAAAATCAGTGTAGTAGTTTTTGAGTTTAGAACAAACAGGCAAACATGGCAGAAGACTTTGTTTTATAATATGTAGTGACTAGCTTTTGCCCGCGAGTTCATTCGCGCATATCCCGATTTTTCCTGTAGAGATTTCGGGTATCCTCTCTTAGAGCACACTTTTCAAGGAACCTACATGCCAAATTTTTAAGGAACCTACACGCCAAATTTTCAAGGAACCTACACGCCAAATTTTCAAGGAACCTACACGCCAAATTTTCAAGGAACCTACACGCCAAATTTTTCCCTACACCCGGAGTTTCGGCTGTGCGTTGTCTGTTATTCACTCATTTAGTAAAAAAAAACTTTTTACGAAAAAAATACAACCGACTTCAAAAAAAAAAAAACACTACAAAGTAAAAAATAACTTTAATTTCGGAAGTTGGTGTCAAAATACGAAGAAACTAACAAAAACACCGACTTCAGAAATTAAAGTTATTTTTTACTTTGTACTGTTTTTTTTTTTGGAAGTCGGTTGTATTTTTTTTCGTAAAAAGTTTTTTTATTACACCTAACATCACCACTGCAAAATCGCAGAAAAGCAAAATACGCAATTTCGATTACTTGGATGACATAAAACTATCATCTAAGTAGACGAATTCCAGCTATTTCGATTGAAAATCCAAAGTTCGTAACCGATTTTCATAAAATTTAAATGGGACTAATCTGCAAGTATATCCTTTCAGATAAAACAAGAATTTTTCAAATCGGTTCATAATTTTTGGAGCTATGAGGTAACGAAAAAAAAAAAAAAAACATACAACCGAATTGATAACCTCCTCCTTCTTGGGAAGTCGGTTAAAAACGGAAAAAAATAGATATATTTATAACTAGCTTCAACCAGCAGCTTCGCCCACGTAATGCCTAGTGAACATACCTCCAAGGATAAAAATATGCTATTCCAGACTATAATCTACCTCTGTGCCAAATTTAATGAATAAACAATTTTGATTTTGATTTGATTTGATTTGATTTGAAGATCCTTACAGGCTTTCTGACGTGAAAGAGTAACAAACATCCATCCATCTTTTCTCACAAAGTTTCGCATGTATAATATTAGTTGGACGCCATTTCCATTCCTGACATCTTTAAACTGGCTTCAGAGGTATGGCTGAGCAGTGTAATTCTATCCCGTAAGCTACTCATACCATGCCAGGAATAAAGGAGCGAAACTAAGCTGGGTAATGAGAACACGGCCACTGGTCAGTTCCTTTGTGTTAAGTAAGCTTACTACGGCATTGACCATTAACCTTTGAATATACTAGCTAGACGATGCATAAAGCTGGAAAAGACAAATACCATGCGAACTGAAACTGGTTTTAATTTTGTTTATCGAATGTTATAAAAGCTTGAGAATTTTATTTGTTTGTTTGTAACCGATTTGGGTGAATTGTGGTTTAAGAAGTCTCAAGACAAAAAAAAAACTTGAACGCGACCAAAGCCGAGTGCAAACCCTAATATTGACATACTGCCTCTAAACACACTTATGCTGATGATGCTGGTAGGGATCTTGACCGCACTTCCGGGATTGTCCTGATAGCCGTGGTATACCTCTCCACTCCTCTAGCACATCAGGTTATGTTGCCACCTTGGCGCTACGTCACTTTGTGCTAGCGACCGTTTTCATGGGCCCATTCATTGAGTGTGCAAGTCAACCCCTGCCATTTAAAAGCCGTGTATATTGTTAGTGGTCAGGCAGGGGCCAATAGTTCTTCTATAATTATCAGTCTACTAAACCACCCAAACCTATAGCGTCTCAACTTTTGTTTCCATATTCTACAATAGTCTTGCTCCAACCGGGGATTGTCCTTGGGAATACTTTCAAAGTGCATACAGGGATAATCGCCTGTTGGTGCCCCATTACATTTGAAATGTCTAACGGGGCCTCTGCGAGTTTGTTTCGGCCCCTCCTACGCCTACCAAAGGACCGGGTCACCAGGGACCCTAGAAAGAAAACGAAAGTACAATTATGCCTTTCCGGTTTTGCGTAATTTCCGACTTACTTTCCCCGTTCCTTTTTCCGGTTTTTCTCGTTCCCGTAAGAATTTCGAGAAATTCTCTCTTAGTGTAAATTCCAACTATTTGCAACCAGAATGCCAATTTTACTGATGTTCACATTTTCTTTGCATTCGCATCTCAATCGCAAACTGTCAAAAAGGTATGAAAATAAAGGTTTTTTTGACAGTTTTTGATTGACATGCAAATGCGAAAGTTGTTTAAAAAATAGTAGAATTGGCCCTCAGATGTTTTGCTTGTGCGTTGTCAATCATTCACTCAGTAACGGAAGAATTTTAATACAATTTGGTCATGGTATCGGAAATTCTGAAATTAAATTACCTACACACAAACTGTACCTGTTACTTCGAAATACCAATTTTCTAAAGAAATAAATCAAGCAATTAAGTTCCATATATCCTTTCACGATCATTTTCTAGAAGGCAGGTAGCTAAAACTAATTATTTTCAGGAAATGGAAACCGTCTAGCGGGGCTAGTTTCTATAGAAATGTGGACAAGCAACAAAATGCTTACCAGTTATTAAATTACCCGTGAGCACTTTAAGTTTTTCTTTGAAATAAACAGAAAAAACATAAGTAATTCCAGGCAGATGTAGGTTTCGCAAGCTTTCAAGTGGTTTTAACAAATACCTTGACAGCCGAATTTACCCTATAAACCCAGTTGGCTAAATTAACACAAATAGTTTTCTTTTAAAAGCAGGAAGTAAAAACCTTAGAAAAATAAAACAAATAAAAGGCGTTCTCCGGAAGGGAATATCAGAAAATGCTCTTTTTTCAAACAAGCTTGGAAATTTGGGCATTATTTTGACAACCTTCTTCGAGATAAATTAAAATTGCTGTATTGGCCGAGCAGTGGCCAGCAAAAGTCACATAAAAAATCATATCAGTTGTGTTTTGCGGTCAAATAAATTAATAGTAAACTCATATTTGTCGTTTGGTTTAAAAATAGACCGATATTTGATTCCGAAATATGGCAACCAAGGAGGTGACTTATCAAATGTTTTATTTTAATTTTAAACTGGCTTGAAAATAGAAAGATTTTTATTGAAACTATGAAACCCTTACGCGGGAATATGTCGTTTGATCGTCATTGATTTTGAAAAGTAATTGCATTTTAATTTCATCGAATTAATTAAAAAAGTATTTTAGAAGCCTTGGCCACAACTAGGCATTAATGGACTTACGTATGCATGCCTCGGCTGCGCCTCGGGCCACATTTACACGTTCGTCCATCAATGCCTCTTTTGTTGGCCGTTACAGTAATGTACTATTTTAATCCTGAGGAAATCCAAGCTCAGTCTATAGTCGACTTTATCTCTGTACCCTCTGACTTAGATTAACAGTCAAAAACGAACCTATCTCAAATAAAAAGTAATAAAAACTAACCCTTATGGATAACCCTCGTCCAGGATCAGGGATCCCTCCCTGCTCCTGGGCAGACTTTGGATGACTAAAAAAACCATACGGTGTTCTGCAGTTACCTCTGCTGGAGTGCTTGTGCATTTTGCCACACTCTTATTTTTTATTTATTTATTTATTTATTTATTCCAGTAAACTATCTTACAAAACATCTTCATATCTTCTGCCAAACTGCTGCACAGTTTGTCGGCAGTGTTCTCGTGGATACTAGGTATGCAATTTCCAAAGAGCTACAATAATAATAAAGAGGCTACAAATAGCTTACGAGGGGATCAGGTCGTCCTACCCACCAGACTGGCAGCGTGATTGCTAATTACGTGACAATGACAACAACACTGAAACACGCCGCCGCGCGCGCAAGCCAGCCTGGCCGGCCGGCGCCTGCCTTATACCTTATAAAATAAATAAATAAAAATAAAATAAAAATAAAAATAAAAATAAAAATAAAAATTTTTATTACTCTCAAAAACTGTGCTGTTTTAAAAATGGAAAACATGTGATATCCAGGTGCTGGCTGACCAGCACCTCTCTTCGAGGCCTTCTCTCAGAGATGAGGCCTGTTGCCAGTAGTAGAAACATAATAGGTTGTCATCAGACAAGCTCTTGATTGAACACCCTAAATTTAATGCTTACAACATGGGTTATCTCAAGATTTTACACAGCATCCCAATCCAAAAATCGTATTTTCTACCAAAAAAAAAAACAACCGACTTCCAAATTAAAAAACCGTACCTACAAAGTAAAAAACCGTACCTACAAAGTAAAAAATAACTTTACTTTCGGAAGTCTGTATTTTTGTTAGTTTCTTCGTATTTTGACACCGACTTCCGAAATTAAAGTAATTTTTTACTGTGTAGTGTTTTTGGAAGTCGGTTGTATTTTTTAGGTAAAAAGTTTTTTTGTTTTTCACTTTTTAGTGTACCCCCACACCTAACAACACCACTGCAAAATCGCAGAAAAACAAAATACGCAATTTCGATAACTTGGATGACAAAAAAACCATCATACAAGTAAACGGATTCCAGCTATTTCGATTTAAAATCCAAACTTCGCAACCGATTCTGATAAAATTTAAATGGGACAAATCTGCAAGTATATCCCTTCAGATAAAACAAGATTTTTCAAATCGGTTCATAATTGACGGAGTTAAAGTAAAAAATAAAAAAATACAACCGAATTGAGAAACTCCTCCTTTTTGGGAATTCGGTTAAAAAACCACGAACGCAGTTAATAAAGAAATAAAAAGTACCTGTAAAATTCAACCTTCCAAATTCAAAGGTAAGGTTTAGTGAGTCAGGCAGCGTCCCGGACCCCTTAGCGAATGGTTAGTATTCCGCGGCGCATCCTGTTATATGCAAATAAATGTGATCCATACATCGAGACACTTTGTCGGACACTTGACGACGTGGGACGTGTTTGGTTGGTATGAGGGGGTGAGTAGCGTTGAAAAAAGCAGGAAAAATTCCCGTTTCTTTCCAAATCCGTTGTTTTTTGAATGCTACTGTCGAAAGTTTGAAGAATTGGCCAGGATATAATTCATGTTTTTTTTTTCAACAAAACCGAAAATTATTAAAGAAACAGGAAACGTTTTGTTTTTTTTTTTGACAAATACGTAACTAGTATATTTAACTTAGAATATTGTTTGCTTTAAATCTTTCTTTAATAATATTGTATTTTAAGTACGTACTAATTAAATGGAGAGTAGACTAAAAAAAATTTCAGCGAGCTAGGCGCTAGATAGATAGACCTATTTGTATTCACCTCCCGGTATGTTTTTTTATTTCTCATTCACATAAAGTTAGTTATTTTTCAGTTTCAATAAAACTTGTTTATTCTTTATTTTTTTTCAAAACATCAAGCAAAACATTCGAAAAAACCTGTTTCTTTCCGAAGGATTCCTTCTCTTATTTTGTCAATGTTACAAGCGAAAAAAAAGAAAGAAAGTACCTACTACAATTTGTTATTTTCGGCATTTTCAACACTAGGGGTGAGCAGGGGTACAGGTGGTTTACGGTAAGAATTAGTAACTGTGATTTTATATTAAATTAACAATATAATTTAACAATAGCGGTAATCAATACACCTGCATCAATTGACAATCTAAATTTCAAAAATAAAAACAAAAACTTCAAGGTTTTACATTCTATTAAATTACATTGTCTCGTACAGAGGGTCTAAACGTACCACTTTAGCAGAATCAGAAAGCACATCACGCTACCCACTGTCAAATTTTGTCAATCAACCTTGAACATAATGCGTTAGCGATAAAGATGAAAATGAAATTTGATAGATTGTTGTGTGGATATTATGATTCAGCCAAACTGGCTTTTTAACACCCGTAGAATGAAAAACGGTTCATAATTTTACAATTCGGGTACGTAAGAAGAGATGTTAGGGAAAGGGCAATGTACTTTAGTGGTTGATCTGTTGTTTACCATAATGCAAGGTTTAGTACATACCTTAGTGCCTAACAAAGTAGTGAGATAAACACGATGTTATATATAAGTGGTACCTCCTCCGTTTGAAAGCCCAAATAACCCAGAATTGATTTCATTGTTTTTTTTTAATGAATGTTGTAGTCTAGGTTGGGAAAGTGATGAGTGTACTAGACTTCTCATAAGCGAATAAACTTTATACAAAAAAATTCCACCGACTTCCAAATTAAAAAAACACTACAAAGTAAAAAATTACTTTAATTTTGGAAGTCTGTATTTTTGTTAGTTTCTTCGTATTTTGACACCGACTTCCAAAATAAAAGTAATTTTTTACTTTGTAGTGTTATTTTTATTTGAAAGTCGTTTGTATTTTTTTGTTAAAAGTTTATTATTTTTTACTTTTTAGTGGTACCCCACAACTAACAAAACCACTGCAAAATCACAGAAAAACAAAATACGCTATTTCGATTACTTGAATGACAATAACTTGGATGACATAAAACCATCATCCAAGTAAACGAATTCCAGCTATTTCGATTTAAAATCCAAAGTTCGTAACCGATTCTGATAAAAATTAAATGGGACCAATCTGCAAGTATATCCTTTCAGATAAAATATGAATTTTTCAAATCGGTTCATAATTGTCGGAGTTATGAGGTAACAAACATAAAAAATACAACCGAATTGAGAACCTCATCCTTTTTGGGAAGTCGGTAAGAAAGCGAAGATGTTTTTCCCGCGTCTGTGTTTCCGAACACTTACAACCCTAACTAATCTTTTCAAAGTAAGAGTGAACAGGCTAATTCTAGGTAAGCTCGCTCCATCGTAGACTTTGTTTCTGTCAACTTTGACTTAAACTAGAGTCAAGAGCAGACCCATATCAAATAAAAAATATAAGATAAAATAAATTATAAAGAATTATCTAATCAAAAGCTTGAAGCACGGGCAAAAACCTCGACCAATCCCATTAAAACTGAAGACCCCATTACATTATACTTACGAAGTGAAACTTTATTTTTTTAACTCCCATCTTTTACACAGGGCTCGTCCGTCTGCATCCTATCGGATCAGATAGCGTCCATGAGGAATGGATCCGGTCGGATCCGCCCAGGATCCGCTCGGGATCCGCTAGGGTACGGGACCGCGCCGCCACTAATCTGATGCCGATACGCCTCTGACAACTTTATTCAAATGTAATGATGTTTTTAGAGGACCTAGAAAATGGAAATAAAAGTGTCTATCTGTCTGGATTTTCTTTCGATTACGTAAAAAGGAAAAAAATAAATGGGTCTACGATGAAATATTTTTTAATGGCCAGCTATTTGTCAGTGCTACACAGAATTGTTGCTTAATACTTTAGGCAAAGAAT